>JAOPSE010000056.1:9719218-11214643 GCA_029449295.1 Zea luxurians | reverse complement strand
ACCCAAGCCCTGGCTCAATACATGCACTCATGACCTGTTATCACATGTGTTACCAAAACTTTGGAAACCATGGATTAACTAAGGAATGTTCATGACAAAAGCAATACCCAAGAATTTTATGCAATTCTCACCTTGGGCAAAAGAGGCTCAAACCCTAGACCCCCCTCTTGAGCCATTAGCCCCCAAACACTATTAATGGAAAGGATAAGCAAATGAACATTTCATACTTAAACCCTTTACCAAAGTTTAAGTACATTAATATATCTACAAAATACAGTAAGGGAAATATTACAAAAAGACCCCACTAAGACCCCAAAGCAGCCCCCAAGTGGAGGAAACTATAGAGTAACCCACATTTTCTCTAAGTCAAAAATCAACCCTAATCTAGAGATCAGAAGTGTTCACCTATTTGATGGCGCCAAAACCACATGGCCTAAATAATAAAAAGGAGCCAAATTACCTAAGGAACACACTGGAAAAGTTTGAACCAAAGCCAAGACCGTTTGACACGAGTTGACACCTGTTTTGTCTCGGGTTGAACAGTGCAGACAGACAAGACTTGGCGCCACCATATCTTCTAAGCCAGACCCGATCTCCCCTTGGAACTCACATGAACTAGGTAGCTATAGGTGCAGGGAAGAATACTTACACAAGCCATATAGCAAGATTCGCACGTTTGGGTGCTCAGCAGGCGCAAGAACTTGGGCAGAATAACACAGCCACGTGTTCGACGCGCCCTGGCAACGTCAGAGCACGCCCCGGTGCTCGGCCCCACGCGCGCCGCGCCGCGCCAAGCCAGACCCGTGCCCACGCCTGCGCCCGCGCCTATAAAGCCGACCGAGGCCTCGACCATACGCCCCCACTCGCTCTCAACCTCACCGGAGCGCAAGATCACTGGCGATCGCTCTGCGCATGGCGTGCCAGCGGCCGCCCGAGAACCGACCACCGTAGACCGACCACCCTAGCCATTCCCCGCCTCGTCCGTCCTCGAGATAGCCTCTATGTACCTCGATGAAGCTTCCAGAGCCAGGAATCGAACTCTACCTCACCGGGGACACCGGATCGACGTCGCCGGACTTCACCCGACCGCCGGCATACGTAGACCGAGCTCCACGGTGAGTCTTTCTTCGATTCCTTGCACGGGTAGTTTCCTTAGCACCCCGTGAAGCTCCATGTGCCCTTGGATTGAACTCTACCGCCGTGAGCAGGCCGGAGCACACACCGCCGACGAGCCCGCCCGCCTGTGCATGTGGCCCGACCGATTTCGGCCATCACCGTCGACGAGTCGTACCTCAACGTGACCGCCAGGACCTCCCAGAGCTAACCCACCCTTGGCCCGGACCTCCCTCGCTACCGGTAAGCCGTGCCGCCCTGTTTACTTCCGCGGTTACTGTTTCAAGGGGGGAGGGATCTCGGGGAGAAAGGAGAAGAAGTTGGGGGGGGGGGGTTTGAATAGTCAGAGACTCATATGAATAGTTCCGCAGGGGCATAAGTTGAAGACTTGGTTAGGAAAAGCATAGGGGTCTCGTGTAAAATGGTTTTTTATAAAACCATTTAAACATTATCCATTTAAATGTAAACAGAGCTTGTAAAATTCATAACTTCAGTTTTGTTCAACCAAATTTGGTCAAACCAATTTTGCTAGGTTCTAAATAATATGAATTACTTAGAAAAAAATACAAAACACCCTAGGTATTGCAGGAAATTTTAAAGTTTTGATTTAAATAGTAGACTGGCCAAAAGCTAAATAAAGAAGGGAAAAATAGCTACACTCTTAGACTAGGGTTAAGAAAAATCAGAGAGGTACTAAACCACTACCTAGCTTGTTTAAAAATAATAAACCCTTCAGTACACTAGATTAGGGAAGGGTTTTACCATTTAAACTCATTTTGACTCAAAGTTAAAGAAAATAGAAAAGGGAGTTTAAAATAAGGACCAGGGGCAACCACATTTTTGCAAGCTCACTTATTTCACATAGTTCACTGGAAAATTTTGTTAGACCCTCTGTTAGTACAAAAGAAATGCACTACCTTTTATTTCATGAAAACAATGAAAACTTAGAAAAACCTTAGAAAAATAATCCCGAGGAGAAAACCACCCCAAACCTTGGGATAACTAATAATATGTTATTATGAATCTAGGAAAAATGTAAGTTCTGTTGTTTGATAATTTTCAAATAACAAGTTAGTTATAAGTACCTTTTTGGCATTAAACTTTATAAAATCACAACTAAATATCCAATAGATCTTTTTCTGTGATTTTTAACACAAAGACCTATTATCCCCTAGGAATCTTGGCAAAAAGAAACATTGACCCAGAAATCTTACCTAAATCAGAGCTATAGTGTAAAGTGCCCTTTTACCCTTACTTTTGTTAATTTTGCACAAAGAGTATCTGAATTAATTTTAACCTCAAATTTTTAGGATAACCCACCGAGGTCAATGTTTCCCCACTGTAATTTTTATAACATTTTTGGAAAATGTTAACTTGCCATGATAGTTCAAAAATGCTTAATAAGAAGCATAATAGGAAGAAAAAGGGAAATTTTGGGAGAACTAGATAGACTGTAATCTCGCTCACGGGGGAACCCTTAAGGATGAAGGTATAAAACCTTTAAGGATAACCAAAGGAAACCCTAGAGTACCACTAAAGTTAGTACTGCTTTACTATGCATAGCCTTTACAAATTGCTATATCATTAATATTCATATATCTTGTTCATTGCATTCGATAGACTGTAATCTCGCTGACGGGGAATACATCCTCGTTCCGGAGCAAGGAGTTGCTCAGGAGGTAGCCTAGGAGCCAGCACCAGAGCCTGCCATCGAGGATCTGCCTGTCCCAGCTTTGGAAGGCAAGCCCTGGTTTTATGCATAACCAATTCTATATGCTATTTTACTGCACTTAATGTTTGAAGGCTTGTACTGTGCACTTAAGTGTAGGAGTTGACTGAAACCTTAGTTGCATGAACTCAGGATTTTCCTTTGTGGTGGATACTAGTATGCTAGGTCGAGTAGCTGCTTTGCTAATTAGGGATCTCGGTAGAAGTCGAGTGATTTCCTAGCACTCGCGCGAGGTCAGGAATTGATTGTATCCACGTTGATAACAGAATGATGATGGTCTGTGGACACGGATCCATGGGGATGCGTTGTTTATGAGACGGAAATTGGAATAAGGATTTAACGTGCGGATACCTGTGTCAAGCGTTTGAACGTACTAAGCACATGCCGAGAAATATGGTAAATCGGTAAGCCTAGTACCTGAGTGAACCTGGCAGCAGATTGCCCTCCTCACGTGACCTGAGACGTGGTCTCCCATTCCGGTTATGGTGGGTACAAGTGCGGTCACTGCACGACAGCAGTCGGGGTCAGTGAGGCATTATATGCTAAGGCGGTGAGCCCCTCTCTGCTGATGGGGAATCAATGGAGACGGTCGATGTGTGTGGGGACGGAGTGCCTCGCCACGTCGTGTGTTTAGGTTTACCTTGCATGGATAAAAACTTGATTTGAATCGTCTGCTTCTTGTAGCTAATGAGACTGCTTGATCCATTGTACTGCATTGAGTAGTAAGTGGAAATGAGTTGATTGGCAAAAGATGTTGATTGCTAAATGCTTGATACCATGTATGATTAGATACATACACATTTAGTCTTAAGAGACTCACACTAAAACTTGAAAAGCTAAACTTGATTTTAGACTCAGCTAATGCTTTTGGCAAACCAAACCCCTCAGCTAAACAGCTGCATGTCTAGAGGTAGAGGAGTAGACTCCTCACACCGGGTAAGTCTAGCTGAGTATTAGTATTCTCAGCCTTGCTTGTGGCATAACTTTTATAGGTTCTCTGGAGGACATGGTTGCTAGAGTGACTTGGCCGTCCATCTTGCCACCGGGTTGGACAGTCGAGTGGGACCCTACCTCGGCAGAGGAGGAGCATGAGGAGTGATGGGTCAGGCTTCCCCATCCCTCCATTTATTTACTGTTAGTTATATTCCGCAGCATTCCGAACAATGATCACTACTTTGGTTAAACTTCGATGATGTTGTAATAAATTAAATACTCCTTAATGTAGGGTTTTATGCTTTATTGTATTTGCTCTGTGCCTCACCTTCGAGTGAGTACGTGGTACTTGATCCTGTTAGTGGCCTCATCGGACTAGATCCGAGGGACTGACGTTTTATTCCTATTTAAGTGTGGTCTAGCCTTTAAGGTAGGACTTAGGCACTTAAGTTGGAATAATTTGGGCGGTTCCGCCACAGCTGGTATCGGAGCTTGTACCACCATAGAGGAATCAATAAACCGTAATTACCATCCTTTTCAAAAAGTAAAACTTATAAGAAACCAATGTTGGATAGATCGGTAAGGCGATTGGGATGGACATAGAGCGTGAAGCCTTAGGATACTAGATGGGTAGCTTGGTGGCTATTTGAATGTGCCCTACAGGCTACTATAAGGGATGGGGATTTCTCTATTCCCTATAGGTTGATGTGAGGTCGCTTAGGACAAGCATGCATGCATCATTTATTCAAACTACTTGGTAAGGGGTCAAGAACTTTAAAAGCTATGAGGCATGATAATAAAAGATTAAGTATACTCCAAGACCTCAACGTAACCTTAGAAAAGCCAAGCAATGATTCCCTTTATTTTTGTAATTCTTTTTCTTTTTCGCTTACGCTTACCCTTACACAGATGACTTCTCACGAATCCTCGGAAGGAGGGAACGCGCATTCCCACACGGACGGACTTGCACGCGAGGGTTTTCCCCGCATTTTGTGGGAGGTACTGCAGGGAGCCGGTTATACGACGCCTCCCCAGTATGCGGTGTAGTTGTTCGAGGAGCACCGGGTACCCCGCTGTAGGGTGAGGATGACCTTGGAGCCTCATCCCTAGCAGCCGAGCTGGCGTTTGTTGGACTCTGAGTCTTTTGGATACCGGGCGGAAGACACTATTGAGGCCATTGCTCTCCACGGGCTGACGACCATTTGTGGCTTTCACCCCTTGGAGCTGTCCACTCATCCCATTGGCTTGTTCCCCTCTGAAAAGGAGGACAACCCAATGTGGAAGGATCGAGTGGAGCATGCCAAGGATGTGTGGGCTCTTTACCCAGGGCAGAACTGCTCACCTGATGGTGCGATGCATGAATGCCCTGTACCGTCTGCAAGCGGTGCGAGGTGAGGCAATGTCTCAGTTGATGGGCCTAGTGGAGGCTACCAAAATTAGCTTGGATAACAGGGAGGACCTTGTGGTAGACCTGTCCACTGAGCTGGTGGAGAAGGACCTCCAGGTGGAGCAGATGGCCACCCAGATCCAACAGCTTGAGGAGCAAGTAGGAGCTAGGGAGAACACCATCGAGGTTCTCAAGGATCAGCTCCTAAAAACTCAGTAGCAACTTGAGGAAGCCAACCAGCACCTGGATATGCATCATCAGGAAATCCAAGACATGGAGTCCGAAGGGGCCGACGAGGATGTTGATATCGAGGGAGGAGAGGAGCCAGAGCCTACATCCAGCTTGGACACTGCTGGCTCAGGGAGACCACCTTCCCCTGAGTCCAGTGTTGCCTCGTTTGCCCATTAGGTTTCGTAAATTTGGATAGAATTGTGCGGCAGTAGAACTCCTCAAAACTAGCTTAGCTTTTGCCCCTTTGGGGTACTAGGCTAGGAAGAGTTGAGTCTTTTGAGCACTGCTGTAACCATTAGAAAACTCTTTTGGATTTATGAATGATGGATGAAGTCAACTTTAAGTTATGAAGAAAGTTTTGTGTCATGTGGTATCTTTTATGAAAAATGCAAGGAAATGTTTGACATTCTGCAAACTTTGTCCTTTCAAATGACAGGAAGAGCGCGACGTGGACAGAATGAGCGCATTCCTCCACCACCGCCGCCGCCTCCTACCATGCAAGAACTGATGGCTCAGCAGAATGAGATTCTACGACAGTTGGCTCAGCGTCAGCAACCACCTCAGCACTATGGTGGTGGTGATCACCATCAGCGTCCCCCAGCAGCGACCACTTATCAGGAGTTCCTCAGCACTCAGCCACCATTGTTCACTCAGGCAGAGGATCCCCTTGATGCTGATGTATGACTCAGAGTGGTGGAATCCAAATTCCCACTGCTTAATGGAGTTTGTTCAGATGTGGCCAAGGTTCGTTTTGCCACCCAGCAGCTTCATGGACCCGCGTGGACATGGTGGGATCACTTCCTTGCTATGCAGCCAGTTGACCATGTGGTGGAATGGGGAGAATTCAAGGCAGCATTCAGAGGACATCACATACCGGTGGGCATCATGGACCGCAAGCTTAATGAGTTTTTGGCACTTACTCAGGGGAATCATACTGTGTTGCAGTACGCTCAGGCCTTCAATGACCTGTGTCAATATGCAGGCTATCATGCTGACACAGATGAGAAGAAGAGGGACAGGTTCAGGAGAGGCCTTAGTACTAAGCTCCGCGACCGTCTCAACACAGTCAGGGCCAACAGCTACAATGAGTTAGTCAACATGGCCATTTCTCAGGAAGACTGCATCACGGCCTGCCAGGCAGAAAAGAAGAGGAAGACCCCTATGGCAGGACCTTCAGCTCAGCATCAGCACTTCAGGATTGTGTTTGACACTCAGAACAGGGGGCCTCAGCAGCAGCAAGGGCGATGGGTGATCCGACCATAGCAACAACAGGAGGAACCCAACCGCTCTCAGCCCCCAATTCAGAGGAGCAACAACCAGCCACCACAACAGTACCGTCAGACAAATGACAACCGATGTTTCACTTGTGGCAGCACTGGACACTATGCCAAGAATTGCCCCAAGAACCAGCAGAGGCAGGGGCAAAATTCCAATCAAAACCAAGGCAAGAGGCAGAAGGTGCAAGTGAGGCAAGGCAGGCTGAACTTCACCACTATGGCTGACATTCCAGAGGGAGCACCCATCATGACTGGTATCTTTTCCGTTTTGAATTATCCTGCAATCATTCTTTTTTATTCTAGTGCACCACACAGTTTTATCAGTGCCAAATTTAGTGCCAAATGCCAGTTACCTTTCCATCACACAAATGGGGGCATTACAATTTGAACACCAGGAGGCAGGGTTGCCACCTATCAAATCAACAGGCAGGTGCCTATAAAATTTTGTAGTCTTGTGATTAGAACCACCCTCCTTATCTTGGGATTGGATAGTGTGGATATCATATTAGGAACTGACTGGTTATCAAGGCGTCAGGCAGTAATTGATATTGCAGCAAGGGCCATTAAGATACACTCACCTACTTGTGGTGAAATTACATTATATTTGCCTTGTACCCGTTCCTGTGCCTTCACCCTGATAGAGTCACCCGTCGAAAGAATTCCAGTGGTCTGTGAGTACCCCGATATGTTCCCAGATGAATTGCCAGGGATGCCACCGGACAGAGACATAGAGTTTGCAATTGAGTTGCAACCCGGAACTGCCCCTATATCCAAGAGACCCTATAGGATGCCTCCAGCGGAGTTGGCAGAATTGAAAAAGTAGTTACAAGAGTTGCTGGACAAGGGGTTCATTCGCCCAAGTACTTCTCCATGGGGATGTCCAACCTTGTTCGTGAAGAAGAAAGATGAGAGTCTGAGATTGTGTGTTGATTACTGCCCTCTCAATGCGGTGACCATCAAAAATAAGTATCCATTGCCCTGCATTGATGTATTGTTTGATCAGTTGGTGGGAGCCAAGGTGTTTTCCAAGATAGACCTTCGCTCTGGCTATCATCAGATTAAAATCAAGGCCAATGATATTCCGAAGACAGCTTTCTCTACCAGATATGGACTTTATGAGTACTTGGTGATGTCTTTCGGGCTGACCAATGCCCTGGCTTATTTCATGTATTTGATGAACTCAGTGTTTATGCCAGAGCTAGACAAGTTTGTGGTGGTCTTCATTGATGATATTTTGGTTTATTCCAAGAATGAAGACGACCATACTGAGCATCTACATCTCGTACTTCAGCGACTGCACGATCATCGCTTATATGCTAAGTTGTCCAAATGTGATTTCTGGCTGAGGAAAATTAAATTTTTGGGTCACACCATTTCTCAGGATGGGATATCAGTTGATCCTGAGAAAGTACAAGAAGTGATGGATTGGAAGCCTCCTACCACTGTACGGTAGATTCGGAGTTTTCTGGGATTAGCAGGATATTATCGGCGATTCATTCCGGATTTCTCTAGGATTGCCAAGCCAATGACTGATTTGTTGAAGAAAGGAGTAAAGTATGAATGGAGTCAGAAATGTGAAGATGCCTTTCATACATTGAGGCAGCATCTGACAACAGCACCCGTGCTATCACAACCTGACAACACCAAATCTTTTGAGGTTTGTTGTGATGCTTCAGGCACTGGATTGGGATGTGTCTTGATGCAAGACAACATAGTTATTGCCTATGCATCCCGAGCACTCAGGCCTCATGAGCAGAACTACCCCACACATGATCTGGATTTAGCAGTTGTAGTTCATGCTCTGAAGATATGGAGACATTATTTGATGGGAGCTCATTGTAATATCTATACTGATTATAAGAGTCTCAAATATATCTTCACTCAGGCTGATCTTAATATGAGGCAGAGAAGATGGTTGGAATTAATCAAGGACTATGATTTGGAAGTGCATTACCATCTGGGCAAAGCCAATGTGGTAGCAGATGCCTTTAGTCGAAAAGCCCAGTGCAACTGTATAACTATGGACTCTAAGATCGCCACTCTATGTGACGAGTTATGCAAGCTAAGCATGGAAGTTGTTTCCTCAGGTACCTTGGGTTATATTTCAGTAGGGCCCACTATACACAAGCAAATAGTTATGGCACAGATGGGTGACAAGGGTGTTCAAGTCATTAAGGAAATGCTCGAACAGATGGTAGATAAGTACAAATGCTTTCGTCAGGACAGCAAGGGAGTTCTATGGTTTGAAGACTGATTGGTTGTTCCTAAGAATCCCGAACTCAGAAAGAAAATATTGAACGAAGCTCACCTTTCAAATTCTCCATGCACCCCAGCAGTAACAAGATGTATCATGATCTCAGATCTTTGTACCGGTGGACCAGAATGAAGAGGGAAATTGCTAAGTATATATCTAAATGCGACACTTGCCAAAGAGTCAAGGCCAGTCATTTGAAGGTAGCGGGTACCTTACAGCCCCTTCCCATACCATCTTGGAAATGGGAGGATATTTGCATGTACTTTATTATGGGATTGCCCAACACCTCCCGTCACCACGATTCTATTTGGGTCACTGTGGATAGATTAACCAAGACAACTCATTTCTTGCCAGTGCATACCACCCACAAGACAGAGAAATATGCAGAGATCTATATTGATCAAATAGTGCGTTTGTATGGAATTCCGAAGACTATTGTATCTGACAGAGGAGCACTGTTTGTGGCATGTTTTTGGGAGCAGCTCCAAAAGTCACTTGGAACCACTGTGATTAGAAGCTCAGCGTACCATCCTCAGACATATGGTTAAACAGAGAGAGTGAATCAAATTTTCGAGGACATGTTGCGAGCCTGTGTGCTACACTATGGTAAGAATTGGGATAAGTGCCTTTCCTTAGCGGAGTTCTCGTATAACAACAGCTACCAGTCCAGCCTAAGGATGGCACCTTTTGAGGCCTTGTATGGAAGAAGGTGTAGAACACCGCTAAATTGGTCACAAGCTGGAGAGAGGGAAATATTTGTGTCACACCCGGTTTTAAGGAACAAAGCCGGGTGCATCTTATATATGCGCCAGAGAAGACAACACATATAATAACAGAGTGCATAGAGATAAATGTCATAAATATCATAAATGTACTTATTACATAGCGGAAGTCTTACAAAAATAAATGATAAAGTAAAGCGAACTAAATATTAATCCCTGGCGCCACAAAGCTGACTGGGAGACACCACCTAGATCAAGTCGAATGCCTCAGTGTTAGGCGGCTCCTCTTCGACCACCTAATCTTCTCCTGTGGGGGGTGTGAGACAGCAAGAGTGAGCTCACATACATTCATAGCTCAACAAGTCGTGGGGAATAATGTGCATGAACTCACCAAAGGTGGGAGTTCATGTGAAGTGTAAGGATGATCAACAAAATAGAGGCTGAGGCTGAGCATTGCTTTTATAAGTTGGTCAAAATTTTATTAGCAATTAATAAGTGTAAGTAAATACCAAACCTTAATAATAATAAATAAAGTAATAGTAAAATAATCCCAAATGCGATGCAAATGTCAAATTAAATTTAAGTTCCATAAATTAATCATGTGAGGGTCCGAGCTGCTCATGACCGTGAGCACGGCTAGTATTCCAGTTTTACACTCTGCAGGGGTTACGCATCTTTACCCACAAGTCATGTTACCCATCTGCCAAGAGATGGCCAATCCCATACACCTCTACCGAGGAGGCAAGGCAGGGTAACACTACGAGGCCTTTACAAAGTTCCACCAGCTTCAGAAATCCTGCTACAGTTTATAGGATGCTCCATTGCAGGAATCCCTCGCTTGACCGCCATCGCAGCAAAATCCTGCTGCAGTAACTGTAATGGGTATGCTCCACACCACTACCTCCTTGACTTTAGCAGGATCCATTGCTATTCCTCCATTAGAAATAATATGTCCAAGGAATGGCACCTTGTCAATCCAAAACTCGCACTTGCTAAACTTGGCATAGAGTTGATTATCTCGTAGCTTTTGTAGCACCAACCTTAGATGTTCTTCATGATCACTTTCACTCTTAGAATAGACAAGAATATCGTCGATGAACATCATGACGAATCTGTCCAAATACTCCATAAACACCTTATTCATCAAATTCATAAAATAAGCTGGTGCATTGGTGTTGGGGTTATGCTTCGTAGCCGAAGATCCTAAAGAAAGAGAACACCTTCGGTAGATCCTCTTAGAAGCAGCGCCGAAGCTATCACTTATAAAGCTTCGGCACAGTGGCAGATCTCAAGACGAAGGGGTGAACCGACTTAAATATGAAATGGCTTAAAGACCCATGATGTTTTGTGTCATTATTGTAGTCGATTGTAAAGGGCATAAATGTAATTTTACATGGGCTGCGTCCCGTGCCTATAAATAGATGAACAGTGCTCCCGTACTGTTCACGCTGACTCGGCATTTGCTTTTGCGTCACGCTTGTACTTTTACCTTCTTTCAAGCTGAAGGTACATTTGTAATTTGATATCATCTCTATTTTCCATAATGATAAAATAAAAATGAGTTGATAATAGTACTTGATTGTTTATGTTATTTTATATTTCATATGATTCCTTCATCTTTATATGTTATGCTGCTGAAGGTATGTCCTTCATAACCTTCGTCCAAAGATCATTATATCCCAAGGGAAATAATGCTTCGAAGGACGAAGGACTTTAACGTTTAACATTTTCTGTGTTGCCTTGTTCTTGATTCATAGCATTTGAGAACAAGTCCCCAACATTGGTGCCCACCGTGGGGTGAACTCACTTCCACCTTTCTGAGCTGATGGCTTCGTTCAACAACCAAGCTAAAGCTACTTCAGCTTCAAAGCTGGTACTCCCGATAACAGGCGGTTCATGCTTAGAGCCGGCCAACAAGAAGCAGAAGAAGGAGGCACAGAGAAGGGTACAACATGTCGGGGTGCAGGGACCCTTCATCAAGTCAAGATGGTCCCACATCCCAATTACCTTCTCCCAAGAGGACCTTCAGCTCAAGGATTACCCTCACAATGATGCTATGGTTATTTCTTGTATTATCAAAGGATTTCTGGTTCACAATGTTCTGGTTGACACAAGCAGTGCAGCGGATATTATATTTGCTAAGGCCTTCAGACAGATGCAAGAGCCAGAGGATAAGATTCATGATGCTACACACCCTCTTTGCAGCTTCGGAGGAAGACAGATTGTAGCGCTCGGCAAGATCACGATGCCAGTGACCTTCGGATTTGTCAACAATACAAGAACTGAGCAAATTGTGTTTGATATTGTCGACATGGAGTACCCCTACAATGCAATCATTGGTCGTGGGACACTCATTGCTTTTGAAGCAATTCTTCATCCAGCATATCTTTGCATGAAGATACCTTCGGATCAAGGGCCTATTGCTATTCATGGAAGCCAGGAAGCTGCCAGAAAGGCTGAAGGAAACTGGATAGATTCAAAAGCAATCCATAATATAGATGGAGCCGAAGCTTGTGAGCAATACAAGTACAGAAGGGAGAAGGCTACTTCGGCTGATCAGCCGAAGCCCATGCTCTTATGTGAAGATATAGCAGAGCAGAAGGTGTTGCTGGGATCTCAATTGTCTGAGGAATAGGAGAAAACCTAATAAGGTTTCTGTTCAACAACAAAGATGTCTTCGCATGGTACGCCAACAATCTCTGTGGTGTCAACATGGATGTCATTGAACACTCGCTCAATGTTGATCCATCCTTCAGACCCAGAAAGCAGAGGCTTCGGAAAATGTCTGATGACAAAGCCGAAGGTGCTCGGAATGAAGTGAAAAGACTTCTTAGTGCTGGAGTCATCAGAGAAGTAAAATACCCAGAATGGCTAGCTAACACTCTTATGGTGAAGAAGGCCAATGGTAAATGGAGAATGTGCATCGATTTTACTGATCTTAATAAGGCATGTCCGAAGGATGAGTTTCCATTACCAAGGATAGATTCTCTAGTAGATGCAGCAGCTTCATCAGAACTCATGAGTCTACTAGATTGTTACTCAGGCTACCATCAAATCTGGATGAAGAAGGAAGATGAGCCAAAAACCAGCTTCATAACCCCCAGTGGTACATATTGTTATCTTCGGATGCCTGAGGGGCTCAAGGATGCTGGAGGAAGCTTCAGCAGAATGACAGCGAAAGTCCTTCATTCTCAGATAGGCAGAAATGCGCTAACTTATGTAGATGATATCATAGTAAAAAGCACGAAGCAAGAAAATCACATTGCTGATCTGCAGGAGACATTCGCTAACCTTAGGCAAGCTAGCCTGAAGTTGAATCTAGAAAAGTGTGTCTTCGGAGTAAAGAAGGGGAAATTCCTTGGTTGTTTAGTTTCAACAAAAGGGATCGAAGCTAATCCAAATAAAATTGAAGCTATTCTTCGAATGGAGCCGCCAAGCACAAAGAAGGGAGCTTAACGGCTGACAGGAAGACTGGCATCTCTGAATCTATTCATATCTAGATCAGTAGAGAGAAATTTACCATTCTTTGAAGTGCTAAAGTCGGCTGAAGTCTTTCAATGGGGATCAGCTCAGCAGAAAGCCTTCAAAGAGCTGAAGCAGTACCTGATAGACCTAACAACGTAAACTCCACCCACGCTAGGGGCTCCTCTGTTATTATATGTGGCAGCTTCGCATTCTACAGTAAGTGCAGCGCTTGTGCAGGAAAACCTTGAATGACAAATCAAAAAGCAAGCCCCAGTATACTTCGTCTCCGAAGTCCTCAACTTATCGAAGAAAAACTATACAGAATTGGAAAAAGTGCTATATGCTGTCTTAATGGCCTCCAGGAAGCTTCGACATTATTTTCAAGCATTCCATATAATTGTTCCTTCATCACAGCCTTTGAAGGATATTATGAGGAACAGAGAAGCTACTGGAAGGATTGGAAAGTGGGCTGCGGAACTCAACGAATTCACCGTTGATTATGTGCATAGATCCTCGATCCAGTCCCAGGCGTTAGCAGACTTCATTGCTGACTGGACGCCAGGGGCTCAGGAAGAAGAAGCAAGTAAAGATGCCGAAGCTTGGACAGTGTTCTACGATGGTTCCTGGGGAACCTTCGGGGTAGGTGCAGCTGTTGTTTTAGTTGCACCTTCCAAAGTCAAAACATGTTATGCAGTGAAACTTGATTTCAGCTGCACAAATAATATTGCTGAATACGAAGCTTTGCTTTTGGGGCTTCGGAAGTTAAAGGCAATGGGGATAAGAAGGACGGTTCTTAAAACTGATTCCCAAGTTATTTCTGGTCATATTGACAAGAGTTGTAAAGCAAGAGACCCGAAACTTGAGAAATACTTGGATACAGTTCGAAGGCTTGAAGCTTCTTTCGAAGGGTTCTCTGTCAAGAATGTTCCACGAGGAGAAAATGAGCACGCTGATCTGCTAGGCAAGTCAGCGGCACAGGGGCTGCCTTTACCTTCGGAAGTATTCTTTGAGACAATAAGAGCACCTTCGGTGGAACTTCTTGAAAGAGCAGTGCTCAATATATCTCCTGTTCATAGTGAAGATTGGAGAACTGAGATTATATCCTTTCTACAGGGCAATTGCCTTTCAGATGACGAAGCTTATAATAATAGAATAGAGGCAAGAGCCCGACCATATGTAATAATAGAAGGGGAGTTATACAAACATGGAGTCTGCTCTCCATTGCTCAAATGTTTATCCAGAGCTGAAGGTATAGAATTGATGAAGGAAATACACGCAGGTCTGTGTGGATCTCACATCGGATCTAGGCCCTTGCTGGGAAAAGTCTTTCGTCAAGGATTTTATTGGCCGAAGGCAGCTTCGCATGCAGCAGAATTAGTCTAAATGTGCGAAGGTTGTCAAAAATGTGCAAGAGATCAAAAACAACCTTCATCTCTGACTCAGCTAATACAGCCCACTTGGCCGTTGCAAAGGTGGGGCCTTGATTTGTTAGGCCCACTTCCACCAGCACAAGGAAATTTAAAATATGTTGTGGTGGCGGTAGAATATTTTTCCAAATGGATTGAGGTGAAGCCTTTAGCCACAATAACTTCGGTCACTGTTCAGAAATTTTTTTGGCAAAATATTGTCTGTCGTTTTGGAGTGCCGAGGGCTATTACTGTGGACAACGGAACACAGTTTGATGTCGAAGCTTTCAAAGAGTTCTATGAACAAATTGGCACGAAGATCCATTTCACATCAGTTAGACATCCGGAGTCAAATGGACTTGTCGAAAGAGCTAATGGCATTATAATGACGGGAATAATGAAGTTAATCTTTAATCAACCCAGAGGAAAGTGGCCAGATGAATTGATCAAAGTGGTGTGGAGCCATAACACAACAATGTCAAGATCAACAGGCTTTACACCATTCAAATTATTGTTTGGTGACGAAGCAATAACCCCAAAAGAAGCTAAAGCAGGATCAATAAGAACAGTGGCTTCGGCAGAGGACGAAGCTGATTATTCTGTGGCAAAAGATGCTATAGAAGGGATCAGGCTTCAGGCTGTGTAGAACATCAATAAATACCAAGCCAAAACAATAAAATGGCATGACAAAAAAGTTCGGTTAAAAAATATCAGGCTAGGGCACTTGGTACTTCGGAGAATCGCCAACCCAGATACAGTAGGCAAGCTACAATTGAAATGGGAAGGACATTTTCTGGTAGTATCTTCATCAAGACCCGGTTCCTACAGATTGAAGCATATGGACGGCAACGACATTCCTAGATCTTGAAATGCGAATGAGCTTCAGCGATATTATGTGTAGCTTGATGTAATCTTTTTATTTTTTCCTATGGCACCCATTTCCTTTCCAAAGGGGGAGAAAGGTTTTAAACGGGGCCATAGCATGTAATTTCTCTTTTTCTTATTCCAGCTCTACAAGAGCAGTATCCCCCAAAGATGTAAATGTAAAAATTTGAGCATGCACCATCGAGTGCAAACAGAAAAGAAAAAGCAGGGAGAAGCTCGAAAGACGTCCCTAAGGGGATGCAGAGCACGACGAAGCTACAAAAAGTCGTTCCTAAGGGAGCGTAGTTTAAGTTTTCTGCTCAAAAGTCATTCCTAAGGGAATGCAGAGCTTGCAGCGAAAAGTCAACGTTGATTCCGCCGAAATATAAGGTGAAGCGTGAAAAGTCAACGCGATACCGCCGAAATAGAAGGCGAAGAAGTTCAAAAGACGTTCCTAAGGGAATGCAGAACTTACAGCGAAAAGTCAGCGCTGATACACCGAAAAATAAGCGGTGAAGCTGAAAAATAAGCAGCAAAGAGACTTTGGTTATTCCTAAGGGAATGAAGGATGTGGTTGTGGCTTCATATGTGTGTGTTTGGACATTCATTTGCACCATACATTACATCATACATTTGCATTCATAAACATTCATTTAGACATACATAGGATCATCACCGTCATAACACATGCAGTTGCTTCGGCTCTGAAGATAAGGCTTCGGCAAAAAGAAAAAGAAGCAGTCTTTATGCTTCGTTGTGTATGAAAAGAAGGGAAGGTGTTTTTTGCCTTCGGCTCAAAAATGCTAATTTTGTTCACACCAAAGCACTTTATACATTGATGGAAAGGTAAGAATATATTACAAGGTATGGACAAAGTTTACAAAGTAGAAATTAATTACATTGTTCTTTACAAAGGTTATTACAAGGGTTTTTAGAGTTTTTCTACAGCTATCTATTCAAGCTTCATTAGTATCCATTGAGCTTCGGCTTCGGCTTCGACTTCGTCATCCATTGAACTTTGGCTTCGTCTTCTTACTCTTTAGCTTCGGCCTCGGCTTCGTCATCCTGTATGCATTCAAGTATTGTAAGCAAAATTTAAGTTCGAAGGAAGAGGTAAGCACAAGGTATGATTTTGTTACCGGCTTAAGATGACTCCAAGCTTCATCACCAGCTTTGCTTCGTCCACCCTTTGTCCATACCAGTTTTATAAGCCTATTTGCTATGCTTCGGGCAAGGTTGGGAATATCATCCAGGTCTGCTGGTGATAAGTTGAAATTAGGTCTATTGATAACCTTTCCATGTTCGCAGCTAGATTTCAGGAAGGCGACAACTGTACCCCGAGAAGCTACCAGGGCACAAAAGTCACCATGTCCAGCTATAACTTCTTCAAGGTCATCAATTTCACCTTCGATATGTTCGAAGGCCCCTGGCAGGTCCTCAGACGAAGGATTGAATTTTTCGCTGCTGGCTCCAACCGAATAGAAGACTTGCTTCAGCCGTTGAACACATCGATTACTGAACTCCAGACATTTGTTTTGAAGGCTTGCCAATGATTTTTTCAAATATGAACTTTTTTGACCTCGGCCTCAAATTTTGCATTAAGCTAAAGCTTTTCTTGTTCGAAGCTTTCTGACTGGGACAGAAGCTTCGTATTTAATTCTGTTATTTTAGCTTCAGCTTCTGCTAATAAACCTTCGGTTGTCTGAAGCTCGAAGTCTTTCTTTTCAAGAGCAGCTGATTGGTCTTTTATCTTGCTTTCTAAGTTTTCAATTATAACTTCCTGTTTTTATCTTCCAAATCTTGCTGCATTTTCAAAGCTTTACTCAGTAGCATACTCTACATATAAACAACCTTCGTTAGAAAACATCTTCGTTATTGAAATAATAAAAGTTAAAGAAAAGTTTACCTTGAAATTGGAATAGAATAAACTACCGACGATGTGTTGTCGTCTGTAGCGGCTAATATCTATTTCGAGCTTCGGGAAACCAATACTCTTTGATAGAGTACCGATAACCTTCGCTCCAGTCTGATCCCGGATGCAGCCCAATTTTTCGTCATCGATACCACCGAAGAGAAGTGCTCCCGGCTGATATCCGCAAGACATAGCATATTCTTTTAGCTCTTCTTTTTCAGCCTTTGTCAGCTCTTGACCAACTAAGTTTTGAAAGTTAAAAATTTCATCTTCTGAAGTGTCTTCGGCTATATCTTTCTCCTTCCCGGGTTCTAGGGTCATAGCTTCTTCGGTGGCTGCAGCAGCTTCTTCTGCGGCCATGTTTAGCAGTATCTTATCAATATCGGCAATCGTGCACTCTAAATGAATATCTTCGGCCGTGGTAGCTTCGGTAGCTATGGCTTCCGCAGGTGCAGCTTCGGTGGCTGTCGTGCTCTCAACAGCTGGCGCCTTTAGAGCTAAAGCTCCTGGTGGTGTCTCTTTGATGACTTCTGTCACTGTAATGATTCTTTGCTTCTTTGGCCTAGCTGCCTTCTTCGTTTTTGCGGGCTCCTTTTCCTTCTGAAAAAGCTTCGTCAGATGTGGCCCCAGTGGACTTAGCTTGACAGGCAAAGATTCAGTCATTACCTTTAAAATTTCTTCCACGTCGGTGGTAGAGGGTGTTGCAGCAGTTTCTTCTTCTTTGTCAATTGCCTTCTGCTTTGGAGCTATACCTTTTCTCTTCTTCGAAGCATCTGTTTTCGGCTCAGGCTTCAGCTTTTTCTCTTTCAATTGTTTTTCATCGTCTTTATTTAGAACGCTAGCCACTCTCTTTCTTTTTTGCCCTTCGGCATCCTTGTCTAGCCGCTCGTAGTCGGGATACTCAAAGTCCAGAGCATCCATTACTCGGTTCAACCTTCACTTCGGGCGAGTGCCAAAGGCTGCAGTCATTAGTTGATCTTCTTTTTTGGAGTAATTGCCGAGAATTTCATTGCACATCACTTCAATCGTGTCTAGCCACTCTTGGCTAGGCACTTTGAAATATTTCTTGAATTTATAATGATAGGGTAACCGAATAAGTTCCCCCTTTTTCTTTTCTCCTTTATGCTTTGGCATGTCCCACTCTTTCACAGTTGGGAACACTCTGAAAGCCAAAAATTCTTGCACTAAATCCCTAGTGCTGATATGATCTGTAATAACTCAAAATTCAGCCAGAGCAATTTGGCTTGGACTCCCTGGTGTCATGTTGCACTGCGGTCTGGTCTCTCCGAAGATCAATTATAGCGGACTCTTGACCAGCTCCTCCCTATCTTCGTCAACTTTGACGTAAAACCACTCAGACTTCCAGCCAGTTGGCCACTTGCTTCAGTAGCTAATCACTGGAAATTTTGTGTTCTTGCGATAGGCAAAATTGTAGCAGCCAAAATTTTCATGTAGCCCATCTCCTCTAGATTTTGTCTGGTAATGAAGCTCGTGCACTCGGCAGAAGCCTTGGCCAAATGGCTCCACCCCTTGGCTTCAGAGAGCCTAGATATAAACGCTAAGCCGGACAATAGGGTTGGGAGTTAGCTGATGAAGGTAGATCACAAACTTCTTCAATACAACAGCAATCATCTTGTTCAAAGGAAATCTTAAGCCCGCCTTAAAGAAACTTTTGAAGATTACCACTTCATCCTTTCCTGGCTTCAGAGTAGTCTCTTCCCCACCAAAACGAACCAGCTCTTTCTTCGCTTCACTGAAATAGCCCAATTTCAACAGCTTAGGCAAGTCATCTTCGGAGATAGTGGATTTCCCGAAATCCAGGTGGCTGGGTTTACTTGGCACCACGCTGTAATCATCTTTAGACTCAGTCTCCTCAACATCAGCCTATTCTGTTTCAGCGGCAGGTGCATCCTCCGATGCTACCAGCCCCGAGCATTTCATCACTTCGGAGATTGGGGCAGTTTCAGCACCTTTGGCTTCCTCTCCGTCGTGCGTAACCCTAGCTGTGGAACGCACTCTGGCCATCTGATGATTGAATTTCTTGTTTTTTGAAGTTGAAAATTTTTCTTTATCTTGCCGAAGCTTTTTCTTGCTACGAAGCTTGAGCAAAGTAAATAGCTTCGGTTGAGGATGCAGCAAACAAGCTTCGGTTTTGGTCAATATTTTGGCAGCAAAACAGTGCAATAGCAATGAATGCTGTGGTAACTTCACACCTACCCGTCTGTTTATATAGTGCCGCAGGTGGGAAGGTAAATCGTCAAGGTCTTCCACACCGGACAAATAGCCACCCGCACTCACTGAACGGTGGGCCACAGGGTCCGAGAAGGTGAATCGCCAGGGCGCGCGTAACTGCTGCAAGATCAGGCCACTTCACGCGAGGATTATTTTAATCGTTTCTCGCCAACGAGCTCAGGGAAGGTGTTTTTTCGGATCTTCGGCATCCCGAAGCCTAGAAGACTTTTTCACGGATCAAGCTCGTTACGAAAAACGATCTAGCACCGTGAAGGGGCTACTGTTGGGGGTATGCTTCGTAGCCGAAGATCCTAAAGAAAGAGAACACCTTCGGCAGATCCTCTCAGAAGCAGCACCGAAGCTATCACCTATAAAGCTTCGGCACAGTGGCAGATCTCAAGACGAAGGGGTGAACCGACTTAAAGATGAAATGGCTTAAAGACCCATGATGTTTTGTGTCATTATTGTAGTCGATTGTAAAGGGCATAAATGTAATTTTACATGGGCTACGTCTCGTGCCTATAAATAGATGAACATTGCTCCCGTACTGTTCACGCTGACTCGGCATTTGCTTTTGCGTCACACTTGTACTTTTACCTTCTTTCAAGCTGAAGGTACATTTTTAATTTGATATCATCTCTATTTTCCATAATGATAAAATAAAAATGAGTTGATAATAGTAATTGATTGTTTATGTTATTTTATATTTCATATGATTCCTTCATCTTTGTATGTTATGCTGCTGAAGGTATGTCCTTCATAACCTTCGTCAAAAGATCATTATATCCCAAGGGAAATAATGCTTCGAAGGACGAAGGACTTTAACGTTTAACATTTTCTATGTTGCCTTGTTCTTGATTCATAGCATTTCAGAACAAGTCCCCAACAATTGGTTAATCCAAACGACATCACAGTGAACTCATATAATCCATATCGAGTCGAGAAAGTTGTCTTGGGAATATCCGAGGGTCTAATCTTCATTTGATGGTATCCCGATCGAAGATCAATCTTCGAGAATACCCTAGCACCTCTCATCTGATCAAATAAATCCTCAATACGGGGTAACGGATACTTGTTCTTCACAGTAACATCATTAAGGGATCTATAATCCACACACATCCTTTGTGATCCATCTTTCTTCTGTACAAAGAGAACCGACGCTCCCCAAGGTGAGGAACTCGGACGAATATACCCCGCCTCCTGTAACTCAGTTAACTGCTTCTTAAGCTCCTTTAATTCTTCTACAGACATCCTGTATGGTCATTTAGAAATAGGGGCAGTTCCAGGTAAAAGATCAATGACAAACTCAACTTCCCTATCTGGTGGCATCCCTGATAACTCCTCTAGAAAGACATCTGGAAAATCCCCAACTGCACGGATGTTGTCACCCACAAACTTCTCATCTACTAAGAATGCAGCTAGTCTGATGGTGGTAGTTACTGCAACTTGAACTTCAAATCTTTGTCCTTTGGAACTGGTGAGTTCTATGGTTCCCTTAGCACAGTGTATATACTGCCTTTGCCTTTCTTAACCATGACATACCAAGGATCACATCTATAGTGTTCTTTTCTAACACTACAGGGGTAGCCCATCTGGGTTAGAAACACAGGGGACGAAAGAAAGGATTGTAGACAAGACAGTGATTACGAAGCATGTTACTTTGGGGGATTTATTAGCTAAGTGAGTCACCTACTAAAGCTAATTCATTACCTTATGGTGGTACATGCTAAGATGCCCGTCTAAACTATTCAATCAATTAATGAAGCAAATCAGGCATTGATCATCAGAACAATCAACCAAATTTTTAATAGAGAAAATAGTTTTAATTTTTGTCTTAGGTCTCCTATCTCTTAAAGGTCATAAATTTAGGATTCCAAGGTGTGAAATCCATCTTGTCTTAGAGTAGAAAAGATAAGAATGATCAGAGTAGAATAGTAGAAGGTGAGACAGGATCAAGATAAGTATAGAAAGAATCAGAGTGAGATAAGTATAGAATGAATCAGAGTAAGATAAGAAGGTAAGGGTTTGTCCATTTCTATCTAGGCTTCGTCCTATAGTCAATATTTCCTCTGATACCACTTCTGTCACACCCGATTTTAAGAAACAAAGCCGGGTGCATCTCATATATGCGCCAGAGAAGACAACACATATAATAACAGAGTGCATAGAGATAAATGTCATAAATATCATAAATGTACTTATTACATAGAGGAAGTCTTACAAAAATAAATGATAAAGTAAAGCGAACTAAATATTAATCCCTAGCGCCACAAAGCTGACTAGGAGACGCCACCTAGATCAAGTCGAATGCCTCAGTGTTAGGCGGCTCCTCTTCGACCACCTGATCTTCTACTGTGGGGGGGGGGGGGGGGTGTGAGACAGCAAGAGTGAGCTCACATACGTTCATAGCTCAACAAGTCGTGGGGAATAATGTGCATGAACTCACCAAAGGTGAGAGTTCATGTGAAGTGTAAGGCTGATCAACAAAATAGAGGCTGAGGCTGAGCATTGCTTTTATAAGTTGGTCAAAATTTTATTAGCAATTACTAAGTGTAAGTAAATACCAAACCTTAATAATAATAAATAAAGTAATAGTAAAATAATCCCAAATGCGACGCAAATGTCAAATTAAATTTAAGTTCCATAAATTAATCATGTGAGGGTCTGAGCTGCTCGTGACCGTGAGCACAGCTAGTATACCAGTTTTACACTCTGCAGAGGTTGCGCATCTTTACCCACAAGTCATGTTACCCATCTGCCAAGAGATGGCTAATCCCATACACCTCTACCGAGGAGGCGAGGCAGGGTAACACTATGAGACCTTTACAAAGTTCCACTAGCTTCAGAAATCCCACTACAGTTTATAGAGAGCTCCAATGTAGGAATCCCTCGCCTGACCGCCATCACAGCAAAATCAACCCAAGGACCTCCCTACACTGACCACTCCCCTACTGCCCTTGCCCCTTTCGGGTAAGGAAGACATCCACTAGCTTTCCTAGTTAATCAGCCAAGGGTGTCCCATTAAACCCTTGTGGTAGCACTATTTTCCCGGGTGGTCGCTCCATGTTCCCATTAACTTAATGATCTTAACATGAATAGTAATAATAAAAAGATAATAAAAGAATAATCATGAATAGTGTATCCCCATACCCAAATCCACATAAAGCAATAGGTTAATGGTTAACATCCCTCGTCCTTCGAAGCATTATTTCCCTAAGGATATAATGATCCTCAGACGAAGGTCATGAAGGACGCACCTTCATCATAACAGCATATGCTAATGAAAGACGAAACATATGAAACATGAAAAATAACATGAATAATCATATGACATCGTTCATATATCATTTATTATATAATCATGAATGAATAAGAACAATATTGAATTACATTTGTACCTTCGGCTCGAAGGAAAGTACAAGCGTGACGCAAAAGCGAATGCCAAGTCAGCATGAACAGTACGGGAGTACTGTTCACCTATTTATAGGCACGGGTCGCAGCCCATGTAAAATTACATCCAGGTCCTTTGCTTTTGATAACAACTCTATAATGATCTATTGAGGTCTAGATAGTCTTTTCCTTTTTAAGTCGGTTTCCTCATCTCTGCTATCATGCCGAAGCTTCCTTGCGCACAGCTTCGGCTCTGCTCCATCCTTCGTTCTCTTTGTGTTTCTTCATACAGCAATTTTGATTTGTCCGAAGAGTCCATGTCCGAAGGTACCTGTTCATGTATTATACTCCAGAAATATTGTCAAATCTCGTTTTTGAGGACCTTCGGAAGCCGAAGGCCCCCAACAGTAGCCCCTTGCAATATTAATTTGTTAAGATAATAAATTCAAATTGCGATATGGACGGAGGCCCTAAGTCGAAGGTCCGAAAAAACACCTTCCCTTTGCTAGAATAACAATAGCCATTGACAAGCGGGCCCTCTAGCACACAATACGCCAGGCATATAAATAAGAGCGCACCACTAGCTCATTTGGCACGCTTTCTTGCCATCTGCCTTGCCTGCTCAAACAGCTCTTTGCTTACACATACTTGACCAGATTTTTTAGATTTTAAAGCTTCAACTTTGAGAGCACTTTTTTCAGCTCTTTCGAAGATGTCTGAGGATAAGAAGGCTACCGCTGAAACGAAGCTGAGCCTTTCTGAAGAGAAGAATCTTGGTTTTCTTGAATTAATGGCAAAGACAAATACAGAAAAGATCACCAGAGAGATTTTGGAAGGCTTGTCCGAAGATTCTGGTGATAGCGACAGTTATGATGTGGAAAGTGGTGGAGAAGACTCCGAAGATCGACCCTGGCGACCAAGTCATATAGTTTTTGGAAAATCAACTATTAAACAAAGTCATCTTGATAATATGAGGGGAAGATATTTTCGGGACATGTCTATTGTAAGGGCTGGTGATGGAGAGAGGACTGTGCCTACTCCTGAAGAGAATGAAGTTGTGATCTTCCGAAGCTTTTTTAAGGCTGGGCTTCGGTTTCCCTTAAACAGATTTATGGTTGAAGTTCTGAAGATATATCAAGTCTACGTTCACCAACTTACTCCCGAAGCAATTATAAGAATGGGAATCTTTGTATGGGCCGTGAAGAGCCAAGGTTTGGAGCCAAATGCAAAAAGTTTCTGCAATATGCATGAGTTATTATATGAGACGAAACCCTGGGGTAAAGAGCAATATCATAACAATTTTGGCTGCTATAGCTTCGGTGCTCGATCTGGGTCATGCTATCCCGTGCCAACCTTTCGAAAGAGATGGCCTGGAGACTGGATGAAGGAATGGTTCGATGTGAAAAATGACTTGAAGGCACGAGAAGATATTAAAGATATCACCATGCGCTCTATCTGGCAGCGTTTTGGACTTCGGAAACTGAAGGTGGAAATGGATGAAGCAGCCGAAGAATGCCAGAGGGCCTTCGGCGTAATTTTCTCTTTCATCGGGACATGAGATTTGGTCCAGGAACACATAGCCTTCAGAGTGTGGCCGCTTGCAGAAAAGTGAGAAATGCCAAAGGAAACCATCAGCAAACCTGACGAAGGTGGATTAGTTAGGTTGAAATACACCTTCAGATACGAGGGTAAATTTATTGAACCAGACGATGATTGGTTGAAATGTATTGAAGCTACAAGCGATGAACTGCTTGGGCCGTACTCGAAGGCAGAAGATACTACACTATCTGCGGCCTTCGGAGGCCGGAAGAAGAAAAGACTCAACCGAGTTTTTGATTCTATTGGGTTCGTCTATCCTGACTACCGTTACCCAATACGAGGTCAAAAAAGAAAAGGTACAGCTTCTGTGAAGGAAGTTGCTTCGGCCGGTCCTAGTGAGCCAGCGCCGAAGAGAAAAAGGTGAAAGTTCTTACGCATCGGCCACACAATATTGAGCCAGCCATAGTACCCGAGTATGTCGGCGAGGCTTCTTTGGCTACTGAAGCCAAAAAACCTGTATCTACGCAGAAAGCTGAAGAGCTGTCTGCAACACCGAAGGCTGAAAGAACTGAAGAGCCGAAAACTGAAGGGATAAAAATATCAGAAGTTTTAAGCCCTTCAGTAGAAGTTGGAGTGCCACAAACTCAGAAGGGTCCAGCTGTGACCCCCAGGAGGAAAAGGATGGTTAATGTTTTGGATGTACTGGAGACAATAAAGTCTTCAAGCTCCACGCCGAAAAAAGTTGCCGAAGCTCAAAAAGCACAAATTGAAACAGCAGCATCTGGAGGCGAAGCTACAAAGCACCAGACTGAAATCAAAACTAGACCTTCAGAGTGTGTCAAAGAAAAATCCTTGGAAACTGAAGGAGAAAATAAAAAGGAAACTTTAAAGCAAATTCTGTCTGAAAAAACTCTTTCTTCCACTCCCGAAGCATCTTTCCAATTGCCTGATTATATTGTGCGACATGCTTCGGGCAAAATACTATCTGAAGAAGAAAAACGAGAAGCTCATCAATATGCCCAGAAATTAAAATATCCGAAAGGGGCATTGATATTCAATGGCAGCGGAGAAGAAGACTTCTTGTATTGTCTCCCAGACAACAAGGAGATCTCTGTCTGCCGGGAGATGGCAAGAAGCTTCAGATCCCCAACTCTGGAAGATGGGCTTTCAGTTTTGTCAAAAGATGAAATAGCCGACAGCTTGGCATATAACAGCTTAAAGGTGAGAAAATAAACTTTTTGCATGGTTAGAAATTCGTGTGTTTATTTCTTATCATCACATTCTTTTTGCAGGGCCTTATCCTCAGCAACGCCCTCAAAGCGCAGAAAAGCACTGAAGACGAGGGATGTATCATGGCATTGAATAACCTTCGTTCCGAAGTGATTGAGCTAAGGAACGAAGGTCTTGAGAAGGACAAAATTTTACATTCATTGCTTAACAAAATAAAAGAGGACGAAGCTGCTTCCAAGGCTCAAGCCCAGAAGTGCAAAATTGAAAATCTTCAGAAATGGCTGGCTGAGGCGAACCTAAAGTGTGCAACTACCGAAGCTAACCTTGAAGCCAACGACTACTGGAAGAATCATTGGGAGAAAATAGTTGTAGAGCTTCGGTCTTCAAAAGAAAAATGTTATGAAAAATCCATGAAATGTGTGGAAACAATTAAGAGTAGTTTCACCAGCGCCGGCGCATTTTTGAATGAAAGCAACTTCGTACTGGGAGATCCCGAAGGTCCAATCGACTGGATCCACGGCGTGGCCGAAGCTTTTGAAGAAATTTTGAGTGGCCGTGGGGACATATGCGCCTTCTCGGGTGCTAGGGGGATTGCTACTATTTTGGAGAGAAGAGGCTGCGATCATGTGAAATCTTTGGCGCAAACCGAGGCCGCCTAAACTACTGAAGATGTAAAAGACCCCTCGGCCGAAGCAAGCTTGGTTGGTGGAAAATTTTTCACCGGCATCTGGGAAAATGGTGGTCGGGAGATGGCTCAAGAAATCATAAGGAGAAGTGAAAAAGGTATTCACGATGCTAGAAAAGTGGCAGTGGCTGCTGAGAAAAGTGCGGATCTCGAGAGGCGAATAGGTATTAACTACTAACTTTTGACTTTATGTTGTAATTTTATGACTTCGGACTTATTTACACTTTGTAACACAGTCGTGCAAGCTCCTCCCCCAGAGCCCCCGATCCATTGGCGGACCCCAAAGCAAAGGGGGATGATGATATTAGAAAAATGGCCGAAGCTATTATGGATAAAGTTGTTGATCAACTACTAAACGAAGCTGCAGAAGTAGTTTTACGAGAAGATTAGCTGTTATTGTAAAACCATTTGGAGTGTAATATTTGCTAGACAATATGTATAATATTTTGTAATTTTGACTGTAATATATAAGCTGTTTATGATTCAACTCTTTATGATGCATGAAACTTTACGTACATGCCGCTTTTGAGCCATCGGCGAAAAAACACCTTCCCTTCTTTTCATGCTTCATAAAGAATATCCATATTCCGTAAAAATATTATGGTTTCTGAAAAAACATCTATGCCTTGTGACCGCTGGTTCTCCTTTTCATATCATAATGACGAAGCTGTATTTCTTGAAAACCTATTTTGTGCCTTGACATATCTTCGAACTGATCTCCGAAGTTCAGTAATGTAGGCCAACATTGTGTACCTTTCCATAGATCCATATTGCACCCCCTTCTTGTGCCATTGATGCAATATGATGTATGATGCTATGCTATGGACATGATGTAATGATATAATGATATGCAAAGTGATATTTGCGCCGAAGGCCTATACACATTCCCCAGTCAATCTTTTGGTCATTTTTTGGTTCATCAGCGCTGACTTTTCGCTGTAAGCCTCCCTTAGGAGCTTCTTCGCCTTTTACTTCGGCGGTATCAGCGTTTATTTTTCGTTGTAAGCCTCCCTTAGGAGCTTCTTCGCCTTTTACTTCGGCGGTATCAGCGTTTATTTTTCGCTGTAAGCTCTGCATTCCCTTTGGAACAACTTTTGAGCAGAAAACTTACGCTGCGTCCCCTTAAGAACGACTTTTGTTGCTTCGACGATAACTTGCAATGCATTCCTTCGTCAAAACCTTTAGAACTTCGTCAATATTTGAAGAGGATATATTCATTATGATAATAACAAAGCTATTACAAGAAATTGAAAACAACAAAAGAACTAAATTTTTGATGATTGTTCTTTATTGAAAAGGTAAATGATGACAAATGTAAAGGCTGTTTCGGAGGTAGGATATATCTTAGTAGATGTGCTTGATTCTGGCATAGTGCTGTTGACTGTGCGAGCTTTAGATTGCTCCCTAAAGTCTCTCTGCTGGTGACTGTGCTGGCTCCCTTCTGGCTGCTGGCCTTGGGGATAACGGGTTGCATTGGTGGTGGAGGTGGGGGCTGTTGCCAAGATGCCTGAGGTTGGCTTGCCGAAGCAACAGAAGCTGCAGGATGGTTGCCCACATTATCTGGAATGTATGGTGAGTGGTACGAAGCAGTATGCATGACCTGCTTCGGCTGACTCTGTTGGGCTGCAGCTTCTGCTATTTCTTTCTGTTTTTGAATGGTGACATGGCACATCCTAGTGGTATGGCCCTTGTCCTCTCCGCAGAATAGGCAGTAAATTTTTCTGGGCTGATCCCGAAACCTTCCTCCGAAGCCCCTAGCGCCTCTACCCCTTGGAGCTGGGGGCCGAGGGTAACTCTATTGTTGCCCCGAAGCCTGAGAAGGATATTGTGGCCTCTGTTGTTGGGTTCCCCTGTCGTCATTCTGAGTAGAATGAATTGATCTGACATGCCTGGGGTGAATTCTCCCTCCGAAGCCCCTGGTCATCTCGGAGAACCTGTAGGCTTCCTCCCTTCTCTGCCGAAAGTCATTGTCAGCGTGGATGTACTCATCCATCTTCTGAAGCAGTTTCTCCAGGGTCTGAGGGGGTTTCCTGGCAAAGTATTGAGTCGAAGGTCCTGGCCGAATCCTCTTGATCATGGCCTCAATGACAATTTCATTGGGCACTGTTGGTGCTTGTGCCCTCAATCGTAAGAACCTTCGGACATACGCCTGGAGGTATTCTTCTTGATCTTGCATGCATTGGAACAAAGCCTGAGCAGTGACCGGCTTCGTCTGAAATCCTTGGAAACTGGTAATTAGCATGTCCTTCAGCTTCTGCCATGACGTGATTATTCCTGGCCGAAGAGAGGAGTACCAGGTTTGTGCAACATTTTTGACTGCCATGACGAAGGATTTCGCCATGACCGCAGTATTGCCACCATACGAAGATATTGTTGCTTTGTAACTCATCAGAAATTGCTTTGGATCTGAGTGTCCGTCATACATGGGGAGCTGGGGTGGCTTGTAAGATGGGGGCCAAGGTGTAGCCTGCAGTTCTGCTGACAAAGGAGAAGCATCATCAAAAGTAAAATTTCCGTGATGGAAATCTTCATACCAGTCGTTCTCGTTGAGGAAGCCTTCTTTGTGCAACTCTCTGTGCTGGGGCCTTCAGTTCTGTTCATCTTGAGTGAGATGACGAACCTCTTCAGAGGCTTCATCTATCTACCTTTGTAGGTTAGCTAGCCGGGCCATCTTTTCTCTCTTCCTTTGCACTTGTTTATGCAACATTTCCATATTCCTGATTTCTTGGTCCAAGTCATCCTCCTAGGGTGTTGGACTAGTGGCCTTCCTCTTCTGGCTTCGGGCCTCTCGAAGAGAAAGGGTATCTTGGTTCGGGTCCAGTGGCTGTAGAGCACCAGCCCCTGTCGCTGAAGCTTTCTTTGGCGGCATGACGAAGGTCGATGCTTGCCGAAGGTGGTCGAAGCTCAAAAAGTGAAAGTGAGTTCACCGGAGGTGGGCGCCAATGTTGGGGACTTGTTCTTAAATGCTATGAGTTAAGAACAAGGCAACACAAAAATAGGTTAATGGTTAACATCCTTCGTCCTTCAAAGCATTATTTCCCTAAAGATATAATGATCTTCAGACGAAGGTCATGAAGGACACACCTTCATCATAACAGCATATGCTAATGAAAGACGAAACATATGAAACATGAAAAATAACATGAATAATCATATGACATCGTTCATATATCTTTTATTATATAATCATGAATGAATAAGAACAATATTGAATTACATTTGTACCTTCGGCTCGAAGGAAAGTACAAGCGTGACGCAAAAGCGAATGCCAAGTCAGCGTGAACAGTACGGGAGTACTGTTCACCTATTTATAGGCACGGGTCGTAGCCCATGTAAAATTACATCCAGGTTCTTTGCTTTTGATAACAACTCTATAATGATCTATTGAGGTCTAGATAGTCTTTTCCTTTTTAAGTCAGTTTCCTCATCTTTGCTATCATGCCGAAGCTTCCTTGCGCACAGCTTCGGCTCTGCTCCATCTTTCGTTCTCTTTGTGTTTCTTCATACAACAATTTTGATTTGTCCGAAGAGTCCATGTCCAAAGGTACCTGTTCATGTATTATACTCCAGAAATATTGTCAAATCTCGTTTTTGAGGACCTTCGGAAGCCGAAGGCCCCCAACAGGTAACCTATTGGATCCCATCAAAATTAACCTATACAGATCATTATAATTAATAAGAACATTGATGGGAAAAAGTAAGTGATCAAGGGCACAACTTGCCTTCAATGAGCTCCTGCTCAGCTACATCTACTTGTTGAACCTCAGAATCCACAGTGGCTTGCTCGTCTGCTCGCATCAACACAATACATACATAGTATAGCAAAAATTAACATCACACCAAACATGTAAATAAAATACATGATAAAAATCTACATATTAAAATAAAATCCTAGGCACAGAAATCATAATTTTTGGAATTATAGATTTTAAGTTATGAATTTTCAAAGGTTTTATGTGCTTAAAATAGGATTAAATGAGATATTAATTTTCTTACTGTTTTCATGTCAAAACAGAGACTCTAGGTGATAGACATTAATATTACAAAATTTTAGAAATTGGAATGGATTGATTTGGATCAAAAATGAATTTTCTATTCATTTTACAAGTTTCTAGATTTGTTTTTGTATTAAAAACGAATGTCTATAGTTATTTCTCTGTTTTTAATCATCTTTGGACTGGGCCTCAATTACAGAGAAGCTCAGGGGTCTAATCCAAAAAAGTTCTAAGACTCAGAATGAAGTCGGATGGAAGGCGAGTTGATTCAAGTGTTTGTCAGGGTCTCTTTAGCAAATAAGCCAAACAAAACGGTATCCTCCATCTAGGGCCGCCCGATCTGATCTGGACGGCCAAGATTGAATCTAACTTAAATCAACCTATCTACACTTGTGGCCCTCGGATCACATATCAACGGACAAGGGATGGCCACGGACGAAACTAACCAGAACCCTAGGATTAACGACCAGCGGTCCCGATTCAAGGCATCCAAGGGGTATGGCTACTTCTAATCCTGCCCGCACACTTAGATCCAACGGTGCCCGCACCATCTTCCCCATGAGGCCGAGCAGAGCCACGACGCCCACTTCCTATGGCGGCGTCGTCGCTAGTGACCCCCCCGAATCGGCGCCAAGGCACGTAATACCCTAATCCTACGAACGCTACACGATGTGGGGGCAACGGTTAACATGCTGGTAACACACTTACAGGCAATTATGACGCGACAACCATCACCCATGGAGCAGTGCAGTTTCACGGTGGCGCCCCAACTCCGTTCAGAAATTCCGGCCGGAATCGACCCACTCTCGACCCGATAGTGCAACGCGCGGTTTCTGCATCGACGACGGAGCCCCCGGGCCAATCCTCAAGCTTGGAACACAACCACAGGCGAGACGAACGCACGACGGCCCACTTTCTAGCTTCCTTGCAATGGTGGCTTGGCAATGGCTACTGGCTCGAACAAATTGAGGGGGGTGGGGTCGCGGGGCACTGCTCTTTATGGTTGGCAGACTGAGCCGCAAAACCAGGGCAACGGCAGTTGAAACAGCTTGCCCGAGAACCCCGGCGACGGATCCGTACTCTCCCCGTCAGGTGCGTGCGCGGAGGAAGACATCCTAGTGAACGCGGGACCCACATGGCAGTGACCACTTCCTTCCCACACAGTCAGTCAACCAGGGAGCTGGCGTGGGAGAGTTAATCGGGCTGTGCGGCTAAGGGCACAAGAGTTGGGCCGAGCGGCCAGTTTGGGCCCAAACTGCGCACAGTTTCGTTTTTCTTTTATATTTTCATTTTCCCTATTTTGTCTTCTTTTTATTTTGAATTCCAATTTGAATATGAAACCTTTTATGAGTTTCACCTTTGAGTGAGATGTACACATTCCAATACATTTATAGAATTAACATATTTTATTATATATATATATTATACTCATTTTCACTCACATAATATTTCTCTTCTTCTCTTTTTCTAAATTCTTGAATTTCCTTAGATCTTAAATTCTACTTTAGACTTGATATATTTCTTTCCATCTTATTTTTATATTATCACCAAAATGCACACAAAAAAATCCAGCATGATGCATGTATTATTTTTGGGTGTCTTTTGTCATCTAGTTATTTGTTATATGTAGTGTTCTCATGAAATGATAAACATAGATGACACATATATGTATGAAGGAATATAATTCCTCTTTTTATACTCTTATTACAAAGTGGGTATTACAATTTGGACCTGACCTAGTGCTTGAAGCCGAGGAGAAAGTTAGAGCCATTAAGAAGAACCTAGAAGCTGCTCAGGCCAGACAAAAGAGTTATCATGATAAGAGGAAGAAGCCTCTACAATTTGAAGTGGGAGATCATGTTTATCTTAAGGTGTCACCCACAAAAGGTGTTCAGAGATTTGGAATCAAGGGTAAGTTAGCTCCTCGCTACATTGGGCCCTATGAGATCAAAGGGACTTGTGGACCTGTAGCATATCAATTGAAGTTGCCACCTCATATGTCAGCAATCCATGATGTATTCCACGTATCTCAGCTACGAAAGTGTGTCTGCTTACCCACGGAAGTGCTACCTGAACAAGAATTGGAGATCTAACCAGACTTGTCATATCAAGAGCGCCCCGTCAAGGTATTGGACCAAAAGGAAAGATCAACTCGAGCTTGGTCAATTCGAATGTATAAGATTCAGTGGAGCAACCACACAGAAGAAGAGGCTACGTGGGAGATGGAGGATTTTCTACGTTCTCGCTTCCCCGACTTTCTACCTAAAGGAGTCGGTACGTAACCAACACACCCACCCCCACCTGCCCTTTGAATCTAAATATAAGAAAAACCTAGTTCTTAAGAGTAGTGTGAGTTGAGAAAACAAATCTAGAAGGGCTTCCTTCTGATGTTGCAAAGAGAATTACATTCGAAGAGCAGTTAATTAGAGAAACTTGGTTAAAGGAAACTACAACACACCAACTTACACCTTCTTGGTACCCCACTAAAGGATTACTACCCAATCTCGGGACGAGATTCCTTTAAGGGGGGAGGGTTGTAACACCCCAGGTGTTACCCAAGGCCCTGACTCAATACATGCACTCATGACCTGTTACCACATGTGTTTAAGTGGAGGAGAAGGAGCACCAAAACTTTGGAAACCATGGATTAACTAAGGAATGTTCATGACAAAAGCAATACCCAAGAATTTTATGCAATTCTCACCTTGGGCAAAAGAGGCTCAAATGCTAGACCCCCCTCTTGAGCCATTAGCCCCCAAACACTGGATTAATGGAAAGGATAAGCAAATGAACATTTCATGACGTAAACCCTTTACCAAAGTTTAAGTACATTAATATATTGTAACACCCTAGGTGTTACTTAGAGTTTTCCACTCAAGGCCACACAAGTAAGCCCATCATCACATGTGACTTAAGTTGGGATAAGTAGACCAAATTTGGAGCTCAAAATCCTAAGTAAGTGCACCCCATCTTAGAAGCATACCTTGGTTTGTCATGCACATATAAGGGGGAGAATTGCCCAAACCCTAATTCAAACCCCTTTGGACAAGTGGAGCACTAGAGGTAAGTATGATCAAAAGGCTATGAAAACCCCATGATCATGACTTGGGCCAATTATAAAAGTTGTAGTACACTTGATACCCTACAAATAATAGTAAGAAAGTGACCCCAAAAAGATTTCAGAAAAACCCCAAAAGGTTCACAAAAGGGTTGAGCACAAAAGAAAAATCAGAATTTTTCTAAGTCTAAAACAACCCTTTTTCAAAGATCAAACATGTTCACCCTCATTCAAACTTCAAAACCATTTGACCCAATTGACAAAGTGGCGCCAAAATACCTCTAGAATACCCTGGAAAAGTTTGAACCCAACCCTAGGTCGTTTGACACGACTTGGCACAAGTTTTGTCTCGGTTTGGACAGCTAGGACAGAGGTAACTTCCCACCCCTATCTCTCCCTACCCCGACCGTATCTTGGCTTGGGACACACATAAAAAGGTAGGATATGGTGCAGGGAAGAGATCGTACACAGTGGTTTTGCCAAGATCTTCACGCTAAGGTGCTCCAATCGGCCGTTCAACCATGGCAGAAGCAAACACACAAGTGTTCGACGCGCTCTGAGCTCGCCAGGGCACGCCCGACGCACGCCCCCGCGTGCCCCACATCGCGCCAAAGCCGAGCCGGCGCCGCTGCTCGTGCCCGCGCCTATAAAGCCCCCAGGGACTTCGATCGTGCCCGCGCACGGCGTGCCCGCGGCCACCCGATCCCCCGCCACCGTAGACCGGCTAGCAGAGCCTCTCCCAGCCGCGTTCGACCCTCGGAGTAGACCGTGCATGCCCCGGTGAAGCTCCCTGAGCGAGGAATCGAACTTTGCCTCGCCGGAGAAGCCAGTCCACGGTCGCCAGACTTCACCAGACCGCCGGTGAACATAGACCGAGCTCCACGGTGAGTTGTTCTTCAATTCCTTGCACATATCGACTCCTCAACACCCCGTGAAGCTTCCCGTGCCCTTGGATTGACCCATGTTGCCGTGGTTAGGCCGGAGCACTCGCCGCCGACGAGGTCACCCGCCTGCGCACGTGGACCGGCCGATTCCGACCACCCCCGCCGTCGAGCCGTACCTCGCTGTGACCGCCAGAACCTCCCGAAGCCAACCCCGCCCCTCGCCGGACCTCTCTCGCCGCCGGTAAGCCGCACCGCCCTATTCTTTTCCACGGTTACTGTTTGCTTAAGGGGAGGGACCTCGGGGAAGAAGAAGAAAGGGCAGAGGGTTTTGTGTGCTGTCAGTGACTCAAAGGAATAGTGGCGCAGGGGTATAACTGAAGGGATTAGTTTAGAAAGAACCCAGGGTCTTCGGTGCAAATGGGTTTTCCAGGAAACCTTTTTAAATATTCTGATTTAAATCCAAGTAGAACTTGAAAAATTCGTAACTTCAGTTTGGTTTACCCAAATCGAGTCAAACCAATTTTGCCAGATCCTAAATGTGGTAAACTATTAGGAAAAATATAAAACCCCTAAGTGTTACAGAAAACTTTAAAGTTTTGAATTAAATGATTAACTAGTCAAAAGCTAAAAGAAATAAGGAAAAATAGCTACACTATTAGACTGGGGTTAAGAAAATTTAGAGAAGTACTTAATCACTTCCTAACCTGTTTAAAAATAATAAACCCCTCTGTACACCCCATTAAGGTAGAGTTTGCCATTTAAATATTTTTTGCTTAAAGTTAACAAAAAAAGGTAGTTTAAATAAAGAACCAGGGAGCACCCACATTTTTGTTAGCTTTCTTATTCAGTGTAGTTCACTAGAAAAATTTATTATACCCTTGTTTAGTGCAAAAGAAAGGAGATACCTTTTAATTTAGGAAAACTAGGAAACCTTAGAAAAACCCTAGAAAAATAACCCTGAGAAGAAAACCCCCCAAACCTTGGGACAACTAATGTTTGTTATTATGAACATAGGAAAAATATGAAATATGTTGTTTGATATTTTTCAAATAACAAGTTATTTATAAGTACCTTTTTGGCATGAAATTTTAAGAATTCACAACTAAATATCCAGTAGGCCTTTTTTGTGATTTTTAACACAGAGGCCTAATATCACCTATGAATCTGGACAAAATAAAATTTGGTACAGAAACCTCATTAATTCACAGCTATAGTGTAAAATGCCCTTTTAAAACTTGTTTTTGTTAATTTGCACAAGTAGTATCTGAATTAGTATCCACCTCAAATTTATATGACAAACTACAGTGACAAATAGTAACCCACTTTAATTTTTACAGAATTTTTGGGCAAAGTTAAAACATTGTTGTAGTTCAAACCCACACTAAAATTCATAAGTGGAAAATGAAAAGAGGAATTAATAGTGGAGACTAATGTTACACTAACCAAACCAGCAAAACCCCTTGACTACCTACTAAAACATGTAAGGGGCATTCCAAGTCTTAATCCATTATGCTTAGGCAAGAACCTCAAACCTAAATTGATAAGCCTTAAACCCTAAGAGCCTCTTATAACCAGGAAACCCTAAGTTATCCATTAACTTAATTTTCTTCACTTAGCATGATGATTTCTAAATTCTGCATAACCATAGCATACTTGTTCTTACTCATTGCATTCGATAGATTGCAACCTAGCTGACGGAGAGTACATCCTTGTGCCGGAGCAAGGAGTTGCTCAGGAGGTAGCCCCGGATCCAGCACCAGAGCCTGCCCCAGAGGATCTGCCTGCCCCGGCTTTGGAAGGCAAGCCCCTGTTTTATGCATAACCTGTTTATTATGCGATTTTACTACATCTAATGATTGTAGGATTGAATGTGCACTTAAGTGTAGGAGTTGATTGAAACCCTAGTTGCATGAACTCAGGAATCCTTTTTGTGATGGATACTAGTATGCTAGGTCGAGTAGCTGCTTTACTAATTAGGGATCTCGGTAGAAGTCGAGTGATTTTTCTAGCACTCGCACGAGGTCAGGAATTGATTGTATCCATTTCTATATCGGAATGATGATGGTCTGTGGACAATGATCCATGGGGATGCGTTGTCTACGAGACGGAAATTGGAATAAGGATTAAGGTGTGGTATCGTGTGTCAAGCGTTTGAACGTACTAAACACATACCGAGAAATATGGTAAATCGGTAAGCCTAGTACCTGAGTGAACCTGCCCGCAGACTTTACCCCTCACGCGACCTGAGACGTGGTCTCCCATTCCGGTTATGGTGGGTACAAGTGCGGTCACTGCACGATGGTAGTCGGGGTCAGTGAGGCATTGTACACCAAGGCGGTGAGCCCTGTTCTGTTGCTAGGGAATCGATGAGGACGGTTGATGTGTGTGGGGACGGAGTGCCTCGCCATGTCGTGTGTTTAGGTTTACCGTGCAAGGATAAAAACCCGATTCGAATCGTCTACTTCTCGCAGCTAATGAGACTGCTTGATCCATGCTACTACATTGAGTAACAAGTGGAAATGTGATGACTTGGCAAAAGTTGTTGATTGCTAAATGTTTGATACTATGTAGATTAGATAGGTATACATTTAGTCTTAAGAGAGTCACACTAAAACTTGACAAAGTTAAAACTTGATTTATAGACTCAGCTAGTGCTTTTGGCAACCAAACCCCTCAGCCAAACAGCTGCATGTCTAGAGGTAGAGGAGTAGACTCCTCACACCGGGTAAGTCTAGCTGAGTATTAGTATACTCAGCCTTGCTTGTGGAATAATTTTTACAGGTTCTCTGGAGGACATGGTTGCTGGAGTGACTTGGCCGTCCACCTTGCCACCGGGTTGGACAGTCGAGTGGGACCCTGCCTCGGCTGAGGAGGAGCATGAGGAGTGATGGGACAGGCTTCCCCATCTCTCTGTTTATTTATCGTTAGTTTTATTCCGCTGCATTCCGAACAATGATGACTACTTTTGCAAAAACTCCGAAGATGATGTAATAAGTTTAATATTCCTTAATGTATGGTTTTTTGCTTTATTGTATTTGCTCTGTGCCTCACCATCGAGTTAGTGGCCTCGTCGGACTAGATCCGAGGGACTGACGTGTTATTCCTATTTAAGTGTGGGCTAGCCTCCAAGGCGGGACTTAGGCACTTAAGTTGGAATAATTTGGGCGGTTCTGCCACAGCTGGTATCAGAGCTCATACCACCACAGAGGAATCAATAAACTATAAATACCATCCTTTTTCCAAAGTAAAACTTGGTAGAAACAAATGTTGGATAGATCGTCGGACGATCAGGATAGATCTAGAACGTGAAGCCTTAGGATAATAGAGGGGTAGCTAGGTGGCTAATTAAGTAAGCCCTACAGGCTACTATAAGGGATGGGAGTTCCTTCCTATTCCCCTTAAGTTGGTGTGAGGTCGTTTAGGACGAGCATGCATACATCCTTAATTAAATTATTTAATAATTGGGTAAGAACTTTAATACACGAAAATGACAAATTAAGTACCCCCAGTACCATTGTCGCCGTTATAGAGAGGCTGAGTTGCGATCCCTTTTCATTTTATAATTATTTTTCTTTTACTTACGCTTAACCGTACACAGATGACTTCTCACAGATCCTAGGACGAAGGGAATACACAGACCCACACGGACGGGCTTGCACGAGAGGGTTTCCCCCGTATCTTGTGGGAGGTACTTCAGGGAGCTGGTTACACGACGCCTCCCAAGTACGCGGTGCGGCTATTCAAGAAGCATCGAGTGCCCCGCTGTAGGGTGAGGATGACCCTAGAGCCTCATCCCCTGCAGCCAGGCTAGCGTTCGCTGGACTCTGAGTCTTTTGGATATCGGGTTGAGGATACTATTGAGGCGATTGCTCTTCACGGACTGACCACCTTCTGTGGATTTCACCCCTTGGAGCTGTCCACTCACCCCATTGGTTTGTTCCCTGCGGAAAAGGAGGATGACCCAATGTGGAAGGATCGAGTGGAGCATGCCAAGGATATTTGGGCTATCTACCCAGGTCAGACTGCTCACTTGACGGTGCGGTGCATGAATGCCCTGTATCGTCTGCAAGTGATGCGTGGAGAAGCAATGTCCCATCTGATGGCATTGTTGGAGGCGACCAAGATCACTTTGGATAACAGAGAGGAACTTGTGGTTGACTTGTCCACTGAGATGGTGGAAAAAGATCTACAAGTGGAGCAGTTGTCAGATGAGATCCACGAGCTTGAGGAGTTAGTGGGAACCAGGGAGAACACCATCTAGGTTCTCGAGGATCAGCTTATTAACACTCAATAGTAGCTTGCGGAGGCTAACCAACATCTGGATATGCACCACCAGGAGATCCAGGACATGGAGGCCAACGAGGATGTCGACATCGAGGGAGGAGAGGAGCCTGCCTCTAGCTTGGACACTGCTGGCTCAGGGAGACCACCTTCCCCAGAGTCAAGCGTTGCCTCGTTTGCTCACTAGGTCGCAGAGATAGAATTAGAAGTTGGTGGCGGTAGAACTCCTCGGGGCTAGCTTAGCTTTTGCACCCTTGGGGTACTAGGCTAGATAGAGTTGAGTCTTTTGAGTTACTAATTTAATCATGACAAACTCTTTTGGAAGCATGGTTGATGAATGATGTCAGTCTTAATTTAAGAAGAAAAGTTTAAACCCTGTGGAATCTTTTATAATTATGCAAGAAAATATTGGTTTTACCCTTTTGACTCTTTCACCACGATTGAACCTTGAACCTCAGAAATGTGATATCGAGAATATGCATGATTTTTCAGATGGCAGGAAGAGCGCGTCGTGGACAGAATGAGCACATTCCTCCGCCACCGCCGCCACCTCCTACTCTGCAAGAGCAGATGGCTCAACAGAACGAGATCCTGCGACAGTTGGCGCAGCGTCAGCCACCACCTCAGCACTATGGTGGTGGTGATCATCAGCGTCACCCTGCGGCAGCCACTTATCAGGAGTTCCTCAGTACCCAGCCACCGTTGTTTACTAGGGCAGAAGACCCACTTGATGCTGATGTATGGCTGAGGGTAGTGGAATCCAAATTCCCGCTACTCCATGGAGTTTGTTCAGAGGTAACTAAGGTCAGGTTCGCCACTCAGCAGCTTCGCGGACCCGCGCAGACATGGTGGGATCATTTCCTTGCTATGCAGCTAGCTGACCATGAGGTGGAATGGAGAGAGTTCAAGGCAGCTTTCAGGGGGCATCACATACCAGCAGGCCTTATGGACCGAAAGCTCAATGAGTTTCTGGCACTCACTCAGGGGAACCGGACAGTGTTACAGTATGCTCAGGCCTTCAATGACCTGTGCCAGTATGCCAGATATCAGGCAGACACCGACGAGAAGAAGAGGGACAGGTTCAGGAGGGGGCTCAGCACTAAGCTCTGTGACCGTCTCAACACGGTCAGGGCCAATAGCTATAATGAGTTAGTCAACATGTCCATTTCTCAGGAGGACTGTATCACAGCTTGTCAGGTAGAGAAGAAGAGGAAGACCCCTGTGGCAGGACCTTCAGCTCAGCCATAGCGCTTCAGGATCGTGTCTGACACTCAGAACAGAGGACCCCAGCAGCAGCAAGGACGTTGGGTGATCCGACCACAGCAGCAGCAGCAGGCACCCAGCCGCACCCAGTTTCTAGTTCAGAGGAACAATCAGCCTCAGCAGCAGTAGTACCGTTAGGCCAATGACAACAAGTGTTTCACTTGTGGTAACACCGGACATTATATTAAGAATTGCCCCAGAAACCAGCAGAGGCAAGGACAGAATGCCAACCAGAACCAAGGCAAGAGGCAGAAGGTGCAAGTGAGGCAAGGCAGACTGAACTTCACCACCAAGGCTAACATTCCAGAGGGAGCACCTGTCATGACTGGTTTCTTTTCAGTTTTGAACTATCCTGCTATTATTCTTTTTGATTCCGGTGCATCACATAGTTTTATCAGTGCCAAATTTAGTGCCAAGTGCCAATTACCTTTTCACCACACCAATGGGGGTATTACAATTTCAACACCAGGAGGCAGGGTTGCCACCTATCAAATCAACAGACATGTGCCTATAAAGTTTGGTAGTCTGATAATTAAAACCACCCTACTCATATTGGGTCTGGATAGCATGGATATCATATTGGGAACATATTGGTTAACAAGACATCAGGCAGTAATTGATATTGCAGCTAGGGCCATTGAGGTGCACTCGCCAACTTGTGGTGAAACCACGTTATATTTGCCTGATCAGGGTTGTACCCGTTCTTGTGCATTCACCATGATAGAGTCCCCGGTTGGGAAAATCCCTGTGGTCTGTAACTACCCAGATGTTTTTCCGGATGAATTGCCAGGGATGCCACCCGATAGAGACATAGAGTTCGCAATTGAATTGCAACCCGGGACTGCTCCTATATCCAAGAGGCCTTATAGGATGCCTCTAACGGAATTGGCAGAATTGAAAAAGCAGCTACAAGAGTTGTTGGACAAGGGGTTCATTCGCCCAAGTACTTCACCTTGGGGATGCGCAGCCTTGTTTGTAAAGAAGAAGGATGAAAGTCTGAGAATGTGTGTCGATTACCGTCCTCTCAATGCGGTGACCATCAAGAACAAATACCCACTGCCCCGCATTGATGTTTTGTTTGATCAGTTGGTGGGAGCCAAAGTGTTCTCCAAAATAGACCTTCGCTCGGGCTACCATCAAATCAAGATCCGTGCAGTGATATTCTGAAGATGGCTTTCTCCACCAGATATGGGCTCTATGAGTTTTTGGTGATGTCTTTTGGGCTGACCAATGCCCTGGCTTATATCATGTACCTGATGAACTCAGTATTAATGCCGAGCTGGACAAATTTGTGGTGGTTTTCATTGATGATATTCTGGTCTATTCCAAGAATGAAGCCGAGCACACTAAACATCTGCACACCGTACTTTAGAGACTGCGTGACCATCAGTTGTATGCTAAGTTGTCTAAATGTGATTTCTAGCTGAAGGAAATTAAATTTTTGGGTCACACAATTTCTTAGGACGGGATATTAGTTGATCCTGAGAAGGTACAAGAAGTAATGGATTGGAAACCTCCTACCACAGTACGGCAGTTTCGGAGTTTTCTGGGATTGGCAGGGTATTATCGACGATTCATTCCGGATTTCTCTAGAATTGCCAAACCAATGACTGAATTGTTGAAGAAAGGAGTCAAGTATGGTTGGAGCCAGAAGTGTGATGATGCCTTTCATACACTAAGGCAGCATTTAACAACAGCACTAGTGCTAGCTCAACCGAACAACACCAAGCCTTTTGAAGTTTATTGCGATGCTTCCGGTACTGGTTTGGGATGTGTCTTACTGCAAGACAACAGAGTCATTGCTTATGCCTCCCGAGCACTCAAACCCCATGAGCAGAACTACCCCACACATGATCTGGAGTTAGCAGCTGTGGTTCATGCTCTCAAAATATGGAGACATTACTTGATGGGAGTTCACTGTAACATTTACACTGATCATAAGAGTCTCAAATATATCTTCACCCAGGCTGATCTTAATATGAGGTAGAGGAGATGGTTAGAGCTAATCAAGGACTATGATTTGGAGGTGCATTACCATCCTGGCAAAGCCAATGTTGTGGCAGATGCCTTAAGCAGGAAGGCCCAGTGTAATTGTATGAAAATGGATGCAAGAATCACCACTCTATGTGATGAGTTGTGCAAGTTGAAAATAGAAGTCGTTTCCTCCGGTGCCTTGAGTTATATCTCAGTGGAGCCCACTTTACAGGAATAAATAGTCATGGCACAGATTGGTGACAAGGGTGTTCGGGTTATCAAAGAAATGATTAAACAGAAAGCAGGAAAATACAAATGCTTCCGTCAGGATAGCAAAGGAATCCTATGGTTTGGAGACCGATTGGTTGTTCCCAAGAACCCTGAGCTCAGAAAGAAGATATTGGATGAAGCTCACCTTTCAAAATTCTCCATGCACCACGGTAGTAACAAGATGTACCATGATCTCAGATCCTTATAGTGGTGGACCAGAATGAAGAGGGAAATTGCGAAGTATATATTAGAATGTGACACCTGCCAGAGAATCTTGGCCAGTCATTTGAAGGTAGCAGGCCCTTTGCAACCCCTCCCCATGCCATCTTGGAAATGGGAGGATATTTGCATGGATTTTATCGTGGGATTGCCCAATACCTCCCGACATCATGATTCTATCTGGGTCATTGTGGATCGGTTGACCAAGACAGCTCATTTCTTGCCAGTACATACCGCCCATAGGACGGAGAAGTATGCAGAAATCTACATTGACCAGATAGTTTGCTTGCATGGAATACCGAGGACTATAGTATCTGACAGAGGAGCACCATTTGTGGCATGATTTTGGGAGCAATTACAGGAATCACTTGGGACCCATGTAATAAGAAGCTCAGCATACCATCCCCAGACAGATGGTCAGACAGAAAGGGTAAATCAGATTTTGGAAGACATGTTGAGGGCATGTGTGCTACACTATGGAAAGGATTGGGACAAGTGCCTTTCGTTGGCAGAGTTCTCTTATAATAACAGCTACCAGTCCAGTTTGAAGATGGCGCCCTTTGAAGCCTTGTATGGGAGAAGGTGTAGGACCCCACTAAATTGGTCTCAAGCAGGAGAGAGGGAAATATTTGGACCAGACTTGGTACTTGAAGCAGAGGAAAAGGTCAGAGTTATTAAGAAGAACTTAGAAGCTGCTCAGGCCAGGCAAAAGAGCTATCATGACAAGAGAAGGAAGCCTCTACAATTTGGAGTGGGAGATCATGTTTATCTTAAGGTGTCACCCACCAAAGGTGTTCAGAGATTTGGAATCAAGGGCAAGTTAGCTCCTCGCTGCATTGGACCCTATGAGATCAAGGAAACTTGTGGACCCGTAGCATATCAGTTGAAGTTGCCACCCCACATGTCAGCAGTTCATGATGTGTTCCATGTATCTCAGCTTCGGAAGTGTGTCCGCTTACCCACTGAAGTACTGCCTGAACCAGAAATTGAGATAGAACCAGACTTGTCTTATCCAGAGCACCCCGTCAAGGTATTGGACTAAAAGGAGAGATCAACGCGGGCAAGGTCGATCAGAATGTATAAGATTCAGTGGAGTCACCATTCAGTAGAAGAAGCTACGTGGGAGACTGAGGATTTTCTACGTTCTCGCTTCCCCGACTTTCTGCCCAAAGGAGTCGGTACGTAATAAAAAACCCCACCCCACCTGCCCTTCGAATCTAAATATAAGAAAAAACTTAGATGTTAAAGGTAGTGTAAGCTCTGAAAATGACTCAAAAAGGACTTCCTTCTGAAGTTGCAAAGAGAATGACATTCGAAGAGCAGTTAACTAGAGAAACTCGAATAGTGGAAGGAGCAACACACCAGCACACCTTCACGGCACCCCTCCAAGGGACTCTACCCAAAATCTCGGGATGAGATTCCTTTAAGGGGGGAGGGCTATAACACCCCAGGTGTTACTTAGAGTTTTCCACTCAAGGCCACACAAGTAAGCCCATCATCACATGTGACTTAAGTTGGGATAAGTACACCAAATTTGGAGCTCAAAATCCTAAGTAAGTGCACCCCATCTTAGAAGTCATACCTTGGTTTGTCATGCACATATAAGGGGGAGAATTGCCCAAACCCTAATTCAAACCCCTTTGGACAAGTGGAGCACTAGAGGTAAGTATGATCAAAAGGCTATGAAAACCCCATGATCATGACTTGGGCCAATTATAAAAGTTGTAGTACACTTGATACCCTACAAATAATAGTAAGAAAGTGACCCCAAAAAGATTTCAGAAAAACCCCAAAAGGTTCACAAAAGGGTTGAGCACAAAAGAAAAATTAGAATTTTTCTAAGTCTAAAACCAACCCTTTTTCAAAGATCAAACATGTTCACCCTCATTCAAACTTCAAAACCTTTTGACCCAATTGACAAAGTGGCGCCAAAATACCTCTAGAATACCCTGGAAAAGTTTGAACCCAACCCTAGGTCGTTTGACATGACTTGGCACAAGTTTTGTCTCGGTTTGGAAAAGTTTGAACCCAACCCTAGGTAACTTCCCACCCCTATCTCTCCCTACCCTGACCGTATCTTGGCTTGGGACACACATCAAAAAGGTAGGATATGGTGCAGGGAAGAGATCGTACACAGTGGTTTTGCCAAGATCTTCACGCTAAGGTGCTCCAATCGGTCGTTGAACCATGGCAGAAGCAAACACACACGTGTTCGACGCGCTCTAAGCTCGCCAGGGCACGCCCGACGCGCGCCCCCGCGTGCCCTGCGTCGCGCCAAAGCCGAGCCGGTGCTGCTGCCTGCGCTCGCGCCTATAAAGCCCCCAGGGACTTTGACCGTACTCCTCCACGCACGCTCGACCTCACCGGAGCACCAGATCACCGGCATTGCCCCGCGCACGGCGTGCCCGCGGCCACCCGATCCCCCGCCACCGTAGACCGGCTAGCAGAGCCTCTCCCAGCCGCATCCGACCCTCGGAGTAGACGTGCATGCCCTAGTGAAGCTCCCCGAGCGAGGAATCAAACTTTGCCTCGCCGGAGAAGCCAGTCCACGGTCGCCGGACTTCACCAGACCGTCGGTGAACGTAGACCGAGCTCCACGGTGAGTTGTTCCTCGATTCCTTGCACGTGTCGACTCCTCAACACCCCGTGAAGCTTCCCGTGCCCTTGGATTGACCCATGTCACCGTGGTTAGGCTGGAGCACTCGCCGCCGACGAGTTCACCCGCCTGCGCACGTGGACCGACCAATTTCGACCACCCCCGCCGTCGAGCCGTACCTCGCTGTGACCACCAGAACCTCCCGAAGCCAACCCCGCCCCTCGCCGGACCTCTCTCACCGCCGGTAAGCCGCATCGCCCTATTCTTTTCCGCGGTTACTGTTTGCTTAAGGGGAGGGACCTCGGGGAAGAAGAAAAGGGCATGGGGTTTTGTGCGCTGTCAGTGACTCAAAGGAATAGTGGCGCAGAGGTATAACTGAAGGGATTAGTTTAGAAAGAACCCAGGGTCTTCGGTGCAAATGGGTTTTCCAGGAAACCTTTTTAAATATTCTGATTTAAATCCAAGTAGAACTTGAAAAATTCATAAATTCAGTTTGGTTTACCCAAATCGAGTCAAACCAATTTTGCCAGATCCTAAATGAGGTAAACTACTTAGGAAAAATATAAAACCCCTAAGTGTTACAGAAAACTTTAAAGTTTTGAATTAAATGATTAACTGGTGAAAAGCTAAAAGAAATAAGGAAAAATAGCTACACTATTAGACTGGCGTTAAGAAAATTTAGAGAAGTACTTAATCACTTCCTAACCTTTTTAAAAATAATAAACCCCTTTGTACACTCCATTAAGGTAGAGTTTGCCATTTAAATCTCTTTTTGCTTAAAGTTAAAGAAAATAAAAAAGGTAATTTAAATAAAGAACCAGGGAGCACCCACATTTTTGTTAGCTTTCTTATTTAGTGTAGTTTACTAGAAAAAATTATTATACCCTTGTTTAGTGCAAAAGAAAGGAGATACCTTTTAATTTAGGAAAACCAGGAAACCTTAGAAAAACCCTAGAAAAATAACCTTGAGAAGAAAACCCCCCAAACCTTGGGACGACTAATGTTTTGTTATTATGAACATAGGAAAAATATGAAATGTGTTGTTTGATATTTTTCAAATAACAAGTTAGTTATAATTACCTTTTTGGCATGAAACTTTAAGAATTCACAACTAAATATCCAGTATAACTTTTTCTGTGATTTTTAACACAGAGGCCTAATATCACCTATGAATCTGGGCAAAAATAAAATTTGGTACAGAAACCTCACTTAATTCACAGCTATAGTGTAAAATGCCCTTTTAAAACTTGTTTTTGTTAATTTGCACAAGTAGTATCTGAATTAGTATCCACCTCAAATTTATAGGACAAACTACAGTGACAAAAAGTAACTCACTGTAATTTTTACAGAATTGTTGGGCAAAGTTAAAACACTGTTGTAGTTCAAACCCACACTAAAATTCATAAGTGGAAAATGAAAAGAGGAATTAATAATGGAGACTAATGTTACACTAACCAAACCAGCAAAACCCCTTGACTACCTACTAAAACATGTAAGGGGCATTCCAAGTCTTAATCCATTATGCTTAGGCAAGAACCTCAAACCTAAATTGATAAGCCTTATACTCTAAGAGCCTCTTATAACCAGGAAACCCTAAGTTATCCATTAACTTAATTTTTCACTTAGCATGATGATTTCTAAATGCTGCATAACCATAGCATACATGTTCTTACTCATTGCATTCGATAGATTGCAACCTAGCTTACAGAGAGTACATCCTCGTGCTGGAGCAAGGAGTTGCTCAGGAGGTAGCCCTGGATCCAGCACTAGAGCCTGCCCCAGAGGATCTGCCTGCCCCAGCTTTGGAAGGCAAGCCCCGGTTTTATGCATAACCTTTTTATTATGCGATTTTACTACATCTAATGATTGTAGGATTGAATGTGCACTTAAGTGTAGGAGTTGATTGAAACCCTAGTTGCATGAACTCAGGAATCCTTTTTGTGATGGATACTAGTATGCTAGGTCGAGTAGCTGCTTTACTAATTAGGGATCTTGGTAGAAGTCGAGTGATTTTTCTAGCACTCGCGCGAGGTCAGGAATTGATTGTATCCATTTCTATATCAGAATGATGATGGTCAGTGGACAACGATCCATGGGGATGCGTTGTCTACGAGACGGAAATTGGAATAAGGATTAAGGTGTGGTACCGTGTGTCAAGCGTTTGAACGTACTAAACACATACCGAGAAATACGGTAAATCGGTAAGCCTAGTACATGAATGAACCTGCCCGCAGACTTTACCCCTCACGCGACCTGAGACGTGGTCTCCCATTCCGGTTATGGTGGGTACAAGTGCGGTCACTGCACGACGGTAGTCGGGGTCAGTGAGGCATTGTATGCCAAGGCGGTGTGCCTTGTTCTGTTGCCAGGGAATCGATGGGGACGGTTGATGTGTGTGGGGACGGAGTGCCTCGCCATGTCGTGTGTTTAGGTTTACCTTGCAAGGATAAAAACCCGATTTGAATCGTCTACTTCTCACAGCTAATGAGACTGCTTGATCCATGCTGCTACATTGAGTAACAAGTGGAAATGTGATGACTTGGCAAAAGTTGTTGATTGCTAAATGTTTGATACTATGTATGATTAGATAGGTATACATTTAATCTTAAGAGAGTCACACTAAAACTTGACAAAGCTAAAACTTGATTTATAGACTCAGCTAGTGCTTTTGGCAACCAAACCCCTCAGCCAAACAGCTGCATGTCTAGAGGTAGAGGAGTAGACTCCTTGATATAGCTGAGGTGCCCGATCTTTCGGCGAGTAGAGATAATTCCGATTTGGCAAAAGATGACCCTTGCGATCCGACTACGACGAGCAAGCCCGAGGCGCCAATGCAATCACTGAACCAACTCCCTGTGGTTACCGACCTTGCTGATGCGAGATCGACCTGATCACGAAGATCATTTCCTGTGCGCAATCGAAGAACGAACAAGAAAAAGATGCGAGCAATCTAATCTATTACTCGAGGGTGGAGTTCTGAATACACGAAGACAGCGCAGATTTGCACGTGTTCGAGAGTAGCTAAAGCTAATGTAAAACAAAACTCGAAGAACAAAGGAGGCGCAGCTCCTGTTTAAATAGAGAGGGGGCACAGCCCCTAGGGGCGGCCAACCCTAGGTTGTCCACTATGGGCCGCAGTTGGGCTGGTCGTCTATTCTTCTGGGCCCTCATTCTTTAGCACAATGACGAAGTTAAGATCTCTGGCACGGGCCCGAGTGATTGGCCCAGCTAATGAAGGAAGTGGCGCTTGATGTTGAGGTGCTGCTGTTGTAGTCGTACTCATAGTGATGTCCTCATCATCCTCCCCTTCTTGAAGTGAAGTCGTCCTCGACGGCAACTCCTCATCCTCTGCCATATATGGTTTCAAATCTGCAACATTAAAACTTGTGGAAACACCAAATTCCGCAGGCAGGTCAAGGATATAAGCATTATCATTAATCTTTGTTAGCACCTTAAAAGGACCAGCAGCACGAGGCATTAATTTAGAACGGCGCAAAGTAGGAAACTGATCCTTTCTCAAGTGCAACCAAACCATATCACCTGGCTCAAAAGTAACAAGTTTTCTTCCTTTACTACCAGCAACCTGATTTTTTGCATTAGTAGCAGCAATGTTCTGTTTCGTTTGTTCATGTATGGTAATCATTTGTTCAACATGTACAGCAGCATCTAGATGTGGGGCGTTCGTAGCATTAAGTGAAATCAAATCAATAGGTGCCCTAGGGATGTAACCATAAACAATCTCGAAAGGGCACATCTTTGTAGAAGAATGCGTGGCATGATTGTAAGCAAATTCAACATGAGGCAAACAATCCTCCCAACGTCTCAAATTCTTGTCTAAAACAGCCCTAAGCATGGTAGATAAAGTTCTATTTACTACCTCAGTTTGTCCATCAGTCTGAGGGTGACAAGTAGTGCTAAACAACAATTTAGTTCCCAATTTATTCCAAAGAGATCTCCAAAAATGGCTTAGAAACTTAGCATCGCGATCAGAGACTATTGTTTTTGGAATACCATGTAAACGAATAATTTCTCTAAAGAACAATTCAGCAACAATGCTAGCATCATCAGTTTTATGACAAGGTATAAAGTGAGCCATTTTAGAGAATCTATCAGCAACCACAAAAATACTATCCCTCCCCTTCTTAGTTCTAGGCAAGCCCAAAACAAAGACCATAGAAATATCAAGCCAAGGAGAAGAAGGGACAGGCAAAGGCATATACAAACCATGGTTGTTCAACCGTGACTTAGCTTTCTGACAAGTAGTGCAGCGTGCAACAAGGTGCTCAACATCAGCTCGCATCCGAGGCCAAAAGAAGTGGGCAACCAACACCTCATGCGTCTTGTAGACGCCAAAATGCCCCATGAGACCGCCTCCATGCGCTTCCTGTAACAACAAAAGACGAACCGAGCTAGCTGGAACACACAGCTTGTTAGCGCGAAATAGGAACCCATCCTGTATGTGAAATTTGCCCCATGGTATCCCATTAATACAATGGCTGAAAGCATCTTTAAAATCAGCATCGTCAACATATTGATCCTTCACAGTGTCCAAACCAAAGATTTTAAAATCTAATTGTGACAGCATGGTATAGCGACGAGACAAAGCATCAGCAATAACATTGTCCTTCCCGTTCTTGTGTTTAATAATGTAAGGAAAGGACTCAACGAATTCGACCCATTTAGCATGACGACGATTCAGATATGTTTGGGTACGAATATGTTTTAAAGCCTCATGATCAGAATGAATTATGAACTCACAATGCCAAAGATAGTGCTGCCATGTATGCAAAGTGCGCACTAAAGCGTAAAGCTCCTTATCATAAGTAGAATATTTCAGACTAGCACCGCTTAATTTTTCACTAAAATAAGCAACTGGTTTTCCTTCTTGTAACAAAATAGCACCTAGGCCAATACCGCTAGCATCGCATTCAAGCTCAAAAACTTTATTAAAATCAGGCAATTGCAAGAGGGGAGCTTGGGTTAACTTATCTTTCAAAGTGCTGAACGCTACCTCCTGTGAATCACTCCAAGCAAACAACACATCTTTCTTTGTAAGCTCATGTAGAGGCGCTGCAATGGAGCTAAAATCACGAACAAATCTGCGGTAGAAACCGGCAAGTCCAAGAAAGCTTCGAATTTGTGTGACCGTCGTCGGTGTAGGCCACTCCCGAATGGCAGCAATCTTGCTGCTATCCACCTCAATGCCCTGCGGAGTAACCACATAACCAAGAAACAAGACACATTGCGTGCAAAATGTGCACTTTTCCATGTTACCAAACAAGCGAGCAGCACGCAAAGCATCAAAAACAGCACACAAATGTTCTAAATGCTCCTCTATAGACTTGCTGTAAATAAGGATATCATCGAAATAAACAACAACAAACAAACCTATGAAGGCCCGTAGAACTTCGTTTATTAAACGCATAAAGGTGCTGGGAGCATTAGTCAATCCAAATGGCATAACCAACCATTCATATAAACCAAATTTCGTTTTAAAAGCCGTTTTCCATTCATCACCGAGTTTCATTCTAATCTGATGGTAACCGCTACGCAAATCAACCTTAGAGAAAATAACGGCACCACTAAGCTCATCTAACATATCATCAAGGCGTGGAATAGGATATCGATAACGAACTGTGATGTTATTAATAGCACGACAATCTATGCACATACGCCATGACCCATCTTTCTTTGGAACGAGTAAAACAGGAACCGAGCAAGGGCTAAGAGACTCACGAATGTAACCTTTATCAAGCAGCGTCTGCACCTGGCGCTGGATCTCCTTCGTCTCATCTGGATTTGTACGGTACGGGGCGCGGTTCAGAAGAGAAGCGCCAGGGATGAGATCGATCTGATGCTCAATGCCACGGAGGGGAGGAAGACCTGGTGGTATGTCCGTAGGAAAAACATCAGCATACTCCTGCAAAAGGTTAACAACAGCAGGGGGTATATCCAAAGACGGTGCATCATCAAGCGGAACAAGCATGAGCGAGCATACAAGTGCATAACAGGGCATATGAGCTTCATGGAGATCATCAAAATCAGCACGAGTAGCAAGTAAAACAGGAGAGTGCAACTTGATTTCAGATTTAATAGGTGCGGCTGATGTTGATTTGACTTGTTGTGCAGTTTTAGCAGCCCTAGTAAGGTCATCTTTCAAAATTTGGTCAGGGGTCATTGGATGTATAATTATTTTCTGGCCTTTAAACATGAAAGAATAATGATTTGAACGACCATGATGTAAACTATCAGTACCATATTGCCAAGGTCGACCCAATAACAAAGAGCATGCTTCCATAGGAATAACATCGCAATCAGCATAATCAGAATAAGAACCCAGCGAAAAGGGGACACGTACAGAACGTGTTACCTTTATTTTACCACCATCATTAAGCCATTGAATGTGATACGGATGTGGGTGTGTGCGAGTGGGCAAGGATAATTTCTCTACCAACGCTGTACTTGCCAAATTGTTGCAGCTACCACTATCGATGATGATGCGAATCGACCGTTCGTGCACAACGCCCTTGGTATGGAATAGAGTGTGTCGCTGATTTTTTTCGGCCTGGGCAACCTGTGTGCTGAGAACACGCTGCACAACAAGACTCTCATACCTATCGGCGTCGATGGGATCAACGTGGACTTCCTCATTTTCTGCATGGTTAGTGGCAATCATAGCATGACTAGTTTCCTCAGAATCACTGGCTGAAGAGTACTCACCATTGTCACATATAAGCAAGGTACGCTTGTTTGGGCAGTCCCGAATCATGTGCCCAAACCCTCTGCAACGATGGCACTGAATATCCCGTGTACGTCCTGTGGAAGAAGCGGCGCCTTTGGCAGGGGGCGCCGTTGGCTTGGTCGTCCCTGTGCGCGGTGTAGTGCTAGGCGTAGAAGGTGCAGGGCTAGAAGGAGTTGAGCTATGTGTCGGACCCTGGCCTGCAAAAGAGTTAGTATATGTCTTTGATCGTCGTCCCTGCACTTCACGTTCAGCTTTGCAAGCATATTCAAACAATGTGGTTATATCAAAATAATCCTTATAATCAAGTATATCCTGAATTTCCCTGTTCAAACCACCACGAAAACGTGCCATAGCAGCGTCATCCGACTCAACCAAACCACAACGAAGCATACCCTTTTGTAACTCCTGGTAATATTCCTCAACAGATTGTGAACCTTGTTGAAAACGCTGCATTTTGTTAAGCAAATCACGAGCATAATAGGAAGGAACAAATCTGTGGCGCATGACAGTTTTTAATTGGGTCCAAGTAGTGACACTGTTAATGGGAAGTTTTTGTTTATACTCACGCCACCAAATTAAAGCAAAATCAGTAAATTCACTAATGGCAGCCTTCACTTGGCTATTAGCAAGAATATCATGGCATGAAAATTTCTGTTCTACCTCTAATTCTTAATCAAGATATGCAGCAGGATCATATTTACCATTAAAAGATGGAATTTTAAATTTAATCTTAGAAAATAAGTCATTAGGGGAATGACGAACCACACGGCGTGCACGACCACGACGATCTCCATCGTCCAGCTCAGTGTCACCGCCGTATTCCTGCTCCATCTTTGTGGTCAACGCATCAAGGCGTGCCAGGATGGTGTCGAGTGTGGTGCGAGTCGCCGTTTGAGCAAGGTCAAGCTGGTTGAAACGCTCGATCGTCGAAGTGACCGTTGAATCAAGCCGTTCATGCATCGTCCTAATGTCAGCAGCAGGTCCATCAACTTGTCCCCTTACTTCCAGCAACTGGGCATCCACCGTGTCGTGTGCTCCTGCCATAGTTAGCGCAAACACCAAAACACCAAAAGAAGAGAAAAAAACCAACGACAAAAACAGGGGTGTACTGCTCACAAGGCGCTCACACTAGTGTTGTTATCAAGTTCTTATCCGTTCTTACCAAGCCACAGTGGTGAACTGCAACCAACAGGTGGAACCGGTGAAAGATTGGATGAGCGATTGCCTGGAGAAACAGAAACCTTCTCGTCGTAGTAATATGTGGAGTTTTGGGTAGGCTGCACTCAAGTCAAGGATTAGCACGATCAAACAATAATGCAAAGTTGAATTATAGTGCAAAACACGAAACTATATTGTTGGCCACAAGTGCAAAGGACGGATGGAACTAGCAGAATGGCAGTACCGTAAATATTGTACTAGCGAGGCCAAAAAGGCACTAGTAGGAACCACAGGTGATTTTGTTTTTCTTTTTTGTATGATTTTTTTGATATTTTCCTCAGCACGAGAAGCAACAAAATAGGAGCTACACAAAGTTTCACCTAAAACAGAGTTCAGATGTGGTCTACAGAAAATCAGGAAGGTCTCTAAAAAGCGTGCGAGAACTTTGACGAATTTTTTTCTTTATTTTCCTGAATTTTTTTGACAATTTTGTCGAAACCCAAACAGACCGAAGGTGAGTTTGGCCGGCCTCAGAATGGTGTCAACAAGCTCCTGTAAAAATTTCAGATTTTTTGGACAACCGAGCGAAAAGTTATGCCCGGTTTAAGGAAGGTACCTCAAGTTATGGTTAAAACGACCGAGATGAGACAACCGCTTTGTTTCCTTTCCCTATTTTTTGTTTGTTCTCTGGTTCTATCCTTTCTCTTTCTTTTTCTTTTTTTCTTTTCTTTTTTTTCTGTTTTTTTACGTAACCGAAGGAGAAAAACAAAGAAGTGGCGTTGACTCGGTTTGTGGCGTTGACTCGGTTTGATGTAACCGAAGGAGAGAAACAAGGAAGATGGTTGCGGCGCGCTAGGGTTTGATGTAACCGAAGGAGAAAAACAAGGAAGAAGAAGGATGGTGAGAAAAAACACAATGCGACCAGCAACAAATGACGCGAAAGCACACAAATTCAACAATGAAGATTATTGAAAGAAGGTGCGAGGCTCAAAAGGGTGCTGGTATAAGGTCTAACCTGAATTTTTATGTGGTTTTGTGACTGTAGGAGAAAAAAACACTCGATAAACTCACCGATCAACCTGGAAATCTGATACCAATTGATATAGCTGAGGCGCCCGATCTTTCGACGAGTAGAGATAATTCCGATTTGGCGGAAGATGACCCTTGCGATCCGACTACGACGAGCAAGCCCGAGGCGCCAATGCAATCGCTGAACCAACTCCCTGTGGTTACCAACCTTGCTGATGCGAGATCGGCCTGATCACGAAGATCGTTTCCTGTGCGCAATCGAAGAATGAACAAGAAAAAGATGCGAGCAATCTAATCTATTACTCGAGGGTGGAGTTCTGAATACACGAAGACAGCGCAGATTTGCACGTGTTCGAGAGTAGCTAAAGCTAATGTAAAACAAAACTCGAAGAACAAAGGAGGCGCAGCTCCTATTTAAATAGAGAGGGGGCACAGCCCCTAGGGGCGGCCAACCCTAGGTCGTCCACTATGGGCCACAGTTGGGCTGGTTGTCTATTCTTCTGGGCCCTCATTCTTTAGCACAATGACGAAGTTAAGATCTCTGGCACGGGCCCGAGTGATTGGCCCAGCTAATGAAGGAAGTGGCGCTTGATGTTGAGGTGCTACTGGTGTAGTCGTACTCATAGTGATGTCCTCATCACTCCTCATACCGGGTAAGTCTAGCTGAGTATTAGTATACTCAGTCTTGCTTGTGGCATAATTTTTACAGGTTCTCTGGAGGACATGGTTGCTGGAGTGACATGGCCATCCACCTTGCCACTGGGTTGGACAGTCGAGTGGGACCCTGCCTCGGCTGAGGAGGAGCATGAGGAGTGATGGGATAGGCTTCCCCATCTCTCTGTTTATTTATCGTTAGTTTTATTCTGCTGCATTCCGAACAATGATGACTACTTTTGCAAAAACTCTGAAGATGATGTAATAAGTTTAATATTCCTTAATGTATGGTTTTATGCTTTATTGTATTTGCTCTGTGCCTCACCATCGAGTGAGTACGTGGTACTTGATCCTGTTAGTGGCCTCGTCGGACTAGATCCGAGGGACTGACGGGTTATTCCTATTTAAGTGTGGTCTAGCCTCTAAGGCGGGACTTAGGCACTTAAGTTGGAATAATTCGGGCGGTTCTGCCACATATATCTACAAAATACAGTAAGGGCTAAGTGAACAAGAAGGGTTGATAAGAAAATGGCTAGTATAGGCCAAGTGCTTGAACTAGGGTAGATAGAACTCTAGATTCAGGTAATGACTTAAGTAGCTAATAAAACTGGATTTTTAAGGATCCACTATTAGTAAGCATTTTTGCAAACAGAGTCTTGATTATTGATTAAGCCTTACCATGACTCCCTCAAGCCAGCATATCCTTGAGAGTTCTTTCTTTTGACGAGTAAGACTTGCGAAAGTACACTTCATACTCATGGTTTTCGAACCCATGTTGTTGTAGGTCACGAAGCAGCAAATTTTTGTTGCTTTTGTTCCAAGGTGGTGCCCAAGGAAGAAATCAAGGATTGAAGCCTCGGGAAGAAGTGTCCTCTTTAAAAACTTTTTCTGTTAAGCGGGAGGGGTTTTTGCCTCCCACGTTTGTAATAATATTTCTCCTGCACTCTTATATATTAGTGGTCTGTAATAATAATACTCTTTCTATACTTTGATATAAAATAAGTTGTTGTAACTGCTTCCGCATATTCGTTCCTCCGATGTGTTGTAATATCTGCGTGACGGGTGAAACGCTCTTGGGCAAGGTAAAGGATTCAGATACCAAACTTGTCAAGTGATCAGGTGCATCTACAGGGTTGTCCGAGGTCCGATGGACAAGGACAACTATAGGTGGCCCTAATGACTTGGGAGGTTCCGTCACAATGAATATAGGCAGAATTAATATAACATGGATACCTTTGGCTTGCTCGAAGGTATGGATGCGAGAGAGTGATTAAAATCCAGCGTGAACAGTATGGTGTTACTGTTCATCTATTTATAGGCACGAGACACAGCCCGGGTAAAGTTACATCTATGTCCCTTACATTCATCTATTATTATAACACAGAATATTAGGAACTAAATAGACTTTGTCCCTTTTCATTCATCATCATACTTGACCTTCGTCATCACATCAAAACCGACGCTCCTCGTGTAACACCCCAGGTGTTACCCAAGGCCCTGGCTCAATACATGCACTCATGACCTGTTATCACATGTGTTTAAGTGGAGGAGAAGGAGCACCAAAACTTTGGAAACCATGGATTAACTAAGGAATGTTCATGACAAAAGCAATACCCAAGAATTTTATGCAATTCTCACCTTGGGCAAAAGAGGCTCAAACCCTAGACCCCCTCTTGAGCCATTAGCCCCCAAACACTGGATTAATGGAAAGGATAAGCAAATGAACATTTCATGACTTAAACCCTTTACCAAAGTTTAAGTACATTAATATATCTACAAAATACAGTAAGGGAAATATTACAAAAAGACCCCTCTAAGACCCCAAATCAGCCCCCAAGTGGAGGACACTATAGAGTAACCCACATTTTCTCTAAGTCAAAAATCAACCCTAATCTAGAGATCAGAAATGTTCACCTATTTGATGGCGCCGAAACCACATGGTCTAAATAACAAAAAGGAGCCAAATTACCTAAGGAACACACTGGAAAAGTTTGAACCAAAGCCATGACCGTTTGACACGAGTTGACACCTGTTTTGTCTCGGGTTGAACAGTGCAGACATACAAGACTTGGCGCCACCATATCTTCTAAGCAAGACCCGATCTCCCCTTGGAACTCACATGAACTAGGTAGCTCTAGGTGCAGGGAAGAAATCTTACACAAGCCATATAGCAAGATTCGCACGTTTGGGTGCTCAGTAGGCGCAAGAACTTGGGCAGAATAACAAAGCCATGTGTTCGACGCGCCCTGGCAACGCTAGAGCACGCCCCGGCGCTCGGCCCCACGCGCACCGCACCGCGCCAAGCCAGACCCGTGCCCATGCCTGTGCCCGCACCTATAAAGCCGACCGAGGCCTCGACCGTACGCCCCCGCTCGCTCTCAACCTCGCCGGAGCGCAAGATCACCGGCGATCACTCTGCGCACGGTGTGCCAGCGGCCGCCCGAGAACCGACCACCGTAGACCGGCCACCCTTGCCATTCCCCGCCCCGTCCGACCCTCGGGATAGCCTCTACGTACAGGTACGGTGAAGCTTCCAGAGCCAGGAATCGAACTCTACCTCGCCGGAGACACCGAATCAACGTCGCCGGACTTCACCCGACCGCTGGCGTACGTAGACCGAGCTCCACGGTGAGTCTTTCTTCGATTCCTTGCACGGGTAGTTTCCTTCGCACCCCGTGAAGCTCTATGTGCCCTTGGATTGAACTCTACCGCCGTGAGCAGGCCGGAGCACACGCCGCCGACGAGCCCGCCCGCCTGTGCACGTGGCCCGACCGATTCCGGCCATCACCGTCGACGAGCCGTACCTCAACGTGACCGCCAGGACCTCCCGGAGCTAACCCCGCCCTTCGCCGGACCTCCCTCACCGCCGGTAAGCCGCGCCGCCCTGTTTACTTCTGCGGTTACTGTTTCAAGGGGGGAGGGATCTCGGGGAGAAAGGAGAAGAAGTCGGGGGGGGGGGGGGTTTGAACAGTCAGAGACTCATATGAATACTTCCGCAGGGGCATAAGTTGAAGACTTGGTTTAGGAAAAGCACAGGGGTCTTGGTGTAAACTGGTTTTTCATAAAACCTTTTAAACATTATTCATTTAAATGTAAACAGAGCTTGTAAAATTCGTAACTTCAGTTTTGTTCAACCAAATTTGGTCAAACCAATTTTGCTAGGTTCTAAATAATATGAATTACTTAGGAAGAATACAAAACACCCTAAGTATTGCAGGAAATTTTAAAGTTTTGATTTAAATAGTAGACTGGCCAAAAGCTAAATAAAGAATGGAAAAATAGCTACACTCTTAGACTAGGGTTAAGAAAAATCAGAGAGGTACTAAACCACTACCTAGTCTGTTTAAAAATAATAAATCCCTCAGTACACTAGATTAGGGAAGGGTTTACCATTTAAACTCATTTTGACTCAAAGTTGAAGAAAATAGAAAAGGGAGTTTAAAATAAGGACCAGGGGGCAACCACATTTTTGCTAGCTCACTTATTTCACATATTTCACTGGAAAATTTTGTTAGACCCTCTGTTAGTACAAAAGAAATGCACTACCATTTATTCCATGAAAATAATGAAAAATTAAAAAAACCATAGAAAAATAATCCTAAGGAGAAATCACCCCAAACCTTGGGATAACTAATAATATGTTATTATAAATCTAGGAAAAATGTAAGTTCTGTTGTTTGATAGTTTTCAAATAACAAGTTAGTTATAAGTACCTTTTTGGCATTAAACTTTAGAAAATCACAACTAAATATCCAATAGATCTTTTTCTGTGATTTTTAACACAAAGACCTATTATCCCCGAGGAATCTTGGCAAAAAGAAATATTGACCCAGAAACCTTACCTGAATCAGAGCTATAGTGTAAAGTGCCCCTTTACCCTTACTTTTGTTAATTTTGCACAAAGAGTATCTGAATTAATTTCAACCTCAAATTTTTAGGATAACCCACCGAGGTCAATGTTTCCTCACTTTAATTTTTATAACATTTTTGGAAAATGTTAACTTGCCATGATAGTTCAAAAATGCTTAATAAGAAGCACAATAGGAAGAAAAAGGGAAATTTTGGGAGAACTAGATAATGTACAACTAAAACATTCTAAGAATCTCATGAAACCTAAAGATGTAATTAAAGATTGTAAGTTCATTCAAAACCCCAAGAATGAAGGTATAAAACCCTTAAGGATAACCAAAGGAAACCCTAGAGTACCACTAAAGTTAGTACTGCTTTACTATGCATAGCCTTTACAAATTGCCATATCATTAATATGCATATATCTTGTTCATTGCATTCGATAGACTGTAATCTCGCTGACGGGGAATACATCCTCGTTCCGGAGCAAGGAGTTGCTCAGGAGGTAGCCCAGGAGCCAGCACCATAGCCTGTCATTGAGGATCTGCCTGTCCCAGAATTTGGAAGGCAAGCCCCGGTTTTATGCATAACCAATTCTATATGCTATTTTACTGCACTTAATGTTTGTAGGCTATACTATGCACTTAAGTGTAGGAGTTGACTAAAACCTTAGTTGCATCAACTCAGGATTTTCCTTTGTGATGGATACTAGTATGCTAGGTCGAGTAGTTGCTTTGCTAATTAGGGATCTCGGTAGAAGTCGAGTGATTTTCTAGCACTCGCACGAGGTCAGGAATTGATTTTATCCACCTTGATAACAGAATGATGATGGTCTGTGGACACGGATCCATGGGGATGCGTTGTTTATGAGACGGAAATTGGAATAAGGATTTAACGTGTGGATACCTATGTCAAGCGTTTGAACGTACTAAGCACATGCCGAGAAATATGGTAAATCGGTAAGCCTAGTACCTGAGTGAACCTGGCAGCAGATTGCCCTCCTCACACGACCTGAGACGTGGTCTCCCATTCCGGTTATGGTGGGTACAAGTGTGGTCACTGCACGACGGCAGTCGGGGTCAGTGAGGCATTGTACGCCAAGGCGGTGAGCCCCTCTCTACTGACGGGGAATCAATGGGGACGGTCGATGTGTGTGGGGACGGAGAGCCTCGCCACGTCGTGTGTTTAGGTTTACCTTGCAAGGATAAAAACTCGATTCGAATCGTCTGCTTCTCGTAGCTAATGAGACTGCTTGATCCATTGTACTGCATTGAGTAATAAGTGGAAATGAGTTGATTGGCAAAAGATGTTGATTGCTAAATGCTTGATACCATGTATGATTAGATAGATACACATTTAGCCTTATGAGAGTCACACTAAAACTTGAAAAGCTTAACTTGATTTTAGACTCAGCTAGTGCTTTTGGCAAACCAAACCCCTCAGCCAAACAGTTGCATGTCTAGAGGTAGAGGACTAGACTCCTCACACCGGGTAAGTCTAGCTGAGTATTAGTATACTTAGCCTTGCTTGTGGCATAATTTTTACAGGTTCTCTGGAGGACATGGTTGCTGGAGTGACTTGGCCGTCCATCTTGCCACCGGGTTGGACAGTCGAGTGGGACCCTACCTCGGCAGAGGAGGATCATGAGGAGTGATGGGCCAGGCTTCCCCATCCCTCCGTTTATTTTACCGTTAGTTATATTCCGCTGCATTCCGAACAATGATCACTACTTTGGTTAAACTCCGATGATGTTGTAATAAATTAAATACTCCTTAATGTATAGTTTTATGCTTTATTGTATTTGCTCTGTGCCTCACCTTCGAGTGAGTACGTGGTACTTGATCCTGTTAGTGGCCTCGTCGGACTAGATCCGAGGGACTGATGTTTTATTCCTATTTATGTGTGGTCTAGCCTTTAAGGTGGGACTTAGGCACTTAAGTTGGAATAATTCGGGCGGTTCCGCCACACCTCGGCTATAGCTTCGTCGTCCATTCTTATCACCTTTGGGTTACATCTTTACCCTGTTAGAAGAGAAACCTTTCATCCCGAAGCCAAAGCCCCCTATAATAATTCATATCATACTGAAAATATATGGTCACCCACATTTTTAGGACCTTTGGAGGAAGAAGGCCCCCAACAGATCCGCTGCGTTGGAAGCTACCTTCGGCCAATAAAATCCTTGTCCAAAAATCTTTCGAAGGAGAGGCCTGGATCCGATGTGAGCTCCACATATCCCTGCATGTATCTTTCATTAGCTCTTGACCTTCGACTCTAGATAGGCATTTTAACAGTGGAGAACAAACTCCTTGTTTGAACAATTCCCCTTCTATGATCATATATGGTCTTGTCCTGGCTTGCATCCTTTTTATGTATGCTTCATCATCCAAAGGATGACTGCCTTGGAGGAAAGATGCAATTTTAGTTCTCTAATCCTCGTTGTGCTCCATGAGCTCGACCGAAGGTGCTTTGAGAGTTTCGAAGAACACTTCTGAGGGGAGTGGGAGCCCCTGTGCCGCTGATTTAGCTAGTAAATCTGCCTGCTCGTTTTCTCCTCTTGGAATGTTTTTTCTGAAAAATTTTCGAAGGAGGCTTCCATCCTTTGGACTGTGTCAAGATACTTTTCGAGCTTTGGGTCTCTTGCTTTGCTGTTTTTATCAACTGCCCTGTGATGACTTGTGAATTAGATTTAAGAACTTCCCTTCTTACCCCCATTTTCCTATGCTTTTGATGCCCCAAAAGAAGGGCTTCATATTCTGCAATGTTGTTTGTGCAGTTGAACTCCAATCTGGCTGCATAGGAGGTTTTGATTTTGGATGGTGAGATTAGGATAACAGCTACACCTGCGCCTAAGGTTCCCCATGATCCATCACAGAACACTATCCAAGCTTCGGTATATGTTGGGTGTCCTTCTTCATGAGCCCCTGGCGTCCAATCACCTATGCAGTCTGCTAATGTTTGAGATTGGATCGAGGATCTATGAACAAAATCAATAGTGAATTCATTCAGTTCTGCAGCCCCATTTTCCAACTTTTCCTGTAGCTTCTCTGTTTCTTATGATGTCCTTGAGAGGTTGAGACGAAGGTACTATGATGTGGTATGACTGGAAATAATGCCGAAGCTTTCTGGAGGCCATCAGCACAACATATAGTACCTTCTCCAGCTCTGTGTAATTTCTTTTCGATGGACTTAGTACTTTGGAGACGAAGTATATTGGAACTTGCTTCTTTGCTTGTTCATATTGTTTCTCTTGCACCAGCGCTGCACTGACTGCAGCGTGGGAAGCAGCCACATACAATAGCAATAGGGCTCTAGATGAAGGTGGAGTCAAGGTTGTTAGCTGTATAAGATATTGTTTTAGATCTTCGAAGGCCTTTTGTAGAACTGGTCCCCATTGGAAGTCTTCGGCTGACTTTAGCACTTCGAAGAATGGTAAATTGTTTTCTGTTGATCTTGAGATGAATCTATTCAAAGATGCTAGTCTTCCTGTTAGTCTTTGAGCACCTTTTCTTGTCTTTGGTGGCTCCATCCTAAGTATAGCTTCTATATTGCTTCGATTGGCTTCAATCCATTTTGTTGATACTAGGCACCCAAGAAATTTTCCCGTCTTCACTCTGAAGACACTTTTTTATGGATTTAGCTTGAGGCTAGCCTTCCTAAAGTTGGCAAATGTTTCTTGCAAAACAGCATTTGGTTTTCTTGCTTTGTGCTCTTGACTATAATATCATCAACACATGTCAAAACATTCTTGCCAATTTGAGTGCTGAGAACTTTGGAAGTCATCCTGCTGAAGTTTCCTCCAGCGTTCTTGAGCCCCTCGGGCATCCGAAGGTAGCAGTATGTTCCACTAGGAGTTATGAAGCTTGTTTTGGGCTCATCCTCCTCCTTCATCCAGATTTGGTGATAGCCTGAGTAGCAGTCCAGCAGACTCATGAGCTCCAAAGTGGCTGCCGCATCTACGAGGGAGTCTATTCTTGGCAAAGGGAATTCATCCTTCGGGCATGCCTTGTTGAGATCTGTGAAATCAATACACATTCTCCACTTTCCATTGGCCTTCTTGACCATAAAAGTGTTGGCTAGCCATTCTGGGTATGTTACTTCTCTAGTCACTCTGGCACTGAGAAGCCTTTTAACTTCATTTCTTGCCCCTTCGGCATTATCATCGGACATCTTCCGAAGCTTTTGCTTCCTCGATTTAACAGATTGGTCTACATTGAGTGAGTGTTCAATAATATCTCTGTTCACACCACAAAGATTATTAGCTGACCAAGCAAAAACATCCTTGGTATGGAATAAGAATTTTATCAGAGCTCTTTCTTGTTCATCAAACAGTTGGGACCCAAACAACACCTTCTACTTAGCTATGTCTTCGCAGAGAAGCATAGACTTTGGTTGATCCGCTGAAGCAGCTTTATCTCTTATATACTTATGCTGTTGGTGAGCTTCGACTTCATCTATGTTGTGAATGGCCTTTGAATCTGTCCAATTCCCTTCGGTGCTTCTAGCAGCCTCTTGGCTTCCATGCACAACAATAGGACCTTGGTCAGATGGTATCTTCATACACAAATATGCTGGATGGAGTATTGCTTCGAAGGCATTCAATGTCTCTCATGCAATGATAGTATTATAGGGATAGTCCATGTCTACAATGTCAAATACAATTTGCTCTATTCTTGTGTTGTGAACATAATCGAAGGTGATTGGCATTGTTATTTTCCCAAGTGCCACTATCTACCTTCCTCCGAAGCCACACAGGGGGTGCGTTGCATCATGTATTTTGTCATCCTGCTCTTGCATTTGTCTGAAGGCTTTTGCAAAGATAATATCTGTTGCACTGCCTTTGTCTATAAGGACATTGTGAACCAGGAACCGTTTAATAACACATGATATGACCATGGCGTCATTATGGGGATAATCCTTAGCTGAAGGTCTTCTTAAGAAAATGTGATTGGTACATGGGACCATTTGGACCTGATGAAGGGTCCTTGCACTCTGACATGTTGTACCCTTCTGTATGCTTCCTTCTTCTGCTTCTTATTGGCTGGTTCAAAACTCGAATCGCCTGTGATTGGGAGCGCCAGCTTCGTAGCCGAAGGTGTCACAACTTGATCACCTTGTGAAGCCATTATCGTGGTCGTGGAAGTGAGTTCACTGGAGATGGGCGCTAATGTTGGTCACTTGTTCTCAAATGCTATGAATCAAGAACAAGGCAACACAATTTGTTAAAGATTAAGGACCTTCGTCCATCAAAGCATTATCTCCTTTCGAATATAACGATCTTCGAACAAAGGTCATGAAGGACACACCTTCATCATTCATGAGAATGAGAGTTCATATATATGTTATTCATTCATTCATCCAAATATTTATTTTATGATGAACATATGAACATTAATAGAACTCATATTACATTGATACCTTCGGTTTGTTTGAAGGTGTTGACGCGAGAGCAATTACAATCCAGCATGAACAATATGGGGGTACTTTTCACCTATTTATAGGCATGGGACACAGCCCAAGTAAAAATACATTTATGACCTTAACCTGTACTCATAATCATAACATAAATCATTAGGGATTAACTAGTCTTTTCCTCTTTGGCTCGGCATCATGCTTGACCTTCATCGCCACCCTGAGCCAAAGTTGTCGTTCCTCGGCTGTAGCTTCGGCATTCGTCGTTATTGCTTTCAGACAATGTCTTCGTCTCGAGGACCTGCAGTGGGGAAGAAGATCCTCAACATCACTTACAAACGATATGTTCGTCTTGAGGACCTTCAGTGGAGAAGAAGACCCCCAACATCTCCCAGTCAGCTTGTTGGCACCAAGGAAATAATACTAGTTTGCTTATTTGATATCATTTATTTTTGTAAGACACTTCCGCTATGTAATAATGTTTGTGTCATTTATCTCTATACACTTGGTCATTATATGTGTTGTTCTTCTCTAGCGCACATATGAGACGCACCCAGGTTTACCCCTTAAATCTAGGTGTGATAGATGTGGCGGAACGGCTCGAATTATTCCAGCTTAAGTGCCCAAGTCGCACCCTTAAGGGCAGCAACACACTTAAACAAGAATAACCCGTCAGTCCCTCGGATCTAGTCCGATAAAGCCACTTACCAGGATTGAATACCACTAGCTCACACGAAGGTGAAGCACAGAGAAATACAATAAAACATAATACCACAAATTTAATAAGTATCATTAGTGATTACATTATCGGAGTTTCAGAAATAATAACCATAAATTTTAATGCAGCGGAAATAACTAACGGAGAAAACTGAGTAACATGGCGAAGCCTGGCCACGCTACTCCTCCTGGTCCTCTCCTGCGGAAGCAATAACCCACTCGACCATCTGTCCCGGTGGCAGGGACGAAGGCCAAGTCACACCATCAACCAACCATCCTAAAGAGGTACCTGCAAAAATTATGCCACAAGCAAGGCTGAGTATACTAATACTCAGCTAGACTTACCCGGTGTGAGGAGTCTACTCCTCTACCTCTAGACATGCAGCTGTTTGGCTGTGGGGTTTTGTTTGCCAAAAGCACTAGCTGAGTCTAAAATCAAGTTTTAACTTTTCAAGTTTTAGTATGATCCTTTTAAACTAGATGTGTACCTAGCTATTCATACATGGTATCAAACATTTTATTAGTCAATATCTTTTGCCAGTCACCTCATTTTCACTTATTACTCAATGTAGCAGCATGGATCAAGTAGTCTCATTAGCTGCGAGAAGCAGACGATTCGAATCGAGATTTTAAACCTTGCAAGGTTGTAACACCTCAGGTGTTACCATTGCTAGAGCACATCTATGCACTGGTGACTGTGATCACATGTGGTAGAAACTTGAGAAGAACATAAGAACCTTGGAAGCCATGGGTTAATCAAGGATGTTAATGACCTAAGAGCATCACTCAAGCTTTTGTGCACTTACCACCTAGGACAAGAGGAGAATAAACCCTAGACCCCTCTTGAACCCCATCTTCCAAAGCCATGGTTGAAAGGGGGAGAGAATGAGCAATTGTGCAAACCATGAGTTAATCTTTAACCAAACTTTAGGTAACCTCATAACCAGCAATTATGGGGAGGTAATATTGCAAAAAGACCCCTGGAAAAACCCCAAATCAAATCTCCAAGTAGAGAGAGAGCTAGAGCTCTCTAATTCTCTCTAAGTCAAAACTACACCTACACTAAAGATCAACCGTGTTCACCTTGAAGATGGCACCAAAACCACCTATGTTCTATACCAAAAATGTGGTATACCACCTAGGGCACCCACTGGAAAAAGTTGAGCCCGAGACCTTGACGTTTGACATGCCTTAGCATGGCTTTTGTCGCGAGGTGGGCAGAGTGACATACCTGATTTGGCGACCAAAGATCTCCCTCCCTAGGCCATATCTACCATGGAAACTCACGGATGAGAGACAGCCCTAGGTGCCAGGAAAAGACTCGCGCCGGATTTTTGCCAAGATTCGCACGTTTGCGACTTGGGTGAGCTGTGGAACAAGGGCAGAAGAAAACTTACATGTGTTCGACGCGCTCTGCGCACGCCAGAGCACGCCCGCGCCTGACCCCGCGTCGCGCCCGTGTCCCCTGTGTGCGCCGTGCCTATAAAGCCCACTCAAACGTCGACCACACTTCTCCGCGCACGCTCAAACCTCACCGAAGCTCAACTCACCGTCGTTTGCCCATGCACGGCGTGTCCGCGGCCACCTGTGCCCCTGCCGTCGTAGACCGGCTAGCCCAGCCTTCCCAACCCCGTCCAACCCTCGGAGACGAGTGAGCACTCCTCGGTGAAGGTCCCCGAGCGAGGAATCGAAGCCTGCTTCGCTGGAGAGGCCAGTCCACGGTCGCCGGAGTTCACAACCCCGCCGGAGTGCGTGGACCGGGTAATCCACTGAACCATTTTCCGATTCCTTGTGCACACAGTCTCTACGTCATCCCGTGGAGCTCACCGTGCCATTGGATTGAACCAGATCGCCGTGATTTGGCCGGCACACCCGCCGCCGACGAGGACACCCGCCTGCGCACGTGGACCGAGCGATTCCGGCCATCCCCGCCGTCGAGCCGTACATCGCTGTGACCGCCAGAGCCTCCCCGAGCCAACCCCACCCCTCGCCGGACCAATCTCGCCGCCGGTAGGCCGCGCCACCCTTTTCTTTCTTGCGGGCACTGTTTAAACCTAGGGAAGGACCGCGGGGGTGAAGGAGGGAAGTCTGGGGGGTTTTGTGAAATGTTAGTGACTCAAATGAATAGTAGCGCGGGGGTATAACTGAGAGAGTTAGTTTGGAAATAACCCAGGGTCCTCGGTGTAAACTGCTTTTCCAGGAAACCTTTATTAAATCCGATTTTAAATTGAGCAGAAACTTTAATAATTCATAACTTCTGTTTAGTTCATCCAAATTTGGTCAAACCAATTTTGTCAGACTCTAAATATTGTAAACTACTTAGGAAAAATATAAAACCCCTATGTACTACAGAGAACTTTAGGGTTCTGATTTAATTATTGTTTTGACCAAAAGCTAAATAATAAGGATAAAAATAGTTGCACTATTTGACTAGAGTTAGAAAAATTTGGAAAAGTTTATATCCACCTACTGACCTGTTTAAAAATGCTAAAACTCTCTGTCCAACCCATTAAGTTAGTTTTTGCCATTTATCTTACAATATGCTTAAGATTAAGAAAAATAGAAAAGATGATTTAAATAATGAACCAGAGGGCGCCCCTATTTTTGTTAGAGTACTTATTCAATGTAGTTTACTAGAAAAATCTATTATACCCTGGTTTGGTATGAAATAAGTAGGATCCCTTTTATTTTTAGAAAACAAGGAAAACTTAGAAAAACCATACAAAAATAACCCTAAAGTGAAAACACCTCAAACCTTGGGATAACTAACGTTTGGTTATTATGAACATAGGAAAAATACAAAATCTGTTGTTTGATATTTTTCAAATGGCAAGTTAGTTATAAGCACCTTTTTGGCATTAAACTTTAAAAAATCACAACTAAATAACCACTAATTAACCTTCTGTGATTTTTGGCACAGAAGCTCATTATTACTGTTAGATGCCAACAAAAATAACCCTTAGGACAGAACCTACTCCTAGTTAAGTGTTGTAGTACAAAGTGGCCCATTTTACACAACTTTTGTCATTTTTGTCTAAAGCATAGCCTTTTTATTTTAAACCCCAAATTCCTCGAATAGGCTATAGTGACCCATAGCAGCCCACTGTAATTTTTACAGAATCCTTGGAAAAAGTTAACTTTTTGTTGTAGTTCAAACCTACACTAGAATTCATAAATAGAAAATAAAGAAAGGGAAAATGAATAATGGAAATTAGTGTCACCCTAAAACCCTTTGTGAATTGTCCACTAAAATGTATAAAGGAAATACCAACCCACTATGCTTACCCTTAACAAAACCTAAACCTAGAGTGATAAGCATAAACTACCAAAAGACACGTATGACCATGAAAACCCTAAGTTACGGATTAACTTAGTTCTTCTTCCTTAGCATAATGTTATTAAATCCTGCATAATCATGACATACATATTCATTGCATCTCGATAGATTGTAACCTCGCTGACGGAGAGTACGTCCTCGTGTCGGAGCAAGGAGCTGCTCAGGAGGTAGCCCCGGACCCAGCACCAGAGCCTGCACCAGAGGATCCGCCTGCACCAGCTTTGGAAGGCAAGCCCTGGTTTTATGCATAACCTGTTATTTATGCTATTTTACTATACTTAATGATTGTAGGATTGATTGTGCACTTAAGTATAGGAGTTGTTTGAAACCCTAGTTGCATGATCTCAGGAATCCTTTTTGAGATGGATACTAGTATGCTAGGTCGAGTAGCTGCTTTACTAATTAGGGATCTTGGTAGAAGTCGAGTGATTTTTCCAGCACTCGCGCGAGGTCAGAAATTTGTTGTACTCACTTTCATATCATAATGAGGTTGGTTTGTGGGCAACAATCCATGGGGATTGGTTGTCTACGGAATGAAAATTTGAATAACGATTAAGGTGTGGTACCGTGTGTCAAGCGTTTGAACGTACTAAACACATACCGAGAAATATGGTAAATCGGTAAGCCTAGTACCTGAGTGAACCTGCCCGCAGATTGCCCTCCTCACGCGACCTGAGACGTGGTCCCCCATTCCGGTTATGGTGGGTACAAGTGCGGTCACTGCACGACGACAGTCGGGGTCAGTGAGGCATTGTACGCCAAGGCGGTGAGCCCCTTTCTGTTGCCAGGGAATCGATGGGGACGGTTGATGTGTGTGGGGACGGAGTGGCTCGCCACGTCGTGTGTTTAGGTTTACCTTGCAAGGTTTAAAAACTTGATTCGAATCGTCTGCTTCTCGCAGCTAATGAGACTGCTTGATCCATGCTGCTACATTGAGTAACAAGTGGAAATACGATGAGATGCTACAAGATGTTGATTGCTAAAGTGTTTGCTACTATGTATGAGTAGATAGTACACATTTAGCCTTAAGAGAGTCACACTTAAATTTGACAAAGTTAAAACTGGAATTTAGAAACTCAGCTAGTGCTTTTGGCAAACCAAACCCCACAGCCAAACAGCTGCATGTCTAGAGGTAGAGGAGTAGACTCCTCACACCGGGTAAGTCCAGCTTAGTATTAGTATACTCAGCCTTGCTTGTGGCATAATTTTACAGGTGCTTTGGAGGACATGGTTGCTGGAGTGACTTGGCCGTCCATCTTGCCACCGGGATGGACTGTCGAGTGGGACCCCGCCTCGGCTGAGGAGGAGCATGAGGAGTGATGGGACAGGCTTCCCCATCTCTTTGTTTATTTATCGTTAGTTTCATTCTGCTGCACTTCGAACAATGATGGCTACTTTTGCAAAACTCCGATGGTGATGTAATAATTTTAATACTCTTACATGCATGGTTTTATGCTTTATTGTATTTGCTCTGTGACTCACCGTCGAGTGAGATTATGGTACTTGATCCTGTCAGTGGCCGTGTCAGACTAGATCCGAGGGATTGACGGGTTATTCCCATTTAAGTGTGGTCTAGCCTCTAAGGCGGGGCTTTGGCACTTAAGTTGGAATAATTCGGGCAGTTCCGCCACAGCTGGTATCGGAGCTTGTACCACCACAGAGGAATCAATAAAATATGAATACCATCCCTTTCCAAAATAAAATTTGATAGAAACAATGTTGGATAGATCGTAGGACGAGCAGGATAGACCTAGGACGTGAAGCCTTAGGATGATAGAGGGGTAGCTAGGTGGCTAAGTATTTAGGCCCCACAGGCCACTTTAGGGGATGGGAGTTCTTCCCTAATCCCTTTTTCATTGCTGTGAGGTCGTTCAGGACGAGCATGCATGCATTCTTAAATTTAACAAATGGAAAAAAATTTAGTAAGAACTTAAATTAGAACCAATTAAGTTTCCCGGTACCAATCTATTTTAGTTAGAGAGGAGCTGGGTCTTATTTTTTTTCTCTTTTCTTGTTCTTTTTATAATTCTTTTCCTTTACTTACGCCTAACCATCCACAGATGGCTTCCCATGGATCCTCAGACGACGGGAATGCACTGTCCCACACTGACGGGCTTGCACGAGAGGGCTTTCCCCGCATTTTGTGGGAGGTACTTTAGGGGGCTCGGTACATGACACCCCCTCAGTACACGGTGCAGCAGTTCGAGAAGCACCGGGTGCCCCGCTGTAGGGTGAGGATGACCTTGGAGCCTCATCCCCTGCAGCCAGGCTGGCGTTCACTAGACTCTGAGTCTTTTGGATACCGGGCTGAGGACACGATCGAGGCGATCGCTCTGCACGGGTTGACTACTTTCTGTGGATTTCACCCCTTGGAGCTTTCCACCCACCCCATTGGCTTGTTCCCCGCTGAGAAGGAGGACGACCCGATGTGGAAGGATCGGGTGGAGCATGCCAAGGATATCTGGGCTATCTACCCGGGACAGACGGCTCACTTGACAGTGCGGTGCATGAATGCCTTGTATCGTCTGCAAGTGATGTGTGGCGAGGCAATGTCCCATCTGATGGCATTGTTGGAGGCAACCAAGATCACCCTGGACAACAGGGAGGAGCTTGTGGTTGACTTGTCCCAGGAGATGGTGGAAAAAGACTTACAAGTGGAACAGTTGTCCGATGAGATCCAAGAGCTAGAGGAATTGGTGGGGACCAGGGAGAACACCATCGAGGTTCTCGAAGATCAGCTCATCAACACCCAACAGCAGCTCACCGAAGCTAATGAGCACCTGGATATGCATCACCAGGAGATCCAGGATGTGGAGGCTAATGAGGACGTCGACATTGAGGGAGGGGAGGAGCCTGCTTCCAGTGTGGACACTGCTGGCTCAGGGAGGCCACCTTCCCCCGAGTCAAGTGTTGCCTCGTTCGCTCATTAGATATCAGGGATAGAGTTGGAAGTTGGTAATGTTAGGACTCCTCGCAGCTAGCTTAGCTTTTGCACCCTTGGGGTACTAGGCTAGAGAGAGTTGAGTCTTTTTGGGCCATTAATGTAATCATGATAAAACTCTTTTGGAAGCACGGTTGATGGATGCTGTTAATTTTAATTTGGGAAGGAAAGTTTATGCCTTTTTAAATCCTTTTTGATTTATGATTGGAATCTATCAGTTCGCCTTTGGCTCTTTCACCATGATTAAACTTTGAACTTGAAGATGTGTTATTGAGGAAATATGTGATTTTTCAGATGGCCGGGAGAGCCGCGTCGTGGTCAGAATGAGCGCATTCCTCCACCGCCGCCACCGCCTTCCACCCTGCAGGAGCTAATGGCTCAGCAGAACGAGATCTTGAGGCAGCTAGCTCAGCGTCAGCCACCACCCCAGCACTATGGTGGTGGAGATCATCAGCGTCACCCCGCAGTGGCCACTTACCAGGAGTTCCTCAGTACTCAGCCGCCTTTGTTCACCAGGGCAGAGGATCCACTTGATGCTGATGTATGGATGAGGGTAGTGGAATCTAAATTCCCACTACTCAATGGAGTTTGTTCCGAGGAGACTAAGGTCAGGTTCGCCACTCAACAGCTTCGCGGACCCGCGCGGACATGGTGGGACCACTATCTCGCTATGCAACCAGCTGACCATGAAGTGGATTGGAGAGAGTTCAAGGCAGCTTTCAGAGGGCACCATATCCCAGCTGGCATTATGGACCGTAAGCTCAACGAGTTTCTGGCACTCACTCAGGGCAATAGGACAATGTTGCAGTATGCTCAGGCTTTTAATGATCTGTGCCAGTATGCTGGGTACCATGCAGATACAGACGAGAAGAAGAGAGACCGGTTTAGGAGGGGGCTCAGCACTAAGCTCCGTGACCGTCTCAACACTGTCAGGGCCAACAGCTATAATAAGTTGGTCAACATGGCCATTTCCCAGGAGGACTGTATCACATCTCGTCACGCAGAGAAGAAGAGGAAGACCCCTGTGGCAGGACCCTCAGCTCAGCCACAGCACTTCAGGATTGTGTCTGACACTCAGAACAGGGGACCCCAGCAGCAGCAAGGGAGGTGGGTGATCCGACCACAGCAGCAGCAACAGGCACCCAATCGCACCCAGTTTCCAGCTCAGAGGAACAATCAGCAGCAGCAGCAGTATCGCCAGGCAAATGACAACAGGTGTTTCACCTGTGGCAACACCGGGCATTATGCCAAGAATTGCCCTAGGAACCAGCAGAGGCAGGGGCAAAATGTCAATCAAAACCAGGGCAAGAGGCAGAAGGTGCAAGTGAGGTAGGGCAAGCTGAACTTTACCACCATGGCTGATATTCCAGAGGGAGCACCCGTCATGACTGGTATCTTTACCATTTTGAATTGTCCTGCTATTATTCTTTTTGATTCTGGTGCATCACATAGCCTTATTAGTGCCAAGTGTCAATTGCCCTTTCATCACACCAATGGGGGTATCACAATTTCAACACCCGGAGGCAGGATTGCCACCAATCAAATCAGCAGGCAAGTGCCTATAAAATTTGGTAGTCTTGTGATTAGAACCACCCTTCTCATCTTAGGATTGGATAGCGTGGATATTATATTGGGAGCTGACTAGTTGACCAGGCATCAGGCAGTATTGGACATTGCAGCCAGGGCAATTGAGATTCATTCCCCTGCTTATGGCGAGACTGTTTTATATTTGCCTGATCAGGGTTGTACCCTTTCTTGTGCCTTCGTTATGATAGAATCCCAGTGGGAAAGATCCCAGTAGTCTGTGACTACCCAGATGTTTTTCCGGATGAATTGCCAGGAATGCCACCTGACAGAGACATCGAGTTTGCGATTGAGTTGCAACACGGGACTGCTCCTATCTCCAAGAGACCCTATAGGATGCCTCCCTCGGAACTGGCAGAACTGAAGAAGCAACTGCAAGAATTGTTGGACAAGGGGTTCATTCGCCCAAGTACTTCACCTTGGGGATGTCCTGCATTATTTGTGAAGAAAAAGGATGAGAGTTTGAGAATGTGTGTTGACTACCGCCCTCTCAATGCGGTGACCATCAAAAACAAATACCCGCTACCCCGCATCGATGTTCTGTTTGATTAGTTGGTGGGAGCCAAGGTATTCTCCAAGATAGACCTTCGCTCGGGCTACCATCAAATCAAGATCCGTGCCAGTGATGTTCCAAAGACTGCTTTCTCTACCAGATATGGGCTTTATGAGATTTTGGTGATGTCTTTTGGGCTGACCAATGCCCCAGCTTATTTTATGTACCTGATGAACTCGGTATTCATGCCAGAGTTGGACAAGTTCGTGGTCGTTTTCATCGATGATATTCTGGTCTATTCCAAGAATGAAGCCGAGCACACTAAACATTTGCATACTGTACTTCAGAGACTGCGTGACCATCGGTTATATGCCAAGTTGTCTAAATGTGAATTCTGGCTGAAGGAGATTAAATTCTTGGGTCACACAATTTCTCAGGAGGGGATATCAGTTGATCCTGAGAAGGTACAAGAGGTGATGGATTGGAAACCCCCGACTACAGTGAGGCAAATTTAGAGTTTTCTAGGATTGGCAGGGTACTATCAACGATTCATTCCGGATTTCTCCAGGATTGCCAAACCAATGACTGAACTGTTAAAGAAGGGAGTCAAGTATGAGTGGAGCCAAAAGCGCGAAGATGCCTTTCATACCTTGAGGCAGCATTTGACAACAGCCCCAGTACTGGCTCAACCTGATAACACCAAGCCATTTGAAGTTTATTGTGATGCTTCCGCTACTAGATTGGGATGTGTCTTGATGCAAGATAACAGAGTGATTGCTTATGCTTCCCAAGCACTCAGACCCCATGAGCAGAACTACCCTACACATGATCTGGAGTTGGCAGCTGTGGTTCATGCTCTTAAGATTTGGAGACACTACTTGATGGGAGCTCATTGTAACATCTACACTGATCACAAGAGTCTCAAATACATCTTCACTCAGGCAGATATGAACATGAGGCAGAGGAGATGGTTAGAACTAATCAAGGACTACGATTTGGAGGTGCATTACCATCCAGGCAAGGCCAATGTTGTGGCAGATGCCTTGAGCAGAAAGGCCCAGTGTAACTGTATGAGCATGGATGCAAGAGTTACCACCCTGTGCGATGAATTGTGCAAGCTGAACCTGGAAGTTGTTTCTTCTGGTGACCTAAACTATATCTCGGTGGAGCCCACCTTGCAAGAGCAAATAGTCCAGGCACAGATTGGGGATAAAGGTGTTCAGGTTATCAAGGACATGATCAAGCAGAAGGCAGAAAAATACAAGTGCTTCCGTCAGGACAGTAAGGGAATTTTATGGTTTGGAGATCGATTGGTTGTTCCCAAGGACCCTGAGCTCAGAAAGAAGATACTGGATGAAGCTCACCTTTCAAAATTCTCCATGCACCCTGGTAGCACCAAGATGTACCATGATCTCAAATCTTTATACTGGTGGACCGGAATGAAGAGAGAAATTACCAAGTATATATCCGAGTGTGACACCTGCCAAAGGATTAAAGCCAGTCATTTGAAGGCAGCAGGCCCTTTGCAACCCCTCCCCATACCATCTTGGAAATGGGAGGACATTTGCATGGACTTTATCGTAGGATTGCCCAATACCTCCAGGCACCATGATTCAATTTGGGTTATTGTGGACAGATTGACCAAGACCGCTCATTTCTTGCCAGCACATACCACCCATAGGACGGAGAAGTATGCGGAAATCTACATTGACCAGATAGTTCGTTTGCATGGAATACCAAGGACTATAGTGTCAGACAGAGGAGCACCATTTGTGGCACGATTTTGGGAACAATTGCAAGAATCACTTGGGACCCATGTCATACGAAGCTCAGCATACCATCCCCAAACAGATGTCCAGACAGAAAGGGTAAACCAGATTTTGGAAGACATGTTGAGGGCATGTGTGCTACACTATGGAAAGGATTGGGACAAGTGTCTTTCTTTAGCAGAGTTTTCTTACAATAACAGCTACCAGTCCAGTTTGAAGATGGCACCTTTTGAGGCCTTATATGGGAGAAGGTGTAGGACCCCGCTGAATTGGTCTCAAGCAGGAGAGAGGGAAATATTCGGGCCAGATTTGGTACTGGAAGCAGAGGAAAAGGTCAGAATCATTAAGAAGAACTTAGAAGCTGCTCAGGCCAGGCAAAAGAGCTATCATGATAAGAGGCGGAAACCTCTATAGTTTGCAGTGGGAGACCATGTTCATCTTAAGGTGTCACCCACCAAGGGTGTCCAGAGATTTTGGATCAAGGGCAAGTTAGCTCCTCGTTACATTGGACCCTACGAGATCAAGGAGACTTGTGGACCTGTAGCATATCAATTGAAGTTGCCACCCAGCATGTTAGCTGTTCATGATGTGTTCCATGTATCTCAGCTGCGGAAATGTGTTCGCCTACCCACTGAAGTGCTACCTGAACCAGAAATTGAGATAAAGCCCGACCTGTCCTATCAAGAGTACCCCGTCAAGGTATTGGATCAGAAAGAAAGGTCAACGCGGGCAAGGTCAATCAGAATGTACAAAGTTCTGTGGAGTCACCATTCAGCAGAAGAAGCTACATGGGAGACTGAGGATTTTCTACGCTCTCGCTTCCCCGACTTTCTGCCCAAAGGAGTCGGTATGTAGCCCAAAACCCCACCCCCACCTGCCCTTTGAAAACAATTATAAGAAAAACTTAGATAGTAAGGGTAGTCTAAGTTGTGGTTTTAACTTAAAAAGGACTTCCTTCTGAAGTTGCAAAGAGGATGACATTCGAAGAACAGTTAACTAGAGAAACTCAAGGAAAAGCAGAAACCACACACCAGCACACCTTCACAGCACCCCTCTAGAGGACTCTGCCTGAAATCTCGGGACGAGATTCCTTTAAGGGGGATGGTTGTAACACCTCAGGTGTTACCATTGCTAGAGCACATCTATGCACTGGTGACTGTGATCACATGTGGTAGAAACTTGAGAAGAACATAAGAACCTTGGAAGCCATGGGTTAATCAAGGATGTTAATGACCTAAGAGCATCACTCAAGCTTTTGTGCACTTACCACCTTGGACAAGAGGAGAATAAACCCTAGACCCCTCTTGAACCCCACCTTCCAAAGCCATGGTTGAAAGGGGGAGAGAATGAGCAATTGTGCAAACCATGAGTTAATCTTTAACCAAACTTTAGGTAACCTCATAACCAGCAATTATGGGGAGGGAATATTGCAAAAAGACCCCTGGAAAAACCCCAAATCAAATCTCCAAGTAGAGAGAGAGCTAGAGCTCTCTAATTCTCTCTAAGTCAAAACTACACCTACACTAAAGATCAACCATGTTCACCTTGAAGATGGCACCAAAACCACCTATGTTCTATACCAAAAATGTGTAATACCACCTAGGGCACCCACTGGAAAAAGTTGAGCCCGAGACCTTGACGTTTGACATGCCTTGGCATGGCTTTTATCGCGAGGTGGGCAGAGTGACATACCTGATTTGGCGACCAAAGATCTCCCTCCCTAGGTCATATCTGCCATGGCAACTCACGGATGAGAGACAGCCCTAGGTGCCAGGAAAAGACTCGCGCCGGATTTTTTCAAGATTCGCACGTTTGCGACTTGGGTGAGCTGTGGAACAAGGGCAGAAGAAAACTTACACGTGTTCGATGCGCTCTGCGCACGCCAGAGCACGCCCGCGCCCGACCCCGCGCCACGCCGAGCCACACCCGTGTCCCCTGTGTGCGCCGCGCCTATAAAGCCCACTCAAACGTCGACCACACTTCTCCGCGCACGCTCAAACCTCACCGGAGCTCAACACACCGTCGTTTGCCCGTGCACGGCGTGTCCGCGGCCACCCGAGCCCCTGCCGTCGTAGACCGGCCAGCCCAGCCTTTCCCAACCCCGTCCAACCCTCGGAGACGAGTGAACACACCTCGCTGAAGCTCCCCGAGCGAGGAATCGAAGCCTGCTTCGCCGGAGAGGCCAGTCCACGGTCGCCGGAGTTCACAACCCCGCCGGAGTGCATGGACCGGGTAATCCACTGAACCATTTTCCAATTCCTTGTGCACACAGTCTCTACGTCACCCCGTGGAGCTCACCGTGCCATTGGATTGAACCAGATCGCCGTGATTTGGCCGGCACACCCGCCGCCGACGAGGACACCCGCCTGCGCACGTGGACCGAGCGATTCCGGCCATCCCCGCCGTTGAGCCGTACATCGCTGTGACCGCGAGAGCCTCCCCGAGCCAACCCCACCCCTCGCCGGACCAATCTCGCCGCCGGTAGGCCGCGCCACCCTTTTCTTTCTTGCGGGCACTGTTTAAACCTAGGGAAGGACCGCGGGGGTGAAGGAGGGAAGTCTGGGGGGTTTTGTGAAATGTCAGTGACTCAAATGAATAGTAGTGCGGGGGTATAACTGAGAGAGTTAGTTTGGAAATAACCCAGGGTCCTCGGTGTAAACTGCTTTTCCAAGAAACCTTTATTAAATTTGATTTTAAATTGAGCAGAAACTTTAATAATTCATAACTTCTGTTTAGTTCATCCAAATTTGGTCAAACCAATTTTGTCAGACTCTAAATAATGTAAACTACTTAGGAAAAATATAAAACCCCTATGTACTACAGAGAACTTATGGGTTCTGATTTAATTATTGTTTTGACCAAAAGCTAAATAATAAGGATAAAAATAGTTGCACTATTTAACTAGAGTTAGAAAAATTTGGAAAAGTTTATATCCACCTACTGACCTGTTTAAAAATGCTAAAACTCTCTGTCCAACCCATTAAGTTAGTTTTTGCCATTTATCTTACAATATGCTTAGGATTAAGAAAAATAGAAAAGATGATTTAAATAATGAACCAGAGGGCACCCTTATTTTTGTTAGAGTACTTATTCAATGTAGTTTACTAGAAAAATCTATTATACCCTGGTTTAGTATGAAATAAGTAGGATCCCTTTTATTTTTAGAAAACAAGGAAAACTTAGAAAAAACCCTACAAAAATAACCCTAAAGTGAAAACACCTCAAACCTTGGGATAACTAATGTTTGGTTATTATGAACATAGGAAAAATACAAAATCTGTTGTTTGATATTTTTCAAATGGCAAGTTAGTTATAAGGATCTTTTTGGCATTAAACTTTAGAAAATCACAACTAAATAACCACTAATTAACCTTCTGTGATTTTTGGCACAGAAGCTCATTATTACTGTTAGATGCCAACAAAAATAACCCTTAGGACAGAACCTACTCCTAGTTAAGAGTTGTAGTACAAAGTGGCCCATTTTACACAACTTTTGTCATTTTTGTCTAAAGCATAGCCTTTTTATTTTAAACCCTAAATTCCTCGAATAGGCTATAGTGACCCATAGCAGCCCACTGTAATTTTTACAGAATCCTTGGAAAAAGTTAACTCTTTGTTGTAGTTCAAACCTACACTAGAATTCATAAATAGAAAATAAAGAAAGGGAAAATGAATAATGGAAATTAGTGTCACCCTAAAACCCTTTGTGAATTGTCCACTAAAATGTATAAAGGAAATACCAACCCACTATGCTTACCCTTAACAAAACCTAAACCTAGAGTGATAAGCATAAACTACCAAAAGACACGTATGACCAAGAAAACCCTAAGTTACGGATTAACTTAGTTCTTCTTCCTTAGCATAATGTTATTAAATCCTGCATAATCATGACATACATATTCATTGCATCTCGATAGACTGTAACCTCGCTGACGGAGAGTACGTCCTCGTGCCGGAGCAAGGAGCTACTCAGGAGGTAGCCCCGGACCCAACACAGAGCCTGCACCAGAGGGTCTGCCTGCCCCAGCTTTGGAAGGCAAGCCCCGGTTTTATGCATAACCTGTTATTTATGCTATTTTACTATACTTAATGATTGTAGGATTGATTGTGCACTTAAGTATAGGAGTTGTTTGAAACCCTAGTTGCATGATCTCAGGAATCCTTTTTGAGATGGATACTAGTATGCTAGGTCGTGTAGATGCTTTACTAATTAGGGATCTCGGTAGAAGTCGAGTGATTTTTCCAGGACTCGCGCGAGGTCAGGAATTTGTTGTACTCACTTTCATATCATAATGAACTTGGTTTGTGGGCAACAATCCATGGGGATTGGTTGTCTACAGAATGAAAATTTGAATAAGGATTAAGGTGTGGTACCGTGTGTCAAGCGTTTGAACGTACTAAACACACACTGAGAAATATGGTAAATCGGTAAGCCTAGTACCTGAGTGAACCTGCCCGCAGATTGCCCTCCTCACGCGACCTGAGACGTGGTCTCCCATTCCGGTTATAGTGGGTACAAGTGCGGTCACTGCACGACGGCAGTCGAGGTCAGTGAGGCATTGTACGCCAAGGCGGTGAGCCCCTTTCTGTTGCTAGGGAATCGATGGGGACGGTTGATGTGTGTGGGGACGGAGTGCCTCGCCACGTCGTGTGTTTAGGTTTACCCTGCAAGGTTTAAAAACTCGATTCGAATCGTCTGCTTCTCACAGCTAATGAGACTGCTTGATCCATGCTGCTACATTGAGTAACAAGTGGAAATATGATGAGATGCTACAAGATGTTGATTGCTAAAGTGTTTGCTACTATGTATGAGTAGATAGTATACATTTAGCCTTAAGAGAGTCACACTTAAATTTGACAAAGTTAAAACTGGAATTTAGAAACTCAGCTAGTGCTTTTGGCAAACCAAACCCCACAGCCAAACAGCTACATGTCTAGAGGTAGAGGAGTAGACTCCTCACACTGGGTAAGTCTAGCTGAGTATTAGTATACTCAGTCTTGCTTGTGGCATAATTTTACAGGTGCTTTGGAGGACATGGTTGCTGGAGTGACTTGGCCGTCCATCTTGCCACCGGGATGGACTGTCGAGTGGGACCCCGCCTCGGCTGAGGAGGAGCATGAGGAGTGATGGGACAGGCTTCCCCATCTCTCTGTTTATTTATCGTTAATTTCATTCCGCTGCACTTCGAACAATGATGGCTACTTTTGCAAAACTCCGATGGTGATGTAATAATTTTAATACTCTTACATGCATGGTTTTATGCTTTATTGTATTTGCTCTGTGACTCACCGTCGAGTGAGATTGTGGTACTTGATCCTGTCAGTGGCCGTGTCGGACTAGATCCGAGGGATTGACGGGTTATTCCCATTTAAGTGTGGTCTAGCCTTTAAGGCGGGGCTTAGGCACTTAAGTTGGAATAATTCGGGCAGTTCCGCCACAAAGGTAAACCTAAACACACGACGTGGCGAGGCACTCCCTCCCCACACACATCAACCGTCCCCATTGATTCCCTGTCAACAGATCAGAGCTCACCGCCTTGGCGTACAATGCCTCACTGACCCCGACTGCCGTCGTGCAGTGACCGCACTTGTACCCACCATAACCGAAATGGGAGACCACGTCTCAGGTCGCGTGAGGGGTAAAGTCTGCGGGCAGGTTCACTCAGGTACTAGGCTTACCGATTTACCATATTTCTCGGCATGTGTTTAGTACATTCAAACGCTTGACACACGGTACCACACCTTAATCCTTATTCCGATTTCCGTCTCGTAGACAACAAATCCCCATGGATCATTGTCCATAGATCAACATCATTACGATATGAAATTGGATACAACCAATTCCTGACCTCGCGCGAGTGCTAGAAAAATCACTCGACTTCTACTGAGATCCCTAATTAGCAAAGCAGCTACTTGACCTAACATACTAGTATCCATCTCAAAAGGAATCCTGAGTTCATGCAACTAGAGTTTCAGGCAACTCCTACACTTAAGTGCACAGTACAAGCCTATAAACATTAAGTGCAGTAAAATAGCATATATAACAGTTATGCATAAAACCAGGGCTTGCCTTTAATTTAACACTTAGATAGTGTTTGCTGGGGAAGGTACTCCCTTGGCGAGCATCCACTGGTTATGTCCATCCTTCCTTGGGTCGTCCACCGACTGCATCTTGTGAGTGGCACCACATCACTTGCACGATCATCATCTCTCGGTCCTAAATGAGATGCAAGATGCATATGTATGAATATAACGAAATAGCACAAGATACTTTAAGTATATGCTAGCGAATTAAACACTAAGTAGCGAGACATCATAAGCAACCACACACACTAGCGTTAGCTAACTACATATCATTGAGCACACAACATTAACACCACTAAAAGACGACGAACATTTTGTATATATACGCAACACAACTACGACATCACAAGTACACGCATTTACCACGTTCACTTTACTCATCCATTAGTTACTTAATCATCAAGTTAGTTAAGTACCTAAGTTTGCTACGACTGATATGTAGACAGACTTAGTTGAAAAGGAACTAGACACTTAATTTGGGCTTTGCAATTATTTACTAGGCAAACACTTATTAGACCTTAACCAATTTAGTTTACTAATTTAGTGAGACGTGTACTAGTTACCTATATACTTAGGCTCAATTATATTAGTTATATTATCATTACTGCGTGTTCAACCAAAATCAAAACGAGAAAATAGTCGACTCAAGAAATACACCATAGAGTAGAGTAATCCACCAAACATAACAAAATTAGGACAGCAGCACAGTAGCTAATTGTTTCAGTCATAACTCTTCAAATATTAATCCAAACATAGCAAACTAGGACTTTCTGGAAAGCTTAAAATGTGCTCTACAACTTTGGTATTTTCACCTCAACAAGATTCAACAATTAACAAGGTTAAAAGTGCTAACACAACAGATCTATCCAGATTTGGACAGATTCAGACCTGCAACTTCAAAAATTCACAACTAAAGATTCAGACATCCAAATAAATTGATCCTAGACTTTCTGGAAAGATGATGAAATTTTCCACATATCATTTATAATCATCTCAAGGTGATTCAATATTTAACTAAGGATAAAACACACTATAAGACTTTGCTGTCTAAAACTGGGCATATTCAGTCTTCTCACTTTAAACATTCATAACTTAAACTTCAGATCACCAAAAAGAGTGATCCAAGACTTTTTGGAAAGCTCAGCAAAATTACTACACAACTTTTATAATCACCAAGAAGTGATTCTATGTTTAACCAAATCAAACAATTCAGTTTTCGAAATCTGTTCTGACAGTGGACAGAACACAGCAACCAGTATGTAAAATTCATAACTCTTAATCTATCAGGCCTGTGGTTATAAAATTTTAACACAAGTAAGATAAGAAAGGCATTTATAACTTTCTTATAATGACTATGAACAGATTGTAAAAGTAAATTAAGCAAACAATACAGTTTCTGAAATCCGTACAGAATTTGGATAGATTCAGTTACTGAATTTGTGAAAAGCACAACTTCTAAACGATCAGACTTGTGCCAGTCAAATTTTAACACAAGTAAGATAATAAAGTTATCTACAACTCTTATATACAACCTTTCTACAGAAAACATAATTTAATTCATCAAACAAACAGCACAACGAAAACAGTGCGTACAGTCCAAAACAGCAATCAATAAATTCCAGCTTCTATATAATTCAAGAATGGTCGCGTTCTAAAGACTTGAATTATTCTAACACTTTGACATTCGTTAGAGTTAAAAATAACCAAGTGAGGACTAACAAGTAGACTTACTAATTTTTATCCGTGTCATTTCGAGCACTAGAAGTACCATACTCAAATAACAACGCATTCTCTACAATAATCAATATCGAATCGCTTTTCACCCAATAGTTTGCATTTTAACTTAGACATTACATGAGCACTAATACTTTTCTTCCACGACCATAACCATGCGCAATTAGGCTACAACATCCCAAACGAGTGCAAGAACACTAGTTTCTAGCTTTAACCCCATGATTAATCCATTAATCATTTTAACTACTTAATCGACATCGACCGACTTAACCTTCTTCTCAACGGTCCGAGCACCACAATTCATGAAAGTCTACCTAGACATCTAGCATCACATAGAGAGCCTACTACTTCACATTGCAATTCATACAGAACCGCAAGGTGAAAATAATAACACACACGTAATCGACCCTTCTCTACGACCTTCAGTTAGGTCACCAACAGACAACATGATGACTACAAAGGCATGCCACCATTTCATCACACCCATTCATCGCCTATATGCGCACTAATTCAATTCTTGCGACACATGCACTCAAAATCAATCCACACTACACAAAATACACTTATCTCTTATTTATGCGCAGACTTAACACCTTTCAGGATAAAGCGTCACTATAACCACCTTACACATAATTGCCTTAGGAACCTATTAGTTCACTCGAAGACATCTATTCAAGTCATAAACACAAGCATACACTTATTTGTGAAGCACAATTTATGGAACGCTTAACGCGTATAGACTCGACTTATAATTATAGAAGAAGTGATGACTACTTACGGCATGTCATCACCTCTCTACTTAAGCCGAGACAATTTCTACCTACAACGACCAAACATTTACGTCGAGCACACTTTATTTCCCCCCTGTCTCGCATACAACCATATTGTGGCGTGCACCCGAGACACTTCGATCAACATAGCATAATCTACTAGTATATGAACTCCGACACTCATGTCTTAACAATACATCCTCCACGAAAACTAGCATTCTCTAAACTACTCGTCACATCAATAAATATACCCCCTATAAAATCACAAATCCGATCACATTGCATAAAACAAATACACTTTTCACATAAACACATATTGATGCCTTTCCCAAAACATAATCCGCATTTTGTAACTTATTCTTCGCATCAAACAACGCACCGCATATTTCCTATCAAATTATAAAAACATCCGAGTTCTTTTCTACTTCTTTTTCTTTCGTCAAAAACTTCGATCCATACCAATACAATTTTTACACATGCACCACATCAACCAATTTATACGAATCATCAACCACCAATCTCTAACTCGAAATCATGAACACAACCATACTAGGACCTACCGCCGAAACATTTTAACCACATCTATATAATTTATTAATCAAGTTAATTGAGAGCGACATGCATTGGCTCACCATAAACAAACCCAATCGATGTTTGTAAGGACGATGGCGATTCCGATTTGTGCATCGCTCCGAACGTCCGACGAGCGTTGAGCGGCTTCCCTTCTCCTCCACGCGAAACACGGGGTTTCTCTCCTCCACAAAATCAAAATAGCACACATACACAATTAATCACCGGAACACAATGCCAATGCGGAAATGAACAAGGATCGTTGTGGTCTCACCGGGGGCCAACGACGTCGCGGATGGGGCTGTGCAAAAACAACAAATACCCAGCGAGCGTCGATGGTGCTGCAACAACACATCTCCCTTGCAGGCATTGTGTCGAACACCTTGTGCACATCGGAAAGGAGCAAGGGAAGGGGCCGTTCTAGGAAGGCGACAAGGGTGCTGTTCTTGGGAGAGGGGCTCGAGCAGGGGCGCTGCGCAGGGTTGTTGCTGCGTTCCAGGCGCTGCAACAAGGAGAGGAGCAGGGGGAGAAAGGGGAAGATTGCAGGGGCGCCATGGGAGGTGGAGCATGGGCTGCAGCTGGCCGTGCCTGAAGGGGAGGCAAGCCAGAGGAGGGGTGCGCGCGTCCAGGTGCCCAGGGAGAAAAGCAGAGGGCGCCGCGCCATGGTTGGGAGGTGCCTGAGCGCTGAGTTTTTGAGGAGGGAGAGGGATGGCATGGGAGAGGGAATGGGGTAGAGATGCAGTGGATCTCGGGTGCCGAGAGGCCGACGGCAATGGAGGCCTGGGTGAGCTTGGCCATGGAGTAAGGAGCAGGGAGCTCATAGGGAGGTGGCGGCTCGTGCCCATGGGAGAAGAAGAGGGTCTACTCGCCATGGGATAGAGGCAGCGCCATGGAAGCTTGGAGCTCGGCTCCCTGCTTATAGCCGTGTGCGCGCTAAACAGAGGAGACGAGAGCTGTGCATGAGAGGGAAAAGGGAGAAGAGAGAGTGGCGGCTAGGGGTAGGGAGTAGTAATTTTCTCCAACTTGCAAGGGGAGGCCTCATATTTATAGACATGTGAGGGCTAGGGTTTTTAGTGGGCCAAATGGGCTGGGCTGGATTTGGCCCAAAACACTCAAACGGGCTGCGCTAATTTATTTTTCGGAATAAAAAATGTTCCTGCGGATTTCGTCTATACGCAAAACGGAGTGAACTAGAGTTCGGACGAACGGACGATTGAGCGATTGACTCGGCCGAGAGTCTGATTTGAATCCGCTCGAAATTAATTCCCTACGCGTGATTTGAAAATAAATTGTCTCGGGATACGACTGGCTTTTGGATTTTTAGTCGGAGAAGGTGAAGTGTGATATTTTTAAAAGCACTGTCGATGCGGTTTTTGAATTCAATTCAGACACAAGATATGAGGCTGAGTCGAGTAAGAATTAATTAGAGGACGACATATTGAGTATTCCGTGTGAGAGTATGGACTCGGATAAAATAGTCGGACATCGATCGAGGTTTGAGGAATTAGACTCTGGCTCAGATCAAATAACAGCCATCGAGAGTTTGATTAAATGAGCTTCAGATGAGATTTATAAGTCGAGATTGATTATCAAGTTTGCATTCGTACCGAGAAATAAAAGTTTTAACACGCTCCAAAATTGGTTGGTTCTCGCGATCGAATAACTCTTAATTCAATGAACTTCCATGAATAATCCTGATAAACAGAGATAGACACGATCGAGAAATAGGAAATTTTCACTGAGCATTCAAGTTAGGGACAAAACTCCCAACATAACACGAAACTGACACCTGGCGTGTCACAGTCTTCCCCCCTTAAAAGAATCTCGTCCTGAGATTCGAATGAGGATCTTTAAGGGTGGAGAAGCATGTAACTCCCAGACTGGAGATAGATGCAAATTCAGGAGATGGGATCTGACAAGATACTGAAGATAGATTTGGGTAGAATATCGCGGCATGTTGAGACAAAATGCAGCGATCACTCTGAGAGAATGTTCACAAAAGACAACACATCAGTATAGTCTCGTAATGGATCACAACTATTAACCGCAATACCAGCGCGTGCCGAGCAGCTCAACCATGTGTGCGTGCCCATAGGAGGCTCTCGGTTTCGTCGCGGCACCATCAATCGTTTAGTCACAACACCATTACTAAACATAACCAATGAGAAATCCACGTGACACAAATAGATGGAGCCCATGAGAGTATGGCTTAGAAAATAAGAATGTGATGGAGCCCATGACTTATTGACTTCTCTGTAATGGTATTCACTCTGATACCAGATGTGGCGGAACCACCCGAATTATTCTAGCTTAAGTGCCCAAGTCGCACCCTTAAGGGCAGCAACACACTTAAACAGGAATAACCTGTCAGTCCCTCAGATCTAGTTCGATAAAGCCACTTACCAGGATCGAATACCACTAGCTCACACGAAGGTGAAGCACAGAGAAATACAATAAAACATAATACCACAAATTTAATAAGTATCATTAGTGACTACATTATCGGAGTTTTAGAAATAATAACCATAAATTTTAATGCAGCGGAAATAACTAACGGAGAAAACCGAGTTACATGGCGAAGCCTGGCCACGCTACTCCTCTTGGTCCTCTCCTGCGGAAGCAATAACCCACTCGACCGTTTGTCCCGGTGGCAGGGACGAAGGCCAAGTCACACCATCAACCAAGCATCCTAAAGAGGTACCTGCAAAAATTATGCCACAAGCAAGGCTGAGTATACTAATACTCAGCTAGACTTACCCGGTGTGAGGAGTCTACTCCTCTACCTTTAGACATGCAGCTATTTGGCTGAGGGGTTTGGTTTGCCAAAAGCACTAGCTGAGTCTAAAATCAAGTTTTAGCTTTTCAAGTTTTAGTATGATCCTTTTAAACTAGATGTGTACCTAGCTATTCATACATTGTATCAAACATTTTATCAGTCAATATCTTTTGCCAGTCACCTCATTTCCACTTATTACTCATTGTAGCAGCATGGATCAAGCAGTCTCATTAGCTGCGAGAAGCAGACGATTCGAATCGAGTTTTTAAACCTTGCATGGTAAACCTAAACACACGATGTGGCGAGGCACTCCGTCCCCACACACATCAACCGTCCCCATCGATTCCCCGTCAACAGATTAGGGCTCACCGCCTTGGCGTATAATGCCTCACTGACTCCGACTGCCGTCAAGCAGTGACCGCACTTGTACCCACCATAACCGGAATGGGAGACCACGTCTTAGGTCGCGTGAGGGGTAAAGTCTGCGGGCAGGTTCACTCAGGTACTAGGCTTACCGATTTACCATATTTCTCGGCATGTGTTTAGTATGTTCAAACGCTTGACATACGGTACCACACCTTATTCCTTATTCCGATTTCCGTCTCGTAGACAACAAATCCCCATGGATCGTTGTCCACAGACCAACATCATTACGATATGAAAATGGATACAACCAATTCCTGACCTCGTGCGAGTGCTAGAAAAATCACTCGACTTCTACCGAGATCCCTAATTACCAAAGCAGCTACTCAACCTAACATACTAGTATCCATCTCAAAAGGAATCCTGAGTTCATGCAACTAGTGTTTCAGGCAACTCCTACACTTAAGTGCACAGTATAAGTCTACAAACATTAAGTGCAGTAAAATAGCATATATAACGGTTATGCATAAAACCGGGCTTGCCTTTAATTTAACACTTAGATAGTGTTTGCTGGGGGAGGTACTCGCTTGGCGAGCATCCACTGGTTATGTCCATCCTTCCTTGGGTCGTCCACCGACTGCATCTTGTGGGTGGCACCACATCACTTGCACGATCATCATCTCTCGGTCCTAAATGAGATGCAAGATGCATATGTATGAATATAACGAAATAGCACAATATACTTTAAGTACATGCTAGCGAATTAAACAATAAGTAGTGAGACATCATAAGCAACCACACACACTAGCGTTAGTTAACTACATATCATCGAGCACACAACATTAACACCAATAAAAGGCGACAAACATTTTGTATATTTACGCAATACAACTACGACATCACAAGTACACGCATTTACCACATTCACTTTACTCATCCATTAGTTACTTAATCATCAAGTTAGTTAAGTACCTAAGTTTGCTACGACTGATATGTAGACAGACTTAGTTGAAAAGAAACTAGACACTTAATTTGGGCTTTGCAATTATTTACTAGGCAAACACTTATTAGACCTTAACCAATTTAGTTTACTAATTTAGTGAGACGTGTACTAGTTACCTATATACTTAGGCTCCATTATATTAGTTATATTATCATTACTGCGTGTTCAACCAAAACCAAAACGAGGAAACAGTCGACTCAAGAAATACACCACAAAGTAGAGCAATCCACCAAACATAACAAAATTAGGACAGCAGCACAGTAGCTACTTGTTTCAGTCATAACTCTTCAAATATTAATCCAAACATAGAAAGCTAGGACTTTCTGGAAGGCCTAAAATGTGCTCTACCACTTTGGTATTTTCACCTCAACAAGATTCAACACTTAGCAAGGTTAAAAGGGCTAACACAACAGATCTGTCCAGATTTGGACAGATTCAGACTTGCAACTTCAAAAAGTCACAACTAAATATTCCGACATCCAAATAAATTGATCCTAGACTTTCTGGAAAGATGATGAAATTATCCACATATCATTTATAATCATCTCAAGGTGATTCAATATTTAACTAAGGGTAAAAGACACTATAAGACTTTGCTATCCAGAACTGGGCAGATTCAGTCTTCTCACTTTAAACATTCATAACTTAATCTTCAGATCACCAAAAAGAGTGATCCAAGACTTTTTGGAAAGCTCAGCAAAATTACAACACAACTTTTATAATCACCAAGAAGTGATTCTATGTTTAACTAAATCAAACAATTCAGTTTTTGAAATCTGTTCTGACAGTGGATAGAACACAGCAACCAGTTTGTAAAATTCATAACTCTTAATCTATCAGGCCTCTGATTATGAAATTTTAACACAAGCAAGATACGAAAAGCATCTACAACTTTCTTATAATAACCATGAACAGATTGTAAAAGTAAATTAAGCAAACAATGCAGTTTCTGAAATCTGTGCAGAATTTGGACAGATTCAGTTACTGAATTTGTGGAAAGCACAACTTCTAAACGATCAGACTTATGCCTGTCAAATTTTAACACAAGTAAGATAATAAAGTTATCTACAGCTCTTCTATACAACCTTTTTACAGAAAACATAATTTATTTCATGAAACAAATAGCACAACGAAAACAGTGCATACAGTCCAACACAGCAATCAATAAATTCCAGCTTCTATATAATTCAAGAATGGCCGCGTTCTAGAGACTTGAATTATTCTAATACTTTGACATTCGTTAGAGTTAAAAATAACCAATTGAGGACTAACAAGTAGACTTACTAATTTTTATCCGTGTCATTTCGAGCACTAGAAGTACCATACTCAAATAACAACGCATTCTCTACAATAATCAATATCGAAGCGCTTTTCACTCAATAGTTTGCATTTTAACTTAGACATTGCATGAGCACTAATACTTTTCTTCCGCGACCATAACCATGCGCAATTGGGCTACAACATCCCAAACGGGTGCAAGAACACTAGTTTCTAGCTTTAACCCCATGATTATTCCATTAATCATTTTAACTACTTAATCGGCATCGACCGACTTAACCTTCATCTCAACGGTCCGAGCACCACAATTCACGAAAGTCTACCTAGACATCTAGCATCACATAGAGAGCCTACTACTTCACATTGCAATTCATACAGAACCGCAAGGTGAAAATAATAACACACAGGTAATCGACCCTTCTCTACGACCTTCAGTTAGGTCACCAACAGACAACATGATGACTACAAAGGCATGCCACCATTTCATCACACCCATTCATCGCCTATATGCGCACTAATTCATTTCTTGCGACACATGCACTCAAAATCAATCCACACTACATAAAATACACTTATCTCTTATTTATGCGCAGACTTAACATCTTTCGGGATAAAACATCACTATAACCACCTTACACTTAATTGCCTTAGGAACCTATTAGTTCACTCGAAGACATCTATTCAAGTCATAAACACAAGCATACACTTATTTGTGAAGCACAATTTAAGGAACGCTTAATGTGTATAGACTCGACTTATAATTATAGAGGAAGTGATGACTACTTACGGCATGTCATCACCTCTCTACTTAAGCCGAGACAATTTCTACCTACAACGACCAAACATTTATGTCGAGCACACTTTATTTCGCCCCTGTCTCGCATACAACCATATTGTGGCATGCACCCGAGACACTTCGATCAACGTAGCATAATCTACTAGTATATGAACTCCGACACTCATGTCTTAACAATACATCCTCCACGCAACTACTCGTCACATCAATAAATATACCCCCTATAAAATCACAAATCCCATCACATTGCATAAAACAAATACACATTTCACATAAACACATATTGATGCCTTTCCCAAAACATAATCCGCATTTTGTAACTTATTCTTCACATCAAACAACGCACTGCATATTTTCCTATCAAATTATAAAAACATCCGAGTTCTTTTCTACTTCTTTTTCTTTCGCCACAAACTTCGATCCATACCAATCCCTTTTTTACACATACACCACATCGACCAATTTATACGAATCATCAACCACCAATCTCTAACTCGAAATCATGAACACAACCATACTACGACCTACCGCCGAAACATTTTAACCACATCTATATAATTTATTAATCAAGTTAATTGAGAGCGACATGCATTGGCTCACCATAAACAAACCCAATCGGTGTTTGTAAGGACAATGGCGATTCTGATTTGTGCATCGCTCCGAACGTCCGACAAGTATTGAGCGGCTTGCCTTCTCCTCCACGCGAAACACGGGGTTTCTCTCCTCCACAAAATCAAAACAGCACACATACACAATTAATCACCGGAACACAAAGCCAATGCGGAAATGAACAAGGATCGTTGCGGTCTCACCGGGGGCCAACGACGTCGCGGACGGGGCTATGCAAAAACAGCAAATACCCGGCCAGCGTCGATGGTGCTGCAACAACACATCTCCCTCGCAGGCATTGTGTCGAACACCTTGCACACATCGGAAAGGAGCAAGGGAAGGGGCTGTTCTAGGAAGGCGACAAGGGTGCTGTTCTTAGGAGAGGGGCTCGAGCAGGGGCGCTGTGTAGGGTTGTTGCTGCGTTCCAGGCGCTGCAACAAGGAGAGGAGCCGGGGGAGAAAGGGGAAGATTGCAGGGGCTCCATGGGAGGTGGAGCGCGGGCTGCAGCTGGCCGTGCCTGAAGGGGAGGCGAGCCAGAAGAGCAAAGGGCGCCACGCCATGGCTAGGAGGTGCCTAGGTGCTGAGTTTTTGAGGAGGGAGAGGGATGGCGTGGGAGATGGAATGGGGTAGAGATGCAGTGGATCTCGGGTGCCGAGAGGCCGACGACGATGGAGGCCTGGGCGAGCTCGGCCATGGAGTAAGGAGCAGGGAGCTCGCAGGGAGGTGGCGGCTCGTGCCCACGAGAGAAGAAGAGGTTCTACTCGCCATGGGAGAGAGGCAGTGCCATGGAAGCTTGGAGCTTGGCTCCCTGCTTGCAGCCGTGTGAGCGCTGAACAGAGGAGAAGAGAGCTGTGCGTGAGAGGGAAAAGGGAGAAGAGAGAGTGGCGGCTAGGGGTAGGGAGTGGTAATTTTCTCCAACTTGCAAGGGGAGGCCTCATATTTATAGACATGTGAGGGCTAGGCTTTTAGTGGGCCAAATGGGCTGGGCTAGATTTGGCCCAAAACACTCAAATGGGCTGCGCTAATTTATTTTCCAGAATAAAAAATGTTCCTGCGGATTTCGTCTGTACGCAAAACAGAGTGAACTAGAGTTCGGACGACGGACGATTGAGCGATTGACTCTGCCGAGAGTCTGACTAAATCCGCTCGAAATTAATTCCCTACGCATGATTCGAAAATAAATTGTCTCAGGATACGACTGGCTTTCGAATTTTTAGTCGGAGAAGGCGAAGCGTGATATTTTTAAAAGCACTATCGATGCGGTTTTTGAATTCAATTCAGACACAAGATATGAGGCTGAGTCGAGTAAGAATTAATTAGAGGACGACATATTGAGTATTCCGTGTGAGAGTACGGACTCAGATAAAATAGTCAGACATCGATCGAGGTTCGAGGAATTAGACTCGGGCTCAGATCAAATAACAGCCGTCGAGAGTTTGATTAAATGAGCTTCAGATGAGATTTATAAGTCGAGATTGATTATCGAGTTTGCATTCATGCCGAGAAATAAAAGTTTTAACACGCTCCAAAATTGGTTGTTTCTCGCGATCGTATAACTCCGAATTTGGTGAACTTCCATGAATAATCCTGATAAACAGAGATAGACACGATCGAGAAATAGAAAATTTTCACTGAGCATTCAAGTTAGGGACAAAACTCCCAACATAACATGAAACTGACACCTAGGGTGTCACAATAGAAGTTGTAGCAGAGCAAATATTGAATGTAGTACAAAACCTATATAGAATTGGACAAAACCCTTACCTACTTATCTTTACTCTGATTCTTTTTATACTTTTCTTAATCTTGTCTCACCTTTGGTTGTTCTACTCTGATTACTCTTATCCTTGCTACTCTAGAAAGACAAAGGATTTCACTCCTTGGAATCCTATATCTACGACTTCCTAAAGAGATAGGAGACCTAAGACAAAAAAATATTTTTATTGATATTTAAGTGTTTGAATGATTATTTTGATGATAATTGCTTGATTTGCTTCTTTGATTGAGTGAAATAGTATAGTAAGGCATTCTTGCATGTACCACCATAGGGGAATGTATTAGTATTAAGTAGATGACCCTCTAATTTGCTGAGCTATTATGACCCAAAGGATCATGACCTAAAAGTTGGGTGTCTCGTAATTATTCATTTTATCTGTAATTCTATCTTAACATGTGTTTCTAACCCAGATTGTCAATACCAGGAAGGGAGGTGGTATCGATCTACCTACTCGTATTCGTCACAGGAGGATAGTTACCCAACCACAACCGAGATGAATCCTCCTCCGAATCCTCCACCAGCTGGGACAAATGTTGTGGTTGCCGCTCAGATGCCACTACTACAGCAGATGGCTAACACCATGATGGAGATGCAAGTGCAAATCCATCAAGAGCGTCAAGAAATCTGTCAAGAGCATTAAGAACGACAACAGCTACCACCTCCACCACCGCCAGCTCCACCTAGGGACAAGCACCGGGAGTTCATGAGTCATACGCCACCCACATCTAGCTCTCCAAATCCTCTTAAGGCAGATTATTGGCTCAAGACAGTGGACAAAATGCTTAACATTGCTTAGTGCACCGACAAAGAGAAGGTCCTCTACGCATCGGGTCACCTCACTGGCCCCGCTGCCGACTAGTGGGACTCATATTGTGCTGCTCACACTGTTGCTGACACCATTACATGGGCAGAGTTCTCCAATCATTTAAAAAATTACCATATTCCTGATGGGCTAATGAAGATCAAGAAGTAGGAGCTCCTGTCACTCAAGCAGGGAAACATGACAGTGAGTGAATACATAGATAAATTCATTCAGTTGTTAAGGTATGCTCTAGAGGAGGTTGCTGATGATGAGAGGAAATAGGAGCAGTTTCTGGAGGTACTTATTGGGCCACGCCAGTACCAGCTGATGTCGCACACCTTCCCATCTTTCTAGAAGCTTCTGGACAAGGCCATCGCATTTGAACACAAACGTGTTCAACTTGGCATGATGAAGAGGAAGGCCATCACCTAGGGCTAGGGGTGCAGCAGCATCTGCACTCGCTTTGCTCCACCCCAGGGTACACCGGCTTGTTCTTGTAGTAACCAAATTGCAAAACTTATGAAAAGAGTTGATCTCGTTGTACCTGTTTTGCCATCTACTCATTATACCATGAGAATAATCATAGTTAATGTAAATGAGTAGATAAAAGCACACCACTAAGCTATACATCATGTTGGAGTTTTGGATTGCTCATAGCATTTAAATAATAACAACAATAATATTAGTAGATATATAATGATGAGTTGAGAATATGAATTAACCCTAAATTGAAATTTGGGTTTGAAAGTGGGAAAAGAAGGAGAGAAATACTATAAAATATAAAATAAAACTTATTAATAAAATTCATAGTGGCATATTCGAATTTAATATTTAATCCAAGGACAAAATTGCCACAGGAGTTGAATCTAAATTGAAATGAAGTTTTGAATTCAAAAAAAGGGAACCTCATACCTGCACTGGGCCGCAATCTTTCACGGCCGGCCCGTCCTGTCCTCCTCTTTTGCTCCGCGCGGCCCAGCTAGGGGTTCTGCGCACCGCTCATGTGGGCCCCATGAGTCGGACTCCGCATGCTCGACTGTAACGTCTTCACCATCTGACACATGGGCCCTTGCTCGCCCGCGGTCTTCTTCCTCCCGTGAATTGCGCCCCACAGATGAACCTAACAGTTGTCCGCGAGATTTCCTCGGGCACCTGGCGTATAAACTTGACCACCGCCCAGCCCTTTCTCCAAGCCATCCAAGCGACCAGGTTCAAGAGCGCCGCTGCGAAGGGAGATCCATAGCATCAGTGCCGCGCCGTGCATACCGGACTGCAGCAGCGCCCACGAAGTCATGGCCATAAACCTAGGAGTCTAGCTGGCTTCAGTTGACCGTCCCGGTGCATATATTGCATTGGGGATCCCTCAGCCGTGCTTGCCCTGCTCATACCACCGCTGGTTCCTCACCGCCACCTTATAGCCCATGGCCGAAGCTGAGTGCCGCCCCGTGTGCTCGTCACGGATTGCAGAGAGAGAGACCGAGGGAGGAGGAATTGCCGCCACCATGAAATCAACATCACCGATGTGCCTGGCACCGTGGGTCGCCTTCACCTCGACATCACGGTTGGTTTTCTCTCGCAGTACCATTACCCAACCGAGAGGGAAGTTTGCCGCCATGTTGGCGAATCTGCCACACGGGTGTTCGGGGCAGTAGAAGTGACCAAGGAGCATCACTGGTGTTCGTCGCAGTCGGGCTGGATATTCCCTGGTACGAGGGACTTGAATCACGTGCGGACTTCCTCACTGGTGGTTGCTGCGGCCGCGAATCCGCCTCCGTTCGTGGACCAGCCCCACCACAATGCCTTCGCCAGTGAGAACTCCCTCATCCAGTTCGACAACGTCTCTTCTACGCATAGCGTGCTTTGAGTTAGTGTTCTGAGCATGGATTCCGAGGGGGGAGATGGCCGGCTATGGTGCCACCGTGTATCGTGGGAACCGCCATGGCTGGCCACCGGATGTAGTGGAGATGACCACGTGCGGTTGATCTCCCTATGGACGGTGCAGATTAGAGCCCTTGGGTCAGATTGATCCGTGCCATGGATTTGGATCCAACGGTCTCTGGTTAATATCGCCCACATAAAATTCTTGCCGTTGATCGTGGACCCTGGCGACTGTGGTTACATACCGGTTCACATGAATCATGATCTAATTTTTGTCGTGCATCGATCATCAGACGGCTCTAGTGAGACACGCGATCGACCGAGTTGTCGTTTTATTAATGAGCCCCTGGAGTTCTAAGTTATCAACTCGCGGTCCTTCCCTGGGTTGCTCTGAGTCTGGGGAATACTTATGATTTCGCCCCCGTGTTTCTATGGATTTAGTGCTCGGTCCAGAGACCATTTAAATGGGATAAACAAATATGGAAATGGATTTTTAGTGTAAAAACAATACCTAGAACTTGTTTAATTCATAGAAAATTCATATTGAGTCCAAATTGATCCATTCTAGTTTCTATAATTTTGTAATATTATTGTTTATAACATAGTATCACTGTTTTAACATGAAACCCATATTAAGTTTGATCACCTAATTAATTTTGTACCAAACACATATAGACTTCGGAAAATCATAACTAATTCATTTTAACTCTATTTCAATCCGTTCAAGTTGCGTTAGCCTCATATAAATATTTACTACGCAGTAGCAAAATTGATTATATGATATCCCATACTTTTATAATTAGGTAACTAATTTTATTAATCTATGTTTTCTAGATTAGCTTATTCTAATATTAATATAGTATCCTAATCTTATGGTTAACTTTGGCCTAAAAGATGAATTATAATCAAGTAATGACCTAGATTAAAGTTGAGTTAATTATTTATAAGATATTCTCTTATATGATGTGCACTGATCAACTTATAATAGATAAATCACATAGATCTCCCAGAAATCATAACTCATTAACCATGACTCTGATCTTAGTAGTTCTCGATCCCACGATCTCGTAGCAACACGTAGATTATTATTATTCAGTTTGTACTTATGTTTGATGTGATGTTAATTTTGCCTATACCATGTTTGTTTGTATTGCTACGACTAGCAGCGAGGTTACGAGTCACCTAAAGATTATCCTGGTACCTGGAATCTCAAGTCCCAGGCAAGTTGTGCCCTTGACCACTTTTATTATCCAATAATGTTCTTTAATATCACTTATTCATGCATAGGTTTAATTTTGATGGGACCCAATAGGTCACCCTAGACTTGTTATCCTTTTACCTTGTTTATCCCTGAATCATTCTGGTAGTTTGCTATTGCTTTATTGGTTTTGGGATAATATTTCATTCTATCCATATTTCAATTATTCTGTTATGTTATTTATGTTCATGTCAAGATCATTAATTTTAATTAGAACATGGAGCTTAACTTGAGAAACACGTGCCACCACAAGGGTGGAATGGGACGCCCTTGGCTGACTAATTAGGAAAGCTAGTGGAAGACTACCTTACCCGAAAGGGGCAAGGGTAGTAGGGGAGTAGACATGCAGGGAGGTTCTCGGGTTAATTTTGCTGCGATGGCGGTCAGACGAGGACAATTGCTCTTTATAGAAACTATAGCGGGTTTTCAGAAGCTAGTGGAACTTTGTAAAGGCCTCATAGTGTTACCCTGCCTCGCTTCCTTGGTAGAGGTGTATGGGACTCATGACCCCTTGGCAGATGGGTAACATGACTTGTGGGTACAGGGTACAACCTCTGCAGAGTGTAAAACTGGTATACTAGTCGAGCTCACGGTCAAGAGCAGCTCAGGACTCTCGCATGATTAAATTATGGAACTAAATTCAATTTATCACTTACATTGAATGGGATTATTTAACTTTGTTCTATTATTCTTATTATGGTTTGGTATTTACTTACATTTAGTAACTGCTAATAAAATTTGACCAACTTATTAAAAAGCAATGCTCAGCTTTAACACCTATTGTTGATCAGCCTTACACATCACATGAACTCCCACCTTTGAAGAGTTCATGCACATTATTCCCCACAACTTGTTGAGCGACGAACATGTGTGAGCTCACCCTTGCTGTCTCACACCCCCACAGGAGAAGAACAGGTGGTTCAAGAGAAGCCACACAACGAGGAGTTCGACTTGACCTAGGTGGCGTCTCCTAGTCGACTTTATGGCACCAACGATGGACTTTAGTTCGTTTTATATTTATCTTTTATTTTGTAAGACTTCTGCTATGTAATAAGTACTCTGATGATATTGTGACATTTATCTCTACATACACTGTTATTATATGTGTTGTCTTTTTTGGCGCATATATGAGATGCACCCGGCTTTGTCCCTTAAATCTGGGTGTGACAGTTCTGGAAGAGGACAACAGTCTTACTAGCATCCTGCCCAGCAGACACCTCAGGCCACCACTCAGACTTCGCGCCCTCGTGGCCAGAACACCGCTACGGACACCACCTGCTTCAAGTGTGGTGAGGTTGGGCATTATGCCAATGCTTGTCCTAAGAGGAACCCCAACACACTAGCTCAAGGCATTGCTTAGGGCAAGCAGCAGACTCCAGCTAGCAACAAGGGGTTCAGTATTGCCAGTCAACCAGATCTGTCCTGAGGCTACCGCTGATGGTGCTGACATTGCTATTGGTACGTTCTTCGATAATTCAGTTCCCGTGGCTATATTATTTGATTCTAGAGCTACACATTTGTTCAATTCTGCTCATTATGTCAATACACATGAATTACCTCTTCACACTATGCAAAAACACATGGTAGTAATCACCCCTAAAGGGCCTATTGAAGCAAATTTTATGAGCAATAGATTAACAATAACAATCATGGGTAGGCAATTCTGGTCCATGCCCATAGTGTTAGAAGAGAGCAGTATAGATCTAATTCTTAGCATGTCATGGTTGAGGAAAGAAAAAGTAGTTATACATTGTGCTAAGGGAACAATAGAACGCACTAGTCCAAAAGGAGAGAGATTTGAAGTCATGATTACCTTAACCCCATCCACCAAACCCGCCATTTATCTAGTAGACTGACAAATTTGTGGGCAGACATATCCGTGTGGTTAAGGAGTTCCTAGATGTGTTTCCAGAGGAGTTACCCGGAATGCCACCAGATAGGCATGTGGAGTTTGTTATTGATCTCTTACCTGGGACCGCTCCTATTTCTAAAAGGCAATACAAAATGTCAGTTGAATAATTAAAAGAACTTAAGAAACAGTTAACAGAGTTGCAGGAGTCGGGGTATACTTCGTTCGAGTTCCTCACCTTGGGGAGCTCCGATTTTGTTTGTTTAAAATAAGGATGGTTCCCAAAGGATGTGTGTTGATTCCAAATCACTTAATGATGTCACAATTAAAAATAAATACCCCTTACCTCGTATTCAAAGATTTGTTTGATCAAATGAGAGGTGCCATGGTATTCTCCAAAATTGATCTCAGATCGAATTATCATCAGATGAAGATCTGGCTTTCCAATATTCCTAAGATGGCTTTCTCTACCCAATATGGTCTATATGAGTTCACTGTCATGTCATTTGGCTTGACTAATGCACCAGCCTACTTCATGAATCTGATGAACAAGGTGTTTATGGAGTATCTTGATAAGTTCGTCTTGGTATTCATCGACGGCATTCTAATTTATTCCAAGAATGATGGTGATCATGAGGAACATCTGCGATTGGTACTATAGAAGTTGAGAGATAACCAACTCTATGCGAAGTTTAGTAAATGTGAGTTCTGGCTTGATGAGGTACCATTTCTTGTGCATATTATCTCCAGTGGTGGAATATCAGTGGATCCGGCTAAAGTGAGGGAGAGAGTAGGATGGAAGATACCGAGCTCAGTCACTGAAATCCGGAGTTTCCTAGGGACTCATGGGTTATTACCAGCATTTTATTGAGGGATTCTCCAAGATAGCCAAGTCCATGACCTCACTACTGGAGAAGGGAAAGAAGTTTAAGTGGACACATGAATGCCAAGAGAGTTTCAATCAGCTGAAGTTTAAGTTGATGTCACCTCCAGTGTTGGTAATGCCAGATTTGTAGAAGGGATTTGACATATACTGTGATGCGTGCCACCTGGCCTTGGGATGTGTTCCTATGCAAGAAGGACATGTCATTGCCAACGCGTCTCGCCAGTTGCGGAAACATGAGCTGAACTACCCCACTCATGACTTAGAACTGGCGGTCGTAGTGCACGCTCTCAAGATATGGATACATTATATAATGGGAACCAAGTGCCAAGTCTATACTGATCATAAGATCTTGAAGTATATCTTTACCCAGAAAGATCTTAACCTTAGGCAACGCCGTTGGATAGAGCTCATCAAATATTATGACTTGGAGATCAACTATCATCCGGGCAAGGTGAATCTGGTTGCAGATGCCTTAAGTCGAAAGGAACATGTTCATGCAGTTATAGTCACCTAGTTACCTGATGAGTTAGCAGAAGACTTTGAAAGGCTCAACATGGGAATAGTTGCTCATGCTGAAGGAATTACTATAGAAGTGGAACCTACCTTGGAGCAAGAGATACATAAAGATTAGGTCGGAGATGCTAAAATTTAAGAGATCAAAGACCTAATGGCTGAAGGTAGAGGTCCAGACTTCACGAAGGATGAACAAGGCACAATCTAGTTCATGTTGGGGGCCTTTGTCTTCCGAAGGTCATCAAAAACACGGCTAACTATTTGTTTCTAGCATACTATCAAGTATTACAGGGGCTTCGTTACCAGGAAAGCTTCGACATAATTCGAGGGAAGTACGACGAAGCAAGCTTCATCATGATGAAGCAAGAAGGCAACAAAGGGAGAAGGTGTCCTTCAAGTATTGAATGTAAATGACGATGCTATCCCTATGTCATTTGTAAACCTTGTATGTTATTGTTGAGGATATAAATGTAATAACGTATGAAGCAATACGATTGCCTATAAATAGTTTAACAGTACCACCATACTGTTCACTCTGGATTGTAATCACATTCACGTCATTACCTTCAAACAAGCCGAAGGTATAAATGTAATACAAATTTTGATAACATCAATACATTTATTATATAATGAATACGTGACATTGTATTGCACTTATTATTATGTTTTTATATCTGTGGATAATAAGGATTTGTCTTATATGACCTTCGTATAGGATTCATTATACTCGAGAGGGAATAATGTTTCGAGAGACGAATGTCTTTAATGTATAACAAATGTGTTGCCTTGTTCTTGATTCACAACAATTGAGAACAAGTGAACAACATTGGCGCCCACCTCCGGTGAACTCGAACGACCACCTTCGACAACAAGAACTTGAACAACTACCTTCGCCATGCCGCCGAAGAAGGAAGTAGCGCTAGGGCTGCCCTTGCGCCGCTGGACACCAATCAAGAAGGGCTCCTTCTGAGGGAGTCCCGAAGCCAGAAATGGAAAGCCATCAGCCCAACACCATAGGAAGAAGAATTGGACCAAGAAATCAGAGATCTAGAAGCTATCCACCAACAAGTGGAGAGAAGAAGGGAGAAAATGCTTCAGCTGACTGAACTCCAGAAGAAGATTGATGACGCAGCTGAAGAGATGCGTCACATCACATAAGACAACGAGCAAGGGCGTAAAGTACAGCAGAGAGAGCTTCGTCAGGAAAGCCCAAGCTATGAGGACGTATGGTACGACGATTTCCATCATAACAACATTGCTTTTGATGATGTTTCCCCTCTAGCTACAGAATTGTAGGCTACCCCATGGCCACCTTCGTACAAACCACCACAATTTCCCATGTATGATGGGCATTCAGACTCGAAGCAATTTCTCATGAGTTATGAAGCAACCATATCATCATATGGTGGCAACACTGTTGTCATGGCGAAATCTTTTGTCATGACAGTCAGGAGAGTTGCTCAAACCTGGTATTATTCTCTTCGGTCGGGAACAATCACATCGTGGCAGAAGCTGAAGGATATGCTAGTCACCAACTTTCAGGGTTTTTAGGCGAAGCCAGTGACTGCTCAAGCCCTATTCTAGTGCATGTAGGACCACGAGGAGTACTTGTAGGCGTATGTACGAAGGTTTCTATGTCTCAGAGCTCAGGTGCCAACGGTGCCAAATGAGATTGTTGTTGAAGCCATTATCAAGGGACTTTGTCCAGGACCAACAACATAGTATTTTGCCACGAAGCCCCGACAAACCCTTGAGAAGCTTCTATAGAAGATGGACAAGTACATCAGGGCTGACAATGATTTTCAACAAAGAAGGGAAGAAGCCTACAAATATTCTAAGATGACCAGGGGCTTTGGAGGAAGGCTCCACCCAAGGCATGTCAGGACGATACACAATCCCAGCTCAAGCGAAGACAGAGGAAATCACACCCAAGGGCATCAACACAACTCCTAGTTAAATGGGACGCAACAAAGCTCCTTTAGACCACTAGCCCCAAGAGGTAGACAGGGACGAAGCTTCAGAGGAAGATTCAACTCACAACCGAGAAGGCTATTCTGTTTGTTCTATGGAGAGGATAAGGGGCACACAACTAGGACCTACCAAGTCACAATACAGAAGCAAAATGAGATAGCTAAGGCCGAAGCAAGTCCTACATACTGCTTCGTGTTATTCTTCGTACATTCCTAAGTATGTGGGCAATCAACAGCCATTTTCATAACCCACAATGTCAGTATCTTCGGCGAGCCACTCTCTAGCTGCATGGGCCTTACCACCACCACCAATCATAGCTCCAACATCGTCCCACAACCAACAGCCTGAAGGGCATCGCCAAATTCAGCAATAACGCGATGCAAGGGAAGAATCTGAAGCCCGGATAGTTAACAACATTGTACCAGAATCAAGGCACATTTACTGAAGCAACAAACGGACTGGATAAAAAAACAATCATACACACCTAATGTAATTTTCATTTCTCTCGATTTCATGTTTTTCCTTAAAGACAATTTGAGAAGGTACAACCTTTGACATGTTGTAATAAATCTGGAGTTACACCATCGAGTGTAACAGAAAAGGTGAAAAAGCTTCAAAGTCGTTTGTACGGGGATGCAGAGCTAAAATACCACCTATGTAAAAGGTGAAGAAGCTCCAAAATCGTTCCTAAGGGGATGCAGAGCTTAGCTCCAAAGTCATTACTACAGGGATGCAGAGCTAAAATACCACCTAAGTAAAAGGTGAAGAAGCTCCAAAGTCGTTCCTACGGGGATGCAGAGCTTAAATGCCACCTAAGTAAAAGGTGAAGAGACTCTAAAGTCGTTCCTCAGGGGATGTAGAGTCTTACTTTTACGAAGTGTTTTTTCATTAACGTTTGTTGCATCATATCATCGCATCATGCTGCATAACATCGCATCATTCATCATCTTGCATAATCCAAAATAGTGGAATAGAAGGGAAATTGCTCCTTCGACCATAATGGCTAACTCATGAGGTTAAGCGTATCTTGGACAAAGAATTATGAAAAGATGCCACAACTTTACCCGTTGCAGTTAAACGGTAAAAGCCTTTGTTCATTTCATAGTCTGAATTTGTTACAAAGGAACAAACTAATACTGTGAGGGGCTACTGTTGGGGGCCTCGTCTTTCGAAGGTCCTCAAAAACATGTCTAACTATTTGTTTCTAGCATACTATCAAGTATTACAGGGGCTTCGTTACTAAGAAAGCTTCGACATAACTCGAGGGAAGTACGACGAAGCAAGCTTCATCATGATGAAGCAAGAAGGCAACAAAGGGAGATGGTGTCATTTGTGGCAGAACCTCCCAAGTTATTGGGCCCACATGCACCTGCCCTTGTCTCAAAGACCTCAGACAGCTATGCATGTGCACCAGATAACTTAACAGGATCCGTCCGAGTGCCCCAAGGACCTCAGATAAACCACTTACAACCAGAACCACGAGATTAAGTAAACACAAATCACACACCAACAATTTGCAGCAGAAATCTTATTACCAAATTTTACATGTTACATCAAGTTTATATTTGATATGATCGGAGTGATTACAAAAGTGATTCAAAGAAATAACTTTAAACTGTTATAAATTATTTATAGTTTTGAAATATATGCTAGCTCAAGTGACAATCCTCAATAAGAAGTATAGAAGAAGTACTTAGACTTATAGAAGGTCGTGCCCACCGGCGCTTAACACCAATCATAATCAAAGTGACTCGCAACCTGCAGCAACAATGGGTAAAACCCTAAGTACGCAAGTACTCAGCACGACTTACCCGACTAAAGAAAAGACTCTCAAGGATATGCTGAATTTGGGAGTCAAGGAAAGGCTTTTAGCAAGAATCAACATTAATAGTTTGCAGAAAGCTTACTAAAATGAGTCCTTACTTTCAACATTTTAATGCTAGATTAAGTATCAATAGACCTTTCTTGCATCTAGTCTAATTTCATCATCACTTTAATCAATACAACATGATTTTTGCTCATTATGATTCCATCCATGACTTAGATTGCAAGTCAGTGACCAAGTCTTCATATCCGAGAAGTAACGGTGATCCTGAATTGATTAATACCCAGCTGGGGATCTCCAATCACACGACATATGTAGCACTTAACCCTTGCATATGTCAACTCGCCACCGGGGTTCTTAAGACCAGATCAGGTTCACGCCAACCGAGAGCATAGATACACCACCGTCCAGCCTCTTGCCATGGAGGGTACATGCTACTCTCGCCATCTCTCCACTCCCATTGCGTGTTGTCTTATTCTGGTATTAGTCTGCCCGAGGCAAAGCTTACCCATGATGAGGCATGTGACCAGTTAAAAGGTCCTTGGCCATCAAGCCTACATTTGCTATAATACTTAATCAACCTGGGTAGAACATCTCCTATTCCTAACCCAAGTCTCGATTTAAGTACTTCCATCCTTAGGATTGTTTTGTGTTCCTTAGGATGAAAAGAGCATTATAGGGAACTTTGTAGTAAGATCCCACCATGCTCCCAATAAAAATATTCTTGCAGGTAGAAGTCATCCTTCCTCAGGATAACCCCTAAGCTAGGCTTTAATGCAAAAGACAACCTCTATCCACAAGATCTAAGCAGGGATAAGTATTTTTGCAAATCATATTTTGATACTTCATCAGAAGTATCTATAAAGGTATGGATATCAAGGTAGGCAATGCATCAAAGGGTTTCCATGCAACTCCTATAAACCTAATGCACATTTCGCTAGACTTAAAGTGTGTAGAAATTATTTAAAAACACAAGGATGGGGTTGCATGCACTGGGGCTTGCCTGAATAACACTAGGTTAGTGTTTGTTAGACGACGTCCGCTTGACGACCATCCTTTGTTCTGATACTTGTTTAGTCCATCCATCTTTGGGTTAAACCATCAACATTATCTTGCGGAGAAGCTCACGCTTTCCAGCATCTTGTGGTCGACTCAGTTCTGATCCTCCGCATCATGTGATTAATTATTGTACCTAAATGAAATGCATAATGCACATGTATGAATTTAAAAAGAACTAGCACAATACTAAATAAGGTTATACGGTCGAGAATTACACACTACTAACAAGTCCTTAGAACCAATTACAAGAAACGCCAGCTGTCGATATACTACTAACGATAATATTTTTGCTTCTTATGGTCATCCGGTGCTAGCTCAAACATCACGAACAACACAATAGGCATGAATTTTATATTTTTCTTAGCTAACACATAATATCAAAGACTAACAATACTTAGGTTAATTAATCTAGTATACCTCGGACTTAGAATAACAATTAGTAGTTTTACAATTAGCTTTAAAATTACTATTCCATAGTCTCGTAAGTAGAGTATTATCAAGGACTGTAGATCTTTATAAGACCATAATTTTAAGGCCTAATGACTTAAAACATTATTGTAGACCCTTTATCATGAAATTCTCATATTTTAACCTAAACAGACTTGTCGATGCTATTCATTTAAATTATTCCAGTAGCAATCAACATTCATCCATGACACTCAGTCTATTACTAAATCTAGAATACGATAACTACCAGATAAAATCATAGACTTTATCTTGGGGTTTCTCGTATTTCGACTGAAATTGGCTCGCTAACGCTACTCATTTCCAATTTATTTAGGAACGACGCCACAGAACAGCATACCTAAAATAGTAAGAATATAGAGCTCATCACACAACACACCTGCTAAACACGAGAATCATCACGACTAATAAATCTAGCTAATCCAATCATCAAACTAATAATAGAAATAGCAAATCAACTCACCATATTGCAATTTGACTCGATCATCACATGAACGATGACGACCTTCGATTGAAGTCTTTGACCGAGCACTTGATGAGCGATGCACACGGGCCTCGCTTCTCTCGAATATCAGGGATTTCTCATCCAAAGTAAGTCCGACCCAAAGCTTGTGAGAACGCTGATAGTCCCCGAATAAAGTCTTCGATCGAACACTTGGCGAGCATCAAACTGAGCTTCGCTTTCTCCTCCATATTAACTAGAACACCGCAAAATGGCGATGATCCTCGTTCAAGCCTTTCGCCGAGCACTTGGGGGCATCGACCAGGGGCTTGCTTCTCCACATGGCTTTGGGATTCTTTTGTCGGTATAAACATGAAACGCGGATGGCAACGCATGAACGTGGCGACGACACGTCAGGAGCATGCAGAGGTTTGATATCCGACACAAACGGTGACGACGAGATAGAGGGCAGGGCGTCCACGGCAAGAGTGAGACTAAAGGCAAGGGTAATGGGAGTTCGCATCGGTGCTCCACGACGGTCATCACCGGCGTCGAGCAAGGGCGTGACCAGGCGAGGTCTCTGTCGCCAGTCTGCTAGGGATTCTGGTGCCGTCGCCGGTGGACTAGCATGCCAACAGGCCACAAGACACACTAATCGGGCAGGGCCCGAGGCGCGGGGTAGTTTGAATAGGCAGGACGACGGGCGCGAGCTGCGGCAGGGAGGGCGCAGCCACAGAGCTGGGCGAGCGCGGCCATCGTCGCCGGTGAGGAGCCGAGCAGCCGGACGCTGGGGCTTGGTGAAATCTGAGCAGGTCCATGGATGCGGTAGCCATGGCAAGCTTGGGAGATCGCGACGCGCAGGAGCCTCACTGCGCACAGAGAGCAGAGCGCGCCATGGGAGAGGGAGAGCTTGGCGAGCTGCACGCAGGGGAGAGAGAAAGGAAAGCAGTGGCGAGCAGGGCGTGGTTGGGTAAGCTCCACGGCGACCATGGCACAGCAGCGCGCGGAGGGGCTCGGCTGGGAGGAGGGGGAGGCCGCGGCGCGTGCGCAGGGAGGAACGCGCGCCATGGAAAAGCTTCAGGAACACGTAGGGAAGTTGGTAGGAGGGAGCTGCGCGTCCGATGTCGAGGCAAAGACCAGAGGTCCGATGAACTCAGCTGGGTGGATCTGGTTGCCATGGGTCAAGAGCGGGGAAAGACTAGGACATCGGCCGGAGGCAGAGAGAGACTCAACGGGACACTGCTGGGAAAACGGCGCGCGGCGCACGCAGGGAGAGGGAGTTGGGAAGCCGCGGCGCTGGAAGCTAGGCATCGAGCACTGGAGTCCGCGGCGCGGCGACCAGGGAGCTCGGCCAGGCGAGCAGCAGGGAGCAGGGCGCGCGCAGGAGAGATGGAAGCAGGAGAGAGGAGGAGCGGCTGGGAGATGAAGCCGAGAGAGCTGCCGTGGAAGAAGCAGGAGAGAAGTGCGCAGCGGCCAGAAGTAACGACGATTGAAAAAAATTAGACCGCACACGACCTGAGGGAAATATCCAGCGGTCGGATAGGAAGATCGCTGAAAAATCTCCACTCGAAGAGTTGCGGGTACAGATAACGAAAAGAAGCAGCCATGCGGAGTAAAAAGAAAATAGAAGATTTATCTGTGACACCCCTGGTGTTACTATAACTAAAACCTGAGCATGGCATCATAAGCATTGGCATTGCATATGTTTGACACACCTAGAGTGCATTTACTAGGTAAAAATTTCAAACAAGTTGTATTGTTACATCATTTTGCAAATAGACCCCTGGATAGGAAACTTAACCCTAAATAGGGATTAAAGGGGTAAGACATAACCTAGATTGAGAAAACCTAAAAGCCTTAGGGGAATAGTCATAAAATGTTCCCAAGAATAAAGTTGAATCACATTTATACCCCTGGGATACCAGAAACCCTAATTTGAACCCTGGAAAACCCTAAAACCAAACCCTAGGGACCTATGTGCAAAATTAGTCCACTTTTCGACTAAAGTGCAAAAACCAAGTTAATAAAGTATCTTAAGTCACTTGGTTCATTAAGGTGTGAATTTGGAAGCCAAACCCTAAGATTTGGATTCATTTACAAAAAGGCCCCTAATTGTGAATTCAGCCTAAGTCTGGATTTCAGTGTAGTTTGCTCAACTTTGGAGCCTTGTATCTTTCAAATTATGGAGTTTTTGCCTTAGGTCATCACATCAAAATTATAGACCTAATATAGGGGAACAACTTTGCTTAAAAGTGTGAGCATAGTTGTTAAGAGAATACTGGAGATAATTGAGCCTGAAGTTGGATTGTCAGACTGCTTGAAATCTGAAATTCAGATTAACAGTGGGATGACAAGAACTTAGGGCTTAATTTTAAGCATGATCCAGTGACTTTTTGTGAGAGCACATTGTAGCAAAGTTATAGTTGGATGATAGCCCTACAACTTTGGTACAGATAGATGACGAAGTTGTAATGCAAAAATTGGAGAAGAATTGCTCTGAAGTTGCTCTGTCAGGCGTCATAAACTGAATTTCCCATGGTACAGTAAAGGTTAAACTGAAGAAGATCCCACCCCTTGCTCGCCGCCGGTGACCCGTCGCTATTGATTGCCGCTCGCCGTGATTCGTGCGCCGTGGCCTTCAGATAAGCATAGCTTAGTAAAAAGAATCCTCGCTGCCGGTGAGCTGGATGCCACCCCGGCCAGCCGCGGTACACCTCCCCTTGCTCACCGCCGTGGATAAAGGGGCTCACCGCCGTCGTGCCTTTGCCGTTGCCTGCCGCGTGGCTCTGCCTTTACACCTCGCCGCCGTGACTCTCCGGTGCAGTCCCATCATCACCGGTGAGCTCGCCACGACTGGGGACACGCACTCACACGTGCCAGTTCTTCTTCACCTCCGGCCGCCGCGCGTCAGCACCCAAATTCACGATCACCGCGCACGGACTCTATAAATTGATCGCGCCCCCAGCTCCGCCATGTACTCAAGCAGCTGCTGCACCCACCTGCATCCCAAATCCCTCACTAGCGAGCACGAATTTCGGATTCTCCCCAATCCGGATCTTGAACACCGTGAACTCAATCTCGTCGTGGTCAGCCCAACTCAGGTCAGCTCTTCCCCTCTGCTCCCTTGTCTAAGCATTCTCATGCGTCTGTGATGCTTACTGACCCACCCAATTGAACCGGGCCACCGGGGATCGCCGGGAACACGATCGCCAAGCCGCGATGCTCACGGCCGCCGTGGCCAGAGCTTATTAGTCAGTCGTTGATGAAATTAGGTTAGGGGAAGTGATCTTGGGTGGTTCAATATCATGCCCACTGCTCGGGAGTGCCGGTCATGGCCCCGCTCGGCCGGTCTGCTAGCTCGCCGGAGTACGTCCCTGTGCCGTTCGCCGCCGGGGACTTCGAACAGAGAAAGGATAGAAACGCAGGGTTATTTTTGTAGATGTCAGTGAGACGTTGAACAGTAGCCAGGGATTCTTAGCAGATATCCAAAACGTTGAGGGCCTCTGCGCAAATCTGCCCCGCAAGCGCGGGCGCGCACGCGCCTTTTCCCTCTGGACTGGGCCGATGGGCTGAAACCAGCCCATCACTGTTTCAATCTTTCTCTTTTTCTTTTTGTGTAAATCTTTGGAAATTTGTTAAAAATTGTAGAAAATTCATAAAATTGTGAAACTAATTTTCCTAGGCTTATTATTTTCCCTAGAATTTAATAAAAATAGTTTCATGATTTTTAGGTTAAATAAGGAATTTTAGGGCATTTAAAATAGCTTAAAGAAATAGTTCTGGAATTTTAATGAATTAATAGTAATGCCAAAAATGTTCAAACTTTTTATATGAACTCCACACATTATTTAGAAGCCTTGGGTAGAATTTGGATTGATTTGGACCTTGTTTGATACTTAGAACCCCAAAACCCCCACCCCTGCTCTATGAACTCCTTTACTGACTCCGGAAACCCTAGGTTCTCGGAGTTCCGTGAAGGAAAGTTGTATTCAAGACTTAGATAATAAGTTTATATTATCTTTGCACTCTCATGAGCATTACATGGCATTCATTCTTATACATATATGTGGTTATGTTTTGAAAATCAAGAAGAAGTTGAAGTGAGTGAAGAAAAGGCACCACCACCTTCGGACTCTCAAGCAGGATCTTGTCTTTATTTTGACATCTGCAGGCCTGAGCCAGACTCACCTACTAATGAAGGCAAGCCCCGATGCATTTGTCACCTCCTTGTGTTTTAAAAACCTTTTTCACTTACTTGATGCATTAGGTGATAGGAGTTGATTGCTAAAACAAATCCTGCATTACCTTCCTTGAATTTGATTACCTTCCTTAATCACCATTTTACAAAAGATTTTTGATGCTTAGCCTTGCTTTAGAAAAACAAAATGTTTTGTTTTCACAAAAGATGATGTGGCAAAAGTGGGTGGGATGTTTTCAAAACTAAAACTTGATGGTGAATCTGTCAAAGGCCTTGATGGGTTCAACATCAGAAAAGATGTACCTCTGCCAGGTACCAGACTTTGGGTTGAAAATAATAAAGCTGAGACTGGGCGGGTGACTTGCATGAGAAGAGAGTCTCGGTGTAGTGTCTCCGTCTGAGTCGATTAAGGACCGTGTCGATGTAGGCCTGCTGACCGAGGACCCTTTAACTGGTCACATGCCTCGTCATGGGTAAGCCTTGCCTCGGGCAGACTAAGGCTAGAATAAGATAACATGGAATGGGCTTGGAGCGGTGGCGAGAGTACCGTGTACCCTCCGTGGTAAGAGGCCGGACGGTGGTGTATCTGTGCTCTCGGTTCGCGTGAACCTGATCTGGTCTTAAGAACCCCGGTGGCGGGTTGACATATGCAAGGGTTAAGTGCTACATATGTCGTGTGATTGGAGATCCTCAGCTGAGTATAATCGATTCGGATCACCGTACCTTCGCGGTTATGAAGACTTGGTCGCTGACTTATACGTAGCAATCCACTAAAGATGATGGGTTTTGTTAAGAAATTGGCTAGTGCAGGACAAGTGATTGAACTAGGGTAGAAAGAACTCTAGTCACAGGTAATTTTACTTAACTTGACAAATAAAATTGGATTTTTAAGGATCCACTTTAGTAAGCAGTTCTGCAAAACAGAGTCTTTGATTATTGAAAAGCCTTACCTTGACTCCCTTAAGCCAGCATACCCTTGAGAGTCTTTTCTTTAGTCGGGTAAGACTTGCTGAGTAATTCCATACTCAGGGTTTATCACTTCGTTGTTTTTAGGTGAGGAAGTAGCAGATTTCTGTTGCTTCTGTACCAAGGTGGTTCCTCAGGAGGAAAAGCAAGAGTGAAGATGCGGGAGGACTTGGTCCTCCATAAAAGAACTTTTATATAAAAACTTATCGGGAGGGGTTTTTGCCTCCCTTGGTTATGTAATAATATCACTCTGCACTCGTTTATATTTTCTGGTCTGTATAAGCAACTTAATCTTACTTTTTAATAAATGTAAGTTTCTGTAATCACTTCCGCTTTCCGATATCTCCGATGTTCTGTAATGTCTGCAAGACGGGTGAAACGTTCCTGGAAAGGTAAGAAAAGATACTGAACTTGTCAAGTGATTCAGGAACATCTACAGGGTTGTGTGATGTCTGTTAGACAAGGACAACTGTAGGTAGGCCTAATGACTTGGAAGGTTCCGTCACAGCTGGTATCGGAGCGTAGCCCTTCTTCGCAGATATTATGAGGCATTTTCAAAAGGATTTTCTAAAAACTCACCTAGAAAAATTTCTTCTATTCTTATCCCCCATATCTGAAGAATCTTTATGAAAGACCAGATAGAGGAGTGCAATGTATAGAAGGTATGAATCAACTAAGGTTGATTCTGTAATTACACATGCATCATGCTAAGAATTATACTAATAAAATTTTCCCCCTAGAGAAATGCCGCCACGCACGAGGAAGACTGCACGTAAGTCAATAGGCCCAATTGGAGTACCTCGTCATCAACTTGCCCCGCGGGATGAGGATAGTAGTAGCGGAAGCAACGATCCAATTGGGGATCTCGAAGCCCGCGTGAGTCAACTTCAAACAGAACTGCAACGCAGGACCAGTATGTGGGTCGTGGATGGCGATAGGATAAACGAATTAAGGAGTTATATCCGCCGTCTGCAGGATCAGCTTGATGATCGGGATTTAGCGCTCGACTGGGCGGTATAGTCTCGTTAAGTGGCTTGGGCTAAAGCAGCAAAGGCTCGAGCCCGAGTCGAGGAACTTAGTTCTGCTATTGACAACCTGCAGGCATATTGCAATAACTTACATGAGGAAGTTCATGTACTGTATTCGCAACTACATCCCAGTGCCCCTATGGATCCTGTCGGGTCGGAAGCCAGACCCTCGCATGTTGCGGGAGAAGTGCTTGGTGGTGAGCTAGACCTTTTCAAGCCCCCTCCTTCTTTGAGGCTGGTCGATGAATGGTCTCCCACACCCGACGACGAGGCTGCCAGGAACAACCAGAAGCGGGAATAGTAGTATAGTTGTAGAAATAGAAATAGTAGGGTGTACTATTGTATAATAGGTAATGCTATTGTACACTGAGTAATGTATCCTGTTGTAAAATCGAGTCTGTACATTACTCTTTTTGGTAATGTAAATTGGATGGTTTTGTCTTTGGCATATTATATTTGTGTTCAAATGTTGTTGCCACAAATGCCGTCCAAGACCCGATCCCAGGATGCAGCGGGACCCTCTAGTGGAAGGAAATCTACACCAAATCCACCTCCTGTTCCTCCCACGCTGGCTGAGGCGATTGCCGCCTTAATAAACGCGACTGCTGATAATACCCGCTTTCTGAGAGAGATGGCAGGCCAACAGTTCCAGCAGCAAGGTGGGCGGGGTTATCAACAGGGCCCTCGCGAAACTTCTTATCTGGACTTCTCGGAGACACGTCCACCCTTGTTTATTAAAGCTGAAGATCTGTTGGAAGCCGACGAATGGCTTCGAGTGATTGAACAAAAATTCGGACTTCTACGCTGTTTGGAGACCCAGAAGCCTCTATTTGCAGCCCAGTAATTACGCGGCCCTGCCAGTACTTGGTGGGGAAATTTCGTGGCTGTTCAACCGGCCAATCACCAAATAACCTGGGAAGAATTCAAAGTGGCATTCCGCGAGCACTATATACCCGAAGGTGTTCTGCATATGAAGCAAGAAGAGTTCATGAAGCAAAAGCAAGGAGAAGATACTGTTAATCAGTATCTCAATAAGTTCAATCATCTGTCACAATATGCAATTGATCAGGTGAATACTGATTTGAAAAAGAAGAATTGCTTTATGAGGGGTCTAAATGATCGACTGCAGAGAAAAATGGCAACCTGCATAGACCTCACGTATGGGAGAGCTGTCAGTACAGCCTTGGCTGTGGAAGCAAAGTATGCAGGTGTCGGAAAATCTAAGGGATTTGGATGTGATAGGCCTAGTCAGGGCCTGGTAAAGAGGAAACGGTTTATTCTCCGGCCTTCTAACCAGAATCGTTCACGTGCACCATCCTTCCCTTTCAAGCAGCCGATAATTATTTGTCCCAATAATGCCCCCACTGCCCCAAGTCAGCCGGGTGCCCCAGGCACTCGATTCCCTGCTTTGCCCAGCTCTTCAACCGGATGTTTCAATTGTGGCAAGTCTGGGCATTTCATCAAAGATTGCCCCTATCCCAAGCAGAATCAGGCAAATAATTAGCAAGGATTGGGGAATTCAGCTCAAGGCAAGGGAAATACTAAGGGCAAAAATTTCAAGAAGATGGGACGCGTATACTATACACAAGTGGCCACTACACCGGACGGAGAGCCGGTAATGATGGGTATGTTCCTCGTGGCCAATCATCCTGCAGTCATTCTTTTTGATTCTGGTGCTTCGCATACGTTCATTAGCAAGAAATTTGTGGAGCAACATCACATTGCATGCCATGAATCAAAAGAGGGGTTTAAAATACACTCACCTGGGGGACAAATCTTTACTAGAGAAGTGGCCTATCAAGTGCCCGTATCATTGGCCGGACGAGACTTTCCTACCAATATGATCGTTCTGAAAGGCCAAGACATAGATGTTATTTTGGGTATGAATTGGTTGGCCAAGCATAAAACAACACTCAATACTGATCAAAGAACCATCAGGTTGAGTCATAATCAAGAAGAAATTCTTTTGCCCATCCCTATTCCAAACAAAATTACTGGCAGAGTTTATGAAGTCATAGTACCGGAAATTAAGGATATTCTGGTAGTATGTGAGTTTCCCGATGTCTTTCTCGAGGATTTGCCGGGATTGCCACCTGAAAGGGATGTAGAGTTTGTAATTGAGTTAAAGCCCGATACGGCTCCCATTTCTCGAAGATCGTACCGTATGCCTCCAAATGAGTTGGCAGAATTGAAGATTCAATTACGAGATCTCCTGGAGAAAGGATTCATCCGGCCAAGCTCGTCACCTTGGGGTTGTCCAGCCATATTCGTCAAGAAGAAGGATCAAACCTTACGGATGTGCGTGGATTATCGGCCCTTGAATGAGGTCACTATCAAGAACATGTACCCTCTTTAGAGGATTGACATCTTATTTGATCAACTGACCGGGGCGAGGGTATTCTCCAAAATTGATCTCAGGTCTGGCTATCAACAGATCCGTATTCGGCCCGAGGATATACCAAAAACCGCATTCACTACTTGGTATGGGTTGTTCGAATATCTGGTAATGTCTTTCGGGTTAACAAATGCTCTGGCCCACTTCACATATTTGATGAACTCGGTATTCATGCCCGAGCTAGACAAGTTTGTGGTGGTCTTCATTGACGATATTCTAATATATTCCAAGAATGAAGAGGAGGATGCTCAACATTTATGGATTGTGTTAACGCGCCTGAGGGAACATCAGTTATATGCCAAGTTCAGCAAATGCGCGTTTTGGCTGGAGGAAATTCAATTTCTGGGACATGTTCTATCTGCTAGAGGGATTGCGATAGACCCCAGCAAAGTCAAGGACATTTTTGAGTGGAAACCCCCAACCACTGTTCATCAAGTCCGAAGTTTCCTTGGACTGGCAGGATATTACTGCAGATTCATACCAGATTTTTCTAAGCTTGTGAAGCCAATCACAAGTTTATTGAAGAATGATATTAAATTCAATTGGTCTTCTAAGTGTAATGAAGCCTTTGAACAATTGAAGACATTATTAACCACTGCTCCGGTATTGGCTCAACCGGACATCACCAAGCCTTTTGATGTATATTGTGATGCATCAGGCAGTGGACTCGGCTGTGTATTAATGCAAGAAGGTCGAGTAATTGCATATGCTTCAAGGCAGTTGCACCGACATGAGGAGCATTGCCCAACTCATGATCTGGAGCTAGCTGCTGTGGTTCATGCCCTAAAAATTTGGCGTCACTATCTGCTGGGAAATATCTGTCACATTTATACAGATCATAAAAGTTTGAAGTATATCTTCACCCAGTCAGAATTGAATATGAGGCAGAGGCGATGGCTCGAGCTAATCAAGGATTATGAATTAAAAATCCATTATCACCCAGGAAAAGCAAATGTAGTGGCAGATGCGCTCAGTCGCAAGGCTTCCTGCCATTGTTTAACAGTGAGGACTTCTGACATTACATTATCCCAGGAGATGGAGAAATTAAACCTGGGAATGATTCAACATGGGACTTCAAATCATTTGAAGCTAGAGTCAATTATCTTACAAAGAATAAATGACGCACAAAGAAATGATGAGGGTATGAAGCACATACGGGAGAAGATAAGGGCTGGAACAGCCAAATGTTTCATAGAAGACGATCAAGGTGTGGTATGGTTCAATAACCGCATAGTGGTGCCGAAGAATGAAGAACTCCGCCAGCAAATCTTAGATGAAGCACATCTTAGTCGCTATTCTATTCATCCGGGAAGCACTAAGATGTATCATGATCTAAAGCAGCACTACTGGTGGACGAAGATGAAAATTGAAATTGCACGCTATGTGGCTAAGTGTGACACTTGCAGACGTGTTAAGGCCATACACATGAAGACAGCTGGTCCATTACAATCTTTGCCGATCCCAACATGGAAATGGGAAGATATTAGTATGGACTTCATTGTGGGATTGCCCAGGACTACAAAAGGGTATGATTCTATCTGGGTTATAATTGATCGACTTACGAAGATTGCTCATTTTCTGCCGGTCAAGACAGATCACCGGTTACTGTCTATGCCCAATTGTACATTGCTCGTATTCTTAGTCTGCATGGTGTTCCGAAGACCATAGTGTCGGATCGTGGACCTCAATTTGTAGCCAAGTTTTGGGAAGCACTTCACAAATCCTTGGGTACTAAGTTGCTCCATAGTTCGGCCTACCATCCTCAAACCAGTGGGCAGACTGAGAGGGTAAATCAGGTACTGGAAGATATGCTACGGGCATGTGTTCTGGAATTTCCACAAAAATGGGATGAATGTTTGCCGTTAGCGGAATTTTCATATAATAATAGCTATCAAGAAAGTATCAAGATGGCACCCTTTGAAGCTTTATATGGGCGACGATGTCGTACCCCGCTAAATTGGTCTGAACCTGGTGAAAGGTACTTTTTCAGGCCTAATATGGTGAAAGAAACTGAAGAAAAGGTTCAGAAAATAATTCATAATTTGAAGAAAGCTCAAGCCCGTCAGAAGAGTTATGCAGACAAACGGCGAATGCCCTTATACTTCCTTGTGGGAGACTATGTCTACCTGAAAGTTTCACCAATGAAGGGGGTATCATGTTTCGGGGTTAAAGGAAAGCTTGCACCCCGGTATATTGGCCCATTCCCTATACTTGAGCAATGTGGACCAGTGGCATACCGACTCCAACTACCCGAAACATTGTCTGCCGTACATAATGTGTTCCACGTGTCCCAATTGAAGAAGTGTCTTCGGATTCCTGATCGAACCATTGAAGTGACGGATGTTGTCCTTGAACCAGACTTGACATATTTTGAGCACCCTATTCGAGTCTTGGATCAAAAGGACAGGATTACCCGGAGAAAAACTCTCAAGTTCTACAAGATACAGTGGAACCGGCATTCCGAAGATGAGGCTACATGGGAAACTCAAGACTTTTTAGATAAGAATTTCCCAGGCATTTTAGCCTCATGTAATTTGTAAGGTATATTTAGTATTGTATTAAAAAAATGACCCCCACACCACCCTTGCCTTGTACAAGAAATAAGGGAATAAAAATGTGACACATTTCCTTTTCCATTACTCACCCTAGGACTTTTAATCTCGGGACGAGATTCTTTTATGGGGGGGAGGATGTAACACCCCTGGTGTTACTATAACTAAAACTTGAGCATGGCATCATAAGCATTGGCATTGCATATGTTTGACACACCTAGAGTGCATTCACTAGGTAAAAATTTCAAACAAGTTGTATTGTTACAGCATTTTGCAAATAGACCCCTGGATAGGAAACTTAACCCTAAATAGGGATTAAAGGGGTAAGACATAACCCAGATTGAGAAAACCTAAAAGCCTTAGGGGAATAGTCATAAAATGTTCCCAAGAATAAAGTTGAATCACATTTATACCCCTGGGATACCAGAAACCCTAATTTGAACCTTGGAAAACCCTAAAACCAAACCCTAGGGACCTATGTGCAAAATTAGTCCACTTTTGGACTAAAGTGCAAAAACCAAGTTAATAAAGTATCTTAAGTCACTTGGTTCATTAAGGTGTGAATTTGGAAGCCAAACTCTAAGATTTGGATTCATTTACAAAAAGGCCCCTAGTTGTGAATTCAGCCTAAGTCTGGCTTTCAGTGTAGTTTGCTCAACTTTGGAGCCTTGTATCTTTCAAATTATGGAGTTTTTGCCTTAGGTCATCACATCAAAATTATAGACCTAGTATAGGGGAACAACTTTGCTTAAAAGTGTGAGCATAGTTGTTAAGAGAATACTGGAGATAGTTGAGCCTGAAGTTGGATTGTCAGACTGCTTGAAATCTGAAATTCAGATTAACAGTGGGATGACATGAACTTAGGGCTTAATTTTAAGCATGATCCAGTGACTTTTTGTGAGAGCACATTGTAGCAAAGTTATAGTTGGATGATAGCCCTACAACTTTGGTACAGATAGATGACGAAGTTGTAATGCAAAAATTGGAGAAGAATTGCTCTGAAGTTGCTCTGTCAGGCGTCATAAACTGAATTTCCCATGGTACAGTAAAGGTTAAACTGAAGAAGATCCCACCCCTTGCTCGCCGCCGGTGACCCGTCGCTATTGGTTGCTGCTCGCCGTGATTCGTGCGTCGTCGCCTTCAGATAAGCATAGCTTAGTAAAAAGAATCCTCGCCGCCGGTGAGCTGGATGCCACCCCGGCCAGCCGCGGTACCCCTCCCCTTGCTCACCGCCGTGGATAAAGGGGCTCACCGCCGTCGTGCCTTGGCCATTGCTTGCCGCGTGGCTCTACCTTTACACCTCGCCGCCGTGACTCTCCGAGGCAGTCCCATCATCGCCGGTGAGCTCGCCACGACTGGGGACACGCACTCACGCGCGCCAGTTCTTCTTCACCTCCGGCCGCCGCGCGTCAGCACCCAAATTCACGATCACCGCGCACGGACTCTATAAATTGACCGCGCCCCCAGCTCCGCCATGTACTCAAGCAGCTGCTGCACCCACCTTTATCCCAAATCCCTCACTAGCGAGCACGAATTTCGGATTCTCCCCAATCCGGTTCTTGAACACAGTGAACTCAATCTCGTCGTGGTCAGCCCAACTCAGGTCAGCTCTTCCCCTCTGCTTCCTTGTCTAAGCATTCTCATGCGTCTGTGATGCTTACCGACCCACCCAATTGAATCGGGCCACCGAGGATCGCCGGGAACACGATCGCCATGCCGCGATGCTCACGGCTGCCGTGGCCAGAGCTTATTAGTCAATCGTTGATGAAATTAGGTTAGGGGAAGTGATCTGGGGTGGTTCAATTCCATGCCCACTGCTCGGGAGTGCCGGTCATGGCCCCGCTCGGCCGGTCTGCTAGCTCACCAGAGTACGTCCCTGTGCAGTTCGCCGCCGGGGACTTCGAACGGAGAAAGGATAGAAACGCGGGGTTGTTTTTGTAGATGTCATTGAGACGTTGAACAGTAGCCAGGGATTCTTAGCAGATATCCAAAACATTGAGGGCCTCTGCGCAAATCTGCCCCGCGAGCGCGGGCGCGCACGTGCCTTTTCCCTTTGGACTGGGCCGATGGGCTGAAGCCAGCCCATCACTGTTTCAATCTTTCTCTTTTTCTTTTTCTGCAAAGCTTTGGAAATTTGTTAAAAATTGTAGAAAATTCATAAAATTGTGAAACTAATTTTCCTAGGCTTATTATTTTCCCTAGAGTTTAATAAAAATAGTTTCATGATTTTTAGGTTAAATAAGGAATTTTAGGGCATTTAAAATAGCTTAAAGAAATAGTTCTGGAATTTTAAAGAATTAATAGTAATGCCAAAAATGTTCAAACTTTTTATATGAACTCCACACATTATTTAGAAGCCTTGGGTAGAATTTGGATTGATTTGGACCTTGTTTGATACTTAGAACCCCAAAACCCCCACCCCTGCTCTATGAACTCCTTTACTGACTCCGGAAACCCTAAGTTCTCGGAGTTCCGTGAAGGAAAGTTGTATTCAAGACTTAGATAATAAGTTTATATTATCTTTGCACTCTCATGAGCATTACATGGCATTCATTCTTATACATATATGTGGTTATGTTTAGAAAACGAAGAAGAAGTTGAAGTGAGTGAAGAAAAGGCACCACCACCTTCGGACTCTCAGGCAGGATCTTGTCTTTATTTTGACATCTGCGGGCCTGAGCCAGACTCACCTACTAATGAAGGCAAGCCCCGGTGCATTTGCCACCTCCTTGTGTTTTAAAAACCTTTTTCACTTGCTTGATGCATTAGGTGATAGGAGTTGATTGCTAAAACAATTCCTGCATTACCTTCCTTGAATTTGATTACCTTCCTTAATCACCGTTTTACAAAAGATTTTTGATGCTTAGCCTTGCTTTAGAAAAACAAAATGTTTTGTTTTCACAAAAGATGATGTGGCAAAAGTGGGTGGGATGTTTTCAAAACTAAAACTTGATGGTGAATCTGTCAAAGGCCTTGATGGGTTCAACATCAGAAAAGATGTACCTCTGCCAGGTACCAGACTTTGGGTTGAAAATAATAAAGCTGAGACCGGGCGGGTGACTTGCACGAGAAGAGAGTCTCGATGTAGTGTCTCTGTCTGAGTCGATTAAGGACGTGTCGATGTAGGCCTGCTGACCGAGGACCCTTTAACTGGTCACATGCCTCGTCATGGGTAAGCCTTGCCTCGGGCAGACTAAGGCCAGAATAAGATAACACGGAATGGGCGTGGAGCGGTGGCGAGAGTAGCGTGTACCCTTCGTGGCAAGAGGCTGGACGGTGGTGTATCTGTGCTCTCGGTTCACGTGAACCTGATCTGGTCTTAAGAACCCCGATGGCGGGTTGACATATGCAAGGGTTAAGTGCTACATATGTCGTGTGATTGGAGATCCTCAGGTGAGTATAATCGGTTCGGATCGCCGTACCTACACGGTTATGAAGACTTGGTCGCTGACTTATACGTAGCAATCCACTAAAGATGATGGGTTTTGTTAAGAAACTGGCTATTGCAGGACAAGTGATTGAACTAGGGTAGAAAGAACTCTAGTCACAGGTAATTTTACTTAACTTGACAAATAAAATTGGATTTTTAAGGATCCACTTTAGTAAGCAGTTCTGCAAAACAGAGTCTTTGATTATTGAAAAGCCTTACCTTGACTCCCTTAAGCCAGCATACCCTTGAGAGTCTTTTCTTTAGTCGGGTAAGACTTGCTGAGTAATTCCATACTCAGGGTTTATCCCTTCGTTGTTTTTAGGTGAGGAAGTAGCAGATTTCTGTTGCTTCTGTACCAAGGTGGTTCCTCAGGAGGAAAAGCAAGAGTGAAGATGCGGGAGGACTTGGTCCTCCATAAAAGAACTTTTATATAAAAACTTATCGGGAGGGGTTTTTGCCTCCCTTGGTTATGTAATAATATCACTCTGCACTCGTTTATATTTTCTGGTCTGTATAAGCAACTTAATCTTACTTTTTGATAAATGTAAGTTTCTATAATCACTTCCGCTTTCCGATATCTCCGATGTTCTGTAATGTCTGCAAGACGGGTGAAACGTTCCTGGAAAGGTAAGAAAAGATACCGAACTTGTCAAGTGATTCAGGAACATCTACAGGGTTGTCTGATGTCTGTTAGACTAGGACAACTGTAGGTAGGCCTAATGACTTGGAAGGTTCCGTCACATTATCCTCACTTTTTTTTACAAAACATCATGCATAAACAGATAAGGATGGGGTCTAAGGAATAGAAAATTGGATTATTCCTCTTAAAACAACCGTATGAATATAAACATGATTATAATCTGAGTTTTAGGGTTAGAATTTAGGAGAGTCAAAACGAGTCCTATTAAGGCATTATCATGGCACAATATCTAGACAAAGTTTGATTTGATGAGCATTTTCGCGAGGTCAGATGAATTTTTACCTGTTATATATTCAAACATTTGGACCTGGGTGAGATATAATAGGACAGAACCACAGTATCATCTTTGATATTTTAATCTGCATTTGATTCAGTTGGCTTTAGACGAATTCCGTTCGCTACTCAAACAATCAACTAGAGAATGATTCCATTAAAAATCCGTAGACGTGATATAACGGATGACAAAAGGGGACTAAATTATTTTACACCGAAAACTTAGTCGTCGAGTTCTACTTAATCTGTTTGAGATGAAATCAGAGGACTGGACTGAATTTCCAAATTCGTATTCGAGCGAGCGATGAATTTTAAATAATCACCGGATGCACTGATTTTCGGAACAACTATGTTCCGAACATCACGAAAATTTAGAAAGAGCTCGGATAAATAAAAACGATGTCGAACTCACGACAGACGAAACAGATTAAGATAGAGAGATTGTTATTTAGTTCCATCTAATTTTTACGATCCTCACCAATGAGAGATCATTTGATCAGACGCCAACAATCACCTGCTGAGAGGAACAATTCACTTAATCAGCTGGTGCATCGTTCTGTTCGGACAGCGCGGCCTCTAAATTTTACATAAAATCAGAAGTTTTCTGATTTTCGCATTCTTACGCGCGTGATCCGATCAGTTCAAAATTCGCTGCGAGGAAGATTCGATAATTCAAAAGCTTCATGAACCCTTTTTAAGTGCGTAGATTATCGAAATGAAAATGGCACCAAACTCGAACTTTTGCGAGATGATTAAAATTTAGTGCTCAATTAATATACTGATATCCCGCGCTTAAATCCATAATCGCTGTCGAGCAGACGGTAAACACCTGGGGTGTTACATCATTCAAGTTATAGAATGTAAATGACGATGTTGTCCCTATGACATTTGTAAACCTTGTATGTAATTATTGAGGATATAAATGTAATAACGTACGAAGTTGTACGATTGTCTATAAATAGTTGAATAGTACCCCATACTGTTCACGCTGGATTGTAATCGCATTCACGTCATTACCTTCAAACAAGTCGAAGGTATCGATGTAATACAAATTTTGATAACATCAATACATTTAATACTGAATGAATACGTCCTTCGTCTAGGATTCATTATACCCGACATGGAATAATGTTTCGAGAGACGAAGGTCTTTAACGTATAACAAATATATTGCCTTGTTCTTGATTCACAACAATTGAGAACAAGTGAACAACAATTCAAGAACAGGATATGTGTTCCTGAGATTGACAGCCTCTGTGAAACCATACTGAAGGAAGCAAACGACTCATACTATTCTATTCATCTTGGTAGTACCATGATGTAGCAGGATCTGAAGTAGAAGTACTGGTGGTATGGTCTGAAAAGAGATGTAGCTGCATGTTGGTCACTTGTTCCCAAATGCTATAAGTTAAGAACAAGGCAACACAAAATATTAATGGTTAAAGTCCTTCGTCCTTCGAAGCATTATCTCCCTTAAGATATAATGAACTTCGGACGAAGGTCATGAACGACATACCTTCATCATTGCAGTATACATTAATGGAAGAAGAAGCATATGAAACATGAGAAATAACATGAATAATCATATGACATCATTAATATATCTTTATTATATCATCATGAATGAACATGAACAATATTGAATTACATTTATACCTTCGGCTTGACAGAAGGCAAAAGTTCAAGCGTGATGCACGAGTCACTACAAGTCAGCGTGAACAGTACGGGGGTACTGTTCATCTATTTATAGGCACAGGGCGCAGCCTGTGTAAAATTACATTCATGCCCTTCATGTTTACTATTGACTTAAGGACAATCTATCGAGGACTAGATAGCCTTTTCCTCTTTAAGTCGGTTACTTTTTCTGCTACTGGGCCGAAGCTTCCTTGCGCGTAGCTTCGGAGCTGGTTCAACCTTTGTCCCGACCATGCTTTTCATATTGTGCACAGCTTCATTCCGAGTTCGAAGGTTCCTGTATATATATTACACTTGGGAAACATTGTTAATCATGTTTATGAGGACCTTCGGAAGACGAAGGCCCCCAACAGTAGCCCCTCGCAGTATTAATTTTTTATAACAACAAATTTAGACTGCGACGTGAACGAAGGCCTTAAGCCGAAGGTCCGAAAAAACACCTTCCCTTTGCTAGAATAGCAACAATCAATGACAAACGGGGTCCACCAAGTTGCAAAGCACTGGGCGTATAAATATGAACCATAGCGGCAACATTCGATACGCCATTTCTGCCATTTGTGTTATTTTCTCAAACTTTTAGCTTTTGTTCACTAGCTCTCGCCTGATTTTCAAGCTTTTAGAGCTTCGGGTTAAAGACACGTTTGCTCCAAATTTGAAGAGAAGAAGATGAGTGGAGAGAAGAAGATGACTGAAGAGAAGAAAACAACCGAGGAGACGAAGCTGCTTGAAGAGAAAAAGGTTGCGGATCCATACATTTCTGGATTTATTGTGTCCATGGCAAAAACAAATATAGAGAACATTACTAAGGAGATCATGGAGGGTTTATCTGAAGATTCTGATGACATTGATAGTTATGACGTGGAAAGTGGGGATGAAGACTCTTAGGATCGGCCGTGGCACCCAAGCCATACTATCTTCGGAAAATCGACTATCAAGCAAAGTCATATTGATGCCATGAGGGGGAGATATTTTCACGACATGTCTTTTGTCAGAGTTGGTGGAGATAGTACTGCCCCTGCTCCGGAGGAAAACGAAGTTGTTATATACCGAAGCTTCTTAATGGCAGGTCTTCGGTTCCCGCTGAGCAAGTTTGTGGTTGAAGTGCTGAAGATATACCATATCTTCCTTCATCAGATTACCCCTGAAGCTATAATTAGGATGGGGATTTTTGTCTGGGCTGTAAGGAGTCAGGGACTAGAGCCAAGCGCGAAGTGTTTCTGCAGTATGCACGAGCTTTTATATGAGACGAAGGCTACTAGCAAAGAATAGTACCACAACAACTTTGGTTGTTATGTATTTATTGCTCGCCCCAATGCAAGCCACCCGGTGCCAACATTCTGGAAAAGATGGCCCAGGGCCTGGATGGAGGAGTGGTTTTACGTTAAAAATGATTTAAAGACAAGGGAAGACATCAAAGAAATCATTCAGCGCCCCATCTGGTCTCGCTTCGGCCTCTGAAGGCCGAAGGTGGAAATTGATGGCAATGTTGAAGCATGTCAGAAGGCCTTTAGCACTGTGCATGCCTTCATTGGCACGAGGGATTTGATTCAAGAGCATATAGCCTTCAGGGTATGGCCACTTGTGGAGAGCTGGGATATGCTGTAGGAGACCACCGCCGATTCCAGTGAGGGTGGCCTGGTCCGATTGAAGTATACCTTCCAATTTAGGGAGAAGTTTGATGAGCCAAACGATGACTGGGTGAAGTGTATTGAAGCTACTAGTGATGAGCTACTTGGGGCATACTCCAAGGCCGAAGATAATGCTTTGTCCGCAGCTTTCAGGGGTCGGGGCAAGAAGAGATTGAACATGGTATTTGATGCTATTGGCTTCGTATACCCTGATTACCATTACCCGCTATGAGGGCAAGGGAAAAAGAGAAAGATTGCCGCTTCGATCATTACAGCTAAGCCGAAGGGCAAGAAGGTGAAGGTTCTGACCCACCGGCCGCGTTATATTGAACCGGCCGTAGCACCTGAATTTGGCAAAGGGACCTCTTGAACTGTCTCCCAGAAAACAAAGAAATATGTGTTTGCTAGGAGATAGCTAAGAGTATGGGTTTTCCGAAACTTGAAGAAGGTCTTTCGGTTCTGTCGAAAGATGAGCTTGCTGATAGCCTTGCGTACAATAGCATAAAGGTATGGAAGTTAACTTTAAAGCTAGAAAATGAAGTATTTTATTGCCATGCTCAATTCTTTCTTCTTCTTTGCAGGGCTTAATTCTTAGTAATGCCTTGAGGGCACAGAAGAACGTCGAAGACGAAGGCTATACTATAGCTCTCAACAACCTTCGTTCAGAGGTGATTGAACTGAGAAACAAAGGTCTGGAAAAAGACAAAATTTTGATTTCATTGGTGAACAAAGTAAAGGAAGACAAAGCTAATTAAAAAGCTCAGACCGAAGCCTAGAAAACCGAAATTGAAGACCTTCGGAGACAACTGGCCGAAGCTAAGGAGAACTGCACGCTCGCACTGGCTAATCAAGAAATCAGTGAATACTGGAAAAATAATCTAGAGAAAAATGTTGAAGAACTTCACAAATCCAAGGAAAGGTGCTTTGAGAAATCCTTGGATTGCGTGAAGAAATTAAAAACTAGCTTCGCCAAAGTGGGCGCCTAGTCTGCTGAAGAAAACTTCATACGAGGCGACCCCGAGGGCGTTGTTGAATGGATAAGTGGAGAAGCCGAAGCCTTCGAGGAAATTTTGAGTGATCGCGGGGATGTTTGCATGTTTTCCTATGCGCGAGGAATCTCAGCTATTCTAGAGAAGGTCGGATGTGATCACGTTAAGGCCATAGCCTAGGCCGAAGCTACCTTCTCCATAGATGATACAAAGGATCCTTCAGCCGAAGCAACTTTGATGGGCGGGAAATTTTATAACGATGTCTGGGTGAACGGTGGCCGAGAGCTAGCCCACGAGATTATAAAAAAGAGTGAAAAAGACACCCACGACGCCCAGGCAGAAGCAAAGCGAGCTGAAGAAGCTGCAGAACGAGAAAGGCGTATAGGTATTATTTTTTTAAAAAATTTTTTAGCTTCAGTCCTTGCTTTGTGACTTTGAACTAATCAATATGCCTACTTCAACTGAATTATCCCCGTCTCTAGAGCCGTACGATCCCCTAGCTGATTCAGAAATGAAGGAAGCATTGGATATTATAAGCATGGCAAACTACATTATCGACGAAGTCGTCGACAAACTCTTAAACGAAGTTGCATAAAAAGTTCTTAAAGAAGAATAGATTTTATTGTAATAATATTTTGAACTGCTTGATGTATGGGACAACGGAATGAACATTAAGCTTCTATTGTAACAAAGCTATGTAACATTGAATCGAATATGTAAATTATTGTAACTTATTTCTTTGCGATGCATGAAATTTACACATACCGTTTTTGAGCCTTCGGCGAAAAAACACCTTCCCTTGTTTTCATGCTTCGTAAAGAAAAAGATCCCTTCTTATGACAAGGCTGATAAAACTGTATTTCCCGAAGCTTATTTCGTGCCTTAGCACATTTTCATTTTGACGAAGCATTTGCCGAAGATTGGCTTCGTATTCGATTCTTGTGCCGTTAATGCCATATGATGTATGATGTAATGTTATGCGAAATGATGTGATGATATGATGGAAAATGATGAGGATGCCAAAGACACACACCCACACTGGAATACACAAGCTCTGCATCCCCTTAGGAATGACTTTTGAGCTTCTTCACCTTCAATTTCGGTGATATAAGATCTGCATCCCCTTAGGAACGACTTTTGAACTTCTTCGCCTTCTATTTCAGCGGTATAAGTTCTACATCCCCTTAGGAACGACTTTTGAACTTCTTCGCCTTATACTTCGGCGGTATTTGGCTCTGCATTCCCTTTGGAACGACTTTTGAGCAGAAAACTTACACTGCGCTCCCTTAGTAACTACTTTTTGTAGCTTTGTCAATTTTGGCTCTCATTCCCTTAGGAACGACTTTTTGAGCAAAAAACTTACGCTGCGCTCCCTTAGGAATGACTTTTGTAGCTTCATTTATGTTGGCTCTGCATTCCATTAGGAACGACTTTTGAGCTTCGTAATTCTGTGAAGAAGATATATTTCATTTTGGTACAAGCAGAATCATTACAAGAAATTAAAACTAAGTTTTCATTACTTGTTCTTTATACAGAAAGCAAAATGGCATAGAAAATAAAAGTATTTCAGAAGTAGGATATTGCTCAGTATATGTGCTTTGATTCTGGTACAGTGCTGTTGACTGTACGAGTTTCAGACTCCTCCCTGAAGTCACGTTGTTGTTGGGAGTGCTAGCGCCCTTCTGGCTGCTGGCTTTGGGTATAAGTAGGTTGCAATGGTGGTGGAGGTGGAAGTTGAGGCCAGGAAGCTTGTGAATGACTTGCCGAAGCAACAGAAGCTGCAGGTTGGTTACCCACATACTCTGGTGTGTAGGGAGAGTGGCACGAAGCAGTATGTAGGACCTGCTTCAGCTGATTCTGCCGGGCTTCTGCTTCGGCGATCTCTTTTTTCTTCTGAATGGTGATATGACATGCTCTTGTAGTGTGGCCCTTGTCTTCGGAATGAAGCTTCACGCAGTGTGTCCTGGTTGACATCAAGTGGCTGCAGTGCAGCCCCTACCCCTGAAGAAGTTTTCTTCAGCGGCATGACGAAGGTCACTGCTTGCCGAAGGTGGTCGATTGAGTTCACCGGAGGTGGGCGCCAATGTTGGTCACTTGTTCTGAAATGCTATAAGTTAAGAATAAGGCAACACAAAATATTAATGGTTAAAGTCCTTCGTCCTTTGAAGCATTATCTCCCTTAAGATATAATGAACTTCGGACGAAGGTCATGAAGGACATTCCTTCATCATCACAGTATACATTAATGGAAGAAGAAGCATATGAAACAAGAGAAATAACATGAACAATCATATGACATCATTAATATATCTTTATTATATCATCACGAATGAACATGAACAATATTGAATTACATTTATACCTTCGGCTTGATAGAAGGCAAAAGTTCAAGCGTGATGCACGAGTGAATTCAAGTCAGCGTGAACAGTACGGGGGTACTATTCATTTATTTTTAGGCACAGGGCGCAGCCTGTGTAAAATTACATTCAAGCCCTTCATGTTTACTATTGACTTAAGGACAATCTATTGAGGACTAGATAGCCTTTTCCTCTTTAAGTCGGTTCCTTTTTCTGCTACTAAGCCGAAGCTTCCTTGCACGTAGCTTCGGAGCTGGTTCAACCTTCGTCCCGACCATGCTTTTCATATTGTGTACAGCTTCATTCCGAGTCTGAAGGTTCCTGTACATATATTACACTTGGGAAACATTGTTAATCATGTTTTTAAGGACCTTCGGAAGACGAAGGCCCCCAACACTGCACATGTGGCCGTATGCGATGTGTGTCAAATGGTAAAGGCTGAACATCAGAGGCCAGCCGGACTGCTACACCCGTTAAAGGTGCCTCGCGCCCCGAAAGGTTATGATTCCATATGGGTGATCGTGGATAGATTAACCAAAGTGGCTCACTTTATCCTGGTCAAGACTATCTATAAGGGCTCTCAGTTGGCAGAACTATATATGTCTCGGATTATATGCCTAAATGGTGTACCTAAGAAGATTGTTTCTGATCGGGGGGTCTCAGTTTACCTCAAGATTTTGGAAGAGTCTTCACGAGAATATGGACACAAAACTGAATTTTAGCTTAACCTATCATCCACAAACTGATGGCTAGACTGAGAGAACCAACCAAGTGCTTGAAGATATGTTGAGAGCTTTTGCTCTTAAGCATGATGGCAGTTGGGACAAGAGTTTACCCTATGCGGAGTTCTCTTACAACAAAAATTATAAAGCCAGTCTGAAGATGTTCCAGTTTGAAGCTTTATATGGCAGAAAGTGCAGAACCCCTCTGTATTGGGATCAGACTGGTGAGAGATAGTTCTTCAGACCAGAAATTATTCAAGAGGCAGAAGAACAAGTTCGGATGATTAGAGAGAACTTGAGAATAGCACAGTCGAGGCAGGAGAGCTATGTAGATACCCGAATAAGACCACTGGAATTTGAAGAGGTTGATCACGTATACTGTTGGGGGTCTTCCACTCCACCGAAGGTCCTCAACATATAAATACCTTCAACATAATTCCATAAGAGGTCCGCCCCACCTTCATCGAAGGCTCCCAAGACGAAGACCTTGGGAGGAAGTAGCAACACAGAACACCGAAGCTCAGTAGCTTCGGCTTAGATCAAGCAAAGCAGGAAAAGACTAGATAAAACTTGTTAGTTTAAGTTGTTAACAAAACAAATGTCCAAGGGCATGGATGTAATTTTACCCAGGCTGCATCCCGTGCCTATAAATAGATGAATAGTAACACCATACTGTTCACGCTGGATTGTAATCACTCTCCCACATTCACGCCTTCGAGCTAGTCGAAGGTATCAATGTAATATTAATACTGTTAAATGTTCATTTATGTTTTATGGAATACAAATATAAATGAATTAATAAGATGCAGTTATCATCTTTATCCTTTCACATTCCCATTCACATATTAAATAATGAAGGTATGTCTCTCTTGACCTTCGTCTGATGAGTATTGTACCCATGTGGATATAATGCTTCGGAAGACGAAGGTCCTTAATCTTTAACAATTGTGTTGCCTTGTTCTTGATTTACAGCATTTAAGAACAAGTAACCAACATTGGTGCCCACCTCCGGTGAACTCACTTCCACAATTGCAACAATGGCTTCACAAGACAACCAAGTTGTGGCACCTTCAGTTATGAAGCTGGTGTTCCCAATCACAAGTGGCTCAAGTTTTGAACCAGCCAATTAGAGGCATAAGAAGGAAGCACAGAGAAGGCTATAGCATGTTGGAGTGCAAGGACCCTTCATCAAGTCCAAGTGGTCTCATGTACCAATCACATTCTCCTAGGAAGATCTTCAGCTCAAGGATTATCCTCACAATGATGCAATGGTCATATATTGTGTCATCAAGGGGTTCCTAGTCCACAATGTCCTAGTAGACACAGGCAGTGTAGCAGACATTATCTTTGTGAAGGTTTTCAGGCAAATGCAAGAGCAGGATGACAAGATACATGATGCAACACCCCCCTCTATGGCTTCGGAGGAAGGCAAATAGTGGCACTTGGCAAAATAACTATGCCAATTACCTTCGGCTATGTTCACAATACAAGAACAGAGCAAGTTGTCTTTGACATCGTTGATATGGATTATCCTTACAATGAAATCAGTGGTTGAGGGATGCTGAATGCCTTCGAAGCAATACTTCACCCAGCATATCTGTGCATGAAGATACCTTCTGACCAAGGGCCTATCGCTGTGGATGGGAGCCAAGAGGCTACCAGGGGAGCCAAAGAGAACTGGATAGATTTGAAGGCCAACCATAACATAGATGAAGACGAAGCTAATCAACAATATAAGCATAAAAAAGACAAGGCTGCTTCAGCAGATCAACCAAAGCCCATGCTTTTGTGCAAAGACTTAGCCGAGCAGAAGGTGCTGTTGGGATCCCAATTATCTAATGAACAGGAGAAAACTTTGTTGAGATTCCAATTATCTAAGGAAGGAAGGTTACGCAGGGGGCCACGCGCCAGGGGCCAGGGCGGGGCCGCCGTGAACGCGTCGGGGATGCCACGGCCGCGCCGCGCAGGGACGAGGCGGGGCAGAGCCACGACGAGCGGGGCACCATGGCCGCGCGCCGGCATGCCGGGCCGCACACCACGCCGGGCCGAGGAGGAGCGAGGGCGCGCTGAGCCGGGGCAGGGGCCACGGGGGCGCGAGAAGGGGCGAGGCGCGCGGAGGAGACGCGGGCCCGCGCCCCATCGACGGCCGCGCCGAGCCGGGCGGGCGCCATGGCCGGGCCACGCGCACCGGGGCGAGCTGCCGCGCAGGAAGAGGGGGAGGGCCGCGCCGGGGCTGGGCGAGATGCCAGGGCCGAACGCGCTGAGGCCGTGTGCACCGGGGGCGGGTCACCATGGCCGGGCGAGCGCGGGGAAGAGGGAGGGGGTCACGCTGGGACAGGGCTAGGGCTGGGGAGCCGCGCCTGGCGAGGAATGTTGCGCCGCGAACGGGGCTGTGCGGGCGCGCCGCCGCGCCGAGCAGGGGGCCGCGCCGCGGACGGCGTACGAGCTGGACCGTGTGCGAGGGAGGGGGCCAGGGCCGACTGGACGGCGCCATGGCCAGAGAAGGGGAGGGACAGGAGAGGAGAGAGGGGGGAGGGGCTTACCGCACGGAGGGGGGGGTGAGGGCGAGTGGCGTCGAGGGAGAGAGAGAGGGACGTGCGCGGGTAGGGGAGAGAGAGGAGGTTTGGGAGGGGGCGACTGGTGGGTGGACCCCACAAGGGCATGGCGGCCGTGCGCGCGTGGGGGGGGGACGGCTGGGCCACGAGGGTGGAAGCGGGGCAGGCCGCACCAGCTGGGTCGCGCCAGCTGGGCCACACACCGGCTAGGCCGCGCCAGCTGGGCCACACGCCGGCTGGGCTGTGGGAGGGGGGAAGGGGAGAGAGAGGGGGGGAACTGGGCCGCGCCAAGAAGCTGGCCTAGGGAGAGGGGGGCTTTTATATTTTCCCTTTTTTAGCTCCAAATTCTCTCTCTTAATTAATAAACAAATACCCCAATGAAGACCAAGCGAATACACATAAAGGAAAAAATGCGTGGATCGGCATGATGCAACAACCAAAGAAATCCTCTTCTAGGATTTATTATTATTACATGACATAGAGTTTTGGAAATGAGTAAGGGTTAGCGAAAAGAAATGGGAAAAGAGAGGTAACGCCCGAATTTAGCGAGTGAAGGAAAAAGAAAAATTCAACTCCAAAATTCGGGGTGTTACAAACCTATCCCCCTTAAAAGAATCTCACCCTCGAGATTCAAGGTTGGCTAGCAAAGAGCTCGGGATATTTAGCCATCAGATCCTCTTCACGCTCCCAAGTTGCCTCTTCTTTGGAGTGATGACCCCACCTGACTTTGCACATTCTGATAGTCTTCCTTCGGGTGACTCTGTCTGCAGTCTCAATGATTTGTATTGGCTTCTCAATATAGGTCAAGTCTTCTTGGACTTCGAGACCCTCCACTGGCAACTGCTCTTCTGGCACACACAGACATTTCTTCAACTGAGACACATGAAAGACATCATGCACGGTAGGCAAATTTTCTGGCAGACTGAGCTGATAGGCCACTTCTCCGCGCCTTGCGAGAATATGATACGGGTCGATATAGCGGGGTGCTAGCTTGCCTTTGACTCCGAATCTTCTGACTCCTCTGATAGGTGACACTTTTAGATAAACAAAATCTCCAACTTCGAAACTCAGCTCTCTTCTTCTTGTGTCTGCATAGCTTCGCTGCCTTGATTGCACTATCTTCAGATTCTCCCGAAACATCTTGATGTTCTCTTCAGCTTCAAGCAAAATGTCTGGCCTAAACACTTTTTTTTCTCCAGGCTGATCCCATTGCAACGGAGTTTTACAACTCCTTCCATAAAGCGCCTAAAATGGACATCTTCAAGCTAGCTTGGTAACTGTTGTTATAGGAGAACTCTGCATAAGGTAGCCTCTTGTCCCATCCGGACTGATCTTGCAACGCACAGGCTCTCAACATGTCTTCAAGGATTTGATTAGTTCTTTCAGTGTGACCGTCTGTCTACGGGTGATAAGCTGAACTAAAATTCAGATGTGTACCCAAGGCTTCATGCAACTGCTACCAGAAATGAGAGGTGAACTGCGTTCCTCTGTCCGACACTATCTTCTTTGGCACACCATGAAGACAAACGATCCGAGACATGTACAACTCTGCCAATACTGCAATGCTGTAGTTGGTCTTGATAGGTATGAAGTGGGATGACTTGGTTAAGCAATCCACCACTACCCAAATGGAATCGTAGCCGGCTCGAGTGCGAGGCAATCCGACTATGAAATCCAAACCGATTTCATCCCATTTCCACTAAGGAATTCGCAATGGTTGCAACAATCCAGCTGGCCTCTGATGCTCTACCTTGATTCGTCGACAGCTATCACACATAGCCACATGCTCTGTGATTTCTCTCTTCATTCCGTACCACCAGAATTTCTTCTTCAGATCCTGATACATCTTCTCACTTCCAGGGTGTATAGAATAGGTTGTCTCATGAGCTTCCTTGAGGATCAACTCCCGAATGGATTGGACATTGGGAACACACAAGTGGTCTTTGAACCATATCACACACCTTCTGCATCTTCCCAAAAATCTTTGCCTCTGCCGTCTAGAATCAGTCGCTGGATTTCACTGATCTTCTCATCATTCTTCTGTGCTTCTTTGATTTCTCGCTCTAGGGTTGGCTCCAACTCAACTATTACTCCTCGCATATTGTTCAGAAATTCGAGACTCAGCCTATCAAACTCATTGGCCAACTCATAAGGCATCGGATGAGCGACCATCATATTGACTTGACTCTTCCTGCTCAAAGCATCTGCCACTACGTTTGCTTTGCCTGGATGGTAATGAATCTCCAATTCATAGTCCTTGATCAACTCTAACCATCTTATTTGCCTCATATTCAGCTCTAACTGAGTGAATATGTACTTCAGACTCTTGTGGTCTGTGTAAACATCACATTTCTGCCCATACAGATAGTGCCTCCATGTCTTCAGTGCATGAACCACTACTGCCAACTCTAGGTCATGGATTGGGTAATTCTTCTCATGAACCTTGAGCTGTCGGGACGAGTAAGCCACAACTCTTCCATCCTGCATCAACACGCATCCCAAACCAGTGTAACAAGCATCCCAATACACCGAGAAGGGTTTATGCACATCAGGCAAGACTAAGACAGGCGTTGTAGTCAACTTCTCTTTCAGCGCTTCAAAGGCTTCTTGGCATTTCTGGGTCCACTTGAACTCAACCTTGTTGCCTAGAAAAGCTGTCATTGGTTTTGCAATCTTTTCAAAAACCCTTCAATGAATCGCCGATAATATCCCGCCATTCCAATGAAGCTCTTGATTCCTTGAGCATCTGTTGGCGCTTTCCAGTTCAAAATGTCTGCCACTTTCTTTTGGTCCACAGCCAATCCTTCTTTGTTGATTATGTGACCCAAGAACAGGACTTCATCAATCCAGAACTCACACTTGCTCAACTTTGCATACAGCTGGTGCTCTCGCAATCTCTGCAAAACCATCCTCAAATGATCCGCATGCTCTTCTTTGCTTTGAGAATATATCAGAATATCATCAATAAATACCAACACAAACTTGTCAAGATAATCCATGAATACACTATTCATCAGATTCATGAAGAAGGCTAGTGCATTTGTTAGACCGAAAGACATCACAGTGAACTCATACAACCCATACTTGGTAATGAATGTCGTCTTCGGAATATCTGAAGGTCAAATCCTGAGCTGGTGATAACCTGACCTCAGATCTATCTTTGAAAACATGCTGGCTCCTATCAACTGGTCGAACAGATATTCTATTCTGGGCAAGGGGTACTTGTTCTTGATTGTGACCTCATTCCGAGCTCGATAATCGATGCACATCCTTCTAGTACCATCTTTCTTCTCCATGAATAGGACAGGGGCGACCCAAGGTGAGGTGCTTGGCCGGATGTAACCTTTCTCTGACAGCTCATCGATTTGCTTCTTGAGCTCAACCAACTCTGTCCAGATACTCTATAATCTCTTTTAAGATGCGGGCGGTTCCAGGAAGAAGCTCAATGGCAAACTCAACTTTCCGCTCGGGTGGCATACCTGGTAGGTCCTTTGGGAACACGTCTGGGAACTCGGACACAACCTTGATAATCTCAAGTGGATCTGCTTCACTGCTATCGATAGCCATCTGATAACAACTTCCTTTCTTTGGCCCAGGCGGGACTAACTCGGTCACCACTTCCTCTCCTAGTGGGAACATCAACTTGATTGTCCTCTTATCACAACTGATAACTGCCTAATACTTATCTAGCCAGTTCATCCCTAGGATGACATCTATTCCCTGAGTACCCATTACTATGAGATTAGCGGGAAACGCTATCCCCCTTATTTTCACACTTACATTCAAACAGATGCTATCGGCTCGAATATTCAAATAGATGCTATCGACTCGAATTATACCACCGGCTGAGTCAATTTGAATGGGGGTTGACATGGTAGTTATTGGAAGATTATGTTCTTCTACCCATGATGTAGTAATTAATGAATGCGTTGCTCCAGTATCAAACAACACTTCTGCAATATAGGAGTCGACTAGAAACATACCTACTATAATGCCAGGGTTTTCCTGAACTGCTTCAGCCTCCAAGTGATTCAGTCTCCCATGGTTATAGCGTGGCTGAGAGCGGTTGCCTGCTCCAGGCTGAGGCACATTCTGCTTTGCTGGGGCATTAGGGCCTGACTGCTGCTGGGCTGCCTTCTTCGGACATTGCATCACCGAATGGCCTTGTTCTCCACAGTGGAAACATGCTCTGCTTCTGCCTTGAACTGGTGCTGCTTGACTATTCTGCTGGTTTGCTAGGGCAGGAAGACGAGGTGCCTGCTGATTCTGCCTCTGGAACTGCCCTCCTCCTTACTGATTGTTTTGACGATTCTGCTGCTGGTGCTGAGGATACTGCCTTTGGAACTGCTGCTGCTGAGGTGGACGCTGGTTCTGCCTGAACTGCTTAGGTGGATTGCCTGAGAAACGAGAGCGATTGATGCTTCCAGGCTGAGGTCCACTGATCTTACGTTTGCGATCCTCCATCTCTTTACGCTTCCTCTCTGTCATGATTGCTCTGTCTATCAGGTGCTGAAATGTTGGGAAGGTATGATTCATCAGCTGATACTGCAGAGGGTCGACTAAGCCTCTCAGGAAATGATACTGCTGCTTAGCGTTAGTGTTGACATCTTCAGGAGCATAGCGTGACAGTTGCAGAAACCTGTCTCGATACTCACTAACAGACATTGACCCTTGCTTGAGTGCCAGGAACTCCTCCTTCTTCACTGTCATCAGACCTGCAGGAACATGGTACTGACGGAAGCTATCTCTGAATTCTTCCCAGGTGATGGTGTCAGGGTTGTCATGGGTGGTGAGGTAAGACTCCCACCAAGACTGAGTTGCTTCTCTCAACAGATGGGGACCATACAAAACTTTCTCCCTGTCATCACACTAAGCGGTATGCAACTCCCACTCCACAGTGTGCAGCTAGTCTTCAGCATCAATGGGGTCAGAAGAATGAGCGAACACTGGGGGATGACCTCTCATGAATTCGGCATGCTTATCCCTGGGCATCTATGGCATCTGAGGCTGAGGTGGTGGCTGCTGCTGCTGCTGAATGGCGGCCAGGGTCTGACTAATGGCTTGAACTGCCTGAGTCTGCATCATGAACATATGCTCGATGGACATCGGGGGCGGGGGTGGCAGCTGCTGTTGCTGGGGTGCCTTATCCTGCGGTGCTGCCTGCTCCTGCTGAGCATGCCTTCCTCCTCTGTGCCTGTTTTCTGACATCTGCAGAATACAACCACACATCAGAACTGATCTTGCAACTTGCAGCATAAGGAAAGAGTATAGAATTCTCCACAACACTGAACAGATGAACATCTTCACTGATCTCCAACACAGACCAACACAGCTTCTCAGATAAAGAGGAAAGTGGAATAAAAAGGCTTCCCAACTAGACTGCTAACTTCATTAACATATAATAGGTAAACCAAAATTCAGGGGATACCCACACTCCGGTGACAGTCATTACAAAGATCCAACTCCAACATTGTTCGTCATAACAAGCATAAAAGCACAGGATAAGCAAACTACCCTGTCTAACTAAGACTAACTAAGAGTAAAGCTGAGGCTAAGACTAAGACTAAAACTTCTATATTTAAGCATTTACTACAGGACCCAACACCGATGATCTATGGTTCTAAATTTATCTTGGTCCTGCAGTCGGGGTTGCCATAAGACTGGTGTCCACGCCGAGGTGAGCGGTACGGGTGCTGTCCTGACGGGAGCGGGGGAGCCATCCTCCAGGTGACGATGCTCCGCGCGCTCAGCCCGCAGCTGGGCGATCTCAGCACAAGCCCTACTCAGCTCGTCTAATGCATGGTCCAGCTCTATGTTTAGCACGGTGGCTAGGTTGACTGTGCTGCTCAACCTAGGATTGTCCTCACCAACGGGTGAGACAATCACGCCTCCTGTGCTACCAGATGGACGACGGGGGTAGTACTTCAGGTTGAGACCGTCGGCTACCTCACCGAGCACTGAGCAGTAGTGCGAAAGCGCACGCCATGCGGCGTCTTGCATGGCCGCCTCAGCTGAGTCCCACTCAGAGATAAAGTAGTGCTCTGAGTAGATCTCCACACCCCGGAGACTGTTCTCTGGACGGCGCACCAAGCAGGTCGCCTCCCAGCGGTCCGGATAGACCCCGCGACTTTGCTGGAAGACCACACATCGATACTCGATATACCAAGTACGCCTGTCAAGTGCCCGACGTAGCAGGGTGTCGAGCGCATCGTGGAAGTGACACCCGCGAGCAGCGTCGCGAGTGATGGGTCAAGCAACCCATCCTTCCAGCTCCTGGTCGGTGGAAAGGTCGGTGTCGTGGCTCGAGCTGTTGTCACCACCTCCGTCGTCTAGGTCTCCTCCAGCAGCTACTCCAGCGACTGGGGTGCTCAGTGGTGGTGCAGGGGGCGCCTCCAGCGAAAGCACGGGGGAGCAGCTCCTCACAGACTCTATCTCCTGCTGGAGTGAGAAAGAAGAGACCTGCTGCTCCTGCTCCTGTCGTCGATGCTCCTGCTCCTCATGCAGACGGTGGTGCAGCCTCTCCAAGTGGCTAGACTGACCAGTCACTGTACGGCGAAGTGGACGCTCAGCGAGACGAGAGGGCAAGAAGGGGATGACGGACTTCCGTGCAGTGTGTCTAAGACAAGCCGACTACAAAAGACGCCGCAAGCATAAGAGTGAGAACAGAACTAATATGACCAGCAAGTAATAAACCATTAATAAAATGAGGAATTAGAATAAACAAAAAAAATTTTAGCAAGTTATAATATATAGTAGAACATAGGATTGGTCGATAAGACCAACTTTTGAAGGGATACCAAAGTCAAGGTGAGAATAGGGGTCTATAATCCTTAGAACGACCATTCTACTCTAGGTTAGCGGTCCTATAGTCAGCACGGCTTTGATACCACCTATGTCACACCTGGTTTTAGAAGGCAAACCGAATGTGAACCATGTACGTGCTAGGATCAGCAATTCACGTACACAGTAGTTACATAACTGGACATCATCACACAGTGCTCAAATAATAACATAAAAGGGGTAATAATAGTTGATTACATCATATGCCTGAGACATCCACATAGTCTTTACAATAATCTAAGTGCGGAAAAGAAACGTAGATACACGCGGCCTTCACAGGCAGCCGACTGGGGGTTGCCGCTAACCCACGCCTAGAACTCATCGTAATCTTGGAACTCCTAGAAATCTCCATCCACGGCTTCATCTTCTCCTAAGCAGTGGTTGCAATGCTGACAACCTGGGGATGGGGGGGTTTGGTGTGTAGAGCAAGGGTGAGTACACATCAACATATTCAGCAAGTGTCCTGTTTGGCTGTAGTGGACTAGCTTTATGTGGGGGTAAGTCAAGCAGTTGCTTTTAGTTGGTCATATTATTATTACTAGTAGAGAGAGCCAAATTTTAGTATTAACCCATGTTATATACCCAAAAGTACCCTTTCCAAACGGAAAGAATACCACTTACCATCACCAGAGTCAATGCCAAAACCATCATTCTCATCGTCACCTGTAATCCGAACATCTCTGATCAAGTACCACTAATCAATGGAGCTCCCTTGGCCACTCATAACCGCGAGCACGGCTAATATATCAGTTTTCAAACACTCTGCAGAGGTTGCGCACTTTACCCACAAGTCGTGATTCCCTTTCTGCCCAGAGATCATGACTCTCCATTGATCACTACCAAGGTGACCCAGCAGGGTATCACTACGTAGCCTTTACAAAGATTCCCCGGGGCTGTAGCCACCCGTTAGGTTTCCTAAATGCACCGCACTCCTCCCCAAGGGGCGAACGAAACTTGGCAGAGCGAGCCGCATACACCGAGCCCCATTAACGGCACGACGACTAAGCGAACTACACCCCGGTTCCTCTAATTATTCAGCTAAGGGCGTCCCACTCCACCCTCATGGTTGAACTGTTTTCCTGGGCAGTCATCCAACGAACAGGTCCTTACGGAGAGGCACTCGAGAAACCGCTCGAGCCCCCTTAAATGCCACAAGTATATCATCATAATAAAGAAGGGAAATAGCGTATCGTTGATAAATCTCATCATGTTCATTGATTAGTGTTAAGCAATAGCATAGAGCTAAACAATAATACTCCAACCCAAATAGGTAAACAAGGACATGGATAACAAAAGCTAGTCAATCCTTAAGTATAACTGTGTAAATGCAGGAAGTGAATTATAGAATGTGTAGGACAAAGATAGGTCAAGGGACACTTGCCTCCACTAACCAGCTGCTGCTCAGGGGCTTCTCCTGCGAGTTCTTCGGACTCCTCAACCAGACCGTTCTCTATTCGAGCGCAAACATACATCCATCCATTTGAATTAGGAAATAAACAGTACACCATACAAGAGAGCAGATAAACTGAATATGCATAAGATATTTCATACGATTTTGCATTCGCCATGGCTAGAAAGAGAAGAAGGAAGGTCTCGCAGTGGTTAAAGCTATAATCGAAGTGTATTATGGGTAGATGCATAATTAATCATTACGCGATCTAGTTCCACCTAGTTACACTAACAAGTGTTAATCACATGCACTGATAGAATTATAACTATTTCCAATTGGTTGACCTCAAACTAAGTTGATAATTAACTACATGAAATAACTAACGTAATCAATTTCTGAGTTGAGTTTCCATTTCATTAATATAGATAACACGATCGCTATGCATGGAATACACGGGGGGGAGGGGGGTAGATGGGTGGATAGGGGTAGACGGGCACGTCTAGGGGTAGACGAGCGCGTCGAGGGCGCGGCGAGTCACGCCAAAACACTGTGCGCACCACGCGAGCACGCGCGCGCGCAAGGCCGCGCTGACGCACCGTGAACGGGCCGCGCACACGCTGGGGCCGAGCCGCGCACGCGCCGCGCTATGCTGGGGCACCGCGGCCGCACGAGACGAAGCCGCGCCGGGCCGGGGTCGCGCTGCATAGGGGCCACGCCGTGCAAGGCAGAGGCCGGGCCGCGCACGCCACGTCGGGCGAGGCGGGAGCGCGCGCGCACGTAGGGGGCCGCACGCCAGGGGTTAGGGCAAGGCCGCCGCGAACGCGCGGGGACACCATGGCCGCGCCGCGCAGGGACAAGGCGAGACAGAGCCACGCCGAGCGGGGCACCATGGCCACGCGCTGGCAGCCCGGGCCGCGCACCGCGCCTGGCCGAGGAGGAGCGAGGGCGCGCTAAGCCGGGGGCAGGGGCCACGGGGGCGCGAGAAGGGGCGAGGCGTGCGGAGGAGCCGTGCTGGGCGAGGACGAGGTGGGGCATGCGCGCCGCGGGCACATGCCCCATGGACGGCCGCGCCTTGCCGGGCGGGCGCCATGGCCGGGCCGCACGCTCCGGGGCGAGCTGCCGCGCGGGGAGGTGCGGGGTTGGGCGCGCCGCGCGGGAAGAGGGGGAGGGCAACGCCGGGGCGTCCGCGCCGGGGCCGGGCGGGATGCTAGGGCCGAACGCGCCGAGGCCGCGTGCATCGGGGGAGGGCCACCATGGCCGGGCGAGCGAGGGGAAGAGGGAGGGGTTCATGCCAGGACGGGGCCGGGGCTGGGGAGCCACGTCGGGCAGGGAACGCCACGCCGCGGACAAGGCCGCGTGGGCGCGCCGCCGCGCCGAGCAGGGGGCCGCGCCGTGTAAGGTGGCCGAGCCGGACCGCCTGCGAGGGAGGGGGCCAGGGCCGGCCGGACGGCGCCATGGCCGGAGAAGGGGAGGGAGGGGTGAGGAGAGAGGGGGGAGGGGCTTACCGCGCGGGAGGGCGAGGGTGAGCGGCATCGAGGGAGAGAGAGAGGGACGTGCGCGGGGTAGGGGAGAGAGAGAAGGTTTGGGGAGGGGGGCGGGTGGACCCCACAAGGCCATGGCGGCGGCGGTTCCAACCGCCGCGCTGGGCATGGCGTGTATGCGGGGGGGGGGGATGACTGGGCTACGAGGGGGGAGGCGGGGCAGGCCGCGCCAGCTGGGCTGCGGGAGGGGGGAAGAGGAGAGAGGGGGGGACTAGGCCGCGCCAAGAAGCCGGCCCAGGGAGAGAGGGAGGGCTTTTCTATTTTCCCTTTTTTTAGCTCCAAATTCTCTCTTAATTAATAAACAGATACCCCAATGAAGACCAAGCGAATACACACAAAGGAAAAGATGTGTGGATCGGCATGATGCAACAACCAAAGAAATCCTCTTCTAGGATTTATTATTATTACACAACATAGAGTTTTGGAAATGGGTAAGGGTTAGCGAAAAGAAATGGGAAAAGAGAGGTAACACCCAGATTTAGCGAGTGAATGAAAAAGAAAAATTCAACTCCAAAATTTGGGGCATTACAAGTGAGCTCACATACGTTGATCGCTCAACAAGTTGTGGGGAATAATGTGCATGAACTCACCAAAGGTGGGAGCTCATGTGAAGTGTAAGACTTACCAAAGAGGATGGTTAAAGCTGAGCATTGCTCTTAAAGTTGGTCAAAATTTTACTAGCAGTTGCTAAGTGTAAGTATATACCAACCCAAATAAGTAATAGATCAAAATTTGATAACAACACCTGCGATGCAATGCATATGACAAATTGAATTTAGTTCCATAAATTAATCATGTGAGGGTCCGAGCTGCTCATGACCGTGAGCACGACTGATATACCAGTTTTACACTCTGCAGAGGTTGTGCATCTTTACCCACAAGTCATGTTACCCATCTGCTAAGGGATCACGACTCCCATACACCTCTACCAAGGAAGCGAGGTAGGGTAACACTACGAGGCCTTTACAAAGTTCCACTAGCTTCGGAAAACCAGCTACAGTTTCTAGGAAGTTCCAATGCAGGGACCCCTCGCCTGACCGCCATCGCAGCAAAATCAACCCAAGGGCCTCCCTTCACTGACCACTCCCCTACTTCTCTTGCCCCTTTTGGGTAAGGTAGTCCTCCACTAGCTTTCCTAATTAGTCAGCCAAGGTCGTCCCATACCACCCTTGTGGTAGCACTGTGTGACAGAACCTCCCAAGTTATTAGGCCCACCTATAGTTTTCCTTGTCCAATGGACCTTGGACAACCCTAAGGATGCACGTAATTAATCGACAAGTTCGGTATCTGTATCCTTATTTCCTCACCCAAGAGTGTTTCACCCATCACGCAGATATTACATCGCATCAGAGGAACGAATAAGCGGAAGCGAATTACAATAACTTAATTTGCATTCATCAAAATATAGAAAGAGTGTTATAGTTATTACAAAACCAGGGTATGAGTGCATAAGTATTATTATTACAGATTTGGGAGGCAAAAACCCCTCCTGCATAAAAGTATATTGTTTTTCAAGTGGGAGGCCAACATCCTCTCGCGACTTCACTATTGTGGTTCTTCTTTGGGCACCACCTTAGAGCAAAAATAGCAAAAGTCTACTGTTTCCTCACCTACTACAACATGGGTTCGAAAACCCTGAGTACAAAGTGTACTTTCGCAAGTCTTACCCATCAAAAGAAAAGACTGTCAAGGATATGCTGGCTTAAGGGACTCAAGGTAAGGCTTAACCAAGAATCAAGACTCTGTTTGCAAAAATGCTTACTAATAGTAGATCCTTAAAATCTAGTTTTATTAGAAAGTTAAGTCATTACCTGTCACTCGAGTTCTTTCTAACCTAGTTCAAGCACTTGGCCTATACTAGCCATCCTTTTATCAACCCCTTTCAGTTTACTGGAATGCTACGTGTAGGGCAGTGACCAAGTCTTCGTCTCCGAGAAGTAACGGCGATCCGAATTGATTAATACCAAGCTGGGGATCTCCAATCACACGACATATGTAGCACTTAACCCTTGCATATGTCAACTCGCCCCCGAGGTTCTTAAGACCAGACTGGGTTCACGCCAACCGAGAGCACAGATACACCACCATCCAGCCTCTTGCCACGGAGGGTACACACTACTCTCGCCATCTCTCCACTCCCATTGCGTATTGGCCTGTCTGGTATTAGTCTGCTCGAGGCAAAGCTTACCCATGATGAGGCATGTGACCAGTTAAAAGGTCCTCGATCAGCAAGCCTACATCGAGATGGTCCTTAATCGACTCAGACGGAGACACTACACCGAGACTCTCTTCTCGTGCAATTCAGCCGCCCGGTCTCAGCTTTATCATTTATAAACCCAAAGTCTGGTACCTGGCAGATGTACATCTTTTCTGATGTTGAAACCATCATGGCCATGACGGATCCACCATCAAGTTTTATTTTGAAAACATCCCAATCCACTTGAAGCATCATCTTCTGTTTAAAACAAAACATTTGTTTTTCTAAAGCAGGACTAAGCATCAGAAAAACCTTTTTAATAAATCAGGTAATCAAGGATTGGTAATCAGTTCCAAGGAAGGAAATGCAGCAATTGGTTTAGCACACAACTCCTATCACCTAATGCATCATATAAGGTGATAAAGATTGTAAAACAGCAAGGAGGTGGCAAATGCACTGGGGCTTGCCTTGTGTTGTAGGAGAGTCGGGCTCTGTTTCACAGATGTCAAAGTAAAAATAGTTCCCGGTAGGTGGATTTTCTGTCGATGGAGCAGTCTCCTCTTCTTCAACAGTTATTTCTTCCTCGTTCCCTATACATAACCATATATAACCATGAATGCTCGTGTAATGCTTATGAAAATGCAATGATAGAAGAGATACATCAAGTTGTATCTTGAATACAACTTTCCTTCATGGTACACCGGGGAAACTAGGGTTTTCAGAGTTAGTACTTCATTTTCATAAGGCAGATACTACCTAGGAGACTAGGGTTTTGGGTTTGGGAATCAAACAATGTCCAAAACAAGTCAAACTTCACTCATGGGATCTAAACAACATATTAGGCTTATCCAAAAAGTTTGGTGATTTTTGGAGTTATTAAATAATTTCTAAAATTCCAAGAGACTAGGTTTAAGCCTTCTTAAATACTACATAATTCCTAGTTTGGACTAAAAATTTTGGAACTATTTTTATTAAATACTAGAGAAATTTAGGAGTCCAACAAAATTGGTCTCATATTTTTATTATTTTTCTATGATTTCTTATGAATTTCCTAAGTCTAGCAGAAAAAGAAAAAGAGAAAGCATAAACAGTAACGTGCTCAATCTAGCCCGAGCCGGCCCACGATAGGCGAAACGCGCCCGTGCCCACGCCCGCGTTGCTAGGTTTGCATAGAGGACCCTGGCCATTTGAAAAACTGGTTAAGAGTCCTGCGCACTATTTCTATGTGTCACTAACATTTGCGCCGAGGCCCCTCCCTTTCTATTCTTTCGCAAGTTGAGGTCCCCGACCATGGACGGCGGAGAAGTGGCTCCGACGAGCTTACCCTAGCTAGAAAACGCAACAGCTAGGCTCCTTCTTTTCTCGACCCCTAATTCTAACCCCGGCGACAAGAATCCCTCAACTAATGGCACAATTCCAGGTCGAGAACTCTGTGTCCATGGTGATGGCGCATACCGAGGATAATCCGAGGTGTTCCCGGTGATCTACCCAAGACAAGTTCAATTGGCTGGACCGATGAGCATCTATAGCGTACAGGGGTATTGAAACAAGAGCGAGGAGGGCGTGAACGGACCTGCAGAGAGCTGGCCACAGCGAGCTCACTCACGACTGAGTTCTAACTGATTTGGGGGAACTTCAAAATTGGAGCGCTCTGTTGGACATTCTGAGGCACGGGCGGGTGCATTTGGTGTGTGATTACTTACCGGAGCTTAATGGGGCGACAATTTATAGGTGCCATCGGTGGTGGCGGCTAATTTTGAGAAGACGTGCGGTGGCCGGAGAGAGGGACTGAGTCACTGGCGCGGGTGACCATGGCTGTTACCATGGCAAGGGCTTAGGTGATAGATGGGCTACGTATTGGGATCAATTGCGACGTGGTAAGATGGCCGACGGCAGGGCATAACCGTGAGGAATGGTGGCACGACGGTGATGGTCGCACGGCCATGTCGCCGGCAAGTAGATGAGCGACAGAGCGACTACTGTGCTCCAAGTTCATCCACGGCGAGATCTTTTCACCCAGGGACCGTTATCTGTGTTTAACTGGGCATGAATCGCGGTGTCGAAGCGAATCCGAGCGCAAGGTCACCGGCGGCGAGGGGGGTGCTGAATCTGGGATATTTCTGCAGACACTATACCATCAAGATCCTCATCAGAGCGCTTGACAGAGCATATTTGGGGTGATTTGCTCCAAAATTCCTGTAGCAACTCAACCATCCACCTGTATCAAAGTTGTAGCTCTATAAACCAGCTACAATTCGACTATAGAGACCTTGCTCATTTACTTACTCCGTCGAGCTTGAATCAAGTCCAAGGTTCATCAGAACTCACTGTCAAACCAGTATCAGACTGTATGGGTGACTGACAGCATTACTTTAGGTCCATTTAACTCCAATTTTTGTGCAGCACCAGTGCCTAGTCACTTAATAAAACTTGTACTCCTAACGTAGCTCTTCAAGTTTGCTATGTTGACCAAGAGCAAAATCCCCAAGAATTTTGAGATATGGAGCTCCAAAGTTGACCCCATTCAACTGAATTCAGACTTAGGCATATGGAGTGCATGGGGTGCTTTTTGCAATTAAGTCCAAATCCCACTATTTGACTTGCAAATTCTTAAATATAGAAAACACATGATTTGTAGTGTTCTATTACTTTGGTATTTGCACTTGGGTCCAAAAGTGCACAAAATTTACAATTAACTCCCTAGGGTTTCAATTTGGGCTTCTAGGGTTTGTTTTTAGGGTTTTAGGCATATTAGGGTTTTGGTGCCACCAAAGTCCATCAAATATGATACCTTATGATCATTTCTCATGTCTTTTGAGGTTTTAACTTATTTGGGCTTCACTTTTCACCCATAAGCCCTAATTTAGGGTTAAGCACTCTACCCTAGGGTTAATCACATATCAAGTCACATCATTACAACTTGTTTGAAATTTTTACCTAGTGAATGCACTCTAGGTGTAACAAACACATGATATGCCAATGCTCATGATGTTATGCTCAAGTTTTAATGACAGTAACACCAGAGGTGTTACATCCTTCCCCCATAAAAGAATCTCGTCCTGATATTTAAGGTCCTAGGGTAAGTAGTGGAAAAGGAAACACATCATATCTTTATTTCCTCAACTGTCTTACAAAGCAGGGGGTGGTATGGGGTCTATTCCATTTTTACAAACAAATGTACATATCTCACAAGTTACATGAAGCTAAAAACCTAGGAAAATTCTTTTCCAAGAAGTCTTGAGTCTCCCAAGTAGCTTCATCTTCAGTATGTTGGCTCCATTGTATCTTATAGAATTTAAGAGTTCTTCGGGTAACCCTGTCCTTTTGATCGAGGACTCGAATGGGATGTTCTGAATATGTTAAGTCTGGTTCCAATGTAACATCCACCACATCAATGGTTCGATCTGGAACCCGAAGACACTACTTCAATTGGGATACATGGAACACATTGTGCACTACAGACAATGTTTTGGGTAGTTGGAGTCGATACGCCACTGGTCCACATCTTTCAAGAATAGGAAACGGACCAATGTATCGGGGTGCAAGCTTTCCTTTTACACCGAAACGGGTTACACCCTTCATTGGTGATACTTTTAGGTACACATAATCTTTGACTTGAAAGTACAAGGTTGGCGTCGTTTGTCTGCATAACTCTTTTGTCGAGCTTGTGCCTCTTTCAAGTTATGTATGATTCGTTGAACCTTTTCTTCCATCTCTTTCACCATATCAGCCCTGAAAAACCACATTTCTCCTGGTTCAGACCAATTCAAGGGGGTACGACACCGTCGTTCATACAATGCTTCAAATGGTGCCATCTTAATACTTTCTTGATAACTATTGTTATATCAAAACTCTGCCAATGATAAACATTCATCCCATTTTTGTCGGAATTCCAGAACACATGCCCACAACATGTCTTCAAGTATTTGATTTACTCTCTCATTCTGTCCACTTGTTTGAGGATGATATGCCGAACTGTGGAGCAACTTAGTACCTAGGGACTTATGTAGTTCTTCCCAAAACATGGATACAAATTGTGGTCCGCGATCCAACACAATTGTTTTTGGGACCCCGTGCAAACTGAGAATACAAGCAATGTAAAGTTCCAAATATGTGGCCACTGTATACTTGACTTTGACGGGAAGAAAGTGCAGTGGGTGATCTTTGTAAGTCGATCAATTATAACCTAGATCGAATCAAAACCTTTAGTGGTCCTGGGTAATCCCACAATGAAGTCCATGCTAATGTCCTCCCATTTCCTAGTTGGGATGTGCAAAGATTACAGTGGTCCAGCGGTCTTCATATGTATGGCTTTGACACGTCTACAGGTGTCGCATCTTTTCACATAGCGTGCAATTTCAATCTTCATTTTTGTCCACCAATAGTGTTGCTTTAGATCTTGATACATCTTAGTGCTTCCGGGATGAATGGAATATCGACTAAGATGAGCTTCATCCAAAATTTGTTGGCAGACGTCAGTATTTTTAGGCACAACTATGCGATTATTAAACCATACTATGCCTTGACCATCCTTTCTAAAGCAACTAGCTTTGCCAGCTTCTATTTTCTCATGAATATGTTTCATACCCTTATCACTTCTTTGGGCACCAACAATCTTTTGCAGAAGAATTGACTCAAGGTTCAATTGGGTCAAAGTTCCATGTTGTATCATTCCTAGGTTTAATTTATCCATTTCTTGACATAATGTGGTGTCCGGAGTCCTTATTGTAAGACAATGGCAGGAAGCCTTGCGACTCCGTGCATCTGCCACCACATTGGCTTTTCCTGGGTGATAGTGGATTTCTAAATCATAATCCTTAATCAGCTCAAGCCACCTCCTCTGCCTCATGTTTAGTTTTGATAGGGTAAAAATATATTTCAAACTTTTATGATCTGTATATATATGGCAGATGTTTCCCATCAGATAATTATGCCATATTTTAAGGGCATGAACAACTGCAGCTAATTCCAAGTAATGAGTTGGGTAATGCTCCTCATGCTGGCGTAGCTGTCTTGAATCATATGCTATAACTCGGCCCTCCTGCATTAAGACACATCCGAGACCACTGCCTGATGCGTCATAGTATACATCAAAAGGCTTTTTCAATGACCGGTTGAGCCAATACCGGAGCAGTGGTCAACAATACCTTCAGTTGCTCGAAGGTTTTGTTGCATCTTGAGGACCAGTTAAATTTTGTATCATTCTTCAACAAACTTGTGATTGGTTTCACAATCTTGGAGAAATCCGAAATAAATCTGCGGTAATAGCCACCCAGCCCAAGGAAACTTCGAACTTGTTGTAAAGTGGTTGGCGGTTTCTACTCTAGAATATCCTTGACCTTGCTGGGGTCAATCGCAATCCCATTTGTAGACAATACATGTCCCAAAAATTGGATTTCCTTCAACCAAAATGCGCATTTGCTGAATTTAGCATATAATCGGTGTTCCCTTAAGCGCGTTAGTACGATCTGTATATGTTTAGCATGCTCCTCTTTATTCTTGGAATAAATCAAAATATCATCAATGAAGACCACCACAAATTTATCCAACTCGGGCATAAACACCGAGTTCATTAGATACGTGAAGTGGGCCAGAGCATTTGTCATTTCGAAGGACATAACCAAATATTCAAATAATCCATACCGCGTAGTAAATGCGGTCTTGGGTATATCATCGAGTCGAATACAGATCTGATGATAGCCCAACCTGAGGTCAATCATGGAGAATACCCGAGCTCCAGTAAGTTGATCGAACAAGATATCTATCCGAGGAAGAGGGTACTTGTTCTTGATAGTGACCTCATTAAGGGGTCTATAGTCCATGCACATTCGAAGTGTTTGATCCTTCTTCTTGACAAAAATTGCGGGACATCCTCAAGGTGATGAACTGGGCCGAATGAATCCCTTCTCAAGCAAGTCTTGTAATTGAGTCTTGAGCTCCATTTGGTGGCATTCGGTACGACCTTCTAGAAATAGGAGCTGTACTGGGCTTCAGCTCAATCACAAACTCTACATCCCTTTCTGGAGGAAATCCAGGCAGATCTTCAGGAAATACATCCGGAAATTCACACACTACCGGAATATCCTAGATTTCTGGTATGATAGCTTCATAGACCCATCCAAATGGTTTGGCTGGGACAGCTACATAGATGGATAAGAGAACCTCTTCATGGCCATGCCTCAACTTGATAGTCCTTAAGTCAGTGTTGAGGATAGCTTTATGCTGACCTAACCAATTCATGCCCAGAATTACATCTATGTCTTGGCCTCTTAAGACAATCATGTTGGTGGGAAATTCCCGTTCAGCCAATGTTACTGGCACATGGAAGGCTACTTCCTTAGTAAATATTTGTCCCCCAGGCGAATGGATAATAAACCCTTCCCTTGATTCAGTGCAAGGAATGCAATGCTTTTCCACGAATTTCTTGTTTATGAATGTATGTGAAGCACCAGAATCAAAGAGAATAACTGCTGGGTGATTGGCCACAAGGAACGTACCCATCATTACCGGCTCTCCTTCCGATGTTGTGGCCACTTGAGTATAATAAATTTGCCTAGTCTTCTTGACATCTTTGCCCGCTGAATTAGTAGCTATGTTCCCTTTACCTTGATTGGAGCTCCTAGGGTTCTGTTGATTGTTGAACTTATTCTGCTTCAGATATGGACAGTCCTTTATAAAATGACCAGACTTTCCATAGTTGAAGCAGCCAGTTGAAGAACTAGGGAGGGCAGGGAAACGAGCACCAGGGGCACTCGGCTGATATGTAGAAGTGGGGGCAGTGGTAGGACGAATAAAAACAGGCTGTTTGAACGGATTGGAGGGTGGACGAGGCGAAGAACGATTCTGATTGAAAGGTCAGATTACTAACCTGGTTTGCTTCTCAGGTCCCTAATTAGACCTGTCACCTCCAAATCCCTTTGATTTTCCCTGGCCTATGTTCTTGGCTTCTACTGCCAGCGCCGTGCCGACAGCCCTGCTGTAAGTAAGATCCAGGCAGGTGGCCATTTTTCGTTGGAGCCGGTCGTTGAGTCCCCTCATGAAGCAATTCTTTTCTTCAGGTCAGTGTTCACTTGGTCAATAGCGTATTGGGATAAATGATTAAACTTGTTGAGATACTACATTATAGTATCTCCCCCTTGTTTTAGTCGAATGAACTCCTCTTGTTTCATGTGAAGCACTCCCTCTGGAACATAGTTTTCACAAAATGCTAGCTTAAATTCATCCCAAGTGACCTGATGTCCAGCTGGTTGAACTGCTACAAAATTTCCCCACCACGTACTAGCAGGGCCTCTCAATTGTTGGGCAACAAATAATGGCTTTTGTGTTTCTGTGCAACGGACTAATCTGACTTTCTGCTCCATTACCCTTATCCACTCATCATCTTCAAGAGGGTCTTCGGCTTTAACAAAGAGTGGAGGACGTGTCTTTGAGAATTCCAGATATGAGGTTTCACGCGGTCCTTGTGTAGGAACTCTTCCGCCATGCTGCTGGAACTAATTACTCGCCATCTCACGTAAGAAGCGGGTATTATCTGCAGTAGCATTGACCAAGGCAGCGATAGCCTCGGCCAGTGTTGGTGGTACAGGTGGTAGATTAGGAGTATCTTCCCGACCATGGGAAGTCCCCGCACCGTCGTGCGCACGAGTCCACGATGGCATCTGAGGCAAAGAGACATTTGGAAAAAATATAACATGCAGTACATACCATAATATTACATTTCCAAAATGTAATTATACAGACTCACGCATACAACATGACTTCAGTACTTATTTTACATAAGTATTACATCTAAACTATATTATTTTAGTCTTTGTTATCCTTTGCTGCTCCATTTCTTGTCGTAGGGGACCGTTCATCAGCAAGGTTCATGGAAGGAGGGGGCTGAAAAAGGTCTAACTCCTCATCAAGTCCTTCGCTTGCTGTTCCTGACGGTCCGGCTCCCATAGCAGCGTCGAAAGGCACGTTTAGGTGTAGTCGGGTATACAATACATGTACTTCCTCATGTAAAGTATTGCAGTATACTTGCAGATTGTCAAGGCCGCACTAAGCTCAGTCACATGAGCACGAGCTTTGGCTTCACGGTCCCAGACAATCGAACGTGAGTTGATGGCCCAATCAACCACCAGATCCCGTTTAGAAAGCTCGTCTTGCAAGCGTCTAACGTTAGCTGCCAACTCAGCAATATGCTGACCGTCCTGTGCCCACACCTTATTTCGGTGACGTAGCTCCATCTGAAGCTGTTCCACTTTGGCCTCCAAGTCTCTGATAGGATCATTACTGCCGCTGCTGCTCCCTTCATGTCTTGAAGCCAACTGATGACGAGGCACCCCAATAGGTCCAGTGGACTTGTGCGCAGTTTTCGTCGTACGCGATATATCTCCACAAGGGGAAAAATTTATTAGTATTATTTTTAAACATGATGCATGCATAACTCAATGATTACGGAATCAACCTTTGTTAATCCCACTTCCTATATATTGCACTCTATTACCTGGTCTTACAAGATGAGAACTTCTAGAAAGTGGCAAGGTAAGGATGAAAGAATATTTCTTGGATAAGTATTTAAAAATTCTTTTTGAAATGCTTCGTAATATCTGAAGAGATGGGCTTCGCTCCAATACCAGCTGTGACGGAACCTCCCAAGTTATTAGGCCCACCTACAATTGTCCTTATCCAACGGACCTTGGACAACCCTGTGGATGCACATAATTACTCGACAAGTTCGGTATTTGTATCCTCATTTCCTCACCCAAGAGCGTTTCACCCGTCACGCAGATATTACATCGCATCGGAGGAATGAATAAGCGGAAGCGAATTACAACAACTTAATTTGCATTCATCAAAATATAGAAAGAGTGTTATAGTTATTACAAAACCAGGGGTATGAGTGCATAAGTATTATTATTACAGATTTGGGAGGCAAAAACCCCTCCCACGCAAAAGTATATTTTTCTTCAAGTGGGAGGCCAACATCCTCCCGCGGCTTCACTATTGAGGTTCTTCTTTAGGCACCACCTTAGAGCAAAAACAGCAAAAATCTGTTGTTTCCTCACCTACAACAACATGGGTTCGAAAACCCTGAGTACGAAGTGTACTTTCGCAAGTCTTACCCGTCAAAAGAAAAGACTCTCAAGGATATGCTGGCTTAAGGGAGTCAAGGTAAAGCTTAACCAAGAATCAAGACTCTGTTTGCAAGAATGCTCACTAATAGTAGATCCTTAAAATCCAGTTTTGTTAGCAAGTTAAGTCATTACCTATCACTAGAGTTCTTTCAACCTAGTTCAAGCACTTGGCCTATACTAGCCATCCTTTTATCAACCCCTTTCAGTTTATTGGAATGCTACGTGTAGGGCAGTGACCAAGTCTTCATGTTCGAGAAGTAACGGCGATCCAAATCGGTTAATACCCAGCTGGGGATCTCCAATCACACGACATATGTAGCACTTAACCCTTGCATATGTCAACTCGCCCCCGGTTTCTTAAGACTAGACCGGGTTCACGCCAACCGAGAGCACAGATACACCATCGTCCAGCCTCTTGCCACGGAGGGTACACGCTACTCTCGCCATCTCTCCACTCCCATTGCGTGTTGGCCTTTCTAGTATTAGTCTGCTCGAGGCAAAGCTTACCCATGATGAGGCATGTGACCAGTTAAAAGGTCCTCGATCAGCAAGCCTACATCGAGATGGTCCTTAATCGACTCAGACGGAGACACTACATCGAGACTCTCTTCTCGTGCAAGTCACCCGCCCAGTCTTAGCTTTATCATTTATAAACCCAAAGTCTAGTACCTAGCAGAGGTACATCTTTTCTGATGTTGAATCCATCATGGCCATGACGGATCCACCACCAAGTTTTATTTTGAAAACATCCCAATCCACTTGAAGCATCATCTTTTGTTTAAAACAAAACATTTGTTTTTCTAAAGCAGGACTAAGCATCAGAAAAACCTTTTTAATAAATCAGGTAATCAAAGATTAGTAATCAGTTCCAAGAAAGGAAATGCAGCGATTGGTTTAGCGCACAACTCCTATCACCTAATGCATCATATAAGGTGATAAAGATTTTAAAATAGCAAGGAGGTGGCAAATGCATTGTGGCTTGCCTTGTGTTGTAGGAGAGACTGGCTCTATTCCATAGATGTCAAAGTAAAAATAGTTCCCGGCAGGTGGATTTTCTGTCGATGGAGCAGTCTCCTCTTCTTCAACAGTTATTTCTTCCTCGTTCTCTATACATAACCATATATAACCATGAATGCTCATGTAATGCTTATGAGAATGCAATGATAGAAGAGATACATCAAGTTGTATCTTGAATACAACTTTCCTTCACGGTACACCGGGGAAACTAGGGTTTTCGGAGTTAGTACTTCATTTTCATAAGGCAGATACTACCTAGGAGACTAGGGTTTTGGGTTTGGGAATCAAACAATGTCCAAAACAAGTCAAACTTCACTCATGGGATCTAAACATCATATTAGGCTTATCCAAAAAGTTTGGTGATCTTTGGTGTTATTAAATAATTTCTAAAATTCCAAGAGACTAGGTTTAAGCCTTCTTAAATAATACATAATTCCTAGTTTGGACTAAAAATATTGGAACTATTTTTATTAAATTCTAGAGAAATTTAGGAGTCCAACAAAATTAGTCTCATATTTTTATTATTTTTCTATGATTTCTTATGAATTTCCTAAGTCTGGCAGAAAAAAAAAGAGAAAGCATAAATAGTAACGGGCTCAATCTAGCCCGAGACGGCCCACGACAGGCGAAACGCGCCCGCGTTGCCAGGTTTGCACAGAGGACCCTAGCCATTTGAAAAACTGGTTAAGAGTCCTGCGCACTATTTCTATGTGTCACTGACATTTGGGCCGAGGCCCCTCCCTTTCTATTCCTTCGCAAGTTGAGGTCCCCGACCATGGACGGCGGAGCAGTGGCTCTAGCGAGCTTACCCTGGCCGGAAAACGCAATAGCTAGGCTCCTTCTTTGCTCGTCCCCTAATTCTAACACCGGCGACAAGAGTCCCTCAACTAATGGCACAATTCCAGGTCGAGAACTCTCTGTCCACGGTGATGGCGCATACCGAGGATAATCCGAGGTCTTCCCGGTGATCTACCCAGGTCTAGTTCAATTGGCTGGACCGATGAGCATCTATAGCATACATGGGTATTGAAACGAGAGCGAGGAGGGCGTGAACGGACCTGTAGAGAGCTGGCCACAGGGAGATCACTCACGGTGGAGTTCTAACTGATTTGGGGGAACTTCAAAATTGGAGCGCTTTGGTGGACATTCTGAGGCACGGGCGGGTGCATTGGGTGTGTGATTACTTAGCGAAGCTCACTAGGGCAACAATTTATAGGTGCCATTGGCGGTGGCGGCTAATTTTGAGAAGACGTGCGGCGGCCGGAGAGTGGGACTGAGTCACTAGCGCGGGTGACCGTGGCTGTTACCGTGGCAACACCTTAGGTGATATATAGGCTATGTATTTGGATCAATTGCTACATGGTAAGATGGCTGATGGTGTGGCATAACCGTGAGGAACGGTGACACGACGGTGATGGTCGCGTGACCACGTCGCCGGCAAGTAGATGAGCGACAGAGCGACTACTGTGCTCCAAGTTCATCCACGGCGAGATCTTTTCACCCGGGGATCGTTATCTACGTTTAACTGGGCATGAATCGCGGCGCTGGCGCAAATCCGAGCGCAAGGTCACCGGCGGCGAAGGGGGCTGAATCTAGGATATTTCTGCAGACATTGTACCATCAAGATCCTCATCAGAGCTCCTGACAGAGTATATTTGGGGGTGATTTGCTCCAAAATTCATGTAGCAACTCAACCATCCACCTGTATCAAAGTTGTAGCTCTATAAACCAGCTACAATTCGACTATAGAGACCTTGGTCATTTACTTACTCCATCAAGCTTGAATCAAGTCCAAAGTTCATCAGAACTCAGTGTCAGACCAGTATCAGGTTGTATGGGTGACTGACAGCATTACTTTAGGTCCATTTAACTCCAATTTTTGTACAGCACCAGTGCTTAGTCACTTAATAAAACTTGTACTCCTAACATAGCTCTTCAAGTTTGCTATGTTGACCAAGAGAAAAATCCCCAAGAATTTTGAGATATGGAGCTCCAAATTTGACCCCATTCAACTGAATTCAGACTTAGGCATATGGAGTGCATGGGGTGCTTTTTGCAATTAAGTCCAAATCCCACTATTTGACTTGCAAATTCTTAAATATAGAAAACACATGATTTGTAGTGTTCTATTACTTTGGTATTTGCACTTGGGTCCAAAAGTGCACAAAATTTACAATTAACTCTCTAGGGTTTCAATTTGTGTTTCTAGGGTTTGTTTTTAGGGTATTAGGCACATTAGAGTTTTGGTGCCACCAAAGTCCATCAAATGTGATACCTTATGTTCATTTCTCATGTCTTTTGAGGTTTTAACTTATTTGGGCATCACTTTTCACCCATAAGCCCTAATTTAGGTTTAAGCACTCTACCCTAGAGTTAATCACATATCTAGTCACATCATTACAACTTGTTTGAAATTTTTACCTAGTGAATGCACTCTAGGTGTAACAAACACATGATATGCCAATGCTCATGATGTTATGCTCAAGTTTTAATGACAGTAACACCAGAGGTGTTACACACTGTTTTCCCGGGTGGTCGCTCCATGTTCCAATTAACATAATGATCTTATCATGAACAATAAATAACAAACTGGTAATAAAAGTATGATCATAAATAATGTGTATCTCCATACCCAAAACCACATAAAGCAATAACATGTACTACCTAAAAATTCAGTGGTAAAACAAGATATAAAGATAGTCAAACTAGGGTAACCTATTGGATCCCATCAAAATTAAACTATGCAGATCATTATGATTAATAAGAACATGATTGGGTAAAAAGAAGTGATCAAGGGCACAACTTGCCTAAGATTTGAGATTCCAGGTACCAGCTTGCTCTTCAGGTGACCCGTTACCTCACTACTAAACGTAGAAATACAAACAAACATGGTATAGGCAAAATTAACATCACACCAAACATAGGAACAAACTGCACAAGAATATTCTACGTGACGCTACAAGATTGTGGCCTCGAGAATCATTAAATTCGGAGGTACGGTTACCGAGTAATGATTTTCCGAAGTTATTAAATACTTAGTATAGAATAAATCAAGTGGTAATTCTGATCTAGGTTTCATGACTAAACAGAGTTACTAAATGATAGACAATATTGAAACAAAATTAATGCAACTGAAACGGATTAAAAAGGAGTTAAAATGGAATTTCTATGAATTAAATAAGTTCTGGATATATTTTTTATACACAAAAACCATTTTCTATATTAGTTGCTCTTATTTCCTAAGCTTCTGGACTGGGCGCATAATTATCAGAAAGTGCAGGGTCCCAAACATAAATTTCAGGACCAAAGTCAAATTACATTCGTAGCCCGGACCGCGGGTTATTTAATTGATTCCATAGGGTCTCTTTTAGAAAATGATCGTGGCGAAGGAGTACGCAAGGATCACGGTCGTTGGATCTAAAGCAAACAACCCCAATTAGATTGTCATTAATCGGAATCAGTACACGTCGTTGCCCATCGGATCAAGATCCTACGGTCAACCGACACCATGCCCCGAACCGAATCTGATCGTCCGATCAGATCGACCGCCCAGATCATAAGAAAGCGTGAGTCACTTCAGCCCTCAGGATCATGATCTAACGATCTAGGTCCAATCTAGTGAATGGTTATCTCAGGTTTTAATCTTAGCCATCAGCCAAACATCCAACGGTCCATTCAAGCACTCCATCACTCCTTCCCCTCCTCAGCTAACCCTAACGGCGGTACAGACCCCCACCCGCGGCGGCGCTCTGCCGGCGAAGGGTGTAACCAGCACTTAACACCCTACACTAGAAACGGATGGGCGCCAGATGAGGTTGAGGACGAGGCGGATCTAGGGGGCTTGATACCGGCAATGACGACGTGGAGGAGCTAGTTGCGGCAAGGGGATGGTGCCGCGGTGGCGAAGTAGCTCTGACGAGAAATTCCGAGCTCACCAGCCCAATATATCCCTTCGCGTGATGAGGACCACCACCCAGAGCTACCGTGAAACCCCCTAGCTAACCCCCAATGCCACGAGCAGCACCGGGCGCAAGCTCCCACGGCGGCGAGACGCTCCCGGCTTCCTCTCTTCACCGCACGTGACAACGAGCAGGATTGGCGCTATTTGATTTGGGGGGGGACGAGGAGGGGTCAAGGCGGGCGTACATATACACCGACAACGAGGTTAGTTCTGACGATCTCCGCGAGATCCATGGATGGGCTTTTCACGGCGGCTCGCACTGGCTCCGCGGAAGGCGGCATCTGTTGCAGGGAGGAACACAGGGCTGAGCAGTGGGCCCCGCGCGCCAGACCAAGAGCATGCGATAGTGAATGAGGTACACTTAATCGGATGGCCCACCTGTCGGCGCCGGAGACCAGGCGTGGGCATGCACAGGGCGAGTGGCCGCGACAGTGGCCCAATGCAGGTGACAGTGTGGCAAAGTGAAATGGGCCACGTAGGTGCGACTGGTTTTGGGCCCTACAGGGAAATGGAGCCCACAGTGCAGTTCCTTATCCCTTTCTCTTTTCTTATATCTGTTTTCCTTTATGTGTTTAAATTCTGAATTCTATTTTGAATACGATTTGATTCCACAATTTCTAATTGTATGCAACATTACAAAATATCCAGCGTGGAAATGCAAATGTTGTACCATTTTTATATTAATATTTGTCTAACTACGTGTCTCACAAAATAAACCACCTACATATATGTGTGTATGTATATATATATATTTCAAGTATCATGAGCTATTTTACCTTAAATGCATACATTTATTTGTGAAGGGTGTTTAAGGGAATAATTAGATATATTAAATGGTTTTTTAATTTGGTGCCCTTAGTTTTGGTGGTGTGCTCACCTATACCCTTAGTCACCTTTTTTGCTCAACTGTGCCCTTCTGCTCTATAGCAATGGAAGGGCACAGCTGAGCAAAAAACACAACTAAGGGTATAGGTGAGCACACCAGCAAAACTAATGGCACCAAATTAAAAAAACCCATTAAACTATATTAAAGGTCCTTCTCCTAATTTTGGGCCTTACAAATTCTACCCCCTTACAAGAAATCTTGTCCTCGAGATTTGTAAGGAAAAAGTATGTATCTCCAGTTTTTGTCTCAAATCATATGCACAAACGAAAATCTCGTCATGATGCATAACTCATTAGTAAAACATAGGGTCAAATAGACCTTATTATTATTCCTTAAATAGTAAAATACTAACTACTAACTAAAGTAACATTTAGGTCTTACAAATACTTGTTAAATATATATATATATTAATGTTTATTTATATATATATGATCTACTCTTGTTGCTCGTTGACTTCTTCATCGACTACTTCATTTTCAGCTAGCACTTCTTCTTGGATTTCAGGTTCACCAGGTTCAGATCTACTTTTGCATGGTTGACTTGCCCCCGGTTGACATATAAGGGTTGACTCTTGCCTGCCGAAGCCTGTACTTGCTTTATTGGAGCCGGAGTAGTATAAGTGGCCCTGTTGGGACAGTAGTTAGCATAGTGTCCTGATTGTCCACACTTGAAGCATGACCTATTGGTGGACGTATTATGAGCAATAGGTCCTACTAGGGTGCTTGCTTGCAGAGGAGAAGTTTGTGTTTGTTGAGTCTGTTGCCTGGAACTGCCACGAGAAGGTGTACTCGGAGTAGTAGTATATTGAGGACGGGAACTACTCTCAGCCTGTCCCTGATTAGCAGCCCTTCTTTTCCCTCCAAACTCACACCTCTTGTTTTCCACAGCAATAACTTTGTCAAGTAGTCGTTGAAAGGACGGAAATGTGTGTGATACCAGTTGGTATTGTAGTGGTCCGATTAAACCTTCTAGGAAGAGCTTCTGTTTCTTCTCATCATCCTCAACATCCCTAGGAGCATATCGAGATAGCTGAATAAATCTGTCCCTATATTTGCTCCGGACATACTTCCTTGCTTGAGGGATAGGAACTCTTTCCTTTTAATCTTCATAAGCCAGTAGGAATATGGTAATTTCTGAATTGAGTGGAGAATTCTGCCCAGGTGATTGTGTTGACGACAGCATGAGCAGCGCAGTACGCATCCCACCAATCTGCAGCGGGGCCAATAAGATGACCCGAGGCATAGAGCACTTTCTCTCTGTCCGAGCACTGAGCTTTGTTGAGCATCTTATCTACAGATTTTAGCCAGTCATCTGCTTGTAGTGGGTCCACGAAGTTGGAGAAGGTTGGTGGTTTGTGACTCATAAACGCCCGGTGCTTATCCCTGGGTGGAGTTGGTGGTGGTGGTGGAGGTAGTGGTGGTTGTTGTTGCTTTTCCAACCCTTCTTGCCTCATTTCTTGATGCATCTCCAGTCGTTCCTAACGCATTTCCTGGCGTTCTTGCCTTATTTGATATTGCATTTTGTTCATCGTGTTTGTCATATGTTGTAGTACCTGCATTTGGGCAGCAACCACTGTATCGGTCCCAGCTAGTGGAGGATTTGGAGGATTCATTTCTATTTGCTGTTGCCTGGTAATCCTCTTGATGTGAGGGTTGGCTGGTAGATCGATTCCTCCTCCCTTCCTGGTATTGACCATCTGAGTTAGAAGCATATGGTAAGATAGTTTTGCAAGGGAAATTATTTGGTAGGCAGAATGAATAGGCTAGTAGCTGGTTATGAACTGAAGATTCTTTGGCAGGGCTTAATCTGTTGTTTTATGTCAAGATTGGGATAACTAGTCGTATAAGGTGAATGTCCAAAGGTAAGATAGAATCTGTCAAGATGAGATAGATATGTGATACTAGTTGTATTCTAATGGAGAAATAGTATAGGTTGTCTAATTATTTTATAAGCATTTTAATACCTATTTGTATATGCAGATGCAATTATGGACATTACTCCACAACTCATCACACTCAACCAAAGATCCAAATCAGACAAATATCATAAGAACAAACATTCAAGTGCATAGATACCTAAAAATATATAGTTTTGTTTTTGTTCCTATGAATAGGTCTCCTATTCCTAAAGGTCACTTTAGGTACATGATTTCAAAGTGTGAAATCCACTTTTGTCTTTAGAGTGAAAAGATAAGAGTAATAAGAGTAAAGCAGCAGTGGATGAGAAAAGATTATGGAAAGTTTAGAAAGGATCAAAGTAGCAAAGGTAAGTAAGTAAGGGTTGTCCAGTTCTATCTAGGTTTCGTCCTAAAGTTAACATCCGCTCTGATACCACTTCTGTCACACACAGGCTTTAGGGATCCAAAACCCGGACGTGAAATAATCACCAAGTGTGCTGGGACCAAGTCTCACACATATGATGAATCATAGTATAGAAATGAATGTCACATCTTTACTATATAATAGGAATTCTGTATAAAATAAATAAATAATTACATCATAAGGAGACTACGATCCAGCAACCCAAAGTTGACTAGGAGACGACGGCCTAGACCTCTCGTGAACTCATCACAACATCCTTCATGCACCTCATCCTGCGGTACCTGTTCTTGACCTGTGGGGGGTGTGAGACAGCAAGAGTGAGTTCACATATGTTTATCGCTCAACAAGTTGTGGGGAATAATATGCATGAACTTGCTAAAGGTGGGAGCTCATGTGAAGTGTAAGGCTTACCAAAGAGGATGGTTAAAGCTGAGCATTGTTTTTTAAAGTTGGTCAAAATATTATTAGCAGTTGCTAAGTGTAAGTACATACCAACCCAAATAAGTAATAGATCAAAATTTGATAACAACAACTGCGATGCAATGCATATGATAAATTGAATTTAGTTCCATAAATTACTCATATGAGGGTCCGAGCTGCTCATGACCATGAGCACGGTTGATATACAAGTTTTACATTCTACAGTGGTTGCACATCTTTACCCACAAGTCATTTTACCCATCTGCCAAGAGATCGCGACTCCCATACACCTCTACCAAGGAAGCGAGATAGGGTAACACTACGAGGCCTTTACAAAGTTTCACTAGCTTTAGAAAACCCGCTACAGTTTCTAGGAAGCTCCAATGCAGGGACCCCTCGCCTGACCCCCATCGCAGCAAAATCGACCCAAGGGCCTCCCTACACTGACCAAAATCTAGGTGTGAAATAATCACCAAGTGTGATGGGACCAAGTCTCACACATATGATGAATCATGGTACAGAAACGAATGTCACATCTTTACTATGTAATAGGAGTACTGTATAAAATAAATAAATAATTGCATCATAAGGAGACTACGATCCAGCAACCCAAAGTTGACTGGGAGATGACGGCCTAGACCTCTTGCGAACTCATCACAACATCCTTCATGCGCCTCATCCTGCTATAACTGCTCTTGACCTGTGGGGGGTGTGAGACAGCAAGAGTGAGCTCACATACGTTCATTGCTCAACAAGTTGTGGGGAATAATGTGCATGAACTCGCCAAAGGTGGGAGCTCATGTGAAGTGTAAGGCTTACCAAAGAGGAGGGTTAAAGCTGAGCATTACTTTTAAAGTTGGTCAAAATTTTATTAGCAGTTGCTAAGTGTAAGTATATACCAACCCAAATAAGTAATAGATCAAAATTTGATAACAACACCTGCGATTCAATGCATATGACAAAATGAATTTAGTTCCATAGATTACTCATGTGAGGGTCCGAGTTGCTCATGACCGTGAGCACGGCTGATATACCAGTTTTACACTCTGCAGAGGTTGTGCATCTTTACCCACAAGTCATGTTACTCATCTGCCAAGGGATCACGACTCCCATACACCTCTACCAAGGAAGCGAGGCAGAGTAACACTACGAGGCCTTTACAAAGTTCCACTAGCTTTAGAAAACCCGCTACAGTTTCTAGGAAGCTCCAATGCAGGGACCCCTCGCCTGACCGCCATCACAACAAAATCAACCCAATGGCCTCCCTACACTGACCACTCCCGTACTGCCCTCGCCCCTTTCGGGTTAGGTAGGCCTTTACTAGCTTTCCTAATTAGTCTAACAGGGGTGTCCCATACCACCCTTGTGGTAGCACTGTTTTCCCGGGTGGTCGCTCCATCTTCCAATTAACATAATGATCTTATCATAAACAGTAAATAACAAACTAATAATAAAAGTATGATCATGAATAATGTGTATCTCCATACCAAAACCACATAAAGCAATAGCATGTACTACCTAAAAATTCAGTGGTAAAACAAGGTATAAAGGTAGTCAAACTAGGGTAACCTATTCGGTCCCATCAAAATTAACATATGCAGATCATTATGATTAATAAGAACATGATTGGGTAAAAATAAGTGATCAAGGACACAACTTGCCTGAGACTTGAGATTCCAGGTACCAGCTTACTCTTCAGATGACTCATGACCTCACTGCTAAATATAGTAATACAAACAAACATGGTATAGACAAAATTAACATCACACCAAACATAGGAATAAACTGCATAAGAATATTCTACGCGATGCTACGAGATCGTGGCCTCGAGAACCATTAAATTCGGAGGTACGGTTATCGAGTTACGATTTTTTGAAGTTATTAAATACTTAGTATAGAATAAATCAAGTGGATAATTCTGATCTAGGTTTCATGACTAAACAGAGTTACTAAATGATAGACAATATTCAAAAAAAATTAATGCAACTGGAACAGATTAAAAAGGAGTTAAAATGGAATTTCTATCAATTAAATAAGTTTTGGATATATTTTTTATACACAAAAACCATTTTCTATATTATTTCCCCTAATTTCCTAAGCTTCTAGAATGGCCGCATAATTATCAGAAAGTGTAGGGTCCCAAACATAAATTTTAGGACCAAAGTCGAATTACTTTCGCACAGCCTCGGACCGTGGGTTATTTAATTAAGTCCATATTGTCTCTTTTAGAAAATGGTAGTGGCGAAGGGGTACGCAAGGATCGCGGCCGTTGGATCTAAAGCAAACGGCCCCGATTAGATTGTCATTAATCTAAATCGGTACACGTCGTCGCCCATCGGATCAAGATCCTACGGTCAACCGACCCCATGCCCCGAACCGAATCCTAATCGTCCGATCAGACCGACCACCCAGATCATATGAAAGCGTGACTCACTTCGGCCCTCGGGATCATGATCTAACGGTCCAGATCCGATCCAGTGAATGGTTATCACGGGTTTTAATCTCAGCCATCAGCCCAACATCTAATGGCCCATTCAAGCACTCCATCACTCCTTCCCCTCCTCAGCTAACCCCGACGGCGGTACAGACCCCCACCCACGGTGGCGCTCCGTCGGCGAAGGGTGTAACTGGCACTTAACGCCCTACACTAGAAACGGACGAGCGCAAGACAAGGCTAAGGACGAGGTGAATCTAGGGGGCTTATTATCGGCAATGACGATGTGGAGGAGCTAGTTGCGGCAAGGGGATGGTGCCATGGCGGCGAAGGAGCTCCGACGAGAAATTCCGAGCTCACCAACTGAATATAGCCCTGCGCATAACGAGGACCACCACCCAGAGCTACCGTGAACCCCCCCCCCCCCCCCCGACCAACCCCCAATGCCACGAGCGGCACCGGGCGCAAGCTCCCATGGCGGTGAGATGCTCCCAGCTTCCTCTCTTCACCGCACCGGGCAACGAGCAAGATTGGCGCTGTTTGATTTGGGGGGACGAGGAGGGGTCAAGGCTGGCATACATATACACCGGCAACGGGGTTAGTTCCGACGATCTCCGCAAGATCCGTGGATGGGATTTCCACGGCAGCCCGCACCGACTCCGTGGAAGGCGGCATCTGTTGCAGGGAGGAACACAGGGCTGAGCAGTGGGCCCCGCGCGCCAGACTAGCGAGAGCATGCAGTAGTGAACGAGGGACACTGAATCATATGGCCCACCTGTCGGCGCCGGAGACCAGGCATGGGCATGCACAGGGTGAGTGGCCGCGGCAGTGGCCCAATGCAGGTGACAGTGTGGCAAAGTGAAATGGGTCGTGTAGGTGCGACTGATTTTGGGCCCGACAGGGAAATGGAGCCCACAGCGCAGTTCCTTATCCCTTTCTCTTTTCTTATTTTTGTTTTCCTTTATATGTTTAAATTCTGAATTCTATTTTGAATACGATTTGATTCTACAATTTCAAATTGTATGCAACATTACAAAATATCCAGCGTGGAAATGCAAATGTTGTACCATTTTTATATTAATATTTGGCTAACTACGTGTCTCACAAAATAAGCCACCTACATATATGTGTGTATATATATTTCAAGTATCATGAGCTGTTTTACCTTAAATGCATACATTTATTTGTGAAGGGTGTTTAAGGGAATAATTAGATAGATTAAAGGTCCTTCTCCTAATTTTGGGCTTTACAATTGACAAGAGTAATAAAGCAAGGGACCCAAAGCTAGAGAAATATCTAGACGCAGTCCGAAGGATGGAAGCCTCTTTCGAAGGTTTCTCTGTAAAAAACATCCCGAGAGGAGAAAACGAGCACGCAGATTAGTTAGGTAAATCAGTGGCATAGGGGCTTCTGTTACCTTCGGAGGAATTCTTCGAAACAATAAAAGCACCTTCAGTCGAGCTCATGGAGAGAGCAGTGCTTACAATCTCACCGGTGCACAACGAAGATTGGAGAACTGAGATTGTATCTTTCCTCCAAGGCAATTGTCTTTTGGATGACGAAGTTTACAATAAAAGAGTAGAAGCAAGAGCACGACCCTATATAATCATAGAGGGGGAGTTGTACAAACAAGGAGTCTGCTCTCCATTGCTAAAATGCTTGTCTAGAACTGAAGGTCAAGAATTGATGAAGGAGATACACGCAGGATTGTGTGGAGCTCATATTGGGTCTAGGCCTTTGCTGGGGAAGTTTTTCAGACAGGGATTTTACTGGCCGAAGGCAGCTTCGGATGCCGTAGACTTGGTTCAAAAATGTGAAAACTGCTAGAGATGTGCCAGAGACCAGAAACAACCTTCGTCTTTAACCCAGCTAATACAGCCCACCTGGCCACTGCAAAGGTGGGGGCCTAGATTTGTTAGGTCCACTCCCACCAGCACAAGGCAACTTGAAATATGTTGTGGAAGTAGTAGAGTACTTCTCCAAGTAGATCAAAGCAAAGCCCTTGGCTACAATAACTTCGGCCACACTTCAGAAGTTCTTTTGGCAAAATATTGTTTGTCGCTTTGGTGTCCCGAAGGCTATCACGGTTGATAACGGAACTCAATTTGATGCCAAAACATTCAAAACCTTTTATGACCAGATTGACACAAAAATACACTTTGCATCAGTGAGACATCCGGAGTCATATAGACTAGTAGAAAGAGCAAATGAAATTATAATAATAGGAATAATGAAGTCAAGCTTCAATCAGCCTAGAGGAAAGTGGCCAGACGAATTAATAAAGGTAGTATGGAACCACAACACTGATGTTTCAAGGCCAATAGGTTTTACCCCATTCAAGCTTCTGTTCGGTGACGAAGCAATAACACCAGAAGAAGCAAGAAGGGGCTCAATAAGAACCCTGGCTTTGGCAGAAGATGAAGAAAATTGCAAAATAGAAAAACACACCATAGAAGAAACCAGGCTTCAAGCAGTAGACCACATCAATAAGTATCAGGCTGAAACAATCAAATGGCGCGACCGGAAGGTAAAACTGAAGAACAACAGGCTAGGGCACCTAGTGCTTCGGAGGGTAGCCAATCCGGATACAGTGGGGTAGCTTCAGCTTAAGTGGGAAGGTCCCTTCTTGGTAATATCTTCGTCAAGGCTTGGATCGTACATGTTGAAAGACTTGGATGGTAATGACATTCCAAGGTCTTGGAATGCGAATGAGCTTCGGAGATATTATGTGTAAACTATGTAATTTTCTCAATTTTTCCTTATGGCACCCTTTTCCTTTCAAGAGGGGAGAAAGGTTTTTAATGGGGCCATAGGTTGTAATTTTCATTTTTTTCTTGTGTAGCCCTGTGCAATACAAGGGCAAAATTCCCCCACATGTAAAATGTAAAATCTAGGACTACACCACGAGTGTAAAAAGCCATGAACAAGCTCAAAAGTTGTCCCTAAGGGGATGCAGAGCTAAGGTACCACCTAAGTAAAAGGTGAAGAAGCTCCAATGTCGTTCCTAAGGGGATGCAGAGCTCAAATGCCACATAAGTAAAAGGTGAAGAAACTCCAAAATCGTTCCTAAGGGGATGTAGAGCTTAAATGCCACCTAAGTAAAAGGTGAAGAAGCTCCAAAGTCATTCCTAAGGGAATGCAGAGCTTAGCTCCAAAGTCGTTCCTAAGGGGATGCAGAGCTGAAATACCACCTAAGTAAAAGGTGAAGAGACTCCAAAGTCGCTCCTAAGGGGATGTAGATTCTGAGTGTGTATTCGTGTGAGTTTTTTATCTTTAACATATATTTGCACACATCATCACATCATCTTTTGCATTCATACAACCATACATTAGGCATTCGTAGGTTCATCATCATCACATAAAGCATGAAGCATTAACAGGAAAACCGGGGATTCATGCCTTCAATAAGAAAACACTCTGTATTATACGAAGATGCTTCGTCCTAAAGGAAACTACATTTTATACGAAGATGCTTTGTTTCAGAGGAAGCTTTGGTGTATACAAATGGTGCTTCGATGTGAATGAAAAGAAAGGAAGGTGTTTCTCGCCTTCAGCTCAAAAAGCTACAAGTATCGGTTTTGTCCACACCAAAGCAGGTGACATACAAGCAAAAGGTAAATATTATTACAAAGCATTTACAAACATTTACATTAGTTTGTTCACATACAATTTCTTGTACAAAGAGATTCCAAGTGTTTTTACAGGTATTAGCAAAAGGAACTCTATAAAGCCCAAAATTGGTATAAGAAAAAAATGAATAAATAATTAAATTTATAAGTGGGTGTTTTGCGGATTCCTTGAATTCCTTCTTATTTTTCTTTGCATACTCAACTAATGGCATTAAATTATGCAAATAACAAACAAATAAATAAAGAAATGTGCATCTCATGCTGATGTTATTTCTGTGATGCATTTTATTTGAATCAAGGAATCATAACTTAAAATTGACCTCAACTTATAAATGAAAATATATAAGAAAGGGGTTTTTAATAAAGTCATTCCTTTCTTCCCTAATTAAACAATAGGGAGAATAATAAATAATAATAACAATAAATAAATAATGTCATTGCAGGTTGTAGGAGTATGATTCATATCATAATTTGTTGATCATTGAAATCTGAAATTTAAAATAAGAAATTAGACGTAGTTTGAATCCTTGAATTTGGAACATAAAAATAAAAATAAAGAAAAGGAAAACTCTACCTAGCCGGGTCTGCTACTCCATTTCGGCCTAGCTATGCCTCAAATCACCGCGCGCTGGGTGGTGCCCGGCGCTGCCATGCGGGCCCGCGCTCCAATCCTTACATGTGCGCGCGTTTGCTTCCGAGCAGTGGATGACAGGTGGGGCCCTCGGGTCGGAATCTTCTTCCCCTTTTTCCTCCGTTCGCGGCCGCTGTTATCTGGGTTTGTTCGGTGGAGATCCCCCTCAACCATTATCACACCCGGCTTTAAGAGACAAAGCCAGGTGCATCTCATACATGCGCCAAGAAGACAACATATATAATAACAGAGTGTATGGAGAAAAATGTCACAATAATCAGAGTATTTATTACATAGTGGAAGACTTATTACAAAATAAAAGATAAATATAAAACGAACTAAGGATCATCGGCGCCAATGTCAACTGAGAAACACCACCTAGATCAGATCATACTCCTCGCCTTGTGGCTCCTCCTGAACCACCTGCTCTTCTCCTGTGGGGGGGGGGTGTGAGACAGCAAGGGTGAGCTCACACATGATCATAGCTCAACAAGTTGTGGGGAACCAGTGGACATAAACTCACAAAGGTGTGAGTTCATGTGATGTGTAAGGCTAATCAATGATAGGGGTTAAAGTTGAGCATTGCTTTTAAGTAGTTGGTCCAAATTTTATTAGCAGTTACTAAGTCTAAGTAAATACCAAACCATAATAAAAGTAATAGAACAAAATTAATAATAATCCCATGCAATGCAAATGACCAAATTGAAATTAAGTTCCATAATTTAAACATCAGAGAGTCCTGAGCTGCTCATGACCGCGAGCACGGTTAGTATACCAGTTTTACACTCTCCAGAGGTTGTATCCTTTACCCACAAGGCATGTTACCCATCTGCCAAGGGATCGCGACTTCCCATACACCTCTACCGAGGAGGCGAGGCAGGGTAACACTACGAGGCCTTTACAAAGTTCCACTAGTTTCAGAAAACCCGCTACAGTTTATAGGAAGCTCCAATGCAGGGTTCTTGTCTGACCGCCATCGCAGCAAAATCAACCAAGGACCTCACTACACTGACCACTCCCCTACTGCCCTTGCACCTTTCGGGTAAGGTAGACCTCCACTAGCTTTCCTAGTTAATCAGCCAAGGGCGTCCCATTAAACCCTTGTGGTGGCACGTGTTTCTCAAGTTAAGCTCTATGTTCCAATTAACATTAATGATCTCAACATGAACATAAATAGAATAACAAAAAGAATTGGAACATAGATGTAATAAATGATTATCCCAAAACCATGTAAAGCAATAGCAAACTACCCAAGTGATTCAGGGGTAAACAAGGTAATGAGATAAACAATCTAGGGTGGCCTATCGGGTCCCATCAAAATTAACCTATGCATGAATAAGTGATATTAAAGAACATTATTGGGTAGAAAGTGGTCAAGGGCACAACTTGCCTTCAATGAGCTCCTGCTCAGCTACTTCAACATGCTGCTCACCAGGATCTTCAGTCACGGGCTCTTCTACTCGCCACAATACAAACAAACACAGTGGATATAGAGAAATTAACATTACACCAAACATATAAATAAAATACACAGTAATAATCTACACATTAAAATAAAATTCTAGGAACAGGAATCATAATTTTTGGAGTTATAGAATTTAAGTTATGCATTTTCAAAGGTTTTATGTGTTTTAAATAGGATTAAGTGTGAGATTAATTTTCTTACTGTTGTCATGATAAAACAGAGGCTCTAAGTGATAGATAATAAAATTACAAAATTCTAGGGACTGGAATGGAGTAATTTGGAGTTCATATACATCTTCTATGAATTATCAAAGTTCTAGCAATTATTTTCCTATTAAAAATCCATTTCCCAGATTATTTATCTGATTTTCGTGTTGACTGGACTGGGCCTCAAATAAGCCGAAGTTCAGGGGTCTCTGCGCAAGAATTTCCGAGACACAGGCGCACTGTGCAGTGGACGGCGGGTTGATTATCTGTTTACCAGGGGGCTCTTTAGCAATTTGCACGCGCGAAGGGGTACCCGATGTTGTGGGCCGTCCGATCGGCCACCTACGTTCCAGATTAAACCGCAGCGCAAACGAAGCGGTACGCATTGCCGTCCACAGGATCCCGATCCAACGGCGCATATTTAATTTTACTCAGGGCCACCCGATCCATCCGATCGGATATCGACGGCTATCGCGAATCCGACCGAAGCGCTACGCGTTTTCTAATCTGAGCCATACGGTGAGAAATCGACGGCACGCGAATCCCGGCCGACCCCCGCCCAACTCCGGCCGCCGGGATACACTCCGCGCGTGGCGGCGCCATGGCAGAGATGCCAATCGTGTGAATTGGTGCACGATGTCTACGCATCTCAGGTGCAAATTGGAATTAAGAGAATGGCGAACTCGAGGAGCGCATCCTTACCACGATCCCGACGGTTTCCGGCCCTGTTCACGGCGCACGGTGAATCCACGGTGATGGTGAAGGCTTGCGGTCGCTGCGGTCGTCTGTTTTTCCCAGCCAACGCTCCCGAAGCGGCGAAGAGGCTCGATAGAAGCCCCTGACCGCGCACCAACCCCGAAGGAGAACACCTGTGGTGTCCCCACACGGCGACCCACCCCTATCTCTCTCTCTCCTCCAATCGCTAGGCTTGCACGGCGGCGGAAGTCGCAGGATGCTTGGTCTAGGGTTTACGCCTGGCGGAGGAGGGAGCACACGCCGAGGTTTTATACTCCCCCGCAGGTCGATACGGCGCAAGTGGTGCGGTCGAGCAGGCGCCATCGTCGCCAGAGAAATCGGTGGGGTTGTTAGAGATGCTTCTGACCGAGCTGGCCCACCGGTCAGAGGCAAAGGACCCAAGCGCGCGCCACGGATGACCGACAAGCGAGCCTCGGCCAGCAGCGACCCAAGCGCGCGCGCAGAAGGTTACTGGCAGGCTGGCCCCGCATGGCAGTGTCACGATGTAGAAGATGGGCTGGCGCATGTGCGAGTCTAGTGGGCCGAATGTGTAGGTTTTAGCCCATGCGCTAGTTTTTATTTTTATTCTCCTTTTCCTTTTTTTCTGATTTATATTTTCCCATCTCATTTGAATTCAAATTTCACACTTAAATCTTTTAGTAAATTCTCCTTAATTGACAGTATAGTTTGAACATAATGGTCTTACTTTTATTTATAATATTTGTCTTGTGTATATTTTATTTGATTTTTGTACTCCTTTTCCTCCCTCCACATTTCTTTAGGGTTTTAGATTCCACTTTGGACTTTAATATATTTCTTGTCACATTTATTATTCTATTTCGTCATAATGTGCACACAAAAGAAAATCCAGCATGATGCATATTTTTGTGGCTTTTATGGTATTAATTATTTGTTTATACCTAGGGTGTACACATGTGATGATGCACAAAAGTTAAACTCACAAAAGGAGAAATTGTTTTCTCTATTGGTATTATTTCTAGCAATCACAAAGTGGGTGTTACAAATCCTACCCCCCTTAAAAATAATCTCGTCCTCGAGATTTAAGAAGATCTAGGGAAAAGGTGGGGAAAATCTATGCGAAGCTCTTCTTCTCTTTCCCATGTTGCTTCATCTTCACCGTGGTGACTCCATTGCACTTTGCACATCTTTATCACCTTATTTCTTGTAACTCGAGTCAATGTGTCAAGAATCTTGATCGGGTACTCCGTGTAAGTCAAATCACCCTGAACACTGAGCTCTTCCATTGGTAACTGTTCCTCAGGGACACGAAGACACTTCTTCAGTTGGGATACGTGGAACACATTATGCACATCCGATAGAGTAGCAGGTAACTCGAGTTGATATGCCATCTCCCCAACTCGCCTAAAGATCAAGAATGGTCCAATATAGCGAGGGGACAATTTGCCCTTAACTTTGAATCTCCTCATTCCACGAAGTGGTGATACCTTGAGGTACACATAATCTCCTTCTTCAAATTCCAGTGGCCTTCTTCTATTATCTGCGTAGCTCTTTTGCCTGGTTTGAGCCACTCTCAAATTCTCTCGAATTATACGGACTTGTTCTTCTGCTTCTTGAATCAGTTCAGGCCCAAAGAACTGTCTCTCTCCAGTCTGATCCCAATATAGAGGAGTCCTGCACTTCCTCCCATATAAAGCTTCAAAAGGTGACATCTTCAGACTGGCCTGATAACTGTTATTATATGAGAACTCAGCATACGGTAGACTTTTATCCCAACTTCCTCCATGCTGAAGTGCACAAGCTCTCAACATATCTTCCAATACTTGATTAGTCCTTTCAGTCTGTCCATCAGTCTGAAGGTGATAAGCCGTACTAAAATTCAATTTTGTACTCATATTCTCATGAAAGCTTCTCCAAAATCTTGAGGTAAACTGTGAACCTCGAACAGACACGATCTTCTTTGGCACTCCATGCAAACACACAATCCGAGCCATATATAACTCTGCTAGCTGAGAACCTTTATAAGTAGTCTTGACAGGAATAAAGTGAGCCACTTTAGTCAATCTATCCACAATCACCCATATAGCATCATATCCTTTCTGGGTGCGAGGCAATCCAGTAATGAAATCCATACTAATCGCTTCCCACTTCCACTCGGGTATCTTCAGTGGATGCAGTAGTCCAGCTGGCCTCTGGTGTTCAGCCTTAACTCTTTGACATACATCACACATAGCCACAAGTGCAGCCACATCTCTTTTCAATCCATACCACCAATACTTCCGTTTCAAATCCTGATACATCTTAGTACTACCAGGATGAATAGAATAATCTGAATCATGGGCCTCCTTTAAAATAGTCTCTCGAAGGCTTTCAATATCAGGAACACACATCCTGTCCTTGAACCATACAGTGCCTTGCTCATCTTTCGTAAATTCCGGAACTCGACCTTTAGTAATCAGATCCTTAATCTCTTTTATTTTAGCATCGTCAAGTTGACCTTTGCGGATTTCTTGCTCCAAAGTAGGTTCCAAATCAATAGTGACTTCTTCAGTATGAGCAACTATCCCCAGGTTAAGTCTCCTGAAGTCCTCAACAATCTCATCAGGTAGCTGGGCAACAATAGCTGAATGAACATGCTCCTTTCGACTCAAGGCATCTGCAACCAAATTTGCCTTGCCCGGGTGATAGTGAATCTCCAAATCATAATCCTTAATAAGCTCCAACCAACGGTGTTGCCTAAGGTTGAGATCCTTCTGAGTGAATATATACTTCAGACTCTTATGATCCGTGTACACTTGGCACTTGGTCCCCATGATATAATGTCTCCAAATCTTAAGCGCATGTACAACGGCTGCCAATTCCAAGTCATGAGTGGGGTAGTTCAATTCATGTTTCCGCAACTGACGAGAAGCATAAGCAATCACATGTCCTTCCTGCATGAGCACACATCCTAAGCCTTGGCCACATGCATCACAATAGATATCAAATCCTTTCTGTAGGTCTGGCATAACCAATACTGGTGGCGACATCAATCTTTTCTTCAATTGATCAAAGCTGTCTTGGCACTTCTCGTCCCACTTAAATTCTCTTCCTTTCTCCAAAAGCGAAGTCATAGGTTTAGCAATCTTAGAAAATCCTTCAATAAATCTCTGATAATAGCCAGCAAGTCCCAAGAAACTCCGAATCTCCGTAACTGTAGTGGGTACTCTCCACTCCATTATCTCCTTAACCTTAGCAGGGTCCACTGATATTCCTCCATTGGATATGATATGACCAAGAAATGGCACCTCGCCAATCCAAAACTCGCACTTGCTGAACTTGGCATATAGCTGGTTATCTCGTAGCTTCTGTAGCACCAACCTCAGATGTTCCTCATGATCGCTATCACTCTGGGAATAAATAAGAATGTCTTCGATGAACACCACGACGAATCTATCCAAGTACTCCATAAACACCTTATTCATCAAGTTCATAAAATAAGCTGGTGCATTGGTTAATCCAAACGACATAACAGTAAACTCATATAACCCATATTGAGTCGAGAAAGCCGTCTTGGGAATATCCGATGGTCTAATCCTCATCTGATGGTATCCCGATCGGAGATCAATCTTCGAAAATACTCTTGCTCCTCTCATTTGATCAAACAAATCCTCAATACGGGGTAACGGATACTTGTTCTTCACAGTAACATCATTAAGTGATCTATAATCCACACACATTCTTTGTGATCCATCCTTCTTCTGTACAAACAGTACCGGTGCTCCCCACGGTGAGGAACTCGGACGAATGTACCCAACATCTTGTAACTCAGTTAACTGCTTCTTAAGTTCCTTCAACTCGTCTATGGACATTCTATATGGCCGTTTAGAAATAGGGGCGGTTCCAGGTAAGAGATCAATAACAAACTCAACTTCTCTATCAGGTGGCATCCCTGGTAACTCCTCTGGAAAGACATCCGGAAAATCTCTAACCACCCGGATGTTGTCACCAACAAACTCCTCAGGTATAAAGAACATTGCACGCATGGATGAGGAGGTTACTGCAATATTAACTTGAAATCTTTCTCCTTTAGTGGTAGTGAGTTCTACGGTACCTCTACCACATACTATAATGGCCTTTGCCTTTCTTAGCCATGACATACCAAGGATCAGATCTATACTGCTTGACTCTAATATTATAGCAGTAGCTCCAAATTCTCTACCCATAATCGTCAATGTCAATCTACGTGTCATTTGATTCGCCTCAACAGGCCCTTTAGGTGTAATTACTATCATGGGTTTTCTCATATTTAGTAGTGGTATTTCATTTGTGTTGGCATATCTAGCAGACATGAATGAATGTGTAGCACCAGAATCAAATAATATGGTTGCAGGAATTGCATTAACATAAAACATACCAAGTACGATGTCCCCACCATCCGGAGTAGCATCAACGCTGACTTGATTAACCTTGGCAATAGAATATCCCTTGCCAGATCCTGGAGTTTGCTGCCTGTTCTGAACTGGAGTAGTAGCAATCCTCTGTGGGCAGACATTTGCATAATGACCAGTCTTCCCACACTTGAAACAAGTAGTGCCTGGACTCTGTCCTAAAAACTTCGTCGGGGTGCTAGTAGGGGTAGCCTGTCGAGGAGGTGGAGTCCTCAGTGGTGATTGCTGAACTGGGCGCTGGCCTCCGCCAGTGTGAACTGCTGTACCCTGAGGTGAACTGTAGCGAGGACGAACACTGCTGCTTCCTTGTCCTTGAGATATAGCCTTTCTCTTCAAATCTCCCAGCTGAACACGCTTGTGTTCAATAGCCAGGGCCTTATCAAGCAGCCTCTAAAATGATGGAAATCTGTGGGCCACTAGAGCATACTGTAGGGGTCCATTAAGTCCTTCAATAAAATGCTCCTGTTTCCTCTCATCTTCAGCAACTTCATCAGGGGCATATCTGGATAATTGAATAAACTTGTCACGGTACTCGCTAACTGACATACTTCCTTGCTTCAGCGACAGAAATTCCTTCTTCTTAATCTTCATTAATCCAGCTGGTATATGATAATTCCGGAACTGTGTACTGAACTCTGCCCAAGTGATAGTATCAGCAGCATCGTGGGCAGCAGTATATGAATCCCACCAGTCAGCAGCAGGACCTGTCAGACGTCCAGAAGCATAAAAAACCTTCTCCCGGTCAGTGCATTGTGCAATATTCAGCATCTTCTCAACGGACTTCAGCCAATCATCCGCGTCCAGTGGATCAGGTGAGCTAGCGAATGTAGGTGGTTTATGACTCATGAACTCCCTATGCTTATCACGAGGTGGAACTGGTGGTGGTGCAGGAGGCAGTGGTACTTGTTGCTGTTGCTGCTGCTGCTGTTGTTGTTGCATTTGCTGTTGCAGCTGCTGTTGTTGCGCCCTCCTTTCCTGGCGTATCTCCTCTCGTTCCTGGCGCAACTCCTGTCGTATCTCTTCTCTTTCTTGACGCATCTCCTGGCGTTCTTGCTGCATCTGTGCACGCATATCTGCCATGGTGTTCGCCATTTGCCGCATCATATTCATCTGAGCAGCAACCACTGGGTCAACTCCGCCTGGTGGAGGATTAGGAGGATTCATCTCTGCAGGCTGTGGCTGGGGTTGTCTATATATCCACCGAGTGTGTCGATTAGGAGGCAAATCAATTCCCCCACCCCGCCTGGTATTGACCATCTGAGTTAGATACATATGGTAAGAAAATAGTAGACAAGGCAGGTATTTACAAATGATGTTACTTTGGGGGATTTATTAGCTAAGCAGATTAATATTTTACCTACCATAGCTAATTCAATACCTTATGGTGGTACATACTAAGATGTCCATATATAATAGTTCAATCAATCAAAGAAGCAAATCAGGCATTTATCACTAGCACAATCAAACAACATTTTTAAAGAAAATAATTTTAAATTTTGTCTTAGGTTCCCTATCTCTTAAAAAGATCATAAATCTAGGATTCCAAGGTGTGAAATCCATCTTGTCTCAGAGTAGAAAAGGTAAGAATGATCAGAGTGGAACAGTAGAAGGTGAGATAGGATCAAGATAAGTGTAGAAAGAATCAGAGTAAGGTAAGTATAGAATGAATCAGAATAAGATAAGTAGGTAAAGGTTTTGTCCATTTCTATCTAGGTCTCGTCCTACAGTCAACATTTCCTCTGATACCACTTCTGTCACACCCGGCTTTAAGGGACAAAGCCAGGTGCATCTCATACATGTGCCAAGAAGACAACATATATAATAACAGAGTGTATGGAGATAAATGTCACAATAATCAGAGTATTTATTACATAGCGGAAGACTTATTACAAAATAAAAGATAAATATAAAACGAACTAAGGATCGTCGGCGCCAATGTCAACTGAGAAACGCCACCTAGATCAGATCATACTCCTCGCCTTGTGGCTCCTCCTGAACCACCTGCTCTTCTCCTGTGGGGGGGTGTGAGACAGCAAGGGTGAGCTCGCACATGATCATAGCTCAACAAGTTGTGGGGAACCAGTGGACATAAACTCACAAAGGTGTGAGTTCTTGTGATGTGTAAGGCTAATCAATGATAGGGGTTAAAGCTGAGCATTGCTTTTAAGTAGTTGGTCCAAATTTTATTAGCAGTTACTAAGTGTAAGTAAATACCAAACCATAATAAAAGTAATAGAACAAAATTAATAATAATCCCATGCAATGCAAATGACCAAATTGAATTTAAGTTCCATAATTTAAACATCAGAGAGTCCTGAGCTGCTCATGACCGCGAGCACGGCTAGTATACCAATTTTACACTCTGCAGAGGTTGTACCCTTTACCCACAAGTCATGTTACCCATCTGCCAAGGGATCACGACTTCCCATACACCTCTACCGAGGAGGCGAGGCAGGGTAACACTACGAGGCCTTTACAAAGTTCCACTAGTTTCAGAAAACCCGCTACAGTTTATAGGAAGCTCCAATGCAGGGTTCTTGTCTGACCGCCATCGCAGCAAAATCAACCAAGGACCTCCCTACACTGACCACTCCCCTACTGCCCTTGCCCCTTTCGGGTAAGGTAGACCTCCACTAGCTTTCCTAGTTAATCAGCCAAGGGCGTCCCATTAAACCCTTGTGGTGGCACGTGTTTCTCAAGTTAAGCTCTATGTTCCAATTAACATTAATGATCTCCACATGAACATAAATAGAATAACAAAAAGAATTGGAACATAGATGTAATAAATGATTATCCCAAAACCATGTAAAGCAATAGCAAACTACCCAAGTGATTCAGGGGTAAACAAGGTAATGAGATAAACAATCTAGGGTGGCCTATCGGGACCCATCAAAATTAACCTATGCATGAATAAGTGATATTAAAGAACATTATTGGGTAGAAAGTGGTCAAGGGCACAACTTGCCTTCAATGAGCTCCTGCTCAGCTACTTCAACCTGCTGCTCACCAGGATCTTCAGTCACGGGCTCTTCTACTCGCCACAATACAAACAAACACAGTGGATATAGAGAAATTAACATTACACCAAACATATAAATAAAATACACAGTAATAATCTACACATTAAAATAAAATTCTAGGAATAGGAATCATAATTTTTGGAGTTATAGAATTTAAGTTATGCATTTTCAAAGGTTTTATGTGTTTTAAATAGGATTAAGTGTGAGATTAATTTTCTTATTGTTGTCATGATAAAACAGAGGCTCTAAGTCATAGATAATAAAATTACAAAATTCTAGGGACTGGAATGGAGTAATTTGGAGTTCACATACATCTTCTATGAATTATCAAAGTTCTAGCAATTATTTTCCTATTAAAATCCATTTCCCAGATTATTTATCTGATTTTCATGTTGACTGGACTGGGCCTCAAATAAGCCGAAGTTGAGGGGTCTCTGCGCAAGAATTTCCGAGACATAGGCGCACTGTGTAGTGGACGGCGGGTTGATTATCTGTTTACCAGGGGGCTCTTTAGCAATTTGCACGCGCGAAGGGGTACCCGATGTTGTGGGCCGTCCGATCGGCCACCTACGTTCCAGATTAAACCGCAGCGCAAACGAAGCGGTACGCATTGCCGTCCACAGGATCCCGATCCAACGACGCATATTTAATTTTACTCAGGGCCACCCGATCCATCCGATCGGATATCGACGGCTATCGTGAATCCGACCGAAGCGCTACGCGTTTTCTAATCTGAGCCATACGGTGAGAAATCGACGGCACGCGAATCCCGGCCGACCCCCGCCCAACTCCGGCCGCTGGGGTACACTCCGCGCGCGGCGGCACCATGGCAGAGATGCCAATCGTGTGAATTGGTGCACAATGTCTACGCATCTCAGGTGCAAATTGGAATTAAGAGAATGGCGAACTCAAGGAGCGCATCCTTACCACGATCCCGACGGTTTCCGGCCCTGTTCACGGCGCACGGTGAATCCACGGCGATGGTGAAGGCTTGCGGTCGCCGCGGTCGTCTGTTTTTCCCAGCCAACGCTCCCGATGGGCGAAGAGGCTCGATAGAAGCCCCTGACCGCGCACCAACCCCGAAGGAGAACACCAGTAGTGTCCCCACACGGCGACCCACCCCTATTTCTCTCTCTCCTCCAATCGCTAGGCTTGCACGGCGGCGGAAGTCGCAGGATGCTTGGTCTAGGGTTTACGCCAGGCGGAGGAGGGACCACACGCCGAGGTTTTATACTCCCCCGCAGGTCGATACGGGCGCAAGTGGTGCGGTCGAGCAGGCGCCATCGTCGCCAGAGAAATCATTGGGGTTGTTAGAGATGCTTCTGACCGAGCTGGCCCACCGGTCAGAGGCAAAGGACCCAAGCGCGTGCCACGGATGACCGACAAGCGGGCCCCGGCCAGCAGCGACCCGAGCGCGCGCGCAGAAGGTTACTGGCAGGCTGGCCCTGCATGGCAGTGTCACGATGTAGAAGATGGGCTGGCGCATGTGTGAGTCTAGTGGGCCGAATGTGTAGGTTTCAGCCCATGCGCTAGTTTTTATTTTTATTCTCCTTTTCCTTTTTTTCTGATTTATATTTTCCCATCTCATTTGAATTCAAATTTCACACTTAAATCTTTTAGTAAATTCTCCTTAATTGAAAGTATAGTTTGAACATAATGGTCTTACTTTTATTTATAATATTTGTCTTGTATATATTTTATTTGATTTTTGTACTCCTTTTCCTCCCTCCACATTTCTTTAGGGTTTTAGATTCCACTTTGGACTTTAATATATTTCTTGTCACATTTATTATTCTATTTCGTCATAATGTGCACATAAAAGAAAATCCAGCATGATGCATATTTTTGTGGCTTTTATGGTATTAATTATTTGTTTATACCTAGGGTGTACACATGTGATGATGCACAAAGGTTAAACTCACATAAGGAGAAATTGTTTTCTCTATTGGTATTATTTCTAGCAATCACAAAGTGGGTGTTACAACCATCTCACGACCTAGTCAGCTAGTCCCCTCGACCGGTATCCGCGCGTGCCTCCACCGGCCTGTGAACCTGCACCAACCTTCCCTGTTGCCGCAACCATGCGAGGTCTTGGGCGACCGTCCCTCGTTCATCGCCGCCGTAATCGGGATCAACAACAACTGCGCGCGCGCCAGCCCCACTTCCGCCTGGTCAAATGTTTCTCCCAGCCGAGTTTAGCGCAGTAGTGGAGAAGTAGCTTCTCCAACAAACCACCGAGATCCGAAATTTTTGCCAAATGCCAACTGAACCAGCTCCGGATATTAAAATCAAACCCCATGACTCCCTGCGCTATCTCATCCACTGTTGGGAGCTTGCGAACCTCCATGAATGTTAGCAGAGAGAGAATCAATAGAAAGTGAGAGATAGAATCAATGCGACGCTGCCTGCTTGTGAAACCACAAGGCCTCGGCTGGTCGCTCGGGAGGAGATAGATCCCAACGCATTCTCTTTCTCTCCAAGTTTTCGAAGCGGCCTTCATCCCCTTGTCGGCCATGGCCTTTGCGCACTCCAAGCTTTCCTCTGGGGACGTTAGCCTCGTCATGGTCGTCGTCAACTCGAACCACTTCTTCTGGGCCGCCGCGGCGCTCCCCTTCGCCGACTCCTTCACGCACTTGAACTCACTCCAACCACCTCAACTGTGCGGTTGTCATCATGGCGGGAGTCCATTGCTCGGGATGCACGCGTCTGCTTGGGGCTGTCGGGGTACCGACGACGGAGGTGGTGGCTGTGGCCACAACGGACTCTGTGACCGTTGGATTCATTTTGGCGGCCACGATTTGAGGTGAGATATCTTTTCGCTGTGTAAAACTGTGGTCCTTGATCCTCGATCGGATGGCCGAGTGTGAGGGTAGACGAGAGAACGGAGTGAGAGATAGGAGAGAGAAAGGGACGCAGGAACATCGCCGCGCCTGGCAGCTGAGGGAGGAAGAAAGGCTTCCTGCCGTTCGATTGTGAATGGAGGAGGGGGATTAGATCTGGGAAAGGAATCACTGTGGGACGTTGATCGACTGATGATCGGGCTGGATTAAACCAGGGGATAACGTTTCGGTCCAATGAGTCCTGTACGTTAGATCGCGATCGTGCGGTTTACGTCGTTCGCGGGTTCATAATGTGCTTAGTCTAATCTGAGCCATCGGGCGTTGATCCAACGGTTCAGATAGGTCCTTACCCCTTCGTTGTGGCGAATTAACAGAAGAGACCTTGTATTAAATTGAAAACAACCCGCCGTCATGTGCGGGGGAAAACTGAGTCTTAAGCAATTTTATGTGTTAGACCTTGGGTTCTCTGTTATTGTGTGCGCAACCCAGGACTCAGAGAAAATAGGAGAAATGAATTTAGAAAAAGAATTTCCAATATAAAAAGAATTCGAGAAACTTATTTAATTCATAGAAAATCGATTCTAGCTCCAAATTAATTCATTCTAGTTTCTATAATTTTGTAATATTATTGTTTATCACCTAGTATCACAGTCTTGATATGAATGTCACATTAAAATTTATAGTCTATTTAATCTTATACAAAACACATAGAATCTTTAGAAATTCATAACTAAAATCTATAACTCCGATTTGATCTATTCAAGTTGTGTTAGTCTCGTATAAATATTTTCTATGCAATAACAACATTTATTATACCATGTCTCATTCTTTTATAATTAGATCTTTATTCAACTTATGTGGGTTAGTCTTGTTAATCTACTTATCATTATAAGCTACCGAAATATAATTTATGGTCAATTTATAACTTAGATTAAAGTTGAGATAATTATTTGTAGAATAACCTCTCATATGATCTATCCTAACCAATTCATAATATAGTTTAATATTTTAATCACATAGATCTTCCATAGATCATGACTCCTGAACCATGACTTCGACCTTAGTAGTTCTCGATCCCGCGATCTCATAGCAACGCGTAGATTATTATTATTCAGTTTTGCTCATGTTTGGTGTGATGTTAATTTTATCTATACCATTTCTGTTTGTATTGCTACGACTAGCAGTGAGGTTTCGAGTCACCTGAAGATCACCCTGGTAACTGGAATCTCAAGTGCTAGGCATGTTGTGCCCTTGATCCACTTTTGTTACCCAATAACGTTTCTTTATTATCACTATTCAATGCATAGATTTAATTTTGATGGGACCCAATAGGTCACCCTAGTCTATTTATCCATTTTACCTTGCTTATCCCTGAATCAGTTGGGTAGCTATGCTATTGCTTTATATGGTTTCGGGTTAATATTTCATTATATCCATGTTCCTATTTATTCTGTTATGTTATTTATGTTCATGATAAGATCATTATGTTAATGGGATGCCCTTGGCTGATTAACTAGGAAAGCTAGTGGATGACTACCTTACCCGAAAGGGGCAAGGGCAGTAGGGGAGTGGTCAGTGTAGGGCGGTTCTTGGGTTGATTTAGCTGTGATGGCGGTCAGGCGAGGGATTCCTGCACTGGAGCTTCCTATAAACTGTAGCTGGTTTTCTGAAGCTAGTGGAACTTTGTAAAGGCCTCGTAGTGTTACCCTGCCTTGCCTCCTTGGTAGAGGTGTATGGGATTCATGACCCCTTGGCAGATGGGTAACACGTCTTGTGGGTAAAGATGCGCAATCTCTGCAGAGTGTAAAACTGGTATACTAGCCGTGATCACGGTCATGAGCAGCTCGGACCCTCACTTGATTAATTTATGGAACCTAAATTCAATTTGTCATATGCATTTGCATGGGATTATTTATTAACTTTGTTCTATTATTTATTATGGTTTGGTATTTACTTACATTTAGTAATTGCTAATAAAATTTGACCAACTTATTAAAAGCAATGCTCAGCTTTAACCCCTATTGTTGATCAGCTTTACACATCACATGAACTCTCACCTTTGGTGAGTTCATGCCACATTATTCCCCACAACTTGTTGAGCGATGAACATGTGTGAGCTCACCCTTGCTATCTCACACCCCCCCACAGGAGAAGAACAGGTGGTTCAAGTGGAGTCAAGCATCGAGGAGTTCGATTCGATCTAGGTGGCATCTCCTAGTTGACTTTCTGGCGCCAAGGATAGATTTTGATCATGTTATATTTATCTTTTATTTTTGTAAGTCTTCCGTTATGTAATAAATACTCTAATTATTGTGACATTTATCTCTATACACTCTGTTATTATATATGTTGTCTTCTTTGGTGCATGTATGAGATGCACCCGACTTTGTTCCTTAAAACCGGGTGTGACAAACTCCTAAAGCCCCTAACGCTTCAAAACCAGATTCGGCCCAACAACCATCGATTCATCGACCTTTGACATCATCATCATCCTAAAAAAGGACAACAACAAAGGTAATAAGGAACATGGTAAGGGAAAACATAAAATAAAGTCCTAATGGTAGAGAGCTTTGTTATACTTTGCTAAGCAGACTCTGAGCTTCGTCTCCAGCCAGCTCGCGACCGCCCTTCACCCAGATTTGTGTGATGAATTTGTTACCTATACTCCGGGCTTCGACTGGGATATCAACCAGATCAAACGGCGACAAGCTAAAGTTTGGCCTATTCACAGCCCTCACGTGATTGCATCCAACCTTCATGAATACTGTAGCTGTGCCACGGGAAGCCACCAGAGCACAGAAATCTTTGTGTCCAGTTATAACTTCGTCGAGGGCCTCAACTTTATTCTCAATATGCTCGAGGGCTCTGGGGATATCTTCGATTGAAGGGGTAATTTCTTCGGATGCGGTTCCAACCGAGTTGAATATCCCCTTCAATCGGCTAATACATTGGGTGGCAAAGCCGAAGCATTTATCCCGAAGATTTTTGACAATTTCGCTTAGTTTCACGTTCTTCTCAGCTTCTGCTTCGACTTTTGCATTCAGTTCCTTGGATTCGCGATCGAAGCTTTTTGATCTCTTATCCAAGGTTGCTCGAGCTTCGTCTAGCTCTCTGCTCAGTTTATCATTTTGAGACCGTGCCTCGGTGAGTGAGCCTTCGGCTCAATGCAGCATGTTGTCTTTATCCTTAAAAGAATGTCAAAGATTCTTAATTTTATCTTTTAAGCCTTCAATAATAACTTCATTTTTTCTATCTTCAACATCGTGCTGCATTTTCAAGGCTTTGCTCAATAGCATACTCTGAAAAACAAGTCAAAATTAGAATACCCAAACTACCATGAAAGGTAATAATAGAGAGTTATAGAGAAACCTTACTTTGAAGTTAGAATAGAACAAACTGTCGACGATATGTTGTCGCCTGTAGCAGCTAATGTCATTTTCCAGCTTTGGGAATCCAACACTTTTGGATAAGGTGCCTACAACTTTTGCCTTGGTGCGGTCGCGAGTGCATCCCAAAATTTTTTCGTCGACCCAGCCGAAGAATATGGACCCCAGCTGGTAACTACAGGATATAGAAAATTTTTTAACTCTGTCTTATCCTCTTCGGAAAGTTCTTGGCCACCCAGGTGCCGAAGGTCAAAATCTTTCTCTTCCAAAGAGGCAACTTCAATTCTCTTTCCTTTATAAGGCCATGCAGCCATGTTTTCCTCTTCAACCACATCTGATATGAGTTTGTCAATTTCTGACATCGTGGTTGCGAGTTCCTCAGTTTCGGCTCCGACAACATCTTCAATATCGGTAGGAATCGCTGCTTTCGCCACTGAAGCTGAGGGTGGCGTTTGCTCAATTGCTTGCATCACATTCACAATCTACCGTTTCTTCTGCCCTCGACCTTCTCCTCCACAGCCGAGGCGGTTTCCTTTTATTGTAAAAGGCTAGTCAGTTCTAACCTTCAGAATCTCTGACACTTCAGCAGTAGAGGGTGAAGGAGGACTTGTAATCTTCTTTAGCACATCTTTTACATTGGCTTCGGCAGAAGATATCTTGTCAAGTTTTTGTTTCTCGGAAGCCGAATCCTTCAGCTCCAGAAGAGTCTTTGGTTTTTTCGAAGCTTTATAATCCTCTTTGACAGGCCGCACGGCTTGCCTACCCAGAATACTCACAATCCTTTTCCTTTTACCGCCTACGGCCCCTTCATCAAGCCTGTCGTAATCTGGATATTCAAAATTTAGGGCAACCATTACCCGATTCAACCTTCATTTCGGTCAGGTAGCGAAGGCAGTAGTCATTAATTGATCTTCTTTCTTTGTATAATTTCCAAGGATTTTGTTGCACATGACTTCTATCATTTCCAACCATTCAGAACATGGTTTTTTGAATTGCTTTTCAAATTTGAAACGAAAGGGGAGTCGAACAAGTTCATATTTCTTCCCTCCCTCCTACTTCGGCATCCCCCACCCACTAGAGGTTGGAAAAGTTTTGTTTGCCAGATATTCCTGCACCAAGTCCCTAGTGCTAATTTGAGCAGCCACCACTCTGAACTCAACTTCAGCAAGCTGGCATGGGGAGCCGAGTTGCATGTTGCACAGTGGCCTCGTTACCATAGTCATGTGTTTTCTCTCCTTTTCTCATCAGCCTTCACATAGAACCATTCGCTGGTCCACCCGGTCGGCCATTTAGTGCGGTAGCCTATTATCGAGGCCTTGGTGTCTTTCCGGTATGCAAAATTATAGCACCCGAAAATTTTACGTATCCCATCGGCTCTGGCCTTTGTGTGGTAGTGTAGCTCATGCACTCGGCAGAAGCCTTCAGCATTCGCACACTTACCCTGGCTTCGGAGGTACCATATGTAGACGATGAGCCAGACAATGGCATTCGACGTTAGCTGATGAAGATATATTTCAAACCTTTTCAAAACTTCTCCAATCATATCATATAGGGAAACCACAATCCTGCCCTGAAGAAGCTCCTAAACACGACAACTTCATATTCTCTCGGCTCTGGAATCACTTCTTCGCCACCAAAGCGAATAAGTTTACCTTCATCTTCCCCAAAATAGCCCAATTTCTTCATCATGTCTAAGTCCTTTTCTGTTATAGTTGATTTTCCGAACTCAATATGACTAGGTTTTGACGGCCTCAGAATGTTGTTGTCCTCTTCAATCTCATCATCACTTCCATATTCTGCCACAGTCTGCTCAGCTTCGGTAGTGGCTTCTTCCGACACAACTAGACCTGAACGTCTCATTACTTCTGATATCGGTGTCGTTTCGGTCACTTCGGCCTCATCTCCCTCATGAGACGCCCTAGCGGTTGATCTTACTCGTGCCATTTCAATGTTTACTCCTTAAGATGAAGCTAATTTCAATTGACAAAGAGCTTGTTCAGAAGTGCAATCCAGAAAGCTTCAGCTTCAGTTAAAATTTTTAACAGCACAACAATGCGATGGCAATGAATGTTGTGGTAACTTCTCACCAACCCGTCTGCTTATATAGTGTTGTAGGAGAAGAAGGTGAACCGCCAGGCCGTATACACTGACTGAACGGTGGACCACCTAGCGCCCGGAATATTTTAATCGTTTTTTCGATAACAAGATCAGGGAAGGTGTTTTTTGGACCGTCGGTGTAACACCCTAGGGTTACCTAGGGTGCTTCTCGGTGCTAACTCAAGATCATTATCACATGTGAATCCAATTGAGCAAAAGACACCAAAAACTTAGGAGCAAAACTCAACCAAGTCTTTTATCTTAAGGATCATGCCTAAATCATATCATGCATTCAAAAAGGGAAAAATCTTGAAACTCTAGAACAACACTAATTAGGCCATTTAAGTAGAGAGGAAGAAATGGGTAAAAATACCATGAAAAACATGGAATCATGGCTTAGGCCAATTATAGAAGTTGAAATACACTAACTAAGCTACAATAAAGGTTATAAAAGTATGGCCAAAATAGTTTGTTAAAAATTCCAAACAAGCCATTCAAGTGGAGGCTTCCTAGAGAAATCTGAAATTCAGATTTATGAATTTCAGCCTCTAACCCAAAACCGAGCGCGTTCAACTTAATCCCTATCTCAAAACCCTAAGCTCCCATTAACAAAAATGTTCTAAACTAATCCCTCTACCACATATCTGAAGATGGCATTGGGATTCGGACCCTAGACACGACAAAACCGAAGATTTGCCTCGGGCTCGGGCTGAGAGACAGACCCGACTTGACAGCTCCAAATCTTTGGAACCAGTAGGCCAAATCCTATGACCCCCACACAAGATCGGTAGCTTATTGGGAGGAGAAGAGGTTTTGTGCAGTGACCAAGGCAAGAGCAGGCTCGGATGAGTGACAACACGCGCTAGAACTCGGGTAGAATGAACGCGCACACATGTTCGACCCTGGTCGGCACGTCGGCGTTCGCCCAACCCACGCGCGCGCTCGCCCCAGTGCCCGATCAAGTCCACCGCGCGCCGTCGACCACGCCATGCCTATAAAGCAGCCCCAAGGCCTCGGTCGTACTGCCCCGCACGCTCTCAGTCCTGCCCAAGCTAGAGTCGCCGGACTTTGCCTTGAGCACGACATGCCACCGCCCGCCAAGCCACCCGAGCCTCGGCCACCGCGGCCAGCTCACTCCAGTCGCTTCCAGCCTGCGCTAGCTGTTTGGTTAGCTTCGCTAGAGACCCGTGAAGCTCCCCAAGTCCTCGGACCCTGCAGAGCCTCACCAGAGACCCCGAATCACCCTCGCCAGACTTCTTGCGCCCACCGGCGAACATGGACCGGGTAAGTCTCTACGACATTCTCAAATTCCTTACGTGTACCGCCTCTATGTCCCCTAGTCAAGCCTCCCGAGCTAACCAATTGGACTATCGCGTCGTGAGCAGGCCGAATTACTCGCCGCCGACGAGCTCACCTGCTTGTGCACGTGGACCGGCCTACTCCGACCATCCCGGGAGACGATCCGCACATCGGTGTGACCGTCAATGCCTCCCCTACACCCTCGGCCACTTCACTAGAGCAATCCCACCGTCGGTAAGCCCCTCCACCCTTTCCTCTACCGCAGACACTGTTTAATTGGGAGAAGGACCGCGGGTTTAATTTAGAGTCATCCCAGGGGGTTTTCTACGTAGTCAGAGACTCCAGTGAATAGTGCTTCAAGGGCACAGATTAAACAACTTAGATAGAAACAAGCCCAGGGACCCAGATGCAAAACCATTCTCCTTTAACTATTTCCGTTTATTCTTTTATTGAGCAGAGAACATAGGAAATTCATAACTTGGGAAATATTTAACCAAATTTAGTCAAACCAATTTTGCTGGATTCTAAATAATATGAACTATTAAGCAAAAATACTGAACCCTATGGTTTCTGTATTGATTTTTAGAGTTTGGAATTAAATAAGGAAATTGCCCAAACCTCATTAAAATAAGGAAAAAGAGTTATGCTTCTTTACTGGACTTAAGAAAATTTATAGAGGTACATACCCAACTTATGCACTATTTAAAAATATTGAGCACCCCAGTATACAAGGTTAACTCAAGATTATCTAACAAAACTATATTTGCCCAAAACTTAGGAAAATATGAAAGACAATAGAAATAAATGAACAGAGGATGAACATATTTTTCCTAGTCTACTTAAGTAATGAAGAACCTAGGAAAAATACAAAGAACCCTAGTCCAGAGCAAATCCATGGTTAATTATTTTATTAGGCACTAATAAATCCAGAAAGGCCATAATTAAAAATATAAGGACCATTTGAAAATTGGTAAGAAAGATTCAGTAGACTCCTAACTACTAGAACACCACTACAAAAATGATAAACACCCCAGCCCATCATCATAAGTGGGTTGAACAATTAAAATTTGATTTTTTTTCCATATTCTAATTAAATCCTAAGAAAATCTAAACTTGTGCAGAAATAGGCAAATTAATTTTTACCCAACTATTAATGAAGTAGAACACCAGAGGAAAATACACAACCTATTCAAAAAATATGAGGTAACACCCATTACCCCTACCCCATGAAAAAGGTCACATAATCCAAGAAATTCTACCACCCTTTCCCTTAAGCAAAAAGTTGCCAAATTCTAGAATGATTTCTCTTGCACAAAGAAGAAGAAAGGAAAATTTAGAAATCTGTTGTTTGATATTTTCCAAGTATAGTGGTAGTAGAAAGCACCCCATTGGCCAAAAACTTTAGAAAATCATAGTAAAATAACTAATAAGTATTAGTGGCTGAAATTTGGTACAAAGTCATGTTATTACTCCTAAATACCAGCAAAAATAAGCCTTAGAGCATAACCTACTGTTAAAGGAGAGTTATAGTTCAAAGCACCCCCTCTGCCCTAAAATTTGATAATTTTGTGTAGAGATAACCCTTCACTTTTTAAGCCCCAATTGTTTAGGCAGAGAGTTATACACCAGTAAGGAGCCACTGTAATTTTTGCAGAATTTTTGGAAATTTTTAAAACTAGCTTGTAGTTCAAACTCACCCCAAGGGCATAAAAGAAAAAGGAAAGGAAGAGATAAATTAGAAGGATTAATAAATCTCACCCCAATAAATGCAGCTAGGAATCTTGTTAAAATTTCACTAAAATATAAAAAGGAAAATCAGAGGAACACTAAAGATAGTCTAACTATTCAGTAATCAAACTCTAATTTACTAAGTATACCACAGAAATCTCTAGTAGCAAAATTTAGTTCTACCTTATTGATTTAACCTTTCACCATACAATTTTAATTGATAAATTGCATATCATACCATATATATATCTTATCCATTGCATTCATTAGATTACAACCTCGCTGACGGAGAGTATGTGCCCGTTCCTAAGCAAGGAGTTGTCCACGAGGAAGATCAGGAGCCAGCTCTCGAGCCTGCCATCGAGGATCTCCCCGCAGCCCCAGCAATTGAAGGCAAGCCCCGGTTTTATGCATAACCAATTTATATATGCTACTTTACTACACTTAATGTTTGTAGGCTTGTAATGTGAACTTAAGTGTAAGAGTTGCTTGAAACCCTTAGTTGCATGAATTTAGGATTCCTTTTTGAGATGGATACTAGTATGCTAGGTCGAGTAGCTGCTTGCTAATTAGGATCTTGGTAGAAGTCGAGTGATTTTCTAGCACTCGCGCGAGGCCAGGAAATCGATTGTATTCATCTTGATAACTGGATCTATGATGGTCTATGGACTTGGATCCAGGGTGGATGCCTTATCCATGAGACGGGAAAAGGAATTAAGGATTAATGTGTGGATACTTGAGTCAAGCGTTTGAAAGTACTAAACACATGTCGGGAAATATGGTAACCGGTAAACCTAGTACCTGAGTGAAGCCGGGCGTGGACTTTACCCCTCACTCGTTCTGAGACTGGGTCTCCCATGCTAGCTATGGTGGGTACAAGTGTGGTCACTGCACGGCGGTAGCTAGGGTCAGTGGAGCATTGTATGCCAAGGCGGTGAGTCCTGGCCGCAAACGGGGAATCGATGGGGATGGTTGATGTGTGTGGGGACGGAGTGCCTCACCACGTCATGTGTTTAGGTTTACCTTGCAAAGTTAAAAACTCGATTCGAATCGTCTGCTTCTCGCAGCTAATGAGACTGCTTGACCCCTTGTACTACATTGAGTAAGAAGTGAAATGAGGTTGTACATGAGATAATATGTTGTTTGTATTAAATGATTGTTACCATGTTTGCTTAGAAGGAGCAAACTAAGCTAAAAGTAATGATATTAGAATTGGTAAAGCTAAAAATGATTTTGGACTCAACTAGTGCTTTTGGCAAACCAAACCCCTCATCCAAACAGCTGCATGGTCTAGAGGTAGAGTAGTAGCTTCCTCATACCAGGTAAGTCTAGCTGAGTATTAGTATACTCAGCCTTGCTTGTGGCATAATTTTTGCAGGTACGCTTCAGGATATGGTTGATGGTGTGACTTGGCCTACCACCCTGCCACCAGGTTAGACGGTCGAGTGGGATGCTGCTCCAGTAGGAGAGGAGCAGGAGGAGTAGTGGGCTAGGCCTTGCCCTATTCCTCATCTTTCGTCGATATCGATTATCCGCTGCAACTTATATTATGAACTTATTTCAGTTTACTTGAAAAACTCTGATTTATGTAATAACTCCAGTATTTTAAATTTGAGGTTTCCTGTTTTATTGTATTTCCTTTGTGACTCACCTTCGAGTGAGTTAGTGGTGTTTGATCCTCGATAAGTGGCTTTATCAGACTAGATTCGAGGGACTGACGGGTTATTTCGATTTAAGTGTGTTATGGCCCTTGAGGCGTGACTTGGGCACTTAAACTGGAATAATTCGGGCCGTTTTGCCACAATCGGCATTCTGAAGCATTCATGTTTTTCGCGGACAGAGCTCGTTACGAAAAAACGATCTGGCACCGCGAAGGGGCTACTTTTGGAGGTCTTCCTCTCCGCCGAAGGTCCTCAACACATAGATACCTTCGGCAAAATGCCATAAGAGGCCCACCCCACCTTCGTTAAAGGTTCCCAAGACGAAGACCTTGGGAGGAAGTAGCAACACAGAACGCCGAAGCACAGTAGCTTCGGCTCAGATCAAGCAAAGCAGGAAAAGACTAGATAGACCTTGTTAGTTTAAGTGGTTTCCAAAACAAATGTCTGAGGGCATGGATATAATTTTACCTAGGCTGCGTCCGGTGCCTATAAATAGATGAACAGTAACACTGTATTGTTCACGTTGGATTGTAATCACTCTCCCGCATTCACGCCTTCGAGCAAGCCAAAGGTATCAATGTAATATTAATAATGTTAAATGTTCATTTATGTTTTATGGAATACGAATATAAATGAATTAATAAGATGCAGTTATCACCTTTATCCTTTCGCATTCCCATTCACATATTATTAAATAATGAAGGTATGTCTCCCTTGACCTTCGTCTGATGAGTATTATACCCATGTGGATATAATGCTTCGGAAGACGAAGGTCCTTAATCTTTAACAATTGTGTTGCCTTGTTCTTGATTTACATCATTTGAGAACAAGTAACCAACATATACTTAAAAGTGTCACCAATCCGGGGTATGAGGAGATTTAAAGTTAAAGGCAAGCTATCCCCTCGCTTTATCGGACCTTTAAAAATCCTAAAGTGTGTTGGGGAGATGGCCTACTAGCTTGAGTTACCAGATCATCTGTTAGATGTACATGATGTGTTCCATGTATCTCACCTTAAGATATGTCTTTGTGTCCCAGAGGAACAATTACCTATGGAAGAACTTAGTGTGCAGGGTGATCTGACCTACACTGAGCATCCTATCAAGATCATTAACACGTTAACTCGAGTTACGAGGAACAAAGTGATCAAAATGTACAAACTGCAATGGAGTCATCATGGAGAGGATGAATCCACCTAGGAGTGAAGTGGAATCACAAGTAGAATTTCCCCACCTTTTTCCTATCTCGTAGTAATCTCGGGCTGAGATTTCTTCTAAGGGGGTAAGATTTGTAATACCCAAATCATAGTAAATAAAAGAGCTAGAGTATTTGATGTATATGGATTTTTTCTATTTTACACATGCATATATATACATATATAAGTAAATGGAATGAATTCCTTAATATATACATACATACATATATATATAATAACGAAAACATTTATTCATGCTGGTACTTTTGTTTGTGTATTAAGTCTGCGAGTGAAACTCACAAACAAATCTGAATTCAAATATTAGATTTTGAAATTGAGAAAGGTTACTATATATTTAATATACATGCACCTATACCTACATATGTAAACGTGCAAAAATAATTTAGAAAAAATGTTGCATGCAAGTAGTATTCTAGTTTAGCATGTTAGAAGGGAACCTTGAACACCAAACCAAAACTCAATGTCCAAAATAGAAATCTGAATATGAATTTAAAAGGGAAGAGAATGAAAAATAAATAAAAAAAATAAAAGGAGAAGGTTGCGCCACCTGGGCCTAATTCCTGGTGGCTGGCCCATTTTTGCGTGGGGCAGGCCAGCGCTGACCTACGGGGCCGCCTCGTCAGAGCTTGCGCCATGCCGTCTCTCTCGGACGCTGCATGTGGGACCGCTGCATCGGTCTCATGGGCATGGCCATCAGAGCAAACCTTGGTCGCTGACGAAGGCTCCCACATCATCAGCCTCCTAGTTGTGGCAGAACCGCCCAAATTATTCCAGCTTAAGTGCCTAAGTCACGCCTCGGGGCCGTAACACACTTAAATCGGAATAACCCGTCAGTCCCTCAGATCTAGTCTGATAAAGCCACTTAACTAGGATCAAATACCACATACTCACTCGAAGGTGAGTCACAAAAGAAATACAATAAAATAGAAAAACCTCAAATTAAAGTACTGAATCAATACATAAATCAGAGTTTTTCAAGTAGTTGGTAAAAGTTTATAAAATAAGATGCAGCGGATAATCGATGTCGTAGGTAGCAAGGAATTGGGCAAGGCCTAGCCCACTACTCCTCTTGCTCCTTTCCTGCCGGAGCAGCATCCCACTTGACCGTCCAACCCGGTGGCAGGGTGGTAGGCCAAGTCACACCATCAACCATATACGGAAGCGTACCTGCAAAAATTATGCCACAAGCAAGGCTGAGTATACTAATACTCAGCTAGACTTACCCGGTTTGAGGAAACTGCTCCTCTACCTCTAGACCATGCAGCTGTTTGGCTGAGGGGTTTGGTTTGCTGAAAGCACTAGCTGTATCTAAAATCAAATTTTAGATTTTCAATTTCTAGCATCATTATCTTAACTGAGTTTGCTCCTTCTAAGCATACATGGTAGCAAGCATTTAGTACAAACAACAAGTTATCTCATGTAACCTCATTTCACTTCTTACTCAATGTAGTACAAGGGGTCAAGCAGTCTGATTAGCTGCGAGAAGCAGACGATTCGAATCGAGTTTTAACCTTGCAAGGTAAACCTAAACGCACGACATGTCAGGGAACTCCGTTCCCACACATGTCAACCGTCCCTATTTATTCTCCATTCGCGGCCAGGCCTCACAGCCTTGGCATACAATGCTCCACTGACCCCGGCTGCCGCCGTGCAGTGATCGCACTTGTACCCACCATAGCTAGCATGGGAGACCCATTCTCAGGTCGGGGATAAAGTCCGCGCCCGGCTTCACTCAGGTACTATGTTTATCGGTTACCATATTTCGCAACATGTGTTTAGTACGTTCAAAAGCTTGACTCAAGTATCCATACATTAATCCTTAATTCCTTTTTTCCGTCTCATGGACAAGGCATCCTCCCTGGATCCAAGTCCATAGACTAACATATATCCCGTTATCAAGAAGAATACAATCAATTCCTGACCTCGCGCGAGTGCTAGAAAAATCACTTGACTTCTACCGAGATCCTGATTAGCAAGCATCTACTCGAACTAGCATACTAGTATCCATATCAAAAAGGAATCCTAAGTTCATGCAACTAGAGGTTTCAAGCAACTCCTACACTTAAGTGCACATTACAATCCTACAAACATTAAGTGTAGTAAAGTAGCATATATAGATACGGTTATACATAAAACTGGGGCTTGCCTTCAATAGCTGGGGCTGCGGGGAGATCCTTGAAGGCAGTCTCGGTAGCTTGCTCCTGGTCTTCCTCGTGGACAGCTCCTTGCTCAGGGATGAGCACGTACTCTCTGTCAGCGAGATTGCAATCTAATTAATGCAATGAGTAAGATACATGCATGGTTTGATATGTAATTTAGCAATTAAACTTGGATGGTGAATGATCAATTTAATAAGGTAGGGCTTAATCTTGCTACTTGAAGATTCTTGGGGTATACTTAGCAATTTAGGGTCAAGCTTAGTTAAACTAAGTGGTAAGTCTATTTTGGTATTCCACTGATTTCTAGTTGAACTTATTGGAGCGAGGTTTATTTTCCTCTCTTCCATTCCAATTCTTTTGTGCTTTTAAGGTGGGTTTAAACTACAAGTTAACTTAATAAATTCCTAACAATTCTGCAAAAATTACAGTGGCTTCTTACTGGTGCTTAAGTTTTTGTCTCAAAATTTGGGGTTCAAAAAGGGAGGGGTTCTCTCTGTAATAAATTATCAAATATTAGGGCAGAGGGGGTGTTTTGAACTACAACTCCTTTTTAACAGAGGGTTATTCTCTAAGACATATTTTTGCTGGCATCTAGATGTTATAACATGACTTTGTATCAATTTTTAGCCATTAATACTTATTAGTTATTTTGCTATTATTTTCTAAAGTTTCTAGCCAAAGGGGTGCTTTCTACTAGCACTGTATTTGAAAAATATCAAACAACAGATTTCTAATTTTTATTATCTTCTTCTTTGTGCAAGAGCAGACATTCTGAAGTTTGGCAACTTTTTGCTTAAGGGAAGGGTGGTAGGAATTTCTTGAACTAAATGGCCTTTTTCATGAAGTATTGGCAATGGGTGTTATTTTGCAGTTTTCAATTGAGTTTTGCATTTTTCTCTGGTGGCCTATTTCATTATTGATCTAGTAAAAATTTATTTGCCCATTATTGCACTCTTTTGTGCTTACTTATGATTTAATTGAAATATGGCTTAATATCAAGTTCTATTTGTTTACCCTACTTAAAATAATGGACTGAGGTGTTTATCATTTTTGTAGTGGGGTTCTAGTGGTTACAAGTCCACTGGATTTTTATTAACAATTTTGAAATTGTTTTCATAATTCTAATAATTGTTTTTCTAGTTTGGTTAGTGCTTAATAAAACATTTCACTTTGAATCTGTTCTGGACTAGGGGTCCCTTTATTTTTCCTAGGTTCTTTGTTACTTAAGTAGACTAGGAAAAATAATTGCATTCACTGTTCATTATTTTCTAATGCCTTTGTGATTTTCCTATGTTGGGGGCAAAAATGGCTTTTAATAGATAACCTTACTTAAACTTTCAATACTGTGGTGCTCACTATTTTTAAACAGTGTCTAAATGGGGTTTGAACATCTACAAATTTTCTTAAGTTCAGCACAGAAGCATAACTAATTTTCCTTAATTTAATAAGGTTTGGTCATTTTCCTTAATCAATTTTAAACTCTAAAATTTAAAACAGAAAGCATGGGGTTCAATATTTTTAATTGATAGTCCATAATATTTTGAATCCAGCAAAATTGGTTTGGTTAAATTTGGTTGAATATAACTCAAGATATAAATTCTCTAAGTTTTCTTCTGAATTTAAAAAGGTTAAATAGAATTGGATAAAGGAAAAACAGTTATGCGCTGGGGTCCCTAGCAAAAGATCTTAAGTGAATTACAGACAGGTCCTCGGTGCACTATTCATATGATTCTATGGCTCTACAGAAAACCCCCTAGGGTTTCTAGAAATCGAACCCGCGGTCCTTCCCTAATGGAACTGTGGCCGCGGAGGAAGAAAGGGGCGGAGGGGCTTACCGGCGGCGAGACTGTTCCGGTAAGGTGGTCGAGGGTGTAGGGGAGGTCCTGAGGGTCACGGCGATGTGCGGGTCGCCGTCGGGGATGGTCGGAGTCGGCCGGTCCACGTGCGCAGGCGGGGGAGCTCGTCGGTGGCGAGGAGTCCGGCCTAACTAGGGCGATACAATTCAATCAAATGGGTCAGGGAGCTTCACCAGGGATCAAGGAAGGTGTGAGCGCGAGGAATTTGAGAATGACTCACTGGATCGCTCGGTCCACGCGCGCAGGCGGGCGACCGAAGTCCGGCAAGGATGAACTTGGGTCTCCGGTGAGGTTCTATCGGGTCTGAGGGCTTGGAAAGCTCCACGGGCCACTGGCAAAGCTAACCGAGGGGCAGGATTGGCTTGGATGCGACTGGAGCGGGCTGGCCGTGGTGGCCGAGGCTTGGGCAGTGATGGCGGGCACAGAAAAAGCTCGTCGGAGCTAAGGAGGGGCGTCTGGCCAGTGAGGGTGAGCACAGGGTGAGGTGAGGCACGCCCAGGGGAGGCTTTAAAGGCGCGGGCGAGCACATCTGAGGGCGAGGGCACGCGACGGACTTTACCGTACGCTGGGGCGAGCGCGCGCGGGCGTTGGGCGAACGCCTGCGTGCCGACCAGGGTCGAACACGTGTGCGCGTTCATTCTGCCCGAGTTCTGGCATGTGTGGTCATTCATCCGAGCCTGCTCTTGCCTTGGTCAGTGCACAAAACCTCTTCTCCTCCTATAATCTACCGATCTTGTGTGGGGGTCATAGGATTTGGCCTACGAGTTTCAAAGATTTGGAGCTCTGAAGTCTGGTCTGTCTCCCAGCCCGAGCCCGAGGCAAATCCTTGGTTTTATCGTGTCTAGGGCTCGCGTCCCAATGCCATCTTCTAGTATGTGATAGAGGGGTTAGTTAGACACGTTTTTGTCAATGGGAGCATTAGGATTAGAGTTAAGGATCAAGGTGAACGCGCTTGGTTTTGGTTCAAAGGCTGAAAATTCAGAAATCTGAATTTCAGATTTCTCCATTGAACCTCCACTTGAATGGCTTGTTTGGAGTTTTTAATAAACCATTTTGGACAAGATTTCATAATCTTTATTGTAGCTTATTTAGTGTACTTCAATTTTTATAATTGGCCTATGCCATGATTTCATGTTCTTCATGGTCTTTCATCTCTTTTCTTCATTTCTACTTAAATAGCTTAATTAGGGTTGATATTAGGGTTTCAACATTTTCCCTTTTTGAAAACCTCAATTGTGTTAAACATGATTCTTTTAGACATAAACTTAGTGGATCTTTTATTCTTAATTTGATTTGGTGCTTCATGCTCAATTTGGCTTTCATGAAATGATGGTTCTTGGGTTAGCACTGAGAAAAGCCCTAGGTGACACTGGGGTGTCACACTAGTCCCCTCCGACCAATTCGCAAGCTCAAACCGAGTCCACCACCTCCATCACGCGGCGAAACGACCTCTGATGTTGGCACTTGAGGCTATATGTGCCGTGTCTCCCTGCCCTCTCCCCATACCCGCAAGATCCAACCCCACCAACTATAGCCATGGTAGCAGGCGAATACTCCGTCATGGTGAAACAGGGGACCGGAGAAGGAATACCACCATCGATGAACACATGCCACACCGTCTTCCCGGCTTCGGAAAGTCCCTTGGTGTCTTTGCAGGGAGTGCAGTGCCCACTGGACGCATCGCGGGAGGTGAATTCGTAATCGGTGTCGTGGAATTTCTCATCGTCGGTCGCGTCCGGCGTGGAGTCACCGCTCGCAGCAGGCCGTTGCATTGACGCCTTTCTCGCTAGTAAGGACCCTTCAATTCGATTCGCCTTGTCTCCCCGTGCACCTAAGGCTATCGGGTTTGGGGAAGGAAGCACCATCATGCTGCGCCGGCTCTCGCCGGCAAGAGCGCAACCGCAACCTAGGCGCTCCGCCGTGGGGAGCCCATCAGCCGAAGAGAAGTATCTGTGGCCATCGATCCATGCGTGGACGGCTGTGATTAGAGTAGAGATACCCCTTCAACATATAAAAATATGCCCGTCAAGTTTGAATCATAGGGCTAAGAGTGGGTGCAGACGTGGTCATCTCTGTGGCCATCGATTCCAGATCCGGTGTGTCACGGAACCTCCCAAGGTATTAGGCCCACCCACAGATGTCCTTGTCCTAAGGACCTCAAACATTCATGCAGGTGTGCTCAATGGCTCAGCAGGTCTGATTACCTGTATCTCCATCATATCGCCCAAGAGTTGTTAACCCATAACACAGACATTACACACCATCGGAGTAAGCAGAAAATATTACAATAACATAATTTACATTCATAAGTAAAATATAGAAAGATTTGATTATTACATAATGGGTACTGAGTGCTTAAACTCATTATTACATCACAGGAAGGCAAAACACCTTCCCAGGTAATTCTTAGTTCTCCTCCTCCTGCTTGGGAACCACCTTAGAATAGAAACATCAGAAATCAACAGTTTCATCACCTACAACAACATGGGTTTGAAAACCCTGAGTACGGAATGTACTTTCACAAGTCTTACCCATCAAAGGAAAAAGACTCTCAAGGATATGCTGGCTATTGGGGATCAAGGTAAAGCTTATCAAGATTCAAAGACTCTTTTGCAGAAAAGCTTACTATGGGTGGATCCTTAAGAATTCATTTTACTTGTAAGGTTAAGTAGTTACCTGCATCTAGATTTCTTTCTATGCTAGATCAAGCACTTGGCCTATAGTAGCCACCTTTTTATCACCCCTTCAGTTCACTTGTTGCTACGTGTAGGTCAGTGACCAAGTCTTCATGTCCGAGAAGTTACGGCGATCTGAATCGATTATTACGCAGCTAGGGATCTCCAACCACACAACATATGTAGCACTTAACCTTGCATATGTCAACTTGCACCCGGGTTTCTCAAGACCAGAATGGGTCCACACCAACCGAGAGCACAGATACTCCACCGTCCAGCCTCTTGCCATGGAGGGTACATGCTACTCTCGCCATCTCTCCACTCCCATTTCGTGGTGGCCTTTCTGGTATTGGTCCGACCGAGGCAAAGCTTACCCACGATGAGGTATGTGGCCAGTTAAAAGGTCCTCGATCTTCAAGCCTACATCGACTCAGTCCTTAAACGACTCAGACGGAGACACTACACCGAGAATCCCTTCTCGTGACTTGGGCTAGGAACAGGTGATGCTCCGCCCGGGTCAATTAAGGATTGGATGTGTATGTAGGCCTGCTAGATCAAGGACCATATTAACTAGCCACATGCCCTAAAAATGGGACAGGGTAAGCTTTGCCTCGGGCAGACTAATACCAGAATAAGATAACACACAATTGGCATGGAGAGATGGCGAGAGTAGCGTGTACCCTCCGTGGCATGAGGCTGGACGGTGGTGTATCTGTGCTCTCGGTTGGCGTGAACCTGATCTGGTCTTAAGAACCCCGGTGGTGAGTTGACATATGCAAGGGTTAAGTGCTACATATGTCGTGTGGTTAGAGATCCTCAGCTGAGTAAATCGATTCGGATCGCCGTTATATCCTCGGAGAGTGGAGACTTGATCACTGACCTGCAACCTAAGTCAGGATGTGAACCTCATGAATAAAAATGATGTTGTATTGATGAGATGGTGAAAGTAGACCATATGCAAACAGAGTCTATTAATATTTAATCTGGCGTTAAAATATTGAAAGTAAGGACTCACTTTAGTAAGCTATTTCTGCAAAAGTATCTAAGTTGATTTTTGTTAAAGCCTCTCCTTGATTCCCAAATCCAGCATACCCTTGAGAGTCTATTCCTTACTCGGGTAAGACTTGCTGAGTAATTCCATACTCAGGGTTTTATTCCCTATTGTTTTTAGGTGAGGAAGTAACCAACTTTTGTTGCTTCTGTTCTAAGGTGGTATCAAAAGAAGAAAACCAGGAGTAAAGCTACGCGAGAAAGGGATCCTCCATAGAACTTTTGTTTGATACTTATCAGGAGGAGCTTTTGCCTCCCTTGGTGTGTAATAATATTACTCTGCACTCATAGGTTATATTCTGGTCTGTAAATATTCAACTCTATCTTACTTTTAAATAAAGCTAAGTTAATGTAATTGCTTCCACATTCTCGTAACTCTGATTTTTGTAATGTCTGCGTGATGGGTGAAACGCTCTTGGGAACAGTAAGAAAAGCAGATACCAAACTTGTCAAGTGATTCAGGGGCACCTACAGGGTTGTCTGAGGTCCGTTGGACAAGGACAATTATAGGTGGGTCAAATAACTTGGGAGGTTCCGTCACAACAGACCATTGGGATTCTCTCAACAGGTGATTCTATCATGGTGATGGCACAGGAACGGGTACAACCCTCGTTAGGCAAATATAATGTAGTTTCACCATAAGTAGGTGAGTGTATCTCAATGGCCCTTGCTGCAATATCAATTACTGCCTGATGTCTTGTTAACCAGTAAGTTTCTAAAATGATATCCACACTATCCAATCCCAAAATGAGGAGGGTGGTTTTAATTATCAGACTACCAAACTTTATAGGCACCTGCCTATTGATTTGATAGGTGGCAACCCTGCCTCTGGGTGTTGAAATTGTAATACCCCCATTGGTGTGATGGAAAGGTAACTGGCATTTGGCACTAAATTTTGCACTGATAAAACTGTGTGATGCACCAGAATCAAAAAGAATGATTGCAGGATAATTCAAAACGGAAAAGATACCAGTCATGATGGGTGCTCCTTCTAGAATGTCAGCCATGGTGGTGAAGTTCAGTCTGCCTTGTCTCACTTGCACCTTCTGTCTCTTGCCTTGGTTCTGATAGGAATTCTGCCCCTGCCTCTGCTAGTTCTTGGGGCAATTCTTGGCGTAGTGTCCAGTGCTACCACAAGTGAAGCATCTGTTGTCATTGGCTTGACGGTACTGCTGCTGTTGTGGCTGATTGTTGTTCCTCTGAACTGGGTGCTGAGAACGGTTGGGTGCCTACTGCTGCTGCTGTGGTCGGATCACCTAACATCCTTGCTGCTACTCAGGTCCCCTATTCTGAGTGTCAGATACAATCCTGAAGCGCTGAGGCTGAGCTGAAGGTCCTGCCACAGGGGTCTTCCTTTTCTTTTCTTCCTGGTAGGCTGTGATGCAGTCTTCCTGGGAAATGGCCATGTTGACTAACTCATTGTAACTGTTGGCCCTGAGTGTATTGAGACAGTCACGGAGCTTAGTACTGAGGCCCCTCCTGAACCTGTCCCTTTTCTTCTCATCAGTGTCTGCATGATAGCCTGCATACTGACACAGGTCATTGAAAGCCTGAGCGTACTGCAACATTGTACGATTCCCCTGAGTGAGTGCCAAAAACTCATTAAGCTTGCGTTCCATAATGCCTGCCGGTATGTGATGCCCTCTGAAGGCTTCCTTGAACTCTCTCCATTCCACCACGTGGTCAACTGGCTGCATAGCGAAGAAGTGGTCCCACCATGTCCGAGCGGGTCCACGAAGCTGCTGGGTGGCCAACCTGACCTTAGCCACATCTGAACAAACTCCATTTAGTAGTGGGAATTTGGATTCCGCTACCCTGAGCCATACAACAGCATCAAGTCGATCCTCTGCCCGAGTAAACAACGGCGGCTGAGTGCTGAGGAACTCCTGATAAGTGGCCGCTGCTGGGGGACGCTGATGGTGATCACCACCACCATAGTGCTGAGGTTGCGGCTGACGCTGAGCCAACTGACGCAAAATCTCATTCTGCTGAGCCATCAACTCTTGCATGGTAGGAGGCGGTGGCGGTGGTGGAGGAATGCGCTAATTTTGTCCACGGCGCGCCCTTCCCACCATCTGAAAATTTAGGATGCTCTTAATATCATACTTCTGATGTCAGGGTTCATACGTGGTGAAAGATTCAAAAGGACAAGATTTGCAAAATGCCAACATTTCCTTGCATATTTCATAAAAGATACCACATGACATAAAACTTCCCTCATAATTAAAAGTTGACATCATCCACCATCAATAATTCCAAAAGAGTTTGTTACGATTACATCAGTGATCAAAAGACTCAACTCTGTCTAGCCTAGTACCCCAAGGGTGCAAAAGCTAAGCTAGCTTCAAGGAGGTCTACCGCCACACACTTCTAACCCTATCCCTGTAACTTAATGAACAAACGAGGCAATGCTTGGCTTGGGGGAAGGGGGTCTCCCTAAGCGAGCAGTGTCCAGGCTAAAAGCAGGCTTCGGCTCCACCCCTCCCTCGATGTCAACATCCTCGTCGGCCTCCATGTCCTGAATCTCCTGATGGTGCATATCCAAGTGCTGGTTAGCCTCCTCGAGTTGTTGTTGAGTGTTTATCAGCTGATCCTCGAGAACCTCAATGGTGTTCTCCCTAGCTCCCACTAGCTCCTCAAGCTCCTGGATCTGGTTGGCCATCTGTTCTACCTGTAGGTCCTTTTCCACCATCTCAGTGGATAGGTCTACCACCAGTTCCTCCCTATTATCTAAGGTGATCTTGGTAGCCTCCACCAAGGTCATTAGCTGAGACATTGCCTCACCTCGCACCGCTTGCAGGCGGTACAGGGCATTCATGCATCGCACCGTCAAGTGAGCAGTCTGCCCTGGGTAAAGAGCCCATATATCCTTGGCATGCTCCACTCGGTCTTTCCACATTGGGTCGTCCTCCTTCTCAGCGGGGGACAAGCCTATGGGATGAGTAGACAGCTCCAAGGGGTGAAAGCCACAAAAGGTTATCAGCCCATGGAGAGCAATGGCCTCGATGGCGTCCTCAGCCCTGTATCCGAAAGACTCAGAGTCCAACGAACGCCAGCCTGGCTGCAAGGGATGAGGTTCCAGGGTCATCCTCACCCTACAGCAGGGCACCCGGTGCTCCTCGAACAGCTGCACCGCGTACTGGGGAGGCGTCGTATAACCGGCTCCCTGAAGTACCTCCCACAAGATGCGGGGAAAACCCTCTCATGCAAGTCCATCCGTGTGGGATTGTGTGTTCCCTCCTTCCGAGGATCCATGAGAAGTCATCTGTGTACGGGTAAGCGTAAGCGAAAAAGAAAAAGAATTACAAAAAAAATAAAAGGGGATCAAGGCTTGGCCTATCGAAGGTTACGATAAGGTCACTGAGTGTACTTAATCTTTCATTATCATGTATTTAAAGTTTTTACCCAATCATCAAGTAGTTTAAGCAAATGATGCATGCATGCTCGTCCTAAACGACCTCATTTCAACTTAGAGGGAATAGGGAAAAATTCCCATTCCTTATAGTAGCCTGTAGGGCTTACTCAAATAGCCACCTTGCTACCCCTCCATTATCCTAAGGCTTCACGTCCTAGGTCTATCCTTATCGTCCTGACGATCTATCCAACATTTGTTTCTAACCAGTTTTACTTTTGAAAAGGATGGTATTTACAGTTTATTGATTCCTCTGTGGTGGTACAAGCTCCGATACCAGCTGTGGTGGAACCGCTCGAATTATTCCAACTTAAGTGCCTAAGTCCCACCTTAAAGGCTAGACCACACATGGGAATAAAATGTCAGTCCCTCGGATCTAGTCCGACGAGGCCACTAACAGGATCAAGTACCACGTACTCACTCAATGGTGAGGCACAGAGCAAATACAATAAAACATAAAACCATATAGTAAGGAGTATTAAATTTATTACAACATCATCGGAGTTTAGCAAAAGTAGTGCTCATTGTTCGGAATGCAGCGGAATAAAACTAACGATAAATAAACGGAGGAATGGGGAAGCCTGTCCCATCACTCCTCATGCTCCTCCTTTGCCGAGGTAGGGTCCCACTCGACTGTCCAGCCCGGTGGCAAGATGGACGGCCAAGTCACTCCAGCAACCATGTCCTCCAGAGAACCTGTAAAATTATGCCACAAGCAAGGCTGAGTATACTAATACTCAGCTAGACTTACCCGGTGTGAGGAGTCTACTCCTCTACCTCTAGACATGCAGCTGTTTGGTTGAGGGGTTTGCATTGCCAAAAGCACTAGCTGAGTATAAAAATCATGTTTTAGCTTTTTCGAGTTTTAGTGTGACTCTCTTAAGACTAAATGTGTACCTATCTAACCATACATGGTATCAAATATTTAGCATTCAACATCTTTTGCCAAGTCAACACATTTCCACTTGTTACTCAATGTTGCAGCATGGATCAAGCAGTCTCATTAGCTGCGAGAAGCAGACGATTCGAATTGAGTTTTTATCCTAGCAAGGTAAACCTAAACACACGACGTGGCGAGGCACTCCATCCCCACACATATCAACCGTCCCCATCGATTCCCCGTCAACAGATCAGGGCTCACCGCCTTGGCGTACAATGCCTCACTGACCCCGACTGCCGTCGTGCAGTGACCGCACTTGTACCCACCATAACCGGAATGGGAGACCACATCTCAGGTCACGTGAGGAGTAAAGTCTGCGGGCAGGTTCACTCAGGTACTAGGCTTACCGATTTACCATATTTCTCGGCATGTGTTTAGTACGTTCAAACGCTTGACACATGGTACCACACCTTAATCCTTATTCCAATTTCCGTCTCATAGACAACGCATCCCCATGGATCGTTGTCCACAGACCATCATCAATTCGATATAAAAATGGATACAACCAAGTCTTGACCTCACGCGAGTGCTAGAAAAATCACTCGACTTCTACTGAGATCCCTAATTAGTAAAGCAGCTACTCGACCTAGCATACTAGTATCCATCTCAAGGAAAATCCTGAGTTCATGCAACTAGGGTTTCAGTCAACTCCTACACTTAAGTGCACAGTACAAGCCTACAAACATTAAGTGCAGTAAAATAACATATATAATGGTTATGCATAAAACCGGGGCTTGCCTTCCAAAGCTGGGGCAGGCAGATCCTCGATGGCAGGCTCTGGTGCTGGATCCTGGGCTACCTCCTGAGCAACTCCTTGCTCCGGCACGAGGATGTACTCCCCGTCAGCGAGATTACAGTCTATCGAATGCAATGAATATGCTTGTTAATGACATGATAAATTGTAAAGGTTATGCATGGTAAAATAGTACTAAGTTGAGTGAGACTCTAGGGTTTCTTTTGGGTGTACTTAAGGGTTTTAGACTTTCATCTTTGAGATTTTGAAGGAAGTCACACTTTTTAATTATATTTTTATGCTCCATGAGCCCCTTGGAAGGTTTGGTTGTACATTTTCTATTTCTCCCCAAAATTCCCTGTTTCTTTCTATTGTGCTTCTCATTAAGCATTTTTGAACTATCATGGTCAGTTAACATTTTCCAAAAATGTTATAAAAATTACAGTGGGTAAGCCCTTACCTCTGTGGGTTATTCTAGAAGTTTGAGGTTGAAATTAATTCAGATGCTCCTTGTGTAAAATTATTAACAGTAAGGGTAAAAGGGGCACTTTACACTACAACTCTATTTTAGGTGAGGTCTCTGCACTAAATTTTATTTTTGTCAAGATTCATAGGTGACATTAGGCCTTTGTGTTAAAAATCACAGAAAAAGACCTATTGGATATTTAGTTGTGATTTTCTAAAGTTTAATGCCAAAAAGGTACTTATAACTAACTTGTTATTTGAAAAATATCAAACAACAGAACTCATATTTTTCTTATATTTATAATAACAAAATATTAGTTATCCCAAGGCTGGGGGTGGTTTCTTCTCAGGATTATTTCTCTAAGATTTTCCTAAGTTTTCATTGTTTTCATAAAATAAAAGGAAATGCATTTCTTTTGCACTAACACAGGGTCTAACAAAATTTTCTAGTGAATTATACTAAGTGAGCTAGCAAAAATGTGGTTGCTCCCTGGTTCTTATTTTAAACTACCTTTTCTATTTTCTTTAACTTTGGGCTAAAATGATTTTAAATGGTAAACCCTTCCTTACTTTGGTGTACTGTGGGGTTTACTATTTTTAAACAGATTAGGGAGTGATTGAGTACTTCTCTGATTTTTCTTAACCCCAGTCTAACAGTGTAACCATTTTTCCCTCTTTTATTTAGCTTTTGGTCAGAACACTATTTAATTCAAAACTTAAATTCTTCTGCAACACTTAGGGGGTTTTGTATTTTTCCTAAGTAGTTCATATTATTTAGAACCTGGCAAAATTGGTTTGACTAAATTTGGTTGAATAAAACTGAAGTTATAAATTTTACAAGCTCTGTTTGTGTTTAAAAGAGAAATGTGTTGGGGGCCTTCGGCTTCCGAAGGTCCTCAAAAACATGATCTAACAATGTTTCTGGAAGTATAATGCATGAGCAGGTATCTTCGAACTTGAGTTAAAGCCACAGTATGAAGGAGCACAAAAGGAGTACGAAGGATGGCACAGAGCCGAAGAGGTGCGCAGAAGAGCTTCGGCAAGATAACAGAAAAGGAAACCGACTTAAAGATGAAAAGGCCATTTAGACCTCGACGGATTAATATGGAGTTATTAGCAAATGTAAAGGACATGGGTGTAATTTTACATGGGCTGCGTCCCGTGCCTATAAATAGATGAACAGTGCTCCCGTACTGTTCACGCTGACTGGGTATTTACCTTCGCGCTACGTTTGTATTTTTACCTCCTTTCCAGCCGAAGGTACATTTGTAATTTGTTATCATTTTTATTTTCCCATAATGATAAAATAGAAATGAGATAATAATAACATATGACTATTTCTATTATCTTTCATGTTTTATATAATTCTTTCTTCACCATTATATGTTGCATCGATGAAGGTATGCCCTTCACAACCTTCGTCCGAAGATCATCAAATCCCAAGGGAAATAATGCTTCGAAGGACGAAGGACTATAACGTTTAACATTTTCTGTGTTGCCTTGTTCTAAACTTATAGCATTTGAGAACAAGTCCCCAACATTGGCGCCCACCTCCGGTGAACCCTTTTCGACCACCTTCGGCAAGCATCGACCTTCATCATGCCGCCAAAGAAAGCTTAGCGACAGGGGCTGCCGCTCTATAGCCGCTGGACCCGAACCAGGACACCCTTTCTCTTCGAGAGGCCCGAAGCCAGAAGAGGAAGGCCACCAGTCCAATGCCCCAGGAGGATGACTTGGACCAAGAGATCAGGAATATGGAGATGCTCCATCAGCAAGTGCAAAGGAAGAAGGAAAAGATGGCTCGGCTAGCTGACCTACAAAGGCAGATAGACGAAGCCACTAAAGAAGTTCGTCATCTTGCTCAAGATGAGCAAAACCGAAGGCCCCAGCACACAGAGCTTCATCAAGAGGGCTTCTTCAACGAGGATGACTGGTATGAGGATTTCCATCATGGAAATTTTGCTTTTGATGATGCTTCTCCTCTGTCAGCAGAACTACAGGCTACACCTTGGCCCCCGTCTTACAAGCCACCCCAGCTCCCCATGTATGACGGACACTCAGATCTGAAGCAGTTTCTGATGAGCTACGAAGCGACCGTATCTTCGTATGGTGGTAATACTACGGTCATGGCGAAGTCTTTCGTCCTGACAGTCAAGAATGTTGCACAAACTAGGTACTCCTCTCTTCGGCCAGGAACAATCACATCATGGCAGAAGCTGAAGGACATGCTGATCACCAGTTTCCAAGGGTTTCAGACGAAGCCGATCACCGCTCAAGCTTTGTTCCAGTGCACCCAAGATCATGAAGAATACCTTCAGGCGTATGTTCGAAGGTTTTTGCGTCTGAGGGCACAGGCGCCAACGGTGCCCAATGAAATTGTCATTGAGGCCATGATCAAGGGGCTTTGGCCAGGACCTACGGCCCAATACTTTGCCAGGAAACCCCCTCAGACTCTGGAGAAGCTGCTCCAAAAGATGGATGAATACATTCGCGCTGATAATGACTTTCGCCAGAGAAGGGAGGAAGCTTACAGGTTCTCCGAAATGACCATGGGCTTCGGAGGGAGAATCCACCCAAGGCACGTCAGGTCGATTCACTCCGCTCAAAATGACAATAGAGGAAGTCAACAACAGAGGCCGCAATATTCTTCCCAAGCTTCGGGACAGCAACAAAGCTATCCTCGGCCTACAGCTCCAAGGGGCAGAGGTGCCACGGGCTTCGGTGGAAGGTTTGGGGATCAGCCCAGGAAAATTTATTGTCTATTCTGCGGTGAGGACAAGGGCCATACTACAAGGATGTGCCATGTCACCATCCAGAAATAGAAGGAGATAGCAGAAGCTGCAGCCCAACAGAACCAGCTGAAGCAAGTTATGCATACTACTTTGTATCATTCACCGTACATCCCAGAGTATGTGGGTAACCATCCTGCAGCTTCTGTTGCTTCGGCAAGTCAACCTTAGGCATCTTGGCAACAGCCTCCACCTCCACCACCAATGCAACGAGGCCAGCAGCCAGAAGGGAGCCAGCACACTCACCAGCAACGAGACTTCAGAGAGGAGTCCGAAGCTCGCACAGTCAACAGCACTGTGCCAGAATTGAAGCACATCTACTAGAAGATATCCTACCTCTGCAACGGTTTTTTGCATTTGCCATCATTTTCTTTTTAATAAGGGGCAATCATTGAAAGCACAGTTCCTTTTGTTGTTTTTATATTCTTGTAATAGCTTCGCTATTGTCATGATATAATATACCTTCTTCAAAGACTTACGGAGTCCGAAAGTTGCCGAAGCATGAAAATTCGTTCCTAAGAGAACTTGTGGCAACAAAAAACATCTCCGAAGCTACAAAAAGTCGTTCTACGGAACGCAGCGTAAGCTTGCCGAAGCTACAAAAAGTCGTTCCTAAGGGAGCGCAATGTAAGTTTTCTGCTCAAAAGTCGTTCCAAAGGGAATGCAGAGCTTATAGCGAAAAATAAACGCTGATTCCACCGAAATATAAGGCGAAGCGCGAAAAGTCAACGCGAATACTGCCGAAATAGAAGGCGAAGAAGTTCAAAAGACGTTCCTAAGGGGATGCAGAACTTATAGCGAAAAGTCAGCGCTGATACACCGAAAAATAAGTGGTGAAGCCGAAAAATAAACGGCAAAGTGATTGTGTATAACACTGAGGGAATGTGTGTATCTTCGGCACAAATATCATTTTTCATAGCATAACATCATCACATCATTCGCATAGCATAACATCATACATCATATCGCATCAATGGCACAAGAAGGGGATATAATATTGATCTTCGGAAATTGCTTCGAAGAGGTTATGCCAAGGCACAAAATGTTTTGAACAAGTGCAACTTCATCAATTTTAATGTGGAAAGAAATCCATTGTTCACGAAGCTTAATGTTTTTACGGAATATGGATTTTCTTCACGAAGCATGAAAAGAAGGGAAGGTGTTTTTTCGCCGAAGGCTCAAAAATGGTATGTACGTAAAGTTTCATGCATCGTAAAGAATTAAGTCACAAATAGCTTATCTATTACATTCCAGACTACAAGATGTTACACACTTTGTTCATCAAATACTACATTCCAAACGTTTTTACAATAACAGCTATTCTTCTTTTAAAACTGCTTCTGCAGTTTCGTTTAACAGTTGAGCAACAGCTTCGTCCAAAATAGCTTCGGCCATTTTAATGATCTCATCTTCTTTCTTTGCTTCTGGGTCGACTGTTGGCTCGAAGAGCTCCGGGGAAGGAGATAGTTCAGCTGCGGTATGAAACGTAAATAAGTTCAAAGTCACAAAATTAGAAAATAAAGTTAAAAGTTATTAAATAATACCTATTCACCCCTCGAGTTCCACAACTTTCTCAACTGCCTTTGTTGCTTCTTTTGCATCGTGAGAATCTTTCTCGCTCTTTTTTATTATCTCGTGGGCCATCCCTCGGCCACCATTCTCCCAGATGTCAGTGAAGAATTTTCCGCCAAATAAGCTTGCTTCGGTCGAGGGGTCTTTTGTATCTTCAATGGACAAACTAGCTTCGGCTTGGGCCAAAGCTTTCACATGTTCGCAACCGGACTTCTCCAAAATAGCCGCAATCCCTCTGGCACCTGAGAAGGCACAGACATCCCCACGACCACTCAAAATTTCCTCAAAAGCTTCGGCCTCGTTGCTGATCCAGTCAATCGGGCCCTCAGGATCGCCTCTTACGAAGTTATCCTCGCTAGAGTATGCGCCAACTTTGGCGAAGCTAGTTTTTATTTTATCTACACATTCTATAGATTTTTCATAACATTTCTCTTTCGAAGAGTGAAGTTCTACAACTATCTTCTCCCAATAATTTTTCCAATAGTTACTGTCGTCTCGGTCAGCTTCGGTGATAGCGCATTTCAAATTTACCTCGGCCAGCTGTTTCCGAAGATCTTCAATTTCGCATTTCTAAGCTTCAGATTGGGCTTTGGAAGTAGCTTCGCCTTCTTTTATCTTATTCACTAATGAGTTCAATATTTTATCTTTTTCAAGACCTTCGTTCCTTAGCTCAATTACTTCGGAACGAAGGTTGCTCAAAGCTATGGCACATCCTTCGTCTTCGACACTTTTTTGCGCCCTGAGGGCATTGCTAAGAATAAGGCCTTGCAAAAGGAGTGCAGTATTAAGTATAAGCAAATGGAAAATTTTGTTTTTAAGTACAAGAATCTAATTCTCTCACCTTTAAGCTATTGTATGCTAAGCTGTTGGCCAGTTCATCTTTTGATAGCACCGAGAGCCCCTCTTCTAGTGTCGGGAATCCAAAGCTCCTGCTCATCTCCCGGCAGACAGAAATCTCTTTGTTGTCCGGGAGACAATACAAGAAGTCTTCTTCTCCGCTGCCGTTGAATATCAATGCCACTTTCGGATATTTCAGTCTCTGGGCATAACATTAGGCTTCTGCTTCTCTTCTGCAGATAACTTCTTTCCCGAAGCATGTCGTATAATATAATTGAGAGCTTCGAAAGATGCTTCGGGAATAGGAATGGCAGTTTTTTCAGACACAATTTCTTTTGCAGCCTCTTTTTCCGTTTCTTCTTCTATTTCCAAGGATTTCTCCTTGGCAGGCCCTGAGGGCCCAGCTTCGGTCTTGGCTTGGCTCTTGGCAGCCTCGGCTTCGGATAGTTTTGCCTCAATTTGTGGTTTCAAAGCTTCGACAGTCTTCTTTGGAGTAGAGCTTGAAGTTTTTATTGTTTCGAGCACATCTAGTACGTTCACCATCCTCCTCCTCTTGGGAGTCGTTGTAAGATCCTTTTGTGCCTTCGGCATTGTCACCTCTGCCGAAGGGCTTATAACTTCTAATGTCTTTGTTTTCTCGACTGTTATCTCTTCAATATTAGTGGCCTCTTATTCATCTGATTTGGCTGATGACGCCTTCGGCATTACAGCTGACTCTTCAATTTTCTGTGCAATCGCAGGTTCTTCGGCTTCAGTAGCCGAAGAGGTCTCACCACCAAATTTGGGCACTATGGCCGGTTCTATGAAGCGTGGTCGGTGAGTAAGGACCTTCATCTTTTTTCCCTTCGGCGCAGGCTCGCTTGGAGCAGCTGAAGCATCATCTTTCCCGGAAGTTACACTCTTTCTTTTTTGCCCCCACGTCGGGTAGCGATAGTCAGGATACATGAATCTGATGGCATCAAAAACTCTATTTAATCTCTTCTTTTTCTGGCTTCCGAAGGCCGTAGATAACGCATTGTCCTCCACCTTGGAGTACGGCCCAAGCAGATCATCACTTGTAGTCGATGCTTTTCAGCCAGTCGTCGTCTGGCTCGATAAACTGGTCTCTAAACCTGAAGGTATATTTTAGTCGAACCAAACCACCTTCGTGAGGATTGCTGATGGTTTCTTTTGGCATCTCCCAGTTGGCTACCAATGGCCATATCCTGTAGGCCACATGCTCTTGAACTAAGTCTCTTGTCCCGATGAAAGAGCAGACTAAGCGGAAGGCCTTGCGACATTCTTCGGTCGCTTCATCAATTTCTACCTTCGGTTTCCAGAGGCCGAAGCGTTGCCAGATAGGGCGCATAATGATCCCTTTAATATCCTATCGTGCCTTTAAATCATTTTTCACGTAAAACCATTCTTTCATCCAATCTCCAGGCCATCTTTTTCGAAAGGTTGGCATGGGGCAGCTTGACCCAGAGCGAGCAACGAAGCTATAGCAGCCAAAATTTTTATGATACTGCTCCTTCCCCCAGGGTTTTGTCTCATATAATAGTTTGTGCATACTGCAGAAACTTTTTGCATTTGGCTCCAAGCCTTGACTCCTTACAGCCCATACGAAGATCCCCATTCTTATGATCGCTTCGGGCGTAATTTGATGAAGATAAACCTGGTATGTCTTCAGAACTTCCACCACAAAACTGCATAGGGGGAACCGAAGTCCAACCTTGAAGAAGCTTCGGAAGATCACGACTTCATTCTCTTCGGGAGTAGGAGAAGTCTTGTCTCCATTGTCAGCCCTTACAATAGACACATCTCGAAAATACCTTCCCCTCATATTGTCGAGATGACTCTGTTTAATAGTTGATTTTCCGAAAACTGTATGACTTGGTCGCCAGGGTCGATCTTCGGAGTCTTCGCCACCACTTTCCACATCATAACTGTCACTATCACCAGTGTCTTCAAATAAACCTTCCAAAATCTCCCGTGTAATCTTCTCTATATTTGTCTTCGCTATTGATTCAAGAAAGCCAAGATTCTTCTCCTCAGAATTGCTCAGCTTTGTTTCGGCAACAGCTTTTTTATCTTGAGACATCTTCGGAAATGCTGGAAAAGTACTCTCAAAGCCGAAGCTTAAAAAATTTTTTAAGCCAAGCAAATGTTGGTGCGCAAGAGCTAGAAATTGAGTAAGCAAAAGCAGATGGCAAGAAAGCGTGCCAAATGAGCTCGTGGTGCGCTCTTATTTATACGCCTAGTGCGTTGAAAACTGGAAGGACCCGCTTGTCAGTGACTGTTGCTATTCTAGCAAAGGGAAGGTGTTTTTTTGGACCTTCGTCTTGGGGCCTTCGTCCATATCGCAATCTGAATTTATCATTTTAACAAATTAATATTGCGAGGGGCTACTATTGGGGGCCTTTGGCTTCCGAAGGTCCTCAAAAACATGATCTAACAATGTTTCTGGAAGTATAATGCATGAGCAGGTATCTTCGGACTTGAGTTAAAGCCACAGTATGAAGGAGCACAAAAGGAGTACGAAGGATGGCGTAGAGCCGAAGAGGTGCACAGAAGAGCTTCGGTAAGATAACAGAAAAGGAAACCGACTTAAAGATGAAAAGGCCATTGAGACCTCGACGGATTAATATGGAGTTATTAGCAAATGTAAAGGACATGGGTGTAATTTTACATGGGCTGCGTCCCGTGCCTATAAATAGATGAACAGTGCTCCCGTACTGTTAACGCTGACTGGGTATTTGCCTTTGCGCTACGTTTGTATTTTTACCTTCTTTCAAGCCGAAGGTACATTTGTAATTTGTTATCATTTTTATTTTCCCATAATGATAAAATAGAAATGAGATAATAATAACATATGACTATTTATATTATCTTTCATGTTTTATATAATTCTTTCTTCACCATTATATGTTGAATCGATGAAGGTATGCCCTTCACAACCTTTGTCCGAAGATCATTAAATCCCAAGGGAAATAATGCTTCGAAGGACGAAGGACTGTAACGTTTAACATTTTCTGTGTTGCCTTGTTCTAAACTTATAGCATTTGAGAACAAGTCCCCAACAAAATGTTTAAAAGGTTTTCTGAAAAACCAGTTTGCACCGAGGACCCTAGGCTTTTCCTAAAACAATCCTGCAACTTATACCCCTACGCAACTATTCATCTGAGTCTCTGACAATTCAAAAACCCCCCTGACTTCATTTCCTTCTTCCCCGAGGTCCCTCCCCCTTTTGAACAGTACCCACGGAAGTAAATTGGGCGGCGCGGCTTACCTGCAGTGAGGGAGGTCCGACGAAGGGTGGGGTTGGCTTCGGGAAGTCCTTGTGGTCACGACGAGGTACGGCTCGACGACGGTGATGGCCGAAATCGGCCGGTCCACGTGCGCAGGCAGGCGAGCTCGTCGGCGGCGGGTGCTCTGGCCTATCCACGGTGATATAGTTCAATCCAAGGGCACGGGAAGCTTCACGGGGTGCTAAGGAGTCTACCCGTGCAAGGAATTGAAGAAAGGCTCACCGTGGAGCTCGGTCTACACTCGCCAGCGGTTGGGTGAAGTCCGGTGACCTTGATTTGGTGTCTCCGGTGAGGCAGAGCACGATTCCTCGCTCTGGGAGCTTCACCGAGGCACCTAGAGTCTCTCTCGAGGGTTGGACGGGGCTGGGAATGCCTCGGTTGGCCGGTCTATGGTGGTGGGTGCTCGGGCGGCCGCTGGCAGGCTATGCGCCAGGCAAACAACAGTGATATTGCGCTCCGGCGAGGTCAAGAGCGGGCGGGGGCGTACGGTTGAAGCCTTGGCTGGCTTTATAGGCGCGTGCACAGGCAGTGGCACGGCCTCGGCTTGGTGCGGCTCGGGGCGTGTGGGGTCGGGTGCCGGGCGTGCTCTGGTGAGGTCAGGGCGCGTCGAACACGTGGAGTTGTGTTTCTGCCCTTGTTCAAATGCTTGCTGAGATCGCAAACATGCGAATCTTGGCAAAAATCCTGCACAGACCTCTTCCTCGCACCTAGGGCTATCTCTTGTATGTGAGTTCCAATGGCAGATATGCCCTAGCTAGGAAGATATGCGGACGCCAAATCTGGGTTGTCTCACTGTTCTCCCTGAGAAAAAAGTGGTGTCAAATCGTGTCAAACGACTTTGGCTCGGGTTCAAATTTTTCTAGTGTGTTCCTTAGATAGTTTGGCTCCTTTTTGGTATTCAGACCAAGTGGTTTTGGCGCCATTTACTAAGTGAACACGTCTGATCTTTAAACTAGGGTTTATTTTTGACTTAGAGAAGATTAGAGAGCTCTAGTGTGCTTTCTACTTAAGGAATGGATTTGGGGTCTTTAAGGGGCCTTTTTGTAATGATTCCTTTACTGTTTTTGTGGATACACTAGTGTACTTAGATTTTGGTTAAGGATTAGAAACATGAATTGGCCACTTGATTAGCTTGCCCACTAATCCCTTGCTTGGAAGTCTAGTGCTTTAAGGGTCTAGGTTTTAACCTCTTTTGCCCAAGGTGACAATTGCTCAAAATGTTTGGGGTGAAGCTTTTGTCATTAACATTCTTAGTTAATCCATGGTTTCCAAGGCTTTGGGGCTCCCTCTCCTCCACTTAATACATGTGATAACAAGTCATGGGTACAAGTAGGGCCTTGGTAACACCTGGGGTGTTACATAGGGTATACCCGTCATCGCGAGAGAATCGGGTCGCCACCGACGCCGCCGTAGAACCTCACCTTCGTCACCACTCGGCACCGGTGAATCGCCCTAGGGCGTTCGGTCGTGTGCGTGGGACGTGCCCAGGAGGGAGGCCAAGTGCGCGAAGCCTCGAGGCGACGGGGATTCTTCGCCGTAGTTGGTGCTCCGCCGCGGGACTGCTTCGCGCCGTGGCTAGGTGTCCCTGCTTCGCCGCCATCGGTAAGAACTCCCAATACCGATTCGCCCATGCACCTACATCGTGTAGCACCAGATTGATTTGGGAATCGTGCGCTGGGGGCTTGAATCACGCGCTCGCCCGCGATGGCGCGGCGCGGATTGGGGATGACACACGTACACCGTTCAATCCTGTGGTAGCGGTGAAGATGGAACCGGGGCATACCGCTTCGTGGTGCAATCTGAACCCCAGATCTCTAATCCAACGGCCCTCTGTGCGTACCGATTCGGTGTTAAGTAGGTCTAATCCTGGCCACTGAAGTTTAATCGAACGGCCAGAGCTCCTCGTAACCCCTCCACGGGCGCAGATTTGCACATAGGCCCCCGAAGTATTTAGTTAACAACCCGCAGTCCATTGGCCACTGTGCCCTGAGTCTTAAGAACTTTTACACCAAGACCCCTGTGGTTCTCAGATTTTGTCGCCCAGTCCAGAGAAGATTAAAAACAGTAATTATAGAAATTCGTTTTTAATAAAAAAAATAAATCTAGAAACTTGTAAAATGCATAGAAAATTCATTTTTAATCCAAATCGATCCATTCCAATTCCTAAAATTTTGTGATATTAATGTCTATCACCTAGAGTCCCTGTTTTGACATGAACACAGAAAGAAAATTTATTTCTCATGTAATTCCATTTCAAGCACATTAAACCTTTGGAAATTCATAATTCAAAATCTATAACTCCAAATTTAATGATTCCTGTTCCTAGGTTCTTATTTTAATGTGTAGATTTTTATCGTGTATTTTATTCACATGTTTGATGCAATGTTAATTTTTGCTATACTATGTATGTATTGTGTTGATGCGAGTAGACGAGCAAGCCACTATGGATTCTGAGGTTCAGCAAGTAGAAGTAGCTGAGCAGGAGCTCATTGAAGGCAAGTTGTGCTCTTGATCACTTACTTTTTCCCAGCCATGTTCTTATTAATTATAATGATCTGCATAGGTTAATTTTGATGGGATCCAATAGGTTACCCCAGTTTTGGTTATCTTTATACCTTGTTCACCACTAAAACATTTTTTGGTAGTACCTGCTATTGGTTTATGTGGATTTGGGTATGGAGATACACTATTCATGATTACTCTTTTATTATCTTTTTATTATTGCTGCTCATGTTAAGATCATTATGTTAATGGGAACATGGAGCGACCACCCGAGAAAACAGTGCTACCACAAGGGTTTAATGGGACGCCCTTGGCTGATTAACTAGGAAAGCTAGTGGATGTCTTCCTTACCCGAAAGGGGCAAGGGCATTAGGGGAGTGGTCAGTGTAGGGAGGTCCTTGGGTTGATTTTGCTGCGATGGCGGTCAGGCGAGGGATTCCTGCACTAAAGCTTCCTATAAACTATAGCGGGATTTCTGAAGCTAGTGGAACTTTGTAAAGGCCTCGTAGTGTTACCCTGCCTCGCCTCCTCGGTAGAGGTGTATGGGATTGGACGTCTCTTGGCAGATGGGTAATATGACTTGTGGGTGAAGATGCGCAACCTCTGTAGAGTGTAAAATTGGTATACTAGCCGTGCTCACGGTCATGAGCAGCTCGGACCCTCACATGATTAATTTATGGAACTTAAATTTAATTTGACATTTGCATCGCATTTGGGATTATTTTACTATTACTTTTCTTTATTATTATTAAGGTTTGGTATTTACTTACACTTAGTACTTGCTAATAAAATTTTGACCAAATTATAAAAAGCAATGCTCAGCTTCAGCCTTTATTTTATTGATCAGCCTTACACTTCACATGAACTCCCACCTTTGGTTAGTTCATGCACATTATTCCCCACGACTTGTTGAGCTATGAACATATGTGAGATCACTCTTGCTGTCTCACACCCCCATAGGAGAAGAACAGGTGGTCGAAGAGGAGCCGCCTAACACCGAGGCATTCGACTTGATCTAGGTGGCGTCTCCCAGTAAGCTTTGTGGCACTAGGGAATAATATTTAGTTCGCTTTACTTTATCATTTATTTTTGTAAGACTTCCACTATGTAATAATTACATTTATGATATTTATGACATTTATCTCTATGCACTCTGTTATTATATGTGTTGTTCTTCCTTGGCGCACATATGAGATGCACCCAGATTCGTCCCTTAAATCCGGGTGTGACATGGACCACTTGACCAAGTCAGCCCACTTCATACCCGTCAAGACCAACTACAGCAGTGCAGTATTGGCAGAGTTGTACATGTCCCGGATAGTTTGTCTTCACGGTGTACCAAAGAAGATAGTGTCAGACAGAGGAACGCAGTTCACCTATCATTTCTGGCGGCAGTTACATGAAGCCTTGGGTACATATCTGAATTTCAGTTCAGCCTATCATCCGCAGACAGACAGTCAGACCGAAAGAACTAATCAAATCCTCGAAGACATGTTGAGAGCCTGTGCGTTGCAAGATCAGTCCGGATGGGACAAGAGGTTGTCTTATGCAGAGTTCTCCTATAACAACAGTTACCAGGCCAGCTTGAAGATGTCACCATTTGAAGCGCTTTATGGGAGGAGTTGTAGAACTCCACTGCAATGGGATGAGCCTGGAGAAAAGCAAGTGTTTGGGTCGGACATTCTGCTTGAAGCTGAAGAGAACATCAAGATGGTCCGGGAGAATCTGAAGATAGCGCAATCAAGGCAGCGAAGTTATGCAGACACAAGAAGAAGTGAGCTAAGTTTCGAAGTTGGAGATTTTGTCTATTTGAAGGTATCACCTATCAGAGGAGTCAGAAGATTTGGAGTCAAAGGCAAGCTAGTGCCCCGCTATGTTGGTCCATATCAGATTCTCGCAAGGCGTGGAGAAGTGGCCTATCAGCTCAGTTTGCTAGAAGGCTTGTCCGCAGTGCATGATGTCTTTCATGTGTCTCAGTTGAAGAAGTGTCTGCATGTGCCAGAAGAGCAGTTGCCAGTGGAAGGTCTGGAGGTCTAGGAAGACTTGACCTACATAGAGAAGCCAGCGCAGATTCTTGAGACTTCAGACAGAGTCACCCGGAGGAAGACTATCAGAATGTGCAAAGTCAGATGGAGTCACCACTCTGAGGAAGAAGCAACCTGGGAGCGTGAAGATGATCTGATGGCCAAGTACCCTGATCTATTTGCTAGCCAACCTTGAATCTCGAGGGCGAGATTCTTTTAAGGGGGATAGGTTTGTAACGCCTTGAATTTGGGGGTAGAATTTTTTCTTCATTTTACTCACCAAATTCAGGCGTTACTCTCTTTTCTTTTCTCGTCTCGCTCCCTCTTCCCAATTTCAAAGCAATATAGTGACGGGTGTCCGTGTCATGTGTAAACAAAACCTAAATGTCATGGGTGTTGCATCATGCTGAAGCATATTTCTTTGTCTGATGTCGTGGTTAGTCGCGTGTTCGTCTCGTCCCGTTTCGGATTTCGGTTCGCGATAGAATTCCGATTGGTGGTTGTGCGTGTCGTGGGTTTTTACCTGCGATGTGACCCAGCTCGGCCCAACCCGGCCCGGTCCGGCCCAGTACGTCCCACGCGCCCCTGGTGCCCCTGCCCCCATGCGCGCGCCCCCCTCCCCCTGGTCTCTTTCTCTCATTTGATTTCTCCCGCGCAGCAACCTCCCTCTCCCTCTCCCACCTCTCTCTCTCTCCCCGTGGTGCCCTAGGGTTTGGAGACGGTGATCGCCGGAGTTTGGATCCCCGAGGTGAGCTTCCCCTTCCCTCTCCCTTTCTCTCTATCTCTCTCTCCCCCCTCCCTTTCTCCCTCCCCTGGCCGCGCGCCATCCCTTGCGCGTGTCGCACGCCATCCCCTGCCCCGCCGCGTGTCCCTCCCCCCGCGTGCGCCGCACGCCCTCCCCTGCCCCGCTGCGCGCCCCTTCCCCGTAGTGCCCCCTCCCCCACGCGTGCCCTCCCCGGCGAGCCCCCTCCCCGGTGAACCCCTCCCCGTCGTGCCCCCTCCCCGACGAGCCCCCTCCCTGCCGCGAGCCCCTCACCGGTGGCCCTCTCCGCCGCGGCCCCGCCCCCGTCGCGCCCCCTCCCCAGCGAGCCCCTCCCCAGCGAGCCCCTCCCCGGCCATCCTCGGCGAGCCCCCTCCCCGGTGAGCCCCCCTCCCCAGCGAGCCCGCCCCCGCGCCCCGCGCCCTGGCCGCACGCTGGTGGCCACACCCGCCCCTGCGCCCCGCGCTGTGGCTGCGCCCTCGACCGTGCCTCGGTCGCGCCCCCGGCCGTGCCCCTACCCGCGCCCTCGCGCGCCCCTGCCCTGCCCGCGCCCGTGCCCCGGCGGCCTCGCACCCCGCGTGCCTGCACGGTTCACGTGCCCTCGGCACGCGCAGCATGCTCTCGTGCGTGCGACCGTAGTCGCGCGGCGTTCAACTCTCGTCTTCATCCATTTTAATTTTAGTTTAGTCGATGTACTGCATCGCGCGCTTCGTCGCGTGACGGTTCATTCTAAATTCATCTTTATTAATGTGCTGCGTTGCGCGGTTCGTCGCGCGATGATTCTTTTTAATTTTATATTTATTAATGTGTTGTGTCGCGCGCTTCGTCACGCGATGATTCGTTTTAAATGCAGTTCTGTTGACGTAAGCCGTCGTGCGTTTCGTCGTGCAACGCTTAACGTTTATCTATAATTAATGCAAGAATCTCGTTGCGTGATCTGTCGCGCGGCGAGTCGTTTATTTCTTAATTCAATTTAAATGCTGCGTCGCGCATCTCGCCGTGCGACCACTCCCTTTAATTCATCTTTATCTAATTATAATGATTAAATGTGGAACATGACCTTACTTTATGCTAAACGTAGTGGCCAAATTAATACCCTTCTATTCAACGAGTGGTTTAATTTATAATTATGTAACGTGATCGCTTCTCGACCGTAGACTCGACCGTCATTTCCTCTTTCTCGCTTAACCGTAATTGAGAGCCCCGCGTTGAACGTCTGTTTGATTATTGCATTCCATTAAATGGTGTACTATTCTTTTGTATTAAATGTGTGGGATGTATGTTTGAACTCGTATAGATAACGGTCAGTTGGTGGAGTCCGAAGGAGTTGCAGGTGAAGACCCTTAGGAGCAGTAGATTGGTGAAGGCAAGTGTCCCTTGACCTATCTTTGTCCTATACATTCTATAATTCGCTCCTCGCATTTACACAGTTATACCTAAGGATTGACTAGCTTTTATTATCCATGTCCTTGTTTACCTATTTGGGTTGGATTATTATTGTTTAGCTTTATGCTATTGCTCAACACTAATCAATGAACATGATGAGATTTATCAATGATACGCTGTTTCCCTCCTTTATTATGATGTTATACTTGTGGCATTTAAGGGGGCTCGAGCGGTTTCTCGATTGCCTCTCTGTAAGGACCTGTTCGTTGGATGACCGCCCGGGAAAACAGTGCAACCATGAGGGTGGAGTGGGACGCCCTTAGCTAAATAATTAGAGGAACCGGGGTGTAGTTCGCTTAGCCGTCGTCCTGTTAATGGGGCTCGGTGTATGCGGCTCGCTCTGCCAAGTTTGGTTCACCCCTTAGGGAGGAGTGCGGTACATTTAGGAAACCTAACGGGCGGCTACAACCCCGGGGAATCTTTGTAAAGGCTACGTAATGATACCCTGCTGGGTCACCTTGGTAGTGATGAATGGAGAGTCATGATCTCCAGGCAGAAAGGGAATCACGGCTTGTGGGTAAAGTGCGCAACTTCTGCAGAGTGTTTGAAAACTGATATATCAGCCGTGCTCGTGGTTTTGAGCGGCCAAGGGAGCTCCATTGATTAGTGGCACTTGATCAGAGATGTTCGGATTATAGGTGGCAATGAGAATGATGGTTTTGGTGTTGACTCTGGTAATGGTAAGTGGTATTCTTTCCGTTTGGAAAGGGTACGTTTGGGTTAATAACGTGGGTTAATTCTAAAACTTGGCTTTCTGTACTAGTAATAATAATCTAACCAACTAAAAGCAACTGCTTGACTTACCCCCCACATAAAGCTAGTCTACTACAGCCAAACAAGTCACTTGTTGAGTATGTTGATGTGTACTCACCCTTGCTCTACACACCAAACCCCCCATCCTCAGGTTGTCTGCATTGCAACCACTGCTCAGGAGAAGATGAAGCCATGGAAGGAGACTTCCAGGAGTTCCAAGATTACGACGAGTTCTAGGCATGGGTTAGCGGCAACCCCCAGTCGGCTGCCTGTGAAGGCCGCGTGCATCTACGTTTCTTTTCTGCACTTTGATTATTGTAAAGACTATGTGGATGTCTTAGACATATGATGTAATCGACTATTGTTCCCCTTTTATGTTATTATTCGAGCACTATGTGATGATGTCCAGTTATGTAACTGCTGTGTACGTGAATTGCTGATCCTGGCACGTACATAGTTCACATTCGGTTTGCCTTCTAAAACCGGGTGTGACAAGGGGATTCCTGCATTGCTCTTCCTAGAAACTGTAGCGGGTTTTTTGAAGCTTGTGGAACTTTGTAAAGGCCTCATAGTGGATCCCTAGCCATTCACCTTAGTAGTGTCTAAGGGTCTAGCTAACCCTGGCGACATAGGATACACCACTTGTGGGTACAAGGTACAACCTCTGCTGTGTGTAAAACTGGTATACTAGCCGTGCTCACGGTCATGAGCAGCTCAGGACTCTTGCATGACTAATTTATGGAATTAAATTCAATTTGTCATTTGCATCACATTGGGATTTATTATTAATTTTGTTCTATTATTATTCTGGTTTGGTATTTACTTACATTTAGTATCTGCTAATAAAATTTGACCAACTTATTAAAAGCAATGCTCAGCTTTAACCCCTATTGTTGATCAGCCTTACATATCACATGAACTCCCACCTTTGGTGAGTTCATGCACATTATTCCCCACAACTTATTGAGCTATGATCTTTTGTGAGCTCACACTTGCAATATATGAACCCACCCACAGGATATGAACAGGTGGTCCAGGAGGAGCCGTACAATGTGGAGTACAAGTTGATCTTGGTGATGTCTCCCAGTCAGCTTTATGGCGCCAAGGATGGTCGTTTAGCTCGCTTTTTTATTATCATTTATTTTTGTAAGACTTCTGCTATGTAATAATGACATTTATGATATTTGTGACATTTATCTCTATAAACTTCGTCAATATATGTGTTGTTCTTCTTTGGCGCACATATGACACGCACCTGCCTTTATCCTTTAAATCCGGGTGTGACAGAAGTGGTATCAGAGCAAATGTTGACTGTAGAACGAAACCTAGATAGACCTAGACAAAACCCTTATCTACTTACCTTACTCTGATTCTTTCTATACTTTTCTTGATCCTGTCTCACCTTCTACTGTTCTACTCTAACTACTCTTATCTTTTCTGTTTTAAGACAAGATGGATTTCACACCTTGGAATCCTACATCTATGACCCTCTAAAGAGATAGGAAACCTAAGACAAAATTAAAAATTATTTCCTCTAGTTAAAATGTTGGATGATTGTTCTGATGATAAATATCCGATTTGCTTCTTTGATTGATTGAAATATTATAGAAGGGAATTCTAGCATGTACCACCATAAGGTAATGTATTAGCTTTAGTAGGTGACACACTAATCTACTTAGCTAATAAAACCCCCAAAGTAACATGTCCCATAATTACTCGTCTTGTCTACAATTCTTTCTTACCATGTGTTTCTAACTCAGATGGTCAATACTAGGAAGGGAGGTGGAATTGATCTACCTGCCAACCCATTCAACCGGAGGGTGCTTAGACAACAACAAGCAGAGATGGATCCCCCGAATCCTCCACCGGCGGGAACTGATCCACTGGTTGCAGCTCAGATGCAGATGCTGCAACAGATGGCAAATACGATGACGGATATGCAGGCGCATATGCGGCAGGAACATCAAGAGATGCGCCAGGAGAGACAAGAGATGAGGGAGGAGATGCATCAAGAGCGAATGGTGCGACAGCAGCAAGCACCAATGCATCCACCACCACCACCAGTTCCACCCCAGGATAAGCACCGGGAGTTCATGAGCCATAAGCCACCGACGTTCGCCAGCTCTCCAGATGCTCTGCACGCTGATGATTGGCTGAAGTCAGTGGAGAAGATGTTGATTATTACTCAGTGCTCTAACTGGGAGAAGGTTCTGAAAGTCGCCTAGAGGGGGGTGAATAGGGCGAATCTGAAATTTACAAAGTTTAAGCACAACTACAAGCCGGGGTTAGCGTTAGAATTAAAATCGAGTCCGAGAGAGAAGGCGAAAACAAATCACAAGCAAATAAAGAGTGTGACATGGTGATTTGTTTTACCGAGGTTCGGTTCTTGCAAACCTACTCCCGGTTGAGGTGGTCACAAAGACCGAGTCTCTTTCAACCCTTTCCCTCTCTCAAACGGTCACTTAGACCGAGTGAGCTTCTCTTCTCAATCAAACGGGACACTAAGTCCCCGCAAGGACCACCACACAATTGGTGTCTCTTGCCTCAGTTACAATTGAGTTGATCACAAGAAAGAATGAGAAAGAAAAAGCAATCCAAGCGCAAGAGCTCAAACGAACACAAGTCACTCTCTCACTAGTCACGATTTGATTGGAATGATCTTTGGACATGGGAGAGGATTTGATCTCTTTGGTGTGTCTTGTATTGAATGCTATAGCTCTTGTAAGGTGTAGGAAGTCTGAAAACTTGGATGAAATGAATGGTGGGGTGGTTGGGGTATTTATAGCCCCACCCACCAAAAGTGGTCGTTGGGAGGCTGTATGTCGCATGGCGCACCGGACAGTCCGGTGCGCCACCGGACACTTTCCGGTGCGCCAGCCACGTCACCCGACCGTTAGGGTTCGACCGTTGGAGCTTCTGTCTTCTGGGCCACCGGACAGTCCGGTGGTGCACCAGACAGGTCCGGTAGACTGTCCAGTGCGCCTTCTGGCACTGCTCTGACTCTGGCGTGCACTGTAGCGCATTGAATGCGTTTTGCAGACGACCGTTGGCGCGAAGTAGCCATTGCTCCGCTGGCACACCGGACAGTCTAGTGGTGCACCGGACAGTCTGGTGAATTATAGCGGAGCAGCTCCCAGAATTCCCGAGACTGGCAAGTTTGGAGTTGGATTCCCTGGTACATCGGACACTGTCCGGTGGCACACCGGACAGTCCGGTGCGCCAGACCAGGGCTGCCCTCGGTATACTTTGCTCCCTTTGTTTGAACCCTTTCTTTTGACTTGTATTGGTTTGTTGTGAACCTTTGGCACCTGTAGAACTCATAATCTAGAGCAAACTAGTTAGTCTAATAATTTGTGTTGGGCAATTCAACCACCAAAATTCTTATTGGAAAAGGTTTGACCCTATTTCCCTTTCAATCTCCCCCTTTTTGGTGATTGATGCCAACACAAACCAAAGCAATTATAAAAGTGCAGAATTGAACTAGTTTGCATAATGTAAGTGCAAAGGTTGCTTGGAGTTGAAACCAATATACTTATCTCAGATAGATGTGCATGGATGGTTTTCTTCTTTATTGAAATTTCGGACCACGTTTGCACCACGAGTTTTGTTTTTGCAAATCCTTTGTAAAATTCTTTTCAAAAACATTTTGCAAATAGTCAAAGGTACATGAATAAGATTGAAGAAAGCATTTTCGAGATTTGAAATTTTCTCCCCCTGTCTCAAATGCTTTTCCTTTGACTAAAACAAAACTCCCCCTAAATAAAATTCTCCTCTTAGTGTTCAAGAGGGTTTTGCAATTTTTGAAGATACTATTTTCTCCCCCTTTTGAACACAATAAGATATCAAATTGAAAACTTCATTTTTAAATTTGGTTTTAAATTTGATGGTGGTACAGTCCTTTTGCTTTGGGCTCATACTTTCTCCCCCTTTAGCATGAATCGCCAAAAACGGATACTTGTGAGTGAGATATAAGCCCTTGTCCAAACTTTCTCCCCCTTTGGCAAACACAAAAATATGAGTGAAGATTATACCAAAGTGGAGAACGATGCAGAGTACCGACAAATATAATTGGAGTTGAGTGGAAGCGCCTTCTTTGCCGAATACTCCATTTCCCTTTCAATATCTATGACTAAGCATAAGATGATACTTGAAAACACATTAGTCATAGACATAAAAAGAGATATGATCAAAGGTATATAAATGAGCTATGTGTGCAAGGAATCAATCAAAATTCCTAGAATCAAGAATATTTAGCTCATTCCTAAGTTTGGTAAAAGATTGCTCATCTAAAGGCTTGGTAAAGGTATCGTCCAATTGATCTTTGGTGTTTATATAGGCTATCTCGATATCCCCCTTTTGTTGGTGATCTCTCAGAAAGTGATACCAAATGGCTATGTGCTTAGTGCGCTATGTTCAACGGGATTATCCACCATGCGGATTGCACTCTCATTATCACATAGGAGAGGGACTTTGCTAAACTTGTAGCCATAGTCCCTAAGGGTTTGCCTCATCCAAAGAAATTGCGCGCAACAATGGCCTGCGGCAATGTACTCGGCTTCGGCGGTAGAAAGAGCTACTGAGTTTTGCTTCTTTGAAGCCCAAGACACCAGGGATCTTCCCAGAAACTGACAAGTCCCTGATGTGCTCTTCCTATTAATCTTACACCCTGCCCAATCAGCATCAGAATATCCTAATAAATCAAATGAGGATCCCTTGGGGTACCAAAGACCAAACTTAGGTGTTTGAACTAAATATCTCAAGATTCGCTTCACGGACCTAAGGTGAACTTCCTTAGGATCGGCTTGGAACCTTGCACACATGCATACGGAAAGCATAATGTCCGGTCGAGAAGCACATAAATAGAGTAAAGAACCTATCATCGATCGGTATACCTTTTGATCTATGGATTTACCTCCCATGTCGAGGTCGAGATGCCCATTGGTTCCCATGGGTGTCTTGATGGGCTTGGCATCCTTCATTCCAAACTTGGTAAGAATATCTTGAGTATACTTTGTTTGGCTAATGAAAGTGCCCTCTTGGAGTTGCTTAACTTAAAATCCCAAGAAATACTTCAACTCCCCCATCATAGACATCTCGAATTTTTGAATCATGATCCTACTAAACTCTTCACAAATAGATTTGTTAGTAGACCCAAATATGATATCATCAACATAAATTTGGCATACAAACAAATCATTCTCAATGGTTTTAGTGAATAAAGTAGGATCGGCCTTACCGACTTTGAATCCATTAGTGATAAGAAAATCTCTTAGGCATTCATACCATGCTCTTGGGGCTTGCTTGAGCCCATAAAGCGCCTTAGAGAGTTTGTAAACATGGTTAGGATACTCACTATCTTCAAAGCCGGGAGGTTGCTCAACATAGACCTCTTCTTTGATAGGTCTGTTGAGGAAAGCACTCTTCACGTCCATTTGGTAGAGCTTAAAGTCATGGTGAGTAGCATAGGCAAGTAATATTCGAATTGACTCAAGCCTAGCTACGGGTGCATAGGTTTCACCAAAATCCAAACCTTCGACTTGTGAATACCCTTTGGCCACAAGTCGTGCCTTGTTCCTTGTCACCACACCATGCTCATCTTGTTTGTTGCGGAAGACCCACTTGGTTCCTACAACATTTTGGTAAGGACATGGAACTAAATGCCATACCTCATTCCTTTTGAAATTGTTGAGCTCCTCTTGCATCGCCAGCACCCAATCCGAATCTTGAAGTGCTTCCTCTACCCTGTGTGGCTCAATAGAGGAAACAAACGAGTAGTGTTCACAAAAATGAGCAACACGAGATCGAGTAGTTACCCCCTTATGAATGTCTGCTAGGATGGTGTTCATGGGGTGATCTCGTTGGATTGCTTGGTGGACTCTTGGGTGTGGCGGTCTTGGATTTTGTTCATCCTCCTTGTCTTGATCATTTGCATCTCCCCCTTGATTCTTGTCCTCCTCTTGAGGTGGCTCATCTTCTTGATCTTCTCCTTCATCATCTGGAGCCTCATCCTCATCTTGTGTTGGTGGAGATGCTTGCATGGAGGAGGATGGTTGATCTTGTGCTTGAATGGGCTCTTCGGATTCCTTAGGACACACATCCCCAATGGACATGTTCCTTAGCGCGACGCATGGAGCCTCTTCATCATCTAATTCATCAAGATCAACTTGCTCCACTTGGGAGCCATTAGTCTCATCAAACACAATGTCACAAGAAACTTCAACTAGTCCAGTGGTCTTGTTAAAGACTCTATATGCCCTTATGTTTGAATCATATCCTAGTAAAAAGCCTTCTACAGCCTTAGGAGCAAATTTGGATTTTCTACCTCTTTTAACAAGAATATAGCATTTGCTACCAAAGACTCTAAAATATGAAACATTGGGCTTTTTACCGGTTAGGAGTTCGTATGATGTCTTCTTGAGGATTCGGTGTAGATATAATCGGTTGATGGCGTAGCAAGCGGTGTTGACCGCCTCGGCCCAAAACCGATCCGAAGTCTTGTATTCATCAAGCATGGTCCTTGCCATATCCAAGAGAGTCTGTAATGCTCAAAATTGTGTACAAGAAATACATGGTGATTTCCTTATTTTATGTGCCTTATTTGAATCATGAAAAGAGCATATATAAAATGAAGAGTGATTAAATCAAACCAAAGACACTAAAATAAAAGAAAGTGCATCTCGTTGGAGTTTTATTGTTTGTGCATTAAATAAAATAATAATGTTAATAATAATAAAAATAATAATTCTAAAGGTTGAATTGATCACTAAATTAAAATTTAGGGTTTTGGAAATGAGAAGAAGAAAAATGATATGAAAAATATAAATAATATATATAAATAAATATATCCGGAATTAATACCCCTAATTTCACAAACATAAATTGTATTGATGAGCTTAAATTTGAATTCAAATTTGGATTTGAAAATAGAGAAAAAGGAAAAGGAATAGAAAATAAAAGAATAAAACAAACCCAGCTAAAAGGGCCTCACACCATCTATTCGGCCCACCTCGCAAACTCTTCCGCGTGGCCCAAATCTCTCTCACGCACGCGCACACCTGTCACGTGGGACCCGCGCGTCATACCCCGTTTTGCGCTCACGTTGCGTCGTCGCTCTCCCGCTGCGCAGTGGGCCCCACGCCTCCCGGTCGTCGTCTTCGCGAGTTGGGCGGACCGTGCCGAACGCCTCGCGCTGCCGTTGTGTGGCCCGAGCACCCCACGATCTCTGTAACAGAACCTCTCACCTCCCTGCTACCTCCTCGGCACCAACCTCCAGTCCCTACCCGTCTCGCACTTGGGGCCGTTTGGATAGGGATCCTAACGAACTCGGCCGTATGTTACCGCCGCCGCAACCAACCGGAATCGGCCTGCTGCCTCAAACGTATTCCTAGATTCTCGCCTACCGATCCTCGCTCAGGCGCGAACTTCACGGGTATATATACCATCATATCCTGAACTGTAGAGCCGAGCTCGCCATCGGAAAATTAGAAAGAGGCCACCGCGGTCGCAAGAGCAGGGGAGGTAAGATCCGGTCCGACGCTACAGCCCCCGTTGATTGGCGTGCGCGGCTTAGCGATTGGTGACCGCCAGGGTTGTACCGAGGGTCATGAAGCAGCGCTTGGGTGGGATTGTGCCACAACGTCGCCGGAATTCGTCACTAGCGCCGGGACCTCCACCACCATACCGCCCCACCTCGCGGCTAGCTCTCATCCCGTCGCGATTCGCCAGTAAGCCGTTTCTAGACAGTTCCTTGAACTCTTGGCATCGTGTTGGTCGCTTCGGATTGGGATTTAGCGCGCTAGGGTGCCGGCGAGCCACACGCGGCAATGGCGCCGCCGTGGCGTCGATGCACGCCACCTCGCTCTGGCTCGGTGGTAGGAAGACGCAGCGCTTGCCTTTGATTCGAACTGGGCGGCTGAGATTAGATATAGGGTCATGGTTGTGAGAACCGTTGGATCTGGATCGCGTGGGGCTTGTCTGGTTAGGATATTTTTAATCCGATACATTCCTTGATGATCGGACGGTCGCGGTGATGGATGTAGCGCGCGTTGTGCATGTTTTAATCTGACCCATCTGCTCAGATCGGACGGCCAGAATACCCCCGTACCCCTTCGGCTAGCACAGTTTGCAAAAGAGACCCCACAGTCTTAGGAAATCAACCCGCCATCCATCGCTAGTGCCCACTCTTAAGAATTCTTTCACCATGAACCCTGACTTTTCCAGAAATTGAGGCCCAGTCCAGAGAACATATAAAATAGGTAAATAAATGCAGAAATTGATTTTTAATATAAAAAGAATTCCTAAAACTTGTTTATTGCATAGAAAATTCATTCTAGCTCCAAATTGAGCCATTCCAATTTCTAAAATTTTATAATAATATTCTCTATCATTTAGTGTCTCTGTTTGGACATGAAAACAGTAAGAAAATTAATTTATCATTTAATCCTATTTTAAGCACATTAAACCTCAGGAAATTCATAACTTGAAATCTATAACTCCAAATTTAATGGTTCCAGTTTCAATGATCTTATTTTAATGTCTAGTTTATTACTGTATATTTTATTTACATGTTTGATGTGATGTTTATTTATGCTATACTATGTATGTATTGTGTTGATGCGAGTAGACGAGCAAGCCACTGTGGATTCTGAGGTTCAGCAAGTAGAAGTAGCTGAGCAGGAGCTCATTGAAGGCAAGTTGTGCCCTCGATCACTTACTTTTCCCAGCCATGTTCTTATTAATTTTAATGATCTGCAAGGTTAATTTTGACGGGATCCTTTAGGTTACCCCAGTTTTGGTTATCTTTATACCTTATTCACCGCTGAAATATTTTTGGGTAGTACCTGCTATTGCTTTATGTGGATTGGGTATGGAGATACAACATTCATGATTACTCTTTTATTATCTTTTTATTATTATTTTTACTGTTCATGTTAAGATCATTAAATTAATGGGAACATGGAGCGACCACCCGGGAAAACAGTGCTACCACAAGGGTTTAATGGGACGCCCTTGGCTGATTAACTAGGAAAGCTAGTGGAGGTCTTCCTTACCCGAAAGGGGCAAGGGCAGTGGTCAGTGTAGGGAGGTCCTTGGGTTGATTTTGTTGCGATGGTGGTCAGGCAAGGGATTCCTGCACTGGAGCTTCCTATAAACTGTAGCGGGATTTCTGAAGCTAGTGGAACTTTGTAAAGGCCTCGTAGTGTTACCCTGCCTCGCTTCCTCGGTAGAGGTGTATGGGATTGGCCGTCTCTTGGCAGATGGGTAACATGACTTGTGGGTAAAGATGTGCAACCTCTGCAGAGTGTAAAACTAGTATACTAGCCGTGCTCACGGTCATGAGCGGCTCGGACCCTCACATGATTAATTATGGAACTTATATTTAATTTGACATTTGCATCGCATTTGGGATTATTTTACCATTACTTTTCTTTATTATTATTAAGGTTTGGTATTTACTTACACTTACTTATTGCTAATAAAATTTTGACCAACTTATAAAAGCAATGCTCAGCTCCAGCCTCTATTTTATTGATCAGCCTTACACTTCTTGAACTCCCACCTTTGGTGAGTTCATGCCACATTATTCCCCACGACTTGTTGAGCTATGAATGTATGTGAGCTCACTCTTGCTGTCTCACCCCCCCCCCACAGGAGAAGAACAGGTGGTTGAAGAGGAGCCGCCTAACACTGAGGCATTCGACTTGATCTAGGTGGCGTTTCTCAGTTGACATTGGCGCCAACGATCCTTAGTTCGCTCTTTATTTATTCTTTTATTTTGTAATAAGACTTCCGCTATGTAATAAGTACTCTGATGTTTCGTGACATTTATCTCTATACACTCTATTATTATATATGTTGTCTTATTGGCACATGTATGAGATGCACCTGGCTTTGTTCCTTAAAGCCAGGTGCGACAGAAGTGGTATCAGAGGAAATGTTGACTATAGGACGAAACCTAGATAGAAATGGATAAAACCCTTACCTACTTATCTTATTCTGATTCATTCTACACTTACCTTACTCTGATTCTTTCAACACTTACCTTGATCCTGTCTCACCTTCTATTGTTCTACTCTGATCATTCTTACCTTTTCTATTCTGATACAAGACGGATTTCACACCTTGGAATCCCTACCCCTATGACATTTTTAAGAGAAAGGAGGCCTAAGACCAAACCAAAACTATTTTCTATATTTAAAAATGTTGTTTGATTGTTCTGATGAAAAATGTCTGATTTGCTTCTTTGATTGATTGAAGTATTGTATATGGACATCTTAGTATGTACCACTATGAGGTAATGAATTAGCTATGGTAGGTAAAACATTAATCTGCTTAGCTAATAAATCCCCCAAAGTAACACGATTCGTAATTACTGCCTTGTCTGCTACTCTCTCATACCATATTTATCTAACTCAAATGGTCAATACCAGGAGGGGTGGTGGAATTGATTTACCTCCTAATCGACACACTCGAAGGATATATAGACAACCTCAGCCATAGCTAGCAGAGATGAATCCTCCTAATCCTCCACCAGGCGGAGTTGATCCACTGATTGCAGCTCAGATGAGGGTGATGCAGCAAATGGCGGACACTATGGCTGATATGCGTGCCCAGATGCAGCAAGAACGCCAGGAGATGCATCAGGAAAGAGAAGAGATACGCCAAGAGTTGCGCCAGGAGAGGGAAGAGATGCGCCAGGAGAGAAGGGCGCAGCAACAACAGCTGCAACAACAACTTCAACAGCAGCAGCAACAGCAACAAGTGCCATTGCCTCCACCACCACCACCAGTTCCACCTCGTGATAAGCACCCGGAGTTTATGAGTCATAAGCCACCGACCTTCGCCAGTTCGCCAGATCCCCTTGATGCAGATGATTGGTTGAAGTCAATTGAGAAGATGCTCAATATCGCCCAATGCTCAGACCGGGAGTAAGTTCTTTATGCCTCAGGTCGTCTGACAGGTCCTGCTGCTGACTGGTGGGATTCTTATACTGCTGCCCATGATGCTGATGATACTATTACTTGGGCAGAGTTCAGTACATAGTTCAGGAACTACCATATTCCAGCTGGTATGATAAAGATCAAGAAGAAGGAGTTTCTGTCATTGAAGCAAGGCAACATGTCAGTCAGCGAGTACAGAGACAAATTTATTCAGCTGTCGAGATATGCTCCGGAGGAAGTTGCTGAGGATGAGAGGAAATAGGAGCACTTTATAGAAGGACTTAATGGACCCTTGCAGTATGCACTGGTTGCACACACCTTTCCATCATTTCAGAGGCTACTGGATAAGGCTCTTGCTATTGAACACAAGCGTGTTCAACTGGGTGATTTGAAGAGGAAGGCTATCTCACAGGGACAGGGTAGCAGCAGTGTTCGTCCCCGCTATGTTTCACCATAGGGTACACCGACTCGACCAGGAGGACCACACCCAGTTCAGTATGCTCCACAGGGGTCCCCACGGACACCTCCTACTCGTCAGGCTACTCCCACTGGCACCCCGACGAGGCTTGCAGGACAGAAGACCGGCCCTACATGCTTCAAGTCCAGTCAGATTGGGCACTATGCTAATGCTTGTCCGATGGGGAATTCTGGTACACCAGCTAAGAACAAGCAACAGACTCCTGGCAAGGGATATTCTATAGCCAGGGTGAATCAAGTCAGCGTTGATGATACTCCTGATGGTGCTGACATCGTACTCGGTATGTTTTACATTAATGCCATTCCTGCAACCATACTGTTTGATTCTGGTGCTACACATTCATTCATGTCTGCTCGATATGCCAACACTAATGAGATACCCCTGCTAAATATGAGAAAACCAATGATAGTAATCACACCTAAAGGGCCTATTGAGGCAAATCAAATGACACGTAGATTAACATTATCAATTATGGGAAGAGAATTTGGAGCTACGGCTATAATATTAGAGGCCAGCAGTATAGATCTGATTCTTGGTATGTCATGGTTAAGGAAGGCGAAGGCCATTATAGCATGTGGTAGAGGTACTATAGAGCAAACTAGCCCTAAAGGAGAAACATTTCAAGTTAATATTGCAGTAACCACCTCATCCAAGCGTGCAATGTTCTTTATACCTGAGGAGTTTGTTAGTGACAACATCCGGGTGGTTAGAGATTTTCCGGATGTGTTTCCAGAGGAGTTACCAGGGATGCCACCAGATAGGGAAGTTGAGTTTGTGATTGATCTTTTACTTGGAACTGCCCCTATTTCTAAGCGACCATACAGGATGGTTGTAGAAGAACTGAAGGAGCTTAAGAAGCAGTTAACTGAGTTACTGGAAGCAGGGTATATTCGTCCGAGATCCTCAACTTGGGGAGCACTGATGTTATTTGTACAGAAGAAGGATGGATCGCAACGGATGTGTGTCGACTATAGATCTCTTAATGATGTTACTGTGAAGAACAAGTATCCTTTACCCCGTATTGAGGATTTGTTTGATCAGATGAGAGGAGCCAGGGTATTCTTGAAGATTGATCTCCGATCGGGATACCATCAGGTGAAGATTAGACCATCAGATATTCCTAAGACGGCTTTCTCAACCCGATATGGATTATATGAGTTTACTGTTATGTCATTTGGATTAACCAATGCACCAGCTTATTTCATGAATTTGATGAATAAGGTGTTTATGGAGTATTTGGACAGATTCGTCGTGGTGTTCATCAACGATATCCTTATCTATTCTAAGAATGAAAGTGATCATGAAGAACATCTAAGGTTGGTGCTACAGAAGCTGCGAGATAATCAACTCTATGCTAAGTTCAGCAAGTGCGAGTTTTGGATTGACAAGGTGCCATTCCTTGGTCATATTATTTCTAATGGAGGAATAGTAGTGGATCCTGCTAAAGTGAAGGAGATAATGGAGTGGAGAGTGCCCACTACAGTTACTGAGATTCGGAGTTTCTTGGGGCTTGCAGGATATTATCGGAGATTTATTGAAGGGTTCTCTAAAATTGCCAAGCCTATGACCTCACTTTTGGAGAAAGGAAGAGAATTCAAGTGGGATGAGAAATGACAAGACAGCTTTGATCAATTGAAGGAGAGATTGATGTCGCCACCAGTGTTGATTATGCCAGATCTACAGAGAGGATTTGATATTTATTGTGATGCATGTGGCCAAGGATTGGGGTGTGTGCTCATGCAAGGACATGTGATCGTCTATGCATCTCGTCAGTTGCGGAAACATGAATTGAACTACCCCACTCATGATTTAGAGCTGGCAGCCGTTGTGCATGCACTTAAGATTTGGAGACACTACATTATGGGAACTAAGTGCCAAGTATACACGGATCATAAGAGTTTGAAGTATATATTCACTCAGAAGGATCTCAACCTTAGGCAACGCCGTTGGTTGGAGCTTATTAAGGATTATGACTTGGAGATTCATTACCACCCAGGCAAGGCAAATTTGGTTGCAGATGCCTTGAGTCGGAAGGAGCATGTTCACTCCGCTTTCGTTGTCCAGCTACCTGATGAATTAGCAAAAGATTTTGAGAGGCTCAACCTGGGAATTGTTACACATACGGAGGGTGTTACCATCGAATTGGAACCTACCTTGGAGCAAGAAATTCGTAAAGGTCAGATTGGTGATGCTAAGATTCAGGAGATCAAGGATCTGATAACAGAGGGTAGAGGCCCGGAATTCACAGAGGATGAGCAAGGCACCATATGGTTCAAGAATCGGATCTGTGTTCCCGATATTGATAGTCTTCGGGAAACCATATTGAAGGAGGCACATGACTCAGTTTATTCTATCCACCCTGGGAGTACTAAGATGTATCAGGATTTGAAGCAAAAATATTGGTGGTATGGATTGAAGAGAGATGTGGCTGCACATGTGGCTATGTGCGATGTGTGTCAAAGAGTTAAGGCTGAACACCAGAGGCCAGCCGGACTATTGCATCCACTGAAGATACCTGAGTGGAAATGGGAAGAGATTGACATGGACTTCATTGTTGGATTACCCCGCACGTCTGCTGGATATGATTCTATATGGGTGATTGTGGACAGGGTAACTAAAGTAGCCCACTTTATTCCAGTAAAGACCACGTATTCAGGAGCCAAGTTGGCAGAGTTGTACATGGCACTGATTGTATGCCTACATGGTGTGCCAAAGAAGATTGTGTCAGACCGGGGATCACAGTTTACCTCTCGGTATTGGAAGAAGTTACACGAGTCCTTGGATACCAGATTGAATTTTAGTTCGGCTTACCATCCACAGACTGATGGGCAGACTGAGAGGACCAACCAAGTGCTAGAGGATATATTAAGAGCTTGTGCTCTTAAACATGGTGGAAGTTGGGATAAGAGTCTGCCTTATGCGGAGTTCTCTTATAATAATAGCTATCAGGCCAGTTCGAAGATGTCACCGTTTGAGGCTTTGTATGGTAGAAAGTGCAGGACTCCACTGTATTGGGATCAAACTGGTGAAAGGCAGTTGTTTGGGCCTGAGATTATACAAGAAGCAGAGGAGCAAGTCCAGCAAATAAGGGAGAATATGAGAACTGCACAATCCAGGCAGAAAAGCTATGCTGATACCTGGAGAAGACTGCTTGAGTTTAAGGAGGGAGATTATGTCTATTTGAAGGTGTCACCACTCCAGGGTATGAGAAGATTCAAAGTCAAAGGAAAGTTGTCCCCTCGCTTTATTGGACCCTTCTTAATCTTAAAGCGAGTGGGAGAGGTGGCATATCAATTGGAGTTACCGGGTCATCTCACGGATGTTCATGATGTATTCCATGTATCTCAGCTGAAGAAATGTCTCAGGGTGCCCGAAGAACAGTTACCAATGGAAGACCTTAGTGTTCAAGAGGATCTGACTTATGCTGAGCACCCCTTCAAGATTCTTGATACATTGACTCGTGTCATGAGGAATAAAGTTATAAAGATGTGCAAAGTTCAATGGAGTCACCATGGCGAAGATGAAGCTACTTGGGAAAGAGAAGAAGAGCTTCGCATAGATTTTCCCCACCTTTTCCCTAGATCTTCCTAAATCTCGAGGATGAGATTATTTTTAAGGGGGGTAGGATTTGTAATACTCAAAATTGTGTACAAGAAATACATGGTGATTTCCTTATTTTATGTGCCTTATTTGCAACATGAAAAGAGCATATATAAAATGAAGAGTGATTAAATCAAACCAAAGACACTAAAATAAAAGAAAGTGCATCTCGTTGGAGTTTTATTGTTTGTGCATTAAATAAAATAATAATGTTAATAATAATAAAATAATAATTCTAAAGGTTGAATTGATCCCTAAATTAAAATTTAGGGTTTTGGAAATGAGAAGAAGAAAAATGATATGAAAAATATAAATAATATATATAAATAAATATATCCGGAATTAATACCCCTAATTTCACAAACATAAGTTGTAGTGATGAGCTTAAATTTGAATTCAAATTTGAATTTGAAAATAGAGAAAAAGGAAAAGGAATAGAAAATAAAAGAATAAAACAAACCCAGCTAAATGGGCCTCGCACCATCTATTCGGCCCACCTCGCAAACTCTTTCGCGCGGCCCAAATCTCTCTCACGCGCGCGCACACCTGTCACGTGGGACCTGCGCGTCATACCTCGTTTTGCGCTCACGTTGCGTCGTCGCTCTCCCGCTGCGCAGTGGGCCCCACGCCTCCCGGTCGTCGTCTTCGTGAGTTGGGCGGACCATGCCGAACGCCTTGCGCTGCCGTTGTGTGGCCCGAGCACCCCGCGATCTCTGTAATAGAACCTCGCACCTCCCTGCTACCTCCTCGGCACCGACCTCCAGTCCCTACCTGTCTCGCACATGGGGCCATTTGGATAGGGATCCTAACGAACTCGGCCGTCAACCTTGGAGCCCCGTATGTTACCGCCGCCGCAACCAACCGGAATCGGCCTGCTGCCTCAAACGTATTCCTAGATTCTCGCCTACCGATCCTCGCTTAGGCGCGAACTTCACGGGTATATATACCATCATATCCTGAACTGTAGAGCTGAGCTCGCCATCAGAAAATTAGAAAGAGGCCACCGCAGTCGCAAGAGCAGGGGAGGTGAGATCCGGTCCGACGCTACAGCCCCCGTTGATTGGCGTGCGCGACTTAGCGATTGGTGACCGCCAGGGTGTACCTAGGGTCGTGAAGCAGTGCTTGGGTGGGATTGTGCCACGACGTCGCCGGAATTCGTCCCTGGTGCCGGGACCTCCACCACCGTACCGCCCCACCTCGCGGCTAGCTCTCATCCCGTCGCGATTCGCCGGTAAGCCGTTTCTAGACAGTTCCTTGGACTCTTGGCATCGTGTTGGTCGCTTCGGATTGGGATTTAGTGCGCTAGGGTGCCAGCGAGCCGCATGTGGCAATGGCGCCGCCGTGGCGTCGGTGCACGCCACCTCGCTCTGGCTCGGTGGTAGGAAGACGCAGCGCTTGCCTTTGATTCGAACTGGGCGGCTGAGATTAGATATAGGGTCGCGGTTGTGAGAACCGTTGGATCTGGATCGCGTGGCGCTTGTCTGTTTAGGATATTTTTAATCCGGTACATTCCTTGATGATCGGACGGTCGCGGTGATGGATGCAGCGCGCGTTGTGCACGTTTTAATCTGATCCATCTGCTCAGATCAGACGGCCAGAATACCCCCGTACCCCTTCGGCTAGCACAGTTTGCAAAAGAGACCCCACAGTCTTAGGAAATCAACCCGCCATCCATCGCCAGTGCCCTGGGTCTTAAGAATTCTTTCACCATGAACCCTGACTTTTCCATAAATTGAGGCCCAGTCCAGAGAACATATAAAATAGGTAAATAAATGCAGAAATTGATTTTTAATATAAAAAGAATTCCTAAAACTTGTTTATTGCATAGAAAATTCATTCTAGCTCCAAATTGAGCCATTCCAATTTCTAAAATTTTGTAATAATATTCTCTATCATTTAGTGTCTCTGTTTGGACATGAAAAAAGTAAGAAAATTAATTTATCATTTAATCATATTTTAAGCACATTAAATCTTAGGAAATTCATAACTTGAAATCTATAACTCCAAATTTAATGGTTCCAGTTTCAATGATCTTATTTTAATGTCTAGTTTATTACTGTATATTTTATTTACATGTTTGATGTGATGTTTATTTATGCTATACTATGTATGTATTGTGTTGATGCGAGTAGACGAGCAAGCCACTGTGGATTCTGAGGTTCAGCAATTAGAAGTAGCTGAGCAGGAGCTCATTGAAGGCAAGTTGTGCCCTTGATCACTTACTTTTCCCAGCCATGTTCTTATTAATTTTAATGATCTGCATAGGTTAATTTTGATGGGATCCTTTAGGTTACCCCAGTTTTGGTTATCTTTATACCTTGTTCACCCCTGAAATATTTTTGGGTAGTACCTGCTATTGCTTTATGTGGATTGGGTATGGAGATACAACATTCATGATTACTCTTTTATTATCTTTTTATTATTATTATTACTGTTCATGTTAAGATCATTAAATTAATGGGAACATGGTGCGACCACCTGGGAAAACAGTGCTACCACAAGGGTTTAATGGGACGCCCTTGGCTGATTAACTAGGAAAGCTAGTGGAGGTCTTCCTTACCCGAAAGGGGGAAGGGCAGTAGGGGAGTGGTCAGTGTAGGGAGGTCCTTGGGTTGATTTTGCTGCGATGGCGGTCAGGCGAGGGATTCCTGCACTAGAGCTTTCTATGAACTGTAGCGGGATTTCTGAAGCTAGTGGAACTTTGTAAAGGCCTCATAGTGTTACCCTGCCTCGCCTCCTCGGTAGAGGTGTATGGGATAGGCCGTCTCTTGGCAGATGGGTAACATGACTTGTGGGTAAAGATGCGCAACCTCTGCAGAGTGTAAAACTAGTATACTAGCCGTGCTCACGGTCATGAGCGGCTCGGACCCTCACATGATTAATTATGGAACTTAAATTTAATTTGACATTTGCATCGCATTTGGGATTATTTTACCATTACTTTTCTTTATTATTATTAAGGTTTGGTATTTACTTACACTTAGTTATTGCTAATAAAATTTTGACCAACTTATAAAAGCAATGCTCAGCTTCAGCCTCTATTTCATTGATCAGCCTTACACTTCATGAACTCCCACCTTTGGTGAGTTCATGCCACATTATTCCCCACGACTTGTTGAGCTATGAACGTATGTGAGCTCACTCTTGCTGTCTCACCCCCCCCCCACAGGAGAAGAACAGATGGTTGAAGAGGAGCCGCCTAACACTGAGGCATTCGACTTGATCTAGGTGGCGTTTCTCAGTTGACATTGGCGCCAACGATCCTTAGTACGCTCTTTATTTATTCTTTTATTTTGTAATAAGACTTCCGCTATGTAATAAATACTCTGATGTTTCGTGACATTTATCTATATACACTCTGTTATTATATATGTTGTCTTCTTGGCGCATGTATGAGATGCACCTGGCTTTGTTCCTTAAAGCCTGGTGTGACAGAGTCCTATTCTTTGTCTCCACTACACCATTTTGTTGTGGCATGTAGGGAGAAGAGAACTCATGCTTGATGCCCTCCACCTCAAGGAAGCCATCTATTTGCGAGTTTTTGAGCTCCGTCCCATTGTCGCTTCTTATTTTCTTGATGCTCAAGCCAAACTCATTTTGAGCCCGTCTCAAGAATCCTTTCAAAGTCTCTTGGATTTAAGATTTTTCCTGTAAGAAGAATACCCAAGTGAAGCAAGAATAATCATCCACAATAACAAGACAGTACTTACTCCCGCTGATGCTTATGTAAGCTATCGGGCCGAATAAATCCATGTGGAATAGTTCCAGTGGCCTGTCAGTCGTCATGATGTTCTTATGTGGATGATGAACGCCAACTTGCTTCCCTGCTTGGCATGCGCTACAAATTCTGTCTTTCTCAAAATGCACATTTGTTAGTCCCAAAATGTGCTCTCCCTTTAGAAGCTTGTGAAGATTCTTCATCCCAACATGGGCTAGTCGGTGATGCCAGAGCCAACCCATGTTAGTCTTAGCGATTAAGCAAGTATCGAGTTCAGCTCTATTGAAATCAACTAAGTATAGCTGACCCTCTAATACTCCCTTAAAAGCTACTGAATCATCACTTCTTCTAAAGACAGTAACACCTGTATCCGTAAAGAGACAGTTGTAGCCCATTTTACATAATTGAGAAACGGAAAGCAAGTTGTAATCTAAAGAATCTACAAGAAAAACATTGGAAATGGAATGGTCAGGTGATATAGCAATTTTACCCAATCCTTTGACCAAACCTTGATTTCCATCCCCCAATGTGATAGCTCATTGGGGATCTTGGTTTTTCTCGTAGGAGGGGAACATTCTTTTCTCCCGAGTCATATGGTTTGTGCACCCGCTGTCAATGATCCAACTTGAGCCCCCGGATGCATAAACCTACAAAACAAGTTTAGTTCTTGATTTTAGGTACCCAAACAGTTTTGGGTCCTTTGACATTAGATACAAGAACTTTGGGTACCCAAACACAAGTCTTTGATCCCTTGTGTTTGTCCTCAACATACTTGGCAACTACCTTGCCTGATTTGTTGGTTAGCACATAAGAAGCATCAAAAGTTCTAAATGAAACATTATGATCATTTGATGCTTTAGGAGTTTTCTTCTTAGGCAATTTAGCATGGGTTGATTGCCTAGAACTAGATGCCTCACTCTTATACATAAAAGCATGATTAGGGCCAAAGTGAGACTTCCTAGAATGAATTCTCCTAATTTTGTGTTCAGTATAATCGGCAGGGTATAAAATGTAACCCTCGTTATCCTGAACCATGGGAGCCATGCCCTTAACAAAATTTGACAATTTTTTAGGTGGGGCATTAAGCTTGACATTGTCTCCCTGTTGGAAGCCAATGCCATCCTTAATACCAGGGCGTCTCCCACTATAGAGCATGCTTCTAGCAAATTTAAATTTTTCATTTTCTAAGTCAAGCTCATTGATTTTGGCATTAAGTTGAGCTATGTGATCATTTTGTTTTTTAATTAAAGCTAGGTGATCATGAATAGCATCAACATTAATATCTCTACATCTAGTGCAAATAGTAACATGCTCAACGGAAGATGTAGAGGGTTTACAAGTATTAAATTCAACAATCTTAGCATGCAAAATATCATTCTCATCTCTAAGATTGGAAATAGTAGCATTGCAAACATCTAGTTCCTTAGGCTTAGCAATCAATTTTTCATTCTCATTCCTAAGGCTAGCAAGAGAGGTATTCAATTGATCAATCTTAGCAATTAAATTGGCATTATCATTTCTAAGACTAACAATTGAATCATCACAATCATCAAGCTTCCCAACCTTAGCAATTAAATTGGCATTCTCATTTCTAAGGATGGAAATAATATCATGGCAAGTGCTTAGCTCACTAGTTAATTTTTCACATTTTTCAACTTCTAGAGCATAAGCATTTTTCACCTTAACATGCTTCTTGTTTTATTTGATTAGGAAGTCCTCTTGGCTATCCAAGAGTTCATCCTTATCATGAATAGCACTAATTAATTCATTTAATTTTTCTTTTTGTTGCAAGTTTAAGTTGGCAAAAAGAGTAAACAAGTCATCCTCATTATCACTAGAATTAGCCTCATCGCTAGATGTTGCATATTTAGTTGAGGATTTTGATTTTACCTTCTTCCTTTTGCCATCCTTTGCCATGAGGCACTTGTGGCCGACGTTGGGGAAGAGGAGCCCTTTGTTGACGGCGATGTTGGCGGCATCCTCGTCGGAGGAGGAGTCGGTGGAGCTCTCGTCGGAGTCCCACTCCCGGCAAACATGGGCATCTCCGCCCTTCTTCTTGTAGTACCTCTTCTTTTCTCTCCACTTTCCCTTCTTGTTGTCGCCCCTGTCACTATCACTAGATAATGGATATTTTGCAATAAAATGACCGGGCTTACCACACTTGTAACACACTTTCTTGGAACGGGGCTTGTAATCCTTCCCCTTCCTTTGTTTGAGGATTTGACGGAAGCTCTTGATGATGAGCACCATCTCCTCATTGTCGAGCTTGGAGGCGTCAATGGGGATTCTACTTGGAGTAGAATCTTGTTTCTTCTTCTCCGTTTCTTTGAATGCAACGGGTTGTGCTTCGGTTACGGAGGAGGATGCGCCTTGCTCGATAATCTTTTTTGAGCCTTTGATCATTAGTTCAAAGCTCACAAATTTACCTATCACTTCCTCGGGAGACATTAGTTTGTATCTAGGATCACCACAAATTAATTGTACTTGAGTAGGATTAAGAAAAACTAGTGATCTTAGAATAACCTTGACCATCTCATGGTCATCCCATTTGTTGCTCCCGAGGTTGCGCACTTGATTCACCTAGGTCTTGAGTCGGTTGTACATTGCTTGTGGCTCCTCCCCTTGGTGAAGCATGAATCGACCGAGCTCCCCCTCGATCGTCTCCTACTTGGTGATCTTGGTCACCTCATCTCCTTCGTGCGCTGTTTTGAGTATGTCCCAAATCTCTTTGGCGCTCTTCAGTCCTTGCGCCTTGTTATACTCCTCTCGACTTAGAGAGGCGAGGAGTATTGTGGTGGCTTGTGAGTTGAAGTGCCGGATTTGGGCAACTTCGTCCGAATCATAGTCCTCATCCCCTACGGATGGTACCTGTACACCAAACTCAACAACGTTCCAAATGCTAGTGTGGAGTGAGGTTAGGTGATGCCTTATTTTGTCACTCCACATGTTATAATCTTCACCGTCAAAAACCGGTGGTTTGCCTAATGGAACGGAAAGTAATGGAGTACATTTAGAGATGTGAGGGTAGTGTAGGGGAATCTTACTAAACTTCTTGCGCTCATGGCGCTTAGAAGTTACGGACGGCGCGTTGGAGCCGGAGGTGGATGGCGATGAAGAGTCGGTCTCGTAGTAGACCACCTTCCTCATCTTCTTTTTCTTTTCGCCAATCCGATGCGACTTGTGTGAAGGGGATTCCTTCTCCTTCCTCTTGTTGCGGGACTCTCCCGATGGAGCCTTCTTGTGGCTTGTAACGGGCTTGTCGCCGGTCACCATCTCCTTCTTGGCGTGATCTCCCGACATCACTTCGAGCGGTTAGGCTCTAATGAAGCACCGGGCTCTGATACCAATTGAAAGTCGCCTAGAGGGGGGTGAATAGGGCGAATCTGAAATTTACAAAGTTTAAGCACAACTACAAGCTGGGGTTAGCATTAGAATTAAAATCGAGTCAGAGAGAGGGCGAAAACAAATCACAAGCAAATAAAGAGTGTGACACGGTGATTTGTTTTACCAAGGTTCGGTTCTTGCAAACCTACTCCCCGTTGAGGTGGTCACAAAGACCGGGTCTCTTTCAACCCTTTCCCTCTCTCAAATGGTCACTTAGACCGAGTGAGCTTCTCTTCTCAATCAAACGGGACACTAAGTCCCTGCAAGGACCACCACACAATTGGTGTCTCTTGCCTCGGTTACAATTGAGTTGATCACAAGAAAGAATGAGAAAGAAAAAGCAATCCAAGCGCAAGAGCTCAAATGAACACAAGTAACACTCTCACTAGTCACTATTTGATTGGAATGATCTTTGGACTAGGGAAAGGATTTGATCTCTTTGGTGTGTCTTGTATTGAATGCTATAGCTCTTGTAAGGCGTAGGAAGTCTGAAAACTTGGATGAAATGAATGGTGGGGTGGTTGGGGTATTTATAGCCCCACCCACCAAAAGTGGCCGTTGGGACGCTGTCTGTCGCATGGCGCACTAGACAGTCCGGTGCGCCAGCCACGTCAACCGACCGTTAGGGTTCGACCGTTGGAGCTTCTATCTTCTGGGCCACTGGACAGTCCGGTGGTGCACCGGACAGGTCCTGTAGACTGTCCGGTGCGCCTTCTGGCGCTGCTCTGACTCTGGCGCGCATTGTAGCGCATTGAATACGTTTTGCAGACGACCGTTGGCGTGAAGTAGCCGTTGCTCCGCTGGCACACTGGACAGTCCGGTGGTGCACCGGACAGTCTTGTGAATTATAGCGGAGCAGCTCCCAGAATTCCCAAGACTGGCAAGTTTGGAGTTGGATTCCCTGGTGCACCGGACACTGTCCGGTGGCACACCGGACAGTCCGGTGCGCCAGACCAAGGCTGCCCTCGGTATACTTTGCTCCCTTTGTTTGAACCCTTTCTTTTGACTTGTATTGGTTTGTTGTGAACCTTTGGCACCTATAGAACTCATAATCTAGAGCAAACTAGTTAGTCCAATAATTTGTGTTGGGCAATTCAACCACCAAAATTCTTATTGGAAAAGGTTTGACCCTATTTCCCTTTCAGGTTCTTTATGCTTCTAGTTGCCTTACTGGCACTGGTGCTGATTGGTGGGATTCTTACACCGCTGCCCATGACGCTGCTGATGCTATCACTTGGCCAGAATTTGCTACTCAGTTCAGAAACTATCACATTCCTGCAGGAGTGATGAAGATAAAGAAGAAGAAGTTTATATCGCTAAAGTAGGGTAGCATGTGAGTTAGCGAGTACCGCGACAGATGTATTCAACTATCAAGATATGCACCAGATGAAGTGGCTGAGGATGAAAGGAAGCAGGAACACTTCATTGAAGGACTTAAGGGACCACTATAGTATGCTCTAGTGGCTCATACCTTTCCGTCGTTCCAGAGGCTGCTTGACAAGGCCCTAGCTATTGAACACAAGCGTGTTCTGCTGGGGGATATGAAGAGGAAGGCGATCACCCAGGGTCAGGAGAGCAGTAGCGTTCGTCCTCGCTAAGTTCCGCCCTAGGGTACGCCGGCTCGTACTGGAGGAGGTTAGTGCCCAGCTCAGTTTGCACCACAGGGGACTCCACAGACTCCATACACTCGTCAGGCTGCCCCCACTGGAAACCCAGCGAGATTCACAGGATAGAGTGTAGGCACCACATGATACAAGTGTGGTTAGGTTGGGCATTATGCCAATGTTTGCCTATAGAGGATTGCTGGTACCCCCATCCAAAACAAGAAGTAGACTCAAGGTTTTGGCAAGGGATTCAGCATTGCTAGGGTTAATCAAGTAGTGCTGATGTTACTGCTGATGGAGCTGACATCGCGATTGTTATGTTTTATATTAATGCAATTCCTGTAGCGATACTATTTGATTCTGGTGCTACACATTCATTTATTTCTGTTCGATATGCCAACACAAATGAGTTATCACTACAAAATATGCAAAAGCCACTAGTAGTAATTACCCCTAAAGGCCTATCGAAGCAAATTATATGACCAACAGATTAACCTTGACAATTATGGGAAGAGAATTCTAGGCTACCCCTATAGTATTAGAGGAAAGCAGCATAGACCTGATCCTTGGTATGTCATGGTTAAAAAAGCAAAGGCAGTTATACACTATGCTTGGGAAACTATAGAACTCACTAGCTCTAAAGGAGAAAGATTTGAAGTTGTGATTACCATAACTGCCTCTACTAGACCCGTCTTATTTCTAGTAGATGGGAAGTTTGTACACAACAACATCCGTGTGGTTAGAGATTTCCCCGATGTCTTTCCAGAGGAGTTACCCGAGATGCCACCAGATAGGGAAGTTGAGTTTGTCATTGATCTCTTACCTGGAACCGCTCCTATTTCAAAACGGCCATACATGATGTCCTTAGAAGAGCTAAAAGAACTTAAGAAGCAACTAACAAAATTACAGGAGGCTGGGTACATTTGTCTGAGTTCCTCACCTTGGGGAGCATCGGTTCTATTTGTACAGAAGAATGATGGATCCCAAAGGATGTGTGTGGATTATAGATCGCTTAATGATGTTACTATTAAGAACAAGTATCATTTACCCCACATTGACGATTTATTTAATCAGATGAGGAGTGCTAGGGTATTCTCAAAGATAGATATCATATCGAGATACCTTCAAATGAAGATTAGGACATCTGATATTCCCAAGATGGCTTTCTATACCCGATATGGTTTAACCAATGTACCGACCTACTTCATGAATCTGATGAACAAGGTGTTCATGGAGTATCTTGATAGATTCGTCGTGGTATTCATTGACGACATTCTCGTCTATTCCAAGAATGATAGTGATCACGAGGAACATGTGCGGATGATGCTATAGAAGCTATGTGCTTCCCTAAAAATACATAAAATTTTGGTAGTTTAAAACAACATTTAATAATGATTTCCTATCTTTAAAGAATGTGCTTCCCTAAAAATACATAAAATTTTGGTAGTTTAAAAGTTAGAGATAAATCTTGAAACTAGAGTTTTAATTACAAAGTTCATAAAATAAATAAAACATTTAGACTTTCAATTGTTTATATGAATGAATTGTTTTGTTCATGGATTTTATACACTAGAGATGATTTTCCTCAAAAATGTCTATTTTCGACTATAGGAATTACACATTTAAAGCATTTGCTTAAAAATAGGAATGAATAAATAAAATTAGTTAAAATAATTTTTCATTTCATACTAGAGTTTTTGTGTATACATTAATAGACTGAATTTAAAAAAAATCAAAACAAATCGGATTTAAGGTTTGAATTGAAAAGGAAACAAAACTAGAAATAAAAAAGAGAAAAAAGGCAGACCCGAGTTGGGCCGAAATCGGCTCCTTGGCCCATCCTAGAATCGTGTGAGCCCGACTGCGCTGACCCAGGGGGGGTCTTCTTCTTCATTTCGTTCGCCGAGCCAATGACTAGTGGGCCCCGAGATAACCCCTCACCAGCCGCGCGGGACCCACATTCCAGCTACGTCTCCTTCATCGTAGCTAGGATACGAACAAACTCCGTGCGCCGTTCTGCCGGCAGTGGAGGTTTTGCTTGCACTGCGTTTATGGTAGTCTGTTAGAAATTTTTTTTGGTGTGTGCTTTGAGTGAAGCTGTAGACGTACAGTGTTTGTTAACGTAGTAGTTGGAATGCACTCGTGATATCGTCTAGAGATATATAGAGTTAGTTCGCAAGAAAAGAAGAGACTGGGAATAGGATTTGGAAACTATTTAGGTTTGGAGTGGAGGGTCCATGACAAAGAGCTAATGCTAGCAAAAAAAAACACCGTGTTGGATGAACAAGGTGCTCCCTCCTCCGATTTCGTTGGGATATTCCGCATCTGCCCAGGATTCGTGGCAGCCATGCCTCCCTGGCCCACCTTAAGTATATATACGAGGCCGCCCCTCCCTCTTCCCCATTGGTTTGAATCCAGCCGCGGTGGGAGCACAGAAAAGAGAGTCCAGCGCACGCATGGTGGGGCAGGTGGTGGCCACCACGGAATTTCCACCCTGTCGTCGTCCGGAATTGTAGATCGGGCTTAGGGCCAGCGTGCCATCTGGAGGAACATCTTGCGGCGAGAAATTTGGAGTAGAAAGCTATGATTGGGCAGCGATTTCTCACTGGACAGGGGAGTCCGCCACAGAGCCATCGTACTTTAGGGACAAGTCTCCTCCATCTCCTTAAGCCCGGTAATGTGCACCTCACGTTAATACGTTTCCTCGGCTACGTTTTGGTGTACTTGGAAGAGGGATTTTGGTCACTGGGCCTAGACACGCGTTTCTGGCCGGCGTGCAATGCCGCGGGAATGCACCCCGCCTCGCTCGATAACTAGAAGAAGGGGATGAGACCGAAGCCGTAGGGTGTTGGATGTGCGGCTAGGATTAGATGTCTGGGTGCCCCATCGCGTATCTCAATCTGGCCCTTGGATCATGATCTGGTGGATCCGAAGGGATCTTAGTCATTTGAAATCAACACCATCGATTTTGGATCCAAAGGACACGGTTGCGTACCGATTCATTGCGTAGAGATGATCTAATCGGGGGCGTCCACTCGCGATCGGACAACTCAAAACATATGATACCCTTTCGACGTGATCAACTAGCAAAAGAAACCCTGTGGAACTCGAATACTCACCCGTCGTCCACCTAGGCTTAGAAACTCTTACCGCTCGGTCCTGAATATTGCAAAACTGACCCTGAACTATTGGAAAATCCTAGCCGCACCCGAGGAAGTGAATAAATGGAATAAAATAATTCAGAAAATGTTTTCTAGTATAGAAATAAAGCTAGAATCCTATTTAATTCATATTTGTTTCATTTTAACTCCAAATTAATTCATTCCGGTTGCATTAAATTCATAATAATGTTTTTTATCAGCTAGTAACCATATATTATTATGAAACATAAACTAAAATTATGCACTTTAGTTTCTTTTATCCAACACTTAAAACTTTGGAAATCCATAACTTCTCCGTTTTAATTCCAAATTGACCCATTCGAGTGGCATTAATTTTGTTCAATATTGTTTATCACCTAGTAACTCTGTTTAGGCATGAAACATAGACTAAAATTGTCTACTTAATTTATTCCATGTCATGCACTTAATTATTCAGAAAATCATAACTACCACATTTCAACTCCGATTTAACTCGTTCCAATTACTTTAGCTTCGTAATAAAATTATCTATACTTTGGTAACCTTATTTTATCATGAGACATGTTGTAAATAGTTAATTTGTTTACCCTATGTTAATTGGATTAATCTATGATTATCGGATTAGCTTTTCTAATATTAATATAGTATTCTGATTTTATGGCTATAATTTGACTAAGACATGATGTCTAACTAATTTATAACTTAGAATGAGGTCCACTTGAGTTATGTATTTGTAATGTCTCTATCACATGAATTATATTCAACATAGAACGTAGTTTATTATTTAAATCACCCAAATCTTTCGAAAATCATAACTCCTTAACCATAGCTCTGAATTTAGTAATTCTCGAACCCACGATCTCGTAGCCACGTGTAGATCATTATTATGCAGTTTGTGCTTATGTTTGGTGTGATGTTAATTTTGTCTATGCCATGTTTGTTTGTATTGCTACGGATAGCAGCGATGTTATGAGTCACCTGAAGAGCAAGTTGGTACCTAGAATCTCAAGTCCCAGACAATTTGTGCCCTTGATCAATTCTTTTTACCCAACCATGTTCTTATTAATCATAATGATCTGCATAGGTTAATTTTGATGGGACCCAATAGGTTACCCTAGTTTGGCTATCTTTATACCTTATTTTACCACTGAATTTTTGGGTAGTACATGCTATTGCTTTATGTGGTTTTGGGTATGGAGATAAACATTATTCATGATCCTACTTTTATTATCAGTTTGTTATTTTACTATTCATGATAAGATCATTATGTTAATTGGAACATGGAGAACCACCCGGGAAAATTGTGCTACCACAAGGGTGGTATGGGACGCCCTTGGCTAAATAACTAGGAAAGCTAGTGGAGGACTACCTTACCCGAACGGGGAAAGGTAAGTAGGGAGTGGTCAGTGTAGGGAGGCCCTTGGGTTGATTTTATTGCGATGGCGGTCTGGTGAGGGGTCCCTGCATTGGAGCTTCCTAGAAACTGTAGCGGGTTTTCTGAAGCTAGTGGAACTTTGTAAAGGCCTCGTAGTGTTACCCTGCCTCGCCTCCTCGGTAGAGGTGTATGGGAAGTCGCGATCCCTTGGTAGATGGGTAACATGACTTGTGGGTAAAGATGCGCAAGCACTGCAGAGTGTTAAACTGGTATACTACGCGTGCTCACGGTCATGAGCAGCTCGGACACACATGATTAATTTATGGAACTAAATTCAATTTGTCATATGCATTGCATTGAGGGTGTTTGTAACACCCGGATTTTAGGGGTCCAAAACCCGGGCGTAAACATAAACACCAGGTATGCTGGGACCAAGTCTCACACATATGATGTATAGTGGCACAGGATCGAATGTCACATCTTTATATATAACAGGAGTTCTATACAAAATAAATAATTACATTATAAGGAGACAACGGTCCAGCAACCCAAAGTTGACTGGGAGACGACGACCTAGACCTCTCACGAACTCATCGCAGCATCCTCCAAGCGCCTCATCCTGCGGTACCTGCTCTTGACCTGTGGGGTGTGTGAGACAGCAAGAGTGAGCTCACATACGTTCATCGCTCAACAAGTTGTGGGGAATAATGTGCATGAACTCGCCAAAGGTGGGAGCTCACGTGAAGTGTAAGGCTTACCAAAGAAGATGGTTAGAGCTGAGCGTTGCTTTTAAAGTTGGTCAAAATTTTATTAGCAATTACTAAGTATAAGTAAATACCAACCCAATTAAATAGTAGAACAAAAGTAACAACATCACCTGCGATGCAATGCATATGCCAAATTGAGTTTAAGTTCCATAATTTAATCATGTGAGGGTCCGAGCTGCTCATGACCGTGAGCACGGCTAGTATACCAGTTTTACACTCTGCAGAGGTTGCGCATCTTTACCCACAAGTCGTGTATCCCATGTCGCCAGGGTTTGCAAGGCCCTTAGACACTTCCGAGGTGAATGGCTAGGGATCCACTACGAGGCCTTTACAAAGATCCACTAGCTTCCGAAAACCCGCTACAGTTTATAGGAAGTTCCAATGCAGGAATCCCTTGCAGGACCGCCATCGCAGCAAAATCCTCCCGAGGGCCTCCCTACAGTGACCACTCCCCTACTGCCCTTGCCCCTTTCGGGTAAGGTAGTCTTCCACTAGCTTTCCTAATTAATCAGCCAAGGGGTCCCATTCCTCCCTTGTGGTAGCACTGTTTTCCCGGGTGGTCGCTCCATGTTCCAATTAACATAATGATCTTATCATGAACAATAAATAACAACTGATAACAAAAGTGTAATCATGAATAGTGTATCTCCATACCCAAAACCACATATAGCACTAGCAAGTACTACCCAGAAAGTTCAGTGGTAAACAAGGTATAAAGATAGACAAACTAGGGTAACCTATTGGGTCCCATCAAAATTAACCTATGCAGATCATTATGATTAATTAGAACATGAGTGGGTAAAAAGAAGTGATCAAGGGCACAACTTGCCTGGGCCTTGAGAATCCAGGTACCAGGATGATCTTCAGAGGACTCGTGACCTCACTGCTAGTCGTAGCAATTCAAACAAACATGGTATGGGCAAAATTAACATTACACCAAACATGTATGCCAAAATACATATTAATAATCTACATATTAAAATAAGATCACAGGAAAAAGAATTATTAATTTTGGAGTTATAGATTTTAAGTTATGAATTTTCAAAGGTTTTATGTGTTTAAAATGGATTAAGTGAGAGATTAAATTTCTAATTGTTTTCATGACAAAACAGAGGCTCAAGGTGGTAGAGAATAAAATTACAAAATTTTAGAAAGTGGAATGGATTAATTTGGACTAAAAATGGATTTTCTATGATTTAAACAAGTTCTAGCATTTATTTATCTATTAAAAATCCATTTATAATTTATTTTCTCTGTTTTATAATACCCTGGACTGGGCCTTAATTACTGTAAAGCGCAGGGGGCTAACTTGAAATATTTCCCAGACTCAGGCTTCTGTTATACTGGACGGCGGGTTGTTTTCCAAATTTCCCGAGGGCTTTTATATAAAATGGGCGGCCGAAGGGGTATAGGCTCATCTGAGCCGTTGGATTCACGGCGCATGGCCCAGATTAGGTTTGCATGGTATAAAGGACCGGTATGCGATCGTGATCGTTGATCAAAAGGTCTATGGCACAGATTATGTTTAAACGAGCTCGCATCACAACCCTTCAATTCTCGATCAACGGTAGCGACACCTTCTAGCCGAACATGTACGCAATGGCCTGATCCGGGCCGTCCGCGGCTAGATCAACAGCCACGGGCAGTTTCTCCTACCGTCGATCCAAACCAAGCGGCGGTGAGCATCTAGCCGCGATGGCGAGTTCGCCGGAGTGGCCCAGACGACGTTCCGGTGCTCGAATCCCAAATCAACTAGATGCAACACGACGCAGGTTCCACGACGAATTAATCTGGTGAACCCATACCTTGAAGGATGGCGCTGAGGCCCCGGATCACGCAGCATGGCGGCAACGCGGCGGATCCGTTGTCCCGATGAGAAATCCTACTGCTCCGATCAGTCGTCCGTGCCCGCGAACGCCACACCACCATCCGCAAGCCCTGGCGGTGAAGCACCCCGTAGGTAAAGGATTTCCCGGCCACCAGGGCACCCTCCATGTGACTCGACGACCGGACTCTCTCTACCTCTCTCTCTCAGCATTTTACCCGCTGTTTGACCCGCAACAGAAGCCCTCGGCGGCGGCAATGGAGGCGGTCGTGCACCAAAGGAAACGCGGAGCCGATTCATGGCAGAGGCGCCGGTCGGACCCAGGGCAGCGGCGCCCAGAGGTGGTGGCCAAGGATCGGCGCGCCGGGAAGATCTTGGTGTAGAGGATGGTGACCGGTCGGAGTTGGAGCACGAGTGTTCGGATCTGGAGCTTGCTGGTGTCCTCACGACGGCCAAAGGCGAGCCAACGCGGAGGAGAAGCCGAAGAGGAACATGCCCCACGCCATGGCTGGGAGGAGGTGCACTGGTGGAGCACGGCGCTGGTGAGGGATGGGAACATGAGTGGTCAACCATTATGCGGATTGCACGAGGAGGAAAAGAAGGCTGGATGGAAGATCGCGGCCCTGTGTATTATAGCGCCGCCGAGAGGGCCACGGATGGTTCGGAGTTTTGCTCAGATAAGCTCGCGTGAGATGCGTCGAGTTTGTTGCGGTCAACAAGATCCGAGCGACGCGGGGGAGGGGATGACCCTGTCAGCCGGTCCCACATGTAAGTGTCTCAAAAGAAAAAAGAAAGGATGGTGCGTAGAGTGGGCTGGCGAGGAAGGCTTTCAGCCCAAGCAGCCATGCAGAGGGGGAAAGATGGGCTGAGGGTCTGCTGTTTCGGCCCAAGCAGCCAGGGTGTTCTCTTTTTTTTATTTTATTTTCTTTCCCTAATTTCATTCCCAAATTTAAAGGCAAGTTCAAATAAAGTTTGAATTCAGAATGCACAACCATGAAAAATCCAGCATGCTAATGCAAAGTTTTATTTTTATTTATTTATTATCTTGTTTTATCGATTCAACAAATATTATCTTAATATGAAACTCATATACAAAAAAAACACTATTTTAAGGGAACAATATATATATATATCATCCTAAATCCTTTTGTAAATATTAATTTTATGTATTATCCCATGTTCTTTTATGTATATGGCAGATCATAGATTGACATCGACTCTTTTCCTTGTTACTTACAAGTTGGGTATTACAAATCCTACCCCCCTTAACAGAAATCTCGTCCCCGAGATTTGTAAGGACAGGGATGTAAAGAGCTTTATTTATAGTTTGGCCTTTAACTTCTAATTATTTTATGAATACGAGGTTTCATGTCATTTAGAAAGTAGTTATGGAAGCACGGGTATGTATATCCACTTTATTGTGTATGGTAAAAGATGTCTTTAAAGCATAGAGAGGTTTGGGTAAGAAAGAGTACGGTAAAGAAAAGACTCCATTCCCGGATTGTGGATCTTGATTCCTTTGAAGATCTGGCTTGAATCTTATCCTTCCTTGATTGATGAGGTCGATCATCTTCGATCTTCGTTCTTGAAGTTGTTATCCGAATTAGGGACATGTAGTTAAGATGAAGTAGTAGGTGGAGTAGCTAGTTTAGTAGGTGGCTATGAGTTAAATGAGATTATTCAGAATTTAGTTTGATTGATTAGTTGGACAGATCATGTATCCTATTATGTAGGTCAAGTTGTTGGGGTATGGCCGAGTTAATCCCAGTCACCAATTTAGGCTTAAATGAGTTAGGAGTATGGCCTTATTCTTTATACCAGCATTAAGTAGCTCACTCTAGATTATATCGTAATAGATTAGGTAGAACCCAGATTAGGTTGGTATGACTAGATTAAACTAGTTAAGATCTGATAAATCTACCAAGGTAGGATATATATTATTAGGATATGTTATTTTTTTGAGATATGATAGATTATATGGTGTAGGTAGGTCAGAATCTTGAGTGGGTTAAAACAGAGGGATTATGCAACTATCGGATGGATAAGGTAGTTGCATATGATCAAGTAGTTGTATATGGTCAAATTAATCTAGGGCACCAATTTAGCTTAAAACACTTTATAGAAGTGAGGTCTAATCCATTTAACTAGTACTAACCAATCTGTTAAATAACTTAGTTTAGATTGGATCATATTAGATTAGATGGGATCTAGATCGGTATCACCAGATTAGTCTAGACAATATTTAATTACTTTGGATTTGATCATAGTTGATATTCTAGACTGGGATAAATATGCTAATTAGAGCAGGATGAATTCATAAGGATAAGGTAGAATCTTTTGAGGTCAATTAGATCCATTAGGATGACAAAATCTTTTCAAGATATGATGAATCTACTAAGATAATAGAGTATCTATTAAGATAAGATGGATCTATGAGGATAGATATATTTTTAACGAGGGATAATCTAGTTTATCTAGTTATTTTTATAAACATTTTTTTTTCTATATGCAGATTACTCAACAACTCATCCCACTCAATCAAAGATCCAAATCAGACAAGTATCATAAGAACAATCATTCAAGCATATAGAAAAAAAATAGTTTTGTTTTTGTTCCTAGGATTAGGTCTCCTATTCCTAAAGTCACTTTAGGTACTGATTTCAAAGTGTGAAATCCACATTTGTCTTTTAGAAAGAAAAGATAAGAATAATCAGAGTAAGCGGAAATAGATGAGAAAAGATTAAGAAAAGTTTTAGAAAGGATCAGAGTTAGGTAAGTAGACAATGGTTGTCCAGTTCTATCTAGGTTTCGTCCTACAGTCAACATTCCTCTGATACCACTTCTGTAACACCCGGATTTTAGGGGTCCAAAACCCGGGCGTAAACATAAACACCAGGTATGCTGGGACCAAGTCTCACACATATGATGTATAGTGGCACAGGATCGAATGTCACATCTTTATATATAACAGGAGTTCTATACAAAATAAATAATTACATTATAAGGAGACAACGGTCCAGCAACCCAAAGTTGACTGGGAGACGACGACCTAGACCTCTCACGAACTCATCGCAGCATCCTCCAAGCGCCTCATCCTGCGGTACCTGCTCTTGACCTGTGGGGTGTGTGAGACAGCAAGAGTGAGCTCACATACGTTCATCGCTCAACAAGTTGTGGGGAATAATGTGCATGAACTCGCCAAAGGTGGGAGCTCACGTGAAGTGTAAGGCTTACCAAAGAAGATGGTTAGAGCTGAGCGTTGCTTTTAAAGTTGGTCAAAATTTTATTAGCAATTACTAAGTATAAGTAAATACCAACCCAATTAAATAGTAGAACAAAAGTAACAACATCACCTGCGATGCAATGCATATGCCAAATTGAGTTTAAGTTCCATAATTTAATCATGTGAGGGTCCGAGCTGCTCATGACCGTGAGCACGGCTAGTATACCAGTTTTACACTCTGCAGAGGTTGCGCATCTTTACCCACAAGTCGTGTATCCCATGTCGCCAGGGTTTGCAAGGCCCTTAGACACTTCCGAGGTGAATGGCTAGGGATCCACTACGAGGCCTTTACAAAGGTCCACTAGCTTCCGAAAACCCGCTACAGTTTATAGGAAGTTCCAATGCAGGAATCCCTTGCAGGACCGCCATCGCAGCAAAATCCTCCCGAGGGCCTCCCTACAGTGACCACTCCCCTACTGCCCTTGCCCCTTTCGGGTAAGGTAGTCTTCCACTAGCTTTCCTAATTAATCAGCCAAGGGGTCCCATTCCTCCCTTGTGGTAGCACTGTTTTCCCGGGTGGTCGCTCCATGTTCCAATTAACATAATGATCTTATCATGAACAATAAATAACAACTGATAACAAAAGTGTAATCATGAATAGTGTATCTCCATACCCAAAACCACATATAGCACTAGCAAGTACTACCCAGAAAGTTCAGTGGTAAACAAGGTATAAAGATAGACAAACTAGGGTAACCTATTGGGTCCCATCAAAATTAACCTATGCAGATCATTATGATTAATTAGAACATGAGTGGGTAAAAAGAAGTGATCAAGGGCACAACTTGCCTGGGCCTTGAGAATCCAGGTACCAGGATGATCTTCAGAGGACTCGTGACCTCACTGCTAGTCGTAGCAATTCAAACAAACATGGTATGGGCAAAATTAACATTACACCAAACATGTATGCCAAAATACATATTAATAATCTACATATTAAAATAAGATCACAGGAAAAAGAATTATTAATTTTGGAGTTATAGATTTTAAGTTATGAATTTTCAAAGGTTTTATGTGTTTAAAATGGATTAAGTGAGAGATTAAATTTCTAATTGTTTTCATGACAAAACAGAGGCTCAAGGTGGTAGAGAATAAAATTACAAAATTTTAGAAAGTGGAATGGATTAATTTGGACTAAAAATGGATTTTCTATGATTTAAACAAGTTCTAGCATTTATTTATCTATTAAAAATCCATTTATAATTTATTTTCTCTGTTTTATAATACCCTGGACTGGGCCTTAATTACTGTAAAGCGCAGGGGGCTAACTTGAAATATTTCCCAGACTCAGGCTTCTGTTATACTGGACGGCGGGTTGTTTTCCAAATTTCCCGAGGGCTTTTATATAAAATGGGCGGCCGAAGGGGTATAGGCTCATCTGAGCCGTTGGATTCACGGCGCATGGCCCAGATTAGGTTTGCATGGTATAAAGGACCGGTATGCGATCGTGATCGTTGATCAAAAGGTCTATGGCACAGATTATGTTTAAACGAGCTCGCATCACAACCCTTCAATTCTCGATCAACGGTAGCGACACCTTCTAGCCGAACATGTACGCAATGGCCTGATCCGGGCCGTCCGCGGCTAGATCAACAGCCACGGGCAGTTTCTCCTACCGTCGATCCAAACCAAGCGGCGGTGAGCATCTAGCCGCGATGGCGAGTTCGCCGGAGTGGCCCAGACGACGTTCCGGTGCTCGAATCCCAAATCAACTAGATGCAACACGACGCAGGTTCCACGACGAATTAATCTGGTGAACCCATACCTTGAAGGATGGCGCTGAGGCCCCGGATCACGCAGCATGGCGGTAACGCGGCGGATCCGTTGTCCCGATGAGAAATCCTACTGCTCCGATCAGTCGTCCGTGCCCGCGAACGCCACACCACCATCCGCAAGCCCTGGCGGTGAAGCACCCCGTAGGTAAAGGATTTCCCGGCCACCAGGGCACCCTCCATGTGACTCGACGACCGGACTCTCTCTACCTCTCTCTCTCTCAGCATTTTACCCGCTGTTTGACCCGCAACAGAAGCCCTCGGCGGCGGCAATGGAGGCGGTCGTGCACCAGAGGAAACGTGGAGCCGATTCATGGCAGAGGCGCCGGTCGGACCCAGGGCAGCGGCGCCCAGAGGTGGTGGCCAAGGATCGGCGCGCCGGGAAGATCTCGGTGTAGAGGATGGTGACCGGTCGGAGTTGGAGCACGAGTGTTCGGATCTGGAGCTTGCTGGTGTCCTCACGACGGCCAAAGGCGAGCCAACGCGGAGGAGAAGCCGAAGAGGAACATGCCCCACGCCATGGCTGGGAGGAGGTGCACTGGTGGAGCACGGCGCTGGTGAGGGATGGGAACATGAGTGGTCAACCATTATGCGGATTGCACGAGGAGGAAAAGAAGGCTGGATGGAAGATCGCGGCCCTGTGTATTATAGCGCCGCCGAGAGGGCCACGGATGGTTCGGAGTTTTGCTCAGATAAGCTCGCGTGAGATGCGTCGAGTTTGTTGCGGTCAACAAGATCCGAGCGACGCGGGGGAGGGGATGACCCTGTCAGCCGGGACCCACATGTAAGTGTCTCAAAAGAAAAAAGAAAGGATGGTGCGTAGAGTGGGCTGGCGAGGAAGGCTTTCAGCCCAAGCAGCCATGCAGAGGGGGAAAGATGGGCTGAGGGTCTGCTGTTTCGGCCCAAGCAGCCAGGGTGTTCTCTTTTTTTTTATTTTATTTTCTTTCCCTAATTTCATTCCCAAATTTAAAGGCAAGTTCAAATAAAGTTTGAATTCAGAATGCACAACCATGAAAAATCCAGCATGCTAATGCAAAGTTTTATTTTTATTTATTTATTATCTTGTTTTATCGATTCAACAAATATTATCTTAATATGAAACTCATATACAAAAAAAACACTATTTTAAGGGAACAATATATATATATATCATCCTAAATCCTTTTGTAAATATTAATTTTATGTATTATCCCATGTTCTTTTATGTATATGGCAGATCATAGATTGACATCGACTCTTTTCCTTGTTACTTACAAGTTGGGTATTACAGTGTTGTTATCACTTTTGTTCTACTACTTAATTGGGTTGGTATTTACTTATACTTAGTAATTGCTAATAAATTTTGACCAACTTTAAAAGCAATGCTCAGCTTCAACCATCCTCTTTGGTAAGCATTACTTCATGTGAGCTCCCACCTTTGGTGAGTTCATGCACATTATTCCCACAACTTGTTGAGCGATGAACGTATGTGAGATCCCTCTTACTGTCTCACACCCCACCCACAGGTCAAGAACATGTATCGCATGATGAGGCACATGAAGGATGTTGTGATGAGTTCGTGAGAGGTCTAGGTCGTTGTCTCCTGTCAACTTTGGGTTGCTGGATCATTGTCTCCATATGATGTAATTATTTATTTATTTTGTACAGAACTCCTATTATATAGTAAAAATGTGACATTCATTTATGTACCATGAGTCATCATATGTGTGAGACTTGGTCTCAGCACACTTGGTGATTATTTCGTGCCCGGGTTTTGGACCCCTAAAACCTGGGTGTGACAGAAGTGTTATCAGAGGGATGTTGAATGTAGGACGAAACCTAGATAGAACTGGATAACGCTTATCTAATTACCTTTGCTACTCTGATTCTTTCTAAACTTTTCTTAATCTTTTCTCATCTACTGCTGCTTTACTCTGATTATTCTTATCTTTTATTTTCTAAAGACAAATGTGGATTTCACACTTTGAAATCCTATACCTAAGGTGACCTTTAAGAATAGGAGACCTACTCTTAGGAACAAAAACAAAATTATTTTTTATAGATATCTATGAACTTGAATGTTTGTCCTGATGACATTTGTCTGATTTGGATCTTTGATTGAGTGTGATGGGTTGTGGAGTTGAAAGTCACCTAGAGGAGGGTGAATAGGCGAAACCAAAAATTTACAAACATAAACACACACTACAAGCCAGGGTTAGCGTTAGAATTAATATCAAGTCAGAAGAGAGGGAAAACAAATCAACCAAGAATCAAGACGAGTGAACATGATGATTTGTTTTACTGAGGTTCGGTTCCAAAGAACCTAGTCCCCGTTGAGGAGGTCACAAAGACCGGGTCTATTTCAACCCTTTCCCTCTCTCAAACGGCCACTTAGACCGAGTGAGCCTTCTTCCTTAATCTCACGGGTCACTAAGACCACACAAGGACCACCACACACTTGGTGTCTCTTGCTTCGCTTACAAAGCACTTGAGAATAAGAATGAGAAAAGAAAAAGGCCAAGCCAAGCAACAAGAGCAAAAAAGAACACAAATACACCCTCTCTCAAGTCCCTAATGGAATTGAGTTGATTTGGAGGCTTAGAGAGGAATGCTTGGATGCATAAGGTTGTGGTGGTTGGGGTATTTATAGCCCCCAACCACTTTGTAGCCGTTGGCTAAGGCTGCTGGCGATAGACGCACTGGATAGTCCGGTGCACCACCGGACAAGTACTATGCGCTGTCCGGTGTGCCGCCACGTCAGCCAACCGTTAGGGTTCGGAGCTGGTGGACCGTTGGAGGCTTTGTCTTCTTGCGGCACCGGACAGTCTCGTGCCTCTCTGACTTCGCTGCTCTGACTTCTGCGTGGTACTGTGCTGCACTGTTCACTTGGCAGAGTCGACCATTGGTGCAGGCTAGCCGTTGCTCCGCTGGCACACCGGACAGTCTGGTGAATTATAGCGGAATGCGCCGTGGAATTCCCGAGAGTGGCTGGTTGATCTCTGTACGGCCTAGTGCACCGGACGCTGTCCGGTGGCACACCGGATAGTCCGGTGCGCCATTTTTCAGCACACTCAAGTCCTTTTGCTCCAATAAAATTGTGTCCCTAACTTGGTTCTTTTCTTGGTTTATGTTGAACCTTATGCACCTGTAATAGGTGAATTCTAGACAAATTAGTTAGTCCATGTGTTTGTGTTGATCATCAACCACCAAAATTAATTATAGGAAACGGTTAACCCAATTTCCCTTTCAATCTCCCCCTTTTTGGTGATTGATGCCAACACAAACCAAAGCAAATATAAAGTGCAAAAATGTAGCTAGTTTGCATTTGGAATGTGCATAGGTTACTTGTAGTTAAACCAATTGAAAGTCTCACTAAGTATGAATGGATTGCTTTTCTTTTATTTAACATTTTGGACCACATTTGCACCACTTGTTTTTGCAAAACTTTTGGAAAATATTTTCAAAATCCTTTTGCAAATAGTCAAACGTATATGAATAAGATTGCAAGAAGCATTTTTAAGATTTGAAATTTCTCCCCCTGCTTCAAATGCTTTTCCTTTGACTAAATAGAAACTCCCCCTGAATGAAATTTTCCTCTTAGCTTTCAAGAGGTTTTCAAACAGATATCAAATTGGAAATTTTATTTTCATAAATCAAGTGAAACATCGATACCAATTGATACTACTTGAGAATACATTATTTGAAATATATATACCAATTGAAAATTTATATTGAAATTTTTTGAAATGGGTGGTGCGGTCCTTTTGCTTTGGGCTTAATATTTTCTCCCCCTTTGCATTAATCGCCAAAAACGGAGGACTTGAGAGCCCTGAATACTTTCTCCCCCATTTGTAAAAGTAATATGAGTGAAAGATTATACCAATTGAGAGTCATCCTAGGGGGTTTTCTCTGCCTCGGACACTGTTTAATTAGGAGAAGGACCGCAGGTTTAATTTAGAGTCATCCTAGGGGGTTTTCTGCGTAGTCAGAGACTCCTGTGAATAGTGCTTCAAGGGCACAGTTTAAATGACTTAGATAGAAACAAGCCCAGGGACACCGATGCAAAACCATTTTCCTTTAACTATTTCTGTTTATTCTTTTAATGAGCAGAGAACTTAGGAAATTCATAACTTGAGAAATATTTAACCAAATTTAGTCAAACCAATTTTGCTGGATTCCAAATAATATGAACTATTGAGCAAAAATACTGAATCATATGGTTTTTGTATTTATTTTTAGAGTTTGGAATTAAATAAGGACACTGCCCAAACCTTATTAAAATAAGGAAAAATAGTTATGCTTCTGTACTGGACTTAAGAAAATTTATAGATGTACATACCCAACTTAAGCACGGTTTAAAAATATTAAGCACCCCAGTATACAAGGTTAACTCAAGATTATCTATTAAAGACCATATTTCCCAAAACATAGGAAAATAAGAAAGACAATAGAAATTAACGAACAGGATGAACATATTTTTCCTAGTCCACTTAAGTAATGAAGAACCTAGAAAAAATACAAAGAACCCTAGTCCAGAGAAAATCCAAGGTTAATGATTTTACTAGGCACTAATAAATTCAGAAAGGTCGTAATTAAAAATATAAGGACCATTTTAAAATTGGTAAGAAAAATTCAGTAGACTCCTAACTACTAGAACACCACTACAAAAATGATAAACACCCCAGCCCATCATCATAAGTGGGTTGAACAATTAAAACTTGATTTTTGCCATATTCTAATTAAATCTTAAGAAAATCTAGACTTGTGCAACAATAAGCAAATTAATTTTTACCCAACTATTAATGAAGAAGAACACCAGAGGAAAATACAAAACCTATTCAAAAATATAAGGTAACACCCATTACCCCTACCCCATGAAAAAGGTCACATAATCCAAGAAATTCTGCCACCCTTTCCCTTAAGCAAAAAGTTGCCAAATTCTAGAATGATTGCTCTTGCACAAAGAAGAAGTTAGGAAAATTTAGAAATCTGTTGTTTGATATTTTTCAAGTATAGTGGTAGTAGAAAGCACCCCATTGGCCAAAAACTTTAGAAAATCATAATAAATAACTAATAAGTTTTAGTGGCTGACATTTGGTACAAAGTTATGTTATTACACCTAAATGCCAGCAAAAATAAGCCTTAGAGAATAACCTACTGTTAAAGGAGAGTTGTAGTTCAAAGCACCCCCTCTGCCCTAAAACTTGATAATTTTGTTTAGAGAGAACCCTTCACTTTTTAAGCCCCAATTTTTGAGACAGAGAGTTATACACCAGTGAGGAGCCACTGTAATTTTTGCAGAAGTTTTGGAAATTTATAAAACTAACTTGTAGTTCAAACCCACCTTAAGGGCATAAAAGAAAAAGGAAATGAAGATATAAATTAAAAAGATTAATAAATCTCACCCCAATAAATGCATCTAGGAATCTTGTTAAAATTTCACTAAAACATAAAAAGGAAAATCAGAGGAACACTAAAAATAGTCTGACCACTCAATAATCAAACTTGACCCTAATTTATTAAGTATACCACAGAAATCTCTAGTAGCAAGATTTAGCTCTACCTTATTTATTTAATCTTTCACCATACAATTTTAATTGCTAAAATTGCATATCATACCATACATATATCTTATCCATTGCATTCATTAGATTGCAACCTTGCTGACGGAGAGTACGTGCTCATTCCTGAGCAAGGAGCTGTCCACGAGGAAGATCAGGAGCCAGCTCCCGAGCCTGCCATCAAGGATCTCCCTGCAGCCCTAGCAATTGAAGGCAAGCCCCGGTTTTATGCATAACCAATTTATATATGCTACTTTACTACACTTAATGTTTGTAGGCTTGTAATGTGCACTTAAGTGTAGGAGTTGCTTGAAACCCTTAGTTGCATGAATTCAAGATTCTTTTTTGAGATGGATACTAGTATGCTAGGTCGAGTAGCTGCTTTGCTAATTAGGATCTCGGTAGAAGTCGAGTGATTTTTCTAGCACTCGCGCGAGGCCAGGAATTGATTGTATTCATCTTGATAACGAGATCTATGATGGCCTATGGACTTGGATCCAGGGTGGATGCCTTGTCCATGAGACGGGAAAAGGAACACTATAAGAATATTGACGTTCTATGACATTATGATGGTATCATAAGCGTCACAGAAGGTGCATAATTAAAGGTCTTCTGTGATGAAACATAAAAAATTATGACGTTCCTAAGGAGGAATTTTCTTAGGAACGTCATTATTTATTATGTTTTGTCACAGAAGACCTTTAATTACGCACCTTCTGTGACGCTTATGATACCATCAAAACGTCATAGAAGGTCAATATTCTTGTAGTGGAATTAAGGATTAATGTGTGGATACCTGAGTCAAGCGTTTGAACGTACTAAACACATGTCGGGAAATATGTTAACCGGTAAACCTAGTGTCTGAGTGAAGCCAGGCGCGGACTTTACCCCTCACTCGTCCTAAGACTAGGTCTCCCATTCTAGCTATGGTGGGTACAAGTGCGGTCACTGCACGACAGTAGCCGGGGTCAGTGGAGCATTGTAAGCCAAGGCGGTGAGTCCTAGCCGCGAACGGGGAATCGATGGGGACAGTTGATGTGTGTGGGGACGGAGTGCCCCTACATGTTGTGTGTTTAGGTTTACCTTGCAAGGTTAAAACTTGATTCGAATCGTCTGCTTCTCGCAGCTAATGAGACTGCTTGACCACTTGTACTACATTGAGTAAGAAGTGAAATGAGGTTTTAAATGAGATAATATGTTGATTGTATTAAATGATTGTTACCATGTATTCTTAGAAGGAGCAACTTAGCTAAAAGTAGTGATATTAGAATTGGAAAAGCTAAACATGATTTTAGGCTAAGCTAGTGCTTTTTAAAAACCAAACCCCTCAGCCAAACAACTGCATGGTCTAGAGGTAGAGGAGTAGATTCCTCACACCGGATAAGTCTAGCTGAGTATTTGTATACTCAGCCTTGCTTGTGGCATAATTTTTGCAGGTACGCTTCAAGATATGGTTGATGGTGTGACTTGGCCTACCACCGTGCCACGGGGTTGGACTGTCGTGTGGGATGCTGCTCCAGCAGGAGAGGAGCAGGAGGAGTAGTGGGCTAGGCCTTGCCCTATTCCTCACCTTTCGACGGTATCGATTATCCGCTGCAGTTTATCTTATGAACTTATTTCAGTTGACTTGAAAAACTCCAGTTTATGTAATAACTCCAGTACTTTAAAATTTGAGGTTTCTTGTTTTATTGTATTTCCTCTATGTCTCACCTTTGAGTGAGCTTGTGGTATTTGATCCTGGAAGAGTGGCTTTATCAGACTAGATCTGAGGGACTGACGGGTTATTCCGATTTAAGTGTGTTGTGGCTCCTGAGGCGTGACTTGGGCACTTAAACTGGAATAATTCGGGCGGTTTTGCCACAGCTGGTATCAGAGCAAATACCACCACAGAGAAAGCAATAAACCATGAATACCAACTTTCAGAAATTTAAAACTTGCTTAGAAACCAGTATTTGAATTGTCAGGGCTAGAACGCTAGAGCTAGGACGAAAGGCCTTAGGAATAGTGAGAGAAATAGGTGGCTAATTAAGTAGGCCCTATGGGCCAGTCTTAGGATTTTTAAAGGATGCCCTAAAAGCACCCCTCTAACTCGGAGAGGAGACGTTACTTTCAGCATGCATGCCTTATAAAACTAAAAGGATTAGAAATTAAAGGAGTAAAAATTTGATCTAACCCGCTTTCTTTTAAACCACCCAGGCTCTTTTATTTTTCTTTCTTCCACCATAATCTCTACATCTGATCCTCTTCCACAGATGACTTCACCCACCCCCACCAATGGAGGAGACACTCGTTTCAGTTCCGATTTCCTTTCTCACGATGGTTTTCCTTCCATCTTGTGGGAAGTGCTCAACTCCGTCGGTTACCCTACGCCCCCTTTGTACACGGTGCAGCTGTATGAGGAGCATCGGGTGCCACGTTGCCGAGTCTAGTTGACTCTGGAGGCACATCCCCTTCAGCCGGGTTGGCGTTCCCTTGATTCCAAGACTGTTGGATTCAGGACGAGCGACACCACCGAAGCGGTAGCCATGAAGACCCTGACGACTTTCTATAGCTACCATCCCCTAGAGATGGTGATGCACCCCTTGGGACTCTTCCCCGCTGAGAAGAGGGATGACCCCATGTGGTGCAACCTTGTGAGCCATGTGAAGGACGTATGGGCTATGTATCCTGACTTGGTTGGGAGGATCACTGTTCAGTGCATGAGCGCACTGTACCGCCTACGGGCCGTGCAGAGCGACGCTATGGCACATCTTGCTAACCTCGCTCAGACCACCAAGCTCACCCTCGACAGCCGAGAGGACTTCATGGTCGACTTGTCCTCAGAGTTGGTGGAGAAGGACCTACAGGTGGAACGGTTGAGCCTGCGCATCACCACCCTGGAGCAGCAGGTGGAGATCCGGGACAACACCAATGATGTCCTAGAAAACCAGCTCCATGATGTGCAGCAGGAGCTTGAGGAAGCTAATGACCACCTGGACATGCACCACCTGGAGATGGAGGCCAATGAGGCCAAAAGCGAGGGAGAAGAGGCTCTCGAGGAGTTAGGACCAGCCCCTGGTACCAATGCGACTGCCTCCGAGATGCCCCCTTCACCCGTATCCAGTGTCGCTTCCACTACTTCGGGTTGATGAGTCATTTTGATGCTTTAGGAGGATAGAAACCTATGCGAGCTTAGTTGATGTCAGATTTTGGACTAGGCTTACGGGTATTGTCCCCTAAAATCGATGTAACCCATGAGAACTTTTGAGATCAGTGAAGTGTTTGTAACCATGTTATCCACATTCAAATTAATGTTATGTTAGGACATTTTCTTTTCGTATGATACAGAGCATGTTGTTCGGAATTATGAATTGGGATAACGATGGCAAAATCTCTGTTTTCAGATGGCAGCTAGGCAGCGTCGCGGGCAGAATGAGCATGTTCCCCCGCCACCTCCTCCAGCTCCCACGGTGCAGGAGCTGATGGCTTAGTAGAACAAAATTCTGCGACAGATCTTGCAGCGCCAGCCCCACCCTCAGCAGCATGGTGGAGGCCAACCACAGCGACCTTCAGCCGCAGCGACCTACCAGGAGTTCCTAAGTACGCAGCCGCCCTTGTTCACCAAGGCAGAGGATCCGTTGGATGCTGACGTGTGGTTACGCGTCGTGGAGTCCAAGTTTCCCCTCCTCACGGGAGACTGCCCTGATGACACCAAGGCTCGCTTCGCCGCGCAGCAGCTTCGCGGACCTGCTCGGACATGGTGGGACCATTTCTGCGCCATGCTACCTACTGGTCATGATGTTTCTTGGGAGGAATTCAAGACTGCCTTCAGAGGACACCACATTCCAGCTGGGATTCTTGACTGCAAGCTGAATGAATTCCTGGCACTGAATCAAGGAACCTGCACGGTATTGCAGTATGCTCAGGCCTTCAACGATCTGTGCCAGTACATAGGGTATCATGCTAATTCTGATGAGAAGAAGAGAGACCGTTTCCGCAGGGGTCTCAACACTAAGTTGCGTGAGTGTCTCAACACTGTTCGGGCTAATAGCTTCAATGAATTGGTTAACCTGGCCATCTCACAGGAAGATTGTATTATAGCTCACCAAGCAGAGAAGAAGAGAAAGGCGCCAATGCCAACACCCTCCGCTCAACCCCAAAGGTTCAGGATTGTTTCCCACAATCAGAGGAGAGGATTTCAGTAGCAGGCAGGCAGATGGGTGATCAGGCCACCTCAGCAGCATCAGCCAACACCCATCCGTTTTCCAACTCCCACTCCAAGGAACTATCAACCTCCTCAGCAGCAGCGGTTCCGCCAGGGAAATGGGAACAAGTGTTTCACTTGTGGCAATGTCGGCCATTATGCCAAGAATTGCCCAAGGAATCAGCAGAGGCAGATGCCAACACCAAATCAAGACAGAGGGAGGAAGCAGAAGGTGCAAATCAGGCAAGGGAAGCTCAACTTCACTACTCTGGAGGAGTTTCTAGAAGAAGCCCCCATCATGACTGGTACCTTTTCAGTTTTTAATCAACCTGCATTAATTCTATTTGATTCTGGTGCATCTCATAGCTTCATTAGCCAGAAGTTCAGTGCTAAATGTCAATTGCCTTTCTGTCATACCCGAGGGTCTTTTATGATCACAATGCCAGGAGGCAAGGTTGCAACAAACTAAATAATTCAAAGCGTGCCTATTCGGCTGGGAAGCCACATTGTCAAAACCACCCTCCTTATTCTAGGATTGGAAAATGTGGACATTATTTTGGGAGCCAATTGCATGACCCGGCACCAAGTAGTGCTAGATATAGCCAGCCGCATCGTTGAAATTAAATCCCCAATCTATGGGAGTTTCACCTTATTCCTGCCCAGCCAAGATTCTACTCGATCATGTGCTTTTGCTATGATAGAGTTACCTTTGAAGAAGATTCCAGTGGTCTGTGAGTACGCAGATGTTTTTCTTGATGAATTGCCAGGAATGCCACAAGACCGGGATATTGAATTCGCCATCGAGTTGTAACCGGGAACGTCACCTATTTCCAAGAGGCCTTACCTGATGCCACCCACTGAATTGGCAGAATTGAAGAAGCAACTGCAAGAATTGTTAGACAAGGGTTTCATCCACCCAAGTACTTCACCTTGGGGATGTCCATCCTTGTTTGCGAAGAAGAAGGATGAAAGCTTGAGGCTGTGCATAGATTACCACCCACTTAATGCTGTGACTATCAAGAACAAGTATCCTTTGCCTCGTATTGATGTTCTTTTCGATCAATTGGTCGGAGCCAAAGTGTTTTCCAAGATAGACCTTCGCTCTGGCTATCATCAGATTAGGATACAAGCAAATGATATTCCAAAGACTGCCTTCTCAACCAGATATGGGATGTATGAATATTTGGTGATGTCATTTGGGCTGACTAATGCGCTAGCATACTTCATGTATCTGATGAACTCTGTCTTCATGCCTCAATTAGACAAGTTCGTGGTAGTTTTCATTGATGATATCTTAGTGTACTCAAAGAACGAAGAAGAGCATGCCGACCATTTGAATGTAGTGCTTCAACGTCTGCAAGAGCACCGTCTTTATGCCAAATTGTCAACATGTGATTTTTGGCTAAAGGAAATCAAATTGTTGGGTCACACTATCTCTCAGGTAGGCATAGCTGTTGATCCTGATAAGGTGCAAGAGGTGATGAACTGGAAGCCGCTAACAACTGTTTATCATATTCGAAGTTTTCTGGGATTGACTGGTTATTATCGAAGATTCATTCTGGACTTCTCTCGAAGTGCGAAGCCCATGACTGAATTGTTGAAGAAAGGAGCCAAGTTTGATTGGGGTCAGAAGTGCGAAGATGCCTTCCACACATTGAGGCAACATCTGACCACAGCACTGGTGTTAGCGCAACCCGGCAGCAGCAAGCCATTTGATGTGTACTGTGATGCCTCTAGCACTGGACTGGGTTGTGCTTTGATGCAAGACAACCGCATTATTGCTTATGCATCAAGAGCACTCAGGCCTCAAGAGCAAAATTATCCCACTCATGACTTGGAGTTAGCAGCCTTGGTTCATGGATTGAAGATGTGGAGACACTATTTGATGGGAACCCACTGCAACATCTTCACAGATCGTAAGTGCCTCAAGTATATCTTTACTCAGGCTGATCTCAACATGAGGCCGAGAAGATGGCTAGAGCTGATCAAGGACTATGACCTGGAGGTACACTATCACCCAGGGAAAGCCAATGTGGTAGCTGATGCCTTGAGTCAGAAATCGCAATGCAACTGTGTTATGATGGATTCTCGCATCAACACCCTATGTGATGAGTTGAGCAAAATGAAAATTGAAGTGATTCCTTCTGGTGCCTTGTCTCACATTTCGGTTGAGCCAACTTTGCGAGACCAGATAATCATGGCCCAACTCAGTGACAAGGGAATGCAAATCATTAAAAAGAACCTCCATCAGAAGACAGAGAAGTATAAGTGTTCCGCCAAGATGGGAAGGGTATATTGTGGTTTGCAAGCAGATTGGTGGTTCCTAAAAATAAGGATCTCAAGAAGAAAATCTTGGATGAATCTCATCTCACCAAATTCTCCATGCATCCAGGAAGCACCAAAATATACCCTGATCTGAAGACCTTGTATTGGTGTACAAGAATGAAGAGGGAGATAGCCCAATATGTATCAGAATGTGACACATGTCAGAGGATAAAGGCAAGCCACTTGAAATCAGCTGGTGCCTTGCAACCCCTATCAGTACCTGTTGGGGACTTGTTCTCGAATGCTATGAATTAAGAACAAGGCAACACCGAAAAGGTTAATGGTTAATGCCCTTCATCCTTCGAAGCATTATTTCCCTCAGGATATAATGATCTTCAGACGAAGGTCATGAAGGACGTACCTTCATCATCACAATATGTAGTAATCGAAAGGAGAAGCATATGAAACATGAGAGATAACATGGATAATTATATGACATTATATGACATTGTAATATATACTTCTTATTATATAATCATGAATAGATAAGAACAATATTGAATTACATCTGTATCTTCGTCTTGACAGAAGATGAGAATACAAGCGTGACACACAAGCAGGTACAAGTCAGCTTGAACAGTACGGGAGCACTGTTCACCTATTTATAGGCACGGGACGCAACCCATGAGAAATTACAATTATGCCATTTACATTTACTATTGGCTTATAGAAAAATCTATGAGGACTGAACAACCTTTTCCCCTTTAAGTCGGTTCCCTTTTCTGCAATTTAGCCGAAGCTCCCTTCCACGCAGCTTCGGAGCGACGGCAACCTTCGTCACGATCAAACTCCTCATCGTGTATGCTTTCATCATAATCCGAAGATACATGTCCACGAATCATACTTGGAAGACATTGTTAAATTATGTTTTTGAGGACCTTCGAAGGATGAAGGCCCCCAATAGTAGCCCCTCGCAGTATTAATTTGTTTAAGATAACGAATTCAGACTGCGACATGGACGAAGGCCTTAAGCCGAAGGTCCAAAAAAACACCTTCCCTTTGCTATAATAGCAGCAGTCAATGACAGACGGGACCCTCCAATTTGGAGCGCGTCGATCGTATAAATAAGAACTGACCCTGACCATATTTGGTATGCTACTTGCCGCTTGCTTTGTTTGCCCTATTTTCTAGCTCTTGCTTACCAACACTTTTTTAGTTTCTCAGATTCCCTAAGCTTCGGTTTTAAGGACGCATTTTCACCATTCTCGAAGAGAAGATGTCTCAGGACAAAAAGGTTGCCGCTAATACGAAGCTGACCGAGGAGGAGAAGCTCCTTGAAGAGAAGACTACTGGATTTGTTGAATCAATAGCAAAGACAAATACCGAGAAGATTACTAAAGAAATACTAGAAGGCTTGTCTGAAGATAACTATGATAGCGACAGCTATGATATGGAGAGTGGAGGCGAAGACTCTAAAGATCGACCCTGGCGACCAAGTCATACGGTCTTCGAGAAATCAACTATCAAATAGAGTCATCTTGATAATATGAGAGGAAGGTATTTTTGAGATATGTCTATTGTGAGGGCTGACGTAGACAGGGTCGTTCCTGCTCCCGAAGAAAATGAAGTTGTGATCTTCCGAAGCTTCTTCAAAGCTGGACTTCGGTTCCCGTTGAGTAGATTTGTGGTTGAAGTTTTGAAGACATACCAGATCTACCCTCATCAGATTACTCCCGAAGCGATTATTAGGATGGGAATTTTTGTCTAGGCTGTGAGAAGTCAAAGTCTGGAGCCAAGCGCAAGATGTTTTTGCAGTATGCACAAGCTCTCGTATGAGACGAAGGCCTGGGGTAAAGATTGTCACAATAATTTCGGCTGCTACAGCTTTGTTGCCCGCTCCGGCGCAAGTTACCCAGTGCCAACATTCCGGAAGAGGTGGCCTAGAGACTAGATGAAATAATTGTTCTATGTAAAGAATGATTTAAAGGCGAGAGAAGATATTAAAGAGATCATCATGCGCCCCATTTGGTCCCGCTTCGGCCTCCGGAAGCCGAAGGTTGAAATTGACGAGGCAGCCAAAGCATGCCGAAGGGCTTTCAGCATAGTTTGTTCTTTTGTTGGGACAAGGGACATGCTTCAAGAGCATATAGCCTTCAGAATATGGCCACTTGTAGACAACTGGGAAATGCCGAAGGACACCATTACTAACCCTAGTGAAGGCGGCCTAGTTCGACTGAAGTACACCTTCACGTTTGAGGACAAATTTGTCGAACCAGATGATGACTGGCTGAAGTGTATTGAAAATACTAGTGATGAATTACTTGGAGCATATTCCAAGTCCGAAGATAATGCACTATCTGCAGCCTTCGGGAGCCGGAAAAAGAAAAGATTAAATAGGGTTTTTGATGCTATTGGATTTGTGTACCCTGACTATCGCTACCCACCACGGGGGCAGAAAAGAAAGGGTGTATCCTCTGAAAAGGTTGCTGCTTCGGCTGCTCCAAGCGAGCCTGCGCTGAAGGGTAAAAAATTGAAGGTCCTTACGCACCGACCACGCTACATTGAAACGGCCGCAGTGCCTGAATTTGACGGGGAGACATCTTCAGCTACTGAGCCAAAGGAACCTATTCTTCCCACGCAGAAGATTGAAAAGCCGGCTGTAGCGCCGAAGGCTCCTTCGATTAGGTTGATTGTAACAAAAGCTGTCGAAGATAAGACTGAAAGGTCAAAAATTGAAAAAACAACAAGTGCGTCAGGGATTCTACGTCCTTCGACAGAAGCAACAGTGCTGACGGCAGAGAAAAGTTTTGCCATAACTCCCAGAAGGAGAAGGATGGTGAATGTATTGGAAATTTTAGAAACACCGGATTCCAAACGCCCCTCTTCCTCACAAAAGACTGCCGAAGCTGTCAATACGCAAGAGAAAGCTGATCCTAGGCAAATAGAAGCCGAAGCTATAACGACCCAGGATGAAACTGGGGGAGGGCCCAAAGTGCCTGCTGAGACGAAGCTTGCCACACCCGAGCAGGTGGCCGAAGAAATACCTTTAGATATTAATATAGCTTTTGAAAAAAGTGTGGCCAAAGAAACTGAATTCCTTATCCCCGAAGCATCCTCCAAAGATCTTGATTACATCATTCGACACGCTGCGGGAAAGAAATTATCCAAAGAAGAATTTTTGAAGCCAATCACTATGCCCGGGAACTGAAGTATCCAAAGGGGGCCTTAGTGTTTAACGGTACAGATGAAAATGATTTCTTGTATTGTCTCCCAGACAACAAAGAATTCTCCGTCTGTCAGGAGATGGCCAGAAGCATGGGTTTCCCGAAGCTCGAGGCTGGGCTTTGCACCATGATGAAGGAAGATCTTGCAGATAGCCTTGCATACAACAGTCTGAAGGTACAAAAGTTGTAAATTTTTGAGGCTTATGGATTATTTAATAAAGCCTTTTACCCTCATGTTAATTCATTCATTCTTTCTTGTAGAACTTAATACTTAGCAACGCCTTAAGGGCGCAAAAGAATGCTGAAGATGAGAGCTGCACTATTTCTCTTAACAACCTTTGAACAGAGGTTATCAAGCTGAGAAATGAAGCCACGGAAAAAGACAAAATTCTACTTTCATTGGTGGACAAAGTAAAGGGGGATGAAGCTAACTTCAAGGCTCAATCTAAAATTCAAAAGAATGAGATTGAAGACCTTCGAAAACAACTGGCTGAGGCCAAATTAAAGTGCGCTGTTGCCAAAGCTGACCGAGATGCCAGTGAGTACTGGAAAAATTATTTTGAAAAAACAGTTGCAAAACTTCGCGCATCAAAAGAAAGATGTTTTGAAAAATCTGTGGAATGCGTAAAAAAGATAGAGACTAGCTTCGCCAACGTGGGCGCATATTCAAGCAAAAAGAACTTCATACGAGGCGACCCCGAGGGCGTCATCGAGTGGATCAGTAATGAAGCCGAAGCTTTTGAGGAGATTTTGAGTGACCGTGGGGACATCTGTGCGTTCTCTAGTGCGAGGGGGGTTGCAGCCATTTTGGAGAAGGCAGGTTGTGAACATGTTAAAACCTTGGCCTAGACCGAAGCTGCTTTCTCCGTCGACGATACGAAGGACCCTTCAGAAGAAGCAAGTTTAATAGGTGGAAAATTTTTCACTGATATCTAGGAAAACGGCGGCCGAGGGATGGCTCATGAAATAATGAAGAAGAGCGAAAAGGATATTCATGATTCTCGAGAAGTAGCAAAAGAAGCTGAAAGAGCAGCGGAACTCGAAAGACGAATAGGTATTACTTAATGGCTTTTAGCTTTGTTATTTTTGACTTCGAGCTAACTGATGTTTTCTACTGCAGCTGAACTTCCTCCTCCACTAGAGCCATTCGACCCACTGGCCGACCCAGAAACGAAGAAGGCAATAGAAATCATTAATGTGGTCGAAGCTATTGTAGATGAAGTTGTTACCAAACTGCTAACTGAAGCTGCAGAAAAAGTTTTGAAGGAAGAAGAGTAGCTATTGTAAAAACATTTTCTAGAATATTAATGTAATACTTGCTGAACTATGTTTATAATATTTGGTGCTTACAAGATTTGAATGTAATATATGAATTACTTGTAATTCAGTTCTTTGCGATGCATGAAACTTTTTGTACATACCGTTTTTGAGCCTTCGGCGAAAAAACACCTTCCCTTCTTTTCATGCTTCGTAAAGAAGAGTTTCTATAACTCGTAAGAATCATCCACCTTTGTAAAGAACATCCAAGCTTCGTAAAAACATTAATGCTTCATAAACAATAGATTTCTTCTTCCATATTAGAGCTGATGAAGCTTTACTTCTTCAAAACTTATTTTGTGCCTTAGCACAATTTCACTTCTTCGAAACATTCTCCGAAGATTAACATTGTATCCCGTTCTTGTGCCATTGATGCAATATGATGTATGATGTTATGTTATGCGAAATGATGTGATGATGTTATGTTATGCGAAATGATGTTTATGCCGAAGACACACTTACACCGCCATAGTGGAATACAAAATCTGTTTGCCGCTTATTTTTCGGCTTCACTGCTTATTTTTCGGGGTATCAGCATTGACTTTTCGCTGTAAGTTCTGCATCCCCTTAGGAATGTCTTTTGAACTTCTTTGCCTTCTATTTCGGAGGTAATCGCGTTGACTTTTCGCGCTTCGCCTTATATTTCGGCGGTATTCGCGTTGACTTTTCGTGCTTCGCCTTATATTTCAGCGGTATTTGGCTCTGCATTCCCTTTGGAACGACTTTTGAGTAGAAAACTTACGCTGCGCTCCCTTATGAACGACTTTTTGTAGCTTCGGCAAACTTACGCTGCGTTCCTTAGGAACGACTTTTGAGCTTCAGTAATTTTTGAACTTCGTGGGTCTGTGGAGGAGATATATTTCACTATGGCAAGAACGAAGCTTTTACAAGAAATTGGAAATAGCAAGAAAACTAAGTTTACAATAATTGTTTCTTATTAAAGAAGAAAATGACAATGAATGTAAAACCGTTTCAATGGTAGGATATCTCTCAATAGATGTGTTTCGACTCTGGCACAGTACTGTTGACTGTGCGAGCTTCGGACTCCTCCCTGAAATCTCGCTGCTGATGGGTCTGTTGGCTCCCTTCTAGCTGCTGACCTCATGAATATGCAGGTTGTAGTGGTGGCGGAGGTGGAAGTTGTGGCCAAGACGCCTGTGGCTGGCTAGCCGAAGCAACAGAAGCTGCAGGATGGTTACCCACATACTCTGGTATGTAGGGTGAGTGATATGAAGCAGTGTGCATGACCTGCTTCGGCTGGTTTTGCTGAGCTGCAACTTCTGCTGTTTCCTTTTGTTTCTGAATGGTGACATGGCACATCCTTGTAGTATGGCCCTTGTCCTCACCACAGAATAAGCAATAAATTTTTCTGGGCTGATCCCCAAACCTTCCTCCAAAGCCCCTGGCGCCTCTGCCTCTTGGAGCTGACGGCCGAAAAGAGCTTTGTTGCTGCCCCGAAGATTGTGAAGTATATTGTGACTTCTGCAGCTGACTTCCTCTGTCATCGTTCTGGGTGGAGTGAATTGACCTGACATGCCTTGGATGGATTCTTCCTCCGAAGCCCCTGGTCATCTCAGAGAACCTGTAGGCTTCCTCCCTTCTTTGGGGAAAGTCATTGTCAGCCTGGATGTATTCATCCATCTTTTGGAGCAACTTCTCCAGGGTCTGAGGGGGCTTCCTGGTGAAGTATTGGGCCGTAGGTCCTGGCTGAAGCCCTTTGATCATGGCCTCAATGACGATTTCATTGGGCACAGTTGGCGCTTGTGCCCTTAAGCGCAAGAACCTTCGGACATACGTCTGGAGGTATTCTTCGTGATCTTGCGTGCACTGGAACAAAGCTTGAGCAGTAATCGGCTTCATCTGAAACCCTTGGAAACTGGTGATCAGCATGTCCTTCAGCTTCTACCATAATGTGATTGTTCGTGGCCGAAGAGAGGAGTACCAGGTTTGCACAACATTCTTGACTGCCATGATGAAAGATTTCACCATGACTACGGTATTGCCCCCATATGAAGATATGGTTGTTTCGTAGCTCATCAAAAACTGCTTCGGATCTGAGTTCCCATCATACATGGGGAGCTGGGGTGGCTTGTATGATGGGGGCCATGGGGTAGCCTGTAGTTCTGCTGAAAGAGGAGATGCATTATCAAAAGCAAAATTTCCATGATGGAAATCATCATACCATCCATCCTCGTTGAAGAAGCCTTCTTGATGAAGCTCCCTATGTTGGGGCCTTCGTTCTTGTTCGTCTTGAGCAAGATGGCGTACTTCTTCAGTGGCTTCGTCAATCTGCCTGTGAAGATCAGCTAGTCGAGCCATCGTCTCCTTCTTCCTTTGTACTTGCTGATGAAGTATCTCCATGTTTCTGATTTCTTGGTCCAACTCTTCCTCCTGAAGTGTTTGGCTAGTGGCCTTCCTCTTCTGGCTTCGGGCCTCTCGGAGAGAAAGGTTCTCCTGATTTGGGTCCAGTGGCTATAATGGAGCAGCCCCTATCGCTGAAGCTTTCTTCGGCGGCATGATGAGGGTCAGTGCTTGCCGAAGGTGGTCGAAAAAGGGTTCAACGGCGGTGGGCGCCAATGTTGGGGACTTGTTCTCGAATGCTATGAATTAAGAACAAGGCAACACCGAAAAGGTTAATGGTTAATGCCCTTCATCCTTCAAAGCATTATTTCCCTTAGGATATGATGATCTTCAGATGAAGGTCATGAAGGACGTATCTTCATCATCACAATATGTATTAATCAAAAGGAGAAGCATATGAAACATGAGATTTAACATGGATAATTATATGACATTTTATGACATTATAATATATACTTCTTATTATATAATCATGAATAGATAAGAAAAATATTGAATTACATCTATACCTTCGTCTTGACAGAAGATGAGAATACAAGCGTGACACACAAGCAGGTACAAGTCAGCGTGAACAGTACGGGAGCACTGTTCACCTAATTATAGGCACGCGACACAGCCCATGAGAAATTACAATTATGCCCTTTACATTTACTATTGGCTTATAGAAAAATCTATGAGGACTGAACAGCCTTTTCCCCTTTAAGTCGGTTCCCTTTTTTGCAATTTAGCCGAAGCTCCCTTCCGCGCAGCTTCAGAGCAATGGCAACCTTCGTCACGATCAAACTCCTCATCGTGTATGCTTTTATCATAATCCAAAGATACCTATCCACGAATCATACTTGGAAGACATTGTTAAATTATGTTTTTTAGGACCTTCGGAGGACGAAGGCCCCTAACAGTACCTTCATGGAAATGGGATGACATCAGCATGGTTCCATTTGGGTCATTGTGGACCGACTAACAAAAGTGGCACATTTTCTTCTATTGCACACCACTGATAAGGCTCAGAAGTATGCAGAGCTGTACAGTGATCGAATCATGTGTTTGCATGGATTACCCCGGACCATTGTCTCTGACCGAGGAGCCCAATTTGTTGCTAGATTTTGGGAACAACTGCAAGAGTCTTTGGGAACCAAGCTAATAAGAAGTTCAGCTTATCACCCACAGACTGATGGTCAGACCGAAAGGGTAAATCAAATTCTTGAAGATATGTTAAGGGCTTGTGCGATCGATTGCGGCAAGAACTAGGATAAGTACCTCTCCTTAGCAGAGTTTGCTTATAACAACAGTTACTAATCCCACCTAAAGATGGCACCTTTCGAAGCCCTATATGGAAGAAGGTGTCGAACACCCCTCAATTGGTCTCAGCCTGGAGAAAGAGAAATTTTTGGACCTGACTTAGTGACTGAAGCAGAAAGGAAAGTCAAGCTAATCTGGAAGAATCTAGAAGCTGCTCAGGCCAGGCAGAAGAGTTACCATGATAAGAGAAGAAAACCTCTCTAGTTTGAAGTGGGAGATTCGTATATCTGAAGGTATCACCCACCAAAGGAGTGTAGAGGTTTGGGATCAAAGGCAAGTTAGCCCCTCGTTACATCAGACCTTATGAGATCGGGAAGCATGTGGACCGGTGGCATACAAATTAAAGTTACCTCCAAAAATGTCTGCCATCCACAATGTATTCCATGTATCCCAACTAAAGAGATGTGTTCGATTGCCGACCGAGATCATAGCAGAACTAGAAGTGGAGATAGAGTCAAATCTATTGTACCAAGAGTACCCTTCCAAGGTTCTGGATTGCAAAGAGAGATCAACTCGGGCTAAATCGATCAAAATGTATAAGATCCAATGGAGTAATCACTCAGAGGAAGAGGCTAATTGGGAGACATAGGAATTTCTACGTTTGAACTTCCTCGATTGTCTACCTGAGGGAATCGGTACGTAACCATGCCCAACCCTCCCCCTACCCTATGAATCTAAATATAAGAAAAATGATCTTAACATAAAAAGAGTTAATTGTAAGATTAAAACTAAGAGGACCTCCTTCTGAAGTTGCAAAGAAGATGACATTCGAAGAGCAGTTTACTAAAGAACCTTACTATACAAACCAACCCTAAAGGATCAAGCCATAAAAAAATTCTTTTCACCCCAGAGGACTCCGACCCGAATCTCGGGATGAGATTCCTTTAAGTGGGAAGGCTGTAACACCCCAGGGTTACCTAGGGTGCTTCTTAGTGCTAACTCAAGATCCTTATCACATGTGAATCCAATTGAGCAAAAGACACCAAAAAAACTTAGGAGCTAAAACTCAACTAAGTCTTTTATCTTAAGGATCATGCCTAAATCATATCATGCATTCAAAAAGGGAAAATGTTGAAACCCTAGAACAACCCTAACTAGGCCATTTAAGTTGAGAGGAAGAAATGGGTAAAAAGACCATGAAAAACATGGAATCGTGGCTTAGGCCAATTATAAAAGTTGAAATACACTAACTAAGCTACAATAAAGGTTCTAAAAGTTTGGCCAAAATAATTTGTTAAAAACCCCAAACAAGCCATTCAATTGGAGGCTTCCTAGAGAAATCTGAAATTCAGATTTCTGAATTTCAGCCTCTAACTCAAAACCGAGCGCGTCCACCTTAATCCCTATCTCAAAACCCTAAGCTCCCATTAACAAAAATGTGCTACACTAACCCCTCTACCACATATCTGAAGATGACATTGGGATTCGGACCATAGACACGACAAAACCGAAGATTTGCCTCGGGCTCGGGCTGAGAGACAGACCCGACTTGAGAGCTCAATATCTTTGGAACCAGTAGGCCAAATCCTATGACCCCCACATAAGATCGGTAGCTTATAGGGAGGAGAAGAGGTTTTGTGCACTGACCAAGGCAAGAGCAGGCTCGGATGAGTGACAACACGCGCAAGAACTCGGGTAGAATGAATGCGCACACGTGTGCAACCCTGGTCAGCATGATGGCGTTCGCAGAACCCGCGCGCGCGCTCGCCCTAGTGCCTGGTCAAGTCCGCCGCGCGCCCTCACCCGCGTCGTGCCTATAAAGCAGCCCCAAGGCCTCGGCCGTACTCCCCCGCACGCTCTCAGTCCTGCCCAAGCCAGAGTTTGCCGGACTTTGCCTTGAGCACAACGCGCCACTGCCCACCAAGCCACCCGAGCCTCGGCCACTGCGGCCAGCTCACTCCAGCCACTCCCAGTCTGCGCCAGCTGTTCGGTTAGCTTTGCCAGAGACCCGTGAAGCTCCCCATGTCCTCGGACCCGGCAGAGCCTCACTAGAGACCCCGAATCACCCTCGCTGGACTTCTTCCGCTCACCGGAGAACGTGGACCGGATAAGTCTCTGCGACATTCTCAAATTCCTTCTGTGTACCGCCTCTATGTCCTCTCGTTAAGCCTTCCGAGCAAACCAATTGGACTATCGCGCCGTGAATAGGCTGGAATACTCGCCGCCGACGAGCTCACCCGCCTGCGCACGTGGATCGGCCTACTCCGACCATCCCCGGAGATGATCCGCACATCGGCGTGACCGTCAAGACCTCTCCTACACCCTCGGCCACTTCACCAGAGCAATCCCGCCGCTGGTAAGCCCCTCCGCCCTTTCCTCCGCCGTGGACACCGTTTCATTGGGAGAAGGACCGCGGGTTTAATTTAGAGTCATCCCAGGGGGTTTTCTGCGTAGTCAGAGACTCCTGTGAATAGTGCTTCAAGGGCACGGTTTAAATGACTTAGATAGAAACAAGCCCAGGGACACCGATGCAAAACCATTTTCCTTTAACTATTTCTGTTTATTCTTTTAATGAGCAGAGATCTTAGGAAATTCATAACTTGAGAAATATTTAACCAAATTTAGTCAAACCAATTTTGCTGGATTCCAAATAATATGAACTATTGAGCAAAAATATTAAACCCTATGGTTTCTGTATTGATTATTAGAGTTAGGAATTAAATAAGGAAACTGCCCAAACCTTATTAAAATAAGGAAAAATAGTTATGCTTCTGTACTGGACTTAAGAAAATTTACAGAGGTACACACCCAACTTAAGCACGGTTTAAAAATATTAAGCACCCCAGTATACAAGGTTAACTCAAGATTATCTATTAAAGACCATATCTGCCCAAAACTTAGGAAAAATAAGAAAGACAATAGAAATTAATGAACAGAGGATGAACATATTTTTCCTAGTCCACTAAAGTAATGAAGAACCTAGGAAAAATACAAAGAACCCTAGTCCAGAGCAAATCCAAGGTTAATTATTTTACTAGGCACTAATAAATTCAGAAAGGTCATAATTAAAAATAAAAGGACCATTTCAAAACTGTTAAGAAAAATTCAGTAGACTCCTAACTACTAGAACACCACTACAAAAATGATAAACAACCCAACCCATCATCATAAGTGGGTTGAACAATTAAAACTTGATTTTTGCCATATTACAATTAAATCTTAAGAAAATCTAGACTTGGGCAACAATAGGCAAATTAATTTTTACCCAACTATTAATGAAGTAGAACACCAGAGGAAAATACAAAACCTATTAAAAATATAAGGTAACACCCATTACCCCTACCCCATGAAAAAGGTCACATAATCCATGAAATTCTACCACCCTTTCCCTTAAGCAAAAAGTTGCCAAATTCTAGAATGATTGCTCTTGTACAAAGAACAAGATAGGAAAATTCAGAAATCTGTTGTTTGATATTTTTCAAGTATTGGTAGTAGAAAGCACCCCATTGGCCAAAAACTTTAGAAAATCATAGTAAAATAACTAATAAGTATTAGTGGCTGAAATTTGGTACGAAGTTATGTTATTACACCTAAATGCCAACAAAAATAAGCCTTAGAGAATAACCTACTGTTAAAGGAGAGTTGTAGTTCAAATCACCCCCTCTGCCCTAAAACTTGATAATTTTGTATAGAGAGAACCCTTCACTTTTTAAGCCCCAATTTTTGAGACAGAGAGTTATACACCACTGAGAAGCCAGTGTAATGTTTGCAGAAGTTTTGGAAATTTATAAAACTATCTTGTAGTTCAAACCCACCTTAAGGACATAAAAGAAAAAGGAAAGGAAGAGATAAATTAAAAAGATTAATAAATCTCATCCCAATAAATGCAGATAGGAATCTTGTTAAAATTTCACTAAAACATAAAAAGGAAAATCAGAGGAACACTAAAAATAGACTGACCATTCTGTAATCAAACTTGACCCTAATTTACTAATTATACCACAGAAATCTCTAGTAGCAAGATTTAGCTCTACCTTATTTATTTAATCTTTCACCATACAATTTTAATTGCTAAAATTGCATATCATACCATACATATATCTTATCCATTGCATTCATTAGATTGCAACCTCGCTAACAGAGAGTACGTGCTCATTCCTGAGTAAGGAGCTATCCACGAGGAAAATCAGGAGCCAGCTCCCGAGCCTGCCATCAAGGATCTCCCCGCAGCCCCAACAATTGAAGGCAAGCCCCGATTTTATGCATAACCAATTTATATATGCTACTTTACTACACTTAATGTTTATAGGCTTGTAATGTGCACTTAAGTGTAGGAGTTGCTTGAAACCCTTAGTTGCATGAATTCAGGATTCCTTTTTGAGATGGATACTAGTATGCTAGGTCGAGTAGCTGCTTTGCTAATTAGGATCTCGGTAGATGTCGAGTGATTTTTCTAGCACTCGCGCGAGGCCAGGAATTGATTGTATTCATCTTGATAACGGGATCTATGATGGCCTATGGACTTGGATCCATGGTGGATGCCTTGTCCATGAGACGGGAAAAGGAATTAAGGATTAATGTGTGGATACCTGAGTCAAGCGTTTGAACGTACTAAACACATGTTGGGAAATATGGTAACCCATAAACCTAGTACCTGAGTGAAGCCAGACGCGGACTTTACCCTTCACTCGTCCTAAGATTGGGTCTCCCATGCTAGCTATGGTGGGTACAAGTGCGGTCACTGCACGGCGGCAGTCGGGGTCAGTGGAGCATTGTATGCCAAGGCAGTGAGTCCTGGCCACGAACTGGGGATCGATGGGGACGGTTGACGTGTGTGGGGATGGAGTGCCCCTACATTTCGTGTGTTTAGGTTTACCTTGCAAGGTTAAAACTCGATTCGAATCGTCTGCTTCTCGCAGCTAATGAGACTTCTTGACCCCTTGTACTACATTGAGTAAGAAGTGAAATGAGGTTTTACATGAGATAATATGTTGATTGTATTAAATGATTGTTACCATATATGCTTAGAAGGAGCAACTTAGCTAAAAGTAATGATATTAGAATTGGAAAAGCTAAAAATGATTTTAGACTAAGCTAGTGGTTTTGGCAAACCAAACCCCTCAGCCAAATAGCTGCATGGTCTAGAGGTAGAGGAGTAGATTCTTCACACCGGGTAAGTCTAGCTAAGTATTAGTATACTCAGCCTTGCTTGTGGCATAATTTTTGCAGGTATGCTTCAGGATATGGTTGATGGTGTGACTTGGCCTACCACCCTGCCACTGGGTTGGACGATTGAGTGGGATGCTGATACAGCAGGAGAGGAGTAGGATGAGGAGTGGGCTAGGCCTTGCCCTATTCCTCACCTTTCGACGATATTGATTATCCGTTGTAGTTTATCTTATGAACTTATTTCAGTTGACTTGAAAAAATCCTATTTATGTAATAACTCTAGTACTTTAAAATTTGAGGTTTCCTGTTTTATTGTATTTTCTCTGTGTCTCACCTTCGAGTGAGCTTATGCTATTTGATCCTGGAAGAGTGGCTTTATCAGACTAGATCTGAGGGACTGACGGGTTATTCCGATTTAAGTGTGTTGCGGCCCCTGAGGCATGACTTGGGCACTTAAACTGGAATAATTCGGGCGGTTCTGCCATAGCTCCAATTAACATAATGATCTTAACATGAACATAAATGACATAACAGAATAACTGGAACATGGATATAATGAAATATTAACCCAAAACCATATAAAGAAATAGCAAAACTACCCAAGTGATCCAGGGGTAAACAAGGTAAAAGATAATCAGACTAGGTGACCTATTGGGTCCCATCAAAATTAATCCTATGCATTGAATAGATAATAAAGAACATTATTGGGTAATAAATGTGGTTAAGGGCACAACTTGCCTCGCACTTGAGATTCTAGGTACCAAGATGATTCTTCAAATCCTCGTGACCTCACTGCTAGTCGTAGCAATACAAACAAACATGGTATAGATAAAATTTATGTTGGTCACTTCTTCTCAAAAGCTATGAATCAAGAACAAGGCAACACAAATGTTAATGGTTAAAGACCTTCGTCCTTTGTAAAATTATCTCCCTTAGGATATAATGATCTTCAGACAAAGGTCATGAAGGACATACCTTCATGATTTCAATATGCAAAGATATAAACAGGGTCATATGGAACACAGAGAAAGCATGAATAATCATTTTAGATCATTATATTATTAATATTATCATCATATAACCATGAACAAACATTAATGATGTTTAAATTACATCGGTACCTTCGACTTGACAGAAGGCAAAAACGCTGAAGTGACGCGTGAGCGATTACAAATCAGCGTGAACAGTACGGGGGTACTGTTCATCTATTTATAGGCACAGGACATAGCCCGGACAAAATTACATTCGTGTCCTTGATAACTAATCATAACCATGACAAATTATCAGGGACTAAGTGGTCTTTTTCTCTTTAAGTCAGTGCTGCCCTTTGTCTCAAGCGTGTCATCATGCCGAAGCTCTTTCAATTGTAGCCTCGACATATATCATCATGTCGTGCCTGCTTGCATATCATCTTGTCGAAGGTATTTTTTCTTAGAGGACGTTCGGCGGAGAAGAAGGCCCCCAACAGTAGCCCCTTCGCGGTGCTAGATCGTTTTTCGTAACGAGCTCGATCCGCGAAAAAACTCGAAGGCTTCGGAATGCCGAAGGTCCAAAAAACACCTTCCCTGCGCTCGTTGCCGAGAAACGATTATAATATTCTAGGCGTCGAGCGATCCACCATTCAGCGAGAGCAGGCGACCTGGCGGTTCGCCTTCCCCCCTGCATCACTATATTAATAGACGAATTGGTGAAGAGTTACCACAGCATTCATTACCACTGCACTGTTGTGCTGTTAAAAAATTTAACCATAGCCGAAGCTTTCTGCACTGCGCTTTCAAGCGAACACTTCATCGTTCAAGGTTAACTTCGTTAGACATGTTAGCTTCGTTAAACGGTAAAAATCCATCAAAATGGCCACAGTGCGATCAACTGCAAGGGTGTCTCGTGAGGGGAACAAAACCGAGGCCACTGAAACGGCACCAATTTTATAAGTAATGAAACGATCAGGTCCGGTTGTGGCTGATGAAGGTACTTCTAATGTCAAAGCTGAGCAGACTGTGATTGAAGTTGAAGATGTTGAGAGTGAAGAAGACTACAGTATTCTGATCCCAACGAAACCTAGTCATCTAGATTTTGAAAAATCTACTGTGTCTGAAGGTGGCATGCCTATGATGATGAAACTAGGCTATTTTGGAGAGGCTAAAAGCAAACTTATCCGATTTGCTGGAGAAGAGACTACCCCAGAGCCCAAGAAGGATGAAGTTGCGGTTTTCAAGAGCTTCTTCAGAGCGGGGCTACGATTCCCCTGAATGGGATGATAGGGGTAGTTCTAAAGAACTTCGAAATATATCTTCATCAGCTGATTCCTAACGCTATTGTTAGGCTCAGCGTCTTTATCTAGGCCCTTCGAAGCCAAGGGATGAGCCTAGATGCCGAAGTTTTCTACCGAGTGCATGAGCTGCATTATCAAACGAAGGCCAGGGCAGATGGTCTTCACGAAAATTTTGGTTGTTATAATTTTGCGTATCGAAAAGATACGAAAGCACCAGTCCTCAGCTACCACACAAAGTGGCCAACCGGCTGGAAAAATGAATGGTTCTATATGAAGGCTGATGAGAAGAAGAGGGAGAAGCTGATGACCATTGTCATGAGTCCACTGAGTTTGAGCTTCGGAATGACCCGGCCTTTATGCAATATGTAAATGGGGTCACCCTGTCAGCTGGCCTGTAGCCGAGCAAATCAATACCAGGGACTTGGTGCAGGAATACTTGGCGAATAGAACATATCCAACGTCAAGTGGCTCGGGAATGCCGAAGAAGAAAGAAGCAGGGAAGAAGCATGAACTTGTTCGTCTTGCTTACCGTTTCAAATTTGAGAAACAATTCAAAAAGCCTTGCAAGGAAAGGCAAGAAATGATTGAGACCGTGTGCAATGAAATACTTGGAAACTATACCAAAAAGGAAGACCAACTGATGATTGTAGCCTTCGGTACCCGGCCGAAACGAAGACTAAACCAGGTAATGGACGCCTTGAATTTTGATTATCTAGATTATGAAAAACTTTACAAAGGAGCCGAAGGGGTTAAAAGGAAAAGGGTTGTCAGCATTCTGAGTAGGCAAGTTGCTAGAATGGTAAAGGAGGACGAGAAAGCTTCAAAGAAGGCAAAAGCTACTCCTAAGCCAAAGGTGGCAGTTTCGAAAAAGAGGAAAGCTGAAGCTTCAGGGCCGGAGGTAACTGAGGTAACGGAAGAAACTCCTTCAACACCTCCTGCTGCAAAAATAGTAGATATTCTAAAGGTAATGACTGAATCCTTACCCATCAAGCTGCTAAGTCCAATAGGGTCAGAACTGATGAAACTTTTATAGAAGAAGGATGAGCCTTCAGCTACAAAGGAGAAGGCTGATGGGCAGAAAAAACGAAGAGTTGTTAATGTCATGCAAGCCATTGAGTGGACGCCACTGCTGGCCTCGGCATCCAAAATAGCACCTATCGCATGTGCCAAGGCCACTGCCGAAGTTGATACCTCTGCCGAAGCTGTAGCTGCTGTCGAAGCTGCCAATCTTGAAAGTACTCTGTCAGGGATTGATAAACTTCTTTTGGATATGGTTGCGGAAGAGACAGTTGCAGATGCAGTGAAGGTCATGGCCACAGTGCCTGACAAAGGGAAAAAGATTGCTGATGCTGCTGTAGAAGAAAGGGACTTTGACCTTCAGAACCTGGTGGGTCAAGAATTGTCCGAGGCTGAGAAGAAGGAGCTACAGAAATATGCGATATCCTGTGGCTACTAACCAAGAGCTATGCTCTTTGGTGGAATTGACAAAGGAGCCTTAGGATGTATTCGCGATCGTGCCGGGGCAAAGATAATCGGCCCCCTATCGAAGAGTGTCGGTTTCCCGAAGCTTGAGGCTGATATTAGTGGCTACCAGCGACAACATATCGTCAACAGTCTGTTTTACTCCAATTTCAAGGTAAAGTTTTTTTTGCTTAGATTTCTGTTATATTTGTGATGAATCAATATTTTTTGATGTCAGCTTATTTTGACAGAGTATGCTGCTAAGTAAGGCACTGAGGATGCAACAAGACCTCAAAGACAAGAAAAATAAAATCATAATCGAGGGCTTGGAGAGTAAGATCAAGGATTATGAAGCTTCTCTAGAGAAGAAGGACTTCCTACTTCAAGCAACAGAGGGCTCGCTTGCAGAAATTCAGGCTGAAAATGCTAGATTAAGCGAGGAGCTTATCCAAAGTCAAGCAAACTTAAAAGAAAAATCAACTTCAAACAAGAGAAGAAAGATCTACAAGCGAAATATGAAGCCAAAGCTGACAAAAATATGAAGCTACAGAAATTTTTGAAAGACCTTCGTGATTCATGTTTGAATTTTGGCAACCGCTGCGCGCAACGATTGAAAGAGGTCTTCAGCTTGGTTGGGGCCAGCTCTGAAGATTTTTCCCCTTCGTCTGAAGACATATCAAATACCTTCAAACATATTGAAAATGAAGTTGATGCACTTGATGAAGTGATAGCTGGGCATGGTGACTTATGTGCCTTGCTAGCTTCTCGCGGCACAACTGCCACATTCTTGAAGGCCGGTTGCACGCATGCGAAGACAGTAAACAGACCTCCCTTCAGTCAGTCGCCATCAGATTTAATTGATGTTCCCAGTGAAGCCCAAAGCATCGGAAATAGATTCATAACTCAGATTTGGGCTAAGGGTGGACGAGAGTTGGCGGCGGACGAAGCCTGAAACTTGCTTAAACCGGTACGGAACTTGTACTTGTTGCTTGCCTTGATTCTTGTAATTACTTTTTACCTTATACCGTTGTTTGTCTGCTGGATGGTGGTGCCGAAGGTTGATAACCCAAAGCATATTTCGAAGGTTGCTGAAGCTTCTCTTTAGGCCTGCCTGTATAGAGCTTTAGGAATATTTGTATTATCTTTGCAAAAATTGTAATCGAGAATTAAACAATACTGTGTATATTTGTCCATACCTTGTAATATATTTTTACCTTTTCATCCATGTACAAATTGCTTTGTTGTGGACGAAACTTGTATCTTTTGAGCCGAAGGCGAAAAACACCTTCCCTTCTTTTCGTACACAACAAAGCATGTCCTTGCATAAAATGTGTATGTTTGAAACAAAACTTCTTCGTGTTCATCAAAGCACTGTCGTCGAAGCCGGAGAATTTATGTTCGTGCTTCATGTTATGATGATGATGATCCTACGAATGTCTAAATGAATGTCTGTATGAATGCAATGAATGATGTAATGTAATGTGCAAATGAATGTCCCAAACGCACACGAAGCCACACCCAAACTCTGCATCCCCTTAGGAACGACTTTGGAGTCTTTAAGCTCTGCATTCCCTTAGGAACGACTTTGGAGCTTCTTCACCTTCTATTTCGGTGGTATTTAAGCTCTGCATCCCCTTAGGAACGCCTTTGGAGCTTCTTCACCTTCTATTTCGGTGGCATTTAAGCTCTACATCCCCTTAGGAACGACTTTGGAGCTTCTTAACCTTATATTTCGGTGGTATTTGGCTCTGCATTCCCTTAGGAACGACTTTTGAGCATCGGAACTTACGCTACGCTCCCTTAGGAACGACTTCTGTAGCTTCGGAACTTACGCTGTGCTCCCTTAGGAACGACTTTTTGTAGCTTCGTCATCCACGGGGTGATTACAGCTCTGAATCCCCTTAGGGACGTCTTTTGAGCTTCTCCCTGTTTTCTTTTGCCCTCAATGGTGCAAGCTCTGATTTTACATATTACATCATTTGGGGGATTTTGGCCCTTGTATTGCATGGGGCTAAATAAGAATGAAAATTACAAACTATGGCCCCATTAAAAACCTTTCTCCCCTCCTGAAAGGAAAAGGGTGCCATAGGAAAAATGAAAAAGATTACATCAATTACACATAGTACCGTCGAAGCTCATCCGCATTGCAAGATCTGGGTATGTCGTTGCTGTCCATATCCTTCAATCTGTATGAACCGGGTCTTAATGAAGATACTACCAGAAAAGGACCTTCCCACTTCAGTTGTAACTTGCCCACTATATCTGAGTTGGCCACTCTCCAAAGCACCAAATGACCTGGCTTGATGTTTTTCAATCGAACTTTCCTATCACGCCATCTTATTGTTTCGGCCTGATACTTATTGATGTGTTCTATAGCCTGAAGTCTGGTCCCTTCTATGGTGTCTTTTGTTATTTGAGAATCAGCTTCGTCCTTCGCTGAAGCTGTTGTTCTTATTGATCAGTTTTTGCTTCTTCTGGTGTTATTGCTTCATCACCGAACATGAGCTTGGAAGGTGTAAAACCTATTGACCTTGATACAGTTGTATTGTGGCTCCACACCACTTTAATCAACTCATCTGGCCTCTTTCCTTTGTGCTGGTTGAAGATTAACTTCATTATTCCTGTCATTATAATTCCATTTGCTCTTTCTACCAACCCATTTGATTCTGGATGCCTTACTGATGCAAAATGAATTTTTGTACCAATTCGGTCACATAAATCTTTGAACGTTTCAGCATCAAATTAAGTTCCATTGTCCATGATTATTGCCTTCGGCATGCCGAAGTGACAAACAATTTTTGTTAAAAGAATTTCTGTACTGTGGCCAAAGTTTTTGTGGCTAAGGGCTTTGCTTCGATCCACTTAGAGAAATATTCCACTGCTACAACAACATATTTCAATTTCCTTGTGCTGGTGGAAGTGGACCTAACAAATCCAAACCCCACCTTTGTAGTGGCCAAGTTGGCTGTATTAACTGGGTTAGAGACGAAGGTTGTTTCTGGTCTTTTGCACATCTTTGACAATTTTCACATTTTTGAACCAGATCTGCTGCATCCGAAGCTGCCTTCGGCCAATAAAATCCTTGTCTGAAAACCTTCCCCAGCAAAGGCCTAGACCCAACATGAGACCCACATAAACCTGCATGTATTTCCTTCATCAGTTCTTGACCTTCGGTTCTGGATAAACACTTGAGTAGTGGAGAGCAGACTCCATGTTTATATAACTCCCCTTCTATGATCACATATGGTCTTGTTCTTGCTTCCATTCTTTTATTATAAACTTCGTCATCCAAAACACAGTTACCTTGGAGGAAAGATATAATCTCAGTCCTCCAATCTTCACTATGTACAGGTGATATTGCAAGCACTGCTCTCTCCATAAGTTCGACTGAAGGTGCTTTTATTGTCTCAACGAACACTTTCGAAGGCAAAGGGAGCCCCTGTGCCGCTGATTTGGCTAGCAAATCTGCGTGCTCATTCCCCCCCCCCCCCTTGGAATATTTTTTTACAGAAAATCCTTCGAAAGAAGCCTCCAATCTTCGGACTGCATCCAAATATTTTTCAAGCTTCGGATCCCTTGCCTTGCTGCTTTTGTCTACATGGCCAGAAATAACTTGGGAATCAGTTTTAAGGATTGCCCTTCCTATTACCATTGCCTTTAGCTTCCGAAGCCCTAACAGAAGAGCTTCGTATTCAGCAATATTATTTGTACAACTAAAGTCCAGCCTTGCTGCGTAGCATGTCCTGACTTTAGAGGGTGCTACTAGAACAGTAGCCTCTCCTGCGCCGAAGGTTCCCAAGAACCGTCACAGAATACCGTCCAAGCTTCAGCATTCTTTGTTGCTTCTTCTCCCTGAGCCCCTAGCGTCCAATCAGTAATGAAATCTGCTAACGCCTGAGACTGAATTGAGGATCTATGTACATAATCAATGGTGAATTCATTGAGTTCCGCAGCCCAATTTCCAATTCTTCCTATAGCTTCTGTGTTTCTCATTATATCCTTCAGAGGTTGTGATCAAGGGACTATTATATGATATGCTTGAAAATAATATCGAAGCTTTCTGGAGGCCATTAACATAGCATACCACACCTTCTCTAATCCTGTGTAATTTTTCTTTGATAAACTAAGTACTTCGGAGACGAAGTACACTTGTGGTTGTCTGTTTAATTGGCCATCCTGCTTCTCCTGTACAAGCGCCACACTGACTGCAGAATGGGATGCAGCCACATACAGGAGTAACAGAGTTATTGATGAAGGTGGAGTTAGAGTTGTCAAGTCTATCAGGTATTGCTTTAATTCTTCGAAAGCCTTTTGTTGAGCCGGACCCCATTGAAAAACTTCGGCTGACTTTAGTATTTCAAAGAATGGTAGATTCCTCTCTACCGGTCTTGACATAAATCTATTCAGTCATGCCAGCCTTCCTGCCAATCGTTTAGCCCCCTTCTTTGAATTTGGTGGCTCCATACGAAGGATAGCTTCGATGTTACTTGGGTTAGCTTCGATACCCTTTGTTGATACTAGACAACCAAGGAACTTGCCCTTCTTTACTCCGAAAACACACTTTTCTTTATTTAACTTGAGACCAGCTTGCCTAAAATTGGTGTTGGGGGCTTGTTCTCAAATGCTAAGAATTAAGAACAAGGCAACATAGAAAATGTTAGGTGTTAAGGTCCTTCGTCCTCCAAAACATTATATCCCCTCAGGATATAAAGAATTTCGGATGAAGGTTACAAAGGTCGTACCTTCGTAAAACATAATATCAAGGAACGAAGCATTTATATCATATAAATCATGAAACATGAAATAAATATTTAAATATAATCATGGAATTATTTCCATCTTTATTATCATAAATGAATGAATATAAATGACTTCAAGTTACAAATGTACCTCTGGTCCTGAGGAAAGCAAAGGAACAAGTGTGATGCGAAAGCAAATGGCAGGTTCGCGTGAACAGTACAGAGGTACTGTTCATCTATTTATAGGCACAGGTCGCAGCCTGTGACAAATTACAACTATGCCCCTTACAAGAGTTTACAATATTGACTCAGACCTCTATGGATAAAAAGGTCATTCTATCTCTATGTCGGTTTGTAACGCCGAAGCTCCATGAAAAGGAACCTTCGGCCATCTCTTGGAGACGACTTCAGCCGAAGCTGCTTCTTCGCGTAGGACCTTCGGCGCACCGAAGCACGGCCCCAATAGTAGCCCCTTTCGCGGTGCTAGATCGTTTTTCGTAACGAGCTTGACCCGTGAAAAAAGCCTCTTCAGCTTCGGGAAGCCGAAGGTCCAAAAAACACCTTCCCTGAGCTCGTTGCGGAGAAACGATCCGGCTTCCGAGCGCGTGCCAGGCCCACCTTGCAGAGTTACTGTTTGATCTTTTGCGGTCCACTGCACAGCGAGTACGAGTGACTGCCTGCTTGGTGTAAAAAATCCTGCCGCTTCGCCTTCTTACCTGCAGCACTATATAAACAGACGGGTAGGTGTGAAGTTACCACAGCATTCATTGCTATTTGCACTGTTTTGCTGCCAAAATTTTTAACTATAGCCGAAGCTTGATTCTCAGAATCGAACGAAGGTCCATCTCGACGTCTGCTTCGTCAGAAAGAAGAGCTTCGGGAGAAAAGAAAAAAGAAAAAAGTTTCTGACTTCCCCAAACTCAGAATCAAATGGCGAGAGTGCGATCTACTGCCAAAGTTGTACGTGAGGGAGACGAAGCCGAAGGTTCGAACACTGTGCCCATCTCCGAAGCGATGCAGCGTTCCGGTCTAGTGACTGCGGAAGAAATGCCTGCTGCCGAAGCAAACCCGACAACTGCCGAAGGAGAAGAAGAAAACATTGAAGGGACTGATCCCGAAGATGACTACCGTATTGCCATGCCCAGCAAGCCCAGTCACCTGGATTTTGGGAAATCAACTGTTTCAAAGGCTGATCTTTCGAAGATGGTGAAAGCAGGTTATTTCAATGAAGACCAGAAGAAGCTACTTCGCTTCGGGGGAGAAGAAACCACCCCGAAGCCAGGGAAGGACGAGATTGTTATCTTCAAGAGCTTTTTAAAGGCTGGGCTTAGATTCCCTCTTCACGAGATTATTGCGGAGATACTGAAAAGGTTTGGCATCTACCTTCACCAGTTAACTCCCAACGCTATCGTTAGACTTAGCGTTTATATTTGGGCCCTCCGAAGCCAAGCAGTGGAGCCATTTGCCGACAGTTTCTGTCGAGTTCATGAGTTGCATTATCAAACCAAGGCCAGAAAAGATGGGCTACACGATAACTTCGGGTGCTACAATTTTGCCTACCGGAAAACGGCAAAGTTTCCTGTAATTAGCTACCGAAGCAAATGGCCGGCAGGCTGGAAATCGGAATGGTTCTATGTCAAAGTTGATGACAACAAGGAGAAGCTTGTGCAAAGTCCAATCGAGCTGATCTTCGGAGAAACCCGACCCCGCTGCAACATGACGCCAGAGGGTGAAACACAGCAGGCAATGGATGAATTCGGAATTATTGCAGAGCATATCGGTACCAGGGATCTGGTCCAAGAATTCTTGGCATTCAGAGTCTTCCCTACTCTGAAAGAATGGGAAATGCCAAAGTTAAAGGGGGAGAAGAAGGAGGGGGATCTTGTCCGGCTGCCCTATCACTTCAAATTCAAGAAATACTTTAAGAAGCCCTGCCAAGAGTGGCTGGACACAATCGAGGTGATGTGCAATGAAATCCTGGGGAATTATTCCAAAAAAGAGGATCAACTAATGACAGCGGCCTTCGGCGCCCGACCGAAGCGAAGGCTGAACCGAGTGCTTGATGCCCTGGGCTTCGAGTACCCTGACTATGAGCAGTTGAACAAGGGTGCCGAGGGCCACAAAAGAAAAAGAGTGGCCGAAACTCTGAAAAAGGATGAAGAAAGACCAGCAAAAGAGAAGAAAATTCCCAAGAAAAGAAAAATATCAACTCCGAAGCGAAAAATATCCGAAGAAGAGGGGACCCCCACACCACCTTCTACCAGCGACGTGGAGGAAATTTTAAAGGTAATGACTGAACCCATGCCCACGAAGCTAAGTCCATTAGGGCTCCAACTGACGAAGCTTTTTCGAAAGGTGGACGAGCCGGATCAAACGAAGATAACCAAACCCAAGCGGCAAAGAATTATTGCAGTAACTGAAGTTATCGACAAGACGCCGCCTCGGGCATCAATTCATAAAACACCAGCTGTCGAAGGCACCACAAACGTCGAAGTCGCACCTTCGGAGGTTGCGGCTACCGAAGCCGCTACAGCCGAAGATGTAAACTTAGAAACTACCATTGAGGACATTGACAAAATCTTGCAAGACATGGCTGCAGAAGAAGCTGGCACTGCTGCTGAAAAAACCATGGCCACAGTGCCTGGGAAGGGGAAAGAAATAGCCGAGGACACTTCGGACGACGAAGCCTACACATTCCAAAATTTAATTGGGCAAAAACTGTCGAAGGCCGAAATGGAAGAACTTAAGGACTATGCCAAATCTTGCGGCTACAAGCCAGGAGCTCTCCTATTTGGAGGTGTGGACGATGAAAAATTAGGCTGCATTCGAGACCAAACTGGAGCTAAGGTAATCGGTACTCTATCAAAGAGTATCGGTTTTCCGAAGCTAGAGACAGACATCAGCCGCTACCGACGACAACATATCGTCGGCAGCTTATTTTACTCCAACTTCAAGGTAAACAACCTTTTCTCTAGTTTTTATTGCTGTTAATAATGAAAATGTTACTAACGTAAGTTGTTTCTGTGCAGAGCATGCTACTGAGCAAAGCTCTGAAGATGCAGCAAGATTTGGAGGACAAAAAACACGAAGCTATAATTGAAAACTTAGAAAACAAGATAAAAGAACAATCTGCTATCATTGAAAAGAAAGACTTCGAGCTCCAATCGACCGAAGGCTTGCTGGCAGAGACTGAGGCTAAAGTATCAGAGTTGAATTCGAAGCTTATCAGTGAATCAAAACAATTTGAACAGGAGAAGCTAGAGCTTAATTCGAAACTTGAAGCCGAAGTCCAGGCCAACTCAGACTTGAAGAAATCATTGACAAGCCTTCAAGACAAATGCTTGAAATTTAGCAATAATTGTATTGAACGATTAAGAAAGATATTTTACTCTGTTGGAGCTAGCAGCGGGAAGTTTAACCCTTCAGCGGAAAATTTACCACAATCGTTCGATCATATTGAAGCTGAGATCGAAGAACTTGACGAAGTTATAGCCGGGCACGGTGACTTCTGTGCCTGGGTAGCTTCTCGGGGTACCGCTGCAGCATTCCTGAAGGCCGGCTGCGAGCATGGAAAAATCGTCAACAGGCCCAACTTCACCTTGTCTCCATCAATCCTGGACGATATACCTGACCTCGCCCGAAGCATCTCAAATAGATTTATAAAAATGATATGGACAAAAGGCGGGCGGGAGAAGGCCGGAGACGAAGCTCGAAGTCATCTTGAACCAGTAAGAAATGATACTTCGTACTTACCTTCTCCTTTGCACTTGATTTTTACTCACGATACCTTGATTTATGTAGGATGACGAAGGTGAAGATGATGCTTAAGATATGTCGCCGAAGCTGTCGCCGAAGCTGAAGCTTAATGAAGATCAGTAGAAGTATACTATAGGAAAAAACTCAGGATACTTTTGTAACAACTTTTGTAAATACAATTAAACTGTTCTCAAGGGACTTTGTACATACCTTGTAATATATTCTTACCCTTCTACTGAGGTGCTTTGATGTGGACGAAATCAGTATTTTGAGCCGAGGGCGAAAAAACACCTTCCCTTCTTTTCGTACACAACGAAGCATAAGAGACCACTTCTTCTTTTTGCCGAAGCTTTACTTTTTTGTACACAAAACATAAGAGATCACTTCTTCTTTTTTGCCGAAGCAACCACTTAGGAACACAAATGCTATGAATGAATGCTTATGAATGCAAATGTTATGATGTGATGTAATGTGCGAATGAATGTCCAAAGCATATGACCGAAGCCACACTCTCAGCCATCATTTCCTTAGAAACAACCACACATCAGCTCTGCATTCCCTTAGGAACGACTTTGGAGCATCTTCGCCTTTTACTTAGACGGTATAAGCTCTGCATTCCCTTAGGAACGTCTTTGGAGCTTCTTCGCCTTTTACTTAGGCGGTATCAGCGTTGACTTTTCGCTGTGAGCTCTGCATCCCCTTAGGGACGTCTTTGGAGCTTCTTCTCTTTTTCAGTTTCGGCACTCGATGGTGCGCTCTCAGCTTTTACATTTACATTCTTTGGGGGATTTTGCTCTTATAAAACTAAAAAGGAAATTACATATGATGGCCCCATTAAAAACCTTTCTCCCCCTTTAGAAAGGAAAAGGGTGCCATGAAAAAGAAAAAGAAAAACATAAAAAGTTACATCAAGTTATACATAATATCTCCGAAGCTCATCTGCATTCCAAGATCTTGGAATTTCGTTGCCATCCATGTCCTTTAATCTGTACGAACCAGGCCTCGACGAGGATGCTACTAAGAAAGGCCCTTCCCATTTCAATTGTAGCTTGCCCACTGTATCTGGGTTGGCCACTCTCCGAAGCACCAAGTGTCCCGGCTCAATATTTTTTAGCCGGACCTTTCTATCTCGCCATTTGACTGTTTCAGCCTGGTATTTATTGATATTCTCCACGGCTTGAAGCCTGATCCCTTCTAAGGCATCTTTTTCCACAAGACAAGTATCTTCGGGACCTGATTCTGCCGAAGCTACCACTCTTATTGATCCAGCTTTGGCTTCTTCCGGGGTTATTGCTTCGTCACCAAATAACAACTTAAATGGGGTAAAGCCTGTAGACCTTGATGTTGTTGTATTGTGGCTCCACACCACTTTGGTAAACTGATCTGGCCACCTTCCCCTGGGTTGATTGAAGATTAACTTCATTATTCCTGTCATTATGGTGCCGTTGGCCCTTTCAACAAGCCCATTCGACTCCGGATGCCTGACTGATGCAAAATGGATCTTCGTGCCAATTTGATCACAGAAATTTCTGAAATCTTCGGAGTCGAACTGCGTTCCGTTATCTACAGTGATGGCCTTCGGTACTCCGAAACGACAGACAATGTTCTGCCAGAAAAATTTTTGGACAGTGGCCGAAGTTATTGTGGCTAATGGCTTCGCCTCAATCCACTTGGAAAAATACTCCACAGCTACTATAACATATTTTAGATTCCCTTGAGCCGGTGGTAATGGACCCAGCAAGTCGAGGCCCCACCTTTGCAATGGCCAGACGGGATGTATCAGCTGTGTCAAAGACGAAGGTTGCTTCTGATCTCTCGCACATTTCTGACAACCTTCGCACTTTTGAACCAACTCCGCTGCATCCGAAGCTGCCTTCAGCCAATAAAACCCTTGGCGGAAAACTTTTCCAAGTAACGGCCTAGATCCGATGTGGGATCCACACAGGCCTGCATGTATTTCTTTCATTAACTTTATACCTTCGGTTCTAGACAAGCACTTGAGCAGCGGGGCACAAACTCCATGCTTGTATAACTCCCCTTCTATCATGACATACGGACGAGCTCTTGCCTCTATCCTTTTATTATAAGCTTCGTCATCTGATAGGAAGTTACCCTGAAGGTAAGAGATTATTTCAGTTCTCCAATCTTCACTGTAAACAGGAGAAATGTTAAGGACTGCTCTTTCAAGTAGCTCCACTGAAGGTGCCTTTATTGTTTCGAAGAACACATCCGAAGGTAGCGGCAGCCCCTGTGCTGCAGACTTGGCTAACAAATCAGCATGCTCATTTTGTCCTCGAGGGATATTCTTAACAGAAAATCCTTCGAAGGAAGCTTCGATCCTTCGGACCGTGTCTAGGTATTTTTCAAGCTTCGGGTCTTTAGCCTTGCAACTTTTGTCAATATGACCCGAAACAACCTGGGAATCAGTTTTAAGAATCGCCCTTCTGATTCCCATTGCCTTTAGTTTCCGAAGACCCAGGAGCAGGGCTTCGTACTCAGTTGTATTATTTGTGCAGCTGAAGTCAAGTCTTGCTGCATAGCAAGTTTTAACCTTGGACGGTGAGACCAACACAGCAGCTGCACCTGCTCCGAAGGTTCCCCAAGAGCCATCACAAAACACTGTCCATACTTCGGCATCTTTATTTGCTTCTTCGTCCTGAGCCCCTGGCGTCCAGTCGGCAATGAAATCTGCCAATGCTTGAGACTGGATTGAGGATCTATGCACATAATCAATGTAAAATTCATTGAGCTCCGCAGCCCATTTTCCAATCCGGCCAGTAGCTTCTCTATTTCTCATGATATCCTTCAACGGCTGCGAAGAAGGAACAATAATATTGTATGCCTGAAAATAATGCCGAAGCTTCCTGGATGCCATTAAAACGGCATACAGCACCTTCTCCAGCTCTGTATAATTTTTCTTTGAGACACTGAGGACCTCAGATACAAAATATACTGGGACCTGCTTCTTGACCTGTCCATCAAACTTCTCCTGGACAAGTGCCGCACTTACTGCTGAGTGCGAAGCTGCCACATATAACAACAGGGGAGCCCCTGGCGTTGGTGGGGTTAATGTTGTTAAATCTATTAAGTATTGCTTCAGCTCTTCGAAGGCTTTTTGTTGACTTGGGCCCCATTGAAAGACTTCAGCTGACTTCAGCACCTCGAAGAATGGTAAGTTTCTTTCTGCTGATCTGGATATAAATCTGTTGAGAGATGCCAGCCTTCCTGTCAATCTTTGGGCCCCCTTTCTTGTGGTTGGTGGCTCCATTCGAAGTATAGCTTCGATTTTATTTGGATTAGCTTCGATTCCCTTTGTTGAAACCAAGCATCCAAGAAATTTGCCCTTCTTCACTCCGAAGACACATTTTTCTGGATTCAGCTTCAGACCAGCTTGTCTGAAGCTGGCGAAGGTCTCCTGCAGATCAGCAATATGATTTTCCTGCTTCGTGCTTTTTACAATAATGTCATCGACATAAGTCAACACATTTCTGCCTATCTGAGACTGGAGAACCTTCGCTGTCATTCGGCTGAAACTTCCTCCGGCATTTTTGAGCCCCTCAGGCATCCGAAGATAGCAATATGTACCACTTGGGGTTATGAAGCTAGTTTTTGGCTCATCTTCCTTCTTCATCCAAATTTGATGATAGCCTGAGTAGCAGTCTAGGAGACTCATGAGCTCTGAAGAAGCTGCTGCATCGACTAAAGAGTCTATCCTTGGCAGCGGGAATTCATCCTTCGGACAAGCCTTGTTGAGATCTGTGAAATCAATACACATTCTCCATTTGCCATTGGCCTTCTTCACCATAACAGTGTTAGCTAGCCACTCTGGATACTTCACTTCTCTGATAACTCCTGCACTGAGGAGTCTTTTTACTTCATTGCGAGCCCCTTCGGCCTTGTCATCAGACATTTTCCGAAGCCTCTGCTTTCGGGGTCTGAAGGAAGGGTCCACATTGAGCGAATGTTCAATAACATCCTGATTTACTCCACAGAGATCATTGGCTGACCATGCAAAAACATCTTTGTTGTTGAATAAAAACCTTATCAAGGTTTTCTCCTGGTCTTCAGATAATTGCGAGCCCAACAACACCTTCTGCTCTGCTATGTCTTCACACAATAACATGGGCTTCGGCTGATCCGCTGAAGCTGCCTTCTCCCTCCTGAATTTGTACTGTTCACAAGCTTCAGCTCCGTCTATGTTATGGATTGCTTTGGAGTCAGTCTAGCTTCCTTCGGCCTTTCTAGCAGCTTCCTGGCTTCCATGAATAGCAATAGGCCCTTGGTCCGAAGGTATCTTCATGCAGAGATAAGCTGGGTGAAGAATTGCTTCGAAGGCATTAAGAGTACCACGGCCAATGATAGCATTGTAAGGGTACTCCATGTCAACAATATCAAACACAATTTGCTCCGTCCTTGTGTTGTTAACAAATCCGAAGGTTACCGGCATGGTAATCTTCCCAAGTGCTACAATCTGTCGCCCTCCGAAGCCACAAAGAGGGTGCGTAGCATCATGAATCTTGTCTTCAGGCTCTTGCATTTGTCTGAAGGCTTTAGCAAATATAATGTCAGCTGCACTGCCTGTATCAACTAGGACATTGTGGACTAGAAATCCTTTGATCACGCAAGAGATAACCATGGCATCATTGTGGGGATAATCCTTAAGCTGAAGGTCTTCCTGAGAGAAAGTAATTGGAATATGGGACCATTTTGACTTGATGAAGGGTCCCTGCACTCCAACATGCTGTACCCTTCTCTGAGCCTCCTTCTTCTGCTTCTTGTTAGCCGGCTCTGAGCAAGAACCGCCTGTTATCGGGAGCACCAGCTTCGAAGCCGAAGCAGCTCCAGCTTGATTGTTGAACGAAGCCATCAGCTCAGAAAAGTGGAAGTGAGTTCACCGGAGGTGGGCGCCAATGTTGGGGGCTTGTTCTCAAATGCTAAGAATTAAGAACAAGGCAACATAGAAAATGTTAGGTGTTAAGGTCCTTCGTCCTCCAAAACATTATATCCCCTCAGGATATAAAGAATTTCGGACGAAGGTTACAAAGGTCGTACCTTCGTAAAACATAATATCAAGGAACGAAGCATTTATATCATATAAATCATGAAACATGAAATAAATATTTAAATATAATCATGGAATTATTTCCATCTTTATTATCATAAATGAATGAATATAAATGACTTCAAGTTACAAATGTACCTCTGGTCCTGAGGAAAGCAAAGGAACAAGTGTGATGCGAAAGCAAATGGCAGGTTCGCGTGAACAGTACAGAGGTACTGTTCATCTATTTATAGGCACAGGTCGCAGCCTGTGACAAATTACAATTATGCCCCTTACAAGAGTTTACAATATTGACTCAGACCTCTATGGATAAAAAGGTCATTCTATCTCTATGTCGGTTTGTAACGCCGAAGCTCCATGAAAAGGAACCATCGGCCATCTCTTGGAGACGACTTCAGCCGAAGCTGCTTCTTCGTGTAGGACCTTCGGCGCACCGAAGCACGGCCCCAACAATTGGCAAACGACTCTTGCAAATCGGCAATATGATTTTCTTGTTTCGTGCTTTTTACTATGATATCATCAACATAAGTTAGCACATTCCTGCCTATTTGAGAGTGGAGAACCTTGGCTGTCATTCCGCTGAAGCTTCCTCCAGCATTTTTGAGCCCCTCGGGCATCCGAAGGTAACAATAAGTACCACTAGGAGTTATGAAGCTTGTCTTTGGCTCATCCTCTTTCTTCATCCAAATTTGGTGATAGCTCGAGTAGCAGTCCATTAAGCTCATGAGTTCCGAAGAAGCTGCTGGATCTACAAGGGAGTCTATTCTTGGTAAAGGGAACTCGTCCTTCGGACATGCATTGTTGAGATCTGTGAAATCAATACACATTCTCCATTTCCCATTAGCCTTCTTCCCCATAACAGTGTTAGCTAGCCACTCTAGATATGTTACTTCTCAGATGACACCAGCAGAGAGAAGTCTCTTTACTTCATTCCGAGCACCTTCGGCTTTATCCTCAGACATTTTCCAAAGTCTTTGCTTTCTTGGCCTGAAAGATGGATCCACATTGAGTGAATGCTCAATGACATCTCTATTAACACCACAGAGATCGTTAGCTGTCGAAGCGAAGACATCTTTTGTTGGGGACCTTCGTCCTCCGAAGGTCCTCAAAAACATGATTTGATAATGTTTTCCAAGTGGATTATATGAACAGGTATCTTCGGACTCAGAATTATGAACATGGAGTACGGTCAGGATGAAGCCTAAGCCAGACGAAGGGGGATTGAGACGAAGGACGGGCCGATTACCAAGCTGTACGAAGGATGATGCGCAGCCGAAGCTGTGCGCAGGAAAGCTTCGTCACGATAGCAGGAAGAGGAACCGACTTAAAGATGAAAAGACTACTTAGGCCTTGACAGATTCCCATAAGTCATTAACAAATGTAATGGGCATGAATGTAATTTTACATGGGCTGCGTCCCACGCCTATAAATAGATGAACAGTACTCCCGTACTGTTCACGCTGACTTGGCATTCTCTTTTGCGTCATCCTTGTACTTTTGTCTTCCTGCAATCCGAAGGTACACTTGTAATTTGAAGTCATTTCTATTGTTATATGATAATAAAATAGAAATGACATTGTGATAAGATTTAAATGTTTATATTACCTTTTATGTTGCGTGTTAATCCTTCGTCATAACTTACGAAGATATATTATTTGAGACCTTCGTCCGGAGCACATTATATCCCGAAAGGGAATGATGTTTCAAAGGACGAAGGAACTTATCACTTAACACTTTTTATGTTGCCTTGTTCTTAATCCGAAGCATTTGAGAACAAGTCACCAACATCTTTGATGTTGAACAAAAATCTTAGCAGGGTCTTTTCTTGTTCACCAGATAACTGAGATCCCAGCAGTAGCTTTTGGTCTGCTATATCTTCATATACAAGCATAGGCTTCGGTTGATCTACCGAAGCAGCCTTCTCTCTTTTGTGCTTATATTGCTGACAAGCTTCAGCTCCATCTATGTTATGGATCGCCTTTGAATCCGTCCAACTCCCTTTAGCCCTCCTGGCAGCTTCTTGACTCCCATGAACAGCAATGGGCCCTTGTTCCGAAGGTATCTTCATGCATAAGTATGCTGGATGGAGTATTGCTTTGAAGGCATTAAGCGTCCCTCGACTAATGATTGCGTTGTATGGGTACTCCATGTCAATAATGTCAAAGACAACTTGTTCAGTTCTTGTGTTGTGGATATAACCGAAGGTAACTGACATTGTTATTTTGCCGAGTGCCACAATCTGTCTTCCTCCAAAGCCACAAAGAGGGTGTGTTGCATCATGTATCTTGTCTTCTGGTTCTTGCATATGCCTGAAAGCCTTTGCAAAGATGATGTCCGCTGCACTACATGTGTCAACCAGGACGTTGTGGACCAGAAATCTCTTGATGACACAAGATATAACCTTGGAATCATTGTGAGGATAGTCTTTAAGCTGAAGATCTTCCTAGGAGAAGGTGATTGGGATGTGAGACCGCTTGGATTTGATGAAGGGTCCTTGCACCCCAACATGCTGCACTCTTCTTTGTGCTTCCTTCTTTTGCTTCTTGTTAGCTGGTTCTGAGCTTGGTTGTTGTACGAAGCCATCGTCACAACAGTGGAAGTGAGTTCACTGGAGGTGGGCGCCAATGTTGGTCACTTGTTCTCAAAATCTATGAATCAAGAACAAGGAAACACAAATGTTAATGGTTAAAGACCTTCGTCCTTTGTAACATTATCTCCCTTAGGATATAATGATCTTTTAACGAAGGTCATGATGGACATACCTTCATCATTTCAATATGCAAAGATATAAACAGAGTCATATGGAACGAAGAGAAAGCACGAATAATCATTTCAGATCATTAGATTATTCATATTATCATCATATAACCATGAACAAACATTAATGATGTTTAAATTACATCGGTACCTTCTTCTTAACTGAAGGCAAAAACCCTGAAGTGACGTGTGAGCGATTACAAATCAGCATGAATAGTATGGGGTACTGTTCATCTATTTATAGGCATGGGACACAGCCCGAACAAAATTACATTCGTGTCCTTGATAACTAATCATAACCATGACACAAATTATCAGGGACTAAGCGATCTTTTCCTCTTTAAGTCGGTGCTGCCCTTCGTCTCAAGCGTGTCATCATGCCGAAGCTCTTTCAATTGTAGCTTCGGCATATATCTTCATGTCGTGCCTGCTTGCATATCATTTTGCCAAAGGTGTTTTTGCTTAGAGGACCTTCAGCGGAGAAGAAGGCCCCCAACAATTTACATCACAACAAACATAAGTACAAACTAAATAATAATGATCTACGCGAAGCTATGAGATCGTGGGTTAGAGAACTAATAAGATCGGAGTTACGGTCATCAAGTTATGATGTGATTAAATGATTAAAATTAGGTCTTATGTTTATTTTATGAATCAAGAGAAAAGATAATCTAAAGTAATAATTAATTCAACTTTAATATAAATTGACCATAGATCATATTTTAGTAGATTATAATGATAAGCATATTAACAAGACTAACCAACATAAGTTAAATAAGATCTAATTATAAAGGAATGATACATGGTATAATAAATGTTGTTATTGCATAGTAAATATTCATATGAAGTTAACGCAACTAGAAAGGTCAATTCGGAGTTATAGATTTTAAGTTATGAATTTCTAAAGATTCTATGTGTTTTGTACAAGATTAAATAGGATATAAATTTTAATATCACTTTCATGTTGAAACAGTGGCACTAATTGATAAACAACAATATTACAAAATTATAGGAACTGGAATGGACTCATTTGGACTTAATATGAATTTTCTAGTGATTAAACAAATTCTAGCCATTATTTTCATATTAAAAATCCATTTCTAAATTCATTTCCCTGATTTCTTAACTCCCTGGACTGCGCCTCAATTTCTAGAGAAGACAGGGGCCTCCTAGTAAGTTATCCTAGACTCAGTGAACAATCCCAGTGTACTGCGGGTTGATTTAGTTATTTCTCAGGGTCTCTTTAACAAATTTTCTTGGGCGAAGGGGTACGGTGCATTATGGGCCGCTGGATCATGATCCGATGGCCCCGATTTTAAAATGCCGCGATCGGTTCTGGTGCGCACGATCAGAGATATGCGGTCGAGGTTTAACGAAGACGTGCCCCCAACCCCAGACCTCTGATCAAATCGAACGGTCCACACTCTTTCCCCCAACCCAACAGCGCCCAGGCCGCGGAGCTCAGCTCCCCGCGGTGGCCTATTCGCCAGCGAGCTTGAAATTCGGTGCCTAACCGCCCCAACCTAGAAATTGATCGGTACTAAACTGAGAGGGGAAGATGGCGAATCTGTAGAGAGGGGTCTCACCAGAGATTGAAGACGTTGCGAGCCTGCCCATGGAGGAGAGCGCATCCGCGGTTGCACCTGAACTATGGCGAGCAATTGTGGCATCGTTGGCCCCTATTCGCACCCGGAAATACCACGAATGGCTTTAGCAAGATCCGCCGAGCTTCGTGATCCCGAGACCCGACACCAGCCGCCCATCTCACGACGCTCTCACTCTCGTTCAAGAAATCCGGTGTGCTACTCATGGCTTCGGAACGGAATGCGGCTGGACGAGGATATTGCTCCTGTATGAGTAGCTTTAAAGCCCCGCAGAGCACACGGTCGCAGTGACAGTTACGCACGCGCGACCCCACGACCGAGATACCAGCACCACCCCCCGGTTTGACCATAGCGGATGTGGAGTTCCGGTGACGAAGACGACCCACCATGACGTGCGGGCCTCGCTTGGAAGCGAGTCGTGCGCGAGAATTACGCCACTAGTGACCGACAGGTGGCCCCCATGTGTCGGCGCGAGGGAGCACGGGCGCAGGTGTTTGGCGCAGGCGCGCGTACTGGTGCGTGTGGCCCGTGTGGCAGTGGCTCCGAGCTGCGTGGAATGGGCCGTAGGGAGTGAAAGCACGAGTGGGCCAGAAGCGAGGTTCTCAGCCCACAAGCAGTTTCCCCTTTATCTTTTCTTTATTATTTTCTAGTTTCTATTTTCTTTATTGTTTTCTAATTTAAATCTCCAAATTCAAATTTCTATTATAATTTCAAAGGCACATTTCAGAAAATTTCAATAAAACATAATTGTTTAGTTTATTTATTTATGCTAAAATGTTTTCAGTTATGAAAAACACACTTTCTTTTCTATTTAAATTCAAACTCAGATTTTTTTCTAATTTGGATTTAGATTCTAGCTTGGGTTTTCATGTCCAAAATTTTCTGGTGCAATCAACTCTATATGATACGCAATATTGATATTATTTTATTTATTATTCTATTTACCATTGCCTTTTAAAGGTGTAATTCCCTCATATTTATCTCAAGAACAATAGTTTTATATTGTATGTTCTTCATAAAAAAAACACCCTAACAAATGTCTTAAAGTGAATATCAATACTACTATTTGTAATATTTTTATTTTATTATTTTATGATATGTATATATATTTTTTCCTTCTACCAAATTTAGGTCTTATAAATCCTACCCCCTTAACAGAAATCTCGTCCTCGAGATTTGTAAGAAAAGGGATGTACACTCATATTGTCTCAAAACATATGCACAAACAAAATCTCAACATGATGCATTAGTTATTAGCAACACATAGGGTCAATTAAACTTTATTATTCCTCCTAAAATAGTATCATACCAACTACTAACAAAAGTAACATTTAGATCTTACAAATAGTAGTATATATATTTATGTATATTGGTGGGGCTGGTGGTGGTGGAGGTAGTGGGCATTGTTATTGTTGTCTTTCCAACCGTGCTTGCCTTATTTCTTGATGTATCTCCAGCCGGTCCTGATGTATTTCCTGGCATTCTTGTCTTATCTGATTTTGCATTTCGGTAACCATGTCTGCCATTTGTTGTATTACCATCATTTGGGCGGCAACCACTTGATCGATTCTAATCGGTGGAGGATCTGGAGGATTCATTTTTGTTTGTTGTTGTAGGATAATCTTCCCTTCCTGGTATTGACCATGAGAGTTAGGAGCATATGGCAAAATAGTTTTGCAAGGGAAATTATTTGGTCAGCAGAATTAATAGGCTAGTAACTGGTTATGATTTGAAGATTCTTTAGCAGAGCTTAATCTTCATTTTATGTCTATTGGGGTAACTAGTCGTATAAGGTGAATATCCAAAGGTAGGATAGAATTTTGTCAAGATGAGATAGTCTACATGATGTAGGTTAAAAGTTTGATTGATGTTAGGTGGGGATAGATAGATTATACCATTCATCATGACTCTATGGGTTGGGTTAGCTCATGGTTGAGTTGATTTAATGTGCTAAGTTAACACCTGGCTAGAACGGTCCAAGTACCACTAATCTGTTTAAGCAGACCACATTGGATTAGATCACACCAGATTCCATAATCCTATTTAAGAATACCATTTAGTTGAGCATATCAAGATGACTTTATCTTTACGAAGTTCTAGTATACTTTTTTTATATAAGTGGAACTTCCAGGTAGTATATATTTTTATACACCCTAAATTTTCATGCCATTAGCAGGTGTGGCATAGAAAACAAGGGTACATCAGGTTTTAACTATTAGACGAGTATTGACAAAGAATGAGTGTACTATGGCATAATCGAGCTTCCTTTGGGGGTCTAGCTTGATTCCTATTCTTCTTTAATGAGATTGATCTCTTTCTTCTTGAGCTTTAGTGTCACCCTTCAAGTTTGGGACAAGAGGTCAATATAGACCTGTAGGTAATAGATGGGTAGAGGGTTTAGTAGGTAGGTATATGCTAGATGGGATTAGTTATGTAACATGCTTTTGTAGGTCAAGCTGTTGGGTAGGATCAGGTTGATCCAAGATCAAACTTGTTCATAGGAGCAGGGTCTAATGTGTTTCCTCAGCATTAGCTAATCACGTTTGAGTGTCTCAAATTAGGTTTGATTATAATAGATCAAATAGGATTTGGTATGACTAGAACAAACTAGTTTAAGTTAGATAGATCTACCAGGGTAGGATATATTGTTATTAGGATATTTTAGAATCTTTTTGAGATAGGATGGATTATATGGTGTAGGTAGATCAGAATTTCTGTTAGGTTAAAACAGAGGGGTTATGCAACTATTGGGTGGTTAAGGTAGTTGCATATGGCCAGGTTGGACTAAGACTCCAATTGAGGTTAAAACATATTTATAAGAGTAGGATCCAATCTTATTTTACCAGTATTATCTAACATGTTTGTCCATTAGATTAGATCTGACCAGATTAGATGGGATCATAATTAAATTGGTATAATCAGATTAGACTAGATAAGATCTACTTAATTTATTTTGGAATAGATCATGTTTGTTACACTATTATGAGATAAGCAAAGTGGTTGGGATAAGTATGCTTATTAGGACAAGATGAGTCTCTAAGAATAAGATAGAATCTTTTGAGATTAGTTAGATCTATTGGGATAAGATGAAAATCTTTTCTAGATGAGATGAATCTATTAAGGTAAGAGAGTATCTTTTAAGATAAGATGGATCTATTAAGATAAGAGGGATCTATATAAAATAGATTACACTTTAATGGAGGATAATCTAGATTGTTTAGTTATCTTATGAATTCTATTTATGTCTATATGTATATGCAGATGTAATTGTGGACATTACTCCACAACTACTCACACTCAATCAAAGATCCTAATCAGACAGATATCATAATAACAAACACTCAAGCGTATAGATACCTATAAAAATAGTTTTTTTGTTCTTAAGAGTAGGTCTCCTATTCCTAAAGGTCACTTTAGGCACAAGATTTCAAAGTGTGAAATCCAGATTTGTCTTTAGAAGGAAAAGGTAAGAATAATCAGAGTAAAGCGGAAATTGATGAGAAAATATTAAGATAAGTTTAGAAAAGAATCAGAGTAAGGTAAGTAGGTAATGGTTTTGTCCATTTCTATCTAGGTTTCATCCTACAGCCAACATTCCTCTGATACCACTACTGTCACACTTGGATTTAAGGGACAAAGTTGGGTGCATCTCATATATGTGCCAAAGAAGACAACACATATAATAACAGAGTGTAGAGAGATAAATGTCACAATATCATCAGAGTACTTATTACATAGCGGAAGTATTACAAAATAAAAGATAAATATAGATCGAACTAAAGTCCATCCTTGGCACCACAAAGTCAACTGGGAGACGCCACCTAGATCAAGTCGAACTCCTCGTTAAGTGGCTCCTCTTGAACCACCTGTACTTCTCCTGTGGGGGGGTGTGAGACAGCAAGGGTGAGCTCACACATGTTCATCGCTCAATAAGTTGTGGGGAATAATGTGCATGAACTCACCAAAGGTGGGAGTTCATGTGAAGTGTAAGGCTGATCAACAAAATAAAGGTTGAAGCTGAGCATTGCTTTTATAAGTTGGTCAAAATTTTATTAGCAGTTACTAAGTGTAAGTGAATGCCAAACCATAGTAATAATAAATAAAAGTAACAATAAAAATAATCCCAATGCGATGCAAATGATGAATTGAATTTAATTCCATAGATTAATCATGTCAGGGTCCGAGCTACTCATGACTGTGAGCACGACTAGTATACCAGTTTTACACTCTTTAGAGGTTGCGCATCTTTACCCACAAGTCATGTTACCCATCTGCCAAGGGGTCATGAATCCCATACACCTCTACCAAGGAAGCGAGGCAGGGTAACACTATGAGGCCTTTACAAAGTTCCACTAGCTTTAGAAAACCCGCTACAGTTTCTAGGAAGCTCCAATGTAGGGATCCCTCACCTGACCTCCATCGCAGCAAAATCAACCCAAGGACCTCCCTACACTGACCACTCCCCTACTGCCCTTACCCCTTTGGGGTAAGGTAGTCATCCACTAGCTTTCCTAATTAGTCAGCAAAGGGCATCTCATACTACCCTTGTGGTAGCACTGCTTTCCCATGTGGTCGCTCCATGTTCCAATTAACATAATGATCTTAGCATGAACATAAATAACATAACAAAATAATTGGAACATGGATATAATGAAATATTAACCCAAAACCATATAAAGCAATAGCAAAACTACCCAAGTGATTTAGGGGTAAACAAGGTAAAAGATAATCAGACTAGGGCGACCTATTTGGTCCCATCAAAATTAATTCTATGCATTGAATAGTGATAATAAAGAACATTATTGGGTAATAAATGTGGTCAAGGGCACAACTTGCCTGGCACTTGAGATTCCAGGTACCAGGATGATTCTTCAAATCCTCGTGACCTCACTGCTAGTCATAGCAATACAAACAAACATGCTATAGATAAAATTAACATCACACCAAACATAAGTACAAACTGAATAATAATGATCTATGCGAAGCTATGAGATCGTGGGTTCGAGAACTAATAAGATTGGAGTTACGGTCATCAAGTTATGATGTGATTAAATGATTAAAACTAGGTCTTATGTTTATTTTATGAATCAAGAGAAAAGATAATCTAAAGTAATAATTAATTCAACTTTAATATAAATTGACCATAGATCATATTTTAGTAGATTCTAATGACAAGCAGATTAACAAGACTAACCAACATAAGTTAAATAAGATCTAATTATAAAGGAATGATACATGGTATAATAAATGTTGTTATTGCATAGTAATTATTCATATAAAGTTAACGCAACTAGAACGGGTCAATTCAGAGTTATAGATTTTAACTTATGAATTTCTAAAGATTCTGTGTGTTTTGTATAAGATTAAATAGGATATAAATTTTAATGTGACTTTCATGTCAAAACAGTGGCACTAATTGATAAACAATAATATTACAAAATTATAGGAACTGGAATGGACTCATTTGAACTTAATATGAATTTTCTAGGGATTAAACAAATTCTAGCCATTATTTTCATATTAAACATCCATTTCTAAATTCATTTCCCTGATTTCTTAACTCTCTGGACTGCGCCTCAATTTCTAGAGAAGACAGGGGCCTCCTGGTAAGTTATCCTAGACTCAGTGAACAATCCCAGTATAGTGCGGGATGATTCAGTTATTTCTCGCGGTCTCTTTAGCAAATGTTCTCGGGCGAAGGGGTATGGTGCGTTATGGGCCGCTGGATCATGATCCGATGGCCCTGATTTTAAAATGCCGCGATCAGTTCTGGTGTGCACGATCAGAGATCTGTGGTCGAGGTTTAACGAAGACGTGCCCCCAACCCTAGACCTCTAATCAAATCGAACTGTCCATGCTCTTTCCCCTAACCCGACAGTGCCCAGGCGGCGGAGCTCAGCTCCCCGCGATGGCCTGTTCGCCGGCGAGCATGAAATTCGGTGCCTAACCGCCCCCAACCTAGAAATTGATCGGTACTAAACTGAGAGGGGAAGTTGGCGAGTCTGCGGAGAGGGGTCTCACCGGCGATTGAAGAGGTTGCAAGCACGCCCATGGAGCAAAGCCAATCCACGACGGTGCCTAAACTACGGCGAGCAATTGTGGCGTCGTTGGCCTCCAATCGCACCCGGAAAGACCACGAACGGCTTTAGCAAGATCTACCGAGCTTCGTGATCCCGAGACCCAGCACCTGCCGCCCGTCTCACGACGCTCTCACTCTTGCTCAAGAAATCTGGTGCGCTGCTCACGACTTCGGAACGGAATGCGACTGGACGAGGATAGAACTCTTGTATGAGTAGCTTTAAAGCCCCACAGAGCACGCGGCCGCAGCGACATTTACGCACGCGTGACCCCACGACCAAGATACCAGCGCCACCCCAGGTTTGACCGCGGCGGATGCGGAGTTCCGGTGACGAAGACGACCCACCATGACGTGCTCCGTGGAAGCGAGTCGTGCGCGAGAATTACGCTAGTAGTGACCGACAGGTGGCCCCCATGTGTCGGTGCGAGGGAGCACGGGCGCAGGTGTTTGGTGCAGGCGCGCGTATTGGTGCATGGGACCCGTGTGGCAGTGGCTCCGAGCTGCGCAGAATGGGTCGTAGGGAGTGAAAGCACGAGAGGGCCAGAAGCGAGGTTCTTAGCCCACAAGCAGTTTCCCCTTTATCTTTTCTTTATTATTTTCTAGTTTCTGTTTCTTTATTGTTTTCTAATTTAAATCTCCAAATTCAAATTTCTATTATAATTTCAAATGCACATTTTAGAAAATTTCTGTAAAACATAATTGTTTAGTTTATTTATTTATGCTAAAATGTTTTTAGTTATGAAAACCACACTTTTTTTCTATTTAAATTCAAACTCAGATTTTTTTCTAATTTGGATTTAGATTTTAGCTTGGGTTTTCATGTCCAAAATTTTCTGGTGCAATCAACTCTATATGATACGCAATATTGATATTATTTTATTTATTACTCTATTTACCATTGCCTTTTAAAGGTGTTGAAAGGGAAATAAGGTTTAACCTTTTCCTATAAATAATTTTGGTGGTTGAATGCCCAACACAAATATTGGACTAACTAGTTTGCTCAAGACTATATTCCAAAGGTGCATAAAGGTTCAACACAAACCAATAAAAAGATTAAAGAAAGGGTTCAAAAAGAAAGGAGCAAAGAAACCAATGTGTGCCCTGGTCCGGTGTGCCACCGGACAGTGTCCGGTGCACCAGGACCGTACAAACCTGAACTGGCCAGCTTAGGGTTTCTCCAGCGCCACTCCACTATAATTCACAGAACTGTCCGGTGTGCCACCGGACTGTCCAGAGCACCAGCGGAGCAACGGCTCTCTAGCGCAACGGTCGACTGCACAGTGCCCTGACAACGCTACAGTACGCAGCAGAAGTCAGAACAGAAGTTAGAGGCACACCGGATAGTGAATAGTACCTGTCCGGTGCAGCACTGGACTATTCGGTGCCACAACAAGCCAAGTCTCCAACGGTCGTCTGCGCCCGAACCCTCACGGTTGGGTGACGTGGCTGGTGCACCGGACTGTCCGGTGCGCCCATCGACAGCAGCCACCCCAACGATTGTTTTGGTGGTTGAGGGCTATAAATACCCCCCAACCACATCCACTTCAACAATCCAAGCATTCACTACTCCTCATTCAATACAAGACCAAAGTGCAACACTCCAAGACACAAATCAAAGCCATCGATCCGATCAAAGTGCCCAATTCAATTCTAGTGCATTAGGACTTGTGATAGGATCACTTGTGTTTCTTTGTTGCTCTTGTTGCTTGGTTGGCTTTCTTCTTTCTCTCATTCTTATTCTCAAAGCCTTGTAAGCGAAGCAAGAGACACCAATTGTGTTGTGGTCCTTGCGGGCTCTATGTGACCCGGGAAATCAAGGAAGAAAGCTCACTCAGTCTGAGTGACCGTTTAAGAGAGGGAAAAGGTTGAAAGAGACCCGATCTTTGTGACCACCTCAACGGGGACTAGGTTCTTTGGAACCGAACCTCGGTAAAACAAATCATCATGTCATCCGCTTTATTTTCTTGGTTGATTTGTTTTCCCGGACTCGGATTTTATTCTAACGCTAACCCCATCTTGTAGTGTGCTTAAAGTTGTAAATTTCAGTTTTCGCCTATTTACCCCTCCTCTATGCGACTTTCAATTGGTATCAGAGCCCAGTACTTCATTAGAGTCTAACCACTCGAAGTGATGTCTGGAGGACCCGCCAAGAGGGAGATGGAAACGGCCACAAGCCACGGGAAGGCTCCATCAAGGGAGTCCGGTGCCAAAGGAAGGGAGGAATCACCTCCCCACGTCAAGTTGAACCAGAGTGGCGACAAGAAGAAGAAGATGAAGAAAGTGGTCTACTATGAGACCGATTCCTCGTCGCCCTCCACCTCCGGATCCTACGCCGCGTTTATCACTTCTAAGCGCCATGAGCGCAAGAAGTTTAGTAAGATCCCCTTACGTTATCCCCGTATTTCAAAGCGCGCTCCTTTAGTTTCTGTCCCATTAGGCAAACCACCGTTTTTTGATGGTGAGGACTATTGTATGTGGAGTGATAAAATGAGGCATCACCTAACCTCACTCCACGCAAGCATATGGGACATTGTTGAGTTTGGAGCGCAGGTACCTACCATAGGGGACAGGGGCTATGACTCGGACGAGGTCGCCCAAATCTGACACTTCAACTCCCAAGCCACTACTATACTCCTCGCCTCTCTATGTCGAGAGGAGTATAATAAATTACAAGGGTTGAAGAGCACCAAGGAGATTTGGGACGTGCTCAAGACCACGCACGAGGGAGATGAGGTGACCAAGATCACCAAATGGGAAACGATCGAGGGGGAGCTCGGTCGTTTCGTCCTCAACCAAGGAGAGGAGCCACAAGCCATGTACAACCAGCTCAAGACCATGGTGAATCAAGTGCACAACCTCGGGATCACCAAATGGGATGACCATGAAATGGTCAAGGTTATTCTAAGATCACTCGTTTTTTGCAATCCTACACAAGTACAATTAATACGTGGTGATCCTAGATATAAGCTAATGTCTCCTGAGGAGGTTATAAGAAAGTTTGTGAGCTTTGAACTTATGATCAAAGGCTCCAAACAAATTGTCAACTTGGAGCAAGGCGACACCTCCACACCCGAGGTGCAACCCGTCGCATTCAAAGCGACGGAGGAGAAGAAAGAAGAGTCTACATCAAGTAGGCTCCCCATCGACGCCTCCAAGCTCGACAACGAGGAGATGGCGCTCATCATCAAGAGCTTTCGCCAAATCCTCAAGCAAAGGAAGGGGAAAGACTATAAGCCCCGTTCCAAAACGGTGTGCTACAAGTGTGGTAAGCCCGGTCATTTTATTGCAAAATGTCGTATTTTTAGTGACAGTGACAGGGGCGAGGACAAGAGGGGGAAGAAGAAGGAGAAGAAAATATATTACAAGAAGAAGGGCAGCGATGCCCACGTGTGTCGGGAATGGGACTCCGACATGAGCTCCACCGACTCCTCCTCCAACGAGGATGCCGCCAACATCACTGTCAACAAAGGACTCCTCTTCCCCAATGTCGGCCCAAGTGCCTCATGGCAAAGGACGGCAAAAGGAAGAAGATAAAATCTAGAGCCTCCACTAAATATACAACATCTAGTGATGAGGGTAGCTCTAGTGAAGATGAGGATAACTTCCTTACCCTCTTTGCCAACCTTAACATGCAACAAAAAGAAAAATTGAATGAATTGATAGGTGCTATTCATGAGAAGGATGAACTCTTGGATAACCAAGAGGAATTCCTTATTAAGGAAAATAAGAAGCATGTTAAGTTGAAGAATGCCTATGCTCAGGAAGTAGAAAAATGTGAAAATTTGTCTAAAGAGCTTAGGGTTTGCCATGAATCAATTTCCAACCTTAGAACTGAGAACGCTAATTTGTTTGCTAAGGTTGAGAATTTAAATGCTTGTGATGATTCAATTACCAATCGTAAAAGTAATAATGCTAGTTTAATTGCTAAGATTGATAAATTGAATGAATCAATTTCTAGCCTTAAAACTGAGAATGCTGGTTTAATTTCCAAGGCTAGAGACTTAAATGTTTGCAATGATTTTATTTCCAGTCTTAGAAATGAGAATGCTATTTTACATGCTAAGATTGATGAATTAAAATCTTGCAAACCCTCTACATCTACTATTGATCATGTTACTATTTGTACTAGATGTAGAGATGTTAATATTGATGCTATTCATGATCACCTTGCCTTAATTAAACAACAAAATGATCATATAGCTCAATTATCTAGTAAAATCAATGAGCATGAGATAGAAAATGAAAATTTTAAATTTGCTAGAAGCATGCTCTATAATGGGAGACGCCATGGCATCAAGGATGTCATTGGTTTCCAACAGGGAAGCAATGACAAAATTAATGCCCTAAAAGATTGTCTAATTTTGTTAAGGGCAAGGCTCCCATGGTTCAGGATAATGAGGGCTATATTTTATATTCTGCTGGTTATCCCGAACACAAAATTAGGAGAATTCATGCTAAGAAATCTTATTCTGTTTCCCATCATGCTTTTATGTATAAGAATGAGGCTTCTAGCTCTAGGCAATCATCCCATGTTAAATTGCCTAAAAAGAAAACTCCTACAACATCAAATGAGCCTAACATTTCATTTAAGACTTTTGATGCATCTTATGTTTTAACTAACAAATCAGGCAAAGTAGTTGCCAAATATGTTGGGGGCAAACACAATGGCTCCAAGACTTGTGTTTGGGTACCCAAGGTGCTTGTTTCTAACATCAAAGGACCCAAGACTGTTTGGTTACCTAAGAACAAAGCCTAAATTGTTTTGCAGGTTTATGCTTCCAGGGGCTCAAGTTGGATTATTCATAGCGGATGCGCAAACCACATGACAAGGGAGAAAAGGATGTTCTCCTCCTACGAGAAAAACGAAGATCCCCAAAGAGCCATCACATTCGGGGATGGAAATCAATGTTTGGTCAAAGGACTTGGTAAAATTGCTATATCACCTAACCATTCCATTTCCAATGTTTTTCTTGTAGATTCTTTAGATTATAACTTGCTTTCAGTTTCTCAATTATGTAAAATGGGTTACAACTGTCTTTTTAAGGATACATGTGTTACTGTCTTTAGAAGAAGTGATGATTCAGTAGCATTTAAGGGAGTATTAGAGGGTCAACTATACTTAGTTGATTTTAATAGAGCTAAACTCAATACTTGCTTAATTGCTAAGACTAATATGGGTTGGCTCTGGCATCGCCGACTAGCCCATGTTGGGATGAAGAATCTTCACATGCTTCTAAAGGGATAGCACATTTTGGGAGTAACCAATGTTCATTTTTGAGAAAGATAGGGTTTGTAACCCATGTCAAGCAGGAAAGCATGTTGGTACCCACCATCCACACAAGAACATAATGACAACGGACAGGCCACTGGAGTTACTCCACATGGATCTATTCGGCCCGATAGCTTACATAAGCATCAGCGAGAGTAAGTACTGTCTTGTAATTATGGATGATTATTCTGGATTCACTTGGGTATTCTTTTTGCAGGAAAAATCTCAAACCCAGGAGACTTTAAAGGGATTCTTGAGATGGGCTCAAAATGAGCTTGGATTAAGGATCAAGAAGATAAGAAGCGACAACGGGATGGAGTTCAAGAATTCTCAAATTGAAGGCTTTCTTGAGGAAGAGGGCATCAAGCATGAGTTCTCTTCTCCCTACACACCTCAACAAATGGTGTAGTGGAGAGGAAGAATAGAACTCTATTGGACATGGCAAGGACCATGCTTGATGAGTACAACAGACCGGTTTTGGGCCAAGGCGATTAACACCGCCTGTTACTCCATCAACCGGTTATATCTTCACCGAATCCTCAAGAAGGCATCATACGAACTCCTCACCGGTAAAAAGCCCAATGTTTCATATTTTAGAGTCTTTGGTAGCAAATGTTTCATTCTTGTTAAAAGAGGTAGAAAATCTAAATTTGCTCCTAAGGCTGTACAAGGCTTTTTACTTGGTTATGACTCAAACATAAGGGCATATAGAGTCTTCAACAAACCCACTGGATTAGTTGAGGTTTCTTGTGACATTGTGTTTGATGAGACTAATGGCTCCCAAGTGGAGCAAGTTGATCTTGATGAACTAGATGATGAAGAGGCTCCGTGCATCACGCTAAGGAACATGTCCATTAGGGATGTCTGTCCTATGGAATCCGAAGAGCCTCCACAAGCACAAGATCAACCATCATCTTCCCAAGCATCTCCACCAACTCAAGATGAGGGTCAGGCTAAAGACAATGAAGATGAAGAACAAGAAGATGAGCCACCTCAAGAGGAGGTCAATGATCAAGGGGGAGATAAAGTTGATCAGGACAAGGAAGATGATCAGGGTCAAAGACTGCCACACCCAAGAGTCCACCAAGCGATTCAAAGAGATCACCCCGTGAACTCAATTCTCGGTGACATTAATAAGGGGGTAACCAATAGATCTCAAGTAGCTCATTTTTGTGAAAATTACTCCTTTGTGTCCTCTATTGAGCCATACAGGGTGGAGGATGCACTAAAAGATTCGGATTGGGTGTTGGCAATGCAAGAGGAGCTCAACAACTTCACGAGGAATGAGGTATGGCATTTAGTTCCACGTCCTAACCAAAATGTTGTAGGAACCAAGTGGGTATTCCGCAACAAGCAAGATGAGCATGGCGTGGTGACAAGGAACAAAGCCTGACTTGTTGCCAAAGTATATTCACAAGTCGAAGGTGTGGATTGCGGTGAAACCTATGCACCTGTAGCTAGGCTTGAGTCAATTCGAATATTACTTGCCTATGCTACTTACCATGGCTTTAAGATCTATCAAATGGACGTGAAAAGTGCCTTCCTCAATGGACCAATCAAGCAAGAGGTCTATGTTGAGCAACCTCCCGACTGTGAAGATAGTGAGTACCCTAATCACATTTATAAACTCTCAAAGGCGCTTTATGGGCTCAAGCAAGCCCCAAGAGCATGGTATGAATGCCTGCGAGATTTCCTTATCACCAATGGCTTCAAAGTCGGTAAAGCCGATCCTACTCTCTTTACTAAAACTATCGCAAAAGATTTGTTTGTATGCCAAATTTATGTTGATGATATCATATTTCGGTCAACTAACAAATCTACTTGTGAAGAGTTTAGTAGGATCATGATACAGAAATTCGAGATGTCGATGATGGGGAGTTGAAGTATTTTCTAGGATTTCAAGTCAAGCAACGCCAAGATGGCACCTTCATCAGCCAAACAAAATACATACAAGACATACTTACCAAGTTTGGAATGAAGGATGCCAAGCCCATCAAGACACCCATGGGGACCAATGGGCATCTCGACCTCGACACGGGAGGTAAATCCATATATCAAAAGGTATACCGGTCGATGATAGGATCTTTACTCCATTTATGTGCATCTCGACTGGATATTATGCTTTCCGTATGCATGTGTGCAAGATTCCAAGCCGATCCTAAGGAAGTTCACCTTAGGGCCATGAAAAGAATCATGAGATATTTAGTTTATACTCCTAAGTTTGGTCTTCGGTACCCCATGGGATCCACTTTTGAATTAATAGGTTATTCAGATGCTGATTGGGCAGGGTGTAAAATCGATAGGAAGAGCACATCAGGGACTTGTCAGTTTCAAGGAAGATCCCTGGTGTCTTGGGCTTCCAAGAAACGAAATTCAGTAGCTCTTTCTACCGCCAAAGCCGAGTGTATTGCCGCAGGACATTGTTGTGCGCAATTACTTTGGATGAGGCAAACCCTCAGGACTATGGCTACAAATTGAGCAAAGTCCCTCTCCTATGTGACAATGAGAATGCTATCCGCATGACGGATAATCCCGTTGAACACAGCCGCACTAAGCACATAGACATTCGGTATCACTTTTTGAGGGATCACCAACAAAGGGGGGATATCGAAATAGCTTATGTTAGCACCAAAGAACAATTAGCCGATATCTTTACCAAGCCATTAGATGAGAAAACCTTTACCAAACTTAGAAATGAGCTCAATATTCTTGATTCTCGGAATTTTGATTGAAACATTGCACACATAGCTCATTCATATACCTTTGATCATATCTCTTTCAAGGCTACGACTAATGTGTTTTCAAGTATATTTCTACTAAGTCATAGATTGAAAGGAAAATGAAGTCTTCCGCGAAGACAAGGCTTCCACTCCACTCTATCGATATCATTTACCCTTCACCGTCACTCCACACCGCTCTTCGATTGGCATAATCTTCACTCATATTTACTTGTACCAATGGGGGAGAAAGTAAGAAGGGCTCACAAAGTCTCTGTTTTTGGCGATTCATGCCAAAGGGGGAGAGAGTATTAGCCCAAAGCAAAAGGACCGCATCACCACCCAAAAATTTCAAAATTTTCAAAATAAAGTTTTCAATTGGTATCTTGTTATTGATATATTTCAAATTGGTATGATATTGGTATAATTTCAAAACTAGTATCTAAAGTATAATTCCAATTGGTATCTATTAAAACCCTCTTGAAAACTAAGAGGAGAATTTATTCAGGGGGAGTTTTGATTAAGTCAAAGGAAAAGCATTTGAAACAGGGGGAGAAATTTCAAATCTTGAAAATGCCTCTCGAAATTTTATTCATATACCTTTGATTATTTGCAAAAGGATTTTTGAAAAGACTTTTCCAAAGAATTTGCAAAAACAAAACAAGTGGTGCAAGCGTGGTCCAAAATGTTAAATAAAAGAAAGCAAATCATGCATATCTATTGAAACTATAAAATTGGTTTAATTCTAAGTAACCTATGCACTTACATTATGCAAACTAGTTCAATTCTGCACTTATGTATTTGCTTTGGTTTGTGTTGGCATCAATCACCAAAAAGGGGGAGATTGAAAGGGAAATAGGGTTTAACCTTTTCCTATAAATAATTTTGTTGGTTGAATGCCCAACACAAATATTGGACTAACTAGTTTGCTCTAGACTATATTCTACAGGTGCATAAAAGTTCAACACAAACCAAAAAAAGATTAAAGAAAGGGTTCAAAAAGAAAGGAGCAAAGAAACCCAAGTGTGCCCTGATCTGGCGCACCGGACTATCCGGTGCACCAGGACCGTACAAATCTGAACTAGCCAGCTTCGAGTTTCTCCAGCGCCACTCCGCTATAATTCACCGGACTGTCCGATGTGCCATCGGACTGTCCGGTGCACTAGCTGAGCAACGGCTCTCCAGCGCAACGGTCGACTGCACAGTGCCTTGACAGTGCTACAGTACGTGGCAGAAGTTAGAACAGAAGTCTGAGGCACACCGGACAGTGAACAGTACCTGTCCGGTGCGACACCGGACTGTCCGGTGCCACAAGAAGACAAGTCTCCAACGGTCGTCTGTGCCCGAACCCTAATGGTTGGGTGACGTGGCTGGTGCACCGAATAGTGTCCAGTGGCGCACCAGACTGTCCGGTGGCGCACCGGACTTTCCGGTGCGCCCATCGACAGCAGCCACCCCCAACGGTTGTTTTGGTGGTTGGGGGCTATAAATACCCCCCAACCACATCCACTTCAACAATCCAAGCATTCACTACTCCTCATCCAATACAAGACCAAAGTGCAACACTCCAAGACACAAATCAAAGCCACCGATCCGATCAAAGTCCCCAATTCAATTCTAGTGCATTAGGATTTGCGATAGGATCACTTGTGTTTCTTTGTTGCTCTTGTTGCTTGGTTGGCTTTCTTCTTTCTCTCATTCTTATTCTCAAAGCCTTGTAAGCGAAGCAAGAGACACTGTAACACCCCTGGTGTTTATAATTCGCTCGACAACAAGTATGGATTTAATCACGTAATATCAGTGGATAAAACGGATGCTAAATTTTAATCATCTTCGTCTATCACGATTTTAATATCGCATTTATTTCGTCTGTCGCGAGTTCGACCTCATTTTTATTACTCCGGGCTCTTCCTTAATTTTCGTGATGTTCAGAACATCATCGTTCTGAAAATTAGTGCGTCTGGTAATTATTTAAAATACATCGCTCGCACGAATACGATTTCGGAAGCCCGACCCACTCGGATGATTTTATCCCGGGCAAATTAATTTAAATTCGACGACTAAAATGTTCGGGGTAAAATAATTCGAATCGCGCGAAATCTTGCGCGAGGTTATAATCCAATTTATTCTTCTGCACACTGTAAAATAATAAAATCAACTATGTTTAGACATCGGATAAATTTTTATCCGAGTTCGACTAAACCAGTGTTTTCTCAAATAATGCATCTGATATTCAGTCCGCTTACGTGTTGCCCAGCATAGTCCCAAAAGCTATCTAAACAAAATTTAGCCAAAATCGTTAATCCTCAGATTTTCCGTTTCGTGATCCAAGAAAATAATGTGTGTAGCCGTTTGCCGTATCGTGCATCGACTATTTGTTCATCGCTAAAAATCCTAATTCAAAAATATCAGTGATTCTTTATTAAAAAAAGAAAAGAAAAATAAAAAATTCTACAGATTCTATCCTATCCTCCCCGCCGCCCCTCCATTGAGATTTTTTTAAGCCACCGCCCCCTGCTCTTTTTAACGTGTGTGTAGTCTTCTTCTCCCCTGCGGTCAGCTTCTTTCTTCTAGCTCACGTCCAGCGGCTCTCCCCCAGCGCGCGCCCATCTCCTTTGCTCCCTGCGCACGCGTCGCTGTCAAGTTCCGCGCGCCTGGGTCTTCTTTCCCCTGCGCATATCCGGCCAGAGCTCTACTCGTCCCCTTGGCGCCTGCTCGGACCATGCCCTGCGCCGTGCACGTCTTCCTCCCTGGTGCAGGAGCTTCCTCTACACGCCGAGCATCTTCCAGCCGTGTGCCCAGTCCCAGCTCCTTCCCTGTGGTTCCTAGCTTCCTCTGCTCGCGACGTGCGCCCAGCCATGGAGTTCTCGCAGTGCTCCAATTCGCCTGCATCAGGTCTCCAGTTCTCCCATGGGAGCACACCCGGCCGAGCAGCTCTTCCCCACGGCGCGCCCTTCTCCCCCATCGTGACGCTCCGACTCTGCTCATGCATGGCGGCTCCTCTGTCCGGCGTTTCTCCCTCACGCCCAGCTCGGAGTTCCTCCATAGCGTGCCTTACTTCCTATGCGTGCTCGTCGGCCGGAGTTTCCTGGTGCGCTCGTCCATGCCGTGGCGCCCCTGCTCGACCGCGCCTGGCCGGTTCTCCCTCAGTGAGTCCCAGCCGACCTCGCCGGCGTCCTCTGCTCCTCCAGGTTGCCGAGGCGCCTCATAGCCATCGTCCTGCTCAGCCACGTAAAGCCAGCGACCTCCCTGTTCGTGTCCTTCTCTGGCGCATGCGTGTCTGCGCTCGTTCAGAGCCGCGTCACGCCAATCTACTCGTCCTGGCGACGGAGCTCCTCCATCTACTTGCCTCAGCCATGGCCCTAGCCGTCGCTCTGTCGGGCCATGTCCACCTCAGCCCAGTCGCGCCCATGCTGGCTCCCTGCGCATAGTCGCGTTCGTCCGCTCTATCCTCTGGCGCCTAGCCCGCTATGGTGGTGTGTCGTTTTCCCCTGCTGGTAGCCGAGTACCTCCACGCACCCTCCCTACTACTCTCTCTCCCGGTGCGCTGCTGGTCGACATTCCATTTTCCCATTGTGCGTCCTCTCCTTCATGCCGGTACTCGCCTCGGTCTCCAGCACGCCGGCCATCGTGAGCACCTGGGCGATCTCCTCCTAGTTTGATTTGGGGTTGCTGTGCCTCTGCCTCGATCAGTCACGTCCCGACTCACCGTCAACCCTCTCGGACCCTGGCCTCCATCGTGCTCGTCTGCCTCGGCAGCAAGTACTTCGTGTCGGAGCAGCGGCAGCAACGCCCTCCTTTGTGTCGTGCTCCCCAGATCGGGCCTCGCGTCATCGATCTGTGCAATTCCTGTTCGGCTATCGATTTCGTCGGTTGTCAATTTCCATTCGCCATCACGCCGAGCTCCTTCAACACTGCCCCACCCCGTGTCGTTGTTCTGTCGCCTCGCTTTGATGCCAGTCCCTACGTGCTGTCTCCGACTTGTGTTCGCGCCGACAAAAGAATCCCAAGAAGATATAGAGAGGCAAGCCCCTGGTCGATGCCCAAGTGCTCGGCGAAAGGCCAGAACAAGAATCATCACCGTTTATGCGGAGTTCTACTTAATATAGAGAGATGCCAAGAGTTGTGGATGGAAGAGAAAGTGAAGCTTCTTTCTATACTCGTCAGCTATTTGATCGAAGACTTCAATCAAAGATTATCATCGTTCTCGCAAATATTGAATCGAGTTGATAATGGTGAGCCAAATCACTATTTATTCTATTGATTTTATGATCGTGAAATAAGACGCTTAGTTTGTGTATGAAGTTTAAGTTAGAGATACTAGTGATGCGAGGTGTGCTTCGAGGAGTTTAGTTGCCGAGTGTATTCGAACTAGTTCTATTTTACAGAGTATAATATTTCGGTGACGCGTAGGTTAAATTTAGTATTTTATGCAATTATCAATAAATCTATTGATGCTAGTTGTGTTCAGTGCGCGTAAGATGAAGTCGATGTCCTGTGCTAGTAGTTAGTATCATCTATGTTTGTGATCGATAATGTTGGGGTAGGATATGATCGACAATTTTCTTATCTAGTGATTGGTGTGATGGTATATTGTATAAAATATGCTTGGTAAAATATATGTAGTAATATGATTCTGTTAATAAATCATAAAATAAAGTAGAACGTGAATATATATATATATATATTATTGTTTTGTAATATATGAGGTACCTTTGAATAGGCTAGAAAAGTGTAATTATTATAATTAGCCATATATCACTAGTTAGTATCTGCTTAATGCTTTGTTAGAAGTGTTTCGTCATCTTTAGCGTAGATTATTTGCCTTATGCTATTCCTCTGTATATTCATACATGTGCATTGTGCATCCCATGAGGTACGATAATTAATCGCATGATGCGGAAGACAAGCCAAGTCGACTCCAAGCGCGGGCTACTCCGCATGGTGATACTAATGGATGAACCTGCCTGTTCAAGTGCTAGGACAAGGATGATCGTCAAGTGGACATCGTCTAACAAACACTAACCTAGTGTTATTCAGGCAAGCCCCGGTGCATTTGCCACCTCCTTGCTATTTTAAAATCTTTATCACCTTGTTTGATGCATTAGGTGATAGGAGTTGTGTGCTAAGCCGTTGATGCATTTCCTTCCTTGAAAAATTGATTACCCTTCCTTGATACCATTTTTGAAAAGAATTTCATGATGTTTAGCCTTGCTTTAGTAAACAAAAATGTTTTGTTTTAAAACAAAAGTGATGCTTCAGTGGGTGGGAATGTTTTCAAAAAGAAAACCTTGTGATGGTGGATCCATCATGGCCATGATGGGTTCAACATCGGAAAAGATGTACCTCTGCCAGGTACCAAACTTTGGGATCTAAATGATTAAAACGAGACCGGGCGGTTGACTTGCACGAGAAGGGAGTCTCGGTGTAGTGTATTCGTTTGATTCGATTAAGGACCATCTCGATGTAGGCTTACTGATCGAGGACCTTTTAACTAGTCACATGCCTCATCAAGGGTAAGCTTTGCCTCGAGCAGACTAATAACAGAATAAGACAACATGCAATAAGAGTGGAGAGATGGCGAGAGTAGCGTGTACCCTCCGTGGCAAGAGGCTGGACGGTGGTCTATCTGTGCTCTCAGTTGGCGTGAACCTGATCTGGTCTTAATAACCCCAGTGGCGAGTTGATATATGAAAGGGTTAAGTGCTACATATGTCGTGTGATTGGAGATCCCCAGCTGGGTATTAATCGATTCGGATCGCCGTTACTTCTCGGACATGAAGACTTGGTCACTGCCCTACATGTAGCAAACCAGTGAACGGAAGGGGTGATAAAAAGACAACAAGTCTTGGCCAAATGCTTGAACTAGGGTAGAAAGAACTCTAGATGCAGGTAACTTTACTTAACCTGACAAGTAAAAATGGATTTTTAAGGATCCACTCATTGTAAGCTTTTCTGTAAATAGAGTCCTTGATTCTTGATAAGCCATACCTTGAATCCCTTTTTGAAACCAGCATACCCTTGAGAGTCTTTTCTTTAGTCGGGTAAGTCTTGCTGAGTACTTGCGTACTTAGGGTTTACCCATTGTTGCTGTAGGTTACGAGTCACTTGATTGTGATTGGTGTTAAGCGTCGGTGGGCACGGGCTTCTTATAAGTCTAAGTAGCTCTTCTAAACTTCTTATTGAGGATGGTAACTTGAGCTAGCATATATTTCAAACTTATAAACAATTTATAACAGTTCAAAGTTATTTCTTTGAATCACTTTTGTAAACACTCCAATCATGTACATTGTAAAACTTGATGTAACATGTAAAATTTGGTAATAAGATTTTCGCTGCAAAATTGTTGGTGTGTGATTTGTGTTTACTTAATCTCGCGGTTCTGGTTGTAAGTGGTTTATCCGAGGTCCTTGGGGCACTCAGACAGATCCTGTTAAGTTATCTGGTGCACATGCATAGCCGTCTGAGGTCTTTGAGACAAGGGCAGGTGCATGTGGGCCCAATAACTTGGGAGGTTCTGCCACAAACACCAATTGTGTGGTTGTCCTTGCGGGGTCTAAGTGACCCGAGAAATCAAGGAAGAAAGCTCAAACGGTCTAAGTGACCATTTGAGAGGGTTGAAAGAGACCCGATCTTTGTGACCACCTCAACGGGGACTAGGTTCTTTGGAACCGAACCTCAGTACAAATCATCGTGTCATCCACTTTATTTTCTTGGTTGATTTGTTTTCCTGGACTCGGATTTTATTCTAACACTAACCCCGGCTTGTAGTGTGCTTAAAGTTGTAAATTTCAGTTTCCGCCTATTCACCCCCATCTAGGCGACTTTTAGGTGTAATTCCCTCATATTTATCTCAAGAACAATAGTTTTATATTGTATGATCTTCATAAAGAAAAACACCCTAACAAATGTCTTAAAGTGATTAGCAATACTACTATTTGTAATATTTTTATTTTATTATTTTATGATATGTATATATTTTTTCCTTCTACCAAATTAGGTCTTACACAAACAGTCTTGGGTCCTTTGACATTAGAAACAAGCACCTTGTGTACCCAAACACAAGTCTTAGGACTCTTGTGTTTGCCCCCAACATATTTGGCAACTATTGTAACACCCCTGGTGTTACTGTCACTAAAACTTGAGCATAACATCTTGAGCATTAGCATATCATGTGTTTGTTACACTTAGAGTGCATTCACTAGGTAAAAATTTCAAACAAGTTGTATTGATGTAACTTGTTATGTGTGAAACACTAGGGTAGTGTACTTAACACTAAACCAGGCTTAGGAGTGTCAATAAAGCCTAAATGAGTTAAAATATTAAAACTCATTAGAAATGGTCATAAGATATCACCATTAATGGACTTGAGTGGAACCCAAACCCTAGAAGTGCTAAAAACCCTAAACAGACCCCTGGAAAACCCTGGATTGAAACCCTAGGGGTTATATGTAAATTTTGCACACTTTTGGATCTAAGTGCAAAAACCAAGGTGTTAGGGTACCTCAAATCATATGGTTCACATATTTGAGGATTTGCAAATCAAACCAAGAGATTTGGGCTTATTTGCAAAAAGCCACTATACACCTCTCATGTGACTAAGTCTGAAAATCAGTGAACAGGGCTGACTTTGGAGCTCTGTAGTTCTAAAAATACAAAGAATTTGCCTAGGATCAACACATCAAAAGTCTAGAGCTATAATAGTAGAACAACTTTGCTTAAGTAACTAAGCTTTGATCACATACAATGTTTGGAGAAAAATAAGCTCAAAGTTGTGCTGTCAGTCACTCTGATGACTGAAATTAGGTCACCAGTGACATTGGCTAGACTTTTGGGTCAACTTGGAGTAGGATCTAGTGCTCGATTAAGGATGGTTGCTATGGTCGATTTGTAGCTAGTTAGTTGAGCTACAAATTTGTTAAAGATGGATTAGCATGTTCTTACGCGAAAATCCAAGATCTAAGCACCACAAATCTGTTGGTCAGGAGCTCTGAACATGTTAGCAATGGTACAGTGTCCGGATCAGAACACCAGGTTCAGATGACTCACCGCCGGCGACCGTGCGCTGCGGTGATTCGTGCTCAGCGCAGTTGGATAACACAGAAGGGTAAGAAATATCTCACCGTGAATGAACTCCGGCCACTATTCTACTCCGGTCGTCGTACCCGCCTGTGTCACGGTCGCTTCGGATAGATTCACCGGAGTTAGCCACCTCACGACCTTGCGCCACGTGCCCTGGTGTCTTACCACATCGCAGTAGCTCGCGTTATGCATATCCGGTGATCGCCGGTGAGCTCGTCACGGTGAAAGCCGCCAATTGCTTGCGCCAGTGCACCCCCTTCTCTCCGACCACCACCACGACATCCCAAATTCACGGGCCACTGCTCACGGGGCCTATAAATTGAGAATGCCGTCAGTACCGCAAGGTAGTCAAGCATCCAATCCACCCACTCGTGCCTCTAATTACTCACCAGAGAGCCCCAATTTGGGATTTCCCCCAAATCGGTCCAAAACACCGCGCGAAGTGAGCTCGCCGTGGCCAGCGTGCTATAGGTCCGTTCATGCTCTCTGATCTCCCGTTTCAATGTCTTTAGATTATCCAAATGCTCCTCAACCCATTCAATTAAGCTAAACCATGCTAGATCGCCGGGAACACCCATGTTCATTCGTAGTTCGCACTGTCACCATGGACAGTGTGATTAAGAGCTCAAATCTAGCAATTAAGTGAGGGTAAATAGTCGTGTAGGGTTGAATTCGGTGTCCAGCAAAGGGAAGGCTAGTCGTTGCTTATTCTGGCCAGTACAGGTTCGCCGGAGCTCGGTTCATCATCGTTCGCTGTCGAGGACCTCAGGTTGTGAAGAATTAGAACGTGGAGGGCTTCGGTGTAAATGTCAATGACCTAGTGAAATAGTGCGCAAGGTTCTTCGCTAGTTATTCAAATCCCTGAGGACCTCGGGGCAAAACCGTCATGCGGGCGCGCGCGCGGGCACGTTTGGCTGTTCACGGGCTGACTTGGGCAAGTTTCGGCCCGGTACTATTCATACTTTTTTCCTTTTCTTTTTCTTCCAGGGTTAGAGAATTCATAGAAAATGGTAGAGAAATGCTAAAAATACAAGACCAATTTTGCTAGACTCCTAAAAATCTATACTATTTAATAAAAATAGTTTTATGATTTTTAGTCCAAATAAGGAATTATGGAGTATTTAAAATAGCCAAAACCTATACTCCTAGAATTTTAGAAATTAATTAATAACTCCAAAAATCACTAAACTTTTTGGATAAAATTTAAATGTTATTTAGAAGCCTTGGGTAAAGTTTGGCATGATTTGGACAATGTTTGGTACCTAAACCCCAAAACCCTTATCTTCTAGTGATGCCTGCCCTATGAATTACAGTTCTGACTCCAAAAACCTTAATTTCCTGGAGTACCGTGAAGGAAAATTGTATTCAAGACCTAAGATAATATACCTTTATTACCTTTACATTTTCATATGCATTACATGAGCATTCATGATTATATATGGTTCTATATAGAAAACGAAGAAGAAGTAGCAGTTGAAGAACAAAGAGCTACACCACCACCTAAAGACCCACCTGCCGGGAACTGCATTTATTTTGATATTTGTGGAGCAGAGCCTGACTCTCCTTGTCGGCGTTTCGAGACCGGGGGGTCCCTAAGCCGACGAGTGAGTGTGCCGCGTGCCCCAGCCCAGATGGGTCGAGCGCGTGGGCGAACGCGAAGGGGGGAGAGCGAGGTGGCCGGAGCCGAGTCGTGAGGGAGGTGGAGAACCCGCGGCCTTCGTGTTCGCCCCGCGCCCAGGTCGGGTGCGCTTGCAGTAGGGGGTTACAAGCGTCCACGCGGGTGAGGGGAGCGAGCGGCCCCAAGAGAGCGCCTGCCCCTGCCCTCGTTCCCGCGGGGCCAACCTTCTCTAAGAAGGCCCTGGTCCTTCCTTTTATAGACTTAAGGAGAGGATCCAGGTGTACAATGGGGGTGCAGCAGAGTGCTACGTGTCTAGCGGGGGAGAGCTAGTGCCCTAAGTACATGCCAAGGTGGCAGCCGGAGAGATCTTGGCACCCAGCTGGTGTGGTGTCGTGGCTGTCGGAGGAGTAACGGAGCCTGGTGGAGGGACAGCTGTCGGAGCGGTTGGGTCCTTGCTGACGTCCCCCTGCTTCCGTAAGGGAGCTGAGAGCCGCCGTCGTCATGGGTCTAGCGGGGCGCCATCATTGCGTATCTAGCGGAGCTAGCCAGATGGGACGTCGGTCCTGTTCTCTGCGGCCCGAGTCGGCTCGGGGTAGGGTGATGATGGCGCTTCCTGTTGACGTGGCGGACTTGTGCCCTAGGTCGGGCGACGTGGAGGCTCCTCCGAAGCCGAGGTCGAGTCTGTCCTGCATGGCCGAGGCCGAGCCCGAGCTCCTGGGTCAGGCGAGGCGGAGGTCGTTCGGCAGAGGCCAGGGCGGAGTCCGACCCCTGGGGTCGGGCGAGGCGGAGTTCGTCGTCTTCCGGGGCCTTAGCCCGAGTCCGAGCCCTGGGTCGGGCGGAGCGGAGTTCGCCGTCTTCTGGGGCCTTAGCCCGAGTCCGAGCCCTGGGTCGGGCGGAGCGAAGTTCGCTATCTTCCGGGGCCTTAGCCCGAGTCCGAGCCCTGGGTCGGGCGGAGCGGAGTTCGCCGTCTTCCGGGGCCTTAGCCCGAGTCCGAGCCCTGGGTCGGGCGAAGCGGAGTTCGCCGTCTTCCGGGGCCTTAGCCCGAGTCCGAGCCCTGGGTCGGGCGGAGCGGAGTTCGCCGTCTTCCGGGGCCTTAGCCCTAGTCCGAGCCCTGGGTCGGGCGGAGCTTCCTATGGCGCCTTTGGCAAGGCCTGGCTGCCTGTCAGTCTCACTCTGTCAAGTGGCACTGCAGTTGGGATGGCGCAGGCGGCGCTGTCCTTCTGTCAGACCGGTCAGTGGAGCGGCGAAGTGACGGCGGTCACTTCGGCTCTGCTAGGGGGCACGCGTCAGGATAAAGGTGCCAGGCTACCTTTGCGTTAAATGCCCCTGTGACTTGGTCGGTCGGCGCGGCGATTTAGTCAGGCTTGCTTCTTAACGAAGGCAAGGCCTCGGGCGAGCCGGAGATGCGTCTGCCGTAAAAAAGGGGGCCTCGGGCGAGACGGAAACACCTCAGGGTCGGCTGCCCTTGCCCGAGGCTAGGCTCGGGCGAGGCGTGATCGAGTCGCTCGTATGGACTGATCCCTGACTTAATCGTACCCATCAGGCCTCTGCAGCTTTATGCTGATGGGGGTTACCAGCTGAGAATTAGGCTTCTTGAGGGTACCCCTAATTATGGTCCCCGACAGTAGCCCCCGAGCCTCGAAGGGAGTGTTAGCACTCGCTTGGAGGCTTTCGTCGCACTTTTTTGCAAGGGGACCAGCCTTTCTCGGTTGCGTTTTGTTCCGGTGGGTGCGCGCGAGCGCACCCGCCGGGTGTAGCCCCCGAGGCCTCGGAGGAGTGGTTTCACTCCTTCGAGGTCTTAACGCCTTGCGTAACGCTTCGGCTGGTCTGGCGGTTCCCTCATGCGAACTGGCCGTAGCCCGGGTGCACTGTCGGGGCCCAAGTTCTCGGGCTGGTATGTTGACGCTCTCAACGGTTTGGCCGGAGCCGGGTTTGCGAGAGTAGCCCCCGAGCCTCCGCACAGGGCGAGAGGGCGATCAGGGACAGACTCGGCTTTTTTACATACGCCCCTACGTCGCCTTTCCGCAAGGAGGAGGGGGGAGAGCGCCATGTTACCCTCGATGGGCACCGAACATGGTGTCTCCGGTGAGCTGCAAGCGGGTAATCCGAGTGGACGTACGTGCCCCGTTCGTTGGGGGTCGGCTAGGGGCCCGGAGGCACGCCCAAAAGTACCTGCGGGTGATCTGCCGGACCCGGTCCCCTGGCGACGGGGTCCGAGGGCTCGATGCCTCCCTCCGATGGGGTTCCGTTACAGGATCGTTCCCGCTGGTCTCGGAAATGTCCTAGGGTACCTCGGGAGCGCAGCCCGAGCCTCGGTTATGTATCGAACGTACCCCTGGTCATCCCTCGCTCGGTGTCTGAGGCGACTGTGAACCCTTCGGGGGGCCAGCCTTCGAACCCCTGATCAGTAATGGGCGCGGAGCCCGAGTAGCCTGAGGCGGCCGTGGAACCTTTCGGGAGGTCGACCTTCGAACCTCTGACCAGTAGTGGGTGTCGGGCCCACGCGATCTGAGGCGGCTGTTGAACCCTTCGGGGGGCCAGCCTTCGAACCCCTGATCAGTAAGGAGGCTCGGAGCCTAGTTCTTTCACGGGGAAGGATCCCTTTAGGGGTATCCCCTTTCCCGGTCCCTGTTGCAAGAGATAGAGAAAGAGGAAAAAGGAAAAAGGATACGAAATTGAACGACGCGGCGTACCTTTTTTGGCGCGGTTGTTTTGGCGAAGGCGAAGCGTCGCTAGCTGCTCCTGCCAGAAGCGCCGCCTGTCCAGCCGCGGAGTTAATGCGACGGGGCGAGTAGTTGGCGGGGCCACCGTTTCGTGCGCGAGCCGTTCGAGGAACGGCTGTTTCGCTTCGCGTTTTTTGAACCCCGCGTCCGGTCCAAGCGGAACGTTGGAACCGTCTTTGCCTTGGTCTTTATATACCCCGGAGAGGGTCCGGTGACGGTTCTTGACTCCGCTTCTTGTCTCCCTCTTAGGTTCTTCGCAGGCTGAGAGATCTATTCAGGGAAAAGAAAACTGCCCTCCCTGTCCTTCGCGCCGCCACCCTTCCTGCTCGGCGATGGCTGACCGGGTGACCATCATCTCGCCGCGCGACCCATGGCCCTTCTCCACGGTGACGGCGAGTGATCTGGAGGATCTCGTCGGCGAGGGTTTGCTCCGCCCTCTCACCGATGAGCAGCGGCCGGAATGGATTCCTCCCACGGGCGGAGCCACTCCATCCCCCCCCGCCGGGGTACGTCGTGAGCTTCGTCTCCTTCCATGAGCGGGGATTTGGTGTGCCGACGAGCCGCTTTATGCGGGCTATCCTGTTCCATTATGGGGTGGAGTTGCATAACCTCACCCCCAACTCCATCTCGCAGGCCGCTATCTTCGTAGCGGTGTGCGAAGGGTATCTGGGGATCGCCCCCCATTGGGATTTGTGGACCCATCTCTTCTTCGCTGAGCTTTTTGCCTTGCCGACGGGGGAGAGGAAGGTCCGCGCAGCGGTGCGGGCCGGCGGCTGCACCCTTTTGTTGAGGCAGTCGCGGTCGTCGCAGTACATCCCTACCGTCCTCGCATCCTCGAACAAGGGGTGGCAGCGCCGGTGGTTCTACCTCCGGAATGACGGAGAGTTGCTCCCACCGTTCTCTCAGCGGGTCGTCACCGCCGCCACCGATGCCTGGCACCACGGGACTCCACACGAGAGGCAGAAGAACCTCGAACCTCTTCTCCAGGCCCTGAAGGCGTTATGGGAGGGAGGACTCACCGCCGCGGGAGTGGTTGCCGCCATCCACCGTCGGAGAGTGCTCCCCTTGGCGGAGTGGCGGCTGCCGCTTTGGGAGATGACCCTGGAGGCCGACTGGGAGGGGTCGCGAATGTCCCCTGATTCTCTTCCTCTCGACGCCCTCCAATGGCGGGTGTCGGCCGCGATGGGGAAGCCGGACCCCCACGCCTTCTCCTAGCCTCGGATGCGCCCCGACCAGGGGTGCGTGACTCTGGTGAGTGTTCTCTCCTTCCTTCTTCATACACCGGGTTGCTCCTGGTTCTCACGACTGGGTTTCTTTCCCCCCCTTTTTAGGAGGTGGGGTGGCACAAACCCTCCCTGCCGCGGGTCCCGGAGGACGTGGTGGATCGGGCAGCGCGGCGGGTCGCCGCGGAGGAGGAGAAGAAGAAGAAGGATGCGGAGAAGGCCCGGGCCCGCAAGCGGAGGCGGGCTCGGGACGCCTTGGAGAAACGCCGTCGCCAGCAGGAGAGGGAAGGACTCCCAAGGGAGTCGTCGCCGGAGACATCCGATGACGATGATGACGATGGTGAGGAGGAGGAGGACGACATGGCCGCCCATCTCGGCCTCAGCCCCAACTCGGGGTGTGGCCAGGAGCCGTCGAGTCAGCCCCCGAGCGGGCCGATGCCGTCGGTTCCTGGAGCCGGGACGCCGGATCCCCGACCCGAGGGGCGGGGGCAACCCGAAAGGGTACTTGGCCCCTCGGCTGGAGGAGCTGACACGACTCCGGGGAGCCGGGCCGAGGTACCCGTCCCTCGAGAGCCGCCACCCGCGCCGGCAGTGCGGGGGAGCGGTCCTCAGGTCGCCATGGCGGCGCCTGGGCAGTCCACCTCCCGGGCGTCAGGGGCGCCCAAAGCGAGGGTGGTGCCGAGGCTGTCGGCGATGCGGACCTCGGCGGCGGTTCCAGGGAGCGGGAGCCAAGAGACCTCCCCCCAGGCACGGTTGATCATGGCCCGGAGCGGGTAAGTATCTTGGAATGTCTTCGTCCCGGCGCTTCGTTCATACGTCCCGGCCGTAATTTTCCCTTTCTTCTTTTTTCCAGCAAGCGAAGCCATGGTCATACCGACCTGGCGCCCCGGAAAGCCCTTAAGACGGCGTCGGTCCGGGCGGCTGGCGCCACCCCGGGCCCTGCCGCTCAGCCGACCCTTTCGCAGGGCGTTTCGCCACATGGGGCTCGGGCGTCGCATGTCTCGGGGGAGCAGGTTCCCGAGGTGGGCTCTTCTGCCGAGGCGGCCATCGTGATCGGGGAGAAGGCCGGCGCCAACACGGTCCCGAGCCCGCCTACCGTGCCGGCAATGCCGACGCCTGCCGCCACCGCAGTCGCCGCCGTCCCAGTCGGAGAGCAGCTGGTTGCTGCCAGCGTCGAGATGGCTGCAGCGTCGGTGCCCAGGGCCTCGGAAGACGTGGGCGTGGACGCGCAGTTCACCCAGGCGGGCGGCAGCCTCGTTGCTGTGCGGCGGAGCCCCGAGGCCCGGCGCCAGTTGCTCCGATTCCGGACCCGCGAGGCCTCGGACCCTATCTTTGTTCTTGACGATGAACAGGAGGACCAGTCCTGGGACGAGCTCCGCAAGCGTGCGGAAGCAACGGTGGGGTTGCTCCGATCGTCGCTGGAGGTTCTCTGCAGGGACGTCCCCAAAGTCCTCCAGGTAATGGTTTCAGGCGTACCTTTCCCTTTCTGTGAGTGAGGCGTTCGTCGTGACGCCTTGTTTTCCTTTCCCAGGATCTGACGGATCGGAGCGCCGCCAAGTCGTCGTTCATCCGCCGCGAGGCCGACGTCTGGGGCTCGCTGCGATCCCTGAGGACCTCGCTCGCCGGGGCTACCACGCGCCTTTCTCAGCAGGACGCTAAGATAGCGGACCTCCAGTTGCTCTGCGCTGACCTGAGGGCCGAGGCGGCGGCGGCGCGCGCGGAGGCGCTACGGCAGCGGTCAGAGTTCGTCCAGGTCGCCGAGGAGCGGGACCAATCTCGGGGCCAGGCTGCCGAGGCCGAAAGCCGGGCTAAGACCCTCGCGGCCGATCTAGCCGCAGCCCAAGTCGCGGCCTCGGAGCAGCGCGTTCGAGCCGGAGGTACGCCTCGACCGTCCTCGGTTCTTGTTCTTGTCCGTTTCTTCTGCTTGTGCTTGAGGTCTTTCTTCTGGTTGTTCGCAGAGCTCGAGTCTGCCCTTGACGAGTCTGCCAAAGCGCTCGCCAAGGCGCTTGCTGGAGCTGCCGAGCAGAGGGAGGCCGACCTCGCGGCCATGTCCGAGGCCGTCTCGGATGTTTATCGGATCCTCGGCCCCGGCGACGTCCCTTCAGGAAGCTCCCCTCAAAGCCGTCTTCAAGCTTTAGGTGATTACGCGCGCGGTAAAGTCCGCGGGGCGCTACACCACGGCGTCAGGTGGGCCTTCGCCGTGCTCGCTTCCCATTACGTTGTGGACCTGGAGCGGGTCAGTGAGGGGTATTGTCTTCCTGACGAAGACGAAGCCGCCCTGGCAGAAGTTCAGCGGCTCGACGCGGTCGCCACGGGTCCGAGCGCGGCGCTAGCGACCACCTTTGAGGCGGAGATCCTTCCTCCTGCGCCGCCGCTGGAAGCGGAGGTGGACCTTACCGACGGCGGGGGCGGAACTGAGGGCGCGGCGCCTTCCCAAGGCGGCGCCTGACTTTTGTTGGGGCAGTTTCTGTTGGATGTGCGCTTTACCGCGGCCGCCGAGGCCTGGACACTTTACTTTTCTTGCGTGAAGTCGTACTCTCTTCTCTTTCAATTTGCGCGCCTGGCCTGACTTGTCAGCAACAGGGTGATTTCCCGAGTTGGGTCCTTTTTCGTGGCAGGCGATGAGTGAGGTGTCCCTAGCCCGGAGGCATAGGTGTTCCTCGGCTCAGTCGGTCTCGTCACTTATTTGTACCCACGTTCGCTCCTCGGGACCCTGCTTCTGACACATCCGGGAGAACGCAAAAGCTCCTTCTTGATCGAAAATTTTTTGACGCGAAAAAGTGCATCCAATCTCGACGCGGAGGGGTTCCCCCTTTTTAGCCCCCGAGGGAGGGTCGGGCTCCGCCAAGGCGAGGCCGACCCTTCCTTGATGATTGATACTCGTGTGTGAGCGGGGGAAGGGCGCAGCCCCCGGGCGTCATCCGTGCAGAGGCCATTTGACGAGTCGGGCTCCTGCCCGAATATCCGGCGAGTGCTCGGTGACATCCCTCGGTAGGCCGGGCATGTCCGAGGGACCCCACGCAAAAATGTCGGCGTTTGCGCGGAGAAAGTCGACGAGTACTGCTTCCTATTTGGGGTCGAGCCCGAAACTGATCCGGATCTGCTTGGAGGTGTCGTCATTGGGGTTGAGAGGGACGGCCTTGACCGTCTCCGCTGGCTCGAAGTTGCCGGCGTGTCGCTTCACGTCCGGCACCTCTCGGGAGAGGTTTTCCAGGTCGGTGATGAGGGCCTCGGATTCGGCGAGGGCCTCGGCGTACTCCACGCACTCCACATCGCATTCGAACGCGTGTTTGTACGTGGGGCCGACGGTGATGACCTCGTTGGGGCCCGGCATCTTGAGCTTCAGGTAGGCGTAGTTGGGGATGGCCATGAACTTCGTGTAGCATGGCCTCCCCAATACCGTGTGGTAGGTTCCTCGGAACCCGACCACCTCGAACGTCAAAGTCTCCCTTCGGAAGTTGGAGGGTGTTCCGAAGCAGACAGGAAGGTCGAGCCGTCCGAGGGGCTGGACGCGCTTCCCAGGAATGATCCCGTGGAAGGGCGCAGCGCCTGCTCGGACGGAGGACAGATCGACGCGCAGGAGCCTGAGGGTCTCGGCGTAGATGATATTGAGGCAGCTGCCCCCATCCATTAGGACCTTGGTGAGCCCGACGTCGCCGATGATGGGATCGACGACGAGCGGGTATTTCCCCGGGCTCGGCATGTGGTCGGGGTGGTCATCTTGGTCGAAGGTGATGGGCTTGTTGGACCAGTCTAGGTAGACTGGCGCCGCCACCTTCACCGAGCAGACCTCCCGACGCTCTCGCTTACGATGCCGAGCCGAGGCATTCGCCGCATGCCCTCCGTAGATCATGAAGCAGTCGCGGACCTCGGGGAACTCTCCTGCTTGGTGATCTTCCTTTTTGTCGTCGTCGCGGGCCCTGCCACCCTCTGTGGGTGGCCCGGCCTTGTGGAAGTGGCGCTGAAGCATGACGCACTCCTCGAGGGTGTGCTTGACGGGCCCCTGATGGTAAGGGCACGTCTCCTTGAGCATCTTGTCGAAGAGGTTAGCACCTCCGGGGGGCTTCCGAGGGTTCTTGGACTCGGTGGCGGCGACAAGGTCTGCGTCGGCGGCGTCGCGTTTCGCTTGCGACTTCTTCTTGCCTTTCTTCTTGGCGCCGCGCGGAGTAGACGCCTCGGGAGCATCTTCCGACGGGCGGCCCTGGGGCTGCTTGTCCTTTCGGAAGATGGCCTCGACCGCCTCCTGGCCAGAGGCGAACTTGGTGGCGATGTCCATCAGCTCGCTCGCCCTGGTGGGGTCTTGCGACCCAACTTGCTCACCAGGTCACGGCAGGTGGTGCCGGCAAGGAACGCGCCGATGACATCGGAGTCGGTGATGTTGGGCAGCTCGGTGCGCTGCTTCGAGAATCGCCGGGTGTAGTCCCGAAGAGACTCTCCCGGCTGCTGCCGGCAGCTTCGGAGGTCCCAGGAATTCCCGGGGCGCACGTACGTGCCCTGGAATTTGCAGGCGAAAGCTTGGACCAAATCCTCCCAGTTGGAAATCTGCCCCGGAGGCAGGTGCTCCAACCAAGCGCGAGCAGTGTCGGAGAGGAACAGGGGGAGGTTGCGGATGATGAGGTTGTCGTCGTCCGTTCCACCCAGTTGACAGGCCAGGCGGTAGTCCGCGAGCCACAATTCCGGTCTCGTTTCCCCCGAGTACTTTGTGATAGTAGTCGGGGGTCGGAATCGGGCCGGAAACGGCGCCCGCTGAATGGCCCGGCTGAAGACCTGTGGACCGGGTGGTTCGGGCGAGGGACTCTGATCCTCCCCGCTGTCGTAGCGTCCCCCACGCCTGGGGTGATAGCCTCGGCGCACCCTTTCGTCGAGGCAAGCCCGACGGTCACGATGAGGGTGCTCGTCGCCGAGGTGGCTCGGGGCCGCAGGCGCGGTGTTGCGCGTGCGCCCGGTGTAGACCGAGGCTTCCCGCATGAGTCGGGAAGTCGCGGCACGAGGTTCCGAGGGGTACCCCTGCCTGCGGGAGGCAGAGCTCTCGGCCCGCCGGGCCGCAGCGCCTTCCAGGAGATGCTTGAGCTCTCCCTGGATTCGCCGACCCTCGGTGGTTGATGACTCCGGCATCGCGCGGAGGAGCATCGCCGCGGCTGCCAGGTCCTGACCGGTCCCGCTGGATGCGGGTGGCGGCCTGTCCCTGGCATCGTTGGCGATGCGGTGCTGGAGACCCTGGGGCAGGTGACGTATTTCTCCGGCCGGGGGCTGGCCCGCCCATACCTGCCCGACGTCTCGGCGGATCAACTCGAGCGCTCCTGCCCCCTCGTCGAGCCCGGCCTGCGCCCCGCGGACTTGCTCAAGCTGTGGGTCGTGACCCCCTGCCGGAACGGGGACCACAGCTAGCTCCCGCGGGATGTCGGCGCGAGGCACTGGCCTAGGGAGATCACCATCCTCCGGCATGCCGAGACGGTTGCCTCCGGAGGGATCCCCTAGCTCGACGTGGAAACATTCGCGGCTCGGGCCGCAGTCCTTGTCGTCAAGGCTGCGGCTGCCGTCGGAACAGTCAGAGAGGCAGTAGTTGCATGCGGTCATGAAGTCCCGCAGGGCACTGGGGTTGCCAGATCCAGAGAAATCCCAGCAGATGCGGGGGTCGTCATCTTCCTCGGACCCAGAGGGCCCGTAGGTCGAGACGCCCGTCAATCGGTCCCAAGGCGACCGCACACGAAACCCAAAAGAGGTTGCACTCGCCTCAGCGTGAGCGCCCGCCAGAGCGAGGTCGCTAGGCGGGTTGAAGTCGAATCGAAATGACAAAGGATGGGAATCAGTCGGTGCCTTTTGGTCGACGAGGAGCGACGAAGTCACATCGGGGGCTGATCGCGCCGTCGTCTTGGGTACGAGGGCAACGTCCTGCAGGCCCTCCGTGAGCGTGCTGGCGTCGTCCACTTGCTCGGGGTTGGCGTGTTGCGGGGGGACGGCGCTCGCCTTCGCCTCAAACGCGAGGGTGACGCCCGACGCGTCCTCCGTTGGGGCGCTAGGGATGTCGATTCGCTTGACAGCCGACGAAGCGCAGCCTCCCGCTCGGCCCTGGTTGCCCCGCCTCCTCCTCCGATGGCGAGGGAGAGGATGGGGCGAGCTCGAATGGTGTTCTTCCCCCACGCGGGGAAGACGTCGTCGATTCCGCCGCCGGCAGGCGGGCTGTCGGCCACCATTGTCGCCGTCGCGCGGCGGTGGAAGGAGTATCATGTCGTAGCTGCCGTCGAAAGACATGAACTCGAGGCTCCCGAAACGGAGCGCCGTCCCGGGTTGGAGAGGTCGTTGGAGACTGCCCATCTGGAGCTTGACGGGAAACTGCTCGTCAACACGCAGCAGGCCCCTACCTGGCGCGCCAACTGTCGGCGTTTCGAGACCGGGGGGTCCCTAAGCCGACGAGTGAGTGTGCCGCGTGCCCCAGTCCAGATGGGTCGAGCGCGTGGGCGAACGCGAAGGGGGGAGAGCGAGGTGGCCGGAGCTGAGTCGTGAGGGAGGTGGAGAACCCACGGCCTTCGTGTTCGCCCCGCGCCCAGGTCGGGTGCGCTTGCAGTAGGGGGTTACAAGCGTCCACGAGGGTGAGGGGAGCGAGCGGCCCCAAGAGAGCGCCTGCCCCTGCCCTCGTTCCCGCGGGGCCAACCTTCTCTAAGAAGGCCCTGGTCCTTCCTTTTATTGGAGTAAGGAGAGGATCCAGGTGTACAATGGGGGTGCAGCAGAGTGCTACGTGTCTAGCGGGGGAGAGCTTGTGCCCTAAGTACATGCCAAGGTGGCAGCCGGAGAGATCTTGGCACCCAGCTGGTGTGGTGTCGTGGCTGTCAGAGGAGTAACGGAGCCTGGTGGAGGGACAGCTGTCGGAGCGGTTGGGTCCTTGCTGACGTCCCCCTGCTTCCGTAAGGGAGCTGAGAGCCGCCGTCGTCATGGGTCTAGCGGGGCGCCATCATTGCCTATCTGGCGGAGCTAGCCAGATGGGACGTCGGTCCTGTTCTCTGCGGCCCGAGTTGGCTCGGGGTAGGGTGATGATGGCGCTTCCTGTTGACGTGGCGGACTTGTGCCCTAGGTCGGGCGACGTGGAGGCTCCTCCGAAGCCGAGGTCGAGTCTGTCCTGCATGGCCGAGGCCGAGCCCGAGCTCCTGGGTCGGGCGAGGCGGAGGTCGTTCGGCAGAGGCCAGGGCGGAGTCTGACCCCTGGGGTCGGGCGAGGCGGAGTTCGTCGTCTTCCGGGGCCTTAGCCCGAGTCCGAGCCTTGGGTCGGGTGGAGCGGAGTTCGCCGTCTTCCGGGGCCTTAGCCCGAGTCCGAGCCCTGGGTCGGGCGGAGCGGAGTTCGCCGTCTTCCGGGGCCTTAGCCCGAGTCCGAGCCCTGGGTCGGGCGGAGCGGAGTTCACCGTCTTCCGGGGCCTTGGCCCGAGTCCGAGCCCTGGGTCGGGCGGAGCGGAGTTCGCCGTCTTCCGGGGCCTTAGCCCGAGTCCGAGCCCTGGGTCGGGCGGAGCGGAGTTCGCCGTCTTCCGGGGCCTTAGCCCGAGTCCGAGCCCTGGGTCGGGCAGAGCTTCCTATGGCGCCTTTGGCAAGGCCTGGCTGCCTGTCAGTCTCACTCTGTCAAGTGGCACTGCAGTTGGGATGGCGCAGGCGGCGCTGTCCTTCTGTCAGACCGGTCAGTGGAGCGGCGAAGTGATGGCGGTCACTTCGGCTCTGCCAGGGGGCACGCGTCAGGATAAAGGTGCCAGGCTACCTTTGCGTTAAATGCCCCTGTGACTTGGTCGGTCGGTGCGGCGATTTAGTCAGGCTTGCTTCTTAACGAAGGCAAGGCCTCGAGCGAGCCGGAGATGCGTCTGCTGTAAAAAAGGGGGCCTCGGGCGAGACGGAAACACCTCAGGGTCGGCTGCCCTTGCCCGAGGCTAGGCTCGGGCGAGGCGTGATCGAGTCGCTCGTATGGACTGATCCCTGACTTAATCGTACCCATCAGGCCTCTGCAGCTTTATGCTGATGGGGGTTACCAGCTGAGAATTAGGCGTCTTGAGGGTACCCCTAATTATGGTCCCCGACACTCCTATAACACAAGGCAAGCCCCGGTGCATTTGCCACCTCCTTTCTATTTTAAATCTTTCTCACTTGCTTAATGCATTAGGTAATAGGAGTTGTGTGCTTAAACCATTGATGGGTTTCCTTCCTTGGAAGTTTGATTACCTTTCCTTGATCACCTATTTATAAAAAGGTTTTTCTTATGCTTAGTCTTGCTCTAGAAAAACAAAATGTTTTGTTTTGACAAAAGATGATGCTTCAAGTGGGATGGCTTGTTTTCAAAAATAAAACTTGATGGTGGATCCATCATGGCCGTGATGGGTTCAACATCAGAAAAGATGTACCTCTATCAGATACAAAACTTTGGGTTAAAATGATAAAGCTTAGACCGAACGTGTGACTTGCACGAGAAGAGAGTCTCGGTGCAGTGTCTCTGTTGGGGCCATGCTTCGTCGCCGAAGGTCCCGCAGAAAGAAACACCTTCGGCAAACCCGTTTAAACATAGTACCGAAGCTTCCGCTCATGAAGCTTCGGTACTGTAACGTATCTGAAGAAGAAGGTTCGAACTGACTTAAAGATGAAATGACTTCTTAGTCCATAAGGGTCTGAGTCATAATTGTAATCTTTTGTAAGGGGCATGATTGTAATTTCTCACAGGCTGCGCCCTGTGACTATAAATAGATGAACAGTACTCCTTTACTGTTCACGCGATCTGATAATCTCTGACACATTACGTTTGAATTATTGCTTTCCGCCAAGGCGAAGGTATAAATGTGCGCAAATATTATGTTTTAATACCTATATATTCAAATGATGAAATATGCGAATACATTTTATACTTTATATCTCATTTCTTATTGTTCGTTGTTTTACAAGTACAATTACGAAGGTCACATCTTCGTAATGACCTACTCCTGACCTTCGTCCGAAGCTCATTAAATCCTTGGGGAGATAATGCTTCAGCGGGCGAAGGACATTTATACTTAACATTTTTGTGTTGCCTTGTTCTTGATTCATAGCATTTGAGAACAAGTCCCCAACAGTCTCCATCTGAGTCGATTAAGGACCGTCTCGATGTAGGCTTGCTGATCGAGGACCTTTTAACTGGTCACATGCCTCATCATCGATAAGCTTTGCCTCGGGCAGACTAATACCAGAATAAGATAACACGTAATGGGAGTGGAGAGATGGCGAGAGTAGCGTGTACCATCCATAGCAAGAGGCTGGACGGTGGTGTATCTGTGCTCTCAGTTGGCGTGAACCTGATCTGGTCTTAAGAAACCCGGTGGCGAGTTGACATATGCAAGGGTTAAGTGCTACATATGTCGTGTGATTGGAGATCCCCAGCTAGGTATTAATCGATTTGGATCGTCGTTACTTCTCGGACATGAAGACTTGGTCACTGCCCTACACGTAGCATTCCAGTGAACAAGAAGGGTTGAAAAGAAATGGCTAGTATAGGCCAAGTGCTTAAACTAGGGTAGAAAGAACTCTAGATTCAGATAATGACTTAAATTGCTAATAAAACTAGATTTTTAAGGATCCACTATTAGTAAGCATTTTTGCAAACAGAGTCTTGATTATTGATTAAGCCTTACCTTGACTCCCTCAAGCCAGCATATCCTTGAGAGTCTTTTATTTTGATGGGTAAGACTTGCGAAAGTACACTTCGTACTCAGGGTTTCTGAACCCATGTTGTTGTAGGTGAGGAAGTTGCAAATTTTTGTTGCTTTTGATCCAAGATGGTGCCAAAGGAAGAAAACCAGGATTGAAGCCTCGGGAGGAAGTGTCCTCCTTTAAAAACTTTTTACTGTTAAGCGGGAGGGGTTTTTGCCTCCCGGGTTTGTAATAATATTACTCCAGCACTCTTATATTTTACTGGTCTGTAATAATAATACTCTTTCCATACTTTAATATAAAATAAGTTGTTGTAACTGCTTCCGCATATTCGTTCCTCCGATATGTTGTAATATCTGTGTGATAGGTGAAACGCTCTTGGGCAAGGTAAAGAATTCAGATACCGAACTTGTCAAGTGATCAGGTGCATCTACAGGGTTGTTCGAGGTCCGATGAACAAGGACAACTGTAGGTGGGCCTAATGACTTGGGAGGTTCTGTCACAGCTGGTATCGGAGCGAAGCTCATCTCTGTAGATATTATGAGACATTTCAAAAGGAATTTTCAAAGACTTATCTAAAGAAAATTTCTTTCATTCTTATCTTACTACTTTCTGAAGTACTTATCTTATAAGACCAGGTAGTAGAGTCCAATGTATAGAAGGTTGTAAATCAACTAAGGTTGATTCTGTAATTATGCATGCATCATGTTAAAAACTATACTAATAAAGTTTTCCCCCCTTATGGAGATATGCCACCACACACGAGGAAAACCGCGCGTAAGTCCACTGGACTAATTGGTGTGCGTCGGCATCAGCTAGCTCCAAGGCATGAGGAGAGCAACAGCGGCAGTAATGACCCCATTGGAGACTTAGAAGACCAGGTGGAGCAGCTTCGAACGGAGCTACGTCACAGAAACAGGGTGTGGGTCGAAGACAGTCAAAGTATAAATGAATTAAGAGCTGATGTCCAACAACTGCAAGACAAGCTTGCTGAACGAGATTTGGCAATCGATTGGGCAGTCAATTCACGTTCCATTGCTTGGGACCGGGAAGCCAAAGCTTGAGCCCGTGTGGAGGAGCTTAGCACGGCTGTTGACAACTTGCAGGTGTAATGCAGTACATTACATGAGGAAGTTTATGAATTGTATTCACGGCTGCACCCAGACGTACCTGCCGACCCTATCGGAACGGGAGGCGGACCTTTTGGAACAGCAGGTGAAGCACTTGGTGGGAAATTGGACCTTTTCAAGCCCCCTGCTTCTATGAACCTGGCTGATGAACGGTCCCCTACAACCGACAGCGAAGCCACCAAGGATGATAAATACTAGAAGTAGTATAGTTTAGATATTGTACTAATGTAATATAGGAAATGAAGTCATGTTGTATATATGAGTCTGTAACATTACATCTTAGTAATGTAAAATGATGGTATGTATCAGCATGTTATATTTTCCCCTAATATTTCTTTGCTTCAGATGCCATCCAGAACTCATGCACATGACGACGCGGGAATGTCCCGTGGTCAAGACGACACACCCAATCCAACGCTGGTACCGCCCGCATTGGCCGAGGCCATTGCTGCCTTGGTCAATGCAAGTGCTGACAACACCCGCTTTCTACGTGAAATGGCGAGAAATCAATTTCAACGACAAGGCGGAAGGGCTTATCTGCAAGGACCCCATGAAACCTCGTACTTGGATTTCTCAGAAACCCATCCCCCGCTTTTCGTCAAAGCCGAAGATCCTCTCAAAGCCGACGAATGGGTTTGAGTCATCGAGCAGATATTTGGACTCATCCGATGCACAGAGACCTAGAAGCTATTGTTTGCGGCTCTGCAGCTAAGAGGCCCTACCAGCACCTGATGGGGAAATTATGTGGCCATTCAGCTTGTCGGACATCAGGTCACATGGGATGAATTTAAATTGGCGTTTCGTGAGCACTACATTCTAGAAGGAGTGTTGCACATGAAGCAGGAAGAGTTCATGAGACTTAAGCAAGGAGGAGATACTGTCATGCATTATCTCAACAAATTCAATCATTTGTCCCAGTATGCAATTGTTCAGGTCAATACTGACCTGAAAAAGAGGAATTGTTTTATGAGAGGCCTCAATGACCGACTTCAAAGAAAGATGGCCACATGTCTTGATCTCTCCTATAGCAGGGCTGTCAGCAAAGCGCTGGCAGTTGAAGCAAAGAACATAGGCCCAGGGAAGACAAAGGGCTTCGGAGGTGACAGGTCCAACCAGGGGCCTAAAAAGCGAAAAAGGTTGGCAATCCGACCTTTTAATCAAAACCGTTCTTCACCTCGTCCACCCTCCTACCCCTTCAAACAGCCTGTCTTCATCCGCCCTACCACTGCCCCCACTTCAACAACTCAGCCGAGTGCCCCTGGTGCTCGTTTCCCTGCCCTCCCGAGCTCATCAACTGGCTGCTTCAATTGTGGGAAGTCTAGACATTTCATCAAAGACTGCCCATATCCGAGGCAGAACAAATCCAATAATCAACAGAACCCAGGGAGTTCAAGCCAAGGGAAGGGAAACCTGATAAATAATACAACGGGCAAGAATATAAAGAAGACTGGGTGAATATATTATACACAAGTGGCCACTACACCGGAGGGAGAGCCGGTTATGATGGGTACGTTCCTTGTGGCCAATCACCCTGCAGTCATTCTCTTTGATTCTGATGCTTCGCATACATTCATAAGCAAGAAGTTTGTGGAAAAATATTGCATTCCTTGCATCGAATCAAGGGAAGGGTTTATTATTCATTCGCCTAGGGGACAAATATTCACTAAAGAAGTGGCTTTCCATGTGCCCGTAACATTGGCTAAACGGGACTTTCCCACAAACATGATTGTTCTGAAAGGCCATGATATAGATGTAATTCTGGGCATGAATTGGTTAGCCCAGCACAAAGCTATCCTCAACACTGATCTGAGAACCATCAGGTTGAGCTATGGCCAGGAAGCGGTTCTTTTGTCCATCCCTGTAGATATTCTAGTTAAACCAATTGGCATAGTCTATGAAGATACCATACCAGAAATCCAAGATATTTCGGTAGTATGTGAATTCCCGGACGTCTTTCTTGAAGATCTGCCTGGATTACCTCCAGAAAGAGATGTAGAGTTTGTGATTGAATTGAAGCCCGGTACGGCTCCTGTTTCTAGAAGGTCGTACCGAATGCCTCCAAATGAGTTGGCAGAACTCAAGACTCAATTACAAGATCTACTGGAGAAGGGATTCATCCGACCTAGTTTGTCACATTGGGGTTGTCCCGCAATCTTTGTCAAGAAGAAGGATCAAACGCTTCAGATGTGCGTGGATTATGGACCCCTTAATGAGGTCAAAATGAAGAATAAGTACCCTCTTCCCCGGATTGATATCTTATTTCATCAGCTTACCGAAGCTCGGGTATTTTCCAAAATTGATCTAAGGTCAGGCAATCATCAGATCCGTATCCGACCCGAAGATATACCCAAGACCGCATTCACTACGCGGTACGGATTATTCGAATATCTAGTTATGTCTTTCGGACTAACAAATGCTCCTACCCACTTCACATATATGATGAACTCGGTATTCATGCCCGAGTTGGACAAATTTGTAGTGGTCTTCATTGACGATATCTTGATATATTCCAAGAATGAAGAGGAGCATGCTCGGCATTTGCAGATCGTATTAACGCGCTTAAGGGAACATCTACTATATGCTAAATTCAGCAAGTGTGCATTTGGGCTGGAGGAAATCCAATTTCTGGGACACGTATTGTCTGCCAAGGGGATTGCGGTTGATCCCAGCAAGGTCAAGGATATCTTAGAGTGGAAACCGCCAACCACTGTACATCAAGTCCGAAGTTCCTTGGACTGGCTGGTTATTACCACTGATTCATCTCGGATTTTTCCAAGCTTGTGAAGCCAATCACAAGTTTATTAAAGAATGATACAAAATTTAACTGGTCCTCAAGATGCAATGAAGCCTTCGAGCAGCTGAAGGTGTTATTGACCACTGCTCCGGTATTAGCTCAATCGGACATTGAAAGGCCTTTTGATGTGTATTGTGACACATCAGGTAGTGGTCTTGGCTGTGTTTTAATGTAAGAGGGCCAAGTTATAGCGTATGCCTCAAGATAGTTGCGCCAGCATGAGGAACATTATCCAACTCATGACTTGGAATTAGCTGTTGTGGTTCATGCCCTGAAAATATGGCGTCATTATCTGCTGGGGAATATCTATCATATATATACAGATCATAAAAGCTTAAAGTACATTTTCACCTAGTTAGAACTAAATATGGGGCAGAGAAGATGGCTTGAGCTGATTAAGGACTATGAATTGGAAATTCACTATCATCTAGGCAAGGCCAATGTGGTGGCAGATGCAATAAGTTGCAAGGCTTCCTGCCATTGTCTTACAGTGAAAACCTCTGACATCACATTATGCAAAGAAATGGAGAAGTTAAACCTGGGGATAATTCAACATGGAACCTTAAATCACTTGAAGCTTGAGTCGGTTCTTCTGCAAAGAATAATTGATGCACAAAGAAGTGATGAGGGTATGAAACACATTCATGAGAAAATAAAGGCCGGTAAAGCTAACTATTTCAGAAAAGATGACCAAGGCATTGTATGGCTTAATAACCGCATAGTTGTGCCAAAGAATGATGAAGTCCGCCAACAGATTCTGGATGAAGCTCATCTTAGTCGCTATTCCATTCATCCCGGAAGCACTAAAATGTATCATGATCTGAGCAACATTATTGGTGGGCCAAAATGAAGATCGAAATTGCATGCTATGTGTAGACGTGTCAAAGCCATACATATGAAAACTGCTGGTCCATTGCAATCTTTACCTATCCCGACATGGAAATGGGAGGACATTAGTATGGACTTCATTGTGGAATTACCCAGGATAGCCAAAGGGTTTGATTCCATCTAGGTTATCATTGATCGACTTACAAAGATCGCCCACTTCCTCCCAGTCAAGGTAAAGTATACAGTGCCACATATGACTATATATTGCTCGTATTCTCAGTTTGCACGGTGTTCTGAAGACAATAGTGTCGGATCGTGGACCTCAATCTGTATCCAAATTCTGGGAAGAACTTCACAAATCCTTGGGTACTAAGTTGCACCATAGTTTGGCCTATCATCCTCAAACTAGTGGGCAGACTGAGAGAGTGAACCAGATACTTGAAGACATGTTGCGAGCATGTGTTTTAGAGTTTCCGCAGAAATGGGATGACTGTTTACCATTATAAAAATTCTCATACAACAATAGTTATCAAGAAAGTATCAAGATGGCACCCTTTGAAGCTTTATATGGACGACGGTGCCGTACCCCATTAAATTGGTCTGAACCAGGAGAGAGATGGTTTTTCAGGCCTGATATGGTGAAAGAAACGGAAGAGAAGGTTCAACGAATTATGCATAATTTGAAAGAAGCCCAAGCTCGCTAAAAGAGTTATGCAGACAAACGACGCCAACCATTGTACTTTCAAGTTGAAGATTATGTCTACCTGAAATTCTCACCAATGAAGGGTGTATCTCGTTTCGGGGTAAAAGGGAAGCTTGCACCCCGGTACATTGGCCTTTTCATATCCTTGAAAGATGTGGACCAGTGGCATACCGACTCCAACTACCCGAAACATTGTCTACAGTGCACAATGTGTTCCACGTATCCCAATTGAAGAAGTGTCTTCGGGTTCCAGATCGAACCGTTGAGGTGACGGATGTTGCCTTAGAACCAGACTTAACATATTCAGAACATCCTATTCGAGTCCTGGATCAAAAGGACAGGATTACCCGAAGGAGAACTCTCAAATTTTATAAGGTACAATGGAACCAACACACGGAAGATGAAGTTACTTGGGAAACCCAAGACTTTTTAGAAAAGAATTTCCCAGGCTTTTTAGCTTCATGTAAATTGTGAGGTATGTGCAATTGTTATAAAAGAGGAGTAGACCTCATACCACCCCTGCCTTGTACAAGAAATAAGGAAATAAAAATATGATGTGTTTCCTTTTCCACTACTTGCCCTAGGACCTTTTAATCTCGGGACGAGATTCTTTTATGGGGGGAAGGATGTAACACTCCTGGTGTTACTGTCACTAAAACTTGAGCATAACATCATGAACATTAGCATAGCATGTGTTTGTTACACTTAGAGTCCATTCACTAGGTAAAAATTTCAAACAAGTTGTATTGATGTGACATGTTGTGTGTGAAAACCTAGGGTAGTGTACTTAACCCTAAACCAGGCTTAGGAGTGTCAATAAATCCTAAATGAGTTAAAATCTTAAAACTCATTAGAAATGGTCATAAGATATCACCATTAATGGACTTGAGTGGCACCCAAACCCTAGAAGTGCCAAAACCCTAAACAGACCCCTGGAAAACCCTGGATTGAAACCCTAGGGGGTTATATGTAAATTTTGCACACTTTTGGATCTAAGTGCAAAAACCAAGGTGAACAAAAGTCTAGAGCTATAATAGGAGAACAACTTTGCTTAAGTAACTATGCTTTGATCACATACAAAGTTTGGAGAAAAATAAGCTCAAAGTTGTGCTGTCAGTCACTCTGATGACTGAAATTAGGTCACCAGTTAGATTGGCTAGACTTTTGGGTCAAATTGGAGTAGGATCTAGTGCTCGATTAAGGATGGTTGCTATGGTCGATTTGTAGCTGGTTAGTTGAGCTACAAATTTTTTAAAGATGGATTAGCAAGTTCTTACGCGAAAATCCGTGATCTAGGCACCACAAATCTGTCGGTCAGGCGCTCTGAACATGTTCGCAATGGTATAGTGTCCGGATTAGAACGCCAGGTTCAGATGACTCACCGGCGGCGACCGTGCGCCTGGATTCGCGCCCGCCGCGGTGATTCATGCTCAGCGTAGTTGGATAATGCAGAAGGGTAAGAAATATCGCACCATGGATGAACTCCGGCCACTATTCTACTCCGGCCGCCGTACCCGCCTGTGTCATGGCCTCTTCGGATAGATTCACCAAAGTTAGCCACCTCGCGACCTTGCGCCACATGCCCTGGTGTCTTACCACATCGTAGTAGCTCGCGTTATGCATATCCGGTGATCGTCGGTGAGCCCGCCACGGTGAAAGCCACCAATTGCTTGCGCTAGTGCACCCCCTTCTCTTCGACCGCCACCACGACATCTCAAATTCACGGGCCACCGCTCGGGGCCTATAAAATGAGCATGCCATCGGTTCTGCAAGGTAGTCAAGCATCCACCCGCTCGTGCCTCCAATTACTCACCCGAGAGCCCTAATTTGGGATTTCCCCCAAATCGGTCTGAAACACCGCGTGAAGTGAGCTCGCCGTGGCCAGTGTGCTACAGGTCCGTTCATGCTCTCTTGTAACACCCGGTTTTAAGGAACAAAACCGGGTGCATCTCATACATGCGCCAAGAAGACAACATATATAATAACAGAGTGTATAGAGATAAATGTCATTAACATCAGAGTATTTATTACATAGCGGAAGACTTATTACAAAATAAAGTAATAAAGATGAAACAAACTAAGGATCGTCGGCGCAAATGTCGACTGAGAAACGCCACCTAGATCAGATCAAACTCCTCGATACTTGACTCCACTTGAAACCACCTGTTCTTCTCCTGTGGGGGGGGGTGTGAGACAGCAAGAGTGAGCTCACATACGATCATAGCTCAACAAGTCATGGGGAATAATGTGGCATGAACTCACAAAGGTGGGAGTTCATGAAGTGTAAGGCTGATCAACAATAGAGGTTAAAGCTGAGCATTGCTTTTAATAGTTGGTCAAAATTTTATTAGCAGTTACTAAGTGTAAGTAAATACCAAACCTTAATAATAATAAAGAACAGTAATAGTAAAATAATCCCAAATGCAATGCAAATGTCAAATTGAATTTAAGTTCCATAATTAATCATGTGAGGGTCCGAGCCGCTCTTGACCGTGAGCACGGCTAGTATACTAGTTTTACACTCTGCAGAGGTTGCGCATCTTTACCCACAAGTCATGTTACCCATCTGCCAAGAGATGGCCAATCCCATACACCTCTACCGAGGAGGCGAGGCAGGGTAACACTACGAGGCCTTTACAAAGTTCCACTAGCTTCAGACTACCCGCTACAGTTTATGGGAAGATCCAGTACAGGGTTCCTGGCTGACCGCCATCGCAGCAAAATCAAACAGGGACCTCCCTGCACTGACCTCTCCCCTACTGCCCTTGCCCCTTTCGGGTAAGGTAGCCCTCCCCTAGCTTTCCTAGTTAATCAGCCAAGGGCGTCCCATTAAACCCTTGTGGTAGCACTGTTTTCCCGGGTGGTCGCTCCATGTTCCCATTAACATAATGATCTTAACATGAACAAGGAATAATAAAACAGATAACAATAAATAGTATAACAATGAGTGATGAATATCTCTATACCCAAATCCACATAAAGCAATAGCATGTACTACCCAAAACTTTAGTAGTAAAACCAGTGGTGAAGCAAGGTATAAAGATAGTCAAATCTAGGGTATCCTATTGGGTCCCAGCAAAATTATCCTATGCAGATCATTATGAATAATAAGAACATGAATGGGTAAAAGAAGTGATCAAGGGCACAACTTGCCTGGCACTTGAGATTCCAGGTACCAACTTGCCTTTCAGATGACACGTGTCCTCGCGCTAGACGTAGCAATACAAGCAAACATGGTATATACAAAATTAACATCACACCAAACATAAGAATATACTGCAATATAATGATCTACACGCTGCTGCGAGTCTAACGCAACTTGAACGGATCAAATCGGAGTTAAAACGGAGGAGTTATGAATTTCCTAAGGTTTTATGTATTTGATATAAGATTAAGTGAAAGAATATTTTTAATGTGTTTGTCATGTCAGAACAGAGGCACTAATGGGTAGACAATATTATTACAAAAATTTAGAAAGTGGAATGGATCAATTTGGACTAAAAATGGATTTTCTATGGATTAAACAAGTTCTAGGATTATTTTTACACATAAAAATCTATTTTCTAAATTATTTTATAAGTTTTCTCACTGTCTGGACTAGGCGTCAAAATCTGAGAACAGCAGGGGCCCAGGCGCAAAAGATCCTGAGACTCAGGACACTATGCAACAGGACGGCGGGTTGATTACTAAATAGTCCAGGGGCTCTTTTAAAAAGGCTGCCACGCGAAAGGGTAAGTTCACATCAGAGCCGCACGATACAAAACAGACGGCTAGGATTAGATCTGACTTAAGGTGAATCCGTTACGCATTTGTGGCCCTCAGATCACGCATCAACGCTCACCAATTCAAGGAACCCTGATCTATTTTCGGCCAACGGATCGAGGATCTACGGTCCGCATTCAATGGTGCGAAGGGGTATCCACGGTATCAATCCGAGCCGTCCGAACAGAGATCCACGGTTCGCCGATCTCCACTAACCTACAGTGTGCTCGATGGCGGCGCCGTCGCACCATACGGCGGAGCTTCGCCGTCGTACGCCCCGCTCCGGCCCCCAGAGTGAGCCCCCGCTCGATTTCTAGTGCAGATCCATGATAGAACGACAGTGAACACGATGGGAGGGTCATTACCGGTGTTAGGAGGATTGGTGAAGCTGCCCACGCGCACACCCAGATCCGCGGGGAAGAATCGGTTCCGGCGAGAAATTCAGTCGACGACAGAGGCTAAACCGGCGCCAATCTGCCACCGACGCATTCCACAGGCCCCGGCGAATCACGCGGATGGGGACTCACCGGCGATTTTGGAGCAGTGACACCCGACCACGGAAGAGCTTGGTTCCGCGGTAATGGCGGCTTGAAGGTTTGCGCGGCTGGCGACTCCTCTAGGTGATGACCGCACGGTTTCTTTGGTTGGCAAATGGGGAGGCGAGTGCAACCGCTTGGTCCATTTATGGGCATGAGAGCGAAGCTTATCCGAACGTGGTCGCTACGGGAGCGCGGAATCCCCGGCGGCGGCTTCGTTGCACATCCGGTGCGGGAGAGGTCACAGACCATAGGGGTTTTAATCCGCAGCGCCAGCAACAGCCAGTCCGCTTCGTTCGGTCGTGCGTTGCATGCAGCGGATCCCCGGGTCTTGCGTGCGGCGTGCGGCCATTACGGAGTTCGTCGAAGCGCCAGGTCAAAGCTATGCCGTGCGGGGGAAGAGGATTATGACAACCGGGGGCCACGCGTCTGTGGTGGCAACGGCAGACGAGCACACCAGTGGCTGACCAGCGGGCCCAGAGTGTCGGCGCAGGGTCACGGTGAAAAACAGTGGGCGCGAGTGGAGGAGTGGGCCTCGCGGTGCTCATTCTGATCTGGGCCGAATGCAGGGATTCCGGCCCATTCTAGTGTTTTCTCCTTTTTCTTTTTATATTTTTATTTTCCTATTATGTCTCCTTTTTATTTTGAATCTCAAATTTGAATTTGAATCCCCTCATGAGTTTCACTCCTGAGTAAATTATACCAATTCACACTTTAGTGTAGAATAATATATTTTTATCCACTTATTTTATCCACATAATATTTTCTTTCTTCTCTTTTGTAAATTCTAGAATTCCTTTAGACCTTAAATTCCTATTTGGGAGTTTAATATATTCCTTTTCACATTATTTTATGTTACCACAAAATGCACAAAATAAAATCCGGCATGATGCATAATTTAGTGGTATATCCTTTTTATCATTTATTTGTTGTTCGAATATGGTATTCACATGTGATGATAAGTAAATTCTACACACACAAAGATTATGGGAAAATGACTTTTCTCCCCTTTTATTATATATTACAAAGTGAGTATTACAAATCCTACCCCCCTTAAAAATAATCTCGTCCTCGAGATTTAGAAAGAACGAGGGAAAAGCTGGGAAAAATCTATACGAAGCTCTTCTTTTCTTTCCCAAGTTGCCTCATCTTCTCCGTGGTGGCTCCCTTGCACTTTGCACATCTTTATAACCTTATTTCTTGTAACACGAGTCGAAGTATTAAGAATCTTGATAGGATACTCCGTGTAAGTTAAATCTCCCTGAACACTGAGCCCATCCATTGGTAACTGTTCCTCAGGGATACGGAGACACTTCTTAAATTGAGAGACATGGACTACATTATGCACATCAGATAGATTATCAGGTAGCTCAAGTTGCTAGGTCATCTCTCCAACTTGCCTAAAAACTCAAAATGGTCCAATAAAGTGAGGGGACAATTTGCCCTTAACTTTAACTCTCCTCAATCCACGAAGTGGTGACACCTTGAGGTAAACATAATCTCCTTCCTTAAATCCCAATGGTCTTCTTCGATTATCAGTGTAGCTCTTTTATCTGGTCTGAGTCACCCTCAAATTCTCTCGAATTATACGAACTTGCTCCTCTGCTTCTTGAATAAGTTCAGGCCCAAAGAACTGTCTTCCTCTAGTCTGATCCAATATAGAGGATTCCTGCACTTCCTACCATATAGAGCCTCGAACGGTGACATCTTCAGACTAGCCTAAGAACTCAGCATAAGGTGGACTCTTGTCCCAACTACTACCATGCTGAAGGGCACAAGCTCTCAACATGTCTATCAATACTTGATTAGTCCTTTCAGTCTGTCCATCACTCTGACGATGGTAGGCCGAACTAAAATTCACCCTCGTATCCATATTCTCATGAAAACTTTTCCAAAATCTGGAGGTAAATTGTGATCCTCAATCCAAAATGATCTTCTTCAGTACACCATGTAGGGACACAATCCAAGCCATATATACTCTACCAATTGAGATCCCTTATGAGTAGTCTTGATCAAGATGAAATGAGCCACTTTGGCTAGTCTACCCACAATCACCCATATAGAGTCACATCCTTTCTAGGTGCGAGGCAACCCAGTAATGAAGTCCATACCAATCTCTTCCCACTTCCACTCGGGTATCTTCAGTGGGTATAATAATCCAGCTGGTCTTTGGTGTTCGGCCTTAACTCTTTGACATACCTCGCACGTAGCCACATCTTGTAGCCACATCTCCCTTTAATCCATACCACCAGTACTTCTGCTTCAAATCCTGATACATCTTAGTGCTACCAGGATGAATAGAATAATCCAAGTCATGGGCCTCCTTTTTTAATAGTCTCATGAAGGCTATCAATCTTAGGAATACATATCCTGTTCTTGAACCATATGGCACCTTGCTCCTCTTCCGTAAATTCTGGACCTCGACCTTCAGTAATCAGATCCTTAATCTCTTGTATCTTAGCATCACCAGTTTGTCCTTTGCGGATCTCTTGCTCCAAATTAGTTTCCACATCAATAATAACTCCTTTAGTGTGAGTAACTATCCCCAGGTTAAGTCTCCTGAAACTCTCAACAATCTCATCGAGTAGCTGGGCAACAACAGCTAAATGAACACGCTCCTTTCGACTCAAGGCATCTGTAACCAAATTTGCCTTGCCCCGGTGATAGTGAATTTCCAAATCATAATCCTTAATAAGCTCCAACCAACAGCGTTGCCTAAGGTTGAGATCCTTCTGAGTGAATATATACTTCAAACTCTTATGATCCGTATATACTTGGCACTTCTCGTCCCACTTGAATTCTCTTTCCTTCACCAAAAGCGAGGTCATAAGCTTAGCAATCTTAGAAAATCCTTCAATAAATCTCCATTAACATCCTGCAAGTCCCAAGAAACTTCGGTCCTCCGTATCCGTAGTGGGTATGCTCCACACCACTATCCCCTGACTTTAGCAGGATCCACTGATATCCCTCCATTGGAAATGATATGTCCAAGAAATGGCACCTCGCCAATCCAAAACTCGCATTTACCGTACTTGGCGTAGAGTTGATTATCTTAAAGCTTCTGTAGCACCAACCTTAGATGTTCTTCATGGTCACTCTCATTCTTAGAATAGATAAGAATATCGTCGATGAACACCACGACGAATCTGTCCAAATACTCCAAAAACATCTTATTCATCAAATCCATAAAATAAGCTGGTGCATTAGTTAATCCAAACGACATAACAATGTTCTCATATAATCCATATCGAGTCGAGAAAGCCGTCTTAGGAATATCTGATGGCCTAATCTTCATTTGATGGTAACCCGATCGGAGATCAATCTTCAAGAATACGCTTGCACTTCTCATCCAATTAAATAAATCCTCAATGCGGGGCAACGGATACTTGTTCTTCACTGTAACATCATTAAGAGATCTATAATCCACACACATCCGTTGCGGTCCATCCTTCTTCTGTACAAACGAGACCGGTGCTCCCCAAGGTGAGGAACTCGGACGAATGTACCCAGCCTCTTGTAATTCCATTAATTGCTTCTTGAGTTCTTTTAACTCTTCTACTGACATTCTATACTGCCTGGCTCCAATATTATAGCAGTAATTCCAAATTCTCTACCCATAATGGCCGATGTCAATTTACGTGTCATTTGATTCACCACAACAGGCCCTTTAGGTGTAATTACCCTCATGGGTTTTCTCATATTGTCCAACACATTTGCACAAACCCAAAATCTCAGCATGACGCATAATTTTATTAGCATCACATGGGGACAAATAGACCTTTTTATTCCTCCTAAAATGGTATCATACCGAATACTAACTAAAGGAACATGTAGATCCTACAAATAGTAGTAATTTACATATATGTTTATGTAGCTTGGTGGAGCCGGTGGTGGTGGAGATGGTGGTTGCTCTTGTTGTTGTCTCTCCAACCGTGATTGCCTTATTTCTTGATGTATCTCCAGACGGGCCTGACGTATTTCCTCGCGTTCTTGTCTTATCTGGTTTTGCATTTCGGTCATCATGTCTGTCAATTGCTGTATTACCAGCCTTTGGGTTGCGATCACTTGCTCGGTTTCAACAGGTGGGGGATTTGGAGGATTCATTTCTGTTCGCTGTTGCGTGATAATCTTTCCTTTCCTGGTATTGACCATCTGAGTTAGATACATAAGGTAAGAAAGAGCAATAGGCAAGGCAGTAATTACAATCATGTTACTTTGGGGGACTTATTAGCTAAGTAGATTAGTGTGTCACCTACTAAAGCTAATACAATACCTTATAGCGGTACATGCTAAAATGCCCATCTAAACTATTTCAATCAATCAAAGAAGCAAATCAGACATTGATCATCAGAACAATCAACCAACATTTTTAATAGAGAAAATAGTTTTAATTTTGTCTTAGGCCTCCTATCTCTTAAAAATGTCATAGGGGTAGGGATTCCAAGGTTTGAAATCCATCTTGTCTTAGAGTAGAAAAGGTAAGCATGATCAGAGTAGAACAGTAGAAGGTGAGACAGGATCAAGATAAGTATAGAAAGAATCAGAGTAAGGTAAGTATAGACTGAATCAGAATGAGATAAGTAGGTAAGGGTTTTATCCATTTTCTATCTAGGTTTCGTCCTACAGTCAACATTTCCTCTGATACCACTTCTGTAACACCCGGTTTTAAGGAACAAAACCGGGTGCATCTCATACATGCGCCAAGAAGACAACATATATAATAACAGAGTGTATAGAGATAAATGTCATTAACATCAAAGTATTTATTACATAGCGGAAGACTTATTACAAAATAAAGTAATAAAGATGAAACAAACTAAGGATCGTCGGCGCAAATGTCGACTGAGAAACGCCACCTAGATCAGATCAAACTCCTCGATACTTGACTCCACTTGAAACCACCTGTTCTTCTCCTGTGGGGGGGGGTGTGAGACAGCAAGAGTGAGCTCACATACGATCATAGCTCAACAAGTCGTGGGGAATAATGTGGCATGAACTCACAAAGGTGGGAGTTCATGAAGTGTAAGGCTGATCAACAATAGAGGTTAAAGCTGAGCATTGCTTTTAATAGTTGGTCAAAATTTTATTAGCAGTTACTAAGTGTAAGTAAATACCAAACCTTAATAATAATAAAGAACAGTAATAGTAAAATAATCCCAAATGCAATGCAAATGTCAAATTGAATTTAAGTTCCATAATTAATCATGTGAGGGTCCGAGCCGCTCTTGACCGTGAGCACGGCTAGTATACTAGTTTTACACTCTGCAGAGGTTGCGCATCTTTACCCACAAGTCATGTTACCCATCTGCCAAGAGATGGCCAATCCCATACACCTCTACCGAGGAGGCGAGGCAGGGTAACACTACGAGGCCTTTACAAAGTTCCACTAGCTTCAGACTACCCGCTACAGTTTATGGGAAGATCCAGTACAGGGTTCCTGGCTGACCGCCATCGCAGCAAAATCAAACAGGGACCTCCCTGCACTGACCTCTCCCCTACTGCCCTTGCCCCTTTCGGGTAAGGTAGCCCTCCCCTAGCTTTCCTAGTTAATCAGCCAAGGGCGTCCCATTAAACCCTTGTGGTAGCACTGTTTTCCCGGGTGGTCGCTCCATGTTCCCATTAACATAATGATCTTAACATGAACAAGGAATAATAAAACAGATAACAATAAATAGTATAACAATGAGTGATGAATATCTCTATACCCAAATCCACATAAAGCAATAGCATGTACTACCCAAAACTTTAGTAGTAAAACCAGTGGTGAAGCAAGGTATAAAGATAGTCAAATCTAGGGTATCCTATTGGGTCCCAGCAAAATTATCCTATGCAGATCATTATGAATAATAAGAACATGAATGGGTAAAAGAAGTGATCAAGGGCACAACTTGCCTGGCACTTGAGATTCCAGGTACCAACTTGCCTTTCAGATGACACGTGTCCTCGCGCTAGACGTAGCAATACAAGCAAACATGGTATATACAAAATTAACATCACACCAAACATAAGAATATACTGCAATATAATGATCTACACGCTGCTGCGAGACTAACGCAACTTGAACGGATCAAATCGGAGTTAAAACGGAGGAGTTATGAATTTCCTAAGGTTTTATGTATTTGATATAAGATTAAGTGAAAGAATATTTTTAATGTGTTTGTCATGTCAGAACAGAGGCACTAATGGGTAGACAATATTATTACAAAAATTTAGAAAGTGGAATGGATCAATTTGGACTAAAAATGGATTTTCTATGGATTAAACAAGTTCTAAGATTATTTTTACACATAAAAATCTATTTTCTAAATTATTTTATAAGTTTTCTCACTGTCTGGACTAGGCGTCAAAATCTGAGAACAGCAGGGGCCCAGGCGCAAAAGATCCTGAGACTCAGGACACTATGCAACAGGACGGCGGGTTGATTACTAAATAGTCCAGGGGCTCTTTTAAAAAGGCTGCCACGCGAAAGGGTAAGTTCACATCAGAGCCGCACGATACAAAACAGACGGCTAGGATTAGATCTGACTTAAGGTGAATCCGTTACGCATTTGTGGCCCTCAGATCACGCATCAACGCTCACCAATTCAAGGAACCCTGATCTATTTTCGGCCAACGGATCGAGGATCTACGGTCCGCATTCAATGGTGCGAAGGGGTATCCACGGTATCAATCCGAGCCGTCCGAACAGAGATCCACGGTTCGCCGATCTCCACTAACCTACAGTGTGCTCGATGGCGGCGCCGTCGCACCATACGGCGGAGCTTCGCCGTCGTACGCCCCGCTCCGGCCCCCAGAGTGAGCCCCCGCTCGATTTCTAGTGCAGATCCATGATAGAACGACAGTGAACACGATGGGAGGGTCATTACCGGTGTTAGGAGGATTGGTGAAGCTGCCCACGCGCACACCCAGATCCGCGGGGAAGAATCGGTTCCGGCGAGCAATTCAGTCGACGACAGAGGCTAAACCGGCGCCAATCTGCCACCGACGCATTCCACAGGCCCCGGCGAATCACGTGGATGGGGACTCACCGGCGATTTTGGAGCAGTGACACCCGACCACGGAAGAGCTTGGTTCCGCGGTAATGGCGGCTTGAAGGTTTGCGCGGCTGGCGACTCCTCTAGGTGATGACCGCACGGTTTCTTTGGTTGGCAAATGGGGAGGCGAGTGCAACCGCTTGGTCCATTTATGGGCATGAGAGCGAAGCTTATCCGAACGTGGTCGCTACGGGAGCGCGGAATCCCCGGCGGCGGCTTCGTTGCACATCCGGTGCGGGAGAGGTCACAGACCATAGGGGTTTTAATCCGCAGCGCCAGCAACGGCCAGTCCGCTTCGTTCGGTCGTGCGTTGCATGCAGCGGATCCCCGGGTCTTGCGCGCGGCGTGCGGCCATTACGAAGTTCGTCGAAGCGCCAGGTCAAAGCTGTGCCGTGCGGGGGAAGAGGATTATGACAACCGGGGGCCACGCGTCTGTGGTGGCAACGGCGGACGAGCACACCAGTGGCTGACCAGCGGGCCCGGAGTGTCGGCGCAGGGTCACGGTGAAAAACAGTGGGCGCGAGTGGAGGAGTGGGCCTCGCGGTGCTCATTCTGATCTGGGCCGAATGCAGGGATTCCGGCCCATTCTAGTGTTTTCTCCTTTTTCTTTTTATATTTTTATTTTCCTATTATGTCTCCTTTTTATTTTGAATCTCAAATTTGAATTTGAATCCCCTCATGAGTTTCACTCCTGAGTAAATTATACCAATTCACACTTTAGTGTAGAATAATATATTTTTATCCACTTATTTTATCCACATAATATTTTCTTTCTTCTCTTTTGTAAATTCTAGAATTCCTTTAGACCTTAAATTCCTATTTGGGAGTTTAATATATTCCTTTTCACATTATTTTATGTTACCACAAAATGCACAAAATAAAATCCGGCATGATGCATAATTTAGTGGTATATCCTTTTTATCATTTATTTGTTGTTCGAATATGGTATTCACATGTGATGATAAGTAAATTCTACACACACAAAGATTATGGGAAAATGACTTTTCTCCCCTTTTATTATATATTACAAAGTGAGTATTACATCTCTGCTTTCCCATTTCAGTTTCCTTAGATTCTCCTGATGCTCCTCGACCCATTCAATTAAGCTAAATTGCTCTAGATCGTCGGGAACACCCGTGTTCATCCATAGTTCGCACTGTCACCGTGGACAGTGTGATTAAGATCTCAAATCTAGCAATTAAGTGAGTGTAAATAGTCGTGTAGGGTTGAATTCGGTGTCCAGCAAAGGGGAAGGCTAGCCATTGCTTATTCTGGATGGTACAGGTTCACTGGAGCTCGGTTCATCGCCGTTCGCCGTCGAGGACCTCGGGTTGTGAAGAATTAGAACGTGGAGGGCTTCAGTGTAAATGTCAGTGACGCAGTTAAATAGTGTGTAGGGTTCTTCGCTAGTTATTCAAACCCCTGAGGACCTCGGTGCAAAACCGTCACGCGGGCACGCGCGCGGGGGCGCGTTTGCCTATTCACGGGCTGACTTGGGCCAGTTTCGGCCCAGTACTATTCATACTTTTTCCTTTTCTTTTTCTTCCAGGGTTAGAGAATTCATAGAAAATTGTAGAAAAATGCTAAAAATACAAGATCAATTTTGCTAGACTCCTAAAAATCTATACTATTTAATAAAAATAGTTTTATGATTTTTAGTCCAAATAAGGAATTATGGAGTATTTAAAATAGCCAAAACCTATACTCCTAAAATTTTAGAAATTAATTAATAACTCCAAAAATCACTAAACTTTTTGGATAAACTTTAAATGTTATTTAGAATCCTTGGGTAATGTTTGGCATGATTTGGATAATTTTTGGTACCTAAACCCCAAAACCCTAATCTTCTAGTGATGCCTGCCCTATGAACTACAGTTCTGACTCCAAAAACTTAGTTTCCTGGAGTACCATGAAGGAAAATTGTATTCAAGACCTAAGATAATATACCTTTATTATCTTTGCTTTTTCATAAGCATTACATGAGCATTCATGATTATATATGGTTCTATATAGAAAACGAAGAAGAAGCAGAAGTTGAAGAAGAAAGAGCTACACCACCACCTAAAGACCCACCTGCCAGGAACTGCATTTATTTTGATATTTGTGGAGCACAGCCCAACTCTCCTATAACACAAGGCAAGCCCCGGTGCATTTGCCACCTCCTTGCTATTTTAAAATCTTGCTCACTTGCTTGATGCATTAGGTGATAGGAGTTGTGTGCTTAAACCATTGATGCATTTCCTTCCTTGGAAGTTTGATTACCTTTCTTTGATCACCTGTTTATAAAAAGGTTTTTCTTATGCTTAGTCTTGCTCTAGAAAAACAAAATGTTTTGTTTTGACAAAAGATGATGCTTCAAGTGGGATGGGTTGTTTTCAAAAATAAAACTTGATGGTGGATCCATCATGGTTGTGATGGGTTCAACATCAGAAAAGATGTACCTCTATCAGATACCAAACTTTGGGTTAAAATGATAAAGCTGAGACTGGACGGGTGACTTGCACGAGAAGAGAGTCTCGGTGCAGTGTCTCCGTCTGAGTCGATTAAGGACCGTCTCGATGTAGGCTTGCTGATTGAGGACCTTTTATCTGGTCACATGCCTCATCATGGGTAAGCTTTGCCTCGGGTAGAGTAATACCAGAATAAGATAACACACAATGGGAGTGGAGAGATGGAGAGAGTAGCGTGTATCCTCCGTGGCAAGAGGCTGGACGGTGGTGTATTTGTGCTCTCGGTTGGCGTGAACCTGATCTGGTCTTAAGAACCCGGTGGCGAGTTGACATATGCAAGGGTTAAGTGCTACATATATCGTGTGATTGGAGATCCCCAGATCGGTATTAATCGATTCGGATCGCCGTTACTTCTCGGACATGAAGACTTGGTCACTGCCCTACACATAGCATTCCAGTGAACAAGAAGGGTTGATAAGAAATGGCTAGTATAGGCCAAGTGCTTGAACTAGGGTAGAAAAAACTCTAGATTTAGATAATGATTTAAATTAATAATAAAACTGGATTTTTAAGGATCCACTATTAGTAAGCATTTTTGCAAACAGAGTCTTGATTATTGATTAAGCCTTACCTTGACTCCCTCAAGCCAGCATATCCTTGAGAGTCTTTTATTTTAACGGGTAAGACTTGCGAAAGTACACTTTGTACTCAACGTTTTTGAACCCATGTTGTAGGTGAGGAAGCAGCAAATTTTTGTTGCTTTTGTTCCAATGTGGTGCCAAATAAAGAAAACCAGGATTGAAGCCTCGGGAGGAAGTGTCCTCCTTTAAAAACTTTTTACTGTTAAGCAGTAGGGGTTTTTGCCTCCCGGGTTTGTAATAATATTACTCCAGCACACTTATATTTTACTGGTTTGTAATAATAATACTCTTTCCATACTTTAATATAAAATAAGTTGTTGTAACTGCTTCTTCATATTCGTTCCTCTGATGTGTTGTAATATCTGCGTGATGGGTGAGACACTCTTGGGCAAGGTAAAGAATCCAGATACCGAACTTGTCAAGTGATTAGGTGCATCTACAGGGTTGTCCAAGGTCCGATGGACAAGGACAACTGTAGGTGGGCCTAATGACTTGGGAGGTTCTACCACAACTATTTTGCCTCATTTGTTAGTTAAAACATAGGAAGCATCAAAAATCTTGAAAGAAACATTATGCTTATTTGATGCAGTAGGAGTTAACTTTCTAGGCAATTTAACATGAGTGGTATGCCTAGAGCTAGAAGGCTCATTTTTGTACATGAATGCATGATGAGAAACAGTATGAGGTTTCCTAGCATGAATGTTCCTAATTTTATGCTCAGGATAGTTAGCAGGATATAAAATATAGCCCTCACTATCTTGAACCATGGGAACCTTACCCTTAACAAAGTTAGAAAATCTTTTAGGGGCATTAAGCTTGACATTGGATTGATTCCCATGTTGGAACCCAATGCCATCCTTAATGCCAGGGCATCTCCCATTATAAAGCATGCTATGAGCAAATTTAAATTTTTCATTTTCGAGCTCATGCTCGGCAATTTTAGCATATAATTTAGCTATATGATCATTTTGATTTTCAATCATGGCAAGTTGATCATTAATAGCTTCAACATTTATATCTCTACATTTAGTGAAAATGGAAACATGCTCGATAGTAGATGTAGATGGTTTGCAAACATTTAATTCTTCTATCTTAGCATTTAACATGGCGTTCTCATCTCTAAGATAGGAAATGAATCATTGCAAACATTCAATTCTTTAACCTTAGAAACTAAACTAGCATTTTCAGTTCTAAGACTAGAGATTGAATCATGACAAATGCTAAGCTCCTTAGTTAAGTTTTCACATTTTTCTACTTTCTGAGCATAAGCATTTTTCAGTTTAACAATTTTTTTGTTTTCTTTAATGAGGAAGTCCTCTTGGCTTTCCAAGAGTTCATCCTTCTCATTAATGGCTTCTATTAATTCATTTAATTTTTTCTTTTGGTCCATGCTAAGGTTGGCAAAGAGAGACATCAAATTATCTTCATCATCACTAGAGCTACCCTCATCACTAGATGTTGTATATTTAGGGGTGGCTCTAGAGTGTACCTTTTTCTTCTTGCTATCCTTGGCCATGAGACACTTGTGGCCGACGTTGGGGAAGAGAAATCCCATGTTGACGGCGATGTTGGCGGCATCCTCGTCGGAGAAGGAGTCGGTGGAGCTCTGGTCGGAGTCCCATTCCCAGCATATGTGGGCATCGCCGCCCTTCTTCTTGTAGTATTTCTTTTTCTCCTTCTTCTTCCCCTTCTTGTCTTCGTCCCTGTCACTTTCACTAGAAATTGGACATTTAGCTATAAAGTGATCGGACTTACCACACCGGTAGCACACCTTCTTGGAGCGGGACATGTAGTCCTTCCCCTTCTTTGTTTGAGGATTTGGTGGAAGCTCTTGATGATGAGCGCCATTTCCTTATTGTCAAGCTTGGAGGCGTCGATTGGAAGCCTGCTTGATGTAGACTCCTTCTTCTCTTCTTTCGTTACTTCGAATGCAACGGGTTGCACCTCGGGTGTGGAGGTGGTGCCTTGCTCCAAGTTGATAATGTGTTTGGAGTCTTTGATCATAAGTTGAAAGCTCACAAACTTGCCAATCACCTCCTCGGGAGACATTAGCTTGTATCTAGGATCCCCACCTATTAATTGTACATGAGTAGGATTACGAAAAACAAGGGATCTTAGAATAACCTTGACCATTGCATGGTCATCCCATTTGGTGCTCCCGAGGTTGCGCACTTGGTTGACCATCGTCTTGAGCCGATTGTATATGGCTTGCGACTCTTCCCCTTTGTTGAGGACGAATCGACCGAGTTCTCCCTCGATCGTCTCGCGCTTGGTGATCTTGGTCACCTCGTCCCCATCATGCACGGTTTTAAGGACGTCCCAAATGTGACACCCCAGGTGTATATTTCGTGTTATATCAGGAGATTTATCCTAATCTCGGATGCTTAGTGAAAATTTCTATCTTCTTATCACATTTATCTCCTTTCATCAAGTTAATCGTAAATACTTCACCGAATTCGGAGCTATTCGATCTCGATGAATGCCGAATTTGAAGCCTGTTAAAACTTTTATTCTCGGCGCAAATGCAAACTCGTTAACCAATCTCGATTTATAAAATCTTGTCTAAAGCTCATTTAATCAAAACTTTTGACTATTGTTCGTGGATCTGTGACTGAATCCAATTCCTCGGACTTCGATCGATGTCCGACTATTTTAATCCGAGTCCGTACTCTCAAACTGAATACTCAGTATGTCGCCCTCTAATTAATTCTTACTCGACTCAGTCTAGTATCTTGTGCCTGAATTGAATTCAAAACCCACTCCGGCAGTGATTTTTAAAATGTCACGATTTGCCTTCTCTGACTAAAAATCGGAAAGCCGGTCGTATTTCGAGACAATTTATTTTCGAATCATGCGTAGGGTTTTGTTGTTGAGTGAAGTCAAATAAAACTCTCAACCGAGTTAATCGCCTGATCATCCGAAATCTATTTCGCTCTGTTCTCCGTAGAGACGAATTCTGCAGGAGCATTTTTTACTCTGGAAATAATTTAGCGTGGCCCGATGTAGTGTTTTGGGCTAGCCCAACCCAGCCCATTTGGCCCATTTGAAACCCTAACCCTAGGATTTCTTTTATAAATAGGAGCCCTCTCCCTTGCAAATTGGAAATTTTCCATCTACCCCCTAGCCGCCACTCTCTCTTCTCCCTTCTTTTTCTCTCACAAACAGCTCTCCTCCACTCTGTTCATGGCGCAGGAACCTTCCTCCCTCCCATGGCGCCCTTCCTCCCTCTCTCTGTTGTCCATGGCGAGCAGCAAGCACCTCCCCTGGCGCCCTCCTCCATGGCCTCCCTTGCGCAGGGGCAGAAGCAGCCATGGTCGGACCTCTGCTTTTCTCTGGCTCGGTGCCCCTCCATTATAGACCGATGCCTCTGCTCCGGCCAGCAGTCATGGCGTATGGGTCCCCTGCGTCTCCTTCCTTGGCTCTAGCCGCCCCTCTCCTTTCTTCCCCCCCACTCGGACCTCCACTTCCCACAGGTGCTGCTCGCCGCGCGGAACTCTCTGCTGGTCTTCTTCCTCCTCGCGCGCAGGGCACCGGCGTTCGCCCCTGCGTGTTCCCTGTTCCCCTCGATCTAGCAGCAGGAGCAATGCCGCCCAGCTCTAGTTCCCTGCTCCTCTCTTCCCCACAAAACAGCAGCCGCAGCGAGCTCGGCGAGCTCATGTTTCAGCGCCTGGAACATAGCTGTAGCCAGCGTAGGGCGCCCCTTTCTGTTCTCCTCAATGCCCATTGGCTATTCGACGAAATGCCCGTGGGAAACAATGTGTTGTGCGCAGCCCCGCTCGCAACGTCATAGACCTCCGCAACTGCTGATGTCGAACTTCGCACTGGTCCGTTCAGCGAAATGTCGAGCCATGTGGACAGCCCCTGCGACTAGTCCCATTTCGCTCAGGTTATTTTCCTTGTGGTTTGGTCTACTTGTAAAAAAATTTGTCGGTATCATGTATGTACATGCACTATACCACAACCTAGCTATAACGACTTACTTACAGTCGGTATAAACCATTATAGCAACGTACTATCAGTCGCTATAAAGTTATACCGACTAACACTTTCTGACGTTGTAAGTGGCGTCGGCATAAACGTATAGCGATAGACATGTTTATACCGATGGACGGTTAGACGTTAAAAAGATATACCGACTAACATATTTATCCTGACGGACAGTCTGTTAGAACTTATACCGACACGCGCATCTATGTATTTTTACCGACTAACAATCAAACGCTATGGCTATATGAGCCTAAAAATATATATTACTAGCAGTTTCCAATTATGTCTAGTGTGAGGAAATTTAGTATCAACTGACAGAACGTATCCGCTTTGCCACATAGAGCAAGCTAAAGAAAACACACAATCATGTAGTGCTGAAATAGATAAGAGCAAAAGCATGCTATACTTTGACATGATGAGCATCCAATGCACCATGTCAAATGAATTTGTATCGAATTACTATTCATGCAGCTCTAAAAAGCCTTCCACTGATCCAAATTCGACGCTAAATCATATAATCAACCAAACACAAGGATATGTGGTCGCTAGAGCTTACGCGTCAGCGATGGCAAAGCAGAGTCCGGTGAGCGGGTGGGGCGCCTGCGGTGGCGGAGGCTGGGGCGGCGGGAGGAGCTCGAGGCGGGCGACCGCCTAGCCTATTGCCACTACCACAACGCTGCCTGTGAGGTCGTGAGCCCGTGAGTACCACAACGCATACCAAATGATTAGTACATTTTATAAGGCACATTTTGACTAAAACTGAAACTAAGAAGTTTATATGTCTATATAATTGCTGGTTCTGGAGATATGAGTGATGATAATATGAGTGGATGGTCATGAATAAATCATTAGGACAAAATGTGGTATAAGGGCAGAAGGAAGGAATTAGCATTAATTCTGCACACATAGCATATACTTCCTCCATTCCAAATTGTAAGTGGTTCTGACTTTTCTAGATACACAGTTATTGTTATTGTATCTAGACATAATGTATAGTGATAGCTACATATCTAGAAAAGCTAGAACGACTTACAATTTGGAACAGAGGGAGTATTTTGGAGGAAAATTGGAAGGTACCATAACATGCCATATACAACAGCCCAGACAATGTAAATTAAAAAGGGATATAGAAGCATGACGTTCACCTATGACTCACCAAAACATGCTTCCCATTGATCGAGCACTGAACTCCTTTGCCAGGTACTGCAGAGAAGTCTTCAGCTTCAAGCAGCCACTGGGATAATACCTTGTCTTTTCGTTGCTCAATGCCATCTTTTGATGAAGGAAGCTTGCCAAAGAAATGGAAATGCAATGCATAGTCCAAAATAGCTTTGGCAAGAGGATGCTCACTGCTTGCCTGAGTACAGAGCCAAAGCACAAATATCACGTGCATCAATACAAAGTAGCAAAAAAACATGAGAATGCAAAACATGTCATATTGGTTCCAATAGAGCATCCAAAACAACAGAAAGCAAACTATTTTTGAAATTCCTTGGTATTACTCTAAGGAATAGTTGTAGATCAATTTAGACTAACCTCTGCTGATGCAACTAGCGTGAGGAAATATCCTAGGTCCATTCCCGAGAAAACCTTTGCAGCTGTTACAACAGCCTTTCCTTGTGTTAGTGTCCCTGTTTTATCAAAAACCACATAATTTACATTTTGAGCTCTCTCCAAAGCATCACTGCCTTTTACAAGTACTCCATGATTAGCCCCAATTCGAGTCGCTACCATCACAGCAGTTGGTGTTGCCAAACCAAGGGCACAAGGGCAAGCAATAACAACAACAGATATGGCAAACATGAGAGAGAAGACAAAGCAATTGCTATTTTCAACAACCCATGAATTTGGATATGCACCCAACCATCCACACAAAAACCTACAAAAGTAGCAAATGGACAGGTGAGAAAATATTACCATCTCTCCAAATTTCATGGTACTTCTTTTGAACTTACCACGCAGAAAATGTTATTATAGACAATGTGATGACAATTGGAACAAAAATGCTAGCCACCTGAAAAACAAAGGATATAATGTCAGCTATTATCATAGCCTGCATCTAAACTATATGTGAAACTTTTAGTAAACATAAGGCTTTTTAGCATGTAAAGTAGTATGACGGTACTAAATAGAAGGGGATTGAATCTCCCTCAATCCCCTATGATCCAGATGCAACCGAACAAGACCTAAAATGTCGGTTAGGAGTGGATTGAAGGGGATTAATTCCCTTTCTAGTCAAAATTGAAAAATGGATAGGGAGGGATTTAATCCACCTCAATCCCCTCCAATCCGAATGGAACCAAACAAGGCCTTATCTGTTATTTAGTTGGGTTCTTAGTTGTCGTGGTCTATTTTTCTTCTCTACTATGGGGAGGGTTTTTATCCTTGAGTCTGGTGCTTTTGCCTCTGTATTAAACCTATTTGGTTTCTTCTCCTTATCAATACAATAGGCAGACCTCCTGCCTGTATGTTTCAAAAGGATAAATGAAGACAAATCCATGCCTGAAAGATTTGTACCATATTGCAGTTGTAGGCTGGATTATCAAATATTTTACAACAAGTAGCAGTAGAAGTAAATGAACATGTATTGCATAATTTATGGTAGAGTAAATTGTCGTCTTATAAAGGGCAACTAAAGATTAAAGAAAAAAATGACAATTACAGGCCCTCTAAAAGCCAAACAGATACACAAAATGGCATATCGTGCACTTCATTTCCACCGGGGAAAACAACAAATATATCATAAATAAAGCTTTGAGATTTCAAGTTGCATAGGAAAAAGAAAACACATGATCAGCAGGGATATATGTGACTGATGTCTACTGACATAAACAACAAATTCCTGATATCTACTGGCATACCAGTTCAAGTTGCCTTGCTGCTGCGTCGCGCGGAGACAGCAACGACGTGGTCACGCGGCTGCATTCGCGTCGCTGCAACCTAACCCGATGACGAAGGCGCCGTGATCGGGGCGTGCAGGGCGCCTCAGTCGCCGCACCGCCAGGAGAACGCCCGCGATGTCGAGACCAAGCAGTACCTAGAGGTTAGCGGCGGCCCCTGAGGATGCCATGGATGAGGAGGACGGGCTCAGGCTCATCTGCTCGCACGTGGCTGGGACAGCGGTTGCGGCCGGCCGGCTAGGGCGCGCGGCTGTGGACGGCGATTGGCAGCGACGACATCAATTTTTGGGTGGCGCGCGGCGGCTGGGATTACGGGAAGGGAGATAGGGTTTTGGGCTGTGGCGACGCGGCTAGTATTTGGGCCAGTAAGTTTTTTTGGCGACTGACACCGAGATGCTATAGGTATGAATTGCCGACTGATAAAGCGACACTATTGACATATAAATATAACGACTAACAGTCAGTTGGAATATAGACATATGCCGACTCACCATCTGTGGCAATGTATACCGACTAACAATTTGATGCTAATTCTCTATTTATAGCGACGGTCGTCAGACACTAATTTGGTGTTGTGGTATAGTGATGTGTGCATGTCTCTCGATTTAATTTTAAGGAGATTGATGTCTAGGATGCGCTTGTAATTATGTGTGTGGATATGAACATGTGTAGATTGGAGTTTTCATGAGAGAAGAATGTATGAGAAAAAGGTGGCATGGTTGCGTAGGAAAATTTGAGGGCCGTCGAGTTGTGCTTGTCAGGTGTGGCGACAAGAATTAAAAATGTCTGCCAATTTTATACGAAGGGTGAGTCTGTGGATGATTGTGTGTGTCGAGATGCGTTGTAGTAGTGATTGCGTTAAGTTAAACGGCAATGTCTCGAGTGCACGCCACAATATCGTTGTATGCGAGACAAGGTAAAATAAGGTGTGCACGATATGAATGTTCGGTCGTTGTAGGTGTAATTTGTCTTTGCTTGAATAGAGAGGTGGTCACATACCGAAGTAGTCATCGCTTCCTCTATGTTTATAAGTCGAGTCAAAATGCGGGGTACTAGTGGTACGCTAGACAGGCGGTGTCCAAATAAATTAAAAGGTCGATGTGGTAGTTGTCGTGCATGATTTATTGTTAGTGAGTAGTTTGAATTACGAGTTATATGAGGATTATGTTAGAAACTAGTATACGGCGTGTAACTGTGCTCGTGATGTGAATAATATATCAGTAGGTAATTGTAGGTGTCAGTGGCAAGTGGGATGATTTCGGTTGTGCGATAAATTTTGAAGGGTGAACAACATGTGTAGTGTGTCGATCAAGTTAACCGATAGGTTGCATAAATATGCTTGTGATGCTTTTATGTGCATGATAAGATCGATGCCTTACTTTGTCAATTATTGCATTCCATTCCCATTGGATAAATAAATATTTTGTTGGTTGATTAGAGGTCTTATATGAGCGTTATCGCAACCCAATAATTATTGGAGGCGAGTAGCGATCATAAGTCGGTCCTTGTTAAAATTGAAGAACAATCCGATAACATATGCACATAAGTGCTTTAGGTCCTTCAGTAGGAAATGTAAGTCTTATGGAGTTTTACGCCATATGTAAATGCCTCTATGTTAGACCCCAACAATGTGCTATTTTAGGTAACTGGTGTGTTAACTAATTTGAGTTGAGAAAAGGATTAAGAAGAACTAATTAATCTGCTCCAACCCATGTTTCGAGTTACAATGTCTAAAATGGTTCGCTAAGTCTTATACTGTGACTAGCCAACTCATGTTAACTAGGAGTCAATTTTGTTAAGTGATTGATATATATATATATATATATATATATATATATATATATATATATATATATATATATATATATATATATATATATATTGTGTCTCCGATTTCGATAATAATAGGCTAGCCGACGAGTATGTTGTATAGCGGCCTAGATTGTTGCTCTGGTTAGCCGACTTGTTAAATGACTTGGTTAAGCTCGTAATCACGGTGAATTGCTTGTTATGGTTTAAATGTGCATTGTTATGGTGAATGCATTTGTTAAACGTGTGTGGTAGTTCTAGAGCGCGAAATAACTTATATAAAAAAAATAATTCAGTCTACTTGTTAGTTCTCACTTGGTTATTTTAACTCTAATAATTGTCAAAGTGTTCGTATAATTCAAGTAGCTAGAACACGACAATTCTTGAATTGTATAGTAGCTGAAATCTATTAATTGATGTTTTGGACTGCATGCAGTGATTTCCCCGTACTGTATGTTTGATGAAATAAATTGTGTTTTCTGTAGATATGTGCTATAGAAAAGTGGTAGATAACTTTATTACCTTGCTGTTGTTAAAATTTGACAGCCATAGGTCTGACAGTTTAGGAGTTATGCTTTTTACAAATTCAATATCTGAATTTGTCCAATTTATGTACAGATTTTAGAGATTGAATTGTTTGCTTAAGCTAATGTTACAATCTGTTCATGGTCGTTATAATAAAGTTGTAGATGCTTTTCTGATCTTGCTTGTGTTAAAATTTCATAACCATAGGCCTGATAGTTTAAGAGTTATGAATTTTACAAACTGGTTGCTGAGTTCTATCCTCTGTCAGAATAGATTTCGAAAATTGTAATGTTTGATTTGATTAAACCAGGAATCACTTCTTGGTGATTATAAAAGTTATGTAGTGCTTTTGCCAAGCTTTACAAAAAGTCTCGGATCACTATTTTTGGTGGTCTGAAGATTAAGTTATGGATATTTAAAGTGTGAAGACTGAATCTGTTCAGTTCTGGACAGCAAAGCCTTCTAGTGTCTTTTATCCTTAGTTAAATATTCAATCACCTTGAGATGATTATAAATGATATGTAGAAAATTTCATTATCTTTCTAGAAAGTCTAGGATCACTTTGTTTGGATGCCTAAATCGTTAGTTATGAATTTTTTAAGTTGCAAGTCTGAATCTGTCCAAATCTGGACAGAGTTGTTGTATTAGCACGTTTTTACCTTGCTAAGTATTAAATCATGTTGTGATTACACTACCAAAGTTGTAAAGTACTTTTTAAGCTTTCCAGAAAGTCCTAGTTTGCTATTTTTGGATTAATAATTGAAAAGATATGATTAAAACAATAACTGTTGTATTCCTGTCCAAAAATCTGCAAGTGCCCATTTGATGGTTGAGTTCACCCTTTTGGCTAAAAATGCTAAGTTAGCACTTATCGGGCATGGGCTTGTAATGGCTAAGCTTGAGATAACATATGTGTCTTGTTTTATATGTTTCTTTCTCTAGTTGATCGTGATATAGTAATTCCATAGACATTCTATTGAACTTGTGTGGTCGGTGATGCTTTTGCGTGATTAATAGGAGAACTAATGAAAAGTCGTATCCAAATAAATAAAATGCACGTACTTGTGATGTCGTAGTTGTGTTGCGTAAATAAATAAAATGTTGTCGTCTTTTTAATGGTGTTAATGTTGAACGCCGATAACGTACGAATAGCTAGCGCTTGCGTATAGTCGTTGCAGTGTCTCCCAATTTAATCTTTAGTTCGCCACTGTGTCTTTGTATATCTTGTCGTATTTTTCATCATATTCATACATATGCATCTTGCATCTCATTTAGGACCGAGAGAGGATGATCGTGTAAGTGATGTGGTGCCAACCACAAGATGCAGACGGTGGACGACCCAAGGAAGGATGCACTTAACCAGTGGATGCTCGCCAAGCGAGCACCTCCCCAGCAAACACTATCTAAGTGTTAAATTAAAGGCAAGCCTCGGTTTTATGCATAACCTATTCTATATGCTATTTTACTATACTTAATATTTATAGGTTTGTAATGTGCACTTAAGTGTAGGAATTGTTTGGAACCTTATTTGCATGAACTCATGATCACTTTTGAGATGGATACTAGTATGCTAGGTCGAGTAGCTGCTTTACTAATTAGGGCTCTCGGTAGAAGTCGAGTGATTTTCCTAGCACTCGCGCGAGGTCAGGAATTGCTTGTATCCATTTTTATATCGTAATGATGATGGTCTGTGGACAACGATCCATGGGGATGCATTGTCTACAAGACAGAAATGGGAATAAGGATTAAGGTGTGGTTCCGTGTGTCAAGCGTTTGAATGTACTAAGCACTTGCCGAGAAATATGGTAGTAAGCCTAGTACCTGAGTGAACCTGCCCACAGATTGCCCTCCTCACGCGACCTGAGACGTGGTCTCCCATTTCGGTTATGGTGGGTACAAGTGTGGTCACTGCACGACGGCAGTCGGGGTCAGTGAGGCATTGTACGCCAAGGCGGTGAGCCCCTTTGTGTTGCCAGGGAATCGATGGGGACGGTTGATATGTGTGGGGACGGAGTTCCTCGCCATGTCGTGTGTTTAGATTTACCTTGCAAGGTTTAAAACTCGATTCGAATCGTCTGCTTCTCGTAGCTAATGAGACTGCTTGATCCATGCTGCTACTTTGAGTAATAAGTGGAAATGAGGTGACTGGCAAAAGATGTTGATTGATAAAATGTTTGATACCATGTATGAATAGGTACTCATCTAGTTTACAAGGATCATACTAAAACTTGAAAAGCGAAAACTTGATTTTAGACTCAGCTAGAGCTTTTGGCAAACCAAACCCCTCAGCCAAACAGCTGCATGTCTAGAGGTAGAGGAGTAGACTCCTCACACCGGGTAAGTCTAGCCGAGTATTAGTATACTCAGTCTTGCTTGTGGCATAATTTTTGCAGGTACTCCTTAGGATGATTGGTTGATGGTGTGACTTGGCCTTCGTCCCTGCCACCGGGATAGACGGTCGAGTGGTTTACTGCTTCGGCAGGAGAGGACCAGGAGGAGTAGCGTGGCCAGGCTTCGCCATGTTACTCAGTTTTCTCTGTTAGTTATTTCTGCTGCATTAAAACTTATGGTTATTATTTCTGAATCTCTGATAATGTAATCACTATTGATACTTATTAAATTTGTGGTATTATGCTTTATTGTATTTCTCTGTGCCTCACATTCGTGTGAGCTAGTGGTATTCGATCCTGGTTAAGTGGCTTTATTGGACTAGATCCGAGGGACTTACGGGTTATTCCTGTTTAAGTGTGTTGCTGCCCTTAAGGGTGTGACTTGGGCACTTAAGCTGGAATAATTCGGGCAGTTCCGCCACACCAAATTTCTTTAGCGCTCTTTCATCCTTGCACTTTGTCATACTCCTCTCGACACAAGGAGGCGAGGAGTATGGACGTGGCTTGGGAGTTAAAGTGCCTAATTTATGCGGCCTCGTCCGAGTCGTAGTCCTTGTCCCCCACCTTAGGTACCGGCGCTCCATACTCAATAATATCCCAAATACTTTCGTGGAGTGAGGTTAGATGGTGCCTCATTTTATCACTCCACATGCAATAATCTTCTCCATCAAAATATGGTGGTTTCCCTAGGGGTACGGAAAGTAATGGAGCGTGCTTTGAAATACGAGGATATCATAGGGGCATCTTACTATACTTCTTGCGCTCATGGCGCTTAGAAGCGGTGTACGACTCGGAGCTTCATGTGGAGGGTGACGAAGATTCGGTCTCGTAGTAGACAACCTTCTTCATCTTCTTCTTCTTGTCACCTCTCCGATGCGACTTGATGGAGGAAGAGTATTCCTCCTTGTGTTTATTGCCAGACTCCCTTGATAGAGTCCTCCCCGAGCTTGCGGCCTTTTCACCGGTTATGATCTCCCTCTTGGCGTGATCTCTAGACATCTCTTCGAGTTGGTTAGGCTCTTAATGAAGCACTGGCTCTGATACCAATTGAAAGTCGCCTAGAGGGGGTGAATAGGCAAAACCTGAAATTTATAAACTTAAACACACACTACAAGCCAGGGTTAGAGTTAGAATTAAATTCAAGTCCGAAGAGAGGGAAAACAAATCAACCAAGAATCAAGGAGAGTGGACACGATGATTTGTTTTACCGAGGTTTGGTTCCAAAGAACCTAGTCCCCATTGAGGAGGTCACAAAGACCGGGTCTATTTCAACCCTTTCCCTCTCTCAAACGGTCACTTAGACCGAGTGAGCCTTCTTCCTTAAACTCAAGGGTCACTAAGACCCCACAAGGACCACCACACACTTGGTGTCTCTTGCTTCACTTACAATGCACTTGAGAATAAGAATGAGAAAAGAAAAAGGCCAAGCCAAGCAACAAGAGTAACAAAGAACACAAATACACCCACTCTCAAGTCCCTAATGGAATTGAGTTGATTTAGAGGCTTAGAGAGGATTCAATCTATTTGATGTGTCTTGGAGTGGAGTCTTTTGCTCTTGTATTGAAATGATATGTTTGTAATGCTTGGATGCCAAATGTTGTGGTGGTTGGGGGGTATTTATAGCCCCCAACCACCTTGTAGCTGTTGGCTAAGGCTGCTGGCGATGGGCGCACCGGACAGTCCAGTGCGCCAATGGACAAGTACTGTGCGCTGTCTTGTGTGCCGCCATGTCAGCCAACCGTTAGGGTTCAGAGCTGGTCGACCGTTGGAGGCTTTGTCTTCTTGCGGCACCGGATAGTCAGGTGCCCCTCCGACTTTGCTGCTCTGACTTCTGTGCGGTACTATGCTGCACTGTTCACTTGGCAGAGTCGATCGTTGGCGTGGCTACTCTGTTGGCACACCGGACAGTCCGGTGGCACACCGGACAGTCCGGTGAATTATAGCGGAGCGCGCCCTCGAATTCCCGAGAGTGGCTGGTCTATCTCTGTACGGCCTTGGTGCACCGGACACTGTCCGGTGCGCCATTTTTCAACACACTCAAGTCCTCTTGCTCCAATAAAATTGTGTCCCTAACTTGGTTCTTTTCTTGGTTTATGTTGAACCTTATGCACCAGTAATAGATGAATTCTAGACAAACTAGTTAGTCCATGTGTTTGTATTGATCATCAACCACCAAAATTAATTATAGGAAATGGTTAACCCAATTTCCCTTTTAGGAGTACTGTCCACAATTACATCTGCATATACATATAGGAAAAAATGCTTATAAAAATAACTAGACAAACTAGATTATCCCGCATTAAAGTATCTAGCCTAACAATATCCATCTCATCTTAAAAGATTCTATACTACACTCATAGATCCATCTTATCTTAAAAGATACTCTACTACCTTAGTAGATTCATCTTATCTTGAAAAGATTTTATGTCATCCTAATAGATCTAACTAACCTCAAAAGATTCTACCTTATCCTTATGGATTCATCTTGCCCTAATTAGCATATTTATCCCACTCTAGAATAACAACCATGAGCTAATCCAAAATTTATTTAGACCTTATCTAGTCTAATCTAGTCATATCCAACCTAATCTAGATTCTATCTAATCTAACACGATCTAATCTAGAGTGAGTTACTTAATGCTGGTACAAAAGATAAAGCCATACCCCTAATTAACTTAAGCCTAAATTGGTGACATAGATTAACTCGGCCACACACAACAACTTACCTACATAATAGGTTACATAACCTATCCAAACCATTTAGAAGCAAAACAACCAAACCAGATTCTGACTAATCTCATTTAACTCATTTCCATATACTAAACTAATCTAATGTGGCATACTTAAATAGATTAGTGATACTGGTAGAAGAGATTAGATCCTATTAGCCTGGCATTAACTTAACTTAGTACATTAGACCAACTCAACCAAGAGCAAAATGGTCTAACTCAACCAGTAAAGTCATGATGAATTGTATAATCTATCTATCCCCACCTAACATCAAACAAACTTTTGGCCTACATCATGTAGTCCTCACCCATAATTACTTCAACCATATGCCCCAACTCTACTAATATACATTAACCTCGAATCAATGAGACAAAGAACGGAGGAGAAAAGGTCAACATCAACAAGGGAGGATATAATAGTCAAAGCGAATCTCGAGATGGATCAAGATTTAAACATTTCAGATGAAGTCTTTTCCTTGCCATAATATTTCTTACATCAACCTGTTCAGCATATATCCTGCATAATAAGTGGCTAGATATCAATACTCTCCTGATCACCCATTAAGGATCATTATAAAAAATGGACTCTTAATTTTGAACTAATGAGAAACTGAAAGCTAATATACATACCAATCTCTCTACATCCCTTATCTAACTAATCTCATGGACGAGATTTCCGTTAAGGGGTTAGAATTTGTAATACCCAAAATCACATTTTGGTGATTTAGAAAACTCTTCAAAAAAAGTTTGAGTTAAAAACAACATTTAATAATGATTTCCTATCTTTAAATAATGTGCTTCCCTAAAAATACATAAAATTTTGTTGTTTAAAAGTTAGAAATAAATCTTGAAACTAGAGTTTTAATTACGAAGTTCATAAAATAAATAAAACATTTAGACTTTCAATTGTTTATATGAATGAATTGTTTCGTTCATGGATTTTATACACTAGAGATGATTTTCCTCAAAAATGTCTATTTTCGACTATAGGAATTACACATTTAAAGCATTAGGGTGTTGGATGTGCGGCTAGGATTAGATGTCTCGGTGCCCCATTGCGTATCTCAATCCAGCCCTTGGATCATGATCGGGTGGATCCGAAGGGATCTCAGTCATTTGAAATCAATACCGTCGATTTCGGATCCTAAGGACATGGTTGCATACCGATCATTGCGTAGGGGTGATCTAATTGTGGGTGTCCACTCACGATCGGACGACTCAAACACACGATACCCTTTTGACGTGGTCAACTTGCAAAAGAAACCCTGTGGAACTCGAATACTAACCCGCCATCCACCTAAGCTTAGGAACTCTTACTGATCGGTCCTGAATATTGCAAAACTGACCCTGAACTATTGGAAAATCCTAGCCGCAGCCCAGGAAGTGAATAAATGGAATAAAATAATCCAGAAAATGTTTTCTAGTATAGAAATAAAGCTAGAATCCTATTTAATTCATATTTGTTTCATTTTAACTCCAAATTAATTCATTCTAGTTGCATTAAATTCATAATAATGTTGTTTATCAGCTAGTAACCATATATTATTATGAAATATAAACTAAAATTATGCACTTTAGTTTCTTTTATCCAACACTTAAAACTTTGGAAATCCATAACTTCTTCATTTTAATTCCAAATGGACCCATTCCAGTGGCAATAATTTTGTTCAATATTGTTTATCGCCTAGTAACTCTGTTTAGGCATGAAACATAGACTAAAATTTTCTACTTAATTTATTCCATGCCAAGCACTTAATTATTCAGAAAATCATAACTACTACATTTCAACTCCGATTTAACTCGTTTCAGTTACGTTAGCTTCGTAATAAAATTATCTATAATTTGGTAACCTTATTTTATCATGAGACATGTTGTAAATAATTAATTTTTTTACCCTATGTTAATTGGATTAATCTATGGTTATCGAATTAGCTTTTCTAATATTAATATAGTATTCTGATTTTATGGCTATAATTTGACTAAGACATGATGTCTAACTAATTTATAACTTAGAACGAGGTCCACTTGAGTTATGTATTTGTAATGTCTCTATCACATGAATTATATTCAACATAGAATGTAGTTTATTATTTAAATCACCCAAATCTTTCGAAAATCATAACTCCTTAACCATAACTCTGAATTTAGTAATTCTCGAACCCACGATCTCGTAGCAATGCATAGATCATTATTATGCAATTTGTGCTTATGTTTGGTGTGATGTTAATTTTGCCTATGCCATGTTTGTTTGTATTACTACGGATAGCAGTGAGGTTATGAGTCACCTGAAGAGCAAGTTGGTACCTGGAATCTCAAGTCCTAGGCAAGTTCTACCCTTGATCACTTCTTTTTACCCAACCATGTTCTTATTAATCATAATGATCTGCATAGGATAATTTTGATGGGACCCAATAGGTTACCCTAGTTTGGCTATCTTTATACCTTGTTTTACCACTGAATTTTTGGGTAGTACATGCTATTGCTTTATGTGATTTTGGGTATGGAGATAAACATTATTCATGATCCTACTTTTATTATCAGTTTGTTATTTACTATTCATGATAAGATAATTATGTTAATTGGAACATGGAGAACCACCTGGGAAAACAATGCTACCACAAGGGTGGTATGGGATGCCCTTGGCTCACTAATTAAGAAAGCTAGTGGAGGACTACCTTACCCAAAAGGGGCAAGGGCAGTAGGGGAGTGGTCAGCGTAGGGAGGCCCTTGGGTTGATTTTGCTACGATGGCGGTTAGGCGAGGGGTCCCTGCATTGGAGCTTCCTAGAAACTATAGCGGGTTTTCTGAAGCTTGTGGAACTTTGTAAAGGCCTCGTAGTGTTACCCTGCCTCGCCTCCTCGGTAGAGGTGTATGGGAAGTCGAGATCCCTTGGCAGATGGGTAACATGACTTGTGGATAAAGATGTGCAACCTCTGCAGAGTGTAAAACTGGTATACTAGCCGTTCTCACGGTCATGAGCAGCTCGGACACTCACATGATTAATTTATGGAACTAAATTCATTTTGTCATATGCATTGCATTGAAGGTGTTGTTATCACTTTTGTTCTACTACTTAATTGGGTTGGTATTTACTTATACTTAAAATTTTGACCAACTTTAAAAGCAATGCTCAGCTTCAACCATCCTCTTTGGTCAGCCTTACACTTCACGTGAGATCCCACCTTTGGCGAGTACATGCACATTATTCCCCACAACTTGTTGAGCAATGAACATATGTGAGCTCACTCTTGCTGTCTCACACCCCACCCATAGGTCAAGAACAGGTATCGCATGATGAGGCGCATGAAGGATGTTGTGATGAGTTCGTGAGAGGTCTAGGTCGTTGTCTCCCAGTCCACTTTGGGTTGCTAGATCGTTGTCTCCATATGATGTAATTATTTATTTATTTTGTACAGAACTCCTATTATATAGTAAAAATGTGACATTCGTTTCTGTACCATGAGTCATCATATGTGTGAGACTTGGTCCCAGCACACTTGGTGATTATTTCGCGCCCGGGTTTTGGACCCCTAAAACCCGGGTGTGACACTATGGGATAATCAACTCTATGCCAAGTTCAGCAAGTGCGAGTTTTGGATTGACGAAGTGCCATTCCTTAGACACATCATCTCTAATGGTAGAATATCAGTGGATCCTACTAAACTAGGGAGATAGTGGCGTGGAGCATAACCAACACGGTTACGGAGATCCGGAGTTTCTTGGGACTTGTAGGCTACTTTCGACGATTTATTGAAGGGTTCTCCAAGATTGCTAAGCCTATGACCTCACTGCTAGAGAAGGAAAAGGAGTTTAAGTGGACTTGGGATTGCCAAAATAGTTTCAATCAACTAAAGTTAAGATTGATGTCACCCCTAGTGCTGATTATGCCGGATCTGCAAAAGGGATTTGATATATATTGTGATGCGTGCCGCCAAGGCTTAGGATGTGTTCTTATGCAAGAAGGACATGTCATTGCCTACGCGTCTCGCTAGTTGTGAAAACATGAGTTGAACTACCCCACTCATGACTTAGAACTGGCAGCCATAGTGCATGTGCTCAAGATATGGAGACATTTGTGGCGGAACTACCCGAATTATTCCAACTTAAGTGCCTAAATCCCGCTTTGGAGGCTAGACCACACTTAAATAGGAATAAAACGTCAGTCCCTCGGATCTAGTCTGACGAGGCCACTAACAGGATCAAGTACCACTCACTCGAAGGTGAGGCACAGAGCAAATACAATAAAGCATAAAACCATATATTAAGGAGTACTTAGTTTATTACAACATTATCGGAGTTTATCAAAAGTGGTGATCATTGTACGGAATGCAGCGGAATATAACTAACGGTAAATAAATGGAGAGATGGGGAAGCCTGGCCCATCACTCCTCATGCTCCTCCTCTGCCGTGGTCGGGTCCCACTCGACTATCCACCCCGGTGGCAAGATGGACGGCCAAGTCATGCCAGCAACCATGTCCTCCAGAGAACCTATAAAAATTTATGCCACAAGCAAGGCTGAGTATACTAATACTCAGCTAGACTTACCCGGTGTGAGGAGTCTACTCCTCTACCTCTAGACATGCAGTTGTTTGGCTGAGGGGTTTGGTTTGCCAAAAACACTAGCTGAGTCTAAAATCTAGTTTAGCTTTTCAAGTTTTAGTGTGACTCTCTTAAGACTAAATGTGTATCTATCTAATCATACATGGTATCAAGCATTTAGCAATCAACATCTTTTGCCAAATCAACACATTTCCACTTGTTACTCAATGTAGCAGCATGGATCAAGTAGTCTCATTAGCTGCGAGAAGCAGTTGATTCGAATGGAGTTTTTAAACCTTGCAAGGTAAACCTAAACACACAACGTGGCGAGGCACTCCGTCCCCACACACATCAACCGTCCCCATCGATTCCCTGGCAATAGATCAGGGCTCACTGCCTTGGCGTAAATGCCTCACTAACCCTGACTCCCGTCGTGCAGTGACCGCACTTGTACCCACCATAACCGGAATGGGAGACCACGACTCAGGTCGCGTGAGGGGTAAAGTCTGCGAGCAGGTTCACTCAGGTACTAGGCTTACCGATTTACCATATTTCTCGGCATATGTTTAGTACGTTCAAACGCTTGACACATGGTGCCACACCTTAATCCTTATTCCAATTTCTGTCTCTGAGACAACGCATCCCCATGGACCATCATCAAAAGACCATCATCATTCTGATATAAAATGGATACAATCAATTCCTGACCTCGCGCGAGTGCTAGAAAAATCACTCGACTTCTACCGAGATCCCTAATTAGTAAAGCAACTACTCGACCTAGCATACTAGTATCCATCTCAAAAGGAATCCTAAGTTAATGCATCTAGGATTTCAGGTAACTCCTACACTTAAGTGCACAATACAAGCCTACAAACATTAAGTGCAGTAAAATAGAAGATAGAATATGTTATGCATAAAACCGGGGCTTGCCTTCCAAGGTTGGGGCAGGCAGATTCTGATGGCAGGCTCTGGTGCTAGCTCCTGGACTACCTCCTGAGCAACTCCTTGCTCCAAAACGAGGATGTACTCCCCGTCAGCGAGATTACAGTCTATCGAATGCAATGAATAAGATATATGTATATTAATGATGGGGCAATTTGTAAAAGCTATGCATAGTAAAATAGTACTAAATTTAGTGGTACTCTAGGGTTTCCTTTGGCTGTCTTAAGGGTTTTATACATTCACTTTAGGGTCTTGAATAAACTTAAAATTTCAGTCATCCTTTAGAGGTTTGTTTTGGCTCTTGGAGGATTTAAGGTTGCACCCCACTATTCTTTCCAAATTTCTTATTTTACTTTCACTTATGTTTCTTAGTGAGTGCCTTTACACTATCATGGCAAGTTAACCTTTTCCAAAAATGTTATAAAAATTACAGTGGGTAAACATTGACCTCTGTGGGTTATTCTAAAAATTTGAGGTTGAAATTAATTCAGATGCTCCTTGTGCAAAATTAACAAAAGTAAGGGTAACAGGGCACCTTACACTATAGCGCTGATTTAGGTGAGGTTTCTGGACAAAAATTTATTTTTGCCATGATCCCTAGGTGATAATGGGTCTTTGTGTTAAAAATTACAGCAAAAGACACCCTAGGTATTTAGTTGTGATTTTCTAAAGTTTAATGCCAAAAATGCACTTATAACTAACTTGTCATTTGAAAAATGTCAAACAACAAAACTTATATATTTCCTAGATTCAGACTAGCATATTATTAGTTATCCCAAGGATTGGGGTGGGTTCTCCTCAGGATTATTTTTCTAGGATTTTTTTAAGTTTTCAGTGTTTTCATGAAATAAAATGTAGTGCATTTCTTTGGTACTAACAGAGGGTCTAACAAAATTTTCCAGTGAACCATGGTAAATAAGTGAGCTAGCGAAAATGTGGTTGCCCCCTGGTTCTTATTTTGAACTCCCTTTTCTATTTTCTTTAAGTTTGAGTCAAAGTGAGTTTAAATGGCAAACCCTTCCTTAATCTGGTGTACTGAGGGGTTTATTTTTTTTAACAGGCTAGGGAGTGGTTAAGTACCTCTCTAATTTTTCTTAACCCCAGTCTAAAAGTGTAGCTATTTTTCCCTTCTTTATTTATCTTTTGGTCAGTTTACTAATTAAATCTAAACATTAAAATCTTCTACAATACTTAGGGTGTTTGGTATTTTTCCTAAGTAGTTCACCTTATTTAGAACCTAGCAAAATTGGTTTGAACAAATTTGGTTGGATAAAACTGAAGTTATGAATTTTACAAGCTATGTCTACATTTAAATGAATAATGTTTAAAGGTTTTATGAAAAACCAGTTTACACCGAGACCACTGGGCTTTTCCGAAACCATGTATTTAACTTATACCCCTGCGGGACTATTCACATGAGTCACTCACTATTCAAAACCCCCCCGGCTTCTTCTTCTTTTCCCTGAGCTCCTTCCCCCTTTAAACAGTAACCGCGGGGATTAAATAGGGTGGCACGGCTTACCGACGGCGAGGAAGGTCCGGCGAGGAGCGTGGTTAGCTCCGGGAGGTCCTGGCGGTCACGTCGAGGTATGGCTCGTCGTCGGTGATGGCTAGAATCGGTCGGGCCACGTGCGCAGGCAAGCGAGCTCATCGGCGGTGAGCGCTCCGGCCTGCTCACGGTGGCATCGCTCAATCCAAGGGCTCAGGGAGCTTCACGGGGTGTTAAGGATGCTACCCGAGCAAGGAATCAAAGAAAGACTCATCGTGGAGCTCGGTCTACGCACGCCGGCAGTTGGGTGAAGTCCGGCGACGTCGACCCAGTGTCTCCGGTGAGGTAGAGTTTGATTCCTGGCTCTGGAAGCTTCACGGAGGCACGCAGAGGCTATTCCGAGGGTCGAACGGGGCGGGGAATGGCTAGGGTGGCTGGTCTACGGTGGTCGGGTCTCGAGCGGCCGTTGGCACGCCGTGCGTAGATTGAGCGGGGGTGGTGGAGAGTGAGCGGGGGTGTACGGTCAAGGCCCCGATCGGCTTTATAGGCGCGGGCACGGGCGTGGGTGCGGGGTCTTGCTTAGCGCGGCACGGCGCGCGCGGGGCCGAGCGTCGGGGTGTGCTCTGGTGTTGCCAGGGCGTGTCGAACACGTGGACATTTCCTTCTGCCCGTGTTCTAGCTCCTGCTGAGCAGCCAAACATGCGAATCTCACCATAAGACTTTTGTGGGATCTCTTCCCTGCACCTAGGGCTACCTAGTTCATGTGAGTTCCAAGGGAAGATATGCCCTAGCTTGGAAGATATGCGAGCGCCAAGATGGGTCTGTCGGCACTGTTCATCCTGAGACAAAACAGGTGTCAACTCGTGTCAAACGGTCTTGGCTTCGGTTCACACTTTTCCAGTGTGTTCCTTAGGTAATTTGGCTCCCTATTGTCAATTGGACCCCATGGATTTGGCGCCAGCAACTCGGTGAACATCTATGATCTTTGGAGAAAGGCTGGTTTTTGACTTAGAGAAAAATTTGTTGTTCTTGGGTGTTCTTCACTTGGGGGCTGAATTTGAGAATTTTGTGGGACCTTTTTGGATTACTTTCTTTACCATTTCTTGTAGATATATTAATGTACTTAAACTTTGGTAAAGGGTTTAAGTCATGAAGTGGTCATTTGATTATCCTTTCCATTAGTCCAGTGCTTGGGGTTCTACTGGCTCAAGAGGGGGTCTAGGGTTTAAGACTCTTTTTCCAAGGTGAAGATGTATGAAAATCTTGGGTATTTCTTTTGTCATGATCACTCCTTAATCAATCCATGGTTTCTAAGGTTTTGGTTCCCCTTCTCCCCCACTTAACACATGTGATAATAGGCCATAAGTGCTTGTATTGAGCCAGGGCCCTGGGTAACACCTTGGGTGTTACAACATTATATAATGGGAACAAAGTGCCAAGTCTACACTGATCACAAGAGCTTAAAATACATCTTCACGCAGAAGGATCTCAACCTTAGGCAACACCGTTGGTTGGAACTCATCAAGGATTATGACTTGGAGATTCACTATAATCCGAGCAAGGCAAATCTGGTGGCAGATGCCTTGAGTCAGAAGGAGCACATACATGCAGCTATTGTTGCCCAGTTACCCAATGAGCTAGTTGAAGTTTTTAGAAGACTCAACCTAGGAATAGTTGCACACACTGAAGGACTTACTATTGAAGTAGAACCTACCTTGGAGCAAGAAATCCTCAAGGGTCAGATTGGTGATGCTAAAATCCAAGAGATCAAAGATCTGATTACTGAAGGTAGAGGTCCAGAATTTAATAAGGATGAGCAAGGCACAATATCGTTCAAGAACCGGATATGTGTTCCCAAGACTGACAGCCTCCGTGAGACTATATTGAAGGAAGCCCATGACTCTGATTACTCTATTCATCCTGGCAGCACTAAGATGTATCAGGATCTAAAGCAAAACTACTAGTGGTATGGGCTGAAAAGAGATGTGGCTGCACACGTGGCTGTGTGTGATGTGTGTCAAAGAGTCAAGGCTGAACACCAAAGACCAGCTGGACTACTACACCCGTTAAAGGTACCCGAATGGAAATGGGAAGAACTTCGTATGGATTTCATTACCGGGCTGCCTCGCACCTCGAAGGGTTATGATTCCATACGGGTGATTGTGGATAGACTGACCAATGTGGCTCACTTCATTCTGGTCAAGGTTATTTATAAAGTTTCTCAGTTAGTAGAGTTATATATGGCTTGGATTGTGTGTTTACATGGTGTACCGAAGAAGATCGTTTCTGATAGAGGATCATAGTTTACCTCAAGATTTTGGAAAAGCTTTCATGAGAATATGGATATGAAGTTGAGTTTCAGTTCCGCCTATCATCCTCAAACTGATGGCCAGACTGAAAGGACTAATCAAGTACTGCAGGATATGTTAAGAACTTGTGCCTTTAAGCATGGAGGCAGTTGGGACAAGAGTTTACCATATGCTGAGTTTTCTTATAATAATAGTTACCAGGCCAGTCTGAAGATGTCACCATTTGAATTTTTATACGGCAGAAACTGCACGACTCCTCTATACTAGGATCAGACTGGATAAAGGCAGTTCTTTGGGCCTGAGGTTATTCAAGAGGCAGAAGAACAAGTTCGCATAATCCGGGAGAACTTGAGGGTAGCACAAACTCGGCAAAAGAGTTATGCTGATAATCGAAGAAGACCACTAGAGTTTGAGGTGGGTGACCACGTGTACCTAAATGTGCCACCAATTTGTGGAATGAGAAGATTCAAAGTTAAAGACAAGTTGTCTCCTCATTTTATTGGACCCTTCAGAATCTTTAGGCGAGCTAGGGAGATGGTCTACCAGCTTGAACTACCTGATCATCTATCTGATATGCACGATCTATTCCACGTGTCTCAACTCAAGAAGTGTCTCCATGTTCCCGAGGAACAGCTACCAATGGAAGAACTCAGTGTTCAGGGATATCTAACTTACACGGAGTATCCTATCAAGATTATTGACACACTGACTCGAGTTACAAGAAATAAGGTGATAAAGATGTGCAAAGTACAGTGGAGTCATCACAGTGAAGATGAAGCTACTTGGGAGAGAGAAGAAGAGATTCGAATAGAATTTCCCCATGTCTTCCCTAGTCCTACCCAATCTCGAGGACAAGATTCTTTTTAAGGGGATAGGATTTGTAACACCCAAAAGTGTAAATATTGAAAATTGAGATGAATTCCTCTATTTGTGTTGCATCTACTTATTAACATATGTGAACTCCACATTTAAAAGCAAGTAATTAACTAATAATACCTAAAATGATCTACGCATCATGTTGGGTTTTTGTATTGTGCATACAATACTAGAAGTACTAATAGAAAATATTAATGTACAAGTAAGGATATAATCTAGAATACAATTTAGAGAAATGGGAAATAACAAAGAAACAGATGAAAATGCCACATAACATAAAGGATATAAATATATTATGTTCATCACCAGATTTGATTTTGTACATTTGAAATATGTGCAAAACTACAACCAAATTCAAATTTAAAATTGAAATCCAAAAGAAAGAAAGAAAAATAAAAAGAAAAGAATAGGGGAAAACCTAACTGGGCCCAGATCTCAAATTTGGCATGTTTCCCTACTCCACCGCGCGACCCACTTTGTAGTTAACTCGCGTGGGCCGCTGGCTTTGACGCGTTGGACCCACTAATCTGTCGCACGATTCACGCGCGCTCCTCACCCTTCCTCTAGTGTGCAGGCCCCACTCGGCAGCTACGTACCAGAGCGCGACCATGGGGGGCGGAGCACGAGTTGTTAGGATCCCCCGCGATCTTTGCGTGCGCATGATGCGACCGGGCCAAGAGTAGTGGAGGACCCCTTGTCCATCTATATAGGTTACTGGTGTCCTCCCGGTGCCGTAACCGCATCCCTAACGACCATTACCGTGGGAGAGTCAGATCACGCGGGTCGCCGGAGAGAAGTTGTGTAGCGCGGCCGTCAAATTCGTAAGTGAAGACACCATTGACCTCGGTGATAGGGGCCATGGGTGCTCCCCGAAGACGCTCGTGACCTCCTCAACCCCAGAACGGAATCATGCACCTTCGGATTTCTCGCCGGAGTTAGCCACTGCCGCCATGCCGCTTGCTCTCGCAGTCAGGGTTTACCTCTGATCGATTCACCGTTAGTCCACCACCGTTCCTCTCGTCTTTATATCCTCAACACATAGCACCAGCGAATTAGAAGAGTATGGTCGTCGGTGAGGGGGAATGCTTCGCTGGACTTCACAGCACCGCCGTGGAATACGATAATCCGTGGGCACGGTGTTCGCGGCTGTCGAGTGTAGTAGTTAGGGCCTCACACAAATCTTCGTGGCCTCGGGATCAAGTAGCATCATCCAGTCAGGGATGAGGGGCGGCGAATAGGGCGAGGGTCGCCGTGGTGGCAAAAGCGTCACCGCGGGATGGGCAGCGCCGTCGTGTCTGCACGCGGATTCGAGGAGAAGACAATCTGACCGTTGATCTCCCAGGAGACAGTTGCGATTAGAAACAATATACCGGTTCGGCCCGATCTTCTTCCGGCCGTCCGATGCGGATCATGCGTGTAGCAAGCGAAATGGGAAATTTTAAATCTGGGCGCTTGATTGTTGATCCAATGGGTGAGATTTCGTAGTGCTTCGGTTAAGGAAGTCGTTTAATCTGGTGCACTGGAGTCTGAACCGGCGGTTAGAACTTCTCGATACCCCTTCGCGGGACTGTTTTTCACATGAGATCCTGGGGTTTTGGAAAATAAACCCGCCATCCAATTGGACCGTAGCCTGAGTCACAGAAATTATTACGCAGAAGCCCCTGCACTTCTTTGTTTTTGTGCGCACAGTCAAGAGAACAGAGGGATTAGATAATCAATTATAGAAATTGATTTTTAATACAAAAATAATTCCAAAAACTTGTATTATTCATATTTAATTCATATTAGTTCCTTTTTGATCCGTTTAGTTCCTATAATTTTGTATTAATATTGTTTATCACCTAGTAACACTGTTTTAACTAACCCACATTAGTATTGATTACTCAATTAATTTTGTACCAAGCATATAAATACTTCAGAAAATCATAACTTGTATCCGTAACTCCGAATTTAGTGATTCATTTTCCAATGATCTCGTCACGATGCATAGATTATTATTATTATGTATTTTCTATACATGTTTGGTGTGATGTTAATTTCTCCCTTGTACCATGTCAGTTTGTATTGCTTGGAGTAGAAGAGCCTGTGGCCAAGGATCCAGGTGTTCAGCAGGTAGAAGTTGCTGAGCAGGAGCTCATTGAAGGCAAGTTGTGCCCTTGACACTTTATTTACTCAATAATGTTCTTTATAATCAATTATTTATGGAGAGGCTTAATTTTGATGGGACCCAATAGGTCACCCTAGTCTGGTTATCTTTTCACCTTGTGTACCCCTGAATTTTGGGTAGTCATTGCTATTGCTATACATGGTTTTGGGTGCTGAGATAACTGTTACACATGATTATTCTTTATTATTGTTATATTTCTATTCATGATAAGAAAAATATGTTAAATGGAACATCAAGCTTAACTTGAGAAACACGTGCCACCACAAGGGTGGAATGGGACGTCCTTGCCTGACTAACTAAGAAAGCTAGTGGAGGACTACCTTACTCGATAGGGGCAAGGGCAGTAGGGGAGTAGGCGTGTAGGGAGGTTTCTGAGTTGATTTTTCTGCGATGGCGGTCAAATGGGGGATTCCTGCATTGCTCTTCCTAGAAACTGTAGTGGGGTTTCTGATGCTAGTGGAACTTTGTAAAGGCCTCGTATTGGATCCCTAGCCATTCACCTCGGTAGTGTCTAAGGATCTAGCTAACCCTAGCGACATGGGATACACGACTTGTGGGTACAGGGTACAACCTCTGCAGAGTGTAAAACTGGTATACTAGCCATGCTCGCGGTCATGAGCAGCTCACAGACTCTCGCGTGATTAATTTATGGAATTAAATTCAATTTGTCATTTGCATCGCATTGGGATTTATTATTAATTTTTATCTATTATTATTCTGGTTTGGTATTTACTTACATTTAGTATTTGCTTATAAAATTTGACCAACTTATTAAAAGCAATGCTCAGCTTTAACCCCTATTGTTGATCAGCCTTACACATCACGTGAACTCTCACCTTTGGTGAGTTCATGCACATTATTCCCCACAACTTGTTGAGCTATGATCTTTTGTGAGCTCACACTTGCGATATATAAACCCCGCCCCCACAGGAGATGAATAGGTGGTCCAAGAGGAGCCGTACAATGGGAGTACGAGTTGATCTAGGTGACGTCTTCCAGTCAGCTTTATGGTGCCAAGGATGGACGTTTAGCTCGCTTTATTATTATCATTTATTTTTGTAAGACTTCTGCTATGTAATAATGACATTTATGATATTTGTGACATTTATCTCTATACACTTTGTCATTATATGTAATGTTCTTCTTTGGCGCACATATGAGATGCACCCGGCTTTATCCTTTAAACCTGGGTGTGACACGCCCTCCCCTATATCCTTCCTAGGAGTGCACGCGTCCCTCACATGGTGGCTCTCCCCTCCCCATCTTCCTCAGCCGACCTCTCCCATGGACGCCACCCTCCCCTTCCTGTTGAAGCCGATGTCCCATCTCCTCTGCTACTCCATCCCCATCTTCTCCCCTAGCCGAGCCCCTCTCCTCCCTTGTTCTTGGTGCCCGGTGCCCTCTTCCATGGATTCCTGGACGCCAGCCCTCCCTTGTTTGTTTGGTGGCTGAACTTCTCCCCACAATAGCAGCACTTTCATCCGTGGCACCCAGCTGCTCCATGGAATCTGCAGTGGTGATCTCTAAATCCCCTTGTTGATTCTCTAGTTCTTGCTCATATAGGTCCTAGTTAACATTTTGCTGGTATGATACTCTTTGTGTTTGTGTGGGGGTTTGGAGGAGGAAAGAAAGATTCCATGTTTTGGTTGGAGAGGAAAAACTCTAGTGCGTCGTACACCAGGTGCTCGACGTAATGGTTGAATTGAAATCATCGTTGTTCTTATGGATTCTTTCAGCTCGGATTGAATTGCGGTGTGCTGATCCACTATTCGTACTAATTGGTTTGATGATGGTTTGGATAGATGTGCTAGTGACATTGATTCTTTTGTTTGTAGCTCCGTTGTGTTGTATATTGATCTCTGGATCCATGAATATTTGTCTATGTGCTAGTCCTCAATGGTGTTCAGGGAAGGATACGTTCCTCTATTTTATTTGTGATGGTTTGAATTATGTGGTGAATGTGGGATTCTACATATTAAGTCAAATGAGAATGTGATGTTTAGTTTAACTTATAGGTTATACAAGTTAATTTAAAAGAATAATATGTTGGGATGTTAGTGATAGGAAAAGATGCACTCTCATAAAGCTCTAGGTTAACTATATATTCACATCACCCTTTGGACTTTGAGTTGGTTGATTTTTTGGTAAGATGAATTGCTATTCCTACTATGGTTTGGTGAATAAAGTAGATTTAGCGTCTTAAACATCTAGCCGATAGTGCTATTATGGTTGCTTGTGAGAGTTCCTATTGTTTGATGACGTTGGTGCCTCATCTCCATAAGTATCATCTTCTAGGGATGTCTAGTATGGTTGAGTTTGTCATTGTAGATGAAGTATGATTAAAATGACTTCTTTGTGATGATATATTGTATGGAATGTGCTTGGATGAATATATCTGTAGGCATAATGTGCTTAAATTGATTCTTTGGTTGCATGATGTGAGAGTAGGTTTAAAATACTAGGTTATGTGTAGTAAATGGATTCATGGTTATAAAGTAGAAGAAATCTATATATGTGATTAGAAAGTGCCAAACACATGATAAGTATAGAAGCTAGATGGGAGCTAAATTGAATGCTTGATGTTTGGGACTGCATGTTCAGTTGTAGTTATGTAAATAGTTTATAGAAGTAAATCTTGTTTGCTATAGAAGTGTCATATACAAAAGTTGTAGCCAACTTCTTTATCTTGCATGTGTTAAAATTTCATGGCCATAGGCCTAATAATCTAGAAGTTATGCTTTTCTCAAGTCCAGTTTCGGAATCTGTCCAAATTTTGTACAGATTTCAAAGATGACATTGTTTGCCCAAATTAAACTGATAATCACTTCCTGGTAATTATAAAGAAATTGTAGTACTCTTGTTAAGATTTCCAAAAAGTCTTGGATCACCCTTTTTGGTAGTCTAGAGGCCAAGTTATAGACGTTTGAAATATGATCTCTGAATCTGTCCAAATCTGAACAGCAGAGCCTTTCTCATGTCTTTTGACCTTGATACGCATTGAATGAACCTGATGTTTATAAATGAATTGTAGACAGTTTTATTAGCTTTCTAAAAAGTCTAATATCACCTGTTTTGGATGCATGAGTCTCTAATTATGTGTTTTTGAAGTGAGTAGTCGAAATATGTCCAAATCTGGACAGAATTATCATTTAGCACTGTTTGACCCTTGTAAATATTGAATCTCGTTGTGATGATAATACTAAAGTTGTAAAGGACTTGATAAGCTTTCCATAAAGTCATAGTTTACTATTTTCGGATAAATAGTTTATGAGTTATGAGCAAAACAATTAACCGATGTGCTGTTGTCCAAAAATCAGCAAGCATTATGTTGATTTCTTGAAGTTACTCTTGTTTGTATAAGTAGGTTTGATTAATTCTTGATTCTTGATTGATGACAACTTGTTGCATATGAATTGTTTATCCAAATGCCTTGTTACATATGGTTAGTTCATTCTTTCTAAATGTTTGGTTTAGACTTGAATGAATTAAGGAGGTAAATACTTTGGTGAATGTAAATGAGTTGTGATTATTTAGGTTTGTCTAAGTATGGTGAAATCAATAATACGTAGTAAAATAAAATTATTTCTTCATGAGTGATGTGTGTTATAAATAATAATGCGAGTGTTGGGGACTTGTTCTCAAATGCTGAGTTAAGAACAAGGCAACACAAAATGTTAGTGGTTAAAGTCCTTCGTCCTTCGAAGCATTATCTCCCTTAGGATATAATGATCTTCAGACGAAGGTTGCGAAGGACGTACCTTCATCACCACAGTGTGTATTAATGGAAGTAGAAGCATATAAAGCATGGGAAATAACATAAATAATCATATAACATTATTAATATATCTTTATTATATCATGATGAATGAACATGAACAATATTGAATTACATTTGTACCTTTGGCTTGACAGAAGGCAAAAGTCCAAGTACGACGCGCGAGTGAATACAGGTCAGCGTGAACAGTACGGTGTCACTGTTCATCTATTTATAGGCACAGGACGCAGCCTGAGTAGAATTACATTCATGCCCTTGACATTTACTATTGACTTAAGGATAATCTATCGAGGACTAGACAGCCTTTTCCCCTTTAAGTCGGTTTCGCTTTCCATCGCTAAGCCGAAGCTTTTTCACGGGTAGCTTCGGCACTGTTTGATCCTTCTTCCAAACCGCACTCTTCATATTATGTGCGTTTTCATCCCATGTACAAAGATTCCTGTACATATATTATACTTGAAAAACATGTTAGTCGTGTTTTTGAGGACCTTCGGAAGACGAAGGCCCCCAACAGTAGCCCCTCGCAGTATTAATTTGTTATAACAATAGATTCAGACTACGATGTGAACGAAGGCCTTAAGCCGAAAGTCTGAAAAAACACCTTCCCTTCGCTAGAATAGCGACATTCAATGACAGATGGGGCCCGCCAAGTTGCAAAGCACTAGACGGATAAATATGAACCGACAGCGGCAGCATTTCATACGTGTGATGGAACCTCCCAAGTCATTAGGCCCACCTACAGTTGTCCTTGTCCAACGGACCTCAGACAACCCTGTAGGTGCCCCTGAATCACTTGACAAGTTTGGTATCTGCTTTTCTTACCTTTCCCAAGAGCGTTTCACCCGTCCCGCAGACATTACAGATCATCAGAGATACGAAAATGCGGAAGCGATTACATAAACTTACCTTTATTTAAAAGTAAGACAAAGTTATATATTACAGACTAAGATATACTTAACTGAGTGCAGGGTATTATTATTACAGAACCAAGGGAGGCAAAAACCCCTCCAGATACGTATCAAACAAAAGTTTTTATGGAGGAACCCTTCCTCCCGCAGCTCTATTCTTGGTTTTCTTCTTTTGAGACCACCTTGGAACAGAAACAACAAAAGTTTGTCGCTGCTTCACCTAAAAACAATAGGGAATAAATCCCTGAGTATGGAATTACTCAGCAAGACTTACCCGACTAAATAAAAGACTCTCAAGGGTATGCTGGTTATCAGGGAGTCAAGGTAAGGTTTCTCAATAATCAAAGACTCTGTTTGCAGAAATGCTTACTAAAGTGGATCCTTAAAATCCAATTTACTTGTTAGGTTAAGTAAGATTACCTGTCTCTAGAGTTCTTTCTACCCTATTTCAATCACTTGACCTACACTAGCCAATTTCTTAACAACCCTTCATCATTACTGGAGTTCTACGTGTAAGTCAGTGACCAAGTCTTCATAACCGCGAAGGTACGGCGATCCGAATCGATTATACACAGTTGAGGATCTCCAATCACACGACATATGTAGCACTTAACCCTTGCATATGTCAACCGCCATCGGGGTTCTTAAGACCAGATCAGGTTCACGCCAACCGAGAGCACAGATACACCACCGTCCAGCCTCTTGCCACGGAGGGTACACGCTACTCTCGCCATCTCTCCACTCCCATTGCATGGTATCTTGTTCTGGCCTTAGTCTGCCCGAGGCAAAGCTTACCCATGACGAGACATGTGACCAGTTAAAGGGTCCTCGGTCAGCAGGCCTACATCGAGACGGTCCTTAATCGACTCAGACGGAGACACTACACCGAGACTTACTTCTCGTGCAAGTCACCCGCCCGGTCTCAGCTTTATCATTTCATATCCCAAAGTTTGGTACCTGGCAGAGGTACATCTTTTCTGATGTTGAACCCATCATGACCATGATGGATCCACCATCAAATTTTATTTTCAAAAACATCCCTCTCACTTCGCCACATCATCTTTTGTAAAAACAAAACCTTTTTCTTTGCTAAAGCAAGACTAAGCATAATAAAAACTTTTATAAAACAGGGATTCAAAGAAAGATAATCAAATTCAAGGAAGGTAATGCAGGAATTGTTTTATCAATCAACTCCTATCACCTAATGCATCAAGCAAGTGAGAAAGATTTTAAAAGAATCAAGGAGGTGGCAAATGCACCGGGGCTTGCCTTGGTTTACAGGTGATTCAGTCTCAGTTCCACAGATGTCAAAATAAAAACAGCTGTTGGCCTAATGTTCCTGAGGTGGTGGTGAAGTCTTCTCTCCTACTTCAACTTCTTCTTCGTTTTCTAAAGATAACCATACATAATAATGAATGCCCATGTAATGTTCATGAGAATGCAAAGATAATAAGAGTTTATTATCTAAGGTCTTGAATACAATTTTCCTTCACGGTTCTCCGAGAAACTAGGGTTTCCGGAGTTAGTAAAGGAATTCAAAGGGCAGGGGTAGGGTTCTGGGTTCTAGTTATCAAACAAGGTCCAAATCAAATCAAACTCTACCCAAGGCTTCTAAATGATGTTTAGAGTTTAAATAAAAAGTTTGGGCATTTTTGGAATTATTATCTATTTTCTAAAAATCCAGAACCAATGTTTTAAGCTACTTTAAATGCTCCAAAATTCCTTATTTGATCTAAAAATCATGAAACTATTTTTATTAAATACTATGGAAAATAAGGAATTTAGCAAAATTGGTTTGGTATTTTTACCATTTTCTATAATTTTATAGGATTTATTTATCTTTGGTAGAAAAAGAAAAAGGAAATCTGTGAATAGCACTGGGCCTAATTCAGCACAAGACGGCCCAAACTCACGTGAAAAGCGCGCGCGCGCAAGCCTGCGCTGGCATCTTTCCGAAAAAAGCCCTCGGCGTTATGGATAACCTGAAGGGGGTACTTTTACTTTTTCCGTGAGTCACTGACGGTTTACAAAGAAACCCCTCACGTTCTATTTCTTCATAGACCAGGGTCCCCGACGGCGAGCAGCGCGGCAGAGCTCCCGCGAGCTCGCGTACCGGCCGATTTACGCAAGGACTGGTGCTCTACCTCGGCCGAAACCGAATTCACGTCCTAATCACTGTTTCCCCTAAGTCAATTGCATGATTGGTGATCTATCCAGCCTTACCCACGAGGACTGTGGATGGCGCGGACATGTGCTCGTGTTCCTAGTGATTGGTGGGCTCCTAGTTCAATTGGGTGGTTCAGCAAACATCATGGGGTTATGAAAGCACTCAAACGAGAAAGCAGAGACGATGAACTGACCGGAGTTGCACTGGCCGCGATACGGTCGTTTTCATGGTGGCGGAGACTGTAATTAGGGGAAATGAGCGATTCTCGATCCCAGATGGACAATCCAGGGCAAGGTTTGGTGCAATCGATGCGTAATTATCCTACGGAGCTGCGGGTGCACTCAATTTATAGTGAGGTTAAGCGGTGGCTGATGAATTTGGGCGAGACGCGCGGCGGTTAGAGGAGGGGGAGCTCACTGGTGCAGCGAATTCGTGTCCCACACCGTGGCATTTACTCCGGTGATCAACGGAGAGCTAGAGCGAGTCACGGCGATGCGGAGGAGACGCTTAGACACGCGGCACAAGGCCAGAAGGCGGCGGTCACCGGCGTGCTTATCATAATCCACTGCGACGAACTCTGTACGGTGGCCGGAATACTTTACTGGCCGGAGTTATCCACGGCGATGATCTTCAAGTGTTATCCAGTCGATCTGGTCGCGAATCACGGCGGCGATGGCACGAATCTACGCGCGGAGAGGTCGCCGGCGGTGAGATTGCCGCGCTGGCGGTCTGATCCACTTCGATTCACTGTACCATCGCGGAGTGTATTCAGTTGACCTGACAGACCATCTTTGAGCTTGATTTTCTCCCAAATTCATATGGCAACATAACCAATGCTCTGCAGCAAAGTTGTAGCCCTACAAACCATCTTTATCTTTGTTATAGCATCCCTAGATAGATTCTTACTGGATCATGGTCGAAATGGCTCTCAAACTTGGTTCTAGGCCACTGTCAGTCTGAAATTCAGACTTCAACAGCCTGACAACCCATCTTTGGGTCTAATTTTCTCCAATTTCTTCTCAATAACCATGCTTACACTCTTAAGCAAAGTTGTTCTCCTTTCATAGAGCTACAAAATTGTTGTGGTGACCTAGGGAAAAAACCTTAGAATTTTAAAGTTACAAAGCTCCAAAGTTGAGCCCATATCACTGATTATCAGACTTAGGTGTATAGGGTTTAAGTGGTGCTTTTTGCAGTTAGACCCAAAACTTAGGGTTTAACTTGCAAATCCACATATTTGTGATCCATATGACTTAGGACACTTTATTATCATGGTTTTTGCACTTTAGTCCAAAAGTGGACTAATTTTGCACTTAACCCCCTAGGGTTTAGGTTTAGGGTTTTCACTACAACACATATAGCCTTCTATGACAAATACATCGTGACAATAGACCAAAATGTCATAAATCTCTCCTATTTATGACGTTTTGTTGAGATTGATTGACTTCAGTGACAAAAGGAAATGTTTGTCATTAAGACCAATGCAAAATCATCATAAACATGAACGATGTCATATTTGTGACAAACACCTTTTCAATTTCATGACAATTAGCTAGTGTCACTGTTTCATGACAATATTGGTCGTCATAAATTCTCTTGTTAATTTCCCCAAAAAAATTGTAGGCCCCACTACAAGTAATGAAATACATCAAAATGGCAATGAAACAAGTTTAAATATCAAATCATGTTTGAATAAAATATGATTAAGTTTGAATTTTCCACGTGTATTTTTCTATAAATATATTACTATAGACTTAGGTCTAATATATTCATGAGCAATTTGTTATATAAATAAAAACAATTTTAAAACAAAAAATTTGGAAAAATACACCAACCCACAAGATTGAATATAAAATCATGCTTAAATAAAAATTGATTAAGGTTGAATTTCTCACATGTGTTTTTTATAAATAGATTACTAAAGACTTATATCTAATATATTCATGAGTAATTTGTAATAAGTTATAAAGTAAAAACGTTATCTTTTATATTGAAACTGTGGGGGGTTTATGCGCTTCGTCCTGTTTCGGATACAACACCGCAATTGTGGTGCCAACACGTGGTATCTCTGCGAACCCTAAAACATCTTCTCTTAAAAGACATGGGGAATAAGGCCTCATCCGTGCTTCCCATAGCTGGGAGTCCCTGTGTGTGCTGACACCTGGCAGACCAAACCCGAAATTTATCTTCAAACGATCTATGGATGCCATGCTCCTCTGTCTCCCATGTCGTCTCGCCTGCCTCATCTCTTATATTGAAACCGTAGTCGTTTTCCTCAAACTAGCGCGTTCCACACCGACATTGGGCTTCGTTGCGTCCGACAACTGCACAATACAAGATCCGAATTTTTATCGTACTCAGCTTTAATCCTCCCCCTCCTGAACTCTCTCCCGTGTCCGACGCAGGGTTTACAAAACCACAGCGAAACTGCGGTTTCCTAGATCGATTTCTTGTTCCCGCGCTGGGTCGGGACCAGGTTTCTCGGCCGGTTTCTCATAATTTCGTTCAAATTAAAATTGAAAAAATAAAAACAGGAAAAACTGTTATAAAATACTAAATATTTTTCTAAGGACTAGTTTGGTAACTACATTTTCCCATAGGATTTCTATTTTTCCAAGGGAAAATGAACTAATTTCCCTTGTAAAATGAAAATCTCATGAAAAATTAGGGGTTTCCAAAGTAGCCCTAAGTATTTTTATATATCTTATATTTAATTTTTAGGTTTTCAAAAAAATTAAGTATCGTCTTTTGTAAAAACAACTATTTCTCGGCAGTTTCTCACCAAAATTTGTTTTTTTCAAATTTGAAAATACATGAAATTTACTGAAAATGGTTTCTCGACGGCAAAAGGCGGTTTCTCTGTTTAAAAAAGCGGTTTCTCAGTGCTAATTGGCGATTTCCTGATAGAGAAATGTGAAAAGTGGTAGTTTAAATTTAAAATTTCAGTTCATTTCGGATGTAGCAAAATTCGACGGTTTCTGGTCCCACTACATCTCTCCATCCGCATCCGCCGCCTCATGGAGTCCAGCCTCGTCGTTGTCCCACCACCCCCCTGGGCACCACCTCCTCCGCCACCGCACGCCCTTGCCCGGGCGGCCGCGTCCCTATGCCTCAGCCTCCCGTGAGGAGAGCATCTTCTTAGCCTCCCCTCCCCTGTGGCTATCCCATAGCATGGCCTCAGCCCTCTTCCCACCCATCGCGGCATCGGCGACCTCCGTGCCATCATGCCTGGTCCCGTGCCACCCCTTCGCTGCTGTTGTGCTGCACAACGCTTCTTGCTCTCTATTCCTAGCCGTGGTTCTGGGGCCAGACGACAACCCCATTCCCATCAGCTGAGCTGGTTCTTAGAGAGGGATTACTCGAGACGGTCAGGAAGAGAGGCGAGGTAGCTCTACACCATCACTAGGCCCTGGGAGCAGTGGAGCACGAAGGAATACGCCCGCTTCGTTGAGGCTCTGCTCATGTGAGTTGTGAGAAGCAGGCACAACTAGGAGCCTTCTGGTTCAGAACTTTCTCTCGAAACAAGTGTGAAATGTTTTGCTGTTTAGTGATGAACAGGAGATGAATGGACTTGATGGCCATGAATTATGTGTTTGTTTTCTTAGGTTTGGACGCGTCTGGAAGAAATTGGGGAGCATGTCGGCACCAAGACAACAGTCCAGGTTTCTTAGTTTCATGACAATATCATAATTGGTGTTGATAATGAAGTATCCACATAGCTCTATTGATTATATTGTCACCCTACCTGCAATTGGAACAGTCAAAGTAATATCTAATTATCTATCAATTATCCTATTTGCATAGCAGCACAACTTTTGTTTCACTTTTGTACGAAAAAAACAATCTGTGACTGGCTCGAATTGGAACCTGTCCCTTCTAAATTGACATTTTTGGTATTTACTGGGCTAAAAAAACTGGGGCTCTAGCATTTCTTCTGTCATAAGTTGGTTACCAGTGAGATTGTGTTGTTCAGGAAACAAACTTAATCATCATTTTCCTGACTACAATTACTAATATTTGTTTACCTTTTGGATTATAGTTGAAGACAGTCCTTCCCACATGCAGGGTTAATACGTTCGCAAGCGTGGTAATGAAATTTGCTTGCAACTGTATGTGCAGCATCTGATTGATACATCATATCTACATATTCATGGGTCTGTATTGTGCTTGCTTTAGTGTGACTATTCAATGGATGGCAAAAATTGTTCCGGTTTTGTAATATAAGTTAATTCAATTGCAGGTTGGAAAAAAATGAGCTAAAGGCAAACAACTGTTACTACATTGTTTCTCTTTTTAAGGACACGATGGAGAGCCTCTTGCTATCGCCAATGTAGGATCCCAAACATAATCAGCGATGCACTCTCAAGGAACCAGTACCACTAGCAGCTTTACTAGACCTTTCACAGCAACTGGATTAGGGTCTATTTATGCTCCAGACACCACTCCTTCTAAATCAAACGTGCATACACCTAAACCAGTGACTACGCCTCTTGCTGCCAAACCCCTCAATGAGACTCAGGTGCATCGCCTTCCTTGATATCCATAAATGCATACTATGTGCAATTTTCATGACATATTATTATGTTTTTTGTGCTGGATGGTGTTAAAGAACATGTGTATCGTGCATCCAACAATGCAGGTTCACTGATCAATGCACGGAACAGCCCAACCAACATTGAGATACAGCAGAGGACCACTAAAAAAGGTTACCATACCTTATCAATTCAGACTTCTGTTATTTCAAGTTCCTGTCATTTAGCCTTAAATGATTGTATAACATGACACTCGATCTGTTTGAGCTCGATCCACACAAACAGAAAGGCTGCAAAGAGGCTATTTACAAAAGAACTTGGAAGTGGAGACATTGCTGACGAGGCCAGGTAATTTGCTACAGATAAACATTTTTCAGTTGTGGAACTGTTGTTTATCAAGTTCAGTCAGGAAGTTTACATATAAAATAACTAGACTTGCCATATCAACTACAGGCGCCAAAAGGAAGTTGAAGTGAGACTATTAGAGGAGGAGACGACAAAAAGAGTTGAGAAAGCTATTAGGAAGAAGGTTGAGTAGAGTCTAAGTTGTGATAAAATTAAGCATGAAATACAACGTCCAATTGAGGAAGGACAAACAAGGATAAATGAGGAGGTAGAAGTCCAGATTGAGAAAGAGAAGGGTGCAACTTTAAATGATGTCAAGTTATGAATATTGTTACTTGTAGCTTCAAGTTGTGTTGGACAGTGTTGTTTCTTGCAAGACATATTGTGACCTATGAATTGGAACTTGTGTATGCTATAATTTTGGTTATTGGATATGTATTTTTGTGAAATATGTCATTTGAACAGCTGTACAGTTGAATGAGATTACTCAAAAAACGGGCTATAGATTTTGATAATATAAAAGAGTATTCATAGAAAATTACAAATTAGATTTAATGAGGCCACAAATTTGGTCCAGTACTAGCATGTGCCATTTTATAAATTATAACAACAAATTCTTCATTGAAAAGTACCATGTCATATTGATAAATGTCATAACCAGTTGCTACATCAGGTTCACATGACAAGGTTTAGTTGATTATTAGTGACATTTTTGCTTGAAGTAATGACAATTGGCAAATGTCATAAAATCTATGACAAAGTTGAATCGTCACAATTTTAATGACAGAAAAACATCAATTCGTCATAGAACATGTTTAGCCACGTCACATAGATGACGAACCAAAAAATGTCACACATGTGTCATAGATTTCAATCTATGACATATATTCACTTATCAATGACACAAGGTGAATGTCATAGAAGGTAAGGTGTGTTGTAGTGTTTCCAGGGTTCCAATTAGGGTTTTTGGTATCTCAGGGATGTAAATGCAATGTAGGTCCATCCTTGATAACATTTTATGATTATTTCACTTAATCTTTGGGGTTTTCTCTATTTGGGTCATGTTTTACCCTTCTAACCCTATTTAAGGTTAAGTACCCTATACTAGGGTCTTATTTGCAAAATGCCATAGCCATACAACTTGCTTGAAATTTTTACCTAGTGAATGCACTCTAGGTGTGTCAAACATATGAAATGCTGATGCTTATGATGTTATGCTCAAGTTTTAGTAATAGTAACACCCAGGGTGTTACATCCTTCCCCCCATAAAAGAATCTCGTCCCGAGATTAAAAGTCCTAGGTTAAGTAGTGGAAAAGGAAATGCTTCACATTTTTATTTCCTGAGTTTTGGTACAAGACAGGGGTGGTTTGGGGCTCACTCCTTTATTACAACAATCTTACACACTTTACGAATTACAAGAGGCTAAAAAGCCTGGGAAATTCTTGTCTAAGAAGTCTTGAGTTTCCCAAGTAGCCTCATCTTCGGAATGCTGGTTCCACTGTATCTTGTAAAACTTAAAAGTTTTTCTTTGGGTAACCCTGTCCGTTTGATCCAAGACTCGAATAGGGTGCTCAGAATATGTCAAGTCCGGCTCTAGGACAACATCTGTCACTTCAATGGTTCGATCTGGAACCCGAAGACATTTCTTCAACTGAGACATGTGGAACACATTATGTATAGCAGACAAGGTTTCGGGTAGTTGAAGTCGATATGCCACTGGCCCATATCTTTCAAGGATAGGAAAAGGACCAATGTATCGTGGTTCAAGCTTCCCTTTAATCCCGAAACATGATCCGTCCTTCATTGGTGAGACTTTCAGGTAGACATAATCCCCCACGAGAAAGTACAAGGGTTGTCGTCGCTTGTCTGCATAACTCTTTTGACGAGCTTGAGCTTTCTTCAAATTATGAATTATTCTCTGAACCTTTTCTTCGGTCTCTTTCACCATATCAGGCCTGAAGAAGTACCTTTCACCTGGTTCAAACCAATTTAGTGAAGTACGACATCGTCGTCCATATAAAGCTTCAAAGGGTGCCATCTTAATGCTTTATTGATAGCTATTATTATATGAGAACTCCGCTAGCGGTAAACATTCATCCCATTTCTGTGGGAATTCCAGAACACATGCCCGCAGCATATCTTCGAGTATCTGATTTACCCTCTCAGTCTACCCACTGGTTTGAGGATGATAGGCCGAACTATGGAGCAACTTAGTACCTAGGGAGTTGTGAAGCGCTTCCCAAAACTTGGCTACAAATTGAGGTCCACGGTCTGACACTATAGTCTTTGGAACACCATGCAGACTAAGAATACGAGCGATATACAATTGGGCATAGACAGTAACCGGGTGATCTGTCTTGACTGGCAGAAAATGAGCAATTTTCGTAAGTCGATAATTTATAACCCAGATAGAATCATACCCTTTTACAGTCCTGGGCAATCCCACAATAAAGTCCATACTGATATCTTCCCATTTCCATGTTGGTATTGGTAGAGATTGTAATGGACCAGCAACCTTCATGTGTATGGCCTTGACATGTTTACAAGTGTCACATCTAGCCACATAGCGTGCAATTTCAATTTTCATCTTGGTCCACCAATAATGCTGTTTCAGATCTTGATACATCTTAGTACTTCCGGGATGAATAGAATAGCGACTAAGATGTGCTTCATCTAGAATTTGTTGGCGGACTTCTTTATTCTTCGGCACAACTATGCGGTTGTTGAACCATACAACACCTTGGTCGTCTTCTCTGAAACAGATGGCTTTTCTAGCCCTTATCTTCTCACGTACATGTTTCATACCCTCATCATTCTTTTGTGCGTCAATTATCCTTTGTAGGATGACTGACTCCAGCTTCAAGTGATTTGAAGTCCCCTGCTGAATCATTCCCAGGTTTAGATTTTCCATCTCCTGGCACAATGTAATGTCAGAAGTTCTCATGGTTAAACAATGGCAGGAGGCCTTGCGACTGAGTGCATCTGCCACTACATTTGCTTTGCCTGGGTGATAATGGATCTCCAGTTCATAGTCCTTGATTAGCTCGAGCCATCTCCTTTGTCTCATATTGAGCTCTGACTGGGTAAAGATGTATTTCAAACTCTTGTGGTCTATATAAATATGACAGACATTTCCCAATAGATAATGACGCCATATCTTTAGGGCATGAACCACTGCAGCTAGCTCCAAATCATGAGTGGGATAATGCTCCTCATGCCGGCGCAACTTCCTTGAAGCATACGCGATTACTCGGCCCTCTTGCATTAATACGCAGCCGAGACCACTGCCTTATGCGTCACAATACACATCAAAGGGCTTACTAATGTCCGGTTGAGCCAATATCGAAGCAGTGGTTAATAATATCTTTAATTTCTCAAAAGCTTCATTACACTTTGAAGACCAATTGAATTTAGTCTCATTCTTCAATAGACTTGTGATTGGCTTCACAAGCTTAGAAAAATCTGGTATAAATCGGCGGTAATAGCCAGCTAGTCCAAGGAAGCTTCGGACTTGATGAACAGTGGTTTGGGGTTTCCACTCCAAAATATCCTTGACTTTGCTGGGATCTACCGCAATCCCCTTGGCAGATAACACATGTCCCAAGAATTGGATTTCTTTCAGCCAGAACGCGCATTTACTGAACTCAGCATATAATTGATGTTCCCTTAAGCGCGTCAATACGATCCATAAGTGTTGAGCATGCTCCTCTTCATTCTTGGAATATATTAAGATATCATCTATGAAGACCACCACAAATTTGTCCAACTCGGGCATGAATACCGAGTTCATCAGATAAGTGAAGTGGGCAGGAGCATTCCTCAGTCTGAAAGACATCACCAAATATTCAAATAAACCATACCGCGTAGTGAATGCGGTTTGGGTATATCCTCGGGTCTAATACTGATCTGATGATAGCCCGACCTGAGATCAATTTTAGAAAATACCCTTGCTCCAGTCAGTTGATCAAACAGAATATCAATCCGAGGGAGAGGATACTTATTCTTGATAGTGACCTCATTAAGGGATCTATAATCCACGCACATCTGCAATGTTTGATCGTTATTTTTGACGAATATGGCTGGACAACCCCATGGTGACGAGCTTGGCCGGATGAATCCTTTCTCAAGTAGATATTGCAATTGAATCTTGAGTTCTGCCAATTCATTTGGAGGCATCCAGTACGATCTTCTAGAAATGGGAGCATACCGGGCTTCAATTCAATTACAAACTCTACATCTCTTTCGGGCGGTAATCCAGGCAAATCTTCTGGAAAGACATCTGGGAACTCACATACTACCGGAATATCCTTGATCTCCGGTAAAATGGCTTCATTAATTCTGCCAATTGGCCTAGCTGGAATAGCTATGGGGATAGACAAGAATTTCTTCCTGGCCATAATTCAACCTAATTATTCTCAGATCAGTGTTGAGAACTGCCTTATGTTGGGCCAACCAATTCATGCCCAAGATTACGTCTATGTCTTGGCCTTTCAGAACAATCATCTTAGTAGGAAAGTCCCGTCCGGCCAATGTTACAGGCACTTGGTAAGCCACTTCTTTGGTAAAGATTTGTCCCCCAAGCGAATGTATTTTAAAGCCTTCCCTTGATCCAGTATATGGAATGCAGTATTTCTCCACGAACTTTTTGCTTATGAAAGTATGTGATGCACCCGAATCAAAGAGAATAAGTGCAGGGTGGTTGGCTACGAAGAACGTACCCATCATCACTGATTCGCCTTCTGGTGTGGTAGCCACTTGAGTGTAGTAAACCTGTCCAGTTTTCTTTGTGTTCTTGCCCGAAGTATTGTTACCAGCATTTCCCTTAGAGCTTCCAGAACTCTGTTGATTATTTGCTTGATTTTGCCTTGGGTACGGACAGTCCTTAATGAAATGTCTGGACTTACCGCAGTTGAAACAGCCGGTAGATGAGCTTGGAAGAGCGGGGAAACGAGTGCCAGGGGCACCCAACTGATTTGTAGTAGTGGGGGCAGGGGTAGGACGGATAAACACTAGTTGTTTGAATGGGAAGGAGGGTGGGCGTGATGAAGAACGACCCTGATTAAAAGGCCGGATGACTAACCGTTGCCTTTTCTCGGGGCCCTGATTAGGCTGATTGCCTCCATTCCCCTTGGACTTTCCAGAACTTGTACATTTAGATTCAACTGCCAGCGATGTGCTGACAGCCCTTCCATATGTGAGGTCGATGCAGGTGGCCATTTTCCTTTGCATCCGATCATTTAAACCCCTCATGAAACAGTTCTTCTTCTTTATGTCAGTGTTGACTTGGTCAATCACATACTGAGATAAGTGATTAAATTTATTGAGATACTGGGTGACAGTATCTCCGCCTTGCTTCAACTTCATGAATTCCTCCTGTTTCATGTGGAGGACTCCTTCAGGTATGTAATGCTCTCTGAAGGCCAGCTTGAATTCCTCCCATGTAATCTGATGATCGGTCGGCTGAACGGCCACAAAGTTTGCCCGCCATGTACTAGCAGGGCCACGCAATTGCTGAGCTACGAACAGGGGCTTCTGAGTTTCGGAACATCGAAGAATTCCAAATTTTTGCTCAATGACGCGGATCCACTCATTTGACTCTAAAGGATCTTCTGCCTTGACGAACAACGGAGGGCGCGTCTCGGAGAAGTCCAAATAAGATGTATCCCAAGGGCCTTGCGGATAGGCCCGTCCGCCTTGTTGTTGAAGTGGTTGGCCTGCCATCTCTCGTAGAAAGCGGGTATTTTCTGCTGTAGTGTTTACCAAGGCAGCAATGGCCTCGGCATGTGTCGGGGGTATTGTAGGTGGATTCGGGGTCGCCTCCCTCCCACGGGAGGTACCAGCCCCATCCTGAGCGCGAGTCCTGTAAGGCATCTGAGGCAAAGAACATTGGGAGCAATATGATATGCCATACAAACCATCCATTTCACATTACGTTAAAAGCTAATGTTACAGACTCGTACTTTACAATAGGATTACACCCCCTATTACACAATAGTACTACTTCTATACTATACTATTCCTACTTCCTGTCACTCTTGGTAGCCTCACTGTCGGGCGTAGGAGACCACTCATCGACCAACTTCACAGAGGGAGGGGGCCTGAAAAGGTCCATTTCGCCACCAAAAGCTTCTCCCGCTACTTGAGAAGGTCCGGCTTCTGTCCCGACAGGATTCGCAGGTACACTGGGTGTAGTTGTGAGTACAATACATGAACTTCTTCATGTAGAGTATTACAATAGGCCTGCAAGGTATCAATAGCTGAGCTAAGCTCTTCTACTCGGGCTCGAGCTTTCGTCTCCTTAGCCCAGGCAAGTGAACGAGAGTGAACCGCCCAGTCAAGCGCTAGATCTCGATCTGCGAGCTAATCTTGCAGGCGGCGGATGTCGCTTCTCAATTCATTGATCCTCTCGCCATCTACGACCCATATGTTATTCCTGCGACGGAGTTCCGCTTGAAGCTGATTAACTTGAGCCTCTAAGTCCCCAATGGGATCGTTACTGCCGCTACTGCTGTCGTCATGTCTCGGGGCAAGTTGGTGACGAGGTACACCGATTGGCCCGGTTGACGTGAGGGCAGTCTTTCTTGTACATGGCGGCATTATTACTAAGGGGGAAATCTTATTAGCATAGTTCTTAGCATGATGCATGTGTAATTACAGAACCAACCTTAGTTGATTCAACCTTCTATACATTGCACTCTTCCTATCTTGTCTTTCATATAAACTCTTCAGAAATAGTAGATAAGAAGGGAAGAAATTTTCTAGATGAGTCTTAGAAAATTCTTTTGAAGACGACTCATAATATCTTGGGCTTCGCTTCGATACCAGCTGTGACGGAACCTCCCATGTCATTGGGCCCACCTAAAGTTGTCCATGTCCAACGGACCTCAAACAACCCTGTAGGTGCCCCTGAATCACTTGACAAGTTCGGTATCTGCTTTTCTTACCTTTCCCAAGAGCGTTTCACCCGTCCCGCAGACATTACAGATCATCGGAGATACGAAAATGTGGAAGCGATTACATAAACTTACCTTTATTTAAATGTAAGACAAAGTTATATATTACAGACCAGGATATACTTAACTGAGTGCAGGGTTTTATTATTACAGAACCAAGGGAGGCAAAAACCCCTCCCAATAAGTATCAAACAAAAGTTTTTATTGAGGAACCCTTCCTCCCGTAGCTCTATTCTTGGTTTTCTTCTTTTGAGACCACCTTGGAACAGAAACAACAAAAGCTTGTCGCTGCTTCACCTAAAAACAATAGGGAATAAAACCCTATGGAATTACTCAGCAAGACTTACCCGACTAAAGAAAAGACTCTCAAGGGTATGCTGGTTATCAGGGAGTCAAGGTAAGGTTTCTCAATAATCAAAGACTCTGTTTGCAGAAATGCTTACTAAAGTGGATCCTTAAAATCCAATTTTACTTGTCAGGTTAAGTAAGATTACCAGTCTCTAGAGTTCTTTCTACCCTAGTTCAATCACTTAACCTGCACTAGCCAATTTCTTAACAACCCTTCATCTTTACTGGAGTTCTACGTGTAAGTCAGTGACCAAGTCTTCATAACCGTGAAGGTACGGCGATCCGAATCGATTATACTCAGCTGAGGATCTCCAATCACATGACATATGTAGCACTTAACCCTTGTATATGTCAACCCGCCACCGGGGTTCTTAAGACCAGATCAGGTTCACGCCAACCGAGAGCACAGATACACCACCGTCCAGCCTCTTGCCACGGAGGGTACACGCTACTCTCACCATCTCTCCACTCCCATTGCGTGGTATCTTATTCTGGCCTTAGTCTGCCCGAGGCATAGCTTACCCATGACGAGGCATGTGACCAGTTAAAGGGTCCTTGGTCAGCAGGCCTACATCGAGACGGTCCTTAATCGACTCAGACGGAGACACTACACCGAGACTTACTTCTCGTGCAAGTCACCCGCCCGATCTCAGCTTTATCATTTCATATCCCAAAGTTTGGTACCTCTCTGAGGTACATCTTTTCCGATGTTGAACCCATCATGGCCATGATGGATCCACCATCAAAGTTTATTTTCAAAAACATCCCTCCCACTTTGCCACATCATCTTTTGTAAAAACAAAACCTTTTTCTTTGCTAAAGCAAGACTAAGCATAATAAAAACTTTTATAAAACAGGGATTCAAAGGAAGGTAATCAAATTCAAGGAAGGTAATGCAGGAATTGTTTTATCAATCAACTCCTATCACCTAATGCATCAAGCAAGTGAGAATGATTTTAAAAGAATCAAGGAGGTGGCAAATGCACCGGGGCTTGCCTTGGTTTACAGGTGATTCAGGCTCAGTTCCACAGATGTCAAAATAAAAACAGTTGTCGGCCTGATGTTCCTGAGGTGGTGATGAAGTCTTCTCTCCTTCTACTTCAACTTCTTCTTCGTTTTCTAAAGATAACCATACATAATAATGAATGCCCATGTAATGTTCATGAGAATGCAAAGATAATAAGAGTTTATTATCTAAGGTCTTGAATACAATTTTCCTTCACGGTTCTCCGAGAAACTAGGGTTTCCAGAGTTAGTAAAGGAATTCAAAGGGCAGGGGTAGGGTTTTGGGTTCTAGGTATCAAACAAGGTCCAAATCATATCAAACTCTACCCAAGGCTTCTAAATGATGTTTAGAGTTTAAATAAAAAGTTTGGACATTTTTGGAATTATTATCTATTTTCTAAAAATCCAGAACCAATGTTTCAAGCTACTTTAAATGCTCCAAAATTCCTTATTTGATCTAAAAATCATGAAACTATTTTTATTAAATACTATGGAAAATAAGGAATTTAGCAAAATTGGTTTGGTATTTTTACCATTTTTCAATAATTTTTTATGATTTATTTATCTCTGGTAGAAAAAGAAAAAGGAAATCTGTGAATAGCATTGGGCCTAATTCAGCCCAGGACGGCCCAAATTCACATGAAAAGCGCACGCGCCCGCGCCTGCGCTGGCAGCTTTACGAAAAAGCCCTCGGCGTTATGGATAACCTAAAGGGGGTACTTTTACTGTTTTCGGGAGTCACTGACAGTTTACAAAGAAACCCTCACGTTCTATTTCTTCACAGACCAGGGTCCCCGACGGCGAGCAGCGCGGTAGAGCTCCGGCGAGCTCGTGTACCGGCCGATTTACGCAAGGACTGGTGCTCTACCTCGGCCAAAACCAAATTCACGTCCTAATCACTGTTTCCCCTAAGTCAATTGCATGATTGGTGATCTATCTAGCCTTACCCACGAGGACAGTGGATGGCGCGGACATGTGCTCATTTTCCCAGTGATTGGTGGGCTCCTAGTTCAATTGGGTGGTTCGGCGAACATCATGGGGTTATGAAAGCACTCAAACGAGAAAGCAGAGAGGATGAACTGACCGGAGTTGCACTGGCCGCGATATGGTCGTTTTCACGGTGGCGAAGACTGTAATTTGGGGAAACGAGCGATTCTCGATCCCAGGTGGACAATCCGGGGCAAGGTTTGGTGCAATCGATGCGTGATTATCCTACGGAGCCGCGGGTGCACTCAATTTATAGTGAGGTTAAGCGGTGGCTGATGAATTTGGGTGAGACGTGCGGCGGTCAGAGGAGGGGGAGCTCACTGGTGCAGCGAATTCGTGTCCCACACCGTGGCATTTACTCCGGTGATCAACGGAGAGCTAGAGCGAGTCACGGCGATGCGGTGGAGACGCTTAGACACGTGGCACAAGGCCGGAAGGCGGCGGTCACCGGCGTGCTTATCAAAATCCATCTCGACGAACTCTGTACGGTGGCAAGAATACTTTACTGGCCGGAGTTATCCATGGCGATGATCTTCAAGTGTTATCCAGTCGATCTGGTCACGAATCACGGCGGCGATGGCACGAATCTACGCGTGGAGAGGTCGTCGGCAGTGAGATTTCCGCGCTGGCGGTCTGATCCACTTCGATTCACTGTACCATCGCGGAGTGTATTCAGTTGACCTCACAAACCATCTTTGAGCTCGATTTTCTCCCAAATTCACATGGCAACATAACCAATGCTTTGTATTAAAGTTGTAGCCCTACAAACCATCTTTATCTTTGTTATAGCATCCCTAGATAGATTCTTACTGGATCATGGTTGAAATGGCTCTCAAACTTGGTTCTAGGCCACTGTCAGTCTGAAATTCAGACTTCAACATCCTGACAGCCCATCTTTGGGTCTAATTTTCTCCAATTTCTTCTCAATAACCATGGTTACACTCTTAAGCAAAGTTGTTATCCTTTCATAGAGCTACAAAATTGTTGTGGTGACCTAGGGCAAAAACCTTAGAATTTTAAATTTACAAAGCTCCAAAGTTGAGCCCATATCACTGATTTTCAGACTTAGGTGTATAGGGTTTAAGTGGTGCTTTTTGCAATTAGACCCAAAACTTAGGGTTTAACTTGCAAATCCATATATTTGTGATCCATATGACTTAGGACACTTTATTATCATGGTTTTTGCACTTTAGTCCAAAATTGGACTAATTTTGCACTTAACCCCCTAGGGTTTAGGTTTAGGGTTTTCCAGGGTTCCAATTAGGGTTTTTGGTATCTCAGGGATGTAAATGCAATGTAGGTCCATCCTTGATAACATCTTATGATTATTTCACTTAATCTTTGGGGTTTTCTCTATTTGGGTCCTATTTTACCCTTCTAACCCTATTTAAGGTTAAGTACCCTACTAGGGTCTTATTTGCAAAATGCCATAGCCATACAACTTGCTTGAAATTTTTACCTAGTGAATGCACTCTAGGTGTGTCAAACATATGAAATGCTGATGCTTATGATGTTATGCTCAAGTTTTAGTAACAGTAACACCCGTGGTGTTACAATACGCTATTTCTGCTTTTCGCGTTATTTTCTCAAATTTCTAACCCCTATTCAATAGTTCTCGTCTGATACTCGAGCTTTTAGAGCTTCGTCTTAAGGGTGTGCTTGGTTCAAATTTGAGGAGAAGAAGATGAGTGGGGAGAATAAGATGACTGAAGAGAAGAAAATATCCGAGGAGAAGAAGCTGTATGAAGAGAGGAAGATTGCAGATCCTTTCATCGCTGAGTTTTATGAGTCGATGGCCAAAATGAATACTGAGAAAATTACTAAGGAGATCATGGAGGGTTTGTCCGAAGATTCTGATGACAGTGATAGTTATGACGTAGAGAGTGGGGATGAAGATTCTGAGGATCGACCGTGGTGGCCAAGCCATACTATCTTCGGAAAATCGACTATCAAGCAAAGTCATATTAACGCCATGAGGGGGAGATATTTTCGTGACATGTCTATTGTCAGAGTTGGAGGAAATAGTACTTCCCCTGCTCTGGAGGAAAATGAAGTTGTTATATACTGAAGCTTCTTGAAGGCAGGCCTTCAGTTCCCGCTGAGTAAATTTGTGGTCGAGGTATTAATGATATTCCAAATTTTTCTCCATCAAAATATCCCCGAAGAAATAATCAGGATGGGGATATTTGTCTGGGCTGTAAGGAGCCAGGGGATGGAGCCGAGCGTGAAGTGGTTCTGCAACATGCATGAGCTTTAATATGAAACGAAGGCTATTGGCAAAGAACAATACCATAACAACTTCGGTTGTTACGGGTTCATTGCCCGTTCTAATGCAAGCCACCCGATGCCAACATTCCGGAAAAGATGGCCCGGGGCCTGGATGGAGGAGTGGTTTTACGTTAATAATGATTTAATTAAAAGAGAAGACATTAAGGAAATTATCCAGCGCCCCATCTGGTCTTGCTTCGGCCTCCAAAGGCCGAAGGTGGATATTGATGGCGAAGTTGAAGCATGTCAGAAGGCCTTTAGTATTGTGTGTGCCTTCATTAGCACGAGGGATTTAATTCAAGAGCACATAGCCTTCAGGGTATGGCCACTTGTGGAGAGTTGGGATATGCCGAAGGAGACTACTGCCGAATCCAATAAAGGTGGTCTATCCGATTGAAGTATACCTTCAGATTTAGGGAGAAGTTTGATGAGCCAGATGATGACTGGTTGAGATGTATTGAAGCTACCAGTGACGAGCTGCTTGGAACATATTCCAAGGCCAAAAATGATGCCTTGTCCGCAGCCTTCGGGGGTCGGGGAAAAAAAGATTGAACAGGGTATTCGATGCGATCGGCTTCGTATACCCTGATTATCACTACCTGTTGCGAAGGCAAGGGAAAAAGAGAAAAGTTGTTCCTTCGGCCACCACTGATGTGCCAAAGAGCAAAAAATTGAAGGTTCTGACCCACCGGTCGCCGTATATTGAACCGACCGTAGTGCCTAGATTTGACGAAGGGGCCTCTTCAACTGCCGAAGCAAGACAAGCTACTCCGGTTGTGCAGAGCGTTGAAGAGCCGACTATAGTGCCAAAGGTACGTACAGTTGGGCCAACCAAAGCTAACAATGATAAGGCCGAAGCGCCACAGATGGAAAAATAGAGAAAATGCTAGAAATTCTGAGCCCACCAGCTGAAGCAAAATTGCCGAAGATGCAAAAGGCTCCTGCCGCAACTCCCAAGAGGAGGAGAATGGCAAGCGTGGTGGATGTTGTCTTGGAGACTACGAAGGCCTTGAGCCCTGGACTTACCAAGAAAAATGCTGAAGCTGCCAAAGTCCAAGATGAGGCCAAAGCTAAGCCTTCATCGCCCGTTGGGACAAAGACTGTCGTGCCTGAGGATAAAGTTGATCAACAAACTAGAGATATCGGCACGGCAGCAAGACAAGACATAGCAGAAAAAGCAAAACCTTCTGTCCCCGAAGCCCTAATTGAAGATGTTGATTACATTTTTCGACATGCTTTAGGGAAAAAATTATCCGAAGAAGAAATCGTGGAAGCAAGACATTATGCTCAAAGACTGAAATATCCGAAAGAAGGCCTAGTGTTTAACGACAGTAATGAAGATGATTTCTTGTACTGTCTCCTGGACAACAAAGAAATATCTGTTTGCCGGGAGATAGCTAAAAGTATGGGATTTCTGAAACTTGAAGAAGGCCTTTCGGTTATGTCGAAGGATGATCTTGCTAATAGCCTGGCGTACAACAGTATAAAGGTATGGAAGTTAACCTTGAAGTTGGGAATGAAGTATTTTATTTGTCATGCTTAATTATTTTTTCTTCTTTGCAGGGTTTAATTCTTAGTAATGCCTTGAGGGCACAGAAAAGCGCCGAAGACGAAAGCTGTACAATAGCCCTTAACAACCTTCGCTCAGAGGTGATTGAGCTAAGAAATGAAGTTCTAGAGAAAGACAAGATTTTGATTTCATTGGTAAATAAAATAAAAGAAGACGAAGCTCAATACAAAGCTCAAGCCGAAGCCCAAAAAGCTGAGGTTGAAGACCTTCAGAGACAACTGGCCGAAGCTAATGAGAGGTGCGCGCTCGCACAAGCTAACCAAGAGATCAGTGAATACTGGAAAAATACGCTAGAGGAAAATGTTGAAGAACTTCGCGAATCCAAGGAAAGGTGCTTTGAGAAATCCTTGGATTGCGTGAAAAAATTAAAAACTAGCTTCGCCAAAGTAGGCGCCTACTCTTCTAAAGAAAATTTCATACGAGACGACCCCGAGGGCATTATTGAATGGATAAGTAGAGAAGCTGAAGCCTTCGAGGAAATCTTGAATGATCATGGGGATATTTGTGCGTTTTTCTGGTGCGCAGGGAATCTCAGCTATTTTGGAGAAGGCCGGATGCGATCATGTTAAGGCTATAGCCCAGGCCGAAGCTGCCTTCTCCATAGAGGATACGAAGGATCCTTCAACCGAAGCAACTTTAGTGGGCGGGAAGTTTTATAACGATGTCTAGGTGAACGGTGGCCGAGAGCTAGCCCACGAGATTATAAAAAAGAATGAAAAAGACACCCACAATGCCCGGGTAGAAGCAAAGCGAGCTGAAGACGCTGTTGAACGTGAAAGGCGTATAGGTATTGTTTTTTGATTATTTAGCTTCGGTACTTGCTTTTTGGCTTCGAACTAATCTATTTACCTACTTCAGCTGAACTATCCCCGCCTCTGGAGTCATATGATCCCGTAGCTGATCCAGAAATGAAGGAAGCACTGGATATTATAAGCATGGCGGACTCCATTATCGACGAAGTCGTTGATAAGCTTTTGAATGAAGTTGCAGAAAAAGTCCTTAGAGAGGAATAGATTTTATTGTAATAATATTTTGAAATGCTTGATGTATGGAACAATGGAAGAAAGATTAAGCTTCTACTGTAACAAAACTATGTAACATTTGATGTATGTAACATTGAATCGAATATGTAAATTGTTGTAATTTATTTCTTTCGATGTATGAAACGTACACACATACCGTTTTTTGAGACTTCAGCGAAAAAACACCTTCCCTTCTTTTCATGCTTTGTAAAGAAGGAAATCTCTTCTAGGGCAGATCTGATAAAATTGTCACCCGAAGCTTGCTTCGTGCCTTAACACATTTTCATTCAATCGAAGTATTTCCAAGGGTTTGTTTCGTATCCAGTCTTTCTGTTGATGCGGTATGATGTATGATGTGATGCTATGCTAGATGATGCGATGATATGATGCAATATGATGATGCTTTAACACCCACACTGGTACACGGAAGACTGCATCCCCTTAGGAACATCTGTTGAATCTAAGCTCTGCATCCCCTTAGGAACGACTTTTGAGCTTCTTCACCTTCTATTTCGGTGGTATAAGTTCTACATCCCTTAGGAATGACTTTTAAACTTCTTCGCCTTATATTTCGGCGGTATAAGTTCTGCATCCCCTTAGGAACGACTTTTGAACTTCTTTGCCTTATATTTCGGCGGTATTTGGCTCTACATTCCCTTAGGAACGACTTTTGAGCAGAAAACTTACGCTGCGCTCCCTTAGGAACGACTTTTTGTAGCTTCGTTAATTTAAGTTCTGCATTCCCTTAGGAACGACTTTTGAGTTTCAGAATCTACTTCGTTTCTTTAAGAGTCGTCTTTCGAGCTTCGTAAATCTATGAAGAAGATATATTTCATTCTGGTGTTTGCAGAATTATTACAAGAAGTTGAAACTGAATTCTTCATTACTTGTTTCCCATAAAAAAAGTAAAATGGCATAAAAGACAAAAGTACTTCAAAAAGTAGGATATTCCTCAATATATGTGCTTCGACTCTGGTACAGTGCTGTTGACTGTACGAGCTTCAGACTCCTTGAAGTTGTGTTGCTATTGGGGGTGTTGGCGCCCTTTTGGCTGCTGGCTTTGGGTATGAGCAGGTGGCAATGGTGGCAGTGGAAGCTGGGGCCAGGAAGATTGTGAATGGCTTGCCGAAGCAACAAAAGCTACAGGTTGATTGCCCACATATTATGCTGTGTAGGGAGAGTAGCACGAAGCAGTATATAAAACTTGCTTCGGTTGGTTCTGCCGGGCTTATGCTTCGGCAATCTCTTTTTGCTTCTGAATGGTAATCTGGCACGTTCTTGTAGTGTGGCCCTTGTCTTCACCACAGAATAAGCAATAGATTTTCCTCGGTTTATCCCCATATCTTCCTTCGAAGCCCCTGCTGCCTCTACCCCTTGGAGCTGGTGGCCTGAAGGAGCTTTGTTGCTGTCCTGAAGACTGTGAGCTATGCTGTGGCCTCTGAAACTGGCTTCCTTTGTCATCACTCTGACTAGAGCTGTGGATTGATTTGACATGCCTAGGGTGGATTCTTCCTCCGAAGCCCCTAGTCATCTTAGAAAACCTATAAGCTTCTTCCCTTCTTTGGCGGAAATCATTATCATCCCGGATGTACTCATCAATTTTCTGAAGCAGCTTCTCCAGAGTCTGGGGGGTTTCCTGGTGAAGTATTGAGCCATGGGCCCTAGCCGAAGACCCTTGATCATGGCCTCAATGACGATTTCATTGGGCACTGTAGGCGCTTGTGCTCTCAGACGCAAGAACCTTCGGACATATGCCTGAATGTACTCCTCATGGTCTTGTGTGCACTGGAACAAGGCCTGAGCAGTGACTGGCTTCATCTAAAACCCTTAAAAACTAGTGACCAACATGTCCTTAAGCTTCTGCCACGACGTGATTGTCCCTGGCCAAGGAGAAGAGTACCATGTTTGGGCCACACTTCGGACTGTCATGATGAAGGACGTTGCCATGACAGCAGCATTGCCTCCGTATGAGAATATTGTTGCCTCATAGCTCATCAAGAATTGCTTTGGGTCCGAGTGCCCATCGTACATGGGCAACTAGGTGGCTTGTAGGATTATGGCCATGGAATAGCCTACAATTCTGCTGCTAGGGGAGAAGCATCATCAAAAGTAAAGTTACCATGATGAAAGTCATCGTACCACTCATCTTCGTTGAATGAGCCATCTTGACGAAGCTCCCTGTGCTGAGGCCTTGGGTCCTAGTCATCTTGAGCGAGATGACGCATTTCTTTAGCGGCCTCATCGATCTTCTTCTAAAGATCGGCGAGACAAAGCATCTTCTCCCTTTTCCTCTGGACCTGTTGATGAATAGCTTTGAGGTCCCTGATCTCTTGGTCCAACTCTTCCTCCTATGGTGTTGGAATTGTAGCTTTCCTTTTCTGAGTTCTGCCTTCGCGTAGAGTGTCCTGGTTGACGTCTAGTGGCTGCAGTGCAGCCCCTAGTCATGACGAAGCTTTCTTCGGCGTCATGACAAAGATCACAGCTTGCCGAAGGTGGTCGAATGAGTTCACCGGAGGTGGGCGCCAATGTTGGGGACTTGTTCTCAAATGCTATGGGTTAATAACAAGGCAACACAAAATGTTAGTGGTTAAAGTCCTTCATCCTTCGAAACATTATCTCCCTTAGGATATAATGATCTTCAGACGAAGGTTGCGAAGGACGTACCTTCATTACCACAGTGTATATTAATGGAAGTAGAAGCATATAAAGCATGGGAAATAACGTAAATAATCATATAACATTATTAATATATCTTTATTATATAATCATGAATGAACATGAACAATATTGAATTACATTTGTACCTTTGGCTTGATAGAAGGGAAAAGTCCAAGTATGACGCGCGAGTGAATACATGTCAGCGTGAAAAGTACGGTGTCACTGTTCATCTATTTATAGGCACATGACACAGCTTGTGTAGAATTACATTCATGCCCTTGACATTTACTATTGACTTAAGGATAATCTATCGAGGACTAGCTTTAAGTCGGTTTCGCTTTCCATCGCTGAGCCGAGGCTTTTTCACGGGTAGCTTCGACACTGTTTCATCTTTCTTCCAAACTGCACTCTTCATATTATGTGCGTTTTCATCCCATGTCCAAAGATTCCTATACATATATTATACTTGGAAAACATGTTAGTCATGTTTTTGAGGACCTTCGGAAGACGAAGGCCCCCAACAGCGAGAGATAAATGTAGCATTTCAGAAATTAGCTAATAAGTTCTGTTTAGGCTAATTGTGTTAAATGTGTTAGTTTGCTTCTCCCCATATCATAGTCCTAGAAGCCGATAGTGGTGAATTTAATTGATGAATGTTTTAGTATTATACTCTACCTAAGTATGATAGGACTTGTATTCATTTAAGGTTTCTTGATGTTTGAGTTAGATTTGTTTAAATTGGAGAAGTGTACTTGTTGTACTTATGATATCTCGACATCTAGTGTTTCCACATAAGAGTTGTAATGCTTTGCTATAATTTTTTTATCCTATTCAGTGTAGGGTATCTATTTTGTGCTAGTTATACTTGTTCTAATTCATGTGCATTATGCATATCATTTAGGTACGTTAATTGATCATGTGATGCGGAGGATCAGAGCCAAGTTATCCCCCAAGATGATGCAGAGAGTGGACATCTCCGTAAGACGATGTCGTCAGTTAGGCCAACTTAAAGATGGATAAATCAAGCAAGTGCTGGTTGAGAGATGGTTGACAAGCCAGACTCATCTAACAAACACTAACCTAGTATTATCCTAGGCAAGCCCTGGTGCATTTGCCACCTCCTTGTTGTTTTAAAAAAATATCACTGATATGCTGCATTAGGTGATAGGAGTTGAGTGATGAAATAATTGATGCATTACCATTCCTTGGAATTTGGTTATCTCCCTTGATACCTATTTTATAAAGAGAACCAATGATGCTTATCCTTGCCTAGAGAACTAAAACTTATTTCTTTTTAAAAGAATGATGTCTAACACTGGGTATGGGTTAGTTTTATGAAAAATGACTTGTAATGGTGAGAGCATCATCTGCAGTGATGAATTCATCATTTAAGTATGATACCTTTATCAAGTACATGGTATTGGGAAGTAAATAATAATTTGAGAACAGATGTTGAACAGGAAAGGTCGCTCGTTTGTGTCGATTAAGGACCGTAACAAAAGTAGGCTTGTTGATCTAGAACCTTTTAACTGGCCACATGCCTCATCATGGGTAAACTTAGCCTCGGCCGGACCAATACCAAAACAGCTCGCACGCACTGGGAGCGGAGAGATGGCGGGAGTAACATGTACCCACCTGACAAGTGGTTGGATGGTGGGGTACTGTGCTCTCGGGTCGTGTGAACCCGTTCTGGTCTTGAGAAACCTGGGTGCGGGTTGACATATTGTAAAGCCCCGAATTTGAGAGTTAAATTTTTCATTCTCCATCACTCGCCAAATTCGGGCGTTACCTTTCCTTTTTCTTTTTCTTCTCGCTATGCCTTGTTCTTTTTCAAAGTTCTAACGAGATTTAGCTCAATACCTTGTGTAAGTGAACCCTAGAAATATTTTCCTTTGGTTGTCGCATCATGCTGAGCCACACATCTTTTTCCTTTTGTGAGTATTTGCTTGGTCTCCACAAAGTATGCATTTAGTAGAAGGTTAGAGATAAAATAGATAATAGGAAAAATAAGAGGAAAATAAAAAAGGGAAGTCTCCCCCTCTCTCTCCTTTGAGCCGAGCCGAGCCCCCCCCCTCTTGGGCCGGCTCTCCGCCGCGGCCCAGCCGGCTCCGCCTCGCCCCCGTGACCCAGCACACCCTCGCGGCCTAGCTCCCCCTTGCGGCCCAGCCATGGCCTGCCCCGTGCCCCCCCCCCCCCGCGCGCGCCGCGCCTAGCGCGGGCGGTTGCAATCGCCGTGCCCTGGTGGGGCCCACCCGCCAGTCGCCCCCCAAAAACCGCCTCCCTCTCTCTCCTCTACCCCCCGCCCCGCACACGTTCTCTCCCTCTCCCTTGCCCGGCTCGTGTGGCGGAACCGCCCGAATTATTCCAACTTAAGTGCCTAAGTCCCGCCTTAGAGGCTAGACTACACTTAAGTAGGAATAAACCGTCAGTCCCTCAGATCTAGTCCGATAAAGCCACTTAACCAGGATCGAATACCACTAGCTCACTCGAAGGTGAGGCACAGAGAAATGCAATAAAGCATAATACCACAAATTTAAGAAATATCATTAGTGATTATATTATGGGAGTTTCAGAAATAATAACTATAAATTTTAATGCAACGGAAATAACTAATGGAGAAAACCGAGTAACATGGCGAAGCCTGGCCACGCTACTCCTCCTGGTCCTCTCCTGCGGAAGCAGTAACCCACTCAACCATCTGTCCCGGTGGCAGGGACGAAGGCCAAGTCACACCATCAACCAATAATCCTAAGGAGTACCTGCAAAAATTGTGCCACAAACAAGGCTGAATATACTAATACTCAGCTAGACTTACCTGGTGTGAGGAGTCTACTCCTCTACCTCTAGACATGCAGCTGTTTGGCTGAGGGGTTTGGTTTGCCAAAAGCACTAGCTGAGTCTAAAATCAAGTTTTAGCTTTTCAAGTTTTAGTATGATCCTTTTTAAACTAGATGTGTACCTAGCTATTCATATATGGTATCAAACATTTTTATCAATCAACATCTTTTGCCAGTCACCTCATTTCCGCTTATTACTCAATGCAGTGCAATGGATCAAGCAGTCTCATTAGCTGCGAGAAGCAGACGATTCGAATCGAGTTTTTAAACCTTGCAAGATAAACCTAAACACACGATGTGGCGAGGCACTCCATCCCCACACACATCAACCGTCCCCGTCGATTCCCTGGCAACAAAAAGGGGCTCACCGCCTTGGCGTACAATGCCTCACTGACCCCGACTACCGTCGTGCAGTGACCGCACTTGTACCCACCATAACCAGAATGGGAGACCACGTCTCAGGTCGCGTGAGGAGGGCAATCTGCAGGCAGGTTCACTCAAGTACTAGGCTTATCGATTTACCATATTTCTCGACATGTGTTTAGTACGTTCAAACGCTTGACACAGGTATCCGCACGTTAATCCTTATTCCAATTTCGTTTCGTAGACATCGCAATCCCCATGGATCCGAGTCCACAGACCATCATCATTCCGATATGAAAAGTGGATACAATCAAATCCTGACCTCGCGCGAGTGCTAGAAAAATCACTCGACTTCTACCGAGATCCCTAATTAGTAAAGCAGCTACTCTACCTAGCATACTAGTATCCATCTCAAAAAGGAATCCTGAGTTCATGCAACTAAGGTTTCAGTCAACTCCTACACTTAAGTGCACAGTACAAGCCTAAACATTAAGTGTAGTAAAATAGCATATATAAACAGTTATGCATAAAACTGGGGCTTGCCTTAATTTAACACTTAGATAGTGTTTGCTGCGGGGGTACTCGCTTGGCGAGCATCCACTGGTTATATCCATTCTTCAGGTCGTCCACCAACTGCATCTTGTTGTTGGCACCACATCACTTGCTCGATCAGCATCTCTCGGTCCTAAATGAGATGTAAGATGCATATGGATGAATATAATGAAAGTAACACAAGACATACAAAGACATAGTGGCGAACTAAACATTAAATTGGAAGACACCATAGACAACCACACGTTAGTTTTAGTTATCCACACGTCATCGGGCATACGTAGTCACTACCACTGGAAAGATGACGGCACTTACTATACGTAACCAATACAACATGACCTCACCAGCATGAGCATTTATTTAGTTTGCTACGGCTTTTCATTAGTTCTTCTATTTATCACACAAAAGCATCCCAAGCACCAGTTCAACAGAGGAGGAATTTCTATCCACAACCAACTACTCAAGAAATCACATTAATCATGGAATGCATGTTATCCTAAGTTTAGACATTACAAGTCTATGTCCGCTAAGTGCTAACTAAGCATTTTTAGCCAACAGGTGAACTAAACAATCAAATGCGCACTTGCAGATTTTCGGACAGCAATACAACAGTTACTTGTTTTAATCATAACTTTTCAAATATTAATCCAAAAATAGCAAACTAGAACTTTCTGAAAATCTTAAAAAGTGAACTACAACTTTGGTATTTTTATCACAACATGATTCAACACTTAGCAAGGTCAAAACGTGCTAATACACATCTCTGTCCAGATTTGGACAGATTCAGACTTGCAACTTCAAAAATTCACAACTAAAGATTTAGACATCCAAACAAATTGATTCTAGACTTTTTGGAAAGCTAATTAAATGTTCTACAAATTATTTATAAACATCTCAAGGTGATTCAATATTTAACTAAGGATAAAAGACACTAGAAGACTTTGCTGTCCAGAATTGGACAGATTCTGTCTATAGACTTTAAACATCCATAACATAATCTCCAGATCACCAAAAAGAGTGATCGAAGACTTTTTGGAAAGCTTGGCAAACGCACTACATAAATTTTATAATCACCAAGAATTGATTCTATGTTGAGCTGAATCAAACAATTCAATTTTCGAAATCTGTTCTGTTAGTGGACAGAACACAGCAACCAGTTTGTAAAATTCATAACTCTTAAACTATCAGGCCTATGGTTATAAAATTTTAACACAAGCAAGATCAGAAAAGCATCTACAACTTTCTTATAACGACCATGAACAGATTGCAAAATTAAATTGAGCAAATAATGCAGTTTCTGAAATCTGTACAGAAAGTGGACAGATTCAGTTGCTGAATTTGTAAAAAGCACAACTCCTAAACGATCAGACTTATGGCTGTCAAATTTTAACACATGTAAGATAATAAAGTTATCTCCAACTCTTCTATAGGACGTTTCTATAGAAAACACAATTTAGTTCATCAAACATACAGCACGACAAAAACAGCGTGTGCAGCCCAAAACAGCAATTAATAAAATTCAGCTTCTATTTACTTAGAAAATTGCCGCGTTCTAGAGACTCGACTTATTCTAACTTATATCAAGGCACACTTAAGCATAGTCACACAATAGATGACGTGATGGCTACGTAGTAATGCCATCACTTCACCCCACAATCCCAAGTAACAAAATAACTCTAACCGAACTTGGCATTTAGCCGATCGATTCCTAACCCATTTTTCATACCACCACTACACGACATGCCTAATATGTTAAATGACTTGTTCACAATTCACATACATCTTTACCAAAACATTCTCACATCTCTTGCAACTTAACCTAAGCTTCACTACATAATTTCAGGACATCTACTTAATTCATGAATATCATCGTCACACACATCGACTCTAATTGAATTAACCACACATGTCTATCACATGAATGGAGCATTTCAATAAATATCCTAAAACAAACTAACTTCATCACACATCTTGCATCACAACCCTACTTGACTTATTTGAAGTGTCTACTCGAAACCGTGAGCACAATCATACACTATATGCGAAGCATAATTTTAACGAACGCATAATACGCATCGTCACGACTTGACCTATAAATATAGAGAAGCGATGACTACTCTGGCATGTCACCACCTCTCTATTTAAGCCAAGACAATTTCTACCATCGACTAAGAGTTCTAAGTATTAAATACCTTACTACTTTACACGCACAAATAAACTTCAACATAACACATGTGACACCGATGGAATTTTACTAAACTCGTCATGCACATAACTCTGTCTCGCATACAACCATATTGTGGCGTGCACTCGAGACATTACTGTTTAATTTAACGCAATCACTACTACAACGCCTCTCGACATACTCGTTCGACAACACAGTGCTCAGGCAAACCCACACTTCCAATCCACTTATCACATCCAACGACACCACGTGCCCACTGCACTCTTATGACCAAATTTTAGCGCAATTATTTATAACAACATTTATCGACTAGACGAGTGAAACCAAACTGATTATTTGCACACCTCGTCTTTAAAACACTACTCACATGTCACATGATTTATATTTCCAACCCACTCTATCCTACACCACGCTGAATACATAACATATATTTAACATAGACCAACCCCTTAGCCGACTGCGGAAATTACCAAGCATGTTTTACGCTTTATTAAATTTACCACAGCTAACACACTATTTTACGATGAAGTGTTTTAACAAAGAATTATGGATAATTGCAGGCACACAAACACTTATTGGCATTCCAATCGCAAACACATCTACGCGTACCACTTTCTCCTCCATGAATTTTAACTCGCATACAACATATTCACATACATATATATACATAACAATGACAAATATGCAAGTAAGTCAATCACATGGATTCAACCTGAGCGAGTCGGGACTAGCCGCATGGACTGTCCACATGGCTCGGCATTTCGTCGAACGAGCAAGGAGCGAAGCGCGGCGTCGACCACTAGCTGTGATAACACAAAAATCTGTTGGCGGTAGTTCATCGAACATCACAGATGCTGAAAAAATAGCAGGGACAACGGGGGGGGGGGGGGTTCTCACCACGAGTTTCAACGGGCAGTTGGGGGCTGCGTACACCCGATTGGAGCCCGACGACGAGTGCGACGAGGCGAACCTCACAGCTATGCTACTTCATCCATGGAAGGGATCAAGTGGGGGAAATACAGGGGGAGGTGTAGGGAGGGGCGTCACCCATGGGGCTGTTTCCTGTTGCCGCCATGGGGGAACAGGAAAGGAGGAACAGTGGGTGTCGGCCATGGGAGATGACTGGAAAATCTGGGCACCATTGTTGGGCTTGGCAGCCAAGGAAGATGAGGAAGCAGAGAGGGGCTTCGGCTTCCATGGGGAAGAAGGGGGCGACCAAAGGGCACCATGGGATAGGGAGCCGAGCGCTAGGGGGAAGAAGGTGCCCTGCTGCTGCTGCGCAAGGGAGATGGATCAGGGGCGTCGAGCAGCTGGAGGAGGGAGAGCTCGTGGCCATGGGGGAGAAGAAAGGGCGCCGAGTACAGGGAGTAGAGGTCGCAGTGGCACTGGCCGTAGGGGCTGCTCAATGCGCGCCATGAATAGGGATCCGGCCGAGGTCGGCACAGGGAGCACCTGCGCGCTGGGGAAGAAGGCGCTGCTGCCCTGCGCTCACTTGAGCTTGGGAAGGGAGGCGTCCATGGCAGCTTCTGCTCCTACGCTAGGGAAGCCAGGGAGGAGAGCGCCATTGCGGGGAGCGCGCAGAGCTGCTGCTCGGCTGGGAAGAAGACAGGGAGAGGGCTTGTGGCGGCTGGAAAAAAAATGGAGGGGTGGGAATGCAAAATAACCAAGTGCAAGGGGAGAGGGTCCGTATTTATAGAGAAGCCCTAGGGTTAGGGTGTCCTTAGTGGGCTGGGCTGGGCTGGAATGGGCTTGGCCCAAAATCCCAATTCGGGTCGCGCTAAATTATTTTTCGGAATAAAAATGTTCCTGCGGAATTTGTTTCTACGGAGAACAGAGCGAATTAGAGTCCCGAGGAACGGACGAGTGAGCGATTAATTCGGCCGAGAGTCTGATTTGAATTCGCTCAGAAATAACTCCTCGTGCATGATTCGAAAATAAATCGTCTTGGGATATGATCGGCTTTCGGATTTATAATTGAAAGAGACAAATCGCGACATTTAAAATCATCACCGATGTTGATTTTTGAATTCGGTTCGAACATAGAGATATTTGGCCGAGTTGGATAAATTTGATTAGAGGACGACATATCGAGAATTCCGTCTAAGAGTACGGACTCGGATTAAAATAGTCGGACATCGATCAAGGTTCGAGGAATTAGACTCGGGCTCAGACCAAATAACAACCGTCAAGAGTTTGATTTAATGAGCTTCAGATGAGATTTATAATTCGAGAATGATTTTTGAGTTTGCATTCGTTCTAAAAAATAAAAGTTTTAACAGGCTCCAAATTCGGCATTCGTCGAGATTGAATAGCTCCGAATTCGGTGAAGTATTTACGATTAACTTGATGAAAGGAGATAAATGTGATAAAAAGATAGAAATTTTCACTGAGCGTCCGAGATTAGGATAAATCTCCTGACATAACACGAAATAGACACCTGGGGTGTCACAGCTCGCCCGCAGCCGCCCCGGAGTCGCCCTGCCCCTCGGAACCGCCGCCCGTCGGCACCACCCTCGCCCCCGCGGTGAGCCCCTCTCCCTCCTCTTCCCTACCCCCCTTCTTCTTGGTCCGACGCAGTCCCCGGCCCCTCCCCGCACGACCTCGTCCCCGCCCCGGCGCGGCCCCGGCCCAGCGCGGCCGTGGTGCCCCCGGCGCGCTCGCTCGGCCCGGCGTGGCCTCCCCTCCCTGGCGCGGTGCGATCGGCCCCTATGACGGAACCTACCAAGTCATTAGGCCCACCTACAGTTGTCCTTGTCCAACGGACCTCAGACAACCCTGTACGTGCCCCTGAATCACTTGACAAGTTTGGTATCTGCTTTTCTTACCTTTCCCAAGAGCGTTTCACCCGTCGCGCATACATTACAAGCATCGGAGATACGAAAATGCGGAAGCAGTTACATAAACTTACCTTTATTTAAAAGTAAGATAGAGTTTTAAATATTTACAGACCAGAATATAATATACGAGTGCAGAGTATTATTATTACAAACCATGGGAGGCAAAAACCCCTCCCGATAAGTTCAAACAAAATTTTTATGGAGGATCCTTCCCTCCCGCAGCTTCACTCCTGGTGCTCTTCATTTGGTACCACCTTAGAACAGAAACAACAAAAGTTTGTTGCTTCCTCACCTAAAAACAACATGGGACAAAGCCCTGAGTATGGAATTACTCAGCAAGTCTTACCTAACTAAAGAGAAGACTCTCAAGGGTATGCTGGCTTTAAGGGAGTCAAGGTAAGGCTTAATAATAGTCAAAGACTCTGTTTGCAGAAATGCTTACTAAAAGTGTGAAGCGTCCCAATCCTCTAGGACTCAAATGTGATACAATTACTAGTCCCAGGAGGCTAGTAAACACATTTATACATCAGATGATTACAGATCTGCTTAAACGAGACAAACCTATAAAGGTGGTGAATAACTTTAAGGGTTGGTCCACAACTCAGGACATATCATCAGAGTGGGGCTGAAGCAGCCTGATATACGCAGTGAAGCAAATCAGCGGTCCAACAGCCACAGGCAAGGTTGGGAACAGCCGTAACTCTTACCCGATCTCCTTTTTCTGAAAAACAACAAATAAGTAAGGGTGAGTACAAACGTACTCAGCAGCCCACCTTCACCCGCGGAATGGGGAAATCAGATATAATGCATGGAATATGTGGAGCTCAGGATATTTTGCAGAAACAACAATATTTTATGCAGGGTTGTTTTGAAAAACATTTTGTATTTTGCAAAGCGCATCCTCTCCAAACAGAGCAGGAAGTTTTTCAGTATAGAACAAAATCCCTGGACTAAACCATCTAGGTATCTTAGCAGTTTCCCACTGGTTTTCATTTTCAAAAACAGCTACTGGACTTCCCGTCCACCATAGCTCACGGCTAAACCGCTGGACCTTTTGAAAACATCTTTTCTCAAACGCACCCCTTTTTTTGAAAACAAAACACTAATTGACATACCACACCAGACTCGTCCATACCAGTGGACACGAACTATTCGAAAAGGATTTCAAACTCTGCGTAGAGGGGTACACTTTACCCACTAGTCCGGTTTCTGCGATCTCACCGTCGTGAGACCCGAATTCCGAATCTCTTTCCTTCCTCGCACGTCCTTACCTTAACGGTTATACCGGAAGGAGTCAGGCCACCGCCATGCCCAAACCGGACAAAACATTCCCCCTCCTTATCCTCCCGGTGCTCCCCAGCCTTCATAACCCTGGGGTGGACCGTACGAGTTCAGATTGAGTGACTACCCACACAGCCTCAAGTGGTTGCACTTGTCATGAGTACAGGTAGTGAAGGATGACAAACCGGTCCTTATATGAGGGGACAATCCTTCTGCTCACGCCTAAACCAGCTGAGCCATCACCTTAGGCCCTCCCCTAAACCAGGGAGTCCCTGATCATCCCTACTCAAAGGTGATAAGGGTGAAAACCCTTCATCATACACATTTTGAAAAGCATTTTCTTTTGAAAACTCACACCTTTCCTCAAATCATTTGTAATATATCACAGATTGGTTGTGGCAAGCGACTGGGTGGCCATAATAACTTGTCTCAAAATCATATCATGCATAAAATAACAGGCTAAGGGTTGTGGTTGAAAAATCATAGGTAATTTATGCATCAAAGGGATCCAGTGAGCTTGTCGTGCTTATCCGGCGAAGGGGAAGGGGAGCTCGCGTAACTGGCTTCTAGCTCCACTGCCTGGCGTAGACTTGCAGATCTGGCCTCCATGAGACGGCACGAACGCTCCAATAACTATGCGACATGAACAAGCAAACATACAAACCAGCAAGTAAACAAACAAATATTTAGTATAGTGGTCAGAATAGCGATATATGGATGGGCAGAGTCTTGAGTAGAATCTGTTTCATGTGGTGTTGAGGTACTACTAGTGGTGGAGCGGAGGTGCTTACCAGGAGGGTGGACTGGAGGCGAAGCGACACTGTGCATGTAGCCGGCAGAGCGGAGTAACTGAGTGGGTGGGGTGTTTGCCTTGGCTGAGGGTGTTGAGTGTGTGGAGTGGGAGAGGGTAGTTGGGTGTATTTATAGCTGGGTGTATGTGGTGTAGCTCAGTGAAGTTTACTATTGGTGAGAATAGTGACGAAAGAATCGTATGACTTAGCATGGACAGGAGAGTTATAGGCAGTGTTGGGGACTTGTTCTCAAATGCTATAAGTTAAGAACAAGGCAACACAGAAAATGCTAAACGTTACAGTCCTTCGTCCTTCGAAGCATTATTTCCCTTGGGATATAATGATCTTCGGACGAAGGTTGTGAAGGGCATACCTTCATCGATGCAACATATAATGGTGAAGAAAGAATCATATAAAACATAAAAGATAATATAAACAGTCATATGTTATTATTAGCTCATTTCTATTTTATCACTATGGGAAAATAGAAATGATAACAAATTACAAGTGTACCTTCGGCCTGAAAGAAGGTAAAAATACAAGCGTGGCGCGAAAGCAAATACCCAGTCAGCGTGAATAGTACGGGAGCACAGTTCATCTATTTATAGGCACGGGACGCAACCCATGTAAAATTACACCCATGTCCTTTACATTTGCTAATAACTCTATATTAATCCGTCGAGGTCTAAATAGCCTTTTCATCTTTAAGTCGGTTTCCTTTTCTGTTATCATGCCGAAGCTCTTCTGCGCACAGGTTCGGCTCTGCGCCATCCTTCGTATTCCGTTTGTGCTTCTTCACACTGTAGCTTTAACTCAAGTCCGAAGATACCTGTTCATGCATTATACTTCTAGAAACATTGTTAAATCATGTTTTTGAGGACCTTCGGAAGCCGAAGGCCCCCAATAGTAGCCCCTCGCAATATTAATTTGTTAGAATGATAAATTCAGATTGCGATATGGACGAAGGCCCTAAGCCGAAGGTCCGAAAAAACACCTTCCCTTTGCTAGAATAGCAACAGTCACTGACAAGCGAGTCCTTCCAGTTTTCAACGCACTAGGCGTATAAATAAGAGCGCACCACAAGCTCATTTGGCACGCTTTCTTGCCATCTGCTCTTGCTTACTCAATTTCTAGCTCTTGCGCACCAACATTTGCTTGGCTTTTTTTTAAAAAAAATTAAGCTTCGGCTTTGAGAGTACTTTTTCAGCATTTCCGAAGATGTCTCAAGATAAAAAAGCTGTTGCTGAAACGAAGCTTAGCCTTTCTGAGGAGAAGAATCTTGGCTTTCTTGAATCAATAGCGAAGACAAATACAGAGAAGATTACAAGAGAGATTTTGGAAGGTTTATCTGAAGACACTGGTGATAGTGACAGTTATGATGTGGAAAGTGGTGGCAAAGACTCCGAAGATCGACCCTGGCGACCAAGTCATACAGTTTTCGGAAAATCAACTATTAAACAGAGTCATCTCGACAATATGAGGGGAAGGTATTTTCGAGATGTGTCTATTTTGAGGGCTGACAACGGAGACAAGACTTCTCCTACTCCCGAAGAGAACGAAGTCGTGATCTTCCGAAGCTTCTTCAACGCTGGACTTCGGTTCCCCCTAAGCAGTTTTGTGGTGGAAGTTCTGAAGACATACCAAGTTTACTTTCATCAAATTACGCCTGAAGCGATCATAAGAATGGGGATCTTCGTATGGGCTGTAAGGAGTCAAGGCTTGGAGCCAAATGCAAAAAGTTTTTGCAATATGCATGAACTATTATATGAGACAAAACCCTGGGGTAAGGAGCAGTATCATAACAATTTTGGTTGCTATAGCTTCGTTGCTCGCTCTGGGTCAAGCTGCCCCGTGCCAACCTTTCGGAAAAGATGGCATGGAGATTGGATGAAAGAATGGTTCTACGTGAAAAATGATTTAAAGGCACGAGAGGATATTAAAGGGATTATCATGCGCCCTATCTGGCAATGCTTCGGCCTTCGGAAACTGAAGGTAGAAATTGACGAAGCGGCTGAAGAATGTCGCAAGGCCTTCGGCTTAGTCTGCTCTTTCATCGGGACAAGAGACTTAGTTCAAGAGCACGTGGCCTACAGGATATGGCCATTGGTAGCCAACTAGGAGATGCCAAAAGGATCCATCAGCAATCCCCATGAAGGTGGTTTGGTTCGACTAAAATATACCTTCAGGTTTAGAGACCAGTTTATCGAGCCAAACGACGACTGGCTGAAAAGCGTCGAAGCTACAAGCGATGAGCTGCTTGGGCTGTATTCCAAAGCGGAAGACAATGCGCTATCTACGGCCTTCGGAGGCCGGAAAAAGAAGAGACTAAATAGAGTTTTTCATGCTATTGGGTTCATGTACCCTGACTACCGCTACCTGACGTGGGGGCAAAAAAGGAAGAATGCAACTTCCAGGAAAGACGATGCTTCAGCTGCTCCAAGCGAGCCCACGTCGAAGAGCAAAAAGGTGAAAGTCCTTACTCACCGACTGCGCTTCATCGAACCAGCCATAGTGCCCAAATTTGGCGGTGAAACATCTTCGGCGACCGAAGCCAAAGAACCTATGATTACACAGAAAACTGAAGAGCCGGCTGCAATGCCGAAGGCGTCATCAGCCAAATCAGATGAGTCAAAGGCCACTAATATTGAAGAGATAGCGGTCGAGAAAACAAAGGCACTAGAAGTTATAAGCCCTTCAGCAGAGGTGACAATGCCGAAGGCACAAAAGGATCTTACAACGACTCCCAAGAGGAGGAGGATGGTGAACGTACTAGATGTGCTGGAAACAATAAAAACTTCAAGCTCTACTCCAAAGAAGACTGTCGAAGCTTTGAAACCACAAATTGAGGCAAAACTATCCGAAGCCAAAGCTGCCAAGAGCCAAGCCAAGACCAAAGCTGGGCCCTCAGAGCCTGCCAAGGAGAAATCCTTGGAAATAGAAGAAGAAACGGAAAAAGAGGCTGCAGAAGAAATTTTGTCTGAAAAAACTGCTATTCCTATTCCCGAAGCATCTTCTGAAGCTCTCGATTATATTATATGACATGCTTCAGGAAAGAGGTTATCTGTAGAAGAGAAGCGAGAAGCCCAATGTTATGCCCAGAGACTGAAATATCCGAAAGGGGCATTGATATTCAACGGCAGTGGAGAAGAAGACTTCTTGTATTGTCTCCTGGACAACAAAGAGATTTCTGTCTGCCGAGAGATGAGCAGGAGCTTCGAATTCTCGACACTAGAAGAGGGGCTCTCGGTGCTATCAAAAGATGAACTGGCTGATAGCTTAGCATACAATAGCTTAAAGGTAAGAGAATTAGATTCTTGTACTTAAAAACAAAATTTTCCATTTGCTTATACTTAATACCGCACTCCTTTTGCAGGGCCTTATTCTCAGCAACACCCTCAGGGCGGAAAAAAGTGCCGAAGACGAAGGATGTACTATAGCTTTGAGCAACCTTCGTTCCGAAGTAATTGAACTAAGGAACGAAGGTCTTGAAAAAGATAAAATATTAAACTCATTAGTGAATAGGATAAAAGAAGACGAAGCTACTTCCAAAGCCCAATCTGAAGCTCAGAAATGCGAAATTGAAGATCTTCGGAAACAGCTGGCTGAGGCGAATTTAAAATGCGCTATCGCCGAAGCTGACCGAGACGCCAGTAACTATTGGAAAAATTATTGGGAGAAGACAGTTGTAGAACTTCGCTCTTCAAAAGAGAAATGTTATGAAAAATCTATAGAATGTGTAGATAAAATAAAAACTAGCTTCGCCAAATTTGGCGCATACTCTAGCGAGGATAACTTCGTAAGAGGCGATCCTGAGGGCCCGATTGACTGGATCAGCAACGAGGCCGAAGCTTTTGAGGAAATTTTGAGCGGTCGTGGGGATGTCTGCGCCTTCTCAGGTGCCAGAGGGATTGTGGCTATTTTGGAGAAGTCTGGTTGCGAGCATGTGAAAGCTTTGGCCCAAACCGAAGCTACTTTATCCATTGAAGATACAAAAGACCCCTCGGCCGAAGCAAGCTTAGTTGGCGGAAAATTCTTCACTGACATCTGGGAGAATGGTGGCCGAGGGATGGCCCACGAGATAATAAAAAAGAGCGAAAAAGATTCTCACGATGCAAAAGAAGCAACAAAGGCAGCTGAGAAAGCTGCGGAACTCGAGAGGCGGATAGGTATTGCTTAATAACTTTTAACTTTATTTTCTAATTTTGTGACTTCGAACTTATTTACGTTTTCTACCGCAGCTGAACTATCTCCTTCCCCAGAGCTCTTCGAGACAACGGTCGACCCAGAAGCAAAGAAAGAAGATGAGATCATTAAAATGGTCGAAGCTATTTTGGACAAAGTTGTTGCTCAACTGTTAAACGAAACTGCAGAAGCAGTTTTAAAAGAAGAATAGCTGTTATTGTAAAGACATTTGGAATGTAATATTTGCTGAACAAAGTGTGTAACATCTTGTAGTCTTGAATGTAATATATAAGCTATTTGTGACTCAATTCTTTACGATGCATGAAACTTTACGTACATACCATTTTTGAGCCTTTGGCGAAAAAACACCTTCCCTTCTTTTCATGCTTCGTGAAGAATATCCATATTCCGTAAAAACATTAAGCTTCGTGAGCAATAGATTTCTTTCCACATTAGAGTTGATGAAGCTGCACTTCTTCAAAACATTTTGGGCCTTGGCACAACTTCTTTGAAGCAATTTCCAAAGATCAATATTATATCCCCTTCTTGTGCCATTGATGCGATATGATGTATGATGTTATGCTATGCGAATGATGTGATGATGTTATGCTATGCAAAATGATATTCGGGCCGAAGATACACACACATTCCCTCAGTGGTATACACAATCACTTTGCAGTTTATTTTTCGGCTTCACCGCTTATTTTTTGGTGTATCAGCGTTGACTTTTCGCTGTAAGTTCTACATCCCCTTAGGAACGTCTTTTGAACTTCTTCGCCTTCTATTTCGGCGGTATTCGCGTTGACTTTTTGCGCTTCGCCTTATATTTTGGTGGAATCAACGTTTATTTTTCGATGTAAGCTCTGCATTCCCTTTGGAACGAGTTTTGAGCAGAAAACTTACGCTGCGCTCCCTTAGGAACGACTTTTTGTAGCTTCGGCAAGCTTACGCTGCGTTCCGTAGAACAACTTTTTGTAGCTTCGGAGATGTTTGTTGTAGCCACAAGTTCTCTTAGGAACGAATTTTCATGCTTCGGCAACTTTCGGACTTCGTAAGTCTGTGAAGAAGGTATATTATATCATGACAATAATGAAGCTGTTACAAGAATCTAAAAACAACAAAAGGAACTGTGCTTTCAATGATTGCCCCTTATTAAAAAGAAAATGATGGCGAATGCAAAAAACTGTTGCAGAGGTAGGATATCTTCTAGTAGATGTGCTTCGATTCTGGCACAGTGTTGTTGACTGTGCGAGCTTCGGACTCCTCTTTGAAGTCTCGTTACTGGTGAGTGTGCTGGCTCCCTTCTGGCTGCTGGCCTCGTTGCGTTGGTGGTGGAGGTGGAGGATGTTGCCAAGATGCCTGAGGTTGACTTGCCGAAGCAACAGAAGCTGTAGGATGGTTACCCACATACTCTGGGATGTATGGTGAATGATACGAAGCAGTATGCATAACTTGCTTCAGCTGGTTCTGTTAGGCTGCAGCTTCTGCTATCTCCTTCTGTTTCTGGATGGTGACATGGCACATCCTTGTAGTATGGCCCTTGTCCTCACCGTAGAATAGACAATAAATTTTCCTAGGCTTATCCCCAAACCTTCCACTGAAGCCCCTGGCGCATCTGCTCCTTGGGGCTGAAGGCCGAGGATAGCTTTGTTGCTGTCCCAAAGCTTGGGAAGAATATTGTGGCCTCTGTTGCTGACTTCCTCTATCGTCATTCTGAGCGGAGTGGATCGACCTGACGTGCCTTGGGTGAATTCTCCCTCCGAAGCCCCTAGTCATTTCGGAGAACCTGTAAGCTTCCTCCCTTCTCTGACGAAAGTCATTGTCAGTGCGAATGTATTCATCCATCTTTTGGAGCAGCTTCTCTAGAGTCTGAGGGGGTTTCTTGGCGAAGTGTTGGGCCGTAGGTCCTAGCCGAAGCCCCTTGATCATGGCCTCAATGACAATTTCATTGGGCACCGTTGGCGCCTGTGCCCTCAGACGCAAGAACCTTCGAACATACGCCTGAAGGTATTCTTCGTGATCTTGGGTGCACTAGAACAAAGCTTGAGCGGTGACCGGCTTCGTCTGAAACCCTTGGAAACTGGTGATCAGCATGTCCTTCAGCTTCTACCATGATGTGACTGTTCCTAGCCGAAGAGAGGACTACCAGGTTTGTGCAACATTCTTTACTGCCATGACGAAAGACTTCACCATGATTGCAGTATTGCCACCATACGAAGATATGGTCGCTTCGTAGCTCATCAGAAACTGCTTCGGATCTGAGTGTCCGTCATACATGGGGAGCTAGGGGTGGCTTGTAAGACGGGGGCCAAGGTGTAGCCTGTAGTTCTGCTGACACAGAAGAAGCATCATCAAATGTATACCAGTCATCCTTGTTGAAGAAGCCCTCTTGATGATGCTCTCTATGCTGGGGCCTTCGATTTTGCTCATCTTGAGCAAGATGACGAACTTCTTCAGTGGCTTCATCTATCTGCCTTTGTAGGTCAGCTAGCCGAGCCATCTTTTCCTTCTTCCTTTGCACTTGCTGATGGAGCATCTCCATATTCCTGATTTCTTGGTCCAAGTCATCCTCCTGGGGCATTGGACTGGTGGCTTTCCTCTTCTGGCTTCTGGCCTCTCGAAGAGAAAGAGTGTCCTGGTTTGGGTCCAGCGACTGCAGAGCGGCAGCCCTTGTCACTGAAGCTTTCTTTGGCGGCATGATGAAGGTCGATGCTTGCCGAAGGTGGTCGAAAAGGGTTCACCGGAGGTGGACGCCAATGTTGGGGACTTGTTCTCAAATGCTATAAGTTAAGAACAAGGCAACACAGAAAATGTTAAACGTTACAGTCCTTTCTCCTTCGAAGCATTATTTCCCTTGGGATATAATGATCTTCGGACAAAAATTGTGAAGGGCATACCTTCATCGATGCAACATATAATGGTGAAGAAAGAAACATATAAAACATAAAAGATAATATAAACAGTCATATGTTATTATTAGCTCATTTCTATTTTATCACTCTGGGAAAATAGAAATGATAACAAATTACAAGTGTACCTTCGGCCTAAAAGAAGGTAAAAATACAAGCGTGGCGCGAAAGCAAATACCCAGTCAGCGTGAACAGTACGGGAGCACTATTCATCTATTTATAGGCACGGGACGCAACCCATGTAAAATTACACCCATGTCCTTTACATTTGCTAATAACTCTATATTAATCCATCGAGGTCTAAATAGCCTTTTCATCTTTAAGTCGGTTTCCTTTTCTGTTATCATGCCGAAGCTCTTCTGCGCACAGCTTCGGCTCTACGCCATCCTTCGTATTCCTTTTGTGCTTCAAACTGTGGCTTTAACTCAAGTCCAAAGATACCTGTTCATGCATTATACTTCCATAAACATTATTAAATCATGTTTTTGAGGACCTTCGGAAGCCGAAGGCCCCCAACAAGGCAGAATATGGGACAAGAGTATTTTGGGAGTTTTTTGGAATATGAACCATGCTTAAGGGATGACATGGTTGGATAGGGAATAGTTTGACAAGAATTTTAGAAACAAGAATGACTGAAATCTGAGTTTGGCTGGAGGAGTTTTGGATTTTATAATCATAGGGAGAAAAACAAAAGGAAAGAAATATTCTAGAATTTGAATATTTAGAGATATTTGGAAAATCAAAAATACAAATGTATTTTTGAGCGGGGTGCGAGGAATTATTTTTGGGCTGTTCTTGGGTAGAGGTTTATGTTGGTGGAAACTGTTCCTACCTAATGTGTCACATCAGACAACAGTAAGGCGGGACCCAAATAGCTGGGATGCTGTGGTATTCTGGTCCAAGTGGGTTGTGGTATCTTGGGCCAGGTTTTATAGGATTGAAGATGTATCCATACAAACATGGTTCGTCCTTTCCTTTTTGGAAGTCTGGCTTGAAAGAATCCCAAAGTTAAGCATGCTCAACTTGGAGAAATCTGGGATAGGGTGACCAGATGGGAAGTTCCCTACTGGAAGGAAAATCACAATCACCGGAGTTCGTATGACTGGAATATGGGTCTGGATGGTCTTAGGTGGACTGGACAGCATGACGGATGAATAGTTGAAATTTGGGGTAATCAGATGATCGAATGAATAGTAATGATGAATAGTGACGACTGGAAAAATTACCGTAGATATCATTGATGAATAGTGTCGATGAATAGTAACAGTGAATAGTGATGGTGAATAGTTCATACTGAACGAAGGATGAACGATGAATAGTGACGATGAACGAACGATGAATAGGAACTATAAATGAACGGACGAACGATCAAATGATCAGACGAACGAACGATCGGAATTTCGGCTACATAACGGCATGGACAAAGATTATATGGAAGAACGATGAATAGGGACGATGAACGATGAATAGGAACTATGAACGAACGATGAACGATCGAATGATCGAACGAACGGAACGATCGGAATTTCGGCAGCATAACGGCAGGAAAAAGATTATTTGGACGAACGATCGAACGAACGGACAAACGAACCATGAACGATCAGACGACCGATCGAATGATCGGACGAACGAACGAACAAACTAAGAACAGGTGGACGAACGATCGAAGAACGACCGAACGATCCTTGTGCTAGTGTGTGCTTGTGTGGGAAGTGGAGTGGGAGTGGGCGTGTTGGGGGGGGGGGAGGAAGTTGCCATGAAATGGCTTGGGGTGGGATGAGAGGAGGCCCTTGCCCCTCTATTTATAGCCATGGTGGAGGGATTAGGGGAGGGATGAGAGGATTAGTGGGAGGATGAGAGGATTAGTGGAAGATTAGCATGGATTTGTCTTATATAAGTGTAATTAGCTTGTAGAGCTCACCGTATGACACCGGAGGCATACGTATACATATGAGCATGAGGAAAGTTATGGAGAAAATATTTGTAGGGACTTGAAAAATGATTCTGAAGGTATTTCTCGGGAAGAAAATACTTGGAGATATATCGGTGGAATATTTGGGCAGTATTTCTGAAAGAGTTTGAGGGTGATCACTGAGGAAATATTTGTAGGATATTTTGAAGATAATATAGACCACTATATTTTATTTGTTGATATCAACTTGCAAACAAACATTTTGAAATGAAATTTGAAATTCATTTTGAAGTTAGAGTGAGTTTGAGAAAATTTCAAGATTTGAATTTTTGGGATGCTACAAAGTGGATCCTTAAAAATCCAATTTTACTTGTCAGGTTAAGTAAGATTACCTGTCTCTAGAGTTCTTTCTACCCTAGTTCAATCACTTGACCTGTACTAGCCAATTTCTTAACAACCCTTCATCTTCACTGGAGTTCTACGTGTAAGTCAGTGACCAAATCTTCATAACCGCGAAGGTACGGTGATCCGAATCGATTATACTCAACTGAGGATCTCCAATCACACGACATATGTAGCACTTAACCCTTGCATATGTCAACTCGCCACCAGGGGTTCTTAAGACCAAATCAGGTTCACGCCAACCGAGAGCACAAATACACCACCGTCCAACCTCTTGCCACGGAGGGTACACGCTACTCTCGCCATCTCTCCACTTCCATTATGTGGTATCTTATTCTGGTATTAGTCTGCCCGAGGCAAAGCTTACCCATGACGAGACATGTGACCAATTAAAGGGTCCTCAGTCATCAAGCCTACATCGAGACGGTCCTTAATCGACTCAGACGGAGACACTACACCGAGACTCTCTTCTCATACAAGTCACCCGCCCGGTCTCAGCTTAATCATTTCAAACCCAAAGATTGGTACCTGGTAGAGGTACATCTTTTCCTGATGTTGGACCCATCATGGCCATGATGGATCCACCATCAAGTTTTATTTTCAAAAACATCCCTCCCACTTTGCAACATCATTTTTGAGAAAACAAAACATTTTGTTTTGCTAAAGCAGGACTAAGCATAAGAAAACTTTTTGTAAAACAGGGATTAGGGAATAATCCAAGGAAGGAAATGCAGCAAGAGTTTAGCAAACAACTCCTATCACCTAATGCATCAAACAAGTGAGAAAGAGTTTTAAAAGTAATAAGGAGGTGGCAAATGCACCGGGGCTTGCCTTGGTTTACAGGTGAATCAGGCTCGGTCCCTCAGATGTCAAAATAGAAACAGCTGCCTGTCTGATGTTCTGCAGGTGGTGGTGTCTTCTCTTCTTCTACTTCTTCGTTTTCTAAATATAACCATACATAATAATGAATGCCCATGTAATGATTATGAGAGTGCAAAGATAATAAGAGTTGATTATCTAAAGTCTTGAATACAATTTTCCTTCACGGTACTCTAGAGAATCAGAGTTTCTAGAGTCAATATAGGAATTCAAAGGGCAAGGGGGTAGGGTTTTGGGTTCTAAGTATCAAACAAGGTCCAAATCATACCAAACTCTACCCAAGGCTTCTAAATATTATATAAGGGTCATCTAAAAAGTTTAGGGATTTTTGGGATTATTATTGATATTCTAAAAATCCAGAAACAAAGTTTTAGATTGTTTTAAATACTCTATAATTTTTGTTTGGACTAAAAATCATGAAACTATTTTTTATTAAATTCTATATGAAATTAGGAATCTGCAAAATTGGTTTGGCATTTTTACCATTTTTCTACAATTTTCTAGAATTGTTTTAGCTCTGGCAGAAAAAGAAAAGGAAAAGGGAATGAACAGTGTTGGACATAAACTATTCTAGTCGGCCCAGTCCGCACAGGAAACCGGGACGCGCCCGCGCGCGCGCGCACCCACATGTAGCCTTTACACAAAGGCCCCTGCTGACCTGCAAAATGCGCTAAGAACCCTCGGCCACTATTTATCGTCTCACTGACAAATGCACCGAGGTCCTTAGAACTTTGTTTCTTCTCCAAATAGGTCCCTGACCACGGCGCGCTCGCCGGTCATCACTGACGCGGCCCGTACTCGCCATGGCCAGCGACGGCTACCTCGTCTAGCTACCGAGAGGACATAACCGACCAAGGGTGACCTAGGAACACTCGCCAATTTGGCATGAACACACTGAGAACTGCTGCCCACGTGCACGGCGGAAACCATGACCACGAGCTCGCGTTCCCGTTTAACCCTGGCTGAATTGACCATACGGTGGCCACGATGAGCATCCAGTGCATACCAAGTTGCGAAAATGGCACTTGAGAGGCGTAGAACCTTACCAGAGTGGGCTGGCCACGGATGAGCTATCCACGGTGGCTTAGAGACCCGAGTTGGGGGAAAATGGTGTCGCGGCGGCTCTGAGTAAAATTGGGGGTGGAGATTGGGGCTACACGGCCATTAGGAACTGTAGTTTCACCGTGCACACTCAATTTGAGAGGAGGGGGCGGAGGCTGTGCGAATTTGGGCTTGGATCATCACACTGGGTGGAGGTGTGCATACCCTGCCGTGGATCAAGGTGCTATTTATAGCCACGGCGGCTCGGCTAGCGATCTCCGGCCACGTAAAGCATCGTTAGAGCATGCCTACCACGTCGGTAAGAGACGCAGTGAGGGAGATCGAGGCATGGGTGACACCGTGGCAAACGTTAATCGAGTCACGATGGTCGCCGGTGACTAACTTCGGCCACGCGTGGCTCGGCCCGCGGAACGATGCCACGTACCGAGTTACTCCCAAGCGATCAAATCCTCACCGATTCATCCAAGTTCATCCAAATCTACAGTGTCGTAGATCTTTTGGTGTTCTTCAGATTTTCGTCAGTGCTTGATCTTCAGTTTTTGTCTGAACCGACTACCTTCTTCCCTCTTTATCTCTGGATTTTTGTTAAGAACAAGGCAACCTTTCTTAACAAAATTTGTTCACTAAACATCAGTCTACAAACTCACTATAGGATTCTTGGGTCAAAACCGAACGAATTCAAAGATATGGTGTGCACAAATTGGTCCCATATCACGGTGACCATTTCTGATTACCGTTTCAGTTTCAGTTAACTCGTTACCAGTCTGACAGCGCAACTTTGGGCTTGCTTTTCTCCAATTTTTGTGTAACAACCGAAGAGGATGTCTGATCAAAGTTATTCTCCTATGATAGATCTACCAAATTGATGTGGTGACCTAGGGCAAAAACCTTATAATTTGGCAGATATAAGGCTCCAAAGTTGAGCTAATTACACTGATTTCAAACTTAGTCAATAGGGTTCAAGTGTGGTTTTTTTGCAAATTAGTCCAAAACTCATGGTTTAACTTGCAAACCTACTTATTTGTGAACCATATGACTTAAGACACTTTATTATCATGGTTTTTGCACTTTAGTCCAAAGGAGCACTAATTTTGCACTTTGCCCCCTAGGGTTTAGGTTTAGGGCTTTCCAGGGTTCTTTTTGCAGTTTTTGATACTTCTAGGTTTGGGATCCCACTTGAGTTCATCCATGGTGACACTTTATGATTATTTCTAACAAGTTTTGAAGTTTTCTTTTGTTTAAGCCTTGTTTGCTCTATTATACCCAATCCAGGGTTGAATACCCTACTCTAGGGTTCGATTCACAAAATGCCATAACAATACAACTTGTTTGAAATTTTTGCCTAGTGAATGCACTCTAGGTGTGTCAAACATATGAAATGCCAATGCTGATGATGTTATGATCAAGTTTTAGTGACAGTAACACCAGGGGTGTTACATCCTTCCCCCCATAAAAGAATCTCGTCCCGAGATTAAAAGTTCTAGGGTAAGTAATGGAAAAGGAAATGCTTCACTCTTTTATTTCCTTATTCTTGGTACAAGGTAGGGGTGGTTTGGGGTTCACTCCTTTATTAAAACAAATATATACATATCACAATTTACATGAGGCTAGAAAGCCTGGAAAATTCTTTTCTAAAAAGTCCCGAGTTTCCCATGTAGCCTCATCTTCTTCGGGTAAATGCTGGTTCCACTGTATCTTGTAAAACTTGAGAGTTCTTCTTCGGGTAATTCTGTCCTTTTGATCCAAGACTCGAATAGGGTGTTCTGAATATGTCAAGTCTAGTTCTAGGACAACATCTGTTACTTCAATGGTTTGATCTGGAACCCAAAGACACTTCTTCAATTGAGACACATGGAACACATTATGCACTGCAGACAAGGCTTCGGGTAACTGAAGTCGGTACGCCACCGGTCCATATCTTTCAAGGATAGGAAAAGGACCAATATACCGGGGTGCAAGCTTCCCTTTAACCCCGAAACGCGATATCCCCTTTATTTGTGAAACTTTCAGGTAGACATAATCTCCCACAAGAAAGTACAAGGGTTATCGTCGCTTGTCTGCATAACTCTTCTGACGATCTTGAGCTTTCTTCAGATTATGGATTATTATTTGAACTTTTTCTTCTGTCTCTTTTACCATATCAGGCCTGAAGAAGTACCTTTCACCTGGTTCAGACCAATTTAGCGGAGTACGACATCGTCGTCCATATAAGGCTTCGAAAGGTGCCATCTTAATGCTTTCTTGATAGCTATTATTATATGAGAACTCCACTAATGGTAAACAATCATCCCATTTTTGTGGGAATTCCAGAACACATGCTCGCAACATATCTTCAAGTATTTGGTTTACCCTCTCAATTTGACCACTGGTTTGAGGATGATAGGTCGAACTGTGGAGCAATTTAGTACCCAAGGACTTGTGAATTTCTTCCCAGAATTTGGACACAAATTGAGGTCCACGATCCGACACTATAGTCTTTGGAATACCGTGCAAACTAAGAATATGAGCAATGTACAGTTCCGCATATGTGAGGACTAGGTAATATGTTTTGACTGGCAGAAAATGAGCAATTTTCGTAAGCCGATCAACAATAACCCAGATGGAATCATATCCTTTTGCTGTTCTGGGTAATCCCACAATAAAGTCCATACTAATATCTTACAATTTCCATGTTGGTATTGGTAGAGATTGTAATGGATCGGCAGTCTTCATATGTATGGCTTTGACACGTTTGCATGTGTCATATCTTGCCACATATCGTGCAATCTCGATCTTCATCTTTGTCCACCAATAATGTTGCTTTAGATCATGATACATCTTAGTGCTTCCAGGATGAATAGAATAGTGACTAAGATGCACTTCATCTAATATTTGCTGGCGGATCACTTTATTCTTTGGCACAACTATGCGGTTGTTGAACCATACAATGCCTTGATCGTCTTTCCTAAAGCACTTGGCTTTTCCGGCTTCTATCTTTTCATGGATGTGCTTCATACCCTCATTATCCTTTTGAGCATCCATTATCCTTTGTAGAAGGACTAACTCAAGCTTTAGTTGATTTGAAGTTCCATGCTAAATCATTCCCAGGTTCAAATTCTCCATTTCTTGGCATAACATAATGTCAGAAGTCTCCATCGTCAGACAATGACAAAAAGTCTTGCGACTCAAGGCATCTGCCACTACATTAGCTTTGTCTGGGTGATAATGAATCTCCAGTTCATAATCCTTAATAAGCTCAAGCCATCGCCTTTGTCTCATGTTCAACTCTGACTGGGTGAAGATATACTTCAAGCTTTTATGATCTGTATAAATGTGACAGATATTACCCAGCTGATAATGACGCCAGATTTTTAGGGCATGAACCACTGCAGCTTTCTCCAGATTATGAGTCAGATAATGTTCCTCATGTCGACGTAACTGCCTTGAAGCATAAGCTATCACTCGGCCTTCATGCATTAAAACACAGCCGAGACCACTGCCTGATGCGTCACAATACACATCAAAGGGTTTTTCAATATCCGATTGAGCCAATACGGGAGCAGTGGTTAATAATACCTTCAATTGTTCAAAGGCTTCGTTACACTCTGAAGACCAATTAAACTTAGTATCATTCTTCGATAAACTTATGATTGGTTTCACAAGCTTGGAAAAATCTGGTATAAATCGGCGGTAATAGCTAGCTAGTCCAAGGAAACTTCAGACTTGATGTACAGTGGTTGGGGGTTTCCACTCCAAAATATCCTTGACTTTGCTAGGATCCACCGCAATCCCCTTGGCAGATAATACATGTCCTAGAAATTGGATTTCTTCCAGCCAGAATGCGCACTTACTGAACTTAGCATATAACTGATGTTCTCTCAAGCGCGTCAACACGATCCGCAAGTGCCGGGCATGCTCCTCTTCATTCTTGGAGTATATTAAGATATCGTCGATGAATACCACCACAAACTTGTCCAACTTAGGCATAAATACTGAGTTCATCAAATAAGTGAAGTGGGTAGGAGCATTTGTGAGTCCGAAAGACATAACCAAATATTCAAATAACCCATACCGCGTAGTGAATGCGGTCTTTGGTATATCTTCGGGTCGGATACGGATCTAATGATATCCCGACCTGAGGTCAATCTTGGAGAATATCCTTGCTCCAGTTAGTTGATCAAATAGAATGTCAATTCGTGGAAGAGGGTACTTATTTTTGATAGTAACCTCATTAAGGGGTCTATAATCCACACACAGTCGAAGTGTTTGGTCCTTCTTCTTGACGAAGATGGCTAGACAACCCCATGGTGACGAGCTTGGCCGGATAAATCCCTTCGCTAGTAGATCTTGCAATTGGGCCTTGAGTTCTACCAGCTCATTTTGGAGGCATTCGGTACGATCTTCTAGAAATGGGAGTCGTACCGGGCTTCAAATCAATTACAAATTCTACATCTCTTTCTGGTGGCAATCTAGGCAAATCTTCTGGAAAGACGTCTGGGAACTCACATACTACCTGAATATCTTTGATCTCCAGTATGATATCTTCATATACACTGCCAAATGGTTTAGCCGGAATGGCTATGTTGATAGTCAAGAGAACCTCTTCTTGGCCATAATTCAATTTGGTACTTCTCAATTCAGTATTGAGAATAGCTTTATGTTGGGCTAACCAATTCATGCCCAAAATTACATCTATGTCTTGGCCTTTCAGAACAATCATATTTGTAGGAATGTCCCGTCCAGCCAATGTTACGGGCACTTGGAAAGCCACTTCTTTAGTAAATATTTTTCCCCCAGGCGAATGAATTTTAAACCCTTCCCTTGATTCATGGTATGGAATGCAATGTTGCTCCACAAATCTCTTGCTTATGAATGTATGTGAAGCACCTGAATCAAAAAGAATAATTGCAGGGTGATTGGCCACTAGAAACGTACCCATCATAACCGGTTCGTCGTCCGGTGTTGTGGCCACTTGGGTATAATAAATTCGTCCTGTTTTCCTTGTATTCTTGCCCGCGGTATTGGTTGCCGCATTTCCCTTCCCTTGAGAAGAATTCCCAGAACTTTGCTGATTATTTGAGCGATTCTGCTTCTGATATGGACAGTCCTTAATGAAGTGTCCAGACTTTCCACAGTTGAAACAGCCAGTTGAAGAACTAGGGAGGGCAGGGAAACGAGTGCCAGGGGCACCCGGCTGACTTGTTGGAGTGGGGGAAGTGGCGAGGCGAATAAAGACCGGTTGCTTAAATGGGTAGGAGGGTGGGCGTGCGAAAGAGCGATTCGAATTGAAAGGTCGGATTACCAACCTTTGTCTTTTCTCGGGGCCCTGATTGGGCCTGTCGCCTCCATAACCCTTGGATTTTCCGGATCCTGCATATTTAGCCTCAACTGCCAGTGCTGTGCTGATAGCCCTTCCATAAGTAAAGTCGATGTAGGTGGCCATCTTTCTTTGCATTCGATCATTCAAGCCTCTCATGAAACAATTCCTTTTCTTCAAATTTGTGTTGACTTGATCGATTGCATATTGGGATAAGTGATTAAATTTATTGAGATACAGGGTAACAATATCCCCGCCTTGTTTCAACTTCATGAACTCCTCCTGCTTCATGTGGAGAACTCCTTCAGGTATATAGTGCTCTTTGAAGGCCAACTTGAACTCATCCCAAGTTACTTGATGACCAGCCGGTTGAATGGCTATAAAATTTCCCCACCAAGTGCTGCAGGGCCACACAATTGTTGGGCTGCGAATAGGGGCTTCTAAGTTTCTGAACACCGAAGGAGCCCGAACTTCTGTTCAATGACACGGATCCATTCATCCGCTTCGAGAGGGTCCTCTACTTTAACAAACAATGGAGGGCGCGTCTCAGAGAAATCCAGATAAGTTGTCTCATGGGGGCCTTGCGGATATGCGCGCCCGCCTTGTTGTTGTAGTTGTTGACTTGCCATTTCCTGTAGAAATCGGGTATTGTCTGCTGTAGCGTTAACCAAGGCAGCGATGGCCTCGGCTAAAGTGGGAGGTACTGGAGGTGGGTTTGGTGTTGCTTCCCTTCCACTAGAGGTCCCTTCACCATCCTGAGAACGAGTCTTGGAAGGCATCTGAGGCAACAAACATTGAAAAGAATATAATATGCCAAAGAAAACCATCCATTATACATAATTGAAAAGGGTAATGTTACAAACTCGAATTTTACAACAAGATTACACTTCCTATTATACATTACTACTACTTCTATACTATACTATTCTTGCATCTTGTCACTCTTAGTAGCCTCGCTGTCTGGAGTAGGAGACCACTCATCCACCAACTTCATAGAGGGAGGGGGCCTGAACAAGTCCAGTTCACCAACAAAGGCTTCTCCCGCTGTCCTAGAAGGTCCGGCTTCCGTCCCGACAGGATCCGCAGGTACATTGGGATGCAGTTGAGAATACAATACATGAACTTCTTCATGTAATGTATTACAATAAACCTGCAAGTTACGGCTGAGCTAAGCTCCTCCACGCGGGCTCGAGCTTTTGCCTCCTTAGCCCAGGCAAGAGAACGAGAGTTAATCGCCCAATCGAGCGCTAGATCTTGTTCCGCGAGTTGATCTTGCAGGTAGCGGATGCCTGCTCTTAATTCATTTATTCTTTCTCCATTCATGACCCATATGTCATTCCTGCGGCGAAGTTCTGTTTGAAGCTGATCCACTTGGGCTTCCAGATCCCCAATTGGATCGTTGCTACCACTACTGCTATCTTCATGCCGTGGGGCAAGTTGATGACAGGGCACATCGATTGGCCCGGTCGACTTGCGCACAATATTTCTTGTGCACGGCGGCATTTCTTAAGGGGGAAAAACTTATTAGCATAGTTTTTAGCATGATGCATGTGTAACTACAGAATCAACCTTAGTTGATTCACACCTTTTATACATTGCACTCTATATCTGGTCTTTAAATAAGTACTTCAGAAGGAAGCTAGATAAGAAAGAAAGAAAGAAATTTTCTAGGTAAGTCTTAGAAAATTCTTTTGAAGATGCCTCATAAGATCTGCAGAGATGGGCTTCGCTCCGATACCAGCTGTGGCGTAACCTACCAAGTCATTAGGCCCACCTACAATTGTCCTTGTCCAATGGACCTCAGACAACCCTGTAGGTGCCCCTGAATCACTTGACAAGTTTAGTATCTGCTTTTCTTACCATTCCCAAGAGCGTTTCACCCATCGCACAGACATTACAAGCATCGGAGATACAAAAATGCGGAAGCAGTTACATAAACTTACCTTTACTTAAAAGTAAGATAGAGTTAAATATTTACAGACCAGAATATAATATACGAGTGCAGAGTATTATTATTACAAACCATGGGAGGCAAAAACCCCTCCCGATAAGTTCAAGCAAAATTTTTATGGAGGATCCTTTCCTCCTGCAGCTTCACTCCTGGTGCTCTTCCTTTGGTACCACCTTAGAACAGAAACAACAAAAGTTTGTTGCTTCCTCACCTAAAAACAACATGGGACAAAGCCCTGAGTATGGAATTACTCAGCAAGTCTTACTCCACTAAAGAGAAGACTCTCAAGGGTATGCTGGCTTTAAGGGAGTCAATGTAAGGCGTAATAATAGTTAAAGACTCTGTTTGCAGAAATGCTTACTAAAAGTGGATCCTTAAAAATCCAATTTTACTTGTCAGGTTAAGTAAGATTACCTGTCTCTAGAGTTCTTTCTACCCTAGTTCAATCACTTGACCTGTACTAGCCAATTTCTTAACAACCCTTCATCTTCACTGGAGTTCTACGTGTAAGTCAGTGACCAAGTCTTCATAACCACAAAGGTACGGCGATCCAAATCGATTATACTCAGCTGAGGATCCCCAATCACACGACATATGTAGCACTTAACCCTTGCATATGTCAACTCGCCACCGGGGTTCTTAAGACCAGATCAGGTTCACGCCAACCGAGAGGACAGATACACGACCGTCCAGCCTCTTGCCATGGAGGGTACACACTACTCTTGCCATCTCTCCACTCCCATTGCGTGGTATCTTATTCTGGTATTAGTCTGCCCGAGGCAAAGCTTACCCATGACGAGGCATGTGACCAGTTAAAGGGTCCTCGGTCATCAAGCCTACATCGAGACGGTCCTTAATCGACTCTGACGGAAACACTACACCGAGACTCTCTTCTCGTGCAAGTCACCCGCCCGGTCTCAGCTTAATCATTTCAAACCCAAAGTTTGGTACCTGGCAGAGGTACATCTTTTCCGATGTTGGGCACATCATGGCCATGATGGATCCACCATCAAGTTTTATTTTCAAAAACATCCCTCCCACTTTGCAACATCATTTTTGAGAAAACAAAACATTTTGTTTTGCTAAAGCAGGACTAAGCATAAGAAAACTTTTTGTAAAACATGGATTAGGGAATAATCCAAGGAAGGAAATGCAGCAAGAGTTTAGCACACAACTCCTATCACCTAATGCATCAAACAAGTGAGAAAGAATTTTAAAAGTAATAAGGAGGTGGCAAATGCACCGGGGCTTGCCTTGGTTTACAGGTGAATCAGGCTCGATCCCACAGATGTCAAAATAGAAACAGCTGCCTGCCTGATGTTCTGCAGGTGGTGGTGGTGTCTTCTCTTCTTCTACTTCTTCTTTGTTTTCTAAATATAACCATACATAATAATGAATGCCCATGTAATGCTTATGACAGTGCAAAGATAATAAGAGTTGATTATCTAAAGTCTTGAGTACAATTTTCCTTCACGGTACTCTAGAGAATCAGAGTTTCTAGAGTCAATATAGGAATTCAAAGGGCAAGGGGGGTAGGGTTTTGGGTTCTAAGTATCAAACAAGGTCCAAATCATACCAAATTCTACCCAAGGCTTCTAAATATTATATAAGAGTCATCTAAAAAGTTTAGGGATTTTTGGGATTATTATTGATTTTCTAAAAATCCAGAAACAAAGTTTTAGATTGTTTTAAATACTCTATAATTTCTTATTTGGACTAAAAATCATGAAACTATATTTATTAAATTCTATAGAAAATTAGGAATCTAGCAAAATTGGTTTGGCATTTTTACCGTTTTTCTACAATTTTCTAGAATTGTTTTTGCTCTAGCAGAAAAAGAAAAGGAAAAGGGAATGAACAGTGTTGGACAGAAACTATCCCAGTCGGCCCAGTCCGCACAGGAAACCGGGACGCGCCCGCGCGTGTGCGCCCACGTGCAGTCTATACACAAAGGCTCCTGCTGACCTGCAAAATGCGCTAAAAACCCTCGGCCACTATTTATCGTCTCACTGACAAATGCACCAAGGTCCTTAGAACTTTATTTCTTCTCCAAATAGGTCCCTGACCACGGAGCGCTCGCCGGTCATCACTGACGTGGCCCGTACTGGCCATGGCCGGTGACGGCTACCTCGTCTAGCTACCGGGTGGACATAACCGACCAAGGGTGACCTAGGAACACTCGCCAATTTGGCATGAACACACTGAGAACTGTCTGGCCACGTGCACGGCGGAAACCGTGACCACGAGCTCGCGTTCCCGTTCAACCCTGGCCGAATTGACCAAACGGTGGCCACGATGAGCATTCAGTGCATACCAAGTTGCGAAAACGGCACTTGAGAGGCGTAGAACCTTACCAGAGTGGGCTGGCCACGGACGAGCTATCCACGGTGGCTTAGAAACCCGAGTTGGGCGAAAATGGTGTAGCGGCGGCTCTGAGTGAAATTAGGGGTGGAGATTGGGGCTACACGGCCGTTAGGAACTGTAGTTTCACCGTGCACACTAAATTTGAGAGGAGGGGCACAGGCTGTGCGAATTTGGGCTTGGATCATCACACTGGGTGGAGATGTGCATACCCCACCGTGGATCTGGGTGCTATTTATAGCCACGGTGGCTCGGCTAGCGATCTCCGGCCATGGATAGCTTCGTTAGCGCATGCCTACCACGTCGATAAGAGACACAGTGAGGGAGATCGAGGCATGGGTGACACCGCGGCAAAAGTTAATCGAGTCACGGTGGTCGCCGGTGACTAACTCCGGCCACGCGTGGCTCGACCCGCAGAACGATGCCACGTACCGAGTTACTCCTAGGCGATCAAATCCTCACCGATTCATCCAAGTTCATCCAAATCAACACTGCCGTAGATCTTTTGGTGTTCTTCAGATTTTTGTCAGTGCTTGATCTTCAGTTCTTATCTGAACCGACTACCTTCTTCCCTCTTTATCTCTGGATTTTTGTTAAGAACAGGGCAACCTTTCTTAACAAAATTTGTTCACTAAACATCAGTCTACAAACTCATTATTGGATTCTTGGGTCAAAACTGAACAAATTCAAAGATATGGTGTGCACAAATTGGTCCCATATCATGGTGACCATTTCTGATTACCGTTTCAGTTTTAGTTAACTCGTTAACAGTTTGACAGAGCAACTTTGGGCTTGCTTTTCTCCAATTTTTGTGTAACAACTGAAGAGGATGTCTGTATCAAAGTTATTCTCCTATGATAGGTCTACCAAATTGATGTGGTGACCTAGGGCAAAAATCTTATAATTTGGTAGATATAAGGCTCCAAAGTTGAGCTAATTACACTGATTTCAGACCTAGTCAATAGGGTTCAAGTGTGGCTTTTTTGCAAATTAGTCCAAAACTCAAAGTTTAACTTACAAACCTACTTATTTGTGAACCATATGACTTAAGACACTTTATTATCATTGTTTTTGCACTTTAGTCCAAAGGAGCACTAATTTTGCACTTAGCCCCTAGGGTTTAGGTTTAGGGTTTTCCAGGGTTCTTTTTGCAGTTTTTGATACTTCTAGGGTTGGGATCCCACTTGAGTTCATCCATGGTGACACTTTATGATTATTTCTAATAAGTTTTGAAGTTTTCTTTTGTTTAAGCCTTGTTTGTTCTATTATACCCAATCAAGGGATGAATACCCTACTCTAGGGTTTGATTCACAAAATGCCATAACAATACAACTTGTTTGAAATTTTGCCTAGTGAATGCACTCTAGGTGTGTCAAACATATGAAATGCCAATGCTGATGATGTTTTGCTCAAGTTTTAGTGATAGTAACACCAGGGGTGTTACATCCCCCTGCCCTCGGCATGGCGCAGCCCACGACCTCGGCCCCCGACGCGGCCCTCCCCCTCCCTGCGCGCGCGCACTCGCCCTCCCCCGGCGCAGCCGCCACCGGTCTCAGCCCCTCCTCGCCCGACGCAGCCGCCCCCAGCCCCACCCCTCCCCGGCATGGTGGCCCCCATGCACGGCTGTGGCCCCCTGCCTGCCCAGCTCGCGGCTGTGGCATGGTGGCGCGGCTCGGCGCGTCCCAGGCGCGGCGCACCCGTGGCCATGGTGTGGCTAGGCCCCCCCGGCGCGTCCTGCTCAGCTCGTCGTGGCCCCCCGTCCCTATCCCTGTCCCGACGTGGCCGTGGCGTCCCTACGTAGCGTGCCCCTGGCGCGGCCGTGACACCCCTACACGGCGTGGCCCCTGCGCAGCGTGGCCCTGGCTTCGGCTCGCGTGGCTGCGGTGCCCTTGTGTGGTGAGGCCCCGACGCGTGGCCTGCTCGCCCGGCACGGCGCGTAGTGCCCCGACGCACATGTGACGTGCCCCGACGCGCATGTAGTTGACCTCTACTTAAAAATTGAGCATGTTAATTATCTCACGTAGTTAATCAATGACTTTGTTTAATGTCAACCAATTGGAAATAGTTGTAACTCTATTAGTGCATGTGATTAATACCTGTTAATATGGCTAGGTAGAATTAGACGATGTAATAATTAATTGCACCCCTACACGTAGTACGTTTCGACTATAGCTATAGCCACTGTGAGTCCCTTCTTTTTCTCTTTCTAGCAACTGCAAATGCAAAGCATATGTCATATCATATGCATGCTCAATTGATCTGCTCTTTTGTATGGTGTATTGTTTATTTCCTAATTCAAAGAGATGGATGTATGTTTGCACTCGCATAGATAACGGTCTGGTTGAGGAGTCCGAAGAACTTGCAGGAGAAGACCCTGAGCAGCAGCTGGTTGGTGGAGGCAACTGTCCCTTGATCCATCTATGTCCTATACAATTCTATAATTCACTTTCCGCATTTACACAGTTTAACCCTATGGATTGACTAGCTTTTGTTATCCGTTTCCTTGCTTACCTATTTGGGTCGGATTATTCTGGTTTAGCTTCATGCTAGTGCTTCACATTAATCAATGAACATGATGAGATTTATCAATGATACGTTGTTTCCCTTCTTTATTATGATGATATACTTGTGGACTTTAAGGGGACTCGAGCGGTTTCTCGAGTGCCTCTCCATAAGGACCTGTTCATTGGATGACCGCTCGGGAAAACAGTGCAACCATGAGGGTGGAATGGGACGCCCTTAGAGGAACCCGGGTGTAGTTCGCTTCGCCGTCGTGCCATTAGTGGGCCTCGGTGTATGCGGCTCGCTCTGCCATGGTTGGTTCGCCCGTTGGGGAGGAGTGCGGTGCATTTAGGAAACCTAACGGGCGGCTACAGCCCCGGGGAGTCTTTGTAAAGGCTACGTAGTGATACCCTGCTGGGTCACCTTGGCAGTGATCAATGGAGAGTCATGATCTCTGGGCAGAAAAGGAATCACGACTTGTGGGTAAAGCACGCAACCTCTCCACAGTGTTATGAAATTGATATATCAGTCGTGCTCGCGGTTATGAGCGGCCAAGGGAGCTCCATTGATTAGAGATACTTGATCAGAGATGTTTGGATTACAGGTGATGTTGAGAATGATGGCTTTGGTATTGACTATGGTAATGGTAAGTGGTATTCTTTCCGTTTGGAAAGGGTACATTTAGGTTAATAACGTGGGTTAATTCTAAAACCTGGCTCTCTACTAGTAATAATAATCTGACCAACTAAAAGCAATTAATTTCTTGACTTACCCCCACATAAAGCTAGTCCTCTATAGCCAAACAGGACATTTGCTGAGTATGTTGATGTGTACTCACCCTTGCTCTACACACCAAACCCCCCCTTCCCTATGTTGTCCGCGTTGCAACCACTGCTCAGGAGAAGATGAAGCCGTGGAGGAAGACTTCCAGGAGTTCCAAGATTACGACGAGTTTTAGGCATGGGTTAGCGGCAACCCCCAGTCGGCTGCATGTGAAGGCCGCGTGTATCTACATTTCGTTTTTGCACTTTGATTATTGTTAAAGACTATGTGAATGTCTCAGACATATGATGTAATCGACCATTATTCCCCTTTTATATTATTATTCGAGCACGGTGTGATGATGTCCAGTTATGTAACTGTTGTGTAGGTGAATTGCTGATCCTGGCACGTACATGGTTCGCATTCGGTTTGCCTTCTAAAACCGGGTGTGACATAGGTGGTATCAAAGCCAGGCTGACTATAGGACCGCTATCCTAGAGTAGAATGGTCGTTCTAAGGATTATAGACCCCTATTCTTACCTTGACTTTGGTATCCCTTCAAAAGTTGGTCATATCGACCAAACCTATGTTCTACTATATATATTATACCTTGCTAAATTTTTTTTATTCTCATTCCTTATTTATTTATGGTTTACTTGCTGGTCATATTGGTTCTATTCTCATTCTTATGCTTACGGTGTCTTTTGTAGATGGCTCATCTTAGACACACTGCACGGAAGTCTGTCATCCCCTTCTTGCCCTCTCGTCTCACTGAGCGTCCGCTTCGCCGTCCAGTGACTAGTCAGTCTATCCACTTGGAGAGGCTGCACCACCGCCTACACGAGGAGCAGGAGCGTCGACGATAGGAGCTGGAGCAGCAGGGCTCTTCTTTCTCGCTTCAGCAGGAGATAGAGTCTGTGAGGAGCTGCTCCCCTGTGCTCCCGCTGGAGGCGCCCCCCGCACCACCTCTAAGCGCCCTAGCCGCTGGAGTAGCTGCTGGAGGAGACCAAGACGACGGAGGTGGTGATGACAGCTCGAGCTTCAGCACCGACCTTTCAGCCGACCACGAGCCGAAAGGATGGGTTGCTCGACCCATCACTCACGACGCCGCTTGAGAGTGTCACTTCCACGACGTGCTCGACACCCTGCTACGCCAGGCACTTGACCAACGTACTTGGTTCATCGAGTATCGCCGTGTAGTCTTCCAGCACAGTTGTGGGGTTTACCCGGACCGTTGGGAGGCGACCTGCTTGGTGCGCCGTCCGGAGAACAGTCTCCGGGGAGCGGAGATCTGCTCAGAGCACTATTCCATCTCTGAACGGGATTCAGCTAAGGCAGCCATGCAAGATGCCGCACGGCGTGCGCTTTCGCACTACTACTCAGTGCTCAGTGGGGTAGCTGATGGTCTCAACCTGAAGTATTACCCCCGCCGCCCATCTGGCAGCACAGGAGGCGTGATTCTCTCACCTGTTAGTGAGGACAATCCTAGGTTGAGCAGCATAGTCAACCTAGCCGCCGTGCTAAACACAAAGTTGGACCATGCATTAGACGAGCTGAGTAGGCTCGTGTTGAGATTGCCCAGCTGCGGGCTGAGCGTGCGGAGCGTCGTCACCTGGAGGATGGCTCCCCCGCTCCCGTCGGGACTCAGCACCAGTACCGCTCACCTCGGTGTGGACACCAGGCTTATGGCAACCCCGACTGTAGGACCAAGATAAATTTAGAACCATAGATTGTCAGTGTTGGGTCCTGTAATAAATGCTTAAATATAGAAGTTTTAGTCTTTGTCTTAGTCTTAGTCTCGATCTTACCGTTAGTTAGTCTTAGTTAGACAGGGTAGTTTACTTATCCTGTGCTTTCATGTTTGTCATGATGAACTATGTTGGATTTGGATCTTTGTAATGACTGTCACCAGAGTGTGGGCATCCCCTACACCTTGGTTTACCTGTTAAATATTAATGAAGTTAGCTATCTAGTTGGGAAGCCTTTTTATTCCACTTTCCTCTTCATCTAAGAAGCTGTGTTTGCCTATTTGGAAGTCAGTGAAGATGTTCTTCTGTTCAGTGTGGTGGAAGGATTCTGTACTCTTTTCTTATGCTACAAGCTTGCAAGATCAGTTCTGATGTGTGATTGCATTCTGTAGATGTCAGAAAACAGGCGTAGAGGAGGAAGGCGTGCTCAGTTGAAGCAGGCAATCCCACAAGATGAGGCACCCCGTCAGCAGCAGCCACCACCGCCCCCGATGACCATCGAGCAGATGTTCCTAATGCAAACTCAAGCAGTTCAAGCCATTGGTCAGACTCTGGCCGCCATTCAGCTGTAGCAACAGCAGCAGCCACCACCTCAGCCTCAGATGCCCTAGATGCCCAGAGACAAGCGTGCTGTATTCATGAGAGGCCATCCCCCAGTGTTCGCTCACTCTTCTGACCCCATGGATGCTGAAGATTGGCTGCGCACTATGGAGTGGGAGTTGCACACCACCCATTGCGACGACTGGGAGAAAGTTCTGTATGGTCCCCGTCTGTTGAGAGGAGCAGCCCAGTCTTGGTGGGAGTCCTATCTCGCCACTCATGCCAACCCTGACGCCATCACCTGGGAAGAATTTAGAGATAGCTTCCGTCAGTACCATGTTCCAGCAGGTTTGATAACAGTGAAGAAGGAGGAGCTCCTGGCACTCAAACAAGGGTCAATGTCTGTTAGTGAGTACCGAGACAAGTTTCTGCAGCTGTCTCGCTACGCTCCTGAAGATGTCAACACCGACGCTAAGAGGCAGTATTGTTTCTTGAGAGTCTTGGTCGACCCTCTGCAGTATCAGCTAATGAATCATACCTTCCCCACGTTTCAGCACCTAATTGATCGAGCAATCATGACAAAGAGGAAGCCCAAAGAGATGGAGGATCGCAAGCGCAAAATCAGTGGGCCTCAGCCAGGGAGCAACAATCACCCTCATTTCTCGGGCAATCCACCTCAGCAGTTCAGACAGAACCAGTGCCCACCTCAGCAGCAGCAGTTTCAAAGGCAGTACCCTCAGCACCAGCAGCAGAATCGCCAGAACAATCAGTCAGGAGGAGGTCAGTTCGAGAGGTAGAATCAGCAGGCACCTTGTCTTCATGCCCTAGCAACCCAACAGAACAGTCAAGCAGCACCAGTTCAAGGCGGAAGCAGAGCATGTTTCCACTATGGAGAGCAAGGCCATTGGGTGATGCAATGTCCGAAGAAGGCAGCCCAGCAGCAGTCAGGCCCTAGCGCCCCAGCAAAGCAGAATGTGTCTCAGCCTGGATCAGGCAACCGCTCCCAGCCATGCTACAACCATGGGAGACTAAACCACATGGAGGCTGAAGCAGTTCAGGAAACCCCCGGCATGATAGTAGGTATGTTTCCAGTCGACTCCCATATTGCAGAAGTGTTATTTGATACTGGAGCAACGTATTCTTTTATAACTGCATCATGGGTAGAAACACATAATCTTCCAATAACTACCATGTCAACACCCATTCAAATTAACTCATCCGGTGGTAGAATTCGAGCCGATAGCATTTGCCTGAATGTAAGTGTGGAAATAAGGGGGATAGCATTTCCCGCTAATCTCATAGTAATGAGTACTCAGGGAATAGATGTCATCCTAGGGATGAATTAGCTAGATAAGTATCTAACAGTTATCAGTTGTGATAAGAGGACAATCAAGTTGATGTCCCCACTAGGAGAGGAAGTGGTAGCTGAGTTAATCTCACCTGAGCCAAGGAAAGGAAGTTGTCATCAGATGGCTATTGATAGCAAGGAGCCAGATTCACTTGAGATTATCAAGGTTGTGTCCGAGTTCCTAGATGTGTTCCCAAAGGACCTACCAGGCATACCACCTGAGCAAAAAGTTGAGTTTGCCATAGAGCTTCTTCCTGGAACCGCCCCCATTTTTAAGAGAGCTTACAGAGTATCTAGACCAGAATTAGTTGAACTTAAGAAGCAGATCGATGAGCTGTCAGAGAAAGGTTACATCCGGCCAAGCACCTCGCCTTGGGCCGCCCTTGTCCTATTCATGGAGAAGAAAGATGGCACTAGAAGGATGTGTATCGACTATCGAGCCCTAAATGAGGTTATGATCAAGAACAAGTACCCCTTGCCCAGAATAGAAGATCAATTCGACCAGCTGAGAGGAGCCAGCGTGTTTTCAAAGATAGATCTAAGGTCAGGTTATCACCAGCTCAGGATTCGACCATCAAACATCCCGAAGATGGCATTCATTACCAAGTATGGGTTGTATGAGTTCACAATGATGTCTTTTGGCCTAACGAATGCACCAGCCTTCTTCATGAATCTGATGAACAGTGTATTCATGGATTACCTTGACAAGTTTGTGGTGGTATTTATTGATGACATTCTTATATATTCTCAAAGTGAGGAGGAGCATGCGGATCATTTGAGGATGGTTTTGTAGAGACTGCGAGAGCACCAGCTGTATGCAAAGTTGAGCAAGTGCGAGTTCTAGATTGATGAAGTCATGTTCCTAGGTCACATAATTAATTAAGATGGATTAGCTGTGGATCCAAAGAAATTGGCAGATATTCTGAACTAGAAAGAGCCAACGGATGCCCGAGGAATCAAGAGCTTCATTGGAATGGCCGGATATTATCTGAGATCCATTGAAGGGTTTTCGAAGATCATGAAACCGATGACAGCTTTGTTAGGCAACAAAGTTGAGTTCAAGTGGACCTAGAAATGCCAAGAGACCTTTGAAGCGCTGAAAGAAAAGTTGACAACAGCGCCTATCTTAGTCTTGCCTGATGTGCACAAGCCCTTCTCGGTGTATTGCGATGCTTGTTACACTAGTTTGGGATGTGTGTTGATGCAGGAGGGAAGAGTCATGGCTTACTCGTCCCGACAGCTGAAGGTTCATGAGAAGAATTACCCAATCTATGACCTAGAGTTGGCAGTACTGGTTCACGCACTGAAGACATGGAGGCACAATCTGTACGGGCAGAAATGCAATGTTTACATAGACCACAAGAGTCTGAAGTACATATTCACTCAGTCGGAGCTGAACATGAGGCAACGAAGATGGTTAGAGTTGATCAAAGACTATGAATTGGAGATTCATTACCATCCAGGCAAAGCGAATGTAGTGGCAGATGCTTTGAGTAGGAAGAGTCAAGTCAATATGATGGTCGCTCATCCGATGCCTTATGAGTTGGCCAAAGAGTTTGACAGGCTGAGTCTCGGATTTCTGAATAATATGCGAGGAGTAACCGTTGAGTTAGAGCCCACTTTAGAGCGGGAAATCAAATAAGCATAGAAGAATGATGAGAAGACCAATGAAGTCCAGCAACTGATTCTAGAAGGCAGAGGTAAAGACTTTCGGGAAGATGCAGAAGGTGTGATATGGTTCAAGGACCAATTGTGTGTTCCCAATGTCCAGTCTATTCGGGAGTTGATCCTCAAGGAAGCTCATGAGACAGCTTATTCGATACACCCTGGAAGTGAGAAGATGTATTAGGATCTGAAGAAAAGTTCTGGTGGTACGGAATGAAGGGGGAAATCGCAGAGCACGTGGCTATGTGTGATAGCTGTCGATGGATCAAGGCGGAGCACCAGAGACCAGCTAGGTTGTTGCAGCCGTTGCGGATTCCTCAGTGGAAATGGGATGAAATCGGGATGGATTTCATAGTCAGATTGCCTCGCACTCGAGCCGGCTACGATTCCATTTGGGTAGTAGTGGACCGCTTAACCAAGTCAGCCCACTTCATACCTGTCAAGACCAACTATAGTAGTGCAGTATTGGCAGAGTTGTACATGTCCCAGATCGTTTGTCTTCATGGTGTGCTAAAGAAGATAGTGTAAGATAGAGGAACGCAGTTCACCTCTCATTTCTGGCAGCAGTTGCATGAAGCCTTGGGTACACATTTGAATTTCAGTCCAACTTATCATCCATAGACAGACGGTCAGACCGAAAGAACTAATCAAATCCTTGAAGGCATGTTAAGAGCTTGTGTGTTGCAAGACCAGTCCGGATGGGACAAGAGGTTACCTTATGCAGAGTTCTCCTATAACAATAGTTACCAGGCCAGCTTGAAGATGTCACCCTTTTAGGCGCTTTATGGATGGAGTTGTAGAACTCCGTTGCAATGGGATCAGCCTAGAGAAAAGCCAGTGTTTGGGCCAGACATTTTGCTTGAAGTTGAAGAGAACATCAAGATGGTTCGAGAGAATTTGAAGATAGCGCAATCAAGACAGTGAAGTTACACAGATGCAAGAAGAAGAGAGTTGAGTTTTGAAGTTGGAGATTTTGTCTATTTGAAAGTTTTGCCTATCAGAGGATTCAGAAGATTTGGAGTCGAAGGCAAGCTAGCACCCCGCTATATTGGTTCGTATCAGATTCTCACAAGGCGCGGAGAAGTGGCCTATCAGCTCAGTCTGCCAGATAATTTGTCTGCCGTGCATGATGTCTTTCATATGTCTCATTTACAGAAATGTCTGCGTGTGCCAGAAGAGCAGCTGCCAGTGGAGGGTCTTGAAGTCCAAGAAGACTTGACCTATATTGAGAAGCCAACGCAAATTATTGAGACTGCAGATAGAGTCACCCGAAGGAAAACTATCGGAATGTGCAAAGTCAGATGGGGTCAACACTCCGAAGAAGAGGCAACTTGGGAACGTGAAGATGATCTGATGGCTAAATATCCTAAATTCTTTGCTAGCCAACCTTGAATCTCGAGGGCAAGATTCTTTTAAGGGGGATAGGTTTGTAACGCCCCGAATTTGAGAGTTAAATTTTTCTTTCTCCATCACTCGCCAAATTCGAGCGTTACCTTTCCTCTTTCTTTTTCTTCTCGCTATGCCTTGTTCTATTTCAAAGTTCTAACGAGATTTAGCTCAATACCTTGTGTAAGTGAACCCAAGAAATATTTTCCTTTGGTTGTCGCATCATGCTGAGCCACACATCTTTTTCCTTTTGTGAGTATTTGCTTGGTCTCCACAAAGTATGCATATAGTAGAAGGTTAGAGATAAAATAGATAATTGGAAAAATAAGAGGAAAATAAAAAAGGGAAGTCTCTCCCTCTCTCTCCTTTCAGCCCAGCCGAGACCCCCCCTCTTGGGCTGGCTCTGCACCGCGGCCTAGCCGGCTCCCCCTTGCCCCCGTGGCCCAGCTCGCCCCCGTGGCCCAGCTCCCCCTCGCGGCCCAGCCATGGCCTGTCCCGTGCGCCCCCCCCCCCCCCCCCCCGCGTGGCACGCCCTGGTGGGGCCCACCCGCCAGTCGGCCCCCCAAAAACCGCCTCCCTCTCTCTCCTCTACCCCCCCCCCCGCGCATGTTCTCTCCCTCTCCCACGCTCGGCTCACCCGCAGCCACCCCGGAGTCGCCCTGCCCCTCAGAACCGCCACCCGCCGGCACCGCCCTCGCCCCCGTGGTGAGCCCCTCTCCCTCCCTTCTTCCTTGGTCCGGCGTGGTCCCCGGCCCCACCCCGCACGGCCTCGTCCCCGCCCCGGCGCGGCCATGGTGCCCCCGGTGCGCTCGCTTGGCCCTGCACGGCCTCCCCTCGTGCCCTCCACTCCCCGGCACGGTGCGCGTGGCCCCCTGGCCCCGGCATGGCGTGGCCCACGACCTCGGCCCCTCGTGTGGATGTCCCGGCGTGGCCCTCCCCCTCCCCGCACGCGCGCGCACTCGCCCTCCCCCGGCGCGGCGTGCCCGGCCCGGCGCAGCCACCCCTAGCCCGACCCCTCCCCGGCGTGGTGGCCCCCATGTGCGGCCGTGGCCCCCTGCCCGCCCAGCTCGTGGTCGTGGCGTGGTAGCGCGTCCCCGGCGTGGCGCACCTGTGGCCATGGCATGACTCGGCCCCCCGGCGCGTCCTGCTCAGCTCGTCGCGGGCCCCTGTCCCTGTCCCTGTCCCGGCGTGGCCATGGCACCCCTGCGCAGGGCAGCCCTGGCGCGGCCGTGGCGCCCCTGCACGGTGTGGCCCCTGCGCAGCGCGGCCCCGGCACAGTGCGGCTTCGGCTTGCGCGGCCACGGTGCCCCTGCATGGCGCGGCCCCCTGCCCGTGGCTTGGCCCCGGTGCGCGGCCTGCTCGCCCGGTGCGACGCGTAGTGCCCCGACGAGCATGCGACGTGCCCATCTACCCCCTAGACGAGCTCATCTACCCCTAGACGCCCTGTCTACCCCCCCACCCCGTGTATTTTATGTGCATGAAACGTGTTGTTTATTTTATGTAATTGACCTCTACATAAAATTGAGCACGTTAATTATCTCACGTAGTTAATCAACGACTTTGTTTAATGTTGACCAATTGGAAATAGTTGTAACTCTATTAGTGCATGTGATTAATACCTGTTAATATGGCTCGGTAGAATTAGACGATGTAATAATTAATTGCACCCCTACACGTAGTACGTTTCGACTATAGCTATAGCCACTGCGAGTCCCTTCTTTTTCTCTTTCTAGCAACTGCAAATGCAAATTGTATGTCATATCATATGCATGCTCAATTGATCTGCTCTTTTGTATGGTGTACTGTTTATTTCCTAATTAAAAGAGATGGATGTATGTTTGCACTCGCATAGATAATGGTCTGGTTGAGGAGTCCGAAGAACTCGCAGGAGAAGACCCTGAGCTGCTGGTTGGTGGAGGCAAGTGTCCCTTGACCCATCTATGTCCTATACAATTCTATAATTCATTTTCCGTAATTACACAGTTTATACCTAAGGATTTACTAGCTTTTGTTATCCGTTTCCTTGCTTACCTATTTGGGTCGGATTATTCTGGTTTAGCTTCATGCTAGTGCTTCACATTAATCAATGAACATGATGGGATTTATCAATGATACGCTGTTTCCCTTCTTTATTATGATGATATACTTTTGGCATTTAAGGGGACTCGAGCGGTTTCTCGAGTGCCTCTCTATAAGGACCTATTCGTTGGATGACCGCCTAGGAAAACAGTGCAACCATGAGGGTGGAATGGGACGCCCTTAGCTGAATAATTAGAGGAATCGGGGTGTAGTTCGCTTTGCCATCGTGCCGTTGATGGGGCTTGGTGTATGCGGCTCGATCTACCAAGGTTGGTTCACCCCTTGGGGAGGAGTGCGGTGCATTTAGGAAACCTAACGGGCGGCTACAACCCTGGGGAATCTTTGTAAAGGCTACATAGTGATACCCTGCTGGGTCACCTTGGTAGTGATCAATGGAGAGTCATGATCTCCGGGCAGAAAGGGATTCACGACTTATGGGTAAAGTGCGCAACCTCTACAGAGTGTTATGAAACTGATATATCAGCCGTGCTCGCGGTTATGAGCGGCCATAGGACCTCCATTGATTAGAGATACTTGATCAGAGATGTTTGGATTACAGGTGATGATGAGAATGATGGTTTTGGTATTGACTATGGTAATGGTAAGTGGTATTCTTTTCATTTGGAAAGGGTACATTTGGGTTAATAATGTGGGTTAATTATAAAACCTGGCTCTCTACTAGCAATAATAATCTGACCAACTAAAAGCAATTGCTTGACTTACCCCCACATAAAGCTAGTCCACTACGGCCAAACAGGACATTTGCTGAGTATGTTGATGTGTACTCACCCTTGCTCTACACACCAAACCCCCCTTCCCCAGGTTGTCCATGTTGCAACCACTGATCAAGAGAAGATGAAGCCGTGGAGGAAGACTTCCAGGAGTTCCAAGATTACGACGAGTTTTAGGCATGGGTTAGCGGCAACCCCCAGTCGGCTGCCTGTGAAGGCCGCATGTTTCTACGTTTCGTTTTCGCACTTTGATTATTGTTAAAAACTATGTGGATGTCTCAGACATATGATGCAATCGACCATTATTCCCCTTTTATATTATTATTCGAGCATTGTGTGATGATGTCCAGTTATGTAACTGTTGTGTATGTGAATTGCTGATCCTGGCACGTACATGGTTCACATTCGGTTTGCCTTCTAAAACCAGGTGTGAGACATATGAAAGGGTTAAGTGCTACATATGTCGTATGGTTGGAGTTCCCCAGCTAGGTATTAATTGATTCGGATCGCCGTTACTTCTCGGATATGAAGACTGGATCACTGCCCTGCATCATAGTTAACAAGTGTAACATAAAAAGGATTGAAAGGAAGCTAGATTAGGCCAAGTGTATGATCTAGATTGGGCCAATCTAGATTCAGGAAAATAACTTAACTTGTGAAGTTAAAACTTGGCTTAAGGATCAATTATTAGTAAGCTTTTCTGCAAAAAGAGTATTTGAAACTTGATGACCTTTACCTTGAACCCTTATAAACTAGCATACCCTTGAGAGTCTTTTCCTTAGTCGGTTAAGTCTTGCTGAGTAATTTCGTACTCAGGGTTTTATTCCCTATGTTGTTGCAGGTTACGAGTTGCTTTGATTGTGAGTGATGTTAACTGTCTGTGGGCTTGGCCTTCTTACATAAGTATATCATGTATATAACTTCTTTTATGAGGATTTTCACTGAAGCTAGCATGTATTTCGAACTTACAAATATTTTATAACATTTCAAAGTGTAATTCTTTTGAATCACTTTCTTTTGTAATCACTCCGATATTTGTATAATGTAAACTTATTGTAACTTGTAATCATTTTGCAATAAAGAATTTATTTCCACTGCAAATGTTGGTGTGTGATTTGTGTTTACTTAATCCTGCGATCTTGGCGATAAGTGTTTTATCCCGGGTCCTTCAGACACTTGGATAGATTTTGTTAAGTTGTTTGGTACACAAGCATAGCCGTCTTAGGTCATTGGGAAAAGATAGGTGCATGTGGGCCCAATATCTTGGGAGGTTCTGCCTCAGGGGATAGAGTTCCCCGCTGATCTGGTAGTAATGGGTACCTGAGACATAGACATAGATGTCATCCTAGGGATGAATTGGTTGATAAAGTATCAGGCATGCCTTAGATGTGATAAGAGGGTTGTGAGGTTGGTGTCCTCATCAGGAGAAGTAGTGGTGGAGCTGACCTTGTCTGAACCAAGGAAGGGAAGCTGTCACCAGATGTCCGTTGATAGTAAGGAGGCCAATCCGCTTGAGCTCATCAGCGTATTATCAGAATTCCCAGATGTATTCTCCGAGGAGCTACCAGGCATGCCACCTAAGGGAAAAGTAGAGTTTGCCATAGAGCTTATCCCAGGCACCGCCTCCATTTTTAAAAGTGCCTACAGAGTGTCCAGACCAGAACTGGTGGAACTCAAGAAACAAATAGATGAGTTGTTGTAAAAGGGTTACATCAGACCAAGCACCTCGCCTTGGGTCGCTCCAGTGTTGTTCGTAGAGAAGAAGGATGGTTTTAAGAGGATGTGCATAGATTATAGAGCCTCGAATGAGGTCACCGTCAAGAACAAGTACCCCTACCCAGAATAGAAGATCTGTTCGACTAGCTGAGAGGAGCCAATGTATTCTCGAAGGTAGATCTAAGGTCAGGTTACCATCAGCTCAGAATCTGACCTTCTAACATACAAAAGACAACATTTACCATCAAGTATGGGTTGTATGAGTTCACAAATGTGCCAGTTTTCTTCATGTATCTGATGAACAGCGTGTTCATGGATTACCTGGATAAGTTTGTGGTGGTATTCATCAATGATGTCCTCATATATTCTCAGAGCAAGGAGGAGCATGTGGATCATTTAAAGATGGTGTTGTAAAGGCTACGAGAGCATCAGTTATATGCCAAGCTGAGTAAATGTGAGTTCTAGATTAATAAAGTCTTGTTCTTAGGTCACATCATAAACTGAGACGAGTTAGCTGTGGATCCAAAGAAGGTAGCATACATTCTGAACTAGAAAGCACCAAAAGTTGTTCGTGGAATCTAGAGTTTCATTGGAATGGTCAGATACTACTAGCATTTCATTGAAGGTTGTCAAAGATTGTGAGACCCATGACAGCCTTTCTAGCAAATAAAATTGAATTTAAGTGGACCCAGAAGTGCCAAGAGATCTTTGAAGCGCTGAAAGAGAAGCTGACTATGACACCTGTCTTAGTTTTGACAGACGTTCACAAGCCATTCTCGGTGTATTGTGATACTTCCTACACTGGCTTGGGATGTGTGCTAATACAAGAAGGAAGAGTCATTGTGTACTCGTCCCGACTGCTGAAGGTTCATGAGAAGAATTATCCCACGCATGACCTAGAATTAGCAGGAATGGTTCATGCATTGAAGACCCGGAGACACTACCTATATGAGCAGAGATGTAATGTTTACATAGACCACAAGAGTCTAAAGTACATATTCACCTAGTTAGAGCTAAACATGAGGCAACGAAGATGGCTAGAACTGATTAAAGGCTATGAGTTAGAGATACATTACCATCCAAGCAAAGCAAATGTGGTTGCAGATGAGCTAAGCAAAAAAAGTCAAGATAGTATGATGGTCGCTCAACCGATGCCATACGAGATAGCGAAGGAGTTTGACAGATTGAGCCTTGGATTTCTGAACAGCACACAGGGAGTGACAGTTGAGCTAGAACCCACCCTAGAGTGAGATATCAAAGAAGGACAGAAAGGTGATGAGAAGATCAACAAGATCCATCAGCTAATCTCGGAATGGAGAGGCAAAGACTTTTGAGAAGATGTAGAAGGCATGATTTGGTTCAAAAACCGACTATGTGTTCCAAACATCAAGTCCATTTGGGAGCTAATTCTCAAAGAAGCTTATGAGACAGCCTATTCTATAAACCCCAGAAGCGAGAAGATGTATCAAGATCTCAAAAAAAGGTTTTGTGGTACGGTATGAAAAGAAGATTGCATAGCATGTTGCCATTTGTAACAGTTGTCAAAGAACAAAAGTAGAGCATCAGAAATCAGCTAGACTTTTACAGCCGTTGCAAATTTCTTAGTGGAAATGGGATGAAATCGGGATGGATTTCATAGTTGGCCTACCTCGTACCTAGGCCGACTACGATTCCATCTGAGTGATTGTGGACCTCTTAATAAAGGTGGCCTATTTCGTACTAGTGAAGACAACATACAATGGAGCAACGCTAGTAAGTTATACATGTCCCAGATTATTCGTTTGCATAGTGTGTCAGAGAAGATAGTGTCAGATCGAGGAACACAGTTCACCTCTCATTTTTGGTAGCAGCTACAAGAAGCTTTGGGCACGCATTTAAAGTTCAGTTCACCTTATCACCCATAGACTGACGGTTGGACCAAAAGAACTAATCATATTCTGGAAGTCATGCTGAGAGCCTATGCATTGCAAGATAAGTCATGTTGGGATAAGAAGTTACCTTATGCGGAATTCTCCTATAACAACAACCATCAGGCCAGCTTGAATATTTCTTGGCATATTTGGATCTTTTAGCCACCACACCTAAAGCAACTAAAATTGACTAAGTAAAACCAATATGAGTCAAAGTAGGAAAATTGAAGTTCAAACTTAACTAGAAGAGACTCACATAGGATTTGGCATATTTGGATCTTTTAGCCACCACTTGTTTTGTATTTTGCAACTAAACTCATTTTTCTAACTTCTAGGTTGAAACTCTTGGTTTTGCAAAACAAATCAATTGAAAACAATTGTTTTGATCAAACCCCCGAAAACTCCCCCATTTCTCATAAGATAACCATTCCCACACAAGAGAGCAGTTTTTACAATAAGAGGGCACCTCTTTGCTATCATGAGGGTTTTAATAAAAAAATATAAGTTTAAAAGTTCAAACATTTTAAAACTCTAAGTAGTGGTTGATCTAGTTTCTTTGGCCTTAAATTTCTCCCCTTTGGCATTAAGCACCAAAATGGAGAAACCAATGGCCTAACCTCATTGCCTCACCAAAAATAGCGAATGAAAAGCAAAGGCAATGAAATCCAAGGTGAAGTTCAAACTCAAGTAGAAGAGATTCACATAGGATTTGGCATATTTGGATCTTTTAGCCACCACTTGTTTTGAATTTTGTAACCGAAGTCATTTTTCTAATTTCTAGGTTAAAAACTCTTGGTTCTATAAAACAAATCAATTGAAAACAATTGTTTTGATCAAACTCCTAAAATCTCCCCCTTTTTCTCATAAGATAACCATTCCCACACAAGTGAGCAGTTTTTACAATAAGAAGGCACCTCTTTGCTATCATGAGGGTTATAATAAAAAAGACCAAGTTTAAAAGTTCAAACATTTCAAAACTCTAAGTGGTGGTTGATCCAGTTGCTTTGGCCTTAAATTTCTCCCTTTTGGCATTAAGCACCAAAACACAGAAACTAATGGCCTAACCTCATCGCCTCACCAAAAATAGCGAATGAAAAGCAATGGCAACGAAAATCCAAGGTAATTTCCTATATATGAAAGCTAGTGCAAAACGAGTCCTCCTAGCCTATCCATGTCAACATCATATTTCTCAGCCGTATGATCCTATATCAATGGATACCAATTATAGTCCACGAAACGGCCTCTGCTATTGACCAAATGCCACTCAACCCTTCCAGAAGGGTCTCGAAATGGTGAAGGCCCAATAGAGCATGAGAGCACTGAGCTCGAGGGTGCCTCGCCATTCTGCAAGCCCAACATCAGCGCTAGCAGCTACATGGTCGAGGTATGCGCTAGGACGTCCACACTGAGAGTGGCCTCGGACGCGCGTCGCAGCGACGTCTCCATGGAGGTTGCTTCCGGTTCTTGCACGTCACAAGGTGAGGCGCTACAGCGACATGCAAACCCGTCCTATGCTCCTTCTATCGAGTCGCACGCCACCACGAGCGTCATCCCCTCCCCCTTCAAACGGCGCCGCGGTGCAGGTTCAGTCTGCCGCTAGGCGCTCCATCCCCAAACTGTTGTCGAGGTGCCAGCTCGGGCAGTCGCCTGGAGGTCCATCCTCCCTCCCTTCTCTTAAACCTAGAGGTCCATCCTCCCTCCCTTATCTTAAATGACGTGCGCTGTCCGCCGCTAGGAGCTCCATCCCCCTCCCCCACCCCCACCCCAATCGCCGCTGGAGTGGTGGCTTGGGCGGTGGCCATTGTAACACCCCTGGTGTTACTGATACTAAAACTTGAGCATAACATCATAAGCATTGGCATTACATGTGTTTGTCACACCTAGAATGCATTCACTAGGCAAAAGTTCGAACAAGTTGTATTGATGTGGCATTTCATAAAGTGAAACCCTAGGGTACAGTGTTAACCCTAGATTAGGCTTAAAGGGGTAACCAAAGCCTAAACAAGAGAAAACTTCAAAACTCAATTGGAATAACCATATAATGTCACCATGAATAGACATACATGGTATTCAAACCCTAGAATCCCCAAAAACTCTAAAAAGAACCCTAGAAAGCCCTAAACTTAAACCCTAGGGCGCTAAGTGCAAAATTAGTACACTTTTGGACTAAAGTGCAAAAACCATGAGATTAGAGCATCTTAACTCATATGGTTCACAAGAATGTGGATTTGCAACTTAAACCCTAAGTTTTGGACTTATTTGCAAAAAGCCACACTTATACTCAAATGGATAAGTCTGAATTTCAAAGAATTGGCTCAACTTTGGGACCCTATATTTTCCAAATTATTGAAAATTTGCCTAGAGTCAACACATCAAAAGCCTAGAGCTATTATAGGAGAATAACTTTGATACAGACATCCTCTTTAGTTGTTATATAAAAATTAAAGAAAAGACAGCACAAAGTTACTCTGTCAGAATGGTGTTGAATAACTGAAACTGAATTTGAAAGCAGAAATGGTCACAGTGGAATGGAGCCAATTTGGACACGCCATATCTTTGGATTCACTCGATTTTGACCCAAATATCCTATAGTAAGTTTGAAGACGGTTGATAGGTGAACAAACTTTGTTAATGAAGTTTGCTGTGTCCTTAACAAGAATCAAGAGATTGAGTGGATAGAAGGGGGTCGGTTCAGGCGAACTTTGAAGATCCAGTGCACTGAAATATCTGAAGAACATAGGGAAAAGATCTACGACACTGTTGAATCAGATCAGCTCGAGTGATCCAGTGGGGGGATCGATCTGGGGGAGGATAACTTTGGATGTGGCATCACCCCGTGAGCTCAGTCGTGCGTGGCCGGAGATATTCACCGGTAGTCGCCGTGGCTCAATGTTTTCCGCCGCGGTGTCATCCATGCCTTGCTCCTCCCTTACTGTACCTCTTCTATACGTGGTTACCATGCGTAAGCAAAGCCTTCCGCGATCGCTGATTGTTAGCCGGACCGCCATGGCTATAAATGGCGCCATGAACCACGGCGAGGTGTTCACATCTCCACCAGTGAGTTTGATTGCAGCCTAAAATTCACACTGCCTCTGCCACCTCTTCCCAAATTGAGTGTGCACGGTGAAACTATAGTTCCTTATGGCCGTGTAGCCCCAATCCCACCTCCCAATTCCACCCAGAGTCGTCTCCGCGCTCCGTGGTCGGACCACTCTGGTAAGGCTCTGCACCTCTCGAGTGTTGTTTTAGCAGCTCTGTATACCTGTGAAGCTCATCGTAGCAGCCATTTGGCTAATTCAGGCGTGAGTGAATGGGAACGCGGGCTTGACATCATGGTTTCCGCCGTGCGCGTGGGTAGGACCTTCTCTAATGTGCAAACCAAAATTGAAGGTTGTTCTTGAGTCGCTTGGGGTCGGAAATGCTCACCCTGTAGCTAATTGGGATAGCCACCGCCGGCCATAGCCAGTACAAGTCGCGGGGTGATCGACGGCGAGCGCGCCGTGGCCAAGGGTCTATTTAGAGAAGAAACAAAGGTCAGGGGACCTCTGTGTAATTGTTAGAGAGAGGGTGAATAGTGGTTGTGGGTTCTTAACGGATTATTCAAGACAAAAGGGGCCTCTGTGCAAATCTGCCACCACGGACGCGCGCGTGGGCGCCTTCCTTCTGTCGTGGGCTGACTTGGGCCGGTTTCGGTCCAATACTGTTCATACCTTTTCTTTTTCTTTTTCTGCCAGAGCTAAAGAAATTCTAGAAAATTGTAGAAAAATGCTAAAAATGCAAGACCAATTTTGTTAGGCTTCTAATTTCCTATAGAATTTAATAAAAATAGTTTCATGATTTTTAGTCCAAATAGGGAATTATAGAGTATTTAAAACAGCCAAAAACAATGCTTCTGGATTTTTAGGGAATAAATAATAAATCCAAAATTCATTAAATTTTTAGGATAAACTCTAAATAATATTTAGAAGCCTTGGGTAGAGTTTGGTATGATTTGGACCATGTTTGATACTTAGAACCCAAAACCCTACCCCCTACCCTTTCAACTTCACTATTGACTCCGAAAACCCTAAGTTCTCAGAGATCCGTGAAGGAAAGTTGTATTCAAGACCTTAGATAATAAACTTTTATTGTCTTTGCATCTTCATGAGCACTACATGAGCATTCATTATTATACTTGGCTATATTTAGAAAACGAAGAAGAAGTAGAAGTCAAAGAGACAAGGACTTCATCACCACCACCACCTGAGGAACATCAGGCAGACAGTTGTTTCTATTTTGATATCTGCGGGATAGAGCATGATTCACCAGTAACACAAGGCAAGCCACGGTGCATTTGCCACCTCCTTGTTACTTTTAAAATCTTCCTCGCTTGATGCATTAGGTGATAGAAGTTGTGTGCTAAACCAATTCCTGCATTTCCTTCCTTGGATTGGATTACTTCTCCTCAATCCCTGTTTTACAAAAGGTTTTTCTGATGCTTAGCCTTGCTTTAGCAAACAAAAATGTTTTGTTTTCACAAAAGATGATGTTGCAAAATGGGTGGGATGTTTTCGAAAATAAAACTTGATGGTGGATCCATCATGGCCATGATGGGTTCAACATCGGAAAAGATGTACCTCTGCGGCTCTGCTAGGTACCAAACTTTGGGTTTGAAAGGATAAAGCTGAGACCGGGCGGGTGACATGCACGAGAAGAGAGTTTCGGTGTAGTGTCTCCGTCTGAGTCGATTAAGGACCATGTCGATGTTGGCCTGCTGACCGAGGACCATTTAACTAGTCACATGCCTCGTCATGAGTAAGCTTTGCCTCAGGCAGACTAATACCAGAATACGATAACACGCAATGGGCGTGGAGAGATGGTGAGAGTAGCGTGTACCCTCCGTGGCAAAGAGGCTGGACGGTGGTGTATCTGTGCTCTCAGTTGGCGTGAACCTGATCTGGTCTTAAGAACCCTGGTGGCGAGTTGACATATGAAAGGGTTAAGTGCTACATATGTCGTGTGATTGGAGATCCTTAGCTGAGTATAATCGATTCGGATCGTCGTAACTTCACGGAAATGAAGACTTGGTCACTGACCTATACGTAGAAATCCAGTAAAGTTGAGGGTTGTCAAGAAATTGGCTAGTGCAGGTCAAGTGATTGAACTAGGGTAGAGAGAACTCTAGATGCAGGTAATCTTACTTAATCTGACAATTAAAAAATTGGATTTTTAAGGATCCAGTTTTAGTAAGCATTTCTGCAAATAGAGTCATTGATTATTGATAAGCCTTACCTCGACTCCCTTAAAGCCAGCATATCCTTGAGAGTCTTTTTACTTTGTCGGGTAAGTCTTGCGAAAGTACACTTCGTACTCAGGGCTTTGTCCCATGTTGTTTTAGGTGAAGAAGTGACAAAATTTTGTTGCTTCTGTTCAATGGTGGTACCCAAAGAAGAGAACCAAGACTAAAGCTACGGGAGGGAAGGCCCTCCATTAAAAACTTTTTACTGCTTATTCAGGAGGGGTTTTTGCCTCCCATGGTTTGTAATAATAATACTCAGCACTCATATATTATGATCTGGTCTGTAAATATTTAACTCTATCTTACTTTTCAATAAAAGTAAGTTATTGTAACTGCTTCCGCACTTTTGTATCTCCGATGAATTGTAATGTCTGCGTGATGGGTAAAACGCTCTTGGGAAGGTAAGGAATTCAGATACCGAACTTGTTAAGTAATCAGGTGCACCTGTAGGGTTGTCTGAGGTCCGTTAGACAAGGACAACTGTAGGTGGGCCTAATGACTTGGGACGTTCTGTCACATCTGGTATCAGAGCGAAGCCCATCTCTGCAGATATTATGAGACATTTTCAAAAAGAATTTTCAAAGACTTATCTAGAAAATTTCTTTTCTTCTTATCCAATTCCCTTCTGAGATACTTATGTTAACGACCAGATAGTAGAGTGCAATGTATAGAAGGTGTGAATCAACTAAGGTTGATTCTATAATTATACATGCATCATGCTAAAAACTATGCTAATAAGATTTTCCCCTCATGGAGATATGCCGCTGCGCACAAGAAAGACAACGCGTAAGTCTACCGAGCCGTTTGGCGTACCCCGTCATCAACTTGCCCCGCGACATGAAGACAGTAGCAGTGGTAGTAACGATCCAATCAGGGATCTGGAAGCACAAATTGACCAGCTTCGATCAGAACTCCGTCACAGGAACGATATATAGGTCGCGGATGGTGAAAGAATAAACGAATTGAGAACAGACATCCGCCACCTGCAAGACCAACTAGCGGAATGGGATCTAGCGCTCGACTGGGCTGTGAACTCTCGTTCACTAGCTTGGGCAAAGGAAGCTAGAGCTCGAGCCCGCGTGGAAGCGCTTAGCTCAGCCGTGGATAACTTGCAGGTTTATTATAATACATTACATGAGGAGGTTCATGTATTGTATTCACAACTGCACCCTAACGTCCCTGCGGATCCTATCGGGATGGGAGCCGAACCATCTAGAGCAGGAGGTGAAGCCCTTGGAGGGGAACTAGACCTTTTCAGGCCCCCTCCTTCAATGAATTTGGTCGACTAGTGGTCTCCTCCCCCTGATAGCGAGGCTACCAAAAGCGACAAGAAGCTAGAGTAGTGTAGTATAGAAGTAGTAATAATGTGTAATAGGTAATGTAATCCTGTTGTAAATACGAGTCTGTAACATTACCCTTTTTAGTAATGTGAAATGGATGGTTTGTTTTGGCATATCATATTTCTTCAAATGTTCTTTGCCTCAGATGCCATCTAAGACTCGCACACAGGATGGGGCAGGAACCTCCCGTGGGAGGGAAGCAACCCCGAATCCACCCCCAGTACCTCCAACATTAGATGAGGCCATCGCTGCCTTAGTTAACACCACAGCTGACAACACCCGTTTCCTGCGGGAAATGGCGGGGCAACAAATGCAGCAACAAGGCGGGCGGGTGTATCCGCAAGGACCCCGTGAAACATCCTATCTAGATTTCTAAGAGACACGTCCCCCATTGTTTGTCAAGGCGGAAGATCCTTTGGAAGCGGATTAGTGGATCCGCGTTATTGAATAGAAGTTCGGGCTTCTCCGATGTACGGAGACTCAAAAGCCCTTGTTTGCAGCACAGCAACTGCGAGGCCCTGCCAGTACGTGGTGGGGGAATTATGTTGCCATTCAGCTGGCCGATCATCAAATCACATGGGATGAGTTCAAACTGGCTTTCCGGGAGCATTATATACCTGAAGGGGTCCTCCATATGAAGCAGGAGGAGTTTATGAAGCTCAAGCAAGGCAGGGATACTGTCACTCAGAATCTCAATAAATTTAATCACTTGTCCCAATATGTTATCGATCAAGTCAACACGGATTAAGAGAAATTGCTTCATGAGAGGCCTGAATGATCGAATGCAACGAAAGATGGCCACCTGCATTGATCTTTCTTATGGAAGGGCTGTCAGCACAGCACTGGCAGTTGAGGCTAAATATGCAGGCTCTGGAAAATCAAAGGGCAAAGGAGGCGACAGGCCCAATCAGGGGTCTGAGAAAAGACAAAGGTTGGTAATCCAACCTTTTAATTAGAATCGTTCTTCATCACGCCCACCCTCCTACCCTTTCAAGCAACTGGTTTTTATCCGTCCTACCGCTGCCCCCACCGCTACAAATCAGCCGGGTGCCCCTAGCACTCGTTTCCCTGCTCTCCCAAGCTCATCATCAGGCTGCTTTAACTATGGAAAGTCCGGACATTTTATTAAGGACTGTCCATACCCAAAGCAGAATCGATGATGTTGGGGACTTGTTCTCAAATGCTAAGAGTTAAGAACAAGGCAACATAAAAAATGTTAAATATTAAAGTCCTTCGTCCTTCGAGACACTATGCCCCTTCGGGGATAATGAGTTCCGGACGAAGGTCATAAGAAACATACCTTCGTAAATATAACAAGTAATGACGAAGGGTTCATATAAAGCACGAAATATAATTTAGACATTACCATAGAATCATTTCTATTTTATTAACATGAGAAAATAGAAATGATTTCAAATTACAAATGTACCTTCGGTCCTGAGAAAAGGTAGAAAGTACAAGCGTGACGCAAAAGCGAATGCACAGTCAGCGTGAACAGTACGGGAGTACTGTTCATCTATTTATAGACGCGGGACGCAGCCCACATAAAATTACATCCATGTCCATTACATTTGTCAATGGTTTATGAAAATCTGTCGAGGCCCCCGAAGTCTTTTCATCTTTAAGTCGGTTCCCCCTTATGCTATCGCGCCGAAGCTTCCCTGCGCACAACTTCGGCTGCCCTCGACCTTCGTCTGGTTCAGGCTTCGTCCTAGTCGTGCTCCATATCCATAATTCTGAGTCTGAAAATACCTGTTCATATAATCCACTTGGGAAACATTGTCAAATCATGTTTTTGAGGACCTTCGGAGGACGAAGGCCCCCAACAGTAGCCCCTCGCAATATTAATTTGTAAATAATAAATTCAGATTGCGATATGGACGAAGGCCTTGAGCCGAAGGTCCGAAAAAACACCTTCCCTTTGCTAGAATAGCAACATTCACTGACAAGCGGGGCCTTTCAATTTCCAACGCCCTAGGCATATAAATAAGATCACATGGCGAACTCATTTGGTACGCATACTTGCCTTTTGCTTCGGCCCACTAAAATTTCTAGCTCTTGTTCATTAAGATTTGCTGGTCTTTTTGATTTCGAAGCTTCGGCCTCGGGAACAATTTTTTAGCGTTTCCGAAGATGTCTGAAGGCAAGAAGACCCCTGCTGAGACGAAGCTGAAGATCCCTGCTGAGACGAAACTGAGTCTCGAGGAGGAGAAGAATCTGGGGTTCCTGATAGCAATGGCAGAGACGAATACAGAGAAAATCACGAAGGAGATTCTCGAAGGTTTGTCCGAAGATACTGATGACAGCGACAGCTATGATGTGGAAAGTGGTGGGGAAGAGGCCGAAGATCGACCGTGGCGACCAAGTCACACAGTTTTTGGGAAAACAACCATCAAGCAGAGTCACATTGATAATATGAGGGGGCGATATTTCCGAGACATATCTATTGTGAGAGCTGATGCCGGGGAAAAGACTTCTCCCACCCCCGAAGAGGATGAAGTTGTGATTTTCCGAAGCTTCCTCAGGGCTGGGCTTCGATTCCCCCTGAGCAATTTTGTTGTTGAGGTACTAAAAACATTCCAAGTCTACCTTCATCAACTCACTCCCGAAGCTATTATAAGAATGGGGATTTTTGTCTGGGCTGCGAGAAGCCAAGGTTTGGAACCGAACGCTAAAAGCTTCTGCAATATTCATGAGTTATTATACGAGACGAAGCCCTGGGGAAAAGAGCAATACCACAACAACTTTGGGTGCTACAGCTTCGGCGCCCGCTCCGGGTCAAGCTGCCCTGTGCCGACCTTTCGGAAGAGGTGGCCCGGAGCCTGGATGACTGAATGGTTTTATGTAAAGATTAATCTGACAGCTCAAGAGAATGTGAAGAGTATTATTATGCATCCAATCTGGCAACGCTTCGGTCTTCGAAGGCCGAAGGTCGAAATGGACGAAGCCGCTGAAGAATGCCAAAGAGCCTTCGGGGTAGTCTGCTCGTTTATTGGGACAAGGGACTTGGTCCAAGAACACATTGCCTTCAGGGTATGGCCACTTGCAGAAAAGTGGGAATGCCAAAGGAAACCATCAAAGAGTCCGACGAAGGCGGACTAGTCAGATTAAAGTACACATTCAAATATGCAGATAAATTTATTGAACCTGATGACGACTGGCTGAAAAGCATTGAAACATTAAGTGATGAATTACTTGGGGCATATTCGAAGGCTGAAAATACGGCACTATCAGCAGCCTTCGGAGGCCGAAAAAAGAAGATACTCAACCGAGTGTTTGATGCCGTCGGGTTCTTCTACCCTGATTATCGTTATCCCATCCGAAGGCAAAAAAGGAAAAACATAACCCCTGAAAAAGAAGAAGCAAAAACTGCTCCTAGCGAGCCAGAACCGAAAGGAAAAAGGTTGAAGGTCCTCACACACCGACCACGCCATATTGAACCAGCTTCGGTGCCTGAGTTCACTGGAGAAACTTCTTCGGCCGGTGAAGCTGAACAGCCAACCTTGCTGCCAGAAATTGCAGAGATGGCCGAAGCACCATCGACAGAAAAAATGGAAGAAGCGAAAAATCCGAGTAAAGAAAAAGCATCAGAAATTTTGAGTCCTGTAGTAAATGTCGAAGCAGCAAAAATCCAAAAGGGTCCACTGGTGACCCCAAAAAGGAAGAGAATGGTAAATGTACTAGATGTCTTGGAGACAATTAAGTCTTCAAGCACAACTCCAAAAAAGAGTGTTGAAACTGCTGAAGCTTCTTCTGAAGCTCCAACGCAACAAGCTGAAGCTGAAGCTGGGCCTTCAGAGCCCTTCAGGGAGCAAACTTTGGAAGCCGAAGCAATAAAAATACCAGAACCAATTTTAATTGAAGAGACTGACACTGCCATCCCCGAGGCGCCTGCCAGCATGTGTGATTACATCATACGACATGCTGCGGGGAAAAAATTATCTGAAGAAGAAACTCACGAAGCTAACCATTATGCAAAGGAGCTAAAATATCCAAAGGGGGCAGTAATATTCAATGGGACAAATGAAGATGACTTCTTATACTGCCTTCCTGACAACAAAGAGCTCTCTGTCTGCCGAGAGATGGCCAGGAGTATTGGCTTCCCGAAGCTTGAATCTGGATTAAGCGCCATAACGAAAGAAGATCTCGCAGACAGTCTTGCGTACAACAGCCTGAAGGTACGGGATTTTAACGCTTGAAAAGGAAATCCCCTTATAATTTTTTGCGCAACTCATTCCTTTTTTCTTATATGAATTCTTCTTCGTATAGGGCTTGATCCTAAGCAACGCGCTAAGAGCGCAAAAGAGCGCCGAAGATGAAAGTTATGAAATTGCGTTTAATAACTTACGCTCTGAAGTTATCAAACTGAGAAACGAAGCTTTGGAAAAAGATAAAATTCTGCTTACACTAGTAGATAAAGTGAAAAAAGACGAAGCTGCTTCAAAGGCCCAATCCGAAGCTCATAAACGCGAGATAAAAGATCTTCAGAAACAGCTGGCTAGAGCTAAAGAGGAGCGCGCGCTTGAGGAAACAAAACGAGAACTTAGTGATTTTATGGTCAGCAAATTGGAATCAAGAGTTAAGGAGCTTCGCACATCTCAAGGGAAATGCTATGTTAAATCTATAGAATGCGTGAACAAAATTAAAACTAGCTTTGCTAGCGTCGGCGCCTTTTCCAGCGAAGAGAATTTTTCTCGAGGCAATCCCGAAGATCCGCTGGAATGGATTAGCCACGAAGCAGAGGCCTTCGAAGAGATTCTGAACAGTCGCGGCGACATTTGCGCTTTTTCGGGCGCCAGAGGGATTGCTTCTGTCTTAGAGAAGAAAGGTTGCGGGCACGTAAAATTCTTAGCTCAGTCTGAAGCTACCTTCTCTTCCGAAGATATCAAGGACCCCTCGGCCGAAGCAAGCGTGATTGGTGGCAAATTTTTTACTGATATCTGGAACAACGGCGGCCGAGAAATGGCGCAAGAGATCATTCAAAGAAGCGAAAAAGGCATCCATGATGCTAGAAAAGTAGCAGAAACTGCCGAAAAGAGTACGGAGCCCGAAAGACAATTAGGTACCAATTAGTTATTCTTGTTGCGTTGTAATTTTCATTTTAAACTTTGCTTGCGACTTGTAAAAAGTAATGAAGAAGTGTTCTCTTTGCTCAGAAACTATTGACCCAACTGCCGACCCCCACACAAAAGGGGATGAAGAAATTAAACAAATGGCCGAAACTATCATGGACAAGGTTGTTGACCAACTTCTGAATGAAGCCGCCGAAGCAGTATTGAGAGAAGATTAGATGTTATTTGGAAAAACAATTAAAATGTAATCTATGCAACACTTTGTTCATTTGAATGTGAAATACAAGTCTCTTTTCATTATTAAATTCTTTACGATGCATGAAACTTTAAATACATACCATTTTTGAGCCTTCGGCGAAAAAACACCTTCCCTTCTTTTCATGCTTCGTGAAGAAGACATTCTTCGTTAAAATTATTCTGATGAATCACATCCATGCTTCGTGAAATCATCATCCGAAGCTATACTCCGAAGCTATACAATCTCAATATTGATCTGATAAAGCTCACCCATGTTTCATAAAAATATTCTCCGAAGCTGTATTGCGAAGCTATACAATTTCGATATCACTTTCTCAGAGGATCCTTTCGAAGGTTGAGAGTGTCACTTTCTTTTGCCAAATGCAATATGATGTATGATGCTTATGCTATGCAAAATGATGTAATGATGTTATGCTATGCATGTGACATTTGTTCCGAAGATACTCATAAAATATATTCGTAAGCTCTGCATTCCCTTAGGAACGTCTTTGGAGCTTCTTCGTCTTTTACTTAGACGATCTCAGCGTTGACTTTTCGCTGTAAGCCTCCCTTAGGAGCTTCTTCGCCCTTTACTTAGGCGGTATCAGCGTTGACTTTTCGCTGTAAGCCTCCCTTAGGAGCTTCTTCGCCTTTTACTTAGGCGGTATCAGCGTTGACTTTTCGCTGTAGGCTCTGCATTCCTTTAGGAACGACTTCTGAGCAGAAAACTTACACTGCGCTCCCTTTGGAACGGCTTTTTATGACTTCGCAAACTTACTCTGCGCTCCTTAGAACGACTTTCTGTTACTCCGAAGGATTTTTAATTCGAAGGTCCTCCTTGGTAACGGAAAAAGAATTTTAAGCTTCGGCAACTTAAGCTTGTGGAGCAAATAGATCTTCCTCGTGGAAAACAACGAAATTATTACATGAAAACTATCAATGTTTTTTGCTTCACAGAAAATAAAACTGAAAAGAAAAGACTGCTATCAAAGGTAGGATATGTATCAATAAATATGCTTCGACTCTGGCACAGTGCTGTTGACTGTGCGAGCTTCGGACTGTTCTCTGAAGTCCCTCTGATGTGGAGCGTGTTGACTCCCTTCTGGCTGTTGCGCTTGCTGCAATAGAGGTGGAGGCGGAAGCTGCTGCCAAGAAACTTGAGGTTGACTTGCCGAAGCTACAGAAGCTGCAGGGTGATTGTCTATGTATTGTGGGATATAAGGCGGATGATACGAAGCAGTATGCATGACCTGCTTCGGCTGAGCTTGTTGAGATGCAGCTTCGGCAATTTCCTTTTGCTTCTGGATTGTAATATGGCACGACCTAGTGGTATGGCCCTTGCCTTCTCCACAGAACAAGCAAAACAGTCTCCTTGGCTGATCTCCGAATCTTCCGCCGAAGCCCCTGGCGCCTCTGCCTCTTGGAGCTGGTGGCCGGAAGGAAGTTTGTTGTTGCCCCGAAGCCTGTGAGGAGCATTGTGGTCTGTTCTGACTCCCCTTATCATCATTCTGAGTGTTATGGATGGAACGGACATGTTTCGGGTAGTATCTTCCTCCGAAGCCCCTGGTCATTTCAGAAAATCTGAAGGCCTCCTCCCTTCTTTGACGAAAGTCATTGTCAGCACGAATGTACTCATCCATCTTTTGGAGCAATTTCTCCAAGGTCTGAGGAGGCTTTCTAGCAAAGTATTGAGCTGCAGGCCCAGGACGAAGCCCCTTGATCATGGCTTCAATAACAATTTCATTGGGTACCGTTGGTGCCTGCGCCCTCAATCGTAAAAACCTTCGGACATACGCCTGAAGATACTCTTCGTGATCCTGAATACACTGGAACAGGGCTTGAGCTGTGACTGGCTTCGTCTGAAATCCTTGAAAGCTGGTCAGTAACATATCCTTCAGCTTCTGCCATGAAGTTATTGTTCCTGGCCGAAGGGAGGAATACCAGGTCTGAGCAACATTCCTGACGGCCATGACGAAAGACTTCGCCATGACTGCAGCATTGCCCCCGTACGAAGACACCGTTGCTTCGTAGCTCATCAAGAATTGCTTCGGGTCGGAGTGACCATCAAACATGGGGAGCTGGGGTGGCTTATAGGATGGAGGCCACGGTGTAGCCTGCAGCTCAGCAGACAGAGGAGAAGCATCATCAAAAACAAAATTTCCCTGATGGAAATTATCATACCAGTCATCTTCGTTGACGAAGCCCTCTTGATGAAGGTCTTTCTGATGAGGCCTTCTGTTCTGCTCATCGTGAGTAAGATGGCGGACTTCCTCAGAGGCTTCGTCTATCTGCCTTTGCAACTCAGCTAGGCGGGCCATCTTCTCCTTCTTCCTTTGTACTTGTTGGTGTAGCATCTCCATATCCCTGATTTCTTGGTCTAACTCTTCTTCCTGAAGTGTGGGGCTGACAGCCTTTCTCTTCTGGCTTCGGGCCTCCCGAAGAGAGACGGTCTCCTGGTTGTGGTCCAGCGGTTGCAGTGCTGAAGCCCCAGTCGCTGAAGCTTTCTTCGGCGCCATAGCTTCCGAAGGTGTTCAAAAAAGCTCGAAGTGGAAGTGAGTTCACCGGAGGTGGGCGCCAATGTTGGGGACTTGTTCTCAAATGCTAAGAGTTAAGAACAAGGCAACATAAAAAATGTTAAATATTAAAGTCCTTCGTCCTTCGAGACACTATGCCCCTTCGGGGATAATGAGTTCCGGACGAAGGTCATAAGAAACATACCTTCGTAAATATAACAAGTAATGACGAAGGGTTCATATAAAGCACGAAATATAATTTAGACATTACCATAGAATCATTTCTATTTTATTAACATGAGAAAATAGAAATGATTTCAAATTACAAATGTACCTTCGGTCCTGAGAAAAGGTAGAAAGTACAAGCGTGACGCAAAAGCGAATGCACAGTCAGCGTGAACAGTACGGGAGTACTGTTCATCTATTTATAGACGCGGGACGCAGCCCACATAAAATTACATCCATGTCCATTACATTTGTCAATGGTTTATGAAAATCTGTCGAGGCCCCCGAAGTCTTTTCATCTTTAAGTCGGTTCCCCCTTATGCTATCGCGCCGAAGCTTCCCTGCGCACAACTTCGGCTGCCCTCGACCTTCGTCTGGTTCAGGCTTCGTCCTAGTCGTGCTCCATATCCATAATTCTGAGTCCGAAAATACCTGTTCATATAATCCACTTGGGAAACATTGTCAAATCATGTTTTTGAGGACCTTCGGAGGACGAAGGCCCCCAACAGATGAAATAATCAGCAGAATTCTGGGAATTCCGCTCAAGCCAAGGGAAATGCGGCCAACAATACCGTGGGCAGAAATATGAGGAAAACGGGATGGATTTATTATACTCAAGTGGCCACAACACCGGAAGGCGAACCGGTTATGATGGGTACGTTCCTAGTGGCCAATCACCCTGCAGTTATTCTCTTTGATTCTGGTGCTTCGCATACTTTCATAAGCAAGAAGTTTGTGGAAAAACATTGTGTTCCATATACTAAATCAAGGGAAGGGTTTGCTATTCATTCGCTTGGGGGACAAATATTTACTAAAGAAGTGGCTTACCAAGTGCCCGTAAAATTGGCTGAACGGGACTTTCCAACAAACATGATCATTCTAAAAGGACAAGACATAGATGTAATTTTGGGCATGAATTGGTTAGCCCAACATAAAGCAATCCTCAACACTGATCTGAGAACCATCAGGTTGAGTTATGGCCAAGAAGAGATTCTTTTGTCCATCCCCATAGCCATTCCAGCTAAACCAACTAGCAGAGTATATGAAGCCATCATACCGGAGATCCAAGATATTCCGGTAGTATTTGAGTTCCCAAACGTCTTTCCAGAAGATCTACCGGGATTGCCTCAAGAAAGAGATGTAGAATTTGTGATTGAGTTGAAGCCCGGTACGGCTCCTATTTCTAGAAGATCGTACCGAATGCCTCCAAATGAACTGGCAGAACTCAAGACCCAATTACTAGATCTACTTGAAAAAGGATTTATCCGACCAAGTTCATCACCCTGGGGTTGTCCAGCCATCTTCGTCAAAAAGAAGGACCAAACATTACGGATGTGCGTGGATTATAGACCCCTTAATGAGGTCACCATCAAGAATAAGTACCCTCTTCCCCGGATTGACATTTTATTTGATCAACTTACCGGAGCTCAGGTATTCTCCAAGATTGACCTCAGGTCGGGTTATCATCAGATCCGTATCCGACCTGAAGATATACCGAAGACCGCATTCACCACGCGGTATGGATTATTTGAATATCTGGTTATGTCTTTTGGACTGACAAATGCTCCTGCCCACTTCACATATCTGGTGAACTCGGTATTTATGCCCGAGTTGGACAAATTTGTGGTGGTATTCATTGATGATATCTTGATATACTCCAAGAATGAAGAGGAGCATGCTTGGCATTTGCGGATTGTATTGATGCGCTTAAGGGAACACCAGTTATATGCTAAGTTCAGTAAGTGCGCATTCTGGCTGGAGGAGATCCAATTTCTGGGACATGTATTATCTGCCAAGGGGATTGCGGTGGATCCCAGCAAAGTCAAGGATATTTTGGAGTGGAAACCCCCAACCACTGTACATCAAGTCCGAAGTTTCCTTGGACTAGCTGGTTATTACCGCCGATTCATTCTAGATTTTTCCAAGCTTGTGAAACTAATCACAAGTTTATTGAAGAATGATACCAAATTCAATTGGTCTTCAAAATGTAATGAAGCTTTTGAGAAGCTAAAATTACTATTGACCACTGCTCCGGTATTGGATCAACCGGACATTGAAAAGCCCTTTGATGTGTATTGTGACGCATCAGGCAGTGGTCTCGGCTGTGTTCTAATGCAAGAGGGCCGAGTGATAGCTTATGCTTCAAGGCAGTTGTGCCGGCATGAGGAACATTATCCAACTCATGACCTGGAGTTAGCTACGGTGGTTCATGCCCTAAAAATATGGCATCATTATCTACTGGGGAATGTCTGTCACATTTATACAGACCACAAAGGTTTGAAGTACATCTTTACCCAGTCAGAGCTTAATATGAGACAAAGGAGATGGCTTGAGCTGATCAAGGATTATGAATTAGAGATTCACTATCACCTAGGCAAAGCTAATGTTGTGGTAGATGCGTTAAGTCGTAAGGCCTTCTGCCATTGCCTTACCATAAAGACTTCTGACATTACTTTATGTCAAGAAATGGAGAAGTTGAACCTAGGAATGATTTAGCATGGAACTTCAAATCACTTAAAGCTTGAGTCAGTCATCCTGCAAAGAATAATTGACGCACAAAGAAATGATGAGGGAATGAAGCACATTCATGAGAAAATAGAAGCTGGTCAAGCCAACTACTTCAGAAAAGACGATCTAAGTGTTGTATGGTTCAACAACCGCATAGTTGTGCCTAAAAATGATGAGATCTGCCAGTAGATTCTAGATGAAGCACATCTTAGTCGCTATTCTATTCATCCCGGAAGCACTAAGATATATCATGATCTGAAACAACATTATTGGTGGACAAAGATGAAGATTGAAATCGCACGCTATGTGGCAAGATGTGACACTTGTAGACATGTCAAAGCCATACATATGAAAGCTGCTGGTCCATTACAATCTCTACCTATACCAACATGGAAATAGGAGGATATAAGTATGGACTTTATTGTGGGATTGCCTAGGACAGCAAAAGGGTATGATTCTATTTGGGTTATAGTTGATCGACGTACCAAGATAGCCCATTTTCTATCAGTCAAAATAGATCACCCGGTTGCTGTCTATGCCAATTATACATTGCTCGTATTCTTAGTCTGTATGGGGTTCCAAAGACTATAGTGTCAGATCGTGGACCGCAATTTGTAGCCAAGTTTTGGGAAGCACTTCATAAATACTTGGGTACTAAATTGCTCCATAGTTCGACCTATCATCCTCAAACCAGTGGGCAGACTGAGAGGGTAAATCAGATACTCGAAGATATGTTGCGAGCATGTGTTCTGGAGTTCCCACAAAAATGGGATGATTGTTTACAATTAGCGGAGTTCTCATATAATAATAGCTATCAAGAAAGCATTAAGATGGCACCCTTCGAAGCTTTATATGGACGACGATGTCGTACTCCGTTAAACTGGTCTGAACCAGGTGAAAGAAATTTCTTCAGGCCTGATATGGTAAAGGAGACAGAAGAGAAAGTTCAACGAATAATTCATAATTTGAAAGAAGCTCAAGCTCGTCAGAAGAGTTATGCAGACAAGCGGCGACAACCCTTGTACTTTCTAGTTAGAGATTATGTCTACCTGAAAGTTTCACCGATGAAGGATGTATCACGTTTCAGGGTTAAAGGGAAGCTTGCACCCCGGTATATTGGGCCTTTTCCTATTCTTGAACAATATGGACCAGTGGCATACCGACTCTAGTTACCCGAAACCTTGTCTGCAGTACATAATGTGTTCCACATGTCTCAATTGAAGAAGTGTCTTCGGGTTCCCGATCGAACCATTGAAGTAACGGATATTGCCTTAGAACCAGACTTGACATATTCAGAGCACCCTATTCGAGTCTTGGATCAAAAGGATAGAATTACTCGAAGGAAAACCCTTAAGTTTTACAAGATACAGTGGAACCAGCATTCAGAAGATGAGGCTACATGGGAAACTCAGGACTTTTTAGAAAAGAATTTCCCTGGCTTTTTAGCCTCATGTAATTTGTAAAGTGTGTACAATTGTTGTAATAGAGGAATGAGCCCAAACCACCCCTGCCTTGTACCAAAAATAAGGAAATAAAGATGTGCCATGTTTCCTTTTCCATTACTTGTCCTAGGACTTTTAATCTTGGGACGAGATTCTTTTATGGGGGGAAGGATGTAACACCCCTGGTGTTACTGATACTAAAACATGAGCATAACATCATAAGCATTGGCATTTCATGTGTTTGTCACACCTAGAATGCATTCACTAGGCAAAAGTTCGAACAAGTTGTATTGATGTGGCATTTCATAAAGTGAAACCCTAGGGTACAGCGTTAACCCTAGATTGGTCTTAAAGGGGTAACCAAAGCCTAAACAAGAGAAAACTTTAAAACTCAATTGGAATAACCATATAATGTCACCATGAATAGACATACATGGTATTCAAACCCTAGAATGTGGCGGAACTGCCCGAATTATTCCAACTTAAGTGCCTAAGTCCCGCCTTATAGGCTAGACCACACTTAGATGGGAATAACCCGTCAATCCCTCGGATCTAGTCCGACACGGCCACTGACAGGATCAAGTACCACAGTCTCACTCGATGGTGAGTCACAGAGCAAATACAATAAAGCATAAAACCATGCATGGAAGAGTGTTAAATTATTACATCATCATCATCATCGGAGTTTTGCCAAAAGTAGTCATCATTGTTCGAAGTGCAGCGGAAAATAAACTAACGGTAAATAAATGGAGAGATGGGGAAGCCTGTCCCATCACTCCTCATGCTCCTCCTCAGCCGAGGTAGGGTCCCACTCGACAGTCCAACCCGGTGGCAGGGTGGATGGCCAAGTCACTCCAGCAGCCATTTCCTCCAGAGAACCTGTAAAAATTGTGCCACAAGCAAGGCTGAGTATACTAATACTCAGCTAGACTTACCCGGTGTGAGGAGTCTATACTCCTCTACCTCTAGACATGCGGTTGTTTGGCTGTGGGGTTTGGTTGCCAAAAGCACTAGCTGAGTTTCTAATCAAGATTTTAACTTTGTCAAAATTAAGTGTGACTCTCTTAAGGCTAAGAGTGTACTATCTACTCATACATAGTAGCAAGCATTTTTAGCAATCAACATCTTGTATCATCATAACACAGTTCCACTTGTTACTCAATGTAGCAGCATGGATCAAGCAGTCTCATTAGCTGCGAGAAGCAGACGATTCGAATCGAGTTTTATCCTTGCAAGGTAAACCTAAACACACGACATGTAGGGGCACTCCGTCCCCACACATATCAACCGTCCCCATCGATTCCCCGTCAGCAGATCAGGGCTCACCGCCTTGGCGTACAATGCCTCACTGACCCCGACTGGCCGTCGTGCAGTGACCGCACTTGTACCCACCATAACCGGAATGGGAGACTACGTCTCAGGTCGCGTGAGGGGATATGTCCACTGCTAGGTTCACTCAGGTACTAGGCTTACCGATTTACCATATTTCTCGGTATGTGTTTAGTACGTTCAAACGCTTGACTCACAGTACCACACCTTAATCCTTAATCAACTTTTTATCCCGTGAACAACCAATCCCCATGGATTGTTGCCCACAACCCAACATTAATATGATAAGAAAGTGGATATAGCCAATTCCTGACCTCGCACGAGTGCTAGAAAAATCACTCGACTTCTACCGAGATCCTAAGTAATAAAGCAGCTACTCGACCTAGCATACTAGTATTCATCTCAATAGGATTCCTGAGATCATGCAACTAGGGTTCGAAACAACTCCTACACTTAAGTGCACAAACAATCCTACAAACATTAAGTGTAGTAAAATAGCATAAATAACAGGTTATGCATAAAACCGGGGCTTGCCTTCCAAAGCAGTGGCAGGCAGGTCCTCTGGTGCAGGCTCGGGTGCTGGGTCTGGGGCAACCTCCTGGGCAGCTCCTTGCTCCGGCACGAGGATGTACTCTCCGTCAGCAAGATTACAGTCTATCGAAATGCAATGAACATGTATGTCATGATTATGCAAGATTTAAGAACATTAAGCTACAGAAATTAAGTCAAGAATTAACTTAGGGTTCCTTGGCTACGTGGGTCTTCTAGTGGTATATATATATACATACATACATAGACTTATTTCCTTTTAGGTTTAGGTCTTCTTTTAGGATAACATAGGGGATTTGCATTGTTTTTATAGATTTCAGTGGACAAATTTACAAAAGGTCTTAGGAGGGCATTAATTTCCATCATCCATTTTCCTTCCTTTAATTTCCATCTAGGGTTTCTAGTATAGGTTTGAACTATGACAGTATTTTAAAAATTTCAAAAAATTCTGTAAAAATTACAGTGGGTTGTCACTGGTTATTCTAGCTTGTTTTAAGAATTCGTGGCTTAGAGTACAAAAGCTGGGCTTTAAACAAAAATAACAATAGTTAGGCAAAATGGGCCACTTTACACTACAAGTCTTTTATTAAAGTGGGTCCTGACCTGAGGGTTATTTTTGTTGGCCTCTAGTAGTGATAATAAGCTCTTGTACCAAAAAGGACAGAGAGCAACATGATGGTTGATTAATGATGGATTTTTAAAATTTGGTGCAAAAAGGGTGCTCAAAACTAACTTGTCATTTGAAAAATATCAAACAACAGATTTCAGATTTTTCCTAAGTTCTTATTATCAAAACAGTGGTTATCCTAAGGTTTGGGGAGGTTTCACCTTAGGGTTATTTTTGTAGGGCTTTTCTAAGTTATCCTTATTTTATTAATCTAAAAGGTATCTTTCTTATTTTACACTACAACAGGGTATGATATATTTTTCCAGTGAACTACATTGACTAAGTTTCTCAACAAAAATAGGGGTGCCCTCTGGTTCATTATTTATGTCACCTTTTCTATTTTCTTTAACCTTAAGCACATTATGGAATAAGGGGTAAAAACCATCTTAATGTAGTGGACAGAGGGGTTTAACATTTTTAACTAGGTCAGTAGGTAAATATAAACTTCTCCAAATTTTTCTAACCCTAGTTAAATAGTACAACTGTTTTTCTTGCTATTATTAAGCTTTTGGTCAAAACTAAGATTAAATCAGAACCTTATATTTTTCTCTAGTACTTATGGGGTTTTATATTTTTCTTAGATAGGTTACATTATTTAGAGTCTGGCAAAATTAGTTTGACTAAATTTGGATAAACCAAACAGAAGTTATGGGTTTTCAAAGTTTCTGTTTGAATTTAAATCAGGTTTTAATAAAGCTTTTCTGAAAAAGCAGTTTAAACCGAATCAAACCTCGCAGATCTACCCTCGCGCCACTATTCCCCTGAGTCTCTGACATTTCACTTAACCCCCTGGCTTTCTCTCCCTCTCACCCGCAGTCCTTCCCCCAACTGAAACAGTGGCCGCGGGAAAGAAAAGGACGACGCGGCTTACCGGCGGCGAGGGAGGCCCGGCGAGGTGGTCAGTGACGTTCAGGAGGTCGCGACGGTCACGTCGATGTGCGGGTCGTCGCCGGAGGTGGTCGGAGTCACCCTGGCCACGAGCACAGGCGGCGGGGGTCGACGGCGGCGCCTGCTCCGGCCAAACCACGGCGGTAGAGTTCAATTAGGGTGCACGAGGAGCTTCACGGGATGACACAGAGGCCATGCGCGCAATGAATCGGGAAATGGTGAAGGGGTTTACCCGGTCCACGTGCGCCGGCGGGTTCTTGAACTCCGGTGAGCGCGATTTGGCTACTCCGGTGACGCGGGCCCTCGGGTTAAGCTTGAGCAAGGCTCACGGCCTCACCAGGAAGCTATCTGGGGGCTTGGATCGAACGGTGGAGGACGGAAGAGGGGTTGGCCACGGTGGTTGCTCTCGGGCGGCACTGGCGGGTCGCGGGGAGGTCACCGGAGGCAATGGCTGGCTCGGGCGAGTCCGGCGAGGTACGGAGGAGGCAATGGGGAAGGCAGCCGAGCACTGGGGCGGGTTTTATAGCCGTGGCGCGGGCGTGGTCACGGGCGGCCGCGGGCGCGCGGGGGTTCGCGCACGGGCGTGCTCTGAGCGCGCTCCCGGATGCCAGCTCGCGTCGAACACGTGGAAGATTGCTTCTGCCAAGGTTCAACGGCCGATTTGAGCGCCATAGCGTGCGTATCTTGGCAAAGTCACTGTGTACGGTCACTTCTCTGCTCCAAATCCTACCCTTTTGCTGTGAGTTCCAAGTCGAGATATGGTCAGGGCAGGGAGATAGAGAGGGCAGAAGTTTGCTGTGTCAGCCGGGTCCAAACCGAGACAAAAGGGGTGTCAAGTCGTGTCTAGCGCCCTAGGGTAGGTGTCATCTCTTGCCAGGGTGTTCTAGGGTTAATTTGGCGCCATTTTGTCAATTGGGTCGACATGTTTTGAAAAGGGGATCAAGGTGAACATGTGGGATCTTTGCTCAAGGGTTGGTTTTTGGCTTAGGCAAAATCTGAATTTCTCCCTTGTGTTCAACCTTTGGTGATCTTTTTAGGACTCTTCTGAAAACTTTTTGGGGGTACTTCCTTACTATTAATTGTAGGTTATTAAGTATATTACAACTTTTATATTTGGCCCAAACCATGATCATGATGTTTACATGATCTTTTGATCATGGCTTCAATTAGGGTTCTTATTGCCTATGGAGGTTTTTGCTCTAGGGTTTTGGAAGAGCCTTACTCAGATGTGCATGACAAGCTAGGGCATGATATCCAAGGTAGTTTGCACTTGATTAGGACTTTGAATTCCAAGTTTGATAAATTTTGCCCACTTAAATCTTCATGTGATAATGGGTAAACAGGGGTAACCCTGGGGTGGACACCCTGAGTAACACCTAGGGTGTTACAGCCCTCCCCCCTTAAAGGAATCTCGTCCCGAGATTTCAGGTAGAGTCCCTTGGAGGGATGCTTGAAGGTGTGTTGGTGCTACTCTCCCCTTATACTCAAGTTTCACTTTCTTAACTGTTCTTCGAATGTCATCCTCTTTGCAACTTCAGAAGGAAGCCCTTCTTAAGTTAAATCCACAACTTAGACTATCCTTGTTATCTAAGTCTTTCTTATAATTGACTTCAAAGGGCAGGTGGGGTGGGGCTTTTGGGGTTACGTACCGACTCCTTTGGGCAGAAAGTCGGGGAAGCGAGAGTGTAGAAAATCCTCCGTCTCCCATGTAGCTTCTTCTGCTGAATGGTGACTCCACTGAACCTTATACATTCTGATTGATCTTGCCCGAGTTGATCTTTCCTTTTGATCCAATACCTTGACGGGGTACTCTTGGTAGGACAAGTCTGGTTCTATCTCAATGTCCGGTTCCGGTAGCACTTCAGTGGGTAGACGAACACATTTCCGCAGCTGAGATACATGGAACACATTGTGAACTGCTGCCATGCAGGGTGGCAATTCCAATTGGTAAGCTACAGGTCCACAACTTGCCTTGATCTTATATGGTCCAATGTAACGAGGGGCTAACTTGCCCTTGATCCCGAATCTCTAGACACCCTTGGTTGGTGATATCTTAAGATAGACATGATCTCCCACCTCAAACTGTAGAGGCTTCCGCCTCTTGTCATGATAACTCTTTTGCCTGGCCTGAGCAGCTTCTAAGTTCTTTTTGATAATCCTAACCTTTGCCTCTGCTTCAAGCACCAAATCTGGTCCAAAAATTTCCCTCTCTCCTACTTGAGACCAATTTAGTGGGGTTCTACATCTTCTCCCATATAATGCCTCAAAAGGTGCCATCTTCAGACTAGACTGATAGCTGTTATTGTAAGAAAATTCTGCCAAGGAAAGGCACTTGTCCCAATCCTTTCCATAGTGTAGTGCACATGCTCGCAACATGTCTTCCAAAATCTGATTTACCCTTTCTGTCTGACCATCTGTTTGGGGGTGGTATGCTGAGCTTCGTATGACCTGGGTTCCAAGTGATTCCTGTAATTGCTCCCAAAATCGTGCCACAAAAGGTGCTCCTCGGTCGGAGACTATAGTCCTTGGTATCCCATGCAGACGAACTATCTGGTCAATGTAGACCTCTGCATACTTCTCTGCCCGGTGGGTGGTGTGCACTGGCAAGAAATGGGCAGTCTTGGTCAATCTGTCCACAATAACCCATATAGAATCATGGTGCCTGGAGGTATTGGGTAATCCTATTATGAAGTCCACGCAAATGTCCTCCCATTTCCAAGATGGTATGGGAAGGGGTTGCAAAGGGCCTGCTGCCTTCAAATGACTAGCTTTTACCCTCTGGCAAGTGTCACACTCAGAGATGTACTTGGCAATTTCCCTCTTCATTCTGGTCCACCAATATAACGATCTGAGGTCCTGGTACATCTTGTTGCTACCCGGGTGCATGGAGAACTTGGAAAGGTGAGCTTCATCCAATATCTTCTTTCTGAGCTCTGGGTCCTTGGGGACAACCAATCGATCTCCAAACCATAAAGTCCCCTTGCTGTCTTGACGGAAACACTTGTATTTCTCTGCCTTCTGCTTGATCATCTCTTTAATAACCTGTACTCCCTTGTCCCCAACCTGTGCCCTGACTATTTGCTCTTGCAATGTGGGCTCCACTGAGATATAACTCAATCCACCAGAAGGAACCACTTCTAGGTTCAGCTTGCACAACTCATCACACAAGGTGGTAATTCCCACATCCATGTTCAAACAATTGCACTGGGCCTTTCTGCTCAAGGCATCTGCCACCACATTGGCCTTGCCAGGATGGTAATGCATTTCCAAATCATAATCCTTGATTAATTCCAACCATTTCCTCTGCCTCATGTTCAGATCTGCCTGAGTGAAAATGTACTTGAGGCTCTTGTGATCAGTGTAAATGTTACAGTGAGCTCCCATCAAGTAGTGTCTCCATATCTTGAGGGCATGAACTACGGCTGCCAATTCCAGATCATGTGTCGGGTAATTCTGCTCATGGGGTCTGAGAGCTCGGGAAGCATACGCAATCACTCTATTCTCTTGCATCAAGACACATCCCAATCCGGTACCTGAAGCATCACAATAAACTTCAAATGGTTTGGTATTATCTGGCTGAGCTAGCACTGGAGCTGTTGTCAAATGTTGCCTCAAGGTATGAAAAGCATCTTCACACTTTTGGCTCCACTCAAATTTGACTCCCTTCTTCAACAGTTCAGTCATTGGCTTGGCAATTCTGGAGAAATCCGGAATAAATCGTCGGTAGTACCCTGCCAATCCCAGAAAACTCCGAATCTGTCTCACTGTAGCCGGGGGTTTCCAATCCATCACCTCCTGTACCTTTTCAGGGTCAACCGATATCCCATCCTGAGAAATTGTGTGACCCAAGAATTTAATCTCCTTCAGCCAAAATTCACACTTAGACAACTTTGCATAAAGACGGTGATCGCGCAGTCGCTGAAGTACGATGTGCAGATGCTCAGTATGTTCGTCTTCATTCTTGGAATAGACCAGAATATCATCAATGAAAACGACCACAAACTTGTCCAACTCTGGCATAAACACTGAGTTCATCAAGTACATAAAATAAGCCGGGGCATTGGTTAGCCCAAAAGACATCACCAAAAACTCATAGAGCCCATATCTGGTAGAGAAAGCCGTCTTGGGAATGTCACTGGCACGGATCTTAATCTGATGGTAGCCTGAGCGAAGGTCTATCTTGGAGAATACCTTGGCTCCCACCAACTGATCAAACAGAACATCAATGCGGGGTAACGGGTATTTGTTCTTGATAGTCACCGCATTGAGAGGGCGGTAGTCAACACACATCCTCAAACTCTCATCCTTTTTCTTCACGAATAAGGCGGGACATCCCCATGGTGAAGTACTTGGACGAATAAACCCCTTGTCCAACAATTCTTGCAATTGTTTCTTCAATTCTGCCAATTCCGCGGGAGGCATCCTATAGGGTCTCTTGGAGATAGGAGTAGTCCCGGGTTGCAATTCGATGGCGAACTCAATATCTCGGTCAGGTGGCATCCCTGGCAATTCATCCGGAAAAACATCCGGATAGTCACAGACCACTGGGATCTTTTCCACTGGGGATTCTACCATAGCAAAGGCACAAGATCGGGTACAACCCTGGTTGGGTAAATATAATGTGATTTCACCACAGGTTGGTGAGTGCACTTCGATGGCCCTAGCTGCAATGTCAATCACTACCTGATGTTTGGTCAACCAATCAGTTCCCAATATGATATCCACACTATCCAGTCCCAAGATAAGAAGGTTGGTTTTAATTATCAAACTACCAAACTTTAGAGGCACATTCTTGTTGATTTGATAAGTGGCAACTCTGCCTCCAGGTGTTGAAATTGTAATGCCCCCATCGGTATGGTGAAAGGGCAACTGGCATTTGGCACTAAACTTGGCACTGATAAAACTATGTGAAGCACCGGAATCAAAAAGAACAATAGCAGGGAAATTTAAAACTGTAAAGATACCAGTCATGACGGGTGCTCCCTCTGGAATGTCAGCCATGGTAGTGAAGTTCAGCTTGCCTTGCCTCACTTGCACCTTCTGTCTCTTGCCTTGGTTCTGATTGACATTCTGCCCCTGCCTCTGCTGGTTTCTGGGGCAATTCTTGGCATAATGCCCAGTGCTGCCACAAGTGAAGCACCTGTTGTCATTGGCCTGACGGTGCTGTTGCTGCTGCTGGTTGCTCCTCTGAGCGGGAAATTGGGTGCGGTTGGGTGCCTGCTGCTGCTGCGGTGGTCTGATCACCCACCTCCCTTGCTGCTGCTGAGGTCCCCTGCTCTGTGAGTCAGACACGATCCTGAAGCGTTGTGGCTGAGCTGAGGGTCCTGCCACAGGGGTCTTCCTCTTCTTCTCTGCCTGTCGAGCTAAGATGCAGTCCTCCTGGGAGATAGCCATATTGACCAACTCATTGTAACTGTTGGCCCTGACGGTGTTGAGACGGTCACGGAGCTTAGTGCTGAGCCCCCTCCTGAACCTGTCTCGCTTCTTCTCATCCGTATCTGCATGGTACCCAGCATACTGGCACAAATCATTGAAGGCCTGGGCATACTGCAACACTGTCCTGCTGCCCTGAGTGAGTGCCAGAAACTCATTGAGCTTCCGGTCCATGATGCTAGCTGGAATATGGTGTCCTCTGAAAGCTGCCTTGAACTCCCTCCACTCCACCTCTCTACCTTCTGGCTGCATGGCAAGAAAATGGTCTCACCAAGTCCTTGCAGGTCCGCGAAGCTGCTGGGTGGCGAACCTGACCTTGGCGACCTCTGAGCAAGCTCCATGGAGCAGTGGGAATTTGGATTCCACCACCCTCAACCACACATCTGCATCAAGCGGGTCCTCTGCCCTTGTGAACAATATAGGCTGGGTGCTGAGGAACTCCTGGTAGGTAGCAGCAACGGGGTGACGCTGATGGTCTCCACCGTAATCCTGAGGTGGTGGCTGACGCTGAGCTAACTGCCTCAGGATCTCATTCTACTGGGCCATGAGCTCCTGCAGAGTGGGAGGCGGTGGCGGTGGAGGAACGTGCTCATTCTGACCACGGCGCGCTCTCCCAGCCATCTGAAAAATCACATGGTTGCTTAATAACACATCTCCAATTTTAAGGTTTAAACACGGTAGGGGAGTTATAGCAATTTAATAGGTCCCAACATAAACCAAAAGCATAAACTTTCCGTTCAAATTTAAACTGCCATTAATCATCCCCAAACCTCCAAAGGAATTTAATATGGTTACATCAATGATCCAAAAGACTCAACTCTACCTAGCCTAGTACCCTAAGGGTGCAAAAGCTAAGCTAGTGGCGAGGAGTCCAACTATCATCAACCTCTAAGATTAGCCTGGCATCTAATGAGCGAACGAGGCAACGCTGGACTCGGGGGAAGGGGGTCTCTCTGAGCCAGCGGTGTCTACACTGGAAGCAGGCTCCTCCCCTCCCTCGATGTCAACGTCCTCGTCAGCCTCCTCACCATGGATCTCTTGGTGATGCATGTCTAGGTGCTCGTTTGCCTCTGCTAGCTGCTGCTGAGTGTTGAGGAGCTGATCTTCGAGAACCTCGATGGTGTTCTCCCTGGTGCCCACTAGCTCCTCCAACTCATGAATCTCATCAGACAGCTGCTCCACTTGCAAATCTTTCTCCACCAGCTCCTGGGACAAGTCCACCACGAGCTCCTCCCGGTTATCCAGGGTGATCTTGGTGGCCTCCAGCAATGCCATTAGATGAGACATTGCTTCCCCACGCATGACTTGCAGACGATACAGAGCGTTCATGCATCGTACTGACAAGTGAGCGGTGTGGCCTGGGTAGAGAGCCCAAATGTCCTTGGCATGCTCCACCCGATCCTTCCACATCGGGTCATCCTCCTTTTCTGCGGGGAACAACCCAATGGGGTGGGTAGCCAGCTCCAAGGGATGGAATCCGCAGAAAGTAGTCAAGCCATGCAGAGCGATTGCCTCAATCGTATCCTCCGCTCGGTATCCAAAAGACTTGGAGTCCAAGGAGCGCCAGCCTGGCTGCAGGGGATGAGGCTCCAAGGTCATCCTCACCCTACAGCGAGGCACCCGGTGCTTCTCGAACTGCTGCACCTCGTACTGAGGGGGTGTCAAGTATCCTGCCCCCTGAAGTACCTCCCACAAGATGCGGGGAAAACCCTCTCGTGCAAGTCCGTCAGTGTGGGTCAGTGCATTTCCGTCCTCGGAGGATCCGTGGGAAGTCATCTGTGCACGGTTAAGCGTAAGTAAAAGAAAAAGAATTACAAAAAGAACAAGGAAAATAAAACTCAGCCTGTCTCTAGCTAAAAAGAAAAAGGCATCGGGGTCCTAGTTGATTGTTATCTCATTTTTAAGTCCTTTTACTCAGTTATCCATTTGCTTAATTAAGAATGCATGCATGCGCGTCCTGAACGACCTCTCCAGAAGATAAAAAGGAATAGGGAAGAACTCCCATCCTTTAAAAAGTGGCCTGTAGGGCCTAGTCACTTAGCCACCTAGCTACCCTTCTATTATCCTAAGGCTTCACGTCCTATGTCTATCCTGCTCGTCCTACGATCTATCCAACATTGTTTCTATCAAATTTTACTTTAGAAAAGAGATGGCATTTATGGTTTATTGATTCCTCTGTGGTGGTACAAGCTCTGATACCAGCTGTGGCGGAACTGCCCGAATTATTCCAACTTAAGTGCCTAAGTCCCGCCTTATAGGCTAGACCACACTTAGATGGGAATAACCCGTCAATCCCTCGGATCTAGTCCGACACGGCCACTGACAGGATCAAGTACCACAGTCTCACTCGATGGTGAGTCACAGAGCAAATACAATAAAGCATAAAACCATGCATGGAAGAGTGTTAAATTATTACATCATCATCATCATCGGAGTTTTGCCAAAAGTAGTCAACATTGTTCGAAGTGCAGCGGAAAATAAACTAACGGTAAATAAATGGAGAGATGGGGAAGCCTGTCCCATCACTCCTCATGCTCCTCCTCAGCCGAGGCAGGGTCCCACTCGACAGTCCAACCCGGTGGCAGGGTGGATGGCCAAGTCACTCCAGCAGCCATTTCCTCCAGAGAACCTGTAAAAATTGTGCCACAAGCAAGGCTGAGTATACTAATACTCAGCTAGACTTACCCGGTGTGAGGAGTCTATACTCCTCTACCTCTAGACATGCGGCTGTTTGGCTGTGGGGTTTGGTTGCCAAAAGCACTAGCTGAGTTTCTAATCAAGATTTTAACTTTGTCAAAATTAAGTGTGACTCTCTTAAGGCTAAGAGTGTACTATCTACTCATACATAGTAGCAAGCATTTTTAGCAATCAACATCTTGTATCATCTCAACACACCACTTGTTACTCAATGTAGCAGCATGGATCAAGCAGTCTCATTAGCTGCGAGAAGCAGACGATTCGAATCGAGTTTTATCCTTGCAAGGTAAACCTAAACACACGACATGTAGGGGCACTCCGTCCCCACACATATCAACCGTCCCCATCGATTCCCCGTCAGCAGATCAGGGCTCACCGCCTTGGCGTACAATGCCTCACTGACCCCGACTGGCCGTCGTGCAGTGACCGCACTTGTACCCACCATAACCGGAATGTGAGACTACGTCTCAGGTCGCGTGAGGGGATATGTCCACTGCCAGGTTCACTCAGGTACTAGGCTTACCGATTTACCATATTTCTCGGTATGTGTTTAGTACGTTCAAACGCTTGACTCATGGTACCACACCTTAATCCTTAATCAACTTTTTATCCCGTGAACAACCAATCCTCATGGATTGTTGCCCACAACCCAACATCAATATGATAAGAAAGTGGATACAGCCAATTCCTGACCTCGCGCGAGTGCTAGAAAAATCACTCGACTTCTACCGAGATCCTAAGTAATAAAGCAGCTACTCGACCTAGCATACTAGTATTCATCTCAATAGGATTCCTGAGATCATGCAACTAGGGTTCGAAACAACTCCTACACTTAAGTGCACAAACAATCCTACAAACATTAAATGTAGTAAAATAGCATAAATAACAGGTTATGCATAAAACCGGGGCTTGCCTTCCAAAGCAGTGGCAGGCAGGTCCTCTGGTGCAGGCTCGGGTGCTGGGTCTGGGGCAACCTCCTGGGCAGCTCCTTGCTCCGGCACGAGGATGTACTCCCCGTCAGCAAGATTACAGTCTATCGAAATGCAATGAACATGTATGTCATGATTATGCAAGATTTAAGAACATTAAGCTACAGAAATTAAGTCAAGAATTAACTTAGGGTTCCTTGGCTACGTGGGTCTTCTAGTGGTATATATATATACATACATAGACTTATTTCCTTTTAGGTTTAGGTCTTCTTTTAGGATAACATAGGGGATTTGCATTGTTTTTATAGATTTCAGTGGACAAATTTACAAAAGGTCTTAGGAGGGCATTAATTTCCATCATCCATTTTCCTTCCTTTAATTTCCATCTAGGGTTTCTAGTATAGGTTTGAACTATGACAGTATTTTAAAAATTTCAAAAAATTCTGTAAAAATTACAGTGGGTTGTCACTGGTTATTCTAGCTTGTTTTAAGAATTCGTGGCTTAGAGTACAAAAGCTGGGCTTTAAACAAAAATAACAATAGTTAGGCAAAATGGGCCACTTTACACTACAAGTCTTTTATTAAAGTGGGTCCTGACCTGAGGGTTATTTTTGTTGGCCTCTAGTAGTGATAATAAGCTCTTGTACCAAAAAGGACAGAGAGCAACATGATGGTTGATTAATGATGGATTTTTAAAATTTGGTGCAAAAAGGGTGCTCAAAACTAACTTGTCATTTGAAAAATATCAAACAACAGATTTCAGATTTTTCCTAAGTTCTTATTATCAAAACAGTGGTTATCCTAAGGTTTGGGGAGGTTTCACCTTAGGGTTATTTTTGTAGGGCTTTTCTAAGTTATCCTTATTTTATTAATCTAAAAGGTATCTTTCTTATTTTACACTACAACAGGGTATGATATATTTTTCCAGTGAACTACATTGACTAAGTTTCACAACAAAAATAGGGGTGCCCTCTGGTTCATTATTTATGTCACCTTTTCTATTTTATTTAACCTTAAGCACATTATGGAATAAGGGGTAAAAACCATCTTAATGTAGTGGACAGAGGGGTTTAACATTTTTAACTAGGTCAGTAGGTAAATATAAACTTCTCCAAATTTTTCTAACCCTAGTTAAATAGTACAACTATTTTTCTTGCTATTATTAAGCTTTTGGTCAAAACTAAGATTAAATCAGAATCGTATATTTTTCTCTAGTACTTATGGGGTTTTATATTTTTCTTAGATAGGTTACATTATTTAGAGTCTGGCAAAATTAGTTTGACCAAATTTGGATAAACCAAACAGAAGTTATGGGTTTTCAAAGTTTCTGTTTGAATTTAAATCAGGTTTTAATAAAGCTTTTCTGAAAAAGCAGTTTTGCGCCGAGGCCCTTGGGTTTAAACCGAATCAAACCTCGCAGATCTACCCTCGCGCCACTATTCCCCTGAGTCTCTGACATTTCACTTAACCCCCTGGCTTTCTCTCCCTCTCACCCGCAGTCCTTCCCCCAACTGAAACAGTGGCCGCGGGAAAGAAAAGGACGGCGCGGCTTACCGGCGGCGAGGGAGGCCCGGCGAGGTGGTCAGTGACGTTCAGGAGGTCGCGACGGTCACGTCGATGTGCGGGTCGTCGCCGGAGGTGGTCGGAGTCACCCTGGCCACGAGCACAGGCGGCGGGGGTCGACGGCGGCGCCTGCTCCGGCCAAACCACGGCGGTAGAGTTCAATTAGGGTGCACGAGGAGCTTCACGGGATGACACAGAGGCCATGCGCGCAATGAATCGGGAAATGGTGAAGGGGTTTACCCGGTCCACGTGCGCTGGCGGGTTCTTGAACTCCGGTGAGCGTGATTTGGCTACTCCGGTGACGCGGGCCCTCGGGTTAAGCTTGAGCAAGGCTCACGGCCTCACCAGGAAGCTATCTGGGGGCTTGGATCGAACGGAGGAGGACGGGAGAGGGGTTGGCCACGGTGGTTGCTCTCGGGCGGCACTGGCGGGTCGCGGGGAGGTCGCCGGAGGCAATGGCTGGCTCGGGCGAGTCCGGCGAGGTACGGAGGAGGCAATGGGGAAGGCAGCCGAGCACTGGGGCGGGTTTTATAGCCGTGGCGCGGGCGTGGTCACGGGCGGCCGCGGGCGCGCGGGGGTTCGCGCACGGGCGTGCTCTGAGCGCGCTCCCGGATGCCAGCTCGCGTCGAACACGTGGAAGATTGCTTCTGCCAAGGTTCAACGGCCGATTTGAGCGCCATAGCGTGCGTATCTTGGCAAAGTCACTGTGTACGGTCACTTCTCTGCTCCAAATCCTACCCTTTTGCTGTGAGTTCCAAGTCGAGATATGGTCAGGGCAGGGAGATAGAGAGGGCAGAAGTTTGCTGTGTCAGCCGGGTCCAAACCGAGACAAAAGGGGTGTCAAGTCGTGTCTAGCGCCCTAGGGTAGGTGTCATCTCTTGCCAGGGTGTTCTAGGGTTAATTTGGCGCCATTTTGTCAATTGGGTCGACAGGTTTTGAAAAGGGGATCAAGGTGAACATGTGGGATCTTTGCTCAAGGGTTGGTTTTTGGCTTAGGCAAAATCTGAATTTCTCCCTTGTGTTCAACCTTTGGTGATCTTTTTAGGACTCTTCTGAAAACTTTTTGGGGGTACTTCCTTACTATTAATTGTAGGTTATTAAGTATATTACAACTTTTATATTTGGCCCAAACCATGATCATGATGTTTACATGATCTTTTGATCATGGCTTCAATTAGGGTTCTTATTGCCTATGGAGGTTTTTGCTCTAGGGTTTTGGAAGAGCCTTACTCAGATGTGCATGACAAGCTAGGGCATGATATCCAAGGTAGTTTGCACTTGATTAGGACTTTGAATTCCAAGTTTGATAAATTTTGCCCACTTAAATCTTCATGTGATAATGGGTAAACAGGGGTAACCCTGGGGTGGACACCCTGAGTAACACCTAGGGTGTTACATAGAATCCCCAAAAACTCTAAAAAGAACCCTAGAAAGCCCTAAACTTAAACCCTAGGGGGCTAAGTACAAAATTAGTACACTTTTGGACTAAAGTGCAAAAACCATGAGATTAGAGCATCTTAACTCATATGGTTCACAAGAATGTGGATTTGCAACTTAAACCCTAAGTTTTGGACTTATTTGCAAAAAGCCACACTTATACTCAAATGGCTATGTCTAGATTTCAAAGAATTGGCTCAACTTTGGGACCCTATATTTTCCAAATTATTGAGAATTTGCCTAGGGTAAACACATCAAAATCCTAGAGCTATTATAGGAGAATAACTTTGATATAGACATCCTCTTTAGTTGTTATATAAAAATTAAAGAAACGACAACCCAAAGTTACTCTGTCAGAATGGTGTTGAATAACTGAAACTGAATTTGAAAGCAGAAATGGTCACAGTGGAATGGAGCCAATTTGGACGCGCCATATCTTTGGATTCACTCGATTTTGACCCAAATATCCTATAGTAAGTTTGAAGATGGTTGATAGGTGAACAAACTTTATTAATGAAGTTTGCTCTGTCCTTAACAAGAATCAAGAGATTGAGTGGATAGAAGGGGGTCGGTTTAGGAGAACTTTGAATATACAGTGCACTGAAATATCTGAAGAACATAGGGAAAAGATCTATGGCACTATTGAATCAGATGAGCTCGAGTGATCCAGTGGGGGGGATCGATCCGAGGGAGGATAACTTTGGACGTGGCATCACCCCACAACCTCAGTCGTGCGTGGCCGGAGATATTCACCGGCGGTCGCCGTGACTCAGTGTTTTCCACCATGGTGTCATCCATGCCTTGCTCCTCCCTTACTGTACCTCTTCTATACATGGTTACCATGCGTAAGCAAAGCCTTCTGCGATCGCTGATCGTTAGCCAGACCGCCGTGGCTATAAATGGCGCCATGAACCACGACGAGGTGTTCACATCTCCACCAGTGAGTTTGATTGCAGCCTAAAATTCGCACTGCCTCTACCACCTCTTCCCAAATTGAGTGTGCATGGTGAAACTATAGTTCCTTACACACGTGTAGCCCCAATCCCACCTCCCAATTCCACCCAGAGTCGTCGCGGTGCCATTTTCCCCTTTCTCTGTCACAGGCGAGCACAAGTCTCCGCGCTCCGTGGCTGGACCACTCTGGTAATGCTCTGCACCTCTCGAGTGTTGTTTTAGCAGCTCTGTATACCCGTGAAGCTCATCGTAGCAGCCATTTGGCCAATTCGTGCGTGAGTGAATTGGAACGCGGGCTCGACGTCACGGTTTCTGCCGTGCGCGTGGGTAGGACCTTCTCTAGTGTGCAAACCAAAATTGAAGGCTGTTCTTGAGTCGCTTGGGGTCGAAAATGCTCACCCTATAGCTAATTGGGATAGCCACCGCCGGCCATAGCCAGTACAAGTCGCGGGGTGATCGACGGCGAGCGCGCCGTGGCTAGAGGTCGATTTGGAGAAGAAACAAAGGTTAGGGGACCTCTGTGTACTTGTCAGAGAGAGGATGAATAGTGGTTGTGGGTTCTTAACAAATCATTCAAGACAGCGGGGGCCTCTGTGCAAATCTGCCAGCGCGGGCGTGCGCGTGTGGGCTCTTTCCTTCTGTCGTGGGCTGACTTGGGCCGGTTTCGGTCCAATACTGTTCATACATTTTCTTTTTCTTTTTCTACCAGAGCTAAAGAAATTCTAGAAAATTGTAGAAAAATGCTAAAAATGCAAGACCAATTTTGTTAGGCTTCTAATTTCCTATAGAATTTAATAAAAATAGTTTCATGATTTTTAGTCCAAATAGGGAATTATAGAGTATTTAAAACAGCCAAAAACCATGCTTCTGGATTTTTAGGGAATAAATAATAAATCCAAAATTCATTAAATTTTTAAGATAAACTCTAAATAATATTTAGAAGCCTTGCGTGGAGTTTGGTATGATTTGGACCATGTTTGATACTTAGAACCCAAAACCCTACCCCCTGCCCTTTGAACTTCACTATTGACTCCGAAAACCTTAAGTTCTCAGAGATCCGTGAAGGAAAGTTGTATTCAAGACCTTAGATAATAAACTTTTATTGTCTTTGCATCTTCATGAGCACTACATGAGCATTCATTATTATACTTGGCTATATTTAAAAAACGAATAAGAAGTAGAGGTCGAAGAGACAAGGACTTCATCACCACCACCACCTGAGGAACATCAGGCAGGCAGGTGTTTCTATTTTGATATCTGCGGGATAGAGCCTGATTCACCAGTAACACAAGGCAAGCCCCGGTGCATTTGCCACTTCCTTGTTACTTTTAAAATCTTCCTCACTTGCTTGATGCATTAGGTGATAGGAGTTGTGTGCTAAACCAATTCTTGCATTTCCTTCCTTGGATTGGATTACTTCTCCTTAATCCCTGTTTAACAAAAGATTTTTCTGATGCTTAGCCTTGCTTTAGCAAACAAAAATGTTTTGTTTTCACAAAAGATGATGTTGCAAAATGGGTGGGATGTTTTCGAAAATAAAACTTGATGGTGGATCCATCATGGCCATAATGGGTTCAACATCGGAAAAGATGTACCCATGCCAGGTACCAAACTTTGGGTTTGAAAGGATAAAGCTGAGACCGGGCGGGTGACTTGCACGAGAAGAGAGTCTCGGTGTAGTGTCTCCGTCTGAGTCGATTAAGGACCGTGCCGATGTAGGCCTGCTGACCGAGGACCCTTTAACTGGTCACATACCTCGTCATGGGTAAGCTTTGCCTCAGGCAGACTAATACCAGAATAAGATAACACGCAATGGGTGTGGAGAGGTGGCAAGAGTAGCGTGTATCCTCCGTGGCAAGAGGCTGGACGGTGGTGTATCTGTGCTCTCGGTTGGCGTGAACCTGATCTGGTCTTAAGAACCCCGGTGGCGAGTTGACATATGCAAGGGTTAAGTGCTACATATGTCGTGTGATTGGAGATCCTCAGCTAAGTATAATCGATTCGGATCGCCGTAACTTCGCAGACATGAAGACTTGGTCACTGACCTATACGTAGAAATCCAGTAAAGATGAAGGGTTGTTAAGAAATTGGCTAGTGCAGGTCAAGTGATTGAACTAGGGTAGAGAGAACTCTAGATGCAGGTAATCTTACTTAATCTAACAATTAAAATTGGATTTTTAAGGATCCAGTTTTAGTAAGCATTTCTGCAAACAGAGTCATTGATTATTGATAAGCCTTACCTCGACTCCCTTAAAGCCAGCATATCCTTGAGAGTCTTTTTACTTTGTCGGGTAAGTCTTGCGAAAGTACACTTCGTACTCAGGGCTTTGTCCCATGTTGTTTTAGGTGAAGAAGCGACAAACTTTTGTTGCTTCTGTTCAAAGGTGGTACCCAAAGAAGAGAACCAAGACTAAAGCTGCGGAAGGGAAGGCCCTCCGTTAAAACCTTTTTACTACTTATTTGGGAGGGGTTTTTGCCTCCCATGGTTTGTAATAATAATACTCAGCACTTATATTATGTTCTAGTCTATAAATATTTAACTTTGTCTTACTTTTCAATAAAAGTAAGTTATTGTAACTGCTTCTGCACTTTTGTATCTCCGATGAATTGTAATGTCTGCGTGATGGGTAAAACGCTCTTGGGAAGGTAAGGAATTCAGATACCGAACTTGTCAAGTAATCAGGTGCACCTGCAGGGTTGTGTGAGATCCATTGGACAAGGATAACTGTAGGTGGGCCTAATGACTTGGGAGGTTCTGTCACAACCAGGAGATCCGCCCTACCTTTCTCCCTCCCCTCAAATGACTCTATGCTGTCAGAATAGACCGCCACACCATCTCCTCGCCTTCCCTTCTCATTTGTTCACACTACTTTTTTTTGTTCAGGCGGGTAACTAGGTAGCTGGATTTCTTTGAGAGGTGGTATGATAGAGGATGCACAACGAGGCAAAAACTAGCCATGTTGCCAATAGAAATGGGATGGATGAGGCCAAGAGGGGGTGGACTTCTGGATCAAGAATGGTGAGTGCCTTCTGCTGTATTAGTTCATTTATGTAAATTTTTTCTAATTCTTTGCTATGCAAGAATACATGTGATTTCATTTCCTATATATGAAAGCTGGTGCAAAACGAGTCCTCCTAGCCTATCCACGTGAACATCATATTTCTCAGTCGTATGATCCTATATCAATGGCTACCAATTATAGTCCACAAAACGGCCTCTGCTGTTGACCAAATGCCACTCGACCCTTCCAGAAGGTTCTTGAAATGGTGAAGGCCCAACAGAGCATGAGAGCACTGAGCTCGAGGGTGCCTCGCCATTCCGCAAGCCCAACATCAGCGCTAGCAGCTACTTGGTCGAGGTATGCGCTAGGACGTCCACATCGAGAGTGGTCTCGGACATGCATCACAATGACATCTCCATGGAGGTTGCGTCCGGTTCATGCGCGTCGCAAGGTGAGGCGCTATAGCGACTTGAAAACCGTATCCTATGCTCCTTCTATCGAGTCACACACCACCACGAGCGTCATCCCCTCCCCCTTCAAACGGCGCCGCGGTGCAGGTTCAGTCCGCCGCTAGGCGCTCCATCCCCAAACTGCTGTCAAGGTGTCGGCTCGGGCGGCCGCCTGGAGGTCCATCCTCCCTCCCTTCTCTTAAACCTAGAGGTCCATCCTCCCTCCCTTCTCTTAAATGACGTGTCGTGTCTGCCGCTAGGAGCTCCATCCCCCTCCCCACCCCCACCCCCAATCGCTGCTGCAGTGGTGGCTCGGGCGGTGACTAGGAGATCCGCCCTACCTTTCTCCCTCCCCTCAAATGACTCTATGCTATCGGAACAGACGGCCACACCATCTCCTCTCCTTCCCTTCTCATTTGTTCGCACTACTTTTTTTGTTCAGGTGGGTAACTAGGTAGCTGGATTTCTTCGAGAGGTGGTATGACAGAGGATGCACAACGAGGCAAAAACCAGCCATGTTGCCAGTAGAAATGGGGAGGATGAGGCCAAGAGGGGGTGGACTTCTGGATCAAGAACGGTGAGTGCCTTCTACTGTATTAGTTCATTTGTGTAAAATTTTTCTAATTCTTTGCTATGCAAGAATACATGTGATTTCATTAATAAACAAACAAACATTCAATCTAGATTCTGGAATAGCATATTAAATGAGTAGACATTGTATCTTTTGACAAGCTCACTGCAGTTCTCTTTTAACATTTTGCCTTATATTGCATTTTTCTTGCATTTCTTTTTCCAAAGAGTTGTATTTTAGTGAGAGTTTACTTAGGTTTATCCTGAGCCATTAAATTTGATATATAAGAACCTATATGCCTTTTAGCACTAAGATAATCCCCACTTTATACCTAAACAATAGCACACAAGTTGTCATTTGCAAGACCTATATTTGATCCAGCTTCACTTATGTCATCATTATCATCTACTGCTATTCTATAGATGCTGGCTCACCCATCAGGCTTCGAGCAGCTGGACAGCTCCAAATTCCTTTTATTGGCTTTACCTCATATTTTTGATTTTGCTGTGGAGGCCACGGGTGGCCACCACCAGCGACTGGGAGCAGCTGCATAGAGTCTAGAGTTCTAACTTTTTTACTTTCCTTAGCTGCTATCGTTACTGTCTTCTGGAGGCACTTTTCCCATTCCCCCTAAAGTAAACTGACACTACAGTACTGAATATGTTGCCAACGATCCTTGGGATGAATAAGATCAACTTTAAGCTTCTCCACAAAGCAATATCTCGAAAAAATGAACTAAAAAATTAAGTTGTCATTCGATTGATTATGGCACTGATATACACTTTTGAGTTCTGATGAAAATAAATTCATATTAAATTATGCTATCGGACCATTTTGTCAATCGTACGTTTACACATATGCATGTTCCTATATATCTAAACTACTGAATATACTCTAATATATTTTACTTGACCTGTAATATATGTTGAATAAATGGCTGCATATATAGTTGATTATGCCACTGATACACGCCTTTTGGGCTATGATGAAAAATAAATTCAAGTTAAATTATGTTGTCAGACCATTTTGTCAATCCTACATGTACACATGTACATATTATTATATATATATATAAACTACTAAATATATTCTAACATATTTTACTTGACCTGTAGGCTTCATCGTGAGTATTTTTTAAGGAATAGATCCTCAATGAAATGGATACCCTTACAGGATGACAATGATCCTCAACGAAATGGATATGTTGGGGCCGTGCTTCGGTGCGCCGAAGGTCTTACACGAAGAAGCAGTTTCGGCTGAAGTCGTCTCCAAGAGATGGCCGAAGGTTCCTTTTCATGGAGCTTCGGCGTTACAAACCGACATAGAGATAGAATGACCTTTTTATCCATAGAGGTCTGAGTCAATGTTGTAAACTTTTGTAAGGGGCATAATTGTAATTTGTCACAGGCTGCGACCTGTGCCTATAAATAGATGAACAGTACCTCTGTACTGTTCACGCGAACCTGTCATTTGCCTTCGCATCACACTTGTATTCTCGTCATCCTCAGGACCGAAGGTACATTTGTAATTTGAAATCATTTATATTTGTTCATGTTAGTGAAGATGGAAATGATTTTATGATAACATTTAAATGTTTACTGCATACCTCATGATTTATATGAATACTTCGTCCCTCGTTATTATGTTTATGAAGGTACGTCCTTCGCAACCTTCGTCCGAAATTCTTTATATCCCGAAAGGATATAATGAGGTGGAGGACGAAGGACTTTGACACTTGACAGTTTCTGTGTTGCCTTGTTCTTAACTTTTAGCATTTGAGAACAAGCCCCCAACATTGGCGCCCACCTCCGGTGAACTCACTTCCACTTTTCTGAGCTGATGGCTTCGTTCAACAATCAAGCTGGAGCTGCTTCGGCTTCGAAGCTGGTGCTCCCGATAACAGGCGGCTCTTGCTCAGAGCCGGCTAACAAGAAGCAGAAGAAGGAGGCTCAGAGAAGAGTGCAGCATGTTGGAGTGCAGGGACCCTTCATCAAGTCAAAATGGTCCCACATTCCAATTACTTTCTCTCAGGAAGACCTTCAGCTTAAGGATTATCCTCACAATGATGCCATGGTTATTTCTTGTGTGATCAAAGGATTTCTGGTCCACAATGTCCTAGTTGATACAGGCAGTGCAGCTGACATTATATTTGCTAAAGCCTTCAGACAAATGCAAGAGCCCGAAGACAAGATTCATGATGCTACGCACCCTCTTTGTGGCTTCGGAGGGCGGCAGATTGTAGCACTTGGGAAGATTACCATGCCGGTAACCTTCGGATTTGTCAACAACACAAGGACGGAGCAAATTGTGTTTGATATTGTTGACATGGAGTATCCTTACAATGCTATCATTGGCCGTGGTACTCTTAATGCCTTCGAAGCAATTCTTCACCCAGCTTATCTCTGCATGAAGATACCTTCGGACCAAGGGCCTATCGCTATTCATGGAAGCCAGGAAGCTGCTAGAAGGGCCGAGGGAAGCTGGACTGACTCCAAGGCAATACATAACATAGATGGAGCTGAAGCTTGTGAACAGTACAAATTCAGGAGGGAGAAGGCAGCTTTAGCGGATCAGCCGAAGCCTATGTTATTGTGTGAAGATATAGCAGAGCAGAAGGTGTTGTTGGGCTCGCAATTATCTGAAGACCAGGAGAAAACCTTGATAAGGTTTTTATTCAACAACAAAGATGTCTTTGCATGGTCAGCTAATGATCTCTAGGGAGTAAATCGGGATGTTATTGAACATTCGCTCAATGTTGACCCATCCTTCAGACCCCGAAAGCAGAGGCTTCGGAAAATGTCTGATGACAAGGCCGAAGGGGCTCGCAATGAAGTAAAAAGACTCCTCAGTGCAGGAGTTATCAGAGAAGTGAAGTATCCAGAGTGGCTAGCTAACACTGTTATGGTGAAAAAGGCCAATGGCAAGTGGAGAATGTGTATTGATTTCACAGATCTCAACAAGGCTTGTCCGAAGGATGAATTCCCGCTGCCAAGGATAGACTCTTTAGTTGATGCAGCAGCTTCTTCGGAGCTCATGAGTCTCCTGGACTGCTATTCAGGCTATCATCAAATCTGGATGAAGAAGGAAGATGAGCCGAAGACTAGCTTCATAACCCCAAGTGGTACATATTGCTATCTTCGGATGCCTGAGGGGCTCAAGAATGCTGGAGGGAGTTTCAGCAGAATGACTGCGAAGGTTCTCCAATCTCAGATAGGCAGAAATGTGTTGACTTATGTCGATGACATCATTGTAAAAAGCACGAAGCAAGAAAATCATATTGCTGATCTGCAGGAGACCTTCGCCAGCTTCAGACAAGCTGGTCTGAAGCTGAATCCAGAAAAATGTGTCTTCGGAGTGAAGAAGGGTAAATTTCTTGGATGCTTGGTTTCAACAAAGGGAATCGAAGCTAACCCAAATAAAATCGAAGCTATACTTCGAATGGAGCCACCAACCACAAGAAAGGGGGCCCAAAGATTGACAGGAAGGCTGGCATCTCTCAACAGATTTATATCCAGATCAGCAGAAAGAAACTTACCATTCTTCGAGGTGCTGAAGTCAGCTGAAGTCTTTCAATGGGGCCCAAGTCAACAAAAAGCCTTCGAAGAGCTGAAACAATACTTAATAGATCTCACAACATTAACTCCACCAACGCCAGGGGCTCCTCTGTTGTTATATGTGGCAGCTTCGCACTCAGCAGTAAGTGCGGCACTTGTCCAGGAGAAGTTTGATGGACAAGTCAAGAAGCAGGTCCCAGTATATTTTGTATCTGAGGTCCTTAGTGTCTCAAAGAAAAATTATACAGAGCTGGAGAAGGTATTGTATGCCGTTTTAATGGCATCCAGGAAGCTTCGGCACTATTTTCAGGCATACAACATTATTGTTCCTTCTTCGCAGCCGTTGAAGGATATCATGAGAAATAGAGAAGCTACTGGGCGTATTGGAAAATGGGCTGCGGAGCTCAATGAATTTTACATTGATTATGTGCATAGATCCTCAATTCAGTCTCAAGCATTAGCAGATTTCATTGCCGACTGGACGCCAGGGGCTCAGGACGAAGAAGCGAATAAAGATGCCGAAGTATGGACAGTGTTTCGTGATGGCTCTTAGGGAACCTTCGGAGCAGGTGCAGCTGCTGTGTTGGTCTCACCATCCAAGGTTAAAACTTGCTATGCAGCAAGACTTGACTTCAGCTGCACAAATAATATAACTGAGTACGAAGCCCTGCTCCTGGGTCTTCGGAAACTAAAGGCAACGGGAATCAGAAGGGCGATTCTTAAAACTGATTCCCAGGTTGTTTCGGGTCATATTGACAAAAGTTGCAAGGCTAAAGACCCGAAGCTTGAAAAATACCTAGACACGGTCCGAAGGATCGAAGCTTCCTTCGAAGGATTTTCTGTTAAGAATATCCCTCGAGGACAAAATGAGCATGCTGATTTGTTAGCCAAGTCTGCAGCACAGGGTCTGCCGCTACCTTCGGATGTGTTCTTCAAAACAATAAAGGCACCTTCAGTGGAGCTACTAGAAAGAGCAGTCCTTAACATTTCTCCTGTTTACAGCGAAGATTGGAGAACTGAAATAATCTCTTACCTTCAGGGTAACTTCCTATCAGATGACGAAGCTTATAATAAAAGGATAGAGGCGAGAGCTCGTCCGTATGTCATGATAGAAGGGGAGTTATACAAGCATGGAGTTTGTGCCCCGCTGCTCAAGTGCTTGTCTAGAACCGAAGGTATAGAGTTAATGAAAGAAATACATGCAGGCCTGTGTGGATCCCACATCGGATCTAGGCCGTTACTTGGAAAAGTTTTCCGCCAAGGGTTTTATTGGCCGAAGGCAGCTTCGGATGCAGCGGAGTTGGTTCAAAAGTGCGAAGGTTGTCAGAAATGTGCAAGAGATCAAAAGCAACCTTCGTCTTTGACACAGCTGATACAGCCCATTTGGCCATTGCAAAGGTGGGGCCTTGACTTGTTGGGTCCATTACCACCGGCCCAAGGGAATCTAAAATATGTTATAGTAGCTGTGGAATATTTTTCCAAGTGGATTGAGGCGAAGCCATTAGCCACAATAACTTCGGCCACTGTCCAAAAGTTTTTCTGGCAGAACATTGTCTGTCGCTTCGGAGTACCGAAGGCCATCACTGTAGATAATGGAACGCAGTTCGACTCCGAAGCCTTCAGAAATTTCTGTGATCAAATTGGAACGAAGATCCATTTTGCATCAGTCAGGCATCCGGAGTCGAATGGGCTTGTTGAAAGGGCCAACGGCATCATAATGACAGGAATAATGAAGCTAATCTTTAATCAACCAAGGGGAAAGTGGCCAGATCAGTTGACCAAAGTGGTGTGGAGCCATAATACAACAACATCAAGGTCTACAGGCTTTACCCCATTTAAGTTGTTATTTGGTGACGAAGCAATAACCCCGGAAGAAGCCAAAGCTGGATCGATAAGAGTGGTAGCTTCGGCAGAATCAGGTCCCGAAGATACTTGTCTCGTGGAAAAAGATGCCTTAGAAGGGATCAGGCTTCAAGCCGTGGAGAATATCAATAAATACCAGGCTGAAACAGTCAAATGGCGAGATAGAAAGGTCCGGCTAAAAAATATTGAGCCGGGACACTTGGTGCTTCGGAGAGTGGCCAACCCAGATACAGTGGGCAAGCTACAATTGAAATGGGAAGGGCCTTTCTTAGTAGCATCCTCGTCGAGGCCTGGTTCGTACAGATTAAAGGACATGGATGGCAACGAAATTCCAAGATCTTGGAATGCAGATGAGCTTCGGAGATATTATGTATAACTTGATGTAACTTTTTATGTTTTTCTTTTTCTTTTTCATGGCACCCTTTTCCTTTCTAAAGGGGGAGAAAGGTTTTTAATGGGGCCATCATATGTAATTTCCTTTTTAGTTTTATAAGAGCAAAATCCCCCAAAGAATGTAAATGTAAAAGCTGAGAACGCACCATCGAGTGCCGAAACTGAAAAAAAAGAGAGAAGAAGCTCCAAAGACGTCCCTAAGGGGATGCAGAGCTCTGATTCCGCCGAAAGTAAAAGGCGAAGAAGCTCCAAAGACGTCCCTAAGGGGATGCAGAGCTTATAGCGAAAAGTCAACGCTGATACCGCCTAAAGTAAAAGGCGAAGAAGCTCCAAAGACGTTCCTAAGGGAATGCAGAGCTTATACTGCCTAAGTAAAAGGCGAAGAAGCTCCAAAGACGTTCCTAAGGGAATGCAGAGCTGATGTGTGGTTGGTTCTAAAGAAATAATGGCTGAAAGTGTGGCTTCGGACATATGTTTTGGACATTCATCCGCACATTACATTACATCATGGCATTTGCATGCATAAGCATTCATTCATAGCATTTATGTACCAAAGTGGTTGCTTCGGCAAAAAGAAGAAGAGGATTTTTATGATTCGTTATGTAAAAGAAAAGCTTCGGCAAAAAAGAGAAGTGGTTTTTTATGATTTGTTATGCTTTGTTGCGTACAAAAAAGAAAAGCTCCGGTAAAAAGAAGAAGTGGTCCCTTATGCTTTGTTGTGTACATAAAAGAAAAGCTTCGTCGCTCGGCAAAAGAAGAATTGGTCTCCTATGCTTCGTTGTGTACGAAAAGAAGGGAAGGTGTTTTTTCGCCCTTGGCTCAAAAAACTGATTTCGTCCACATCAAAGCGCCTCAGCAGAAGGGTAAGAATATATTACAAGGTATGTACAAAGTTCCTTGAGAACAGTTCAATTGTATTTACAAAAGTTGTTGCAAAAGTATCCTAAGTTTTTCCTATAGTATACTTCTACTGATTTTCATTAAGCTTCAGCTTCGGCGACAGCTTCGGCGGCATATACTTTAAGTATCACCTTCAGCTTCGTCATCCTACATAAATCAAGGTATCGTGAGTAAAAATCAAGTGCAAAGGAGAAAGTAAGTACGAAGTTTCATTTCTTACTGGTTCAAGATGACTTCGAGCTTCGTCTCCAGCCTTCTCCCGCCCGCCTTTTGTCCATATCATTTTTATAAATCTATTTGAGATGCTTCGGGCGAGGTCAGGTATATCATCCAGGATTGATGGAGACAGGGTGAAGTTGGGCCTGTTGACAATTTTTCCATGCTCGCAGCCGGCCTTCAGGAATGCAGCAGCGGTACCCCGAGAAGCTACCCAGGCACAGAAGTCGCCGTGCCCGGCTATAACTTCGTCAAGTTCTTCGATTTCAGCTTCAATATGATCGAAGGCCTGTGGTAAATTTTCCGCTGAGGGGTTAAACTTCCCGCTGCTGGCTCCAACAGAGTAAAATATCTTTTTTAATCGTTCAATACAATTATTGCTAAACTTCAAGCATTTGTCTTGAAGGCTTGTTAACGATTTCTTCAACTCTGAGCTGGCTTGGACTTCGGCTTCAAGTTTCGAATTAAGTTCTAGCTTCTCCTGATCGAATTGTTTTGATTGACTGATAAGCTTCGAATTCAATTCTGATATCTTAGCCTCAGTCTCTGCCAACAAGCCTTCGGTTGATTGGAGCTCGAAGTCTTTCTTTTCAATGATAGCTGATTGTTCTTTTATCTTGCTCTCTAAATTTTCGATTATAGCTTCGTGTTTTTTGTCCTCCAAGTCTTGTTGCATCCTCAGAGCTTTGCTCAGAAGCATGCTCTGCAAATAAACAACCTTTGTTAAGGAATATTTCCATTATTAAAAACAACAGACGTCAGAGAAAAGTTGTTTACCTTGAAATTGGAGTAAAATAAGCTGCCGACGATATGTTGTCGTCGGTAGCGGCTGATGTCTGTCTCTAGCTTCGGAAAACCGATACTCTTTGATAGAGTACCGATTACCTTAGCTCCAGTTTGGTCTCGAATGCAGCCTAATTTTTCATCATCCACACCTCCAAATAGGAGAGCTCCTGGTTTGTAGCCGCAAGATTTGGCATAGTCCTTAAGTTCTTCCATTTCGGCCTTCGACAGTTTTTGCCCAATTAAATTTTGGAATGTATAGGCTTCGTCGTCCGAAGTGTCCTCGGCTATTTCTTTCCCCTTCCCAGGCACTGTGGCCATGGTTTTTTCAGCGGCAGTGGCAGCTTCTTCTGCAGCCATGTCTTCCAAAATTTTGTCAATGTCCTCAATAGTGGTTTCTAAGTTCACATCTTCGGCTGTAGCGGCTTCGGTAGCCGCGACCTCCGAAGGTGCGACTTCGACGTTTGTGGCCCCTTTAGCAGCTGGTGTTTTTTGAATTGACGCCCTCGGTGGCGTCTTGTCGATAACTTCAGTCACTGCAATAATCCTTTGCCGCTTTGGTTTGGTTACCTTCGTTTGTTCCGGCTCTACCACCTTTCGAAAAAGCTTCGTCAGTTGGAGCCCTAATGGACTTAGCTTCGTGGGCATGGGTTCAGTCATTACCTTTAAAATTTCCTCCACGTCGCTGGAAGAAGGCGGTGTGGGGGTCCCCTCTTCTTCGGGTAATTTGCGCTTCGGAGTAGATATTTTTCTTTTCTTGGGAATTTTCTTCTCCTTTGCTGGTCTTTCTTCATCCCTGATCAGAGTTTCGGCTACTCTTTTTCTTTTCTGGCCCTCAGCACCCTTGCTCAACTGCTCATAGTCAGGGTACTCGAAGCCCAGGGCATCAAGCACTCGGTTCAGCCTTCGCTTCGGGCGGGTGCCGAAGGCTGCTGTCATTAGTTGATCTTCTTTTTTGGAATAATTCCCCAAAATTTCATTACACATCACCTCGACCGTGTCCAGCCACTCTTGGCAGGGTTTCTTAAAGTATTGTTTGAATTTGAAGTGATATGGAAGCCGGACAAGTTTCCCCTCCTTCTTCTCCCCCTTCAACTTTGGCATTTCCCATTCTTTCAGAGTAGGGAAGACTCTGAATGCCAAGAATTCCTGAACCAGATCCCTGGTACTGATATGTTCTGCAATAATTCCGAATTCATCCATTGCTTGTTGTGTTTGACCCTCTGGTGTCATGTTGCAGTGGGGTCGGGTTTCTCCGAAGATCAGCTCGAGTGGACTTTGCACAAGCTTCTCTTTGTCGTCTTCAACCTTGACATAGAACCATTCCGATTTCCAGCCTGCCGGCCATTTGCTTCGGTAGCTAATTACAGGAAACTTTGCCGTTTTCCGGTAGGCAAAATTGTAGCAACCGAAGTTTTCATGTAGCCCATCTTTTCTGGCCTTTGTTTGATAATGTAATTCATGAACTCGGCAGAAACTGTCGGCAAATGGCTCCACTGCTTGGCTCCGAAGGGCCCAAATATAAACGCTAAGCCTAACAATAGCATTAGGAGTTAATTGGTGAAGGTAGATACCAAACCTCTTCAGTATCTCCGCAATAATCTCGTGAAGAGGGAATCTCAGCCCAGCCTTTAAAAAGCTCTTGAAGATGACAACCTCGTCCTTCTCTGGCTTCGGGGTGGTTTCTCCTCCCCCGAAGCGAAGTAGCTTCTTCTGATTTTCATTGAAATAACCTGCTTTCACCATCTTTGAAAGATCAACCTTTGAAACAGTTGATTTCCCAAAATCCAGGTGACTGGGCTTGCTGGGCATGGCAATGCGGTAGTCATCTTCGGGATCAGTCCCTTCAATGTTTCCTTCTTCTCCTTCGGCAGTTGTCGGGTTTGCTTCAGCAGCAGGCATTTCTTCCGCAATCACTAGACCGGAACGCTGCATCGCTTCGGAGATGGGCACAGTGTTCGAACCTTCGGCTTCGTCTCCCTCGCGTACAACTTTGGCAGTAGATCGCACTCTCGCCATTTGATTCTGAGTTTGGGGAAGTCAGATACTTTTTTTTTCTTTTTTCTTTCCTCCCGAAGCTCTTCTTTCTGACGAAGCAGACGTCGAGATGGACCTTCGTTCGATTCTGAGAGTCAAGCTTCGGCTATGGTGGAAAATTTTGGCAGCAAAACAGTGCAAATAGCAATGAATGTTGTGGTAACTTCACACCTACCCGTTTGTTTATATAGTGCTGCAGGTAAGAAGGCGAAGCGGCAGGATTTTTACACCAAGCGGGCAGTCACTTGTACTCGCTGTGCAGTGGACCGCAAAGATCAAACAGTAACTCTGCAAGGTGGGCCTGGCACGCGCTCGGAAGCCGGATCGTTTCTCCGCAACGAGCTCAGGGAAGGTGTTTTTTGGACCTTCGGCTTCCCGAAGCTGAAGAGGCTTTTTTCACGGGTCAAGCTCGTTACGAAAAACGATCTAGCACCGCGAAAGGGGCTACTGTTGGGGCCGTGCTTCGGTGCGCCGAAGGTCTTACACGAAGAAGCAGCTTCGGCTGAAGTCGTCTCCAAGAGATGGCCGAAGGTTCCTTTTCATGGAGCTTCGGCGTTACAAACCGACATAGAGATAGAATGACCTTTTTATCCATAGAGGTCTGAGTCAATGTTGTAAACTTTTGTAAGGGGCATAATTGTAATTTGTCACAGGCTGCGACCTGTGCCTATAAATAGATGAACAGTACCTCTGTACTGTTCACGCGAACCTGTCATTTGCCTTCACATCACACTTGTATTCTCGTCATCCTCAGGACCGAAGGTACATTTGTAATTTGAAATCATTTATATTTGTTCATGTTAGTGAAGATGGAAATGATTTTATGATAACATTTAAATGTTTACTGCATACCTCATGATTTATATGAATACTTCGTCCCTCGTTATTATGTTTATGAAGGTACGTCCTTCGCAACCTTCGTCCGAAATTCTTTATATCCCGAAAGGATATAATGAGGTGGAGGACGAAGGACTTTGACACTTGACAGTTTCTATGTTGCCTTGTTCTTAACTTTTAGCATTTGAGAACAAGCCCCCAACAGGATACCCTTGCAGGATGAAAATGATCCTTATTTTTGGAAACATGTTATTCTATTTGAATTTCACTATGTGTTCATTGATCATCATTTTGCAGGATGACAATGATGAGTACAACGGAAATAGGAGATCTAATGGAAAATGGGTTGGTTCAAGAAGTCAACTAAATGGAAGTTACTCTGATCATCGAAGTTATAATGGTACCTACTTGCTTACAAGAGAAAATTTCTTTGTGTCGTATTACTTGATTGGATATGGCCCAATATACATGTTTCCTCCGAGTGTTTTGGAATCCTTATCTCCCCTTTTTTTGTATCTGTAGCAACCTTGTAGTACTAAAGACTGGTGTTATAATCAACATATGGTTGTTTTGTTAGAAAGTAATATTATGTCAATGAAATTTACTTGAGGAAAGATGCTATGTTGCACAAATACTTAGGGTTGATTATGAGGTTTATCTAGGATTTGATGCACCCTCATTACCTGTTACCTACCACATCTCTTTGTTGAAGCTGTCTTAAGGACCTATTGAACGGATATATGTTGTCGATGCTTTATGATGATGAACATCTCATCAGTTGCAATGTTCCACCTCCACGGTTTTGTCCCTATTGGCTCTCACGTCACCCCCTCTTCATTCCCCTTCCTGAAGAGCTCCCTTCCCTCCGCATCGCCTTTTTGCTGAGTCTAGTTGGTCGAAAGGATTATGAAAGTACAATGTGCTTAGGATATCTAATTCTTTCTTCAGGTAAGTATTCTTGGAGACCACATTGTCTGATAATTTACTTTTTATGGAGTTGCCAAGTGTGTGGGTTTGAATATGGTGGAAGCTGGACCTGTATTGGTAGCCCGTCAAGTTTCTCTTGCAGTAGACACTACAAATTTCATCTTCTGTATAGTTGTTATTACCTAAGCACCAAAGCCCTCCCTCCCATTTGGCGGTGTAAGGAAAATGGACCCCAGGCCATTTGGCTAATTAAGTTTTGGTGTTTAATGAACAACACAATCCGTGAACTAATAAGTTTTCTAGTGTTTGTGTTTGTAGTTCACAGGATGCAAGATGTACTTGGACTAAGGAATTGAGGAAAGCAACACCTCAAAAGAAGACATTAAGAAGATCCAAGTAAAGTCCAAGTGTGCTACTGCGAACTGTCTGTGCGAGGCGCACCGGATTGTCCGGTGGCACACCGGACTATACAGTGCCCACACGCTGGACTGTCTGGTGCACTATGGAACACCAGCCCAATGGCTAGTTCCAGGTGGCACTCGGAGAGAAGACCACCGGACTGTCCAGTGTGAGCACCAGACTGTCCGGTGTGGAAAAGCCTGCGACGCCAACGGTCACCTGCTCTGACAGAGCAATGGCTAGGCGCACCGGACAGGCTACAGTGCGCTGTCCGGTGTGCCGCAGAGAACTACAGCTTTTCTCAAACAGCTATTTTGGAGTTGGGGCCTATATATACTACACCCAACCGGCCATTTGAAGGTGTGGGAGCCCAAGCAACATACCAAGGCATATAGTGCACATTTCCAAGAGCTCAAACACCCAAGTGCTTAATAGAATCACTTGGTGATTAGCGTAGGTGCTTTGCGAAGTGCTTAGGTTAGTTAGACCGCTTTAGCGCTTGCTCTAGGTGGACCCTAGTTAGTTGAGTGAGTTTTGTAAAACCACACAACCCCTCAGCTCTTGTGTGAGTCGTTGTAATTGTACCGAGTGGGGCAAGAGTCTTGCGAGACCGTGACAACCGCGTTTGTGTCACGGCCGCCACCGTGTCCCGAAGGGAACGAGGCCTACGACGTTTTGGCCGGAAGCTCGATAGTGGAGACGGCGGGGAGCGTCCAAGAGGAGCCGGAAGCGGAGCACCACTTGCGCGTGGAGAAGGCCCATGGCTCTCTACGGAGTTACTCGACCGTGGTGCTTGGCCCTCGCGTGGGCTTCCCTTTGCGTAGGGGCACCAACGTGGATTAGTCAGGACCTTGCGTGGTTCCGGATACCTCGGTAAAAATACCGGCGTCATCCATGAGAGTTTGCTTCTCTACTTTGCTCTTTAAGTTTCCGCATTTATATTAAGCATTTAAGTTTCAATCTTGTATACATACTTATTTAGTGTAGATTGAAACTTAGCCATTGCAGTAGAGATAGCAACACTTAGACAAAACCTAGTTTGCACATTCTAGTTTGATTATTTGCATAGGTTTTGCTCTAGGGATTTAATTGTGGCCTAGTTTAGTAAAAGTTTTAGAAGTCCTAATTCACCCCCCTCTTGGGCGTCACCCATTTCCTAGAAGTGGTATCAGAGCCCGGTTTGGCTCATTTGAAACGCTTTAGCTTCACCGCTAAAAGAGTCGATGCTTTTTAGAGGAAGGGATGGATAACCATAGGCCACCACACTTCGACGGCACTAACTTCCCATATTATAGTGCTAGAATGGCTTGTTACCTAGAGGCCGTTGATCTAGGTGTTTGGAGAGTCACTCGTGACGGGATGAAACCCCTCAAGAATCCCGAGAAACCCACCACGAGTGAGGAAAATGTGTCGGGGAGAGGAGCCAACTTCCTCAAGGCCATATGCTTTTGCATGTGATGAAAGGAAGGGCAAAAAGAAGGCTCCTACTCCAAGTTCCTCAAGTGAAGAAGAGGGAGAAGAAGAAAGTGATGATGATGAAGATAATCAACCATGCACATCATCCTCCGAGGACGAAGAAACAATCCGACATGTCGGAAAGGTAATGAGGATGATTCGCAAGGTTAATCTAATGGGTGTGCCCCTGCAGGTCGAAGATCTTCTCTTTAACATTGACAGGAAAAAGCAAAGGAAGAGAGGATGCTTTGTATGTGGGGAGAGGGGCCACTTCAGGGACAACTGTCCAAATATGGCCAAACCCAAAAAGGAGAGGAGCAAAGGCAAGGCGCTAACAAGTGTTAGAACTTGGGATGATTCTTCAAGTGAAGATGAGCCTCCAAAGACGCATAGCCATCGATCCTCATCACGCTCATCACGATCATCACACAAATGCCTTATGGCAAGAGGTAACAAAAGCATTCCATCCTCTAGTGATGAAAGTAGTAGTGATGATGAAGGTGAGGGAAAGCCCTCTGTAGATGAGCTTGCGGAAGCCATAGAATTTTTCTAGGATGTTTGCACTAAGCAAAAAGCTCAACTTAAAACTTTGAAAAATAAGTTGATTAGCTCCCAAAATGATTATAAAGGTTTGCTAGAAAAATTAGAAACTTTTGCTGTTGGGGGCTTGTTCTCAAATGCTATGAATTAAGAACAAGACAACATAAAAGTGTTAAATGTTAAACTCCTTCGTCCTTAAAAACAGTATATCCCTTCGGATATAATGAATCTCGGACGAAGGTTACCAAAGGAAAGATCTTCGTAGGGTTGACAAATGGTAAAACATAGCATCCATATCTAATATGCGAGTACTAATACCAGTATTATTATTGATATATTTCCATCATTAAATTCATAAAATAGAATTACAAATGTACCTTCAGATTGATGTAAAGTAAAGGTACAGACGTGATGTGAAAAAAACGTATGCCCAGTCAGCGTGAACCGTACTGGAGTACTGTTCATCTATTTATAGCCACGGGACGCAGCTCTTGTAAAATTACATTGATACCCCTTACATTTATCAATAACTCTATAGTAATTCTTTAAGGTCCAATTTGGCTTTTCATCTTTAAGTCGGTTCCTCTTTTCTGTCGTTACGCCGAAGCTTTTCTGCACATAGCTTCGTGATCGTCTTATCCTTCGTCATGATCGTTTTTCGTTCCAGTCAAGCTTCGTCTTAACTCTGCCCTTGTATATCCGCGACCTGACTCCGAAGGTGCCTGTTCACATATTACACTCGGAAAACATTGTCAAACTATGTTTTTGAGGACCTTCGGGAGCCGAAGGCCCCCAACATTTGCAAACTTAAATAGTGAGCTGTCAACTAAAATTGAGCTATTAGAATCTAGTGCTCCATCCATTGCTACCGATGATAGCCTTATTAAAAAAATGAAGAACTTAAGGCTAAGTTAGCTAGCTCCCAAGAAGCTATTGAAAATTTGCTAGAGAAAATGGAAATTCTTAGCATACACAATAATGAGCAAACTACTAAGCTAGAAAACATTGGTAGCACCCCAGCAGCATCTTTAGTTGAAATATCTAAAATAATTAAGAAAGATGCTTCTACTTCCTGCTTTGATTTAATTGATGATTCTAACCCCTGCAACCAAGTCTTTGTTAAGAATATTGTTGTAGAGACATGTTCGGATGAGGTTGCAAAGGAAAATGAGCAATTAAAGCAAGAAGTGGCTCGCCTTGGCAAGGCTTTGTATGACAAGAAAGGCAAAGCCCAACAAATCCGACCTTCACAAGATAACACCACTGCGGGAGTGAACAAGCCTATGGAGGGAGAAACTGTGATTTGTAGGCTATGCCACAAGGAAGGCCATAAGTCTTTCCAATGCAAGGCGATGACCGGGGATAAACAAAGGCAAAAGCTCAAGCAAAAGTCATCAAGCAAAATCTCCAATGACAAAAAGACTGCTACACCATATTTGATCAAGAAGAAAAAGAATGGAAAGGTGATAGCAATCAAGGCCAACAAGCAAGCCAACAAAGGAAAGGGAGCCAAACACATCTGGGTGCCAAAGGAAATAATTTCAACCATGAAAAGCACCAAGAAGGTTTGGATCCCGAAAGAGAAGTGATTGGACCGAAGGTCTTCAGGAAATTTGGAGACTTGGCAGATTTGGGATGTATATCATGGGATACATTATATTGGATCAAGTTTACTTGCCAAGTGGGTTAGTAAAAATTTTGGACCCAAATTTCCCACCCATGACTAAGGTAACTAGATTTATTATATTTCTTGTTTTTAGATATGCGTATCTATTTACCTTGTATCTAGTTTACCTTTCTTGCCTAGTATTACATTTGTCATTTACTTTTGTTTAAAATTATACATACTAGGTAAATCACATGATAGGATTGCTTGCTTTAAATTCATATACTTAAGAAAACCTACATGGTTTAAAATGTTTAGTTAAGCACGGCACATAGCTTCTATATCACTCCATAGTAAATGATGCATCAATTGAAAATTGTGATTTCTACAAGTTGTATCATTTAACTTATATGGGCCAAAGTACGAATTATAGATAATTTGCCCCTCTTGATATCAAATCAAAGTGCAAGTCTCCTACAAGTATTCAAAACTTGTATGCACATCTTCACGGGGAGGTTACTCTATAATCTAATACTTTGAGACTAACACCTTTTCAAGTCTATTTCATGTGGTAGTCTCATTGTAAGGAAAATGAGGTCCCCTGAGAAAGACAACAATCTTCCACTGCAAAATCTCCAAGAACTCTCATGTCTCTCAAGCTCGCCATTGAATTTCAATCGGTATCTTTTGAGACTACATCTAGTATCATTTACATGTATTCTCCAATATTTGATTAGAATATATTTCATATCATATACTTCCATGTTGCTAAAAATGCATAAGTACTTAACTCATATTCTGTTACCTATGCATAAGGGAAGTTAGTCTTTTCAAATCATGTCTTGCACCTCTAATTTTCACATGCTTTTTCCTAAGATCTCTGTCTGGGGTAGCTTTTCTTCATCTCTAAAGGGGAGAAAACTTTTTCTAAAGGAGAACACTCATTTAGGGGGAGTAATCTTTTGAGGACAAGCTTTTATTTACTTCCTATATGCTTTTAATGTCTTCCTTTTCGATGGTTGATGCCAAAGGGGGAGAAGTTTAGGGACCAAAGCAATGAAAACTTTATCAAACACCAAACACCACAAATTTTAAAGTTTTATATCTACAAATAGTTTCTCAAGTGGTTTTGGTTATTTGGTCCTAAAATAGGAAGTAAGTGAACTATGGAGTTAGGGGGAGGCTTAAGTCCATAATTTCATGTTGTGGGGACAATCATGCATCCTAGCAAGTAGATTGTATATTTTCATTCAAATACTTGTATTATTTGCTTGCTTTGGTTGTGTTGTCATCAATCACCAAAAGGGGGAGATTGTAAGGAATATGGACCCCGGGTCATTTGGCTAATTAAGTTTTGGTGTTTGATGAATAACACAATCCGTGAACTAATAAGTTTTCTAGTGTTTGTGTTTGTAGTTCACAGGATGCAAGATGTACTTGGACTAAGGAATTGAGGAAAGCAACACCTCAAAAGAAGACATTAAGAAGATCCAAGAGAAGTCCAAGTGTGCTGCTACGGACTGTCTGTGCGAGGTGCACCGGACTGTCCGGTGGCACACCGGACTGTCCGGTGCCCACACGCCGGACTGTCCGGTGCACCATGGAACACCAGCCCAACGGCTAGTTCTAGGTGGCACTCGGAGAGAAGACCACTGGACAGTCTGGTGTGAGCACCAGATTGTCCGGTGTGGAAAAGCCTGCGGCGCCAACGGTCACCTGCTCTGACAAAGCAATGGCTAGGCGCACCGGACAGGCTACAGTGCGCTGTCCGGTGCACCACCGGACTGTCCGGTGTGCCGCAGAGAACTGCAGGTTTTCTCCAACGGCTATTTTGGAGTTGGGGCCTATATATACTACACCCAACCGGCAATTTGAAGGTGTGGGAGCCCAAGCAACATACCAAGGCATATAGTGCACATTTCCAAGAGCTCAAACACCCAAGTGCTTAATAGAATCACTCGGTGATTAGCGTAGGTGCTTTGCGAAGTGCTTAGGTTAGTTAGACCGCTTTAGCGCTTGCTCTAGGTGAACCCTAGTTAGTTGAGTGAGTTTTGTAAAACCACACAACCCCTCGACTCTTGCATGAGTCGTTGTAATTGTACCGAGTGGGGCGAGAGTCTTGCGAGACCGTGATAACCGCGTTTGTGTCACGGCCGCCACCGTGTATCGGAGGGAACGAGGCCCGCGGCGTTTCGGCCGGAAGCTCGATAGTGGAGATGGCGGGGAGCATCCGAGAGGAGCCGGAAGCGGAGCACCACTTGCGCGTGGAGAAGGCCCGCGGCTCTCTACGGAGTTACTTGACTGTGGTGCTTGGCCCTCGCGTGGGCTTCCCTTTGCGTAGGGGCACCAACGAGGATTAGTCGGGACCTTGCGTGGTTCCAGATACCTCGGTAAAAATATAGGCATCATCCACGAGAGTTTGCTTCTCTCTACTTTGCTCTTTAAGTTTCCGCATTTATATTAAGCATTTAAGTTTCGATCTTGTATACATACTTATTTAGTGTAGATTGAAACTTAGCCATTGCGGTAGAGATAGCAACACTTAGACAAAACCTAGTTTGCACATTTCTTTAACAACATGCTTGGGGACTCGAAAACATTTCTTTAACTAGGACACGTGGAACATGTTGTGCACTGTTGACAAATTCTTTGGCAACTGTACCTTATAAACTACTGGTCCACCAAATGAACTGAGTTACAAGGCTTCACGAATAGGAAAAGGTAGTATAGAAAAGCAAAGATAGGTAGCATGAATAGGATGACTGAAACATGTACTAAGCTACTATATAGGGGGCTTAACTTACAATTGTATGTCATGATGCATGCTCGACCTATTTGTCCTCATAATTCTTGCAAACATATAGTGGCTATCACGTTCTATGACGGTGGCATACCTACTCACTCCGTTATTGAACACTAGTCACACTTTCCTAGGGTTTAGTTAGTGTACCTGCAGAAAATTTTATTATAGTTATGGGTTAGTGGTTAGCATCTAAACTAAGCCACCTTATAGTCCATAACTTAACCATATACTATTTGCACTTCGACTATTAGGATTTGCTTATTCATTCTTAAGTTTTCCAAAATAATTTGGACACAAAATCCTTTTGAAGTCTATCAAATGATTACTTTAATATCCATGCTAATGGGGGATCGCTCCAATACCAATCTGTGGCAGCCCTCCCAAGTTATCGGGCCCACATGCACCAATCCTTGCCTTGATGGCCTTAGATGGCTATGCACGTGTACCAGGTAACTTAACAAGGCTATCATGAGTTCAACAACTTGAACTCATCATCCCAAGGATCTCCCACCATACATGCATATTACAGTAATCACATTCGATGCACACACACTGCAGAGATAAGAGCGAAAGACTTTATAAAACATTCTTTTCATTTCTAAAACTGAAGTTTATTACATAGGAAGAGTTACATTTATTACAAGTCCTGATATACTCAAAGTGCATAACTTATTACATTAGCAGGAAGGTAGGAACCCTCCAAAGCTTATACACAATCCTAACTAATCCTCCTCCAGAACTGGAAACGCCCTCCAGCCACAGGAACACTTAGAGTACTCCTCATCACCTACAACAACATGGGTTCAAAAACCCTGAGTACAGAGTGTACTTTCGCAAGTCTTACCCGACTAAGGAAAAAGAATCTCAAGGATATGCTGGTTAAATAGGAATCAAGGAAAAGGCTTTAGCAAGAATCAAATTAGATACTTTTGCAGAAATAGCTTACTAAAGTGAGTCCTTACTTTCAATGTTTTAATGCCAGATTAAATATTAATAGACTCTAGTTGCATCTAGTCTAATTTCACCATCTCATCAATACAACATCATTTTTATTCATAATGTTTATATCCTGACTTAGGTTGCAGGTCAGAGATCAAGTCTCCACTGTCCAGGGATATAACGGCGATCCGAATCGATTTACTCAACTGAGGATCTCTAACCACACAACATATGTTTCTCGTAACTCTTGCATATGTCTACCATTCCCATGGATCCTCCACTGCATGAACAGGTCCGCGCCACCCGAGAGCACACCACCCCTTTTAGGCGGTCCTTTGCTAGGAGGGTACATGCAACTCTCGCCATCTCTCCACTCCCAGTGCGCGATTGTCTTTTCATGTATGGAATAGCCGGGTTCAAGCTTACCCTGTCCCATATCCAGGGCATGTGGCTAGTTAAGATAGTCCTTGATCATACAGGCCTACATACGCATCCAATCCTTAATTAACCTGGGTGGAGCATCACCTGTTCCTCACCCAAGTCTCGATTTAAGTACTTCCATCCTTAGGATTGTTCCTTAGGATGAAAAGAGCATTATAGGGAACTTTGCAGTAAGATCCCACCATGCTCCGAATGAAAATATTCTTGCAGGTAGAAGTCATCCTTCCTCAGGATAACCCCTGACCTAGGCATTATTGCAAAGGACAACCTCTATCCACAAGATCTAAGCAAGGATAAGCATTTTTGTAAACAATATTTGATACTTCCAAAGAAGTACCTATAACAGGAATGGATATCAAGGTAGTCAATGCATCAAATAGTTTCCAAGCAATTCCTATAGACTTAATGCACATTTCACTAGACTTAAGTGTATAAAAGATTTTTTTTAAAATACAAGGAAGGGGTAAATGCATCGGGGCTTGCCTTTGTTGCAGAGAAGAGGCTCAAGACCTTTCTACCCAATACCCAGTTAGATGGCTCCTCCACTTGATCAGCAGCCACTGGAGTAGACTCCTCCTTCAAACACCACTTCCTCTTGGTGTTCTACAAGCCAATTACAAATATATGAATGCTTATGTAATGCTATGAAATGCAAACTCTCAGAAGGAGAGGTGGGAAACATAAATACCACAAACTAAAACACATGAGAAGTATACACATGGTTCTACACCACCAACACTTGCTAATAGAGGCCAAATCGGATTCACTTAGGCAAACCTGAGAACTAATCCATCTTAGATCTCATCCAAAAGCTTAAAACTTTTTAAGCAATTGCATCTCTTCTCTAGATAAACTTATCTCCTTTCCAAAGCACTAACCCACAATTGATTAGGGATTAACCACTTTATTTTGGGCTTACAGAGTTTTTAGAGCAAATGCTTTCCAAACAGCCTCAAACCTTTATCACACCCTCCACTGACCAAAACAAGGTTACTCAAAAATTTCCATAATTTTTGGCATTGTACTTTTATTTCAAAAATCAAAACAGTACTACCAAAAGCACCTTTAATTCACTTAATATTTTCTAATGGCTCTAAAAATCCTAAAACCAACTTTACCAGAGAGCTCTTGATTTTATACATCCAACAAAATTTGTCCCATGATTTTTGGAATTTTCTACAGTTTCTAGCACAATTTATAAGTTCTCGGTTAATGAAAAGACCAAAGTATGAACAGTATTGGGTCCAAACTAGCTCACACCGCCCAATCTAGGTAGAGCCGGCCCACGGCAGACAGCTCGCGCCCACGCCGTGCGCGCTTTTCAAAAAGAACCTCGTTGCCCAGACAAATCCAAACGAGCCCAGGCTACTGTTAATTGGTGTCACTAACAGTTTCGCTTAGACCCCTAGACTTCATCTCTTTTGCACAAACTCAGCCGCGACACCGTCGTGCTCAACCCTGGTGGTCAGACGTCCGATCCACCACGGTGATGTGGCCTAGTCAACGACGATGGCACCATCACGATCCCCAGGCAATGGTGGACTCCAACCTCTGTTCAATCGACCGCGGGGACGCTAAGACCTAACTACCAATGGCGGCGGCGACAAACTCAGTTCGGTGGGCTCAATTCTACGGCCACCGCCTGGTAGAGCTTCACCAATATATAAGGACACTAGAACCTTGAATCAGAGGCGTTGAACCATACCATGTTCGCCTGGCCACGTGAGGGTGAGGCGTCGGCGACGTGGTCACCAGGCTTGGGAAGGCACTGAGCGAGAAATTTGGGTAAACCTTGGGCGTAATTTGGGGTCGGTGAAGGCGATAACTCTGCAGCGATGTGAATCACAATGACTCATGGTGATCTTGGCTAGACTTGTAGATGACAAGGATCCTTTTTCCCCCCTCGGTTGCTCTTTATATGGACATAGAAAGGCTCCCGCAGTGGCTGGGTTCAAGGAATGAACAGCGAGGGATACTCAGGAGAGGTTGGCAACTGCATGGGCGTCATTGCGTGGCTCAATTCCATGAATCCACGCCCAACTCAGAAGCACAGCAAGGCAACAACCAATGCAGATTTTTTTTACCACGGCAAGAGGCACACATAAAGCTGCCTAGATACTTGCTCTCCGGTTCACCCTGGGATATTTTAGTGTTGGCTAAAGTCCTGAACACCCCTGCTATTCATCTCGGCTCTATCTTCACTTTACACCAAAAGTAAGACACGGCAAGTGGAAAAAATCAATGGCAGATATTTCTGCATACTAGGATCTACAGCACTTGACTGACTCCCCCTTTTCAGCCACCCTTTTCTCCTTATTTTGGTTAAGAACAGATCAATCTATATAGACAGAACTTGTTCACTAATCAAAGATCTTCAAAGTTACTATAGGGTTCTTAGACTCAAACTTCATAAATCCAAAGTTATGGTGCCCAAAAATCAACTATATTACACTTGTGGCTTTTTACTGGTCTGAACTTCGAATTCCAGTCACCCCTCCCCTTTTCTTCTTCTATGACAGAGGCAGTTTAGGCCTCCCACAATAGTCCAAACTTGGATATTTTCAGTAGAGTTGAGACCTTTAGTACCTGAGCTCTATACTTCATACATATCTCACCTCAAGCACATAAGCGAAGTACAGCAGGAAGATAAAGATCTCCAGTTTTCAGACCAGCACTTACTTAACTAAACCAGTCACTGCTACCTCAGTTGCAGACCTCCCTATTGAGGCCCCATCATTTCACAAACCCCTATGGCAATAGGCCAGACTTAACCAAAACTGCCCTCCAAACACAGCTCTACTACTTTGTTACAACACCCAAGGCTACAAACTTACAGATCAGAAGTTATGATGCCCCAAACACAGCAAAAGATCACTGAAACCTCCAATTTTCAGTTACTGAACAGCACAACCTCAACTTGACAGGGAACTTTCGGACACAACTTACTCCCAGTTTTACATAGCAATAGGGAGATCAAGTTTAACAAAACTTGTCGACCAAAAAACCCTCTACCATTCCTCCACAGGGACCTTAGGCTTAAAAGCCTTGGATCAATCACAAACAAGCTCCAAAATCCATAGAAAGACACAGAACTAAAACTCAAATTACTGCATCAGACCTGCACTTCACATGTCTGACAAAGGCAGTTTGCACACCTTTTTCTCCCTATTCCAAACAAGGACAGCTCAAACATTCCTAAACAAACTTGTTCACTAACTAACCCTCTATCACTTTGCTATAGGGTCCTTGGCTTATAACCATACAGATCAATGGTTATGGTGCTCCAAAGTTTAACAAAAATACTAAAACACTGATTTCAGCTAACTGACATAACTCCATGCCAAACCTGACATAGAGGATTGCAGTACCATTATCTCCAAATTTTACACAGCAGCAAGGCTAACATTTTACATAAGACTTACTCTCCTTCAAATAGTATTTAACTTTTCTACATGAAGTAGGTCTCATACTCCATATATTAATTACCAGAGAGCTCCAAATGTGGGTAAAAACACAATAAATTACTTAGAAACAGTCAACTAAATCTGCATACCTCTTGGCTGACATAGCAAGTTTAGAGGTGTTTTACTCCCACTTTTATGTAGAACCAAGTCCAAACCTCTTTATAAAACATATTCTCTGTACTATGGGCTCCAACTTTGCTATGGAAACTTTAGTCCAAAACCACTTGGATTGATCACAAATGAGCTCTAAATTGGGCATCATTTACTGAATTTCAGTTTTAGTTAACTGAACCAATTTCAGTCACGAGTAACCCAATAGTCCATTTTCAGTCAACTTTTTCTCCACTTTTTGTGTAGGATCATATCCATCACCCTTAAATACATTTGTACACCAACTTATGGTCTTCAATTCCTCTATAGAAACCATAGTTCAAAACCTTATGGATTATGCACAAGGAAGCTCCAAAGTCTGTCACAATCACTAAAATTCAGACTTAGGCACTATTCTAAATCTGAAAATTCAGAATTCAGCCCACACCACTTTAAACCACCTTTACTCCTAGTAGCATATGGTTTTAGGGGCAAGTTACTTATTAAAATTTATACTCCAATAGTTCCTCTACAGGTTTTACATAGTGACCCTTAGCTAAACCTTTTTGGATTCCAATCTACTACAGCCCAAAGTTAACACAGAAATTCAGATGATCAATTAAACTAAGTCTGAAATCCACAATTTTTGACAGCTTCATTTAGGACCAGTTTTACTCCTAGTTCCATATGGATTTAAGGTTAAGTAACTTAAACAAGTTTGTTCACATTGGATAGCTCTACAACTTAGCTATAGCGACCATCTCCAAACTGCTTATAAATCAAAAGTTACAATGGTCCAAAGTTGGCTTGTTGATATTATTTTCAAAAATTCCAATCTAAACTCAAAACTGAATTTTTTTACTTAACTCCAAATTCTTCCACACAACTTGAGAATCTCCAAATAAGAAAGTTATTCAATTTTCCAAGCTCTACAACTTTAGTATATGAACTTTTAACTAGTCCTTTCTAGATTTTAAATTCCACTTTTGGGCTAGTAGAGGGTTTCAAATGTGACTCCTTCTCATCTAGTGATTTATCAACTCAATCCATACTCTTAAAAGCCAAGTGACTCCCCTTAATCTCAAATCCAATTCTAGTATATGAAGCTCATGTCCAAAGTGTCCTTAGTTTAGAATTTGCTTTACTTAACCATCTCTTCCAAGCAAAACTCAAGTTAAGGCTTGGATTATTCCAGCTCCTTAAGTGCTTCTTCCACTTGAACATAATTCCAAAACAAGGCCACTCTAGGCTCTAAGACCTACCTTTAGCATTCAAGACTCCAAGTCAATTTGTTACTTGCTTAAGAGATGACCTACTCCTGTTTAGCTTAGGTCCTTAACGAAGTCCTCTACTCTACACACAATATCACCTTATTGTAAAATTTTGATCTAGTGGATGCATTCTAGATGTAACAAACAAGTTAATGCAAATGCTTATGATGACATGTCATAGTTTTAGTTCACGTAACACCAGAGGTGTTACAGCCTTTCCCCCTAAAAGAAATCTTGTCCCGAGATTTAAAACTCTAGGCTAGGTAATGGAAAAGGAAATGTGTCACTGACTTATTTCTCCATTACTCCTATAAGGCAATGGTGTGTCTCTATTGGTTTATACCAGAAATAAACTACACAAACCTTGGGTTTACAGGGCAGTAGAAACTCAGGAACACGCTCTTCCAGATACTCCTCCAATTTCTATGTGGTTTTGTCATGGACCTTCGGTCCATGGTGATAGCTGTCTTCTCCGGCGAGGTTATACCCCTCTGCCGCAGGCTTGGTTCTAGGGTAGCAGCTCTAGGCTCTTGAGAGTCATTGCAAGAGAGAGAGATTGGTTTGATAATATATTCCTCCTCCCTTTGTCTCCTGCGTACAAGCCTATATATAGGCCACCGGTTGACCAACTAGGCAACCACTAATTAGGCAAGTGACTAATTGAAATTATCTCCCCTACAATTTAGGTCTATCAATTTAGCCACCAAATCAGTCACTTTTGTTTGCCATGCCTTCCTTGCGCGTGCTTTCCTTTGCCATGCCTTCCTTGTGTGCGCTTTCCTTTGTCATGCCTTCCTTGCGCGCGCTGCTGCCAGCGCCCCCTGCGGCCTATCGCTTTTGGCGCGCATAGGTGCGGCCCCACATGAGTGACCGCTCCCTATGATGCCCATGACATCTCCCCCTCCCTTGAGGACCAGCTCGTCCTCGAGCTGCCATAGACTTACTTGACACGACTTAAGGTTAAGCCTTTTACATCTCGGCTTACCTTTATTATTTAAGATGAAAATACAAAATAATTGTGGAACTAAAATATAAATTTGAACTGCAGCTATGTCCTCTTGTCCTCCTGGATCCCAAGGAAAGAGCTAAACTGCGGCCTTCACGTTGGACGAAAGGTGGAGGAGGAACCAGCCCGTTCTTATGTTGGGTCTGTCCAGCACCAAGGCAGGTGCCCGAATGAGGGAGACGACCCTCTTTGGCCATGCAGGGGGGCTGCATACCCAGATCTTGACTTCTGCAGGGGGTTCAAAAAGTATAGACGAGACCAGGTGGTTGGGCGCGCAGGCTGCGAGTTGGTGCAACGATGAGCTGATCAGCAAGTGCAGCTTCCGCACCGCACGCCTAACAAGGAAGCCGCGCACTGCAGCTGGCAGGCACACCACGGCCTGCAAATGTGATGACGGCCATGGGGTGGCCCTGGAGGGCACAGCAAGGTGCTTCTCCCCACAAAGGGACTGTACCTGGCGGCGTGCCAGAAACCCTCGCGCTGCCGTCTTAAGCCGCACCGCTGCTTGGAGTTCCTTCTCTGTCTTCTCCTTGTAGCGGTGGAACATCACAACGAACTGATCCCACTGCTCTACGAAGCGGCCAAAACTCTCTTTGAGCCGAGTGAATGCATCTGGAGTTGGAGTGGCCAGGTGGGAGGGCGTTGCGGCGGCTGATGGCGCGGCGGCTGGTGGTGGTGAGGGATGGGCGGCTGGTGGTGGTGAGGGATGGGCGGCTGGTGGTGGTGAGGATAACCTGGAGCTGATACGAGGTGTCATGGACCTTCGGTCCATGGTGATAGCTGTCTTCTCCGGCGAGGTTATACCCCTCTGCCGTAGGCTTGGTTCTAGGGTAGCAGCCCTAGGCGCTTGAGAGTCATTGCAAGAGAGAGAGATTGGTTTGATAATATATTCCTCCTCCCTTTGTCTCCTGCGTACAGGCCTATATATAGGCCACCGGTTGACCAACTAGGCAACCACTAATTAGGCAAGTGACTAATTGAAATTATCTCCCCTACAATTTAGGTCTATCAATCTAGCCACCAAATCAGTCACTTTTCTTTGCCATGCCTTCCTTGCGCGCGCTTTCCTTTGCCATGCCTTCCTTGTGTGCGCTTTCCTTTGCCATGCCTTCCTTGCGCGCGCCGCTGCCAGCGCCCCCTGCGGCCTATCGCTTTTGGCGCGCATAGGTGCGGCCCCACATGAGTGACCTCTCCCTATGATGCCCATGACAGGTTTCATCTTCCATGGGTTGGTTCCACTATAGCTTATAAAACTTGATAACTTTTCTTCTAGTGACCGATCCTTTTGATCCAAAACCTTTATGGGATATTCCAAGTAGGTTAAATCTGGTCCAAGGTTAACATCTAAAATATCAATAACATGCTTGGGGACTCGAAAACATTTATTTAACTAGGACACGTGGAACATGTTGTGCACTGTTGACAAATTCTTTGGCAACTATACCTTATAAACTACTGGTCCACCAAATGAACTGAGTTACAAGGCCTCACGAATAGGAAAAGGTAGTATAGAAAAACAAAGATAGGTAGCATGAATAGGATGACTGAAACATGTACTAAGCTACTATATAGGGGGCTTAACTTAAAATTGTATGTCATGATGCATGCTCGACTTATTTGTCCTCATAATTCTTGCCAACATATAGTGGCTATCACGTTCTATGACGGTGGCATACCTACTCACTCCGTTACTGAACACTAGTCGCACTTTCCTAGGGTTTAGTTAGTGTACCTGCAGAAAATTTTATTATAGTTGTGGGTTAGTGGTTAGCATCTAAACTAAGCCACCTTATAGTCCTTAACTTAACCATATACTATTTGCACTTCGACTATCAGGATTTGCTTATTCATTCTTAAGTTTTCCAAAATAATTTGGACACAAAATCCTTTTGAATTCTATCAAATGATTACTTTAATATCCATGCTAATGGGGGATCGCTCCGATACCAATCTGTGGCAGCCCTCCCAAGTTATTAGGCCCAGATGCACCAATCCTTGCCTTGATGGCCTTAGATGGCTATGCACGTGTACCAGGTAACTTAGCAAGGCTATCACGAGTTCAACAACTTGAACTCATCATCCCAAGGATATCCCACCATACATGCATATTACAGTAATCACATTCGATACACACACACTTCAGAGACAAGAGCGGAAGACTTTATAAAACATTCTTTTCATTTCTAAAACTGATGTTTATTACATAGGAAGAGTTACATTTATTACAAGTCCTGATATACTCAAAGTGCATAACTTATTACATTAGCAGGAAGGTAGGAACCCTCCAAAGCTTATACACAATCCTAACTAATCCTCCTCCAGAACTGGAAACACCCTCCAGCCACAGGAACACTTAGAGTACTCCTCATCACCTACAACAACATGGGTTCAAAAACCCTAAGTACGGAGTGTACTTTCGCAAGTCTTACCCGACTAAGGAAAAAGACTCTCAAGGATATGCTGGTTAAATAGGAATCAAGGAAAAGGCTTTAGCAAAAATCAAATTAGATACTTTTGTAGAAATAGCTTACTAAAGTGAGTCCTTACTTTGAATATTTTAACGCCAGATTAAATATTAATAGACTCTAGTTGCATCTAGTCTAATTTCACCATCTCATCAATACAACATCATTTTTATTCATAATGTTTATATCCTGACTTAGGTTGCAGGTCAGAGATCAAGTCTCCACTGTCCGGGGATATAACGGCGATCCGAATCGATTTACTCAGCTGAGGATCTCTAACCACACGACATATGTTTCTCGTAACTCTTGCATATGTCTACCATTCCCACGGATCCTCCACTGCATGAACAGGTCCGCGCCACCCGAGAGCACACCACCCCTTTTAGGCGGTCCTTTGCCAGGTGGGTACGTGCCACTCTCGCCATCTCTCCACTCCCAGTGCGCGATTGTCTTTTCATGTATGGAATAGCAAACTCTCAGAAGGAGAGGTGGGAAACATAAATACCACAAACTAAAACACATGAGAAGTATACACATGGTTCTACACCACCAACACTTGCTAATAGAGGCCAAATCGGATTCACTTAGGCAAACCTGAGAACTAATCCATCTTAGATCTCATCCAAAAGCTTAAAACTTTTTAAGCAACTGCATCTCTTCTCTAGATAAACTTATCTCCTTTCCAAAGCACTAACCCACAATTGATTAGGGATTAACCACTTTATTTTGGGCTTACAGAGTTTTCAGAGCAAATGGATTCCAAACAGCCTCAAACCTTTACCACACCCTCCACTGACCAAAACAAGGTTACTCAAAAATTTCCATAGTTTTTGGCATTGTACTTTTATTTCAAAAATCTAAACAGTACTACCAAAAGCACCTTTAATTCACTTAATATTTTCTAATGGCTCTAAAAATCCTAAAACCAACTTTACCAGAGAGCTCTTGATTTTATACATCCAACAAAATTTGTCCCATGATTTTTGGAATTTTCTACAGTTTCTAGCACAATTTATAAGTTCTCGGTTAATGAAAAGACCAAAGTATGAACAGTATTGGGTCCAAACTAGGTCACACCGCCCAATCTGGGCAGAGCCGGCCCACGGCTGACAGCTCGCGCCCACGCCGTGCGCTCTTTTCAAAAAGAACCTCGTTGCCCAGACAAATCCAAACGAGCCTAGGCTACTGTTAATTGGTGTCACTAACAGTTTCACTTAGACCCCTGGAGTTCATCTCTTTTGCACAAACTCAGCTGCGACACCATCGTGCTCAACCCTGGTGGTCAGACGTCCGATCCACCACGGTGATGTGGCCTAGTCAACAACGATGGCACCATCACGATCCCCAGGCAACGGTGGACTCCAACCTCTGTTCAATCGACCGCGGGGACGCTAAGACCTAACTACCGATGGCGGCGGCGACAAACTCAGTTCGGTGGGCTCAATTCTACGGCCACCGCATGGTAGAGCTTCACCAATATATAAGGACACTAGAACCTTGAATCAAAGGCGTTGAGCCATACCATGTTCGCCTGGCCACGTGAGGGTGAGGCGTCGGCGACGTGGTCACCAGGCTTGCGAAGGCACTGAGCGAGAAATTTGGGTAAACCTTGGGCGTAATTTGGGGACGGTGAAGGCGATAACACGGCAGCGATGTGAATCACAATGACTCATGCTGATCTTGGCTAGACTTGTAGATGACAAGGATCCTTTTTCCCCCCTCGGTTGCTCTTTATATGGACATAGAAAGGCTCCCGCAGTGGCTGGGTTCAAGGAATGAACAGTGAGGGATACTCAGGAGAGGTTGGCAACTGCATGGGCGTGAGTGCGTGGCTCAATTCCAAGAATCCACGCCCAACTCAGAAGCAGAGCAAGGCAACAGCCAATGCAGATTTTTTTACCATGGCAAGAGGCATAGATAAAGCTGCCTAGATACTTGCTCTCCGGTTCATCCTGGAATATTTCAGTGTTGGCTAAAGTCCTGAACACCCCTGCTATTCATCTCGGCTCTATCTTCACTTTACACCAAAAGTAAGACACGGCAAGTGGAAAAAATCAATGGCAGATATTTCTGCATACTAGGATCTATAGCACTTGACTGACTCCCCCGTGCAGCCACCCTTTTCTCCTTATTTTGGTTAAGAACAGATCAGTCTATATTAACAGAACTTGTTCACTAATCAAAGATCTTCAAAGTTACTATAGGGTTCTTAGACTCAAACTTCATAAATCCAAAGTTATGGTGCCCAAAAATCAACTATATTACACTTGTGGCTTTTTACTGGTCTGAACTTCGAATTCCAGTCACCCCTCCCCTTTTCTTCTTCTATGACAGAGGCAGTTTAGGCCTCCCACAATAGTCCAAACTTGGATATTTTCAGTAGAGTTGAGACCATTAGTACCTGAGCTCTATACTTCATACATATCTCACCTCAAGCACATAAGCGAAGTACAGCAGGAAGATAAAGATCTCCAGTTTTCAGACCAGCACTTACTTAACTAAACCAGTCACTACTACCTCAGTTGCAGACCTCCCTATTGAGGCCCCATCATTTCACAAACCCCTATGGCAATAGGCCAGACTTAACCAAAACTGCCCTCCAAACACAGCTCTACTACTTTGTTACAACACCCAAGGCTACAAACTTACAGATCAGAAGTTATGATGCCCCAAACACAGCAAAAGATCACTGAAACCTCCAATTTTCAGTTACTGAACAGCACAACCTCAACTTGACAGGGAACTTTCGGACACAACTTACTCCCAGTTTTACATAGCAATAGGGAGATCAAGTTTAACAAAACTTGTCGACCAAAAAACCCTCTACCATTCCTCCACAGGGTCCTTAGGCTTAAAACCCTTGGATCAATCACAAACAAGCTCCAAAATCCATAGAAAGACACTGAACTAAAACTCAAATTACTGCATCAGACCTGCACTTCACATGTCTGACAAAGGCAGTTTGCACACCTTTTTCTCCCTATTCCAAACAAGGACAGCTCAAACATTCCTAAACAAACTTGTTCACTAACTAACCCTCTATCACTTTGCTATAGGGTCCTTGGCTTATAACCATACAGATCAATGGTTATGGTGCTCCAAAGTTTAACAAAAATACTAAAACACTGATTTCAGCTAACTGACACAACTCCATGCCAAACCTGACATAGAGGATTGCAGTACCATTATCTCCAAATTTTACACAGCAGCAAGGCTTACATTTTACATAAGACTTACTCTCCTTCAAATAGTATTTAACTTTTCTACATGAAGTAGGTCTCATACTCCATATATTAATTACCAGAGAGCTCCAAATGTGGGTAAAAACACACTAAATTACTTAGAAACAGTCAACTAAATCTGCATACCTCTTGGCTGACATAGCTAGTTTAGAGGTGTTTTACTCCCACTTTTATGTAGAACCAAGTCCAAACCTCTTTATAAAACATATTCTCTGTACTATGGGCTCCAACTTTGCTATGGAAACGTTAGTCCAAAACCACTTGGATTGATCACAAATGAGCTCTAAATTGGGCATCATTTACTGAATTTCAGTTTTAGTTAACTGAACCAATTTCAGTCACGAGTAACCCAATAGTCCATTTTCAGTCAACTTTTTCTCCACTTTTTGTGTAGGATCATATCCATCACCCTTAAATAAATTTGTACACCAACTTATGGTCTTCAATTCCTCTATAGAAACCATAGTTCAAAACCTTATGGATTATGCACAAGGAAGCTCCAAAGTCTGTCACAATCACTAAAATTCAGACTTAGGCACTATTCTAAATCTGAAAATTCAGAATTCAGCCCACACCACTTTAAACCACCTTTACTCCTAGTAGCATATGGTTTTAGGGGCAAGTTACTTATTAAAATTTATACTCCAATAGTTCCTCTACAGGTTTTACATAGTGACCCTTAGCTAAACCTTTTTGGATTCCAATCTACTACAGCCCAAAGTTAACACAGAAATTCAGATGATCAATTAAACTAAGTCTGAAATCCACAATTTTTGACAGCTTCATTTAGGACCAGTTTTACTCCTAGTTCCATATGGACTTAAGGTTAAGTAACTTAAACAAGTTTGTTCACATTGGATAGCTCTACAACTTAGCTATAGCGACCATCTCCAAACTGCTTATAAATCAAAAGTTACAATGGTCCAAAGTTGGCTTGTTGATATTATTTTCAAAAATTCCAATCTAAACTCAAAACTGAATTTTTTTACTTAACTCCAAATTCTTCCACACAACTTGAGAATCTCCAAATAAGAAAGTTATTCAATTTTCCAAGCTCTACAACTTTAGTATATGAACTTTTAACTAGTCCTTTCTAGATTTTAAATTCCACTTTTGGGCTAGTAGAGGGTTTCAAATGTGACTCCTTCTCATCTAGTGATTTATCAACTCAATCCATACTCTTAAAAGCCAAGTGACTCCCCTTAATCTCAAATCCAATTCTAGTATATGAAGCTCATGTCCAAAGTGTCCTTAGTTTAGAATTTGCTTTACTTAACCATCTCTTCCAAGCAAAACTCAAGTTAAGGCTTGGATTATTCCAGCTCCTTAAGTGCTTCTTCCACTTGAACATAATTCCAAAACAAGGCCACTCTAGGCTCTAAGACCTACCTTTAGCATTCAAGACTCCAAGTCAATTTGTTACTTGCTTAAGAGATGACCTACTCCTGTTTAGCTTAGGTCCTTAACGAAGTCCTCTACTCTACACACAATATCACCTTATTGTAAAATTTTGATCTAGTGGATGCATTCTAGATGTAACAAACAAGTTAATGCAAATGCTTATGATGACATGTCATAGTTTTAGTTCACGTAACACCAGAGGTGTTACAGCCTTTCCCCCTAAAAGAAATCTTGTCCCGAGATTTAAAACTCTAGGCTAGGTAATGGAAATGGAAATGTGTCACTGACTTATTTCTCCATTACTCCTATAAGGCAATGGTGTGTCTCTATTGGTTTATACCAGAAATAAACTACACAAACCTTGGGTTTACAGGGCAGTAGAAACTCAGGAACACGCTCTTCCAGATACTCCTCCAATTTCTATGTGGTTTTGTCATGGACCTTCGGTCCATGGTGATAGCTGTCTTCTCCGGCGAGGTTATACCCCTCTGCCGCAGGCTTGGTTCTAGGGTAGCAGCCCTAGGCGCTTGAGAGTCATTGCAAGAGAGAGAGATTGGTTTGATAATATATTCCTCCTCCCTTTGTCTCCTGCGTACAAGCCTATATATAGGCCACCGGTTGACCAACTAGGCAACCACTAATTAGGCAAGTGACTAATTGAAATTATCTCCCCTACAATTTAGGTCTATCAATTTAGCCACCAAATCAGTCACTTTTCTTTGCCATGCCTTCCTTGCGCGTGCTTTCCTTTGCCATGCCTTCCTTGTGTGCGCTTTCCATTGTCATGCCTTCCTTGCGCGCGCTGCTGCCAGCGCCCCCTGCGGCCTATCGCTTTTGGCGCGCATAGGTGCGGCCCCACATGAGTGACCGCTCCCTATGATGCCCATGACATCTCCCCTCCCTTGAGGACCAGCTCGTCCTCGAGCTGCCATAGACTTACTTGACACGACTTAAGGTTAAGCCTTTTACATCTCGGCTTACCTTTATTATTTAAGATGAAAATACAAAATAATTGTGGAACTAAAATATAAATTTGAACTGCAGCTATGTCCTCCTGTCCTCCTGGATCCCAAGGAAAGAGCTAAACTGCGGCCTTCACGTTGGACGTAAGGTGGAGGAGGAACCAGCCCGTTCTTATGTTAGGTCTGTCCAGCACCAAGGCAGGTGCCCGAATGAGGGAGACGACCCTCTTTGGCCATGCAGGGGGGCTGCATACCCAGATCTTGACTTCTGCAGGGGGTTCAAAAAGTATAGACGAGATCAGGTGGTTGGGCGCGCAGGCTGCGAGTTGGTGCAACGATGAGCTGATCAGCAAGTGCAGCTTCCGCACCGCACGCCTAACAAGGAAGCCGCGCACTGCGGCTGGCAGGCACACCACGGCCTGCTCATGTGATGACGGCCATGGGGTGGCCCTGGAGGGCACAGCAAGGTGCTTCTCCCCACAAAGGGACTGTACCTGGCGGCGTGCCAGAAACCCTCGCGCTGCCGTCTGAAGCCGCACCGCTGCTTGGAGTTCCTTCTCTGTCTTCTCCTTGTAGCGGTGGAACATCACAACGAACTGATCCCACTGCTCTACGAAGCGGCCAAAACTCTCTTTGAGCCGAGTGAATGCATCTGGAGTTGGAGAGGGCAGGTGGGAGGGCGTTGCGGCGGCTGATGGCGCGGCGGCTGGTGGTGGTGAGGGATGGGCGGCTGGTGGTGGTGAGGATAACCTGGAGCTGATACGAGGTGTCATGGACCTTCGGTCCATGGTGATAGCTGTCTTCTCCGGCGAGGTTATACCCCTCTGCCGCAGGCTTGGTTCTAGGGTAGTAGCCCTAGGCGCTTGAGAGTCATTGCAAGAGAGAGAGATTGGTTTGATAATATATTCCTCCTCCCTTTGTCTCCTGCGTACAGGCCTATATATAGGCCACCGGTTGACCAACTAGGCAACCACTAATTAGGCAAGTGACTAATTGAAATTATCTCCCCTACAATTTAGGTCTATCAATCTAGCCACCAAATCAGTCACTTTTCTTTGCCATGCCTTCCTTGCGCGCGCTTTCCTTTGCCATGCCTTCCTTGTGTGCGCTTTCCTTTGCCATGCCTTCCTTGCGCGCGCTGCTGCCAGCGCCCCCTGCGGCCTATCGCTTTTGGCGCGCATAGGTGCGGCCCCACATGAGTGACCTCTCCCTATGATGCCCATGACAGGTTTCATCTTCCATGGGTTGGTTCCACTATAGCTTATAAAACTTGATAACTTTTCTTCTAGTGACCGATCCTTTTGATCCAAAACCTTTATGGGATATTCCAAGTAGGTTAAATCTGGTCCAAGGTTAACATCTAAAATATCAATAACATGCTTGGGGACTCGAAAACATTTATTTAACTAGGACACGTGGAACATGTTGTGCACTGTTGACAAATTCTTTGGCAACTATACCTTATAAACTACTGGTCCACCAAATGAACTGAGTTACAAGGCCTCACGAATAGGAAAAGGTAGTATAGAAAAACAAAGATAGGTAGCATGAATAGGATGACTGAAACATGTACTAAGCTACTATATAGGGGGCTTAACTTAAAATTGTATGTCATGATGCATGCTCGACTTATTTGTCCTCATAATTCTTGCCAACATATAGTGGCTATCACGTTCTATGACGGTGGCATACCTACTCACTCCGTTACTGAACACTAGTCGCACTTTCCTAGGGTTTAGTTAGTGTACCTGCAGAAAATTTTATTATAGTTGTGGGTTAGTGGTTAGCATCTAAACTAAGCCACCTTATAGTCCTTAACTTAACCATATACTATTTGCACTTCGACTATCAGGATTTGCTTATTCATTCTTAAGTTTTCCAAAATAATTTGGACACAAAATCCTTTTGAATTCTATCAAATGATTACTTTAATATCCATGCTAATGGGGGATCGCTCCGATACCAATCTGTGGCAGCCCTCCCAAGTTATTAGGCCCAGATGCACCAATCCTTGCCTTGATGGCCTTAGATGGCTATGCACGTGTACCAGGTAACTTAGCAAGGCTATCACGAGTTCAACAACTTGAACTCATCATCCCAAGGATATCCCACCATACATGCATATTACAGTAATCACATTCGATACACACACACTTCAGAGACAAGAGCGGAAGACTTTATAAAACATTCTTTTCATTTCTAAAACTGATGTTTATTACATAGGAAGAGTTACATTTATTACAAGTCCTGATATACTCAAAGTGCATAACTTATTACATTAGCAGGAAGGTAGGAACCATCCAAAGCTTATACACAATCCTAACTAATCCTCCTCCAGAACTGGAAACACCCTCCAGCCACAGGAACACTTAGAGTACTCCTCATCACCTACAACAACATGGGTTCAAAAACCCTGAGTACGGAGTGTACTTTCGCAAGTCTTACCCGACTAAGGAAAAAGACTCTCAAGGATATGCTGGTTAAATAGGAATCAAGGAAAAGGCTTTAGCAAAAATCAAATTAGATACTTTTGTAGAAATAGCTTACTAAAGTGAGTCCTTACTTTGAATATTTTAACGCCAGATTAAATATTAATAGACTCTAGTTGCATCTAGTCTAATTTCACCATCTCATCAATACAACATCATTTTTATTCATAATGTTTATATCCTGACTTAGGTTGCAGGTCAGAGATCAAGTCTCCACTGTCCGGGGATATAACGGCGATCCGAATCGATTTACTCAGCTGAGGATCTCTAACCACACGACATATGTTTCTTGTAACTCTTGCATATGTCTACCATTCCCACGGATCCTCCACTGCATGAACAGGTCCGCGCCACCCGAGAGCACACCACCCCTTTTAGGCGGTCCTTTGCCAGGAGGGTACGTGCCACTCTCGCCATCTCTCCACTCCCAGTGCGCGATTGTCTTTTCATGTATGGAATAGCAAACTCTCAGAAGGAGAGGTGGGAAACATAAATACCACAAACTAAAACACATGAGAAGTATACACATGGTTCTACACCACCAACACTTGCTAATAGAGGCCAAATCGGATTCACTTAGGCAAACCTGAGAACTAATCCATCTTAGATCTCATCCAAAAGCTTAAAACTTTTTAAGCAACTGCATCTCTTCTCTAGATAAACTTATCTCCTTTCCAAAGCACTAACCCACAATTGATTAGGGATTAACCACTTTATTTTGGGCTTACAGAGTTTTCAGAGCAAATGGATTCCAAACAGCCTCAAACCTTTACCACACCCTCCACTGACCAAAACAAGGTTACTCAAAAATTTCCATAGTTTTTGGCATTGTACTTTTATTTCAAAAATCTAAACAGTACTACCAAAAGCACCTTTAATTCACTTAATATTTTCTAATGGCTCTAAAAATCATAAAACCAACTTTACCAGAGAGCTCTTGATTTTATACATCCAACAAAATTTGTCCCATGATTTTTGGAATTTTCTACAATTTCTAGCACAATTTATAAGTTCTCGGTTAATGAAAAGACCAAAGTATGAACAGTATTGGGTCCAAACTAGGTCACACCGCCCAATCTGGGCAGAGCCGGCCCACGGCTGACAGCTCGCGCCCACGCCGTGCGCGCTTTTCAAAAAGAACCTCGTTGCCCAGACAAATCCAAACGAGCCTAGGCTACTGTTAATTGGTGTCACTAACAGTTTCACTTAGACTCCTGGAGTTCATCTCTTTTGCACAAACTCAGCCGCGACACCATCGTGCTCAACCCTGGTGGTCAGACGTCCGATCCACCACGGTGATGTGGCCTAGTCAACAACGATGGCACCATCACGATCCCCAGGCAACGGTGGACTCCAACCTCTGTTCAATCGACCGCGGGGACGCTAAGACCTAACTACCGATGGCGGCGGCGACAAACTCAGTTCGGTGGGCTCAATTCTATGGCCACCGCATGGTAGAGCTTCACCAATATATAAGGACACTAGAACCTTGAATCAAAGGCGTTGAGCCATACCATGTTCGCCTGGCCACGTGAGGGTGAGGCGTCGGCGACGTGGTCACCAGGCTTGCGAAGGCACTAAGCGAGAAATTTGGGTAAACCTTGGGCGTAATTTGGGGACGGTGAAGGCGATAACACGGCAGCGATGTGAATCACAATGACTCATGCTGATCTTGGCTAGACTTGTAGATGACAAGGATCCTTTTTCCCCCCTCGGTTGCTCTTTATATGGACATAGAAAGGCTCCCGCAGTGGCTGGGTTCAAGGAATGAACAGTGAGGGATACTCAGGAGAGGTTGGCAACTGCATGGGCGTGAGTGCGTGGCTCAATTCCAAGAATCCACGCCCAACTCAGAAGCAGAGCAAGGCAACAGCCAATGCAGATTTTTTTTACCATGGCAAGAGGCATAGATAAAGCTGCCTAGATACTTGCTCTCCGGTTCATCCTGGAATATTTCAGTGTTGGCTAAAGTCCTGAACACCCCTGCTATTCATCTCGGCTCTATCTTCACTTTACACCAAAAGTAAGACACGGCAAGTGGAAAAAATCAATGGCAGATATTTCTGCATACTAGGATCTATAGCACTTGACTGACTCCCCCGTGCAGCCACCCTTTTCTCCTTATTTTGGTTAAGAACAGATCAGTCTATATTAACAGAACTTGTTCACTAATCAAAGATCTTCAAAGTTACTATAGGGTTCTTAGACTCAAACTTCATAAATCCAAAGTTATGGTGCCCAAAAATCAACTATATTACACTGGTGGCTTTTTACTGGTCTGAACTTCGAATTCCAATCACCCCTTCCCTTTTCTTCTTCTATGACAGAGGCAGTTTAGGCCTCCCACAATAGTCCAAACTTGGATATTTTCAGTAGAGTTGAGACCTTTAGTACCTGAGCTCTATACTTCATACATATCTTAGCTCAAGCACATAAGCGAAGTACAACAGGAAGATAAAGATCTCCAGTTTTCAGACCAGCACTGACTTAACTAAACCAGTCACTGCTACCTCAGTTGCAGACCTCCCTATTGAGGCCCCATCATTTCACAAACCCCTATGGCAATAGGCCAGACTTACTTAACCAAAACTGCCCTCCAAACACAGCTCTACTACTTTGTTACAACACCCCAAGGCTACAAACTTACAGATCAAAAGTTTTGATGCCCCAAACATAGCAAAAGATCACTGAAACCTCCAATTTTCAGTTACTGAACAGCACAACCTCAACTTGACAGGGAACTTTTGGACACAACTTACTCCCAGTTTTACATAGCAATAGGGAGATCAAGTTTAACAAAACTTGTCGACCAAACGACCCTCTACCATTCCTCCACAGGGACCTTAGGCTTAAACCCCTTGGATCAATCACAAACAAGCTCCAATATCCATAGAAAAACACTGAACTAAAACTCAAATTACTGCATCAGACCTGCACTTCACATGTCCTGACAAAGGCAGTTTGAACACCTTTTTCTCCCTATTCCAGACAAGGACAGCTCAAACATTCCTAAACAAACTTGTTCACTAACTAACCCTCTATCACTTTGCTATAGGGTCCTTGGCTTATAACCACACAGATCAATTGTTATGGTGCTCCAAAGTTTAACAAAAATACTGAAACACTGATTTCAGCTAACTGACACAGCTCCATGCCAAACCTGACATAGAGGATTGCAGTACCATTATCTCCAAATTTTACACAGCAGCAAGGCTAACACTTTACAAAAAACTTACTCTCCTTCAAATAGTATTTAACTTTTCTACATGAAGTAGGTCTCATACTCCATATATTAATTACCAGAGAGCTCCAAATGTGGGTAAAAACACACTAAATTACTTAGAAACAGTCAACTAAATATGCATACCTCTTGGCTGACATAGCAAGTTTAGAGGTGTTTTACTCCCAGTTTTATGTAGAACCAAGTCCAAACCTCTTTATAAAACATATTCTCTATACTATGGGCTCCAACTTTGCTATGGAAACTTTAGTCCAAAACCACTTGGATTGATCACAAATGAGCTCTAAATTGGGCATCATTTACTGAATTTCAGTTTTAGTTAACTGAACCAATTTCAGTCACGAGTAACCCAATAGTCCATTTTCAGTCAACTTTTTCTCCACTTTTTGTGTAGGATCATATCCATCACCCTTAGATACATTTGTACACCAACTTATGGTCTTCAATTCCTCTATAGAAACCATAGTTCAAAACCTTATGGATTATGCACAAGGAAGCTCCAAAGTCTGTCACAATCACTAAAATTCAGACTTAGGCACTATTCTAAATCTAAAAATTCAGAATTCAGCCCACACCACTTTGAACCACCTTTACTCCTAGTAGCATATGGTTTTAGGGGCAAGTTACTTATTAAAATTTATACTCCAATAGTTCCTCTACAGGTTTTACATAGTGACCCTGTTGGGATCATGCTTCGTCGCCGAAGGTCCTGCAGGAAGAAAACACCTTCAGCAAATCTGTTTATATGTGATACCGAAGCTACCACTCATAAAGCTTCGACGCTATACCGTATCCAAAGACGAAGGATCGAACCGACTTAAAGATGGAATTACTTTTTAGTCCATAAGATTCTGAGTTATGATTGTGATCTTCTGTAAGGGGCATGATTGTAATTTCTTACAGGCTGTGTCCTGTGCCTATAAATAGGTGAACAGTACTTCTTTGCTGTTCACGCAATCTTGTAATTGCTGACGTGTTACTCTGGAATTATCGTTTTCTGCCAAGGCAAAGGTACAAATGTGCCTAAACATTATGTTTTGATATTCAAGTTCACATTACAAAATAATCAAATAATGTTATTTATTCTTGCTATTCCATAACGTTTTATATTTTATTTTGCATTATTTTATCTTTGATCACGAAGGTGCAACCTTCGTGATATATTATTCATAACCTTCGTCCGAAGTTCATTAAATCCTTGGGGAAATAATGCTTCAACGGACGAAGGGCTTTAACATCTGACATTCTATGTTGCCTTGTTCCTAATTCATAGCACTTGAGAACAAGTCCCCAACATTGGCGCCCACCTCCGGTGAACTCACTTCCACTCTTTGAGCTGATGGCTTCGTTCAAGAACCAAGCTGGAACTGCTTCGGCTCCGAAGCTGATTCTCCCAATAACAGGCGGTTCATGCTCAGAGCCGGCTAACAAGAAGCAGAAGAAGGAGGCGCAAAGAAGAGTACAACATGTAGGGGTACAAGGACCCTTCATCAAGTCAAGATGGTCTCACATCCCAATTACCTTCTCTCAAGAGGATCTTCAGCTCAAGGATTACCCACATAATGATGCTATGGTTATCTCTTGTGTGATCAAAGGATTTCTGGTCCACAATGTCTTGGTTGATATAGGCAGTGCAGCGGATATCATATTTGCTAAGGCCTTCAGACAAATGCAAGAGCCCAAAGACAAGATTTATGATGCTACGCACCCTCTTTGTGGCTTCCGAGGGCGACAGATTGTAGCGCTTGGTAAGATTATCATGCCAGTGACCTTCAGATTCGTCAACAACACAAGGACTGAGCAAGTTGTGTTTGACATTGTTGACATGAAGTATCCTTACAATGCTATCATTGGTCGCGGAACACTCAATGCTTTCGAAGCAATTCTTCATCCAGCATATCTTTGCATGAAGATACCTTCGGATCAGGGACCTATTGCTATTCATGGGAGTCAGGAAGCTGCCAGAAAGGCCGAGGGAATTGGACTGATTCAAAGGCAATCCACAAAATAGATGAAGCCGAAGCTTGTGAGCAGTACAAGCACAGAAGGGAGAGGGCTGCTTCGGACGATCAGCAGAAACCCATGCTTTTATGCGAAGATATCGCAGAGCAGAAGGTGCTGCTGGGATCTCAATTATCTGAGGAACAAGAGAAAACCCTCATAAAATTCTTGTTCAACAACAAAGATGTCTTTGCATGGTCGGCTAACGATCTTTGTGGCGTCAACAGGGATGTTATTGAACACTCGCTCAATGTTGATCCATCCTTCAGGCCTAGAAAGCAGAGGCTTTGGAAGATGTCTGATGACAAGGCCGAAGGTGCTCGAATTGAAGTAAAAAGACTCCTCTGTGCCGGAGTCATCAGAGAAGTGAAATATCCAGAATGGCTGGCTAACACTGTTATGGTAAAAAAGGCCAACGATAAATGGAGGATGTGTATTGATTTCACTGATCTCAACAAAGCTTGTCCGAAGGATGAGTTTCCATTGCCAAGGATAGACTCCCTAGTAGATGCAGCAGCTTCATCAGAACTTATGAGTCTCTTGGACTGTTATTCAGGCTATCATCAGATTTGGATGAAGAAGGAGGATGAGCCAAAAACCAGCTTCATAACCCCTAGCGGAACATATTGTTACCTTCGGATGCCTGAGGGGCTTAAAAATGCTGGAGGAAGCTTCAGCAGAATGACAGCAAAGGTTCTTCATTCTCAGATAGGCAGAAATGTGCTAACTTATGTCGATGATATCATTGTTGATTTGCAGGAGACTTTCGCTAATTTTAGACAGGCCGGTCTAAAACTGAATCCAGAAAAGTGTGTTTTCGGAGTAAAGAAAGGGAAATTCCTTGGTTGCCTAGTTTCGACAATAGGGATTGAGGCTAATCCAAATAAAATCGAAGCTATTCTTCGAATGGAACCACCATGCACAAAGAAGGGGGCTCAACGATTGACAGAAAGATTGGCATCTCTCAACAGATTCATATCTAGATCAGCAGAGAGAAATTTACCATTCTTCGAAGTGCTGAAATCAGCCGAAGTTTTTCAATGGGGACCAGTTCAGCAGAGAGCCTTCGAAGAGCTGAAGCAATATTTGATAGACTAAACGACGTTAACTCCACCAACGCCAGGGGCTCCTCTGTTGTTATATGTGGCAGCCTCGCACTCAGCGGTAAGTGTGGCACTTGTCCCAGAGAAGCTTGAAGGGCAGGTCAAAAAGCAAGCTCCAATATACTTTGTATCTGAAGTTCTTAGTTTATCAAAGAAAAATTATACAGAATTGGAGAAGGTGTTGTATGCTGTTTTGATGGCTTCCAGAAAGCTTCGGCATTATTTTCAAGCATACAATATAATTGTCCCTTATTCACAACCATTGAAGGACATTATGAGAAATAGCGAAGCTACTGGAAGGATTGAAAAGTGGGCTGCGGAACTCAATGAATTCTGCATTGATTATGTGCACAGATCTTCGATTCAGTCCCAGGCGTTAGCTGACTTCATTGCTGACTGGACGCCAGGGGCTCAGGAAGAAGAAGCGAGTAAAGATGCCGAAGCATGGACAATATTCTGCGATGGTTCCTGGGGAACCTTCGGGGCAGGAGCAGCCGCTGTGTTGGTCGCACCTTCCAAAGTTAAAACTTGCTACGCAGCAAGACTCGATTTTACCTGCACAAATAACATTGCTGAGTACGAAGCTTTACTTTTGGGTCTTCGGAAGTTAAAGGCAATGAGAATCAGAAGGGCAGTTCTTCAAACTGATTCCCAGGTTATCTCTGGTCGTATTGACAAGAGTTGTAAGGCAAGAGATCCGAAGCTTGAGAAGTATTTAGATACGGTCCGAAGATTGAAGCTTCCTTTGAAGGGTTTTCTGTAAAAAATATTCCTCGAGGAGAAAATGAACATGCTGATTTGCTAGCCAAGTCAGTAGCACAGGGGCTGCCCTTACCTTCGGAAGTATTTTTTGAAACAATAAAAGCACCTTCGGTTGAACTCCTTGAAAGAGCGGTCCTCAATATATCTCCTGTTTATAGTGAAGACTGGAGAACTGAGATCATCTCCTACCTTCAGGGTAACTTCCTTTCAGATGACGAAGCTTATAACAAGAGAATAGAGGCAAGAGCTCGTCCATATGTAATAATAGAAGGGGAGCTGTACAAGCATGGGGTCTGCTCTCCGTTACTCAAATGTTTATCCAGAGCCGAAGGTATAGAATTGATGAAGGAAATACATGCAGGCCTATGTGGATCTCACATTGGATCTAGGCCTTTGCTAGGAAAAGTTTTCCGGCAAGGATTTTATTGGCCAAAGGCAGCTTCGGATGCAGCGGAGTTAGTCCAAAAGTGCGAAGGCTGTCAGAAATGTGCAAGAGATCAAAAACAACCTTCGTCTCTAACCCAGTTAATGCAACCCACTTGGCCATTGCAAAGATGGGGCCTTGATTTGTTAGGTCCGCTACCACTAGCACAAGGGAATTTAAGATATGTTGTAGTGGCAATGGAATATTTTTCTAAATGGATTGAGGCAAAGCCTTTAGCCATAACTTCGGTCACTATTCAAAAGTTTTTCTGGCAAAACATTGTCTGTCGTTTCGGAGTGCCGAAGGCCATCACTGTGGACAATGGAACGCAGTTTGATTCTGAAGCTTTCAAAGAATTTTGTGAACAAATTGGCACAAAGATCCATTTTGCATCAGTTCGACATCCGGAATCAAATGGACTAGTTGAAAGGGCTAATGGCATCATAATGACAGGAATAATGAAGTTAATATTCAATCAGCCAAGGGGAAATTGGCCAGATGAATTAATCAAAGTGGTGTGGAGCCACAACACAACAATATCAAGGTCAACAAGTTTTACACCATTCAAATTGTTGTTTGGTGATGAAGCAATAACCCCAGAAGAGGCTAAGGCAGGATCAATAAGAACAGTGGCTTCGACAAAAGACGAAGCTGATTGCTCTGTGGACAAAGATGCTATAGAAGGGATCAGGCTTCAGGCTGTGGAAAACATCAATAAATACCAAGCTGAAACAGTAAAATGGCGTGATAGAAAGGTTCGGTTGAAGAACATTAAGCCAGGACATTTAGTGCTTCGAAGAGTGGCCAACCCAGACACAGTGGGCAAACTACAGCTGAAGTGGGAAGGCCCCTTTCTGGTAGTATCTTCGTCAAGACCCGGATCCTACAGATTAAAAGATATGGACGGCAACGACATTCCTAGATCTTGGAATGCGGATGAGCTTCGGCGGTATTATGTGTAACCTGATGTAATCTTTTTTATTTTTTATTTTTTATTTTTTATTTTTTAGTTTTTTCTTATGGCACCCTTTTCCTTTCCAAAGGGGGAGAAAGGTTTTTAATGGGGCCATAGCATGTAATTTCTCTTTTTCCTTATTTCAGCTCTATAAGAGCAATATCCCTCAAAGATGTAAATGTAAAAGCTGAAAATGCACCATCGAGTGCAAACAAAAAAGAAAAGAAAACAGGGAGAAGCTCAAAAGTCGTTCCTAAGGGAATGCAGAGCTTACAGTGAAAAATAAAAGCTGATTCCGCCGAAGTAAAAGGCGAAGAAGCTCCTAAGGGAGGCTTGCAGAGAAAAATAAACGCTGATTCCGCCGAAGTAAAAGGCGAAGAAGCTCCTAAGGGAGGCTTGCAGCGAAAAATAAACGCTGATTCCGCTGAAGTAAAAGGTGAAGAAGCTCCTAAGGGAGGTTTACAGCGAAAAGTCAAGGCTGATACACCGAAAAATAAACGGTGAAGCCGAAAAATAAGTGGCAAAAAGATTTGAGTCATTCCTAAGAGAATGAAGTCTATGATTATGGCTTCGAATATATATTCGGACGTTCATTTGCACGATACATCACATCATGACATTTGCATTCATAAACATTCATTTAGACATACATAGGATCATTATCATCATATCATTCAGAAAAGATAGATGCTTCGGTTATGAGGATAAAGCTTCGGAGAAAAACAGAAAGAAGAAATTTTTTATGCTTCGTTGTGTACGAAAAGAAGGGAAGGTGTTTTTCGCCTTCGGCTCAAAAAGAAAATTTCATCCACAGCAAAGCAGATTGTACATGGACAAAGGGGAAAGATATATTACAAGGTACGCACAAATTTACATAAGTTTCTTTACAATTATATTACAAAATTTTCTCTAAAATCTTGTGCAGCAGAGCCTTTCGGGATATCTGTTAAAGCTTCAGCTCCTCATTCTTTAGCTTCATCATCATGTACATATTAAAACGGAATGAGAAAACCGCAGAGTTCAAGGAGAAGGTAAAAGTAACAAGTATGAGTTTCTCACTGCCTTAAGGTGGCTCCGAGCTTCGTCACCAGCCATTTTTCGCCCGTTGTTTATCCAAATCTGGGTCATAAACCTGTTTCCTATGCTTCGAGCTAGGCTGGAGATGTCAATTAAATCTGCTGGTGACAAACCGAAGTTTGGCCTATTGACAATTTTCTCGTGCGTGCAACCAGCCTTCAGGAAAGCAGCAGCCGTGCCTCGAGAAGCTAACAGGGCGCAGAAATCGGCATGCCCAGCGATAACTTCATCAAGTGCATCAACTTCGCCCTCAATGTATTCGAAGGTGCTTGGCAGGTTTTCAGCTGAGGGTGTAAACTTATCAGAGCTGGCTCCAATTGAGTGAAACACATCCTTCAGCCGCTGCACGCATCGGTTGCCGAAATCTAAACATTTTTCCTGAAGCTCTTTCAGTAATTTTTGCAAATTTGAATTCTTCTCAATTTCGGTATTGAGACTTGTTTCAAGATTCTTCTTTTCCTCCTTAGATTTTTCTAATTTTACGATCAATTCGTTGTTTAATTTGTCAATTTCAGCTTGAGCTTCAGCTAGCGAGCCTTCCATAGAGTGAATTACGAAGTCCTTTTTCTCCAAGGCAGCCTCGTGATCTTTAGCTTTATGTTCAAGTTCTTGAATGTCGAAGTCCTTTTTCTTCAAAGCAGCTTCGTAACTTTCGACTTTATTTTCTAGATCTCTGATAGTAGCTTCGTTTTTCTCGTCTTCAAGATCTTGTTGCATCCTCAGCACTTTACTTAATAATATACTCCAACAAAACAACCTTCGTCAGAAAACATCTTAATTCAAAAAACAATAAAAGTTGAGAGCTTTTACCTTGAAATTAGCATAGAACAAGCTACCGGCGATATGCTGTCGCTGGTATCTGCACAAGTCCGCTTCAATCTTCGGCAGCCCAACATTCTTTGAGAAAGTTCTAACAACTTTAGCCTCTGTTTGATTCCGAAGGCATCTTAGTTTCCCTTCATTGACTCCGCCAAACAGTAGAGCCCCTGGTTTGTATCAACAGGATATAGCATATTTCTTTAGTTCTTTTTCAGCTTCTGATAACTCTTGTCCAAGTATATCTTGAAAATTAAAGTTTTCTTCTTCCAAAGTGTCTTCAATCTGCCCTTTTCCTTTCTCAATCGTCGTGTCCACCGCGACCGCAGTAGCTTCTTCTTTAGCCATTTTCAGAAGTATGTTATCAATATCACCGAGTGTGGTTTCTAGATTAGGATCTTCGGTGATTTCAGTTTTGGCTCCGGTGGCTTCAGCTTCGGCTCCGGTAGTTTCGGCTGTGGTGGCTGTGGTTTCGACAGTAACAGCGCTTTCAATTATTTTTGACGCCGATGTTGGTGGTGGTGTCTGATGAATGACATCGGCCACTTGCATAATTCTTCTTTTCTTCTTCGGCTTGGCAGGACTTTCTGTTGCCGAAGGTTCTTTTTCCTTTTGAAAAAACTTCGTCAGTTCTGGCGCCAGCGGACTTAGCTTGATAGGCAAAGGTTCAGTCATTACCTTTAGAATCTCCTCCACTTCGGCAGTAGAAGGTGTTGTAGGAGCTTCCTCCTCTCGGGCTGGCGTCTTCGGTTTTGGGGATGCAGCTTTTCTTCTCTTTGGAGCAGCTATCTTCAGCTCAGGGCTCAATTTTCTTTTCTCAGAATTTTCTTTGTCCTTTTTAGCTGATTTGGTGCCTTCTTTATCAAGGACGCTGGCAATCCTTTTCCTTTTCTGGCCTTCGGCATCTCCGCTCAGTTGCTCATAATCAGGATAATCAAAATTCAAGGCATCCAGCACCCGATTCAATCTTCGTTTCAGACGAGTGCCGAAGGCCGCAGTCATTAACTGATCTTCTTTCTTATAATAGCAGCCGAGAATCTCGTTGCACATAACCTCAATTGTGTCCAACCATTCTTGGCAAGGTGCTTTAAAATGTTTCTTAAATTTTAGTGATAAGGCAATCGAACAAGTTCTCCCTCCTTCTTTTCTCCCTTTAGCTTCAGCATCTCCCAGTCCCTCAGTGTTGGGAACACTTTAAAAGCCAAGAATTCCTGCACTAAGTCCCTAGTGCCAATATGATCTGAAATCACTCGAAATTCAGCCAAAGCAATCTGACTCGGGCTCCCCATTATCATGTTGCATTGGGGCCTCGTTTCTCCGAAGGTCAGTTCTAGCGGACTTTGGACCAATTTATCCTCATCTTCTTCAACTTTAACATAAAACCATTCAGACTTCCATCCGGCTGGCCATTTGCTTCGATAGCTTATCACTGGAAACTTCGTAGTCTTGCGATAAGCAAAGTTGTAGCAGCCAAAATTCTCGTGCAGACCGTCTCCTCTGGCTTTAGTCTGGTAGTGTAATTCATGAACTCGGCAGAAACCCTCACCAAACGGTTCCACTCCCTGGCTACGAAGGGCCCAAATATAAACGCTCAACCGAACGATAGCATTAGGGGTCAGCTGATGAAGGTAAATCCCAAACTTCTTCAGTACAATAGCAATCATCTTGTTAAGGGGGAACCTTGAACCAGCCTTCAGAAAACTTTTGAAGACTACTACCTCATTCTTTCCTGGTTTTGGGATAGTTTCTTCTCCACCAAAACCAATTAATTCCTTCTTGGCCTCGCTAAAATAACCCAGCTTCACCATCTTAGGAAGATCAGCTTCAGAGATGGTGGACCTTCCAAAGTCCAGATGACTAGGTTTACTTGGCATCCCGAAGCTGTACTCATCCTCGGAGCCAATTTCTTCAACAACAGCTTGTGTTGCTTCGGCAGCAAGTGTGTCCTCTGATGAAATGAGCCCGGAACGCCTCATTGCTTCGGAAATTGGAACAGTTTCAGTGGCTTCAGCCTCGCCTCCCTCACGCTCAATCCTGGCAGTGGAGCGCAATCTAGCCATTTGATTATGAATTCCTAAAGTTTTTTGAAATTAATGACCTTTTTTCCGAAGCTTTTCTTGTGACGAAGCAGAGTCCGGAGTGGTGCTTCGTTTGAGTGCAAAGGTCAAGCTTCGGCTATGGTGAAACTTTTGGCAGCAAAACAGTGCAATTGCAATGAATGCTATGGTAACTTTACACCTACTTGTCTGTTTATATAGCGCTGCAGGTAAAAAGGTGAATCGTCAAGTCTCCTACACCGGACGAACACTCGCACGCACCCACTGAACGGTGGGCCACAAAACCCGAGATGGTAAATATGCATGATGGGACTACTCCACGCTCGGAAGTTGTATCGTTTCTCCGCAACGAGCTCAGGGAAGGTGTTTTTCGGACCTTCGTCTACCCGAAGCTTAAGACACTTTTTCACGGGTCAAGCTCGTTACGAAAAACGATCTACTGCCACGAAGGGGCTACTGTTGGGATCATGCTTCGTCGCTGAAGGTCCTGCAGGAAGAAAACACCTTTAGCAAATCTGTTTATATGTGATACCGAAGCTACCACTCATAAAGCTTCGACGCTATAGCGTATCCAAAGACGAAGGATCGAACCGACATAAAGATGGAATTACTTTTTAGTCCATAAGATTCTGAGTTATGATTGTGATCTTCTGTAAGGGGCATGATTGTAATTTCTTATAGGCTACGTCCTGTGTCTATAAATAGGTGAACAGTACTTCTTTGCTGTTCACGCAATCTTGTAATTGCTGACGTGTTACTCTGGAATTATCGTTTTCTGCCAAGGCGAAGGTACAAATGTGCCTAAACATTATGTTTTCATATTTAAGTTCACATTACAAAATAATCAAATAATGTTATTTATTCTTGCTATTCCATAATGTTTTATATTTTATTTCGCATTATTTTATCTTTGATCACGAAGGTGCAACCTTCGTGATATATTATTCATAACCTTCGTCCGAAGTTCATTAAATCCTTGGGGAAATAATGCTTCAACGGACGAAGGGCTTTAACATCTGACATTCTATGTTGCCTTGTTCCTAATTCATAGCACTTGAGAACAAGTCCCCAACAGACATTTAGCTAAACCTTTTTGGATTCCAATCTACTACAGCCCAAGGTTAACACAGAAATTCAGATGATGAATTAAACTGTCTGAAATCCACAATTTTTGACAGCTTCATTTAGGACCAGTTTTAATCCTAGATCCATATGGATTTAAGGTTAAGTAACTTAAACAAGTTTGTTCACCTTGGATAGCTCTACAACTTAGCTATAGCGACCATCTCCAAACTGCTTATAAATCAAAAGTTACAATGGTCCAAAGTTGGCTAGTTGATATTATTTTCAGAAATTCCAATCTAAACTCAAAACTGAATTTTTGTACTTAACTCCAAATTCTTCCACACAACTTGAGAATCTCCAAATAAGAAAGTTATTCAATTTTCCAAGCTCTACAACTTTAGTATATGAACTTTTAACTAGTCCTTTCTAGATTTTAAATTCCACTTTTGGGCTAGTTGAGGGTTTCAAATGTGACTCCTTCTCATCTAGTGATTTATCAACTCAATCCATACTCCTAAAAGCCAAGTGACTCCCCTTAATCTCAAATCCAAGTCTAGTATATGAAGCTCATGTCCAAAGTGTCCTTAGTTTAGAATTTGCTTTACTTAACCATCTCTTCCAAGCAAAACTCAAGTTAAGGCTTGGATTATTCCAGCTCCTTAAGTGCTTCTTCCACTTGAACATAATTCCAAAACAAGGCCACTCTAGGCTCTAAGACCTACCTTTAGCATTCAAGACTCCAAGTCAATTTGTTACTTGCTTAAGAGATGACCTACTCCTGTTTAGCTTAGGTCCTTAACGAAGTCCTCTACTCTACACACAATATCACCTTATTGTAAAATTTTGTTCTAGTGGATGCATTCTAGATGTAACAAACAAGTTAATGCAAATGCTTATGATGACATGTCATAGTTTTAGTTCACGTAACACCAGAGGTGTTACAGCCTTTCCCCCTAAAAAAATCTTGTCCCGAGATTTAAAACTCTAGGCTAGGTAATGGAAAAGGAAATGTGTCACTGACTTATTTCTCCATTACTCCTATAAGGCAATGGTGTGTCTCTATTGGTTTATACCAGAAATAAACTACACAAACCTTGGGTTTACAGGGCAGTAGAAACTCAGGAACACGCTCTTCTAGATACTCCTCCGATTTCTATGTGGTTTCATCTTCCATGGGTTGGTTCCACTATAGCTTATAAAACTTGATAACTTTTCTTCAAGTGACCGATCCTTTTGATCCAAAACCTTTATGGGATATTCCAAGTAGGTTAAATCTGGTCCAAGGTTAACATCTAAAATATCAATAACATGCTTGGGGACTCGAAAACATTTCTTTAACTAGGACACGTGGAACATGTTGTGCACTGTTGACAAATTATTTGGCAACTGTACCTTATAAACTACTGGTCCACCAAATGAACTGAGTTACAAGGCTTCACGAATAGGAAAAGGTAGTATAGAAAAGCAAAGATAGGTAGCATGAATAGGATGACTGAAACATGTACTAAGCTACTATATAGGGGGCTTAACTTAAAATTGTATGTCATGATGCATGCTCGACCTATTTGTCCTCATAATTCTTGCCAACATATAGTGGCTATCACGTTCTATGACGGTGGCATACCTACTCACTCCGTTATTGAACACTAGTCGCACTTTCCTAGGGTTTAGTTAGTGTACCAGCAGAAAATTTTATTATAGTTGTGGGTTAGTGGTTAGCATCTAAACTAAGCCACCTTATAGTCCTTAACTTAACTTAACCATATACTATTTGCACTTCGACTATCAGGATTTGCTTATTCATTCTTAAGTTTTCCAAAATAATTTGGACACAAAATCCTTTTGAAGTCTATCAAATGATTAATTTAATATCCATGCCAATGGGGCATCGCTCCGATACCAATCTGTGGCAGCCCTCCCAAGTTATCGGGCCCACATGCACCAATCCTTGCCTTGATGGCCTTAGATGGCTATGCACGTGTACCAGGTAACTTAACAAGGCTATCACGAGTTCAACAACTTGAACTCATCATCCCAAAGATCTCCCACCATACATGCATATTACAGTAATCACATTCGATGCACACACACTTCAGAGATAAGAGCGGAAGACTTCATAAAACATTCTTTTCATTTCTAAAACTAAAGTTTATTACATAGGAAGAGTTACATTTATTACAAGTCCTGATATACTCAAAGTGCATAACTTATTACATTAACAGGAAGGTAGGAACCCTCCAAAGCTTATACACAATCCTAACTAATCCTCCTCCAGAACTGGAAACGCCCTCCAGCCACAGGAACACTTAGAGTACTCCTCATCTCCTACAACAACATGGGTTCAAAAACCAAGAGTTCGGAGTGTACTTTCGCAAGTCTTACCCGACTAAGGAAAAAGACTCTCAAGGATATGCTGGTTAAATAGGAATCAAGGAAAAGGCTTTAGCAAGAATCAAATTAGATACTTTTGCAGAAATAGCTTACTAAAGTGAGTCCTTACTTTCAATATTTTAACGCTAGATTAAATATTAATAGACTCTAGTTGCATCTAGTCTAATTTCACCATCTCATCAATACAACATCATTTTTATTCATAATGTTTATATCCTGACTTAGGTTGCAGGTCAGAGATCAAGTCTCCACTGTCCGGGGATATAACGGCGATCCGAATCAATTTACTCAGCTGAGGATCTCCAACCACACGACATATGTTTCTCGTAACTCTTGCATATGTCTACCATTCCCACGGATCCTCCACTGCATGAATAGGTCCACGCCACCCGAGAGCACACCACCCCTTTTAGGCGATCCTTTGCCAGGAGGGTATGTCCCACTCTCGCCATCTCTCCACTCCCAGTGCGCGATTGTCTTTTCATGTATGGAATAGCCGGGTTCAAGCTTACCCTATCCCATATCCAGGGCATGTGGCCATTTAAGATAGTCCTTGATCATACAGGCCTACATACGCATCCAATCCTTAATTAACCTGGGTGGAGCATCACCTGTTCCTCACCCAAGTCTCAATTTAAGTACTTCCATCCTTAGGATTGTTTTGTGTTCCTTAGGATGAAAAGAGCATTATAGGGAACTTTGCAGTATGATCCCACCATGCTCCCAATGAAAATATTCTTGCAGGTAGAAGTCATCCTTCCTCAGGATAACCCCTGACCTAGGCATTATTGCAAAGGACAACCTCTATCCACAAGATCTAAGCAAGGCTAAGCATTTTTGTAAACAATATTTGATACTTCCAAAGAAGTACCTATAACAGGAATGGATATCAAGGTAGTCAATGCATCAAATAGTTTCCAAGCAATTCCTATAGACTTAATGCACATTTCACTAGACTTAAGTGTATAAAAGTTTTTTTAAAAAAATACAAGGAAGGGGTAAATGCACCGGTGCTTGCCTTTGTTGCAGAGAAGAGGCTCAAGACCTTTCTACCCAATACCCAGTTAGATGGCTCCTCCACTTGATCAGCAGCCACTGGAGTAGACTCCTCCTTCAAACACCACTTCTTCTAGGTGTTCTACAAGCCAATTACAAATATATGAATGCTTATGTAATGCTATGAAATGCAAACTCTCAGAAGGAGAGGTGGGAAACATAAATACCACAAACTAAAACACATGAGAAGTATACACATGGTTCTACACGACCAACACTTGCTAATAGAGGCCAAATCGGATTCACTTAGGCAAAACTGAGAACTAATCCATCTTAGATCTCATCCAAAAGCTTAAAACTTTTTAAGCAACTGCATCTCTTCTCTAGATAAACTTATCTCCTTTCCAAAGCACTAACCCACAATTGATTAGGGATTAACCACTTTATTTTGGGCTTACAGAGTTTTCAGAGCAAATGGATTCCAAACAGCTTCAAACCTTTACCACACCCTCCACTGACCAAGACAAGGTTACTCAAAAATTTCCATAATCTTTGGCATTGTACTTTTATTTCAAAAATCTAAACAGCACTACCAAAAGCACCTTTAATTCACTTAATATTTTCTAATGGCTCTAAAAATCCTAAAACCAACTTTACCAGAGAGCTCTTGATTTTATACATCCAACAAAATTTGTCCCATGACTTTTGGAATTTTCTACAATTTCTAGCACAATTTATAAGTTCTCGGTTAATGAAAAGACCAAAGTATGAACAGTATTGGGTCCAAACTAGCTCACACCGCCCAATCTGGGCAGAGCCGGCCCACGGCTGACAGCTCGCGCCCACGCCGTGTGCGCTTTTCAAAAAGAACCTCGTTGCCCAGACAAATCCAAACGAGCCTAGGCTACTGTTAATTGGTGTCACTAACAGTTTCGCTTAGACCCCTGGACTTCATCTCTTTTGCACAAACTCAGCCGCGACACCATCGTGCTCAACCCTAGTGGTCAGACGTCCGATCCACCACGGTGATGTGGCCTAGTCAACGACGATGGCACCATCACGATCCCCAGGCAACGGTGGACTCCAACCTCTGTTCAATCGACCGCGAGGATGCTAAGACCTAACTACCGATGGCGGCGGCGACAAACTCAGTTCGGTGGGCTCAATTCTATGGCCACCGCATGGTAGAGCTTCACCAATATATAAGGACACTAGAACCTTGAATCAGAGGCGTTGAACCATACCATGTTCGCCAGGCCACGTGAGGGTGAGGCGTCGGCGACGTGGTCACCAGGCTTGCGAAGGCACTGAGCGAGAAATTTGGGTAAACCTTGGGCGTAATTTGGGGAAGGTGAAGGCGATAACACTTCAGCGATGTGAATCACAATGACTCATGGTGATCTTGGTTAGACTTGTGGATGATAAGGATCCTTTTTTCCCCTCGGTTGCTATTTATATGGACATAGAAAGGCTCCCGCAGTGGCTTGGTTCAAGGAATGAACAACCAGGGATACTCAGGAGAGGTTGGCAACTGCATGGGCGTGAGTGCATGGCTCAATTCCAAGAATCCACGCCCAACTCAGAAGCACAGCAAGGCAACAGCCAATGCAGATTTTTTTTACCACGGCAAGAGGCACAGATAAAGCTGCCTAGATACTTGCTCTCCGGTTCACCCTGGGATATTTCAGTGTTGGCTAAAGTCCTGAACACCCCTGCTATTCATCTCGGCTCTATCTTCACTTTACACCAAAAGTAAGACACAGCAAGTGGAAAAAATCAATGGCAGATATTTCTGCATTCTAGGATCTACAGCACTTGACTGACTCCCCCTTTTCAGCCACCCTTTTCTCCTTATTTTGGTTAAGAACAGATCAGTCTATATTAACAGAACTTGTTCACTAATCAAAGATCTTCAAAGTTACTATAGGGTTCTTAGACTCAAACTTCATAAATCCAAAGTTATGGTGCCCAAAAATCAACTATATTACACTGGTGGCTTTTTACTGGTCTGAACTTCGAATTCCAGTCACCCCTCCCCTTTTCTTCTTCTATGACAGAGGCAGTTTAGGCCTCCCACAATAGTCCAAACTTGGATATTTTCAGTAGAGTTGAGACCTTTAGTACTTGAGCTCTATACTTCATACATATCTCAGCTCAAGCACATAAGCGAAGTATAGCAGGAAGATAAAGATCTCCAGTTTTCAGACCAGCACTGACTTAACTAAACCAGTCACTGCTACCTCAGTTGCAGACCTCCCTATTGAGGCCCCATCATTTCACAAACCCCTATGGCAATAGGCCATACTTACTTAACCAAAACTGCCCTCCAAACACAGCTCTACTACTTTGTTACAACACCCCAAGGCTACAAACTTACAGATCAAAAGTTATGATGCCCCAAACATAGCAAAAGATCACTGAAACCTCCAATTTTCAGTTACTGGATAGCACAACCTCAACTTGACAAGGAACTTTCGGACACAACTTGTTGGGGGCCTTCGTCCTCCGAAGGTCCTCAAAAACATGATTTGACAATGTTTTCCAAGTGGATTGTGAACAGGTATCTTCGGACTCAGAATTATGAACATGAAGTACGGTCGGGACGAAGCCTGAATCAGACGAAGGGGGATTAAAGTGGAGGACGGGCTGATTACCAAGCTCCACGAAGGATGGTGCGCAACCGAAGCTGTGCGCAGGGGAGCTTCGTCGCGATAGCAGAGAGGGGAACCGACTTAAAGATGAAAAGACTACTTGGGCCTTGACAGATTTCCATAAGTCATTGGCAAATGTAATGGACATGAATGTAATTTTACGTGGGCTGCGTCCCGCGTCTATAAATAGATGAACAGTACTCCCGTACTGTTCACGCTGACTTGGCATTTGCTTTTGCGTCACGCTTGTACTTTTTACCTTCTCTCAGGACCGAAGGTACATTTGTAATTTGAAATCATTTCTATTTTTCCATGTTAATAAAATAGAAATGATTTTATGTTGCTTATATTATATTTCGTGCTTTATATGAATCCTTCGTCATTACTTGTTATATTTACGAAGGTATGTCCCTTAAGACCTTCGTCCGAAACTCATTATTTCCCGAAGGGGCATAATGTTTCGAAGGACGAAGGACTTTAACATTTAACACTTTTTATGTTGCCTTGTTCTTAACTCTTAGCATTTAAGAACAAGTCCCCAACATTGGCGCCCACCTCCGGTGAACTCACTTCCACTTCGAGTTTTTTGAACACCTTCGGAAGCTGTAGACCTTCGCTATGGCACCAAAGAAAGCTTCAGCGGCTGGGGCTGCAGCACTGCAACCGCTGGACCACAACCAGGAGACCGTCTCTCTTCGGGAGGCCCGAAGCCAGAAGAGAAAGGCCGTCAGCCCGACGCTTCAGGAGGAAGAGCTAGACCAAGAAATCAGGGATATGGAGATGCTACATCAACAGGTGCAGAGGAAGAAGGAGAAGATGGCCTGGCTAGCTGAGTTGGAAAGGCAGATAGACGAAGCCTCCGAGGAAGTTCGCCATCTTACTCACGATGAGCAAAACAGAAGGCCTCAGCAGAAAGACCTTCATCAGGAGGGCTTCGTCAACGAAGATGACTGGTATGACAATTTCCATCAGGGAAATTTTTTTTTCGATGATGCTTCTCCTTTGTCCGCTGAGCTGCAGGCTACACCTTGGCCTCCGTCCTATAAGCCACCCCAGCTTCCCATGTTCGACGGCCACTCAGACCCGAAGCAGTTCTTGATGAGCTACGAAGCAACAGTGTCTTCGTATGGGGGCAATGCTGCAGTCATGGCGAAGTCTTTCGTTATGGCCGTCAGGAGTGTTGCTTAGACCTGGTATTCCTCCCTTCGACCAGGAACTATCACCTCATGGCAGAAGCTGAAGGATATGTTGTTATCCAGCTTTCAAGGATTTCAGACGAAGCCGGTTACTGCTCAAGCCTTGTTCCAGTGCACTCAGGATCATGAAGAATACCTTCAGGCGTATGTCAGAAGGTTCTTGCGTTTGAGGGCGCAGGCACCAACGGTGCCCAATGAAATTGTCATCGAAGCCATGATCAAGGGGCTTCGTCCTGGACCTGCAGCTCAATACTTTGCTAGGAAGCCTCCTCAGACTCTGGAGAAGCTGCTCCAAAAGATGGACGAGTATATTCGTGCCGATAATGACTTTCGCCAAAGAAGGGAGGAGGCCTTCAGATTTTCTGAGATGACCAGGGGCTTCGGAGGAAGATTCTATCCGAGGCATGTCAGGTCCATCCACAACTCCACTCAAAATGATGATAAGGGGAGTCAGCAGAACAGGCCGCAGTGCTCCTCACAGGCTTCGGGGCAACAGCAAACTTTCTTCCGGCCACCAGCTCCAAGAGGCAGAGGCGCCAGGGGCTTCGGCGGAAGATTTGGAGATCAACCAAGGAGGATATTTTGCTTATTCTGTGGTGAGAACAAGGACCATACCACCAGGATGTGCCATGTCACCATCCAGAAACAAAAGGAGCTAGCAGAAGCTGCAGCGCAACAGGGCCAGCCGAAGCAGGTCATGCATACTGCTTCGTATCATCAGCCTTACATCCCGGAGTACGTGGGCAACCACCCTGCAGTTTCCGTAGCTTCGGCAAGTCAACGTCAAGCTTCATGGCAACAGCCCCCGCCTCCACCTCCGCTGCAACAAGGCCAACAGCCAGAAGGGAGCCAATATGTTCCGCACCAAAGGGATCTCAGAGAGCAATCTGAAGCCCGTACAGTCAATAGTACTGTGCCAGAGTCGAAGCACATTTATTGACAAATATCCTACTTTGATAGCAGTTTTTTCCGTTTAAGTTCTGTTTTTTGTGTAATAAAGAACATTTCAGTTTTCATATAATAGTTTCGTGGTTGGTTATCAGAAAAACCTATCTTCTCTACAGGCTTAAGTTGCTGATGCTTAAAAATTTGCGGTAACAAGGAGGACCTTCGGATTATTAAAGATCCTTCAACGCAACAAAAAGTCGTTCTAAGGAACGCAGAGTAAGTTGCCGAAGTTACAAAAAGCCGTTCCAAAGGGAGCGCAGTGTAAGTTTTTTGCTCCAAAGACGTTCCTAAGGGAATGCAGAGCATACAGCGAAAAGTCAACGCTGATACCGCCTAAGTAAAAGGCGAAGAAGCTCCAAAGACGTTCCTAAGGGAATGCAGAGCTTATACCGTCTAAGTAAAAGGCGAAGAAGCTCCAAAGACGTTCCTAAGGGAATGCAGAGCTTATACCGTCTAAGTAAAAGGCGAAGAAGCTCCAAAGACGTTCCTAAGGGAATGCAGAGCTTACGAATATATTTTGTGTGTATCTTCGGAACAAATGTCATTTGCATAACATAACATCATCACATCATTTTGCATAACATAAGCATCATACATCATGTTGCATTTGGCAAAAGAAGGGGACACAGTATCAACCTTCGAAAGGACGCTTTGAGAAAGTGAAAATTGTGTAAAATCACGAGGGAATACAATGATAATCTTCGGAATACAGCTTCGGAGAATGTTTTCACGAAGCTTGGATGAGCTTCATCAGAGTAATATCAAAATTGTATAGCTTCGGAGAATGTTTACACGAAGCATGGATGTGATTTATCCGAACAGTTTAACGGAGAATGTTTTCTTCACGAAGCATGAAAAGAAGGGAAGGTGTTTTTTCGCCGAAGGCTCAAAAATGGTATGTATGTAGAATTTCATGCATCGTAAAGAATTGAATAATGAAAAGAGACTTGTATATTACATTCAAATGTACAAAATATTACAGAGATCACATTTCCAATGTTTTTTCTAATAACATTTAGTCTTCTCTTAGTACTGCTTCGGCGGCCTCATTTAGAAGTTGATCAACAACTTTATCCATGATAGCTTCGGCCATTCGTTTAATCTCGTCATCTCCTTTTGTGTGAGGGTCGGCAGTCGATCCAGCAGCTTCTGAGGGAAGAGAACATTTCTTCATTACTATTACAAATCGCGAGCAAAGTTTGAAATAAAAATTACAACACAATAAGAACGACTAATAAATACCTAATTGCCTTTCGGGCTCTGTACTTCTTTCGGCAGCTTCTGCCACTTTCCTAGCATCATGGATGCCTTTTTCACTTCTTTGAATTATTTCTTGCGCCATTTCTCGGCCGCCATTGTCCCAGATATCAGTGAAGAATTTACCGCCAACCATGCTTGCTTCGGTCGAGGGATCTTTGATGTCTTCAGAGGACAGGGCAGCTTCGGACTGAGCTAAGGATTTTATATGTTCACAACCTTTTTTCTCCAAAACAGCAGCAATTCCTCTGGCGCCTGAAAAAGCGCAGATGTCACCGCGGCTGCTTAGGATTTCCTCGAAGGCTTCTGCTTCGTGACTGATCCAGTCCAGTGGACCTTCGGGATTGCCTCTTGGAAAACTCTCTTCACTAGAAAAGGCGCCAACGCTGGCGAAACTGGATTTAATCTTTTTGACGCATTCTACAGATTTAACATAGCATTTCCTCTGAGATGCACGAAGCTCTTTAACACTTAACTCTAAATTATTGACCAAATGATCACTAAGTTCTCGTTTTGTTTCCTCAAGCACACGTTCCTCTTTAGCTCTAGCTAGCTGTTTCTGAAGATCTTTAATTTCACGTTTTTGGGCTTCCGCCTGGGCTTTTGAAGCAGCTTCGTCCTTCTTTACCTTATCTACCAGTGTAAGCAGAATTTTATCCTTCTCCAGAGCTTCGTTTCTCAGTTTAATAACTTCTGATCGAAGGTTGTTGAGCGCAATTTCATAGCTTTCATCTTCGGCACTCTTTTGTGCTCTTAATGCGTTGCTCAGGATCAAACCCTATACAAAAAAGAATCCATATAAGGATAAAGGAATGAATTACGTATTGTAAAATTTTTTCAAACGACCAATTCCCATACCTTTAGGCTATTATATGCAAGACTATCCGCGAGATCTTCCTTCGTCATAGCGCATAATCCAGCTTCAAGCTTCGGGAATCCCATGCTTCTAGCCATCTCTCGGCAGACAGATAGTTCTTTATTATCGGGAAGGCAGTACAGGAAGTCATCTTCATTAGTCCCGTTAAACACTACTGCCCCTTTCGGATATTTTAGCTCTCTGGCATAGTAGTTAGCTTCGTAAGTTTCCTCTTCGGATAATTTCTTCCCCGAAGCATGTCGCACGATGTAATCGCGTGCGCTGGAAGGAGCTTCGGGGGCGGCAGTGTCAATTTCTTTAACAAAAGCTGGTTCTGATATTTTCTCGGTCTCAAAAGATTGTTCCTTGGTGGGCTCTGAAGGCCCAGCTTCAGCCTTAGCTTCAGGTTGTTGCTTCGAAGCTTCAGCAACTTCAGCCTTGGTAGACACTTCAGCAACTTCAATAGTCCCTTTTGGAGTTATGCTTGAAGACTTAATTGTCTCCAAAACATCTAACACGTTCACCATTCTTTTTCTTCTCGGGGTCACCGACGGGCCCTTTTGATTTTTTGTTGTTTCAACAGTTGCTGAAGGACTTAAGATTTCCGATATTTTTCGCTCTTCAATCTTCGGTTTTTCTGCTTCTTCGGCTGAAGGTGCTTCAGTTTTCTCTTCTATCTTCGGCACTGGAGCTGGTTCTGTAGCTTCAGGGGCCAAAGAGACTTCACCAATAAATTTTGGCACTGTGGCCGGCTCAATAAAGCGCGCTCGGTGGGTGAGCACCTTCATCTTTTTCCTTTGCGGCGCTGGCTCACTAGTGGCACTTGTGGTAGCTTCTGTCGCAGGAGAAGTAATTTTTCTTTTGCGACCCAGTACCGGATAATGATAGTCAGGATAGACAAATCCGATTGCGTCAAATACCCGGTTGAGCCTTTTCTTCTTTCGGCCTCCGAAGGCTGCTGATAACGCAGTATTTTCGGCCTTCGAATATGCCCCAAGCAGTTCGTCACTTAATGTTTCAATGCTTTTCAACCAGTCATCATCAGGTTCAACAAATTTATCTGCATATTTGAATGTGTATTTCAGTCTGACCAGTCCGCCTTCGTCGGACTCTTTAATGGTCTCCTTCGGCATTTCCCACTTTTCTGCAAGTGGCCATACCCTGAAGGCAATGTGCTCTTGGACCAAGTCCCTTGTCCCAATGAAAGAGCAGATTACGCCGAAGGCTCTTTGGCATTCCTCGGCTGCTTCGTCCATTTCAACCTTCGGCCTTCGAAGTCTGAAGCGTTGTCAGATGGGGCGCATAATGATACTCTTAACATTTTCTTGCGCTGATAAGTCATTCTTTACATAGAACCACTCTGTCATCCAGGCTCCGGGCCACCTCTTCCGAAAGGTTGGCACAGGGCGGCTTGACCCGGAGCGGGCACCGAAGCTGTAACACCCAAAGTTGTTGTGATATTGTTCTTTCCCCCAGGGCTTCGTCTCATATAACAACTCATGAATATTGCAAAAGCTTTTAGCATTTGGTTCTAAACCTTGGCTTCTCGCAGCCCAGACAAACAACACCATTCTTATGATAGCTTCGGGAGTAATTTGATGAATGTAGACTTGAAATGTCTTCAGGACTTCAACAACAAAGTTGCTTAGGGGGAATCGAAGTCCAGCCTTGAGAAAGCTTCGGAAGATTACGACTTCATCTTCTTCTGGGGTGGGAGAAGTCTTTTCTCCAGCGTCAGCCCTCACAATAGATATATCTTGAAAATACCGCCCCCTCATATTATCAATATGACTCTGCTTGATAGTGGTTTTCCCAAAAACCGTGTGACTTGGCCGCCATGGTCGATCTTCGGCCTCTTCCCCACCACTTTCTACATCATAGCTGTCGCTGTCACCAGTATCTTCGGACAAACCTTCAAGAATCTCCTTGGTGATTTTCTCCGTATTGGTCTCCGCCATCGCTATGAGGAACCCCAAATTCTTCTCTTCGTCGAGACTCAGCTTCGTCTCGGCACGGATCTTCTTACCTTCAGACATCTTCGGAAACGCTAAAAAACTGTTTTCGAGGCCGAAGCTTCACAATCAAAAAGACCAACAAATCTTAGTGCACAAGAGCTAAAAATTTAGTGGGCCGAAGCAGATGGCAAGTGTGCGTACCAAATGAGTTTGCGGTGTGATCTTATTTATACGCCCAGGGCGTTGAAAATTGAAAGACCCCGCTTGTCAGTGAATGTTGCTATTCTAGCAAAGGGAAGGTGTTTTTTCGGACCTTCGGCTCAAGGCCTTCGTCCATTTCGCAATCTGAATTTATCATTAACAAATTAATATTGCGAGGGGCTACTGTTGGGGGCCTTCGTCCTCCGAAGGTCCTCAAAAACATGATTTGACAATGTTTTCCAAGTGGATTGTGAACAGGTATCTTCGGACTCAGAATTATGAACATGAAGTACGGTCGGGACGAAGCCTGAATCAGACGAAGGGGGATTAAAGTGGAGGACGGGCTGATTACCAAGCTCCACGAAGGATGGTGCGCAGCCGAAGCTGTGCGCAGGGGAGCTTCGTCGCGATAGCAGAGAGGGGAACCGACTTAAAGATGAAAAGACTACTTGGGCCTTGACAGATTTCCATAAGTCATTGGCAAATGTAATGGACATGAATGTAATTTTACGTGGGCTGCGTCCCGCGTCTATAAATAGATGAACAGTACTCCCGTACTGTTCACGCTGACTTGGCATTTGCTTTTGCGTCACGCTTGTACTTTTTACCTTCTCTCAGGACCGAAGGTACATTTGTAATTTGAAATCATTTCTATTTTTCCATGTTAATAAAATAGAAATGATTTTATGTTGCTTATATTATATTTCGTGCTTTATATGAATCCTTCGTCATTACTTGTTATATTTACGAAGGTATGTCCCTTAAGACCTTCGTCCGAAACTCATTATTTCCCGAAGGGGCATAATGTTTCGAAGGACGAATGACTTTAACATTTAACACTTTTTATTTTGCCTTGTTCTTAACTCTTAGCATTTAAGAACAAGTCCCCAACACAACTTACTCCCAGTTTTACATAGCAATAGGGAGATCAAGTTTAACAAAACTTGTCGACCAAACGACCCTCTACCATTCCTCCACAGGGACCTTAGGCTTAAACCCCTTGGATCAATCACAAACAAGCTCCAAAATCCATAGAAAGACACTGAACTAAAACTCAAATTACTGCATCAGACCTGCAATTCACATGTCTGACAAAGGCAGTTTGAACACCTTTTTCTCCCTATTCCAAACAAGGACAGCTCAAACATTCCTAAACAAACATGTTCACTAACTAACCCTCTATCACTTTTCTATAGGGTCCTTGGCTTATAACCACACAGATCAATGGTTATGGTGCTCCAAAGATTAACAAAAATACTGAAACACTGATTTCAGCTAACTGACACAGCTCCATGCCAAACCTGACATAGAGGATTGCAGTACCATTATCTCCAAATTTTACACAGCAGCAAGGCTAACACTTTACATAAGACTTACTCTCCTTCAAATAGTATTTAACTTTTCTACATGAAGTAGGTCTCATACTCCATATATTAATTACCAGAGAGCTCCAAATGTGGGTAAAAACACACTAAATTACTTAGAAACAGTCAACTAAATCTGCATACCTCTTGGATGACATAGCAAGTTTAGAGGTGTTTTACTCCCACTTTTATGTAGAACCAAGTCCAAACCTCTTTATAAAACATATTCTCTATACTATGGGCTCCAACATTGCTATGGAAACTTTAGTCCAAAACCACTTGGAATGATCACAAATGAGCTCTAAATTGGGCATCATTTACTGAATTTCAGTTTTAGTTAACTGAACCAATTTCAGTCACGAGTAACCCAATAGTCCATTTTCAGTCAACTTTTTCTCCACTTTTTGTGTAGGATCATATCCATCACCCTTAAATACATTTGTACACCAACTTATGGTCTTCAATTCCTCTATAGAAACCATAGTTCAAAACCTTATGGATTATGCACAAGGAAGCTCCAAAGTCTGTCACAATGACTAAAATTCAGACTTAGGCACTATTCTAAATCTGAAAATTCAGAATTCAGCCCACACCACTTTGAACCACCTTTACTCCTAGTAGCATATGGTTTTAGGGGCAAGTTACTTATTAAAATTTATACTCCAATAGTTCCTCTACAGGTTTTACATAGTGACCCTTAGCTAAACCTTTTTGGATTCCAATCTACTACCGCCCAAAGTTAACACAGAAATTCAGATGATCAATTAAACTAAGTCTGAAATCCACAATTTTTGACAGCTTCATTTAGGACCAGTTTTACTCCTAGTTCCATATGGATTTAAGGTTAAGTAACTTAAACAAGTTTGTTCACCTTGGATAGCTCTACAACTTAGCTATAGCGACCATCTCCAAACTGCTTATAAATCAAAAGTTACAATGGTCCAAAGTTGGCTAGTTGATATTATTTTCAGAAATTCCAATCTAAACTCAAAACTGAATTTTTGTACTTAACTCCAAATTCTTCCACACAACTTGAGAATCTCCAAATAAGAAAGTTATTCAATTTTCCAAGCTCTACAACTTTAGTATATGAACTTTTAACTAGTCCTTTCTAGATTTTAAATTCCACTTTTGGGCTAGTTGAGGGTTTCAAATGTGACTCCTTCTCATCTAGTGATTTATCAACTCAATCCATACTCCTAAAAGCCAAGTGACTCCCCTTAATCTCAAATCCAAGTCTAGTATATGAAGCTCATGTCCAAAGTGTCCTTAGTTTAGAATTTGCTTTACTTAACCATCTCTTCCAAGCAAAACTCAAGTTAAGGCTTGGATTATTCTAGCTCCTTAAGTGCTTCTTCCACTTGAACATAATTCCAAAACAAGGCCACTCTAGGCTCTAAGACCTACCTTTAGCATTCAAGACTCCAAGTCAATTTGTTACATGCTTAAGAGATGACCTACTCCTGTTTAGCTTAGGTCCTTAACGAAGTCCTCTACTCTACACACAATATCACCTTATTGTAAAATTTTGATCTAGTGGATGCATTCTAGATGTAACAAACAAGTTAATGCAAATTCTTATGATGACATGTCATAGTTTTAGTTCACGTAACACTAGAGTTGTTACAGGTAATACATGTCATATATACACGGACCATAAAAGTTTAAAGTATATCTTCACTCAATCCGAGCTGAATATGAGGCAACGAAGATGGTTAGAGTTGATCAAGGACTATGATCTCGAGGTTCATTACTATCCTTGCAAAGCTAATGTGGTGGCAGATGCTCTAAGCCGGAAATCTCAGTGTAATTGTCTTTTGGCAGAACCTTTAACTGTCACCTTGTGTCAGGAAATGGAAAGGATGAATTTGGAAATAATTCAGCATGGAACCATAGCCAATCTTGTTCTTGAATCAGCTATCCAGAGACAAATTATTGATGCTCAAAAAGTGAATAAGGGTATAGCCCATATTAAAGAACGGGTTGAAGCAGGAAAGGCTACATGTTTTAGAATCGATGAAAATGGTGTCCTTTGGTTCAAGCACCGATTGGTAATTCCAAAGGTACCTCAATTACGTCAACAAATACTGGACGAAGCTCATTTGTCTCGGTATTCTATTCACCCAGGAAGCAATAAGATGTATCAAGATCTGAAGCAAAGGTTTTGGTGGACTAAGATGAAAATAGAAATTGCTTGGTATGTGGCTAAGTGTGACATTTGTCAACGAGTGAAAGCCGTCCATTTGAAATTTGCTGGGCCATTGCAACCTCTACCCATTCTGGCCTGGAAGTGGGAAGATATTAGTATGGACTTCATTATTGGTTTACCCAAAACCTCAAAAGGGTATGATTCTATCTGGGTGATTGTTGATCGTCTCACTAAGCTAGCACACTTCTTGCCAGTGAAGACTTTATACCCGGCAAGGACCTATGATGATCTGTATATTGCTCATATCCTGAGTCTACATGGAGTGCCTAAAACAATTGTATTCGACAGGGGACCATAGTTTGTCTCCAGGTTTTGGGAAGAATTGCATAAATCTCTGGGTACTAAGCTAATTCATAGTTCAGCATATCATCCGCAAACCAGTGGACAAACAAAACAGGTAAATCAGATTTTGGAGGATATGTTAAGATCCTGTTTGCTTGCTTATTCAGTTAAGTGGGATGAATGTCTGCCTTTGGCTGAGTTTTCATATAACAATAGTGAAAGAGAAATGTGCCCTTAGGCCATTTCTATGTATTTTGGTGATTAAGTGCCAACACAAATGGACTTGTGGTAATCTATGCAAAGTGATGGACAAAGTGCAAATCAAGTCTAAAGGTATGTATCTAGACTTAGTACATTGTTTTAAGAACTAATGTATTGTGTCTAAGTGCTGGAAATAGGAGAAATCACTTTGGAATAGAGATGGCTTTGTTCAGCCAAAGTCTGCACAGTCTGGGTGCACCGGACTGTCCGGTGGTGCACCGGACAGTGTCCGGTGGTGCACCGGATACTCCAGGCTAGCGACTGTCAACTGGCTGCTCTCGGGAAGTGATCAATGGTGTACGGCTATAAATCACCGGACTGTCCGGTGGTGCACAGGACTGTCTGGTGAGCCATTCACAGGCGAAGTTGTCGCTCTCGGGAAGCGATTAATGGCGTACGACTATAAATCACCGGACTGTCCGGTGGTGCACCGGACTGTCCAGTGAGCCAACGGTCAGCCGGGCCAATAGTCGGTCGTGTAATCCGCGCGCGACGTGTGGCCGAGCTAACGGTCAGAAGGGGGCACTGGACTGTCTGGTGTGCACCGGACAGTGTCCGGTGCGCCAACGGCTCTGGATCTTCAACGGTCGGCTGCGCCACAGAAGGAAAGAAATCCGCACCGGACAGTGTCCGGTGGTGCACCGGACTGTTCGTTGCGCCAGGAGACAGAAGGCAAGAATTGCCTTCCTGGAATGCTCTCAACGGCTTCGAGCTTCCTTGGGGCTATAAAATGGGCCCCTAGGCACATGGAGGAGTACACCAAGCATTCTCTAAGCATTCCTAAGCACCAAGACTTCAATTCCGCGCATTCGATTCTTTGTGATAGCAACTAGAGCTCCGTTTGAGTAGAGAAACTCTCTGAGTTGTGTTGGGAGCTCGTGTTGTGACTAGTGTGCGTGTGTTGCTCTGATTTTGTGTCTTGTGTGCGTTGCTCATCCCATCCTTACTTCCGTGCTTCTTTGTGAACATCTTTGTAAGGGCGAGAGGCTCCAAGTTGTGGAGATTCCTCGCAAGCGGGATATAGTAAAGTGAAAGCAAAACACCGTGGTATTCAAGTGGGTCTTTGGACCGCTTGAGAGGAGTTGAGTGCAACCCTCGTCCGTTGGGACGCCACAACGTGGAGTAGGCAAGTATTGGACTTGGCCGAACCACGGGATAAACCACTGTGCCATCTCTGTGTTGATCTTTTTGTGGTTATTGTGTTTTGCTAAGACTCCTCTCTAGCCACTTGGCCTTATTGTACTAACTCCTAATCAAGTTTTTTGTGGCACTAAGTTTCAAGTTTTACAGGATCACCTATTCACCCCCCCTCTAGGTGCTCTCAATTGGTATCGGAGCCATTCTCTTCACTTGAGGGACTAATCGCCCGAAGAGATGGATCCTAAGAGCAAGGGGATGGTGGTCAATGATAAGGAGAAGGAGTCCTTCGTCAATGATCCAAAGGATGACAAGCCTACTGACTCGGGATCGGGCCACAAAAGAAAAGACAGGAGGAAGAAGAAAACAAGGCGCATCAAGGAGATAATCTACTACGACAGCGATGAATCTTCCTCTTTCCAAAAGGACGACGAAAACGACTACGAGAAAAGGAAGACGGTTAATTCAAACTTTTCCTTTGATTATTCTCGTATTCCGCAAAGTTCCAATGCTCATTTGCTTTCCATTCCCCTCGGCAAACCCCCTCACTTTGTTGGAGAGGACTACGGATTTTGGAGTCACAAAATGCGTAGCCACTTGTTCTCTCTCCATCCAAGTATATGGGAGATAGTAGAAAATGGAATGCACTTTGATAGTACGGATAGTCCCATGTTCATTAATGAGCAAATTCACAAAAATGCACAAGCTACTACTGTTCTTCTAGCTTCATTGTGCAGGGATGAATACCATAAGGTGAGCGGCTTGGATAACGCCAAGCAGATTTGGGACACCCTCAAGATCTCACATGAGGGGAACGACGTCACCATGCTCACCAAAATGGAGTTGGTGGAGGGCGAACTTGGGAGATTCGCAATGATCAGGGGCGAGGAGCCAACCCAAACGTACAACCGGCTCAAGACCCTCGTCAACAAAATAAGGAGCTATGGAAGCACGCGATGGACTGACCACGACATCGTCCGCCTAATGCTAAGGTCTTTTACTGTCCTCGATCCACATCTTGTGAACAATATTCGTGAGAATCCTAGGTACACCAAGATGTCGCCCGAGGAGATACTTGGAAAGTTCGTAAGCGGGCGGATGATGATCAAGGAGGCTAGATACGTTGATGATGCGTTGAATGGCCCAATCCAAGAGCCTCAAACCATTGCTCTCAAAGCAACGAGGAGCATGGAGGCACTACGTAGCAAGGTGGCGCAAGTTGAGGTGGCCGGGCTTAATGATGAAGAAATGGCCCTCATCATCAAGCGTTTCAAGACGGCGCTAAAGGGTCGCAAGGGGCATCCCAACAAGAACAAGACAAAGGGGAAGCGCTCATGCTTCAAATGTGGTAAGATTGGTCATTTTATCGCTAATTGTCCTGATAATGATAGTGACCAGGAACAAGGGAACAAGAGGGAAAAGAAGAAGACTTACAAGAAGGCTAAGGGCGAGGCACACCTTGGCAAGGAGTGGGACTCGGATTGTTCGTCGTCCGACTCCGACAACGAAGGACTCGCCGCCACCTCCTTCAACAAATTGTTCCTCTTCCCCAACGAGCATCACACCTGCCTCATGGCAAGGGAAAAGAAGGTAAGCACTCGTGATACTAGTACTTATGCTTCCTCAAGTGATGAAGAATCTAGCGATGATGAAATAGACTATTCATGTTTATTCAAGGGCCTACCTAGAACTAAGGTTGATAAGATTAATGAATTAATTGATGCCTTGAATGATAAGAATAGGTTATTAGAAAAGCAAGAGGATCTTTTGTATAAAGAACATGATAAGTTTGTAGAGGCACAAAAATCCCTTGCTTTAGAAATTAAAAGGAATGAAATGCTCTCTAGTGAATTGTCTACATGCCATGACTCTATTTCTAGCTTAAAGAGCATAAATGATGATTTGAATGCTAAGTTAGAAATAGCTAATAAATCAACATCTTGTGTAGAACATGTTGCAATTTGCAATAGGTGTAAAGATTTTAATGTTGATGCTTGTAGTGAACACCTAGTTTCAATTTCTAAATTGAATGATGAAGTGGCTAGTCTTAATGCCCAACTTAAGACTAGCAAGAGTGAATTTGACAAAATAAAATTTGCAAGGGATGCCTACACGATTGGTAGACACCCCTCAATTAAGGATGGTCTTGGCTTCAAGAGGGAAGTCAAGAACTTGACAAGCCATAAGGCTTCCATCTCCGCCAAGGAAAAAGGGAAGGCCCCTATGGCTAGTAGTACTCAAAAGAATCATGCTTTCATGTATCATGATAGGAGACATTCTAGGAATGCTTATAGAAGTTATGATGCTTTTGATTCTCACGCCATGTTTGCTTCTAGTTCTTCTATTATGCATGATAGAAATTTGGCTAGAAAAATGCTATGCCTAGAAGAAATGTTGTTCATGTTCCTAGAAAAGTAAATAATGAACCTTCTACAATTTTTCATGCTTGCAATGCTTCCTTTGCTATTTGTAGAAAGGATAAGAGGTGATTGCTAGGAAGTTAGGGGCAAGATGCAAGGGAGATAAAACTTGCATTTGGGTCCCTAAGACCATTGTGACTAACCTTGTAGGACCCAACAAGAGTTGGGTACCTAAAACCCAAGCCTAAATTTGCCTTGCAGGTTTATGCATCCGGGGGTTCAAGCTGGATTATCGACAGAGGATGCACAAACCACATGACGGGGGAGATGAAGATGTTCACCTCCTACGTCAAGAACAAAGATTCCCAAGACTCAATCATATTCGGTGATGGGAATCAAGGCAAGGTGAAAGGGTTAGGAAAAATAGCTATTTCATCCAAGCACTCCATTTCCAATGTGTTTTTAGTTGAGTCGCTTGGATATAACTTGTTGTCTGTGAGTCAGCTTTGTAACATGGGATATAACTGCTTATTCACAAATGTAGATGTGTCTGTCTTTAGAAGAAGTGATGGTTCATTAGCTTTTAAGGGTGTATTAGACGACAAACTCTATTTAGTTGATTTTGCAAAAGAGGAGGCCGGTCTAGATGCATGCTTAATTGCTAAGACTAGCATGGGCTAGCTATGGCATCACCGTTTAGCTCATGTGGGGATGAAGAACCTTCACAAGCTTCTAAAGGGAGAACACGTGATAGGTCTAACTAATGTAACTTTGGAAAAAGATAGACCTTGTGCAGCTTGTCAAGCAGGTAAACAGGTGGGAAGCTCTCATCATACCAAAAATGTGATGACCACATCAAGACCTTTGGAGTTGCTTCATATGGACCTCTTCGGACCCGTCGCCTATCTAAGCATAGGAGGAAGTAAGTATGGTCTTGTTATAGTTGATGATTTTTCCCGCTTCACTTGGGTATTCTTTTTGCAGGATAAATCTAAAACCCAAGGGACCCTCAAGCGCTTCCTAAGAAGAGATCAAAATGAGTTTGAGCTCAAGGTGAAGAAAATAAGGAGCGACAACGGGTCCGAGTTCAAGAACCTTCAAGTGGAGGAGTACCTTGAGGAGGAAGGTATCAAGCACGAGTTCTCCGCTCCCTACACACCACAGCAAAATGGTGTGGTAGAGAGGAAGAACAGGACACTCATAGACATGGCGAGGACGATGCTTGGAGAGTTCAAGACCCCCGAGCGGTTTTGGTCGGAAGCCGTGGACACAGCTTGTCACGCCATCAACCGGGTCTACCTTCACCGCCTCCTCAAGAAGACTTCGTATGAGCTTCTAACCGGTAATAAACCCAATGTGTCTTACTTTCGTGTATTTGGGAGCAAATGCTATATTCTAGTGAAGAAATGTAGAAATTCTAAGTTTGCTCCCAAAGTTGTAGAAGGGTTTTTGTTAGGTTATGACTCAAATACAAAGGCGTATAGAGTCTTCAACAAATCATCGGGTTTGGTTGAAGTCTCTAGCGACGTTGTATTTGATGAGACTAATGGCTCTCCAAGAGAGCAAGTTGTTGATCTTGACGATGTAGATGAAGAAGACGTTCCAACGGCCGCAATACGCACCATGGCGATTGGAGATGTGCGGCCATCGGAACAAAAGGAGCAAGATCAACCTTCTTCCTCAACAATGGTGCATCCCTCAACTCAAGACGATGAACAGGTTCATCAAGAAGAGGCGTGTGATCAAGGGGGAGCACAAGATGATCATGTGATGGAGGAAGAAGCACAACCGGCACCTCCAATCCAAGTTCGAGCGACGATTCAAAGGAATCATCCCGTCGACCAAATTTTGGGTGACATTAGCAAGGGAGTAACCACTCGTTCTAGATTAGTTAATTTTTGCGAGCATTACTCCTTTGTCTCTTCTATTGAGCCTTTCAGGGTAGAAGAGGCCTTGCTAGATCCGGACTGGGTGTTGGCCATGCAAGAGGAGCTCAATAATTTCAAGAGAAATGAAGTTTGGACACTGGTGCCGCGTACCAAGCAAAATGTTGTGGGAACCAAGTGGGTGTTCCGCAACAAACAAGACGAGCACGGGGTGGTGACAAGGAACAAGGCTCGACTTGTGGCAAAAGGTTATTCCCAAGTCGCAGGTTTGGACTTTGAGGAGACTTTTGCTCCTATGGCTAGGCTAGAGTCCATTCGTATTTTTCTAGCATATGCCGCTCACCATTCTTTCAGGTTGTTCCAAATGGATGTGAAGAGCGCTTTCCTCAACGGGCCAATCAAGGAGGAGGTGTACGTGGAGCAACCCCCTGGCTTCGAGGATGAACGGTACCCCGACCACGTATGTAAGCTCTCTAAGGCGCTCTATGGACTTAAGCAAGCCCCAAGAGCATGGTATGAATGCCTTAGAGACTTTTTAATTGCTAATGCTTTCAAGGTTGGGAAAGCCGATCCAACTTTATTCACTAAGACTTGTGATGGTGACTTATTTGTGTGCCAAATTTATGTCGATGACATAATATTTGGTTCTACTAACCAAAAGTCTTGTGAAGAGTTTAGCAGGGTGATGACTCAAAAGTTTGAGATGTCGATGATGGGCAAGTTGAACTACTTCCTTGGGTTCCAAGTGAAGCAACTCAAGGACGGCACCTTCATCTCCCAAACGAAGTACACGCAAGACTTGCTAAAGCGGTTTGGGATGAAGGACGCCAAGCCCGCAAAGACTCCGATGGGAACTGACGGACACGTCGACCTCAACAAAGGAGGTAAGTCTGTTGATCAAAAAGCATACCGGTCCATGATAGGTTCTTTGCTTTATTTATGCGCTAGTAGACCGGATAATATGCTTAGTGTATGCATGTGTGCTAGATTTCAATCCGATCCAAGGGAGTGTCACTTAGTGGTCGTGAAGCGAATTCTTAGATATTTAGTCGCTATGCCTTGCTTCGGGATCTAGTATCCAAAGGGGTCTACCTTTGACTTAATTGGATATTCAGGCTCCGATTATGCTGGATGTAAGGTCGATAGGAAGAGTACATCAGGGATGTGCCAATTCTTAGGAAGGTCCCTGGTGTCGTGGAGCTCTAAGAAACAAACCTCTGTTGCCCTATCCACCGCTGAGGCCGAGTATGTTGCCGCAGGACAGTGTTGCGCGCAACTACTTTGGATGAGGCAAACCCTCCAGGACTTTGGCTACAATCTGAGCAAAGTCCCACTCCTATGTGACAATGAGAGTGCTATCCGCATAGCGGACAATCCTGTTGAGCACAGCCGCACAAAGCACATTGACATACGACATCACTTTTTGAGAGACCACCAGCAAAAGGGAGATATCGAAGTGTTTTATATTAGCACCAAGAACCAGCTAGCCAATATCTTTACCAAGCCTTTAGATGAGAAGACCTTTTGCAGGCTGCGTAGTGAGCTAAATGTCTTAGATTCGCGGAACTTAGATTAATTTATAGCATACATGTGTTTATGCCTTTGATCATGTTCCTTATGCATATTGTTGTTTATTTATGGTGCTCAAGTTGTACAAACACTCCCCGGACTTCAAAAGTCCATGTGTGAGTGATGCACATATTTAGGGGGAGATGTGCTACAACTTGACCCTTTGAGACTAACCGTGTGCTTGAGTTTGCTTGATTTAGTCTCAAAGGTGGTTTGAAAGGGAAAGGTGGACTTGGACCATGCAAGACTTCCACTGCACTCCGATGAGAGGGTAACTTACTCCAAGTCCATCTCAATATCCTTATTGCCTTGGTACTCTTATTTGAAGATTTTGGTGAGGCAATGGGGTTTAAGGGCCAAAATTGATCCCGTTTTGGTGCTTGATGCCAAAGGGGGAGAAAATAAGGCCAAAGCAAGAAATGGATCAGCTACCACTTGAGAATTTTGAAAATAGTAGAATAGAGCTTTTGTTCTGTCAAAATACTCTTATTGGCTCTTTTTGTCAAAAGTTGGTCTCTTGTGGGGAGAATGTTTGATTATGGGAAATAGGGGGAGTTTTTTTAAACTGTGATCAATTTCTATTAGAACAACTCTCTTTATGTCTCATCAAGTGTGTTTGACTTAGAGATAGGAAATTGAGGTTGATTTACAAAAACAAAACCAAGTGGTGGCAAAGAATGATCCAAATATGCCAAATTTGAATCAAAACAAATTTGTGTTTTCATTTGCATTGATGTTGCACTTCTTTTAGTTGCTTTTTGTTGTGTTGGCATAAATCACCAAAAAGGGGGAGATTGAAAGATAAATGTGCCCTTGGGCCATTTCTAAGTATTTTGGTGATTGAGTGCCAACACAAATGGACTTGTGGTAATCTATGCAAAGTGATGGACAAAGTGCAAATCAAGTCTAAAGGTATGTATCTAGACTTAGTACATTGTTTTAAGAACTAATGTATTGTGTCTAAGTGCTGGAAATAGGAAAAATCACTTTGGAATAGAGATGGCTTTGTTCAGCCAAAGTCTGCACAGTCTGGGTGCACCAGACTGTCCGGTGGTGCACCGGACAGTCCAGGCTGGCGACTGTCAACTGGCTGCTCTCGGGAAGTGATCAACGGTGTATGGCTATAAATCATCGGACTGTCCGGTGGTGCACCGAACTGTCCGGTGAGCCATTCATAGGCGAAGTCGTCGCTCTCGGGAAGCGATTAACGGCGTACGGCTATAAATCACCGGACTGTCCGGTGGTGCACCGGACTGTCCAGTGAGCCAACGGTCAGCCGGGCCAACGGTCGGCCGCGTAATCCGCGCGTGATGCGTGGCCAAGCCAACGGTCAGAAGGGGGCACCGGACTGTCCGGTGTGCACCGGACAGTGTCCGGTGCGCCAACGGCTCTGGATCTTCAACGGTCGGCTGCGCCACAGAAGGAAAGAAATCCGCACCGGACAGTGTCCGGTGGTGCACCGGACTGTCCGGTGCGCCATGCGACAGAAGGCAAGAATTGCCTTCCTGGAATGCTCTCAACGGCTTCGAGCTTCCTTGGGGCCATAAAAGGGGACCCTAGGCGCATGGAGGAGTACACCAAGCATTCTCTAAGCATTCCTAAGCACCAAGACTTCTATTCCGCGCATTCGATTCTTTGTGATAGCAACTAGAGCTCCGTTTGAGTAGAGAAACTCTTTGAGTTGTGTTGAGAGCTCGTGTTGTGACTAGTGTGCGTGTGTTTCTCTGATTTTGTGTCTTGTGTGCGTTGCTCATCCCATCCTTACTTCCGTGCTTCTTTGTGAACATCTTTGTCAGGGCGAGAGGCTCCAAGTTGTGGAGATTCCTCGCAAGCGGGATATAGTAAAGTGAAAGCAAAACACCGTGGTATTCAAGTGAGTCTTTGGACCGCTTGAGAGGGGTTGAGTGCAACCCTTGTCCGTTGGGACGCCACAACATGGAGTAGGCAAGTATTGGACTTGGCCGAACCACGGGATAAACCACTGTGCCATCTCTGTGTTGATCTCTTTGTGGTTATTGTGTTTTGCTAAGACTCCTCTCTAGCCACTTGGCCTTATTGTACTAACTCCTAATCAAGTTTTTTGTGGCACTAAGTTTCAAGTTTTATAGGATCACCTATTCACCCCCCCTCTAGGTGCTCTAAAATAGTTACCAAGAAAGCATAAAAATGGCACCCTTTGAAGCTCTTTATGATCGAAGATGTAGGACACCGTTGAATTGGTTAGAACCAAGAGAGAAATACTTCTTTGGGCCTGATCATGTAAAGGAAGCTGAAGAAAAAGTTCAAGTGATCCAACGGAATTTGCAAATGGCACAATCTCGTCAAAAGAGTTATGCCGATAAAAGACGTCGGTGTTTGATTTTCCATGTAGGTGATCATGTGTATCTAAAGGTGTCACCCATGAAAGGCGTAACTCGATTTGGTATCAAGGGAAAACTAGCACCTCGCTATGTTGGTCCATTTCCAGTGCTTGAGCGGTGTGGACTTGTGGCTTACAAGGTGCAACTGCCAGAAAGTCTTTCAGCTGTGCACAACGTGTTTCACGTATCTCAGCTGAAGAAATGTCTCCGAGTCCCTGAACAAGTAGTAGATGTTTCAGATGTCAAACTCGAACCTGATCTGACTTACTCTGAGTACCCTATTCGGGTGCTGGACCAGAAAGACAGAGTCACACGAAGAAAAATCATCAAGTTTTATAAAGTACAATGGAACCAACATTCCGATGATGAGGCTACTTGGGAATAAAGTACAATGGAGCATTTTCCTCAGTTTTTAGATTCCTGTAAAACATAGGCCTTGCGTAATTTGTCTTTGATATAAACCCACAGGGGCACACCCCCCACCTTGTAAGAACAAATGTGGAAGAAGATCGTGACGCATTTTCTTTTCCATTACTTAGCCTGGAATTTTAATCTCGAGACGAGATTCCTTTTTAGGGGGAAGGATGTAACACCCCTGGTGTTACGAGAACTAAAACTTTGACATGTCATCATATGCATCAGCATCATTTTGCTTGCTACACCTAGAATGCATTTTAATAGGTCCAAAATTTCAATTGAAACCCTAAACTAGCCCAAAAAGTGGAAATCAAAATCTAGAGAGAAGTTGCCAAAAGTCCATAAACCAAAGTGGTAGATCTTGGAAACTTGAACAACTTCCATCAGTGGAGATGTCCAAGTTTTATAGGAAAATAGGAGTAAACTGCTGAAATTCAGTTTTGGTGCAATTTGGAAATTTTCTTAAAATAATATCAATTACCTAACTTTGGGCTGTTATAACTTTTGGCTTCTAGACATTTTTGTGCTGGTCACTTTAGCAAAGTTGTGGGGCTACCTTAGGTGTACAAACTTGTTTAAGTTACTTAACCCTAACGTCATATGGAATTAGGAGTAAAACTGGTCAAAAGAGGGGCTGACAGGTTTGGATTTCAGATTTGGTGTAATTGCCTAAGTCTGAATTTCAGTGTGTCTGGCTCAACTTTGGAGCTTTGTGGTGCCTGATCCATGTGGTTTTGGACTAAGGTTGTTGTAGCAAGTTTGAAGGCCATATGTTGGTGTGCAAGTTTAGTTAAAGGTCATACCCCTAAAGCTACTTGGAACTTGGAGAAAAGGTGGCTCAAAGTGGTGCTGAATTCTGAATTTTTAGATTTTGAATAATAGCCCAAGTCTGAAATCAGTATTTTAGTGCTTAGTTTGGAGCTCTGTTGTGATTAATCTATATGGTTTTGGACAGAAATTTCTGCAGCAAGCTTGATGACCATATGTTAGAGAACAACTTTATTTAAGTGAGTGGGGTTTGATCCCACACAAAAAGGGGAGGAAAGGCTGCCCAAAAATTGACCTGTCAATAGATGTGTCTGAAATTTGTTCAGCCATCAAGTGTGGATTTTAGATTTATTGGCCCAACTTTGACATCTTATAGAAATTGTTCTATGAGGTTCTGAGTCCTACCTTGTGTAGAAACGTTTGAGACCAAAGTAAGATGAACAAGTTTACTTAACAATGATTAGCTTGGTACTGCAAAATAAATAGTAAAATACCTTTAAAGCTGCCTTGACAGTCTGCAATTCTGGGTTCAGTTTCAATAAACTGAAAATATGGTTCCTGTGTGATGTGCCTCACTTTGGGGCTCTATAACTCGAAACTTATGAGGTATTGACTCTGGAAGTTTACAACAAAGTGAAAGACCAATGTCCAGTAAACAAGTTTGATGTGGGAGGGTATCTTTGTTTGTGTATAGAAATTTGAGAAATAGAGGGACGGATCTGCTTCTGCAGTAAACTGAAGAAGTTCAGGGCAGTTAGGTGAAGACTGAAAACAGCAGAAATATTTCCCTTCATTAGTCTTTCTAGGAAGTTCTAGGGTGTAATATGCTAAAGAAGATCTATGTTAAAGGGGGGGGGTTCATTTGCTACAATTACATGACACTCGTGATAAGTCCAAAAGAAAAAGGGGGGTTGAAACTGGTTTGTGCTGACTGTGCTGTCTGCTTGAGCAGCTGATGGACACATGTTGATCTGCCAGGGGGGTTGCTGTTGTTTCCCTGCCTTTGGACATGTGTGATATGCATGTAGTAATTCCCTAGCCGTGCACATCCTTACACCCTGTAGTGACCTCGTGTAGGGCTGTGCAGTTAAAAAATTTCCTTTGCCCTAATGCTTTTATAACACTCGGTGGAGGGCATCTTCACAGTGACTTTTCTTTTGAACTGAGTTGCCTAAGCGCTGCAAATTCTCCCAAAACCACTCTTCCAGTTTCCAGTGAACTCAACAGTGTACACTTTACCTTGCTTAAAGTATGGAGTCTGGAAACCTCTACTGCTACACACCCATCTCTTCGATTCTGGTCACCTTGAACTGAATGACTTGTGTTCCCATAACCATTCAAAACCTCCACTAACCATCACAGAGGTGCCCAAGTTTTCTTTCGTCAGTTGCACTGAAGGTGGTGACCAGGTCGTTTTTCTTTCCACCCATTCACCGCAGTCAGCCATTTCAATGGTAAAAACTCGTTTGGGTTGTTTCTGTTCTATAGCCATCTGATATCCGTGAAACTCGTTGGCTTGGTCGTTTGAAGTTTCCTATAGCCCAGTGCTTAGAACGTTGTAGTATTTCGAGTGAACATCACCCTGGACAGTTCCCACGTCGACCCACTGAACCATCGCTGTTCTGGTGAAACACCAAGTCCTAGCTAGTGATGTGTGTGCGTATGTGATTGGGGAGAAAGAGGGTTTGGTGGTGAAGAAATGAAAGTCTTGGGGCTGCGTAGAAAAAGGGTTTTTGTAATTTCTTTTCCAATTTCAGATTATAGCTGAGACCTAGAAAATTACAGAAAAATGCTAAAAACGTGAAACCAATTTTGTTGCGTTCACTAAGGTGAGTACTCTCTGATAGAAATATTCATTAGGCTTGAACAACAACTTTTGTGTTTAGGCCTTAATTAAAGTTAACTTGCTAACGCTTATTTTAGTTATAGAAATAGAAATATAGCTCCAAAAATGTTGAAACTTTGTGGGCTGGTTTAATATGTCTAAAATAGTGTTGGGTAAAAGTTTTAATGTATTTGGATCTGGGTTGTGTGACTAAATTCAGTTTAGGCTTTTAGATCAAATGTTAAGTATAGGTATAGGTAAGCTTGTCATGTGCTTAGTCAAAGATGTTTATGTTCCCCACCTCTCCTTTGTGAGAGTTTGCATATCATATCATTACATAAGCATTCCTGTATTGGTAATTGACTTGTAGAACACCTAGAAGAGTGGTGTTTGAAGAAGAAGCCTGCCCCAAGTACTGTTGATCCAGTGGTGGAGTTTCATCTAACTACTTACCAGAGTAGAATAATTTTGGGATCTTCTCCTTCAATAAGGCAAGCCCCGGTGCATTTGCCACCTTCCTTGTGTTTACAAAAATTTTATCACTTATATGCTGCATTAGGTTATAGGAGTTGATTGATCAAACCCTTGATGCATTACCATCCTTGAAAGCTTGATTACCATACCTTGTTACCTGTTTAATAAAAGCTAGTGATGCTTAGTCACGCTGATAGATTAAGAAAAATGTTTTTGATCTATTACTCATGTTTTTGTAAAAAATGGGCTTGGGATAATGAAGGCATCAAGACGTTGATAAATTCATTACCAGGCATGGCCCCTCTGTGAGGCGCCAAAGTTTTGAAATAGTTTAAAATGAGACCAGACGCTGAGCAGGAAAAGTCGCCCGTCTGTGTCGATTAAGGACCGTTTCGATTGTTGGCCTGCTGATCTAGGCCCTTTTATCTGGCCACATACCTCGTCATGGGTAATCCTGAACCCGGCTATTCCATACATGAAAAGACAATCGCGCACTGGGAGTGGAGAGATGACGAGAGTGGCACATACCCTCCTAGCAAAGGACCGCCTAAAAGGGGTGGTGTGCTCTCGAGTGGCGCGGACTTGTTCATGTGATGGAGGATCTGTGGGAATGGTAGACATGTGCAAAAGAGTTAAGGGAAGCATATGTCGTGTGGTTGGAGATCCCCAGCTGGGTACTAATCGATTCGGATCGCCGTTACTTCTCGATTATGAAGACTAGATCTTCGACCTGTAGCGTAGTTAACAAGTATAACAAAGTTTTGATTAAAAGCAACCTACTGTAGGTCAAGTGAATGATCTAGATTAGGCAAATGCTAGATTCAGGCTAGAAGATTCAGTTAATAAACTAACTTGTGAAATAAAACTTGGCTTAAGGACCCACTTCTAGTAATCTTTTCTGCAAAATGAGTCTTTGAACTTTGATGAGCCTTACCTTGATTCCCAAAAGCCAACATACCCTTGAGATTCTTTTCTTTAGTCGGGTAAGTCTTGCTAAGTAATTGCGTACTCAGGGTTTTATCCCTTGTTGTTTTTGTAGGAGAAGTTTTATTCCCTTATCTTTGGGTTAGTTACTCCATGTGGAGGACTTGAAGCTTAGAATGTTTTTATATATCTCTTATAGAAAGGCTTCACCCTTCCAATTATTGTAATAAGTTATGCACTTTGAGTACTGTCAGTACTTGTAATAAATACATCTCTTTCTACCATGTAAAACTTGAGTTCTAGAATGTAAAGTGTACTTTTTAAAAGTCTTCCGCTCTATCTCCAATGTGTGTGTATCAAATGTGATTACTGTAATATACCTATTATATGGGAGATCCTTGGGATGATGAGTTCTAGTTGGCGAACTCGATAGCCTTGTTAAGTTACCCGGTACACGTACACAACCATCTGAGGCCAGTAAGGCAAGGGTTGGTGCATGTGGGCCTGATAACATGGTAGGGCTGTCACACTTATTACCCAATAATGTTCTTTGTTATCACTTATCCATGCATATGTTTAATTTTGGATGGGACCCAATAGGTCACCCTAGTCTGGTTATCTTTTTACCTTGTTCACCCCTAAATTATTTGGGTAGTTTTGCTACTGCTCTATATTGTTTTGGGTTTAATATTACATTATGTTCATGTTCCAATTATACTGTTATTTTATTTATTATTCATGTCAAGATCATTATTTTTAATTGGAACATGGAGCTTAACTTGAGAAACACGTGCAACCACAAGCACAAGGAAGTACACGTGTTGTATGACCAGCTACATCCGAACGTGCCCCCGGAGGTTGTGGCGACAGGAGTTGGTGCATCAGGAGCAGCTGGTGGAGGACCTTATGGGGAGTTGGATCTCTTTGGAGCCCCTCCTTCCTTGAACATCACGGATGATTGTTCTCTCGAAGCTAGGAGTGGAGCGAGAGCAGCCAAGGACGCAGATGACTAGATTAGTGTAGTAGTATGTTGATTCCTTATGTAATCTAAATAAGGAAAAAATGAGCTGTATAAGTTGAGTATGTATAATTAGAGCAAGTTTGGAATAATGTAACAGAGGTTGTGTAATCGTGACATGTAATAATCAAGTATGTTTTCTTCTTTAGATGTCGTCCAGAACTCGTGCTCATGATGGGGCTGGAACTACCTGTGGTGGGGAGGAAACTCCGATCTCGCCGCCTGTACCTCCCACGCTGGCAGAGGCTATTGCTCCTCTGATTAATGCCACTGCTGATAATACTCATTTCCTTCGAGAAATGGCTGGGAATCAAATTCATCAGCAGGGAGGCAGAGGTCAACACCAAGCCCCTAGACACACTACATACATGAAGTTTTCAGAAACTCGTCCACCTATTTTCGTTATGGCAGAAGAACCTTTGGAGGTGGATGAATGGATTCGGGTTATGGAGCAGAAATTTGGACAGATTCGGTGCACAAAAAACCAGAAGTCCATGTTTGCTGCCCAGCAACTGAGAGGTCCCGCCAGTACATGATGGGCAAACTTTGTAGCTGTTCAACCTGAAGGACATTTGTCACGTGGGCACAATTCAAGCAAGCGTTCAGGGAACATTACATTCCGGATGGTGTTCTATAGATGAAACTGGAAGAGTTTGTTCACTTGAAGCATGGAGGAGACTCGGCAATGCAATACCTTGCCAAATTCAACCATCTCTCCTAGTATGCTATAGAGCAAGTCGACACGGACATGAAAAAGAAGAATTGTATCATGAGAGGTCTGAATGATCGACTATAGTGGAAGATGGCCAATTGTCTAGATCTCACTTATAGCAGGGCCGTGAGCACAACACTTTTGGTGGAGGCCAAGAATTCGAGGTAGGGAAAGACAAAAAGATTTGGGCGAGAAGGGGGTGAAGGATCCTCTCAAGGATCCTAGAAGCGATCAAGGTTGGTGATCTGTCCCTTCAACCCATACCACTCTTTTCCTCGTCCACCCGCCTATCCTTTCAAGTAACCAGTTTTCATCCGTCCAACTACTGCCCCTGCTCAAAATATTCAGCTGAGTGCCCCTGGTACTCGTTTCTCAGCCCTACCTACTTCATCTAATAGTTGCTTCAACTGTGGGAAGTCTAGACATTTCATCAAGGATTGTCTCTATCCAAAGAAAAATAAATCAAACTTTCAAAAGGCTTCTGGAAGCACATCTCAAGGCAAGGGAAATGTGGCAAGCACTCAGGCAAGCAAAGGTGAAAGGAAAACTGGACGAGACTACTATACTCAACTGGCTACCACCCCGGAAGGAGAGCCTGTGATGATGGGTACGTTTTCCGTTGCCAATCATCCTGTCGTTATTCTTTTTTATTCTGGTGCATCACATACTTTCATGAGCAAGGCTTTTATTGAGAAGCATTGCATACCTAGTGTTGAATCGAAGAAGGGTCTTCTTATTCAATCACCTAGGGTCAAATTTTTACTAAGGAAGTAGTCTTCCACGTACCCGTGAAATTAGCCAGATATGATTTCCCCACCAATATGATAGTTATAAAAGGGCAAGACGTAGATGTGATTCTGGGTATGAATTGGTTAGCCCAAAATAAGGCTATTATCAATGCCAACCAAAGGACTGTTCAACTAAGTCATGGACAATAAGAAGTCAGGTTATCTATCCCTATATTTGTCTCAGTCAAAGCATCTGGACAAGCTTTTGAAGCCATAGTGCAAGAGATACAAGACATCCTGGTTGTGTGTGAATTTCCGGATGTATTCGCTAAAGACCTACCCGGATTACCTCCTGAGAGGGACATAGAGTTTGTGATTGAGTTGAAACCTGGTACTGCTTCTATTTCTAGAAGATCGTACCGTATGCCTCCCAATGAATTGATAGAACTAAAGACGCAATAACAAGACTTGTTGGGGAAGGGATTTATCAGACCGAGTTCATCGCCATGGGGGTGTCCAGCCATCTTCGTCAAGAAGAAGGATCAAACCCTACGAATGTGTGTGGACTACCGACCCCTTAATGAAGTTACTATTAAAAACAAGTATCCCCTTCCCAGGATCGATCTTTTATTTTATCAGCTTACTGGAGCCCGGGTATTTTCTAAGATTGACCTCAGATCGAGTTATCATCAGATAAAAATTCGACCCGAGGATATAACCAAGACAGCTTTCACAACTCGATATGGATTATTCGAGTATTTGGTTATGTCCTTTGGATGCTCCAGCCCATTTCACATACTTAATGAATTTGGTGTTCATGCCCGAATTAGACAAATTTGTGGTGGTCTTTATTGATGATATTCTGATCTATTCCAAGAATAAGGAGGAGCATGCAGAACATTTGTGGATTGTTTTAACGCGCTTAAGAGAACATCAACTTTATGCTAATTCAGCAAGTGCGCGTTTTGGTTGGAGGAAATCTAATTTTTAGGGCATGTTTTATCAGTTAAAGGAATTGCGGTTGATCCCAGCAAAGTTAAGGATATTCTGGAATGGAAATCTCCTACCACAGTGCATCGGTTAGAAGCTTCCTTGGACTAGCTGGGTACTACCGTTGGTTCGTCCTGGAATTCTCCAAGCTTGTGAAACCTATCACGGAGCTGTTGAAGAATGATGTTAAGTTTAATTGGTCTTCCAAGTGTAATGAGGCCTTTGAGCAGTTGAAAACATTACTGACCACTGCACCGGTTTTGGCTCAACTGGATATTGAGAAGTCGTTTGATGTATATTGTGATGCATCAGGCATTGGGCTTGGATGTGTTCTGATGCAAGAAGGCCGAGTGATAGCTTATGCCTCAAGACAGTTGCGTCGGCATGAGGAACATTACCCGACACAAGATTTGGAATTGGCCGCAGTGGTTCATGCCCTTAAAATCTGGCGTCATTGTCTAATGGAAAATGTATGTCATATGTATAATGATCATAAGAGTTTTAAGTACATCTTTACCCAATCAGAGTTAAATATGAGATAGAGAAGATGACTCGAGCTAATCAAGGACTATGACCTAGAGATTCACTATCATCTAGGAAAGGCTAATGTGGTGGCTGATGCTTTAAGTCGTAAAGCATTTTGTCATTGCTTCACATTGGGATTGCCTTACACTACCTTATGTCAGGAAATGGAAAGACTAAATCTAGGAATAGTGCAACGAGGAGCCTTGATGCACTTGAAGCTTGTGTCCGTCATTCAACAAAGGATTATTGATGCTCAGAAGGTTGATAAGGGTATGAAACATATCCAAGAGAAAATGGAAGCCGACAAAGCTACTTGTTTTATGAAAGATGACCAAAGAGTGTTGTAGTTTAAAGACCGTATAGTGGTGCCTAAGAATGTTGGACTCCGTCAACAAATCTTGGATGAAGCCCATCTGGTCGGTATTCTATTCATCCTGGAAGTACCAAGATGTACCAAGATTTAAAACAACATTATTGGTGGACTAAGATGAAGATAGAAATCGCTCGCTATGTGGCAAAATGTGACACTTGTAGACGAGTCAAGGCAGTGCATATGAAAACTGCTGGACCTCTGTAATCATTGCCTATCCCAATGTGGAAGTGGGAGGAAATAAGCATGAATTTTGTTGTTGGATTAACCAAGACATCTAAAGGATATGACTATATTGGGGTTATAGTGGACCGGCTTACAAAGACAGCTTATTTTCTTCCAATCAAAACATATTACCCAGTTATTACCTATGCTCAGCTATATATTGCTCGTATTCTCAGCTTGCATGGAGTTCCAAAGATGATAGTGTCAGACCGAGGACTGCAATTTGTATTCAAAATTTGGGAAGAGTTACATAAATCTTTGGGCACTAAATTGCTCCATAGTTCAGCCTATCAAACTCAAACGAGCGGACAAACAAAAAGAATAAATCAAATAATAGAAGATATGCTACGAACCTACGTCTTGGAGTTTCCACAAAAGTGGGATGATTGTCTGCCGTTCGTAGAGTTTGCTTATAATAATAGCTATCAAGAGAGTATCAAAATGGCACCGTTTGAAGCTTTGCATGGACGGCGATGTAGAACACCCTTGAATTGGTCATAACCTGGGGAACCGTGGTTTTTCAAACCTGATCTGGTCAAAGAAACGGAAGAAAAGGTCCAACACATAAGACATAACTTAAGAGAAGCTCAAGCACGACAGAAGAATTATGCAGATAAACGACATCAACCATTAATTTTTCAAGTCAGATATCATTTGTACTTAAAAGTATCACCAATGAAAGGAGTTAGTCGATTCAGGCTTAAAGGAAAGTTAGCAACCTGATACATTGGCTCGTTCCCTATTCTTGAACGATGTGGGCAGGTTGCGTATAGACTTTGGCTACCAGAATCACTGTTTGTTGTACATGATGTGTTCCACGTATCACAATTGAAGAAGTGTCTTCGGATCCTTGATAAAATTATGGATGTGTCTAATGTTAATTTGGAACCAGACTTAACCTATTCAGAATATCCCATCCGAGTGTTGGATCAGAAAGACCGAGTTACTCGAAAAAGGACTCTCAAGTTCTACAAGGTACAGTGGAACCAACACACAGAAGAAGAAGTTACATGGGAGTCTGAAGATTTCTTAGAAAAGCATTTTCCTAAGTTCTTAGTGTAACACCCGAGGTGCTTACCTCCCATAAACCGCGATTATGGATTTAAGCGCGCGATATCAGTAAATAAAGAGGACACTAAATTTTAATCATCTCGCAAAGGTTCAAGTTTGGTGTCGTATTTATTTCCATAATCTAAGCAATTAAAAAGGGGTTCGAGAAACTTTTGGATTATCGAATCTTCGTTTGCTGGCGAATTTGGATATGTTCGGATTACGCGCGCAAGTGAATATGAAAATCAGAAAACTTCTGATTTTATGGAAAATTTGGAGCCCCGCGCTGTCCAAAAAGAATAATACGACAACTCATTAATTAAATTGTTCTTCTTCTCAGCATGTGATCCTTAGCGTCAAACCAGATGATCGATAGCTGGTGAAAATCATAAAAATTAGACTGGATTAAATACGGTCTAAAATCCCGATGCCGTGGATTCGGTCCATTTACACCCTGTCCGAACTCTAACCTTTGGAATTGAATCTGGTCCCTGTGGCGGGTGCAAAATCCGTATCTGAACAGCGCACAGCCTCTCAACTACGTAAACGATGTGTGTCGTCGCTTCCGTAATGGATCGCGCTCTCGATGCCGCACCGATATCGTGCATTTATTTCGTGATATATCGAGTCGTGTGCCTGTTTAAAATTTATAGATTAGAGAATACGAATTCGAAAGCTCGACCCAGTCGAATTATTTTTATCCCGATCAAATTAAGTAGAATTCGACGAAAATGGTTTTCAGTCCGAAACAAACCAGACCAGCGTAATTAGAACTGAAAGTGAGTAATTAGTGACAAATTTGGTTCGCTAATTCATAGAATAAGATATATAGCCCGTATAATCGACCTATTATGCATCGCTAAAGTCTTTATTCAAAATATCTGCAATTTTCAAAAAGAAAAAAATGAAAAAAAATCTAAAAAACATCCCACGTACCTATCCCCTGGCCGCCCGTGGCCCTTGATCTTTTCGCATGCGATATGTTCATCTCCTGGCCGATTCTTGCATTTATATCCTCCTCCCTCATGTCTCATTCTCTCTATCCTCCCATATCTCTTTTTGATATTTGTTTTACCACTGCTGTTGGCGTTGATTTTGTGGAGAGCTGCGTCGTTCTTATCCCTTGTACATCACCTAGACCTCTGCTCTCCTTATTGCGCGTGCGTGGGCAGTGAGCACGGCTCGCTTTCTCTACGTGCTGGCTATGGTCCCTTGCTCATGCTAGGGGCACCAGATCACCTGGCTCCCTGGTCGTCTAGGTCGTTGGTGGAGCTTTGGCCAGAGCATTAGCAGCGCCTAGGTTTCCCTCTGCCGCACGCGAGTTTTTTTTCCCTGGTGTCGCGCCCTGAACTCCCTGGCCGTCATGCCTTTGCTCTCTCTGCTGGGTCGCCCTCTCTCTTCCTCTTCCTTTGCAGCGCCTGCTCCCATGGACGCGCCCAGCCGCTCCATTCTCTCTCTCCCTCAGCTCTCCTTCGCGCCCCTATTTTTCCCTCTCCCCTGCGCGCGCTCTGCTTCCTCGCTGTGGCTTCCCAGCTCGCCCATGGCGCCCATCTCTCTTGCCGTGCTGAGCTCCCTGCTCGCCCTGCTCCTCCAGCGCCGCGGTTTTTTGCTCGCTTGGTCGGCCATGGTGGCTGTGCATGCCTCCTGGCCGTGGACGGTTCTGGCCCAGGCCACCGTCGCGCCCAGGGAAATGGTGCATGTCCGTGCGCCCGGTTTTCGTTTCCGTCGCGCCGATCTGTGCTCCGTCCTGGCCGTCTTCTCTGCCTTCGATCTGTGGCGCCGTCGCGAGCTCGTAAGCCACTGTTGTCTTGTCCGCGGCAGCACACGCCCATGGTCGTGTCGGCCATGTTCGCCAACGTTCTGTTACCAGTTCGACTATCGTCGCTGTTGTGTGCGCTCGCGCTCGCTATCCCCTGCTCGACCCCGTCATCGAGCTTCGCCTGGCCGGTCGTCATGTGTGCCCGCGCTTAGCTGCGCTTGCCTGCATCCGCGTCGTTCTTCGACTCAGTGCTAGATTGCGTCCGCTTGGCTCTAGCTCGCTTGCTATCAGTGCTCGCTGTTGGTCCCGATTTTGAGCTCGTTGTCTGGTACCTAGCCACTGACTAGCGCTCGCATCGGCCACACAAAACCTCGACGTCGAACGTGCTGTTCTACGCAAGACAGGCCAGCGTCATCATCATTCTTACCGTGGATTGCCGATGTCAATCGCCTCGACAACAACCACATCCACGACTCCGCCGTTCCAATAATTTTGCTGCACCGCCCTTCAAATCCGAGTCCTCGTACGTAGGATTGTCGTTGACCTCGCAACTTCAGCTCGAGTTAATTATGGTGAGTCGATCTGTTAATCCCGTCAACTAAATAGATGGTTGGATTAAATAGATGCATCATGTGGGATGATTCTCTTGCCTATTATTTGATGTGGAGGGTAAAGTTAGATTTCAGGTTTATGTGGTAAGTATATTGGTAAAAATATATGTTGTGTGATGATTCTCTACTTAATAGATTAAGTGTAGTGTGATGTTTTATTGGTCGGGATATTTTAAGGATTAAATCTGTGTTTCGTATCCGATAAGTGGTCGAATTAATAATGTGAAGGTTAGGTTTGGATGTTTATTATGTGAAGAAAATATGGTAAACCTATGTGAGGTATGATGGAGTTAGTAATGCGAAAGGTAGATTAAATTGTACGATATTCGAGCGAGCTGATGACGTAAAAAAATAGGCTTAGTATTTCTATCAGCTAGTTAATAGATTTTCTAGAGTTATTATGTCGGTTTGATTAATTGACGAAGTCGATGTCCTGCGCTAGTAGTTAGTATCATCTATGTTTGTGATCGATAATGTTGGAGTCGGATATTGAGTAATTAGATTAATATGCTTCTTTACTCTAAATTGTCGGTATTTAAAAATAGTGAATGTTTTACTCTAAATTATCGATATTCAAAAATAGTAAATTAAAATATGACGAGTAATTTGATATTGGGTGTTTCGAAAAGACTTGTGCTTAGCCTATTATTACCTGATGTTTGAAGTAGATGCGATCACGCTAGAAAAATGTGATAATTGGACGTAGTCGTATATCGATAACTAGTATTTCTGTATGAACTTGTACAACGCCTCGCCGCTAGGTGTTTAATTCGCTATCGTGTAGCACTATTTAGGTTTGTAATATTCTTGTCTATTTGCATTCATGTGCATAATGCATTTCATTCAGATACGTGAATTAACCACGTGATGCGGAGAATCAGAACTGAGTCGACCACAAGATGCTGGAAAGCGTGAGCATCTCCGTAAGACGACGTCGTCAGTCGGACGAACATGAAGATAGATAATCTGACGAATGTCAAGGCAAAAGATGGTCGTCAAGTGGACGTCGTCTAACAACACTAACCTAGTGTTACCCAGGCAAGCCCCGGTGCATGCAACCCTCTTTCTTGTGTTTTTAAATGATTTTTTACACACTTTAAGTCTAGCGAAATGTGCATTAGGTTTATAGGAGTTGCTTGGAAACCCTTTGGTGCATTGCCTACCTTGATATCCATAGCTTTATAGATACTTTTGATGAAGTATCAAAATATGATTTACAAAAATGCTTATCCCTGCTTAGATCTTGTGGATAGAGGTTGTCTTTTGCATTAAGGCCTAGCTCAGGGGTTATCCTGAGGAAGGATAACTTCTACCTGCAAGAATATTTTCATTAGGAGCGTGGTGGGATCTTACTACAAAGTTCCCTATAATGCTCTTTTCATCCTAAGGAACACAAACAAACCTGAGGATGGAAGTACTTAAGTCGAGACTTGGGCTAGGAACAGGTGATGTTCTACCCAGGTTAATTAAGGATTATAGCGAATGTAGGCTTGATGACCGAGGACCTTTTAACTAGTCACATGCCTCATCATGGGTAAGCTTTGCCTTGGGCAGACTAATACCAGAATAAGACAACACGCAATGGGATTGGAGAGATGGCGAGAGTAGCGTGTACCCTCCGTGGCAAGAGGCTAGACGGTGGTGTATCTGTGCTCTCGGTTGGCGTGAACCTGATCTGGTCTTAAGAACCCAGGTGGCGAGTTGACATATGCAAGGGTTAAGTGCTACATATGTCGTGTGATTGGAGATCCCCAGCTGGGTATTAATCGATTCAGGATCGCCGTTACTTCTCGGATATGAAGACTTGGACACTGACTTGCAATCTAAGTCATGGATGGAATCATAATGAGCAAAAATCATGTTGTATGGATTAATGTGATGATGAAATTAGACTATATGCAAACAAGGTCTATTAATACTTAATCTAGCATTAAAATGTTGAAAGTAAGGATCCACTCATAGTAAGCTTTTCTGCAAAAAGAGTCCTTGATTCTTGATAAGCCTTTCCTTGAATCCTTTTAAAACCAGCATACCCTTGAGAGTCTTTTCTTTAGTCGGGTAAGTCTTGCTAAGTACTTGCGTACTTAGGTTTTACCTATTGTTGTTGCAGGTTACGAGTCACTTGATTGTCATTGGTGTTAAGCGCTGGTGGGCACGACCTTCTATAAGTCTAATTACTTCTTCTATACTTCTTATTGAGGACGGTCACTTAAGCTAGCATATATTTCAAACTTATAAACAATTTATAACAGTTCAAAGTTATTTCTTTGAATCACTTTTTTAATCACTCCGATCATGTACATTGTAAAACTTGATGTAACATGTAAAATTTGGTAATAAGATTTCCACTGCAAAATTGTTGGTGTGTGATTTGTGTTTACTTAATCCCGTGGTTCTGGTTGTAAGTGGTTTATCCGAGGTCCTTGGGGCACTCGGACAGATCTTGTTAAGTTACCTGGTGCACATGCATAGTCGTCTTAGGTCTTTGAGACAAGGGCAGGTGCGTGTGGGCCCAATAACTTGGGATGTTCTGCCACACTTAGCCTCTTATAACTTTTAGGGTTTATGTACTTTATTGTAAAGCTAGACCAAACCTACACACCCACCCCTGCTTTGTAAGAGAAAATAGGAAATAAAGTGGTGACGTGTTTCCTTTTCCATTACTTACCCTAGAGCCTTAAATCTCAGGACGATATTCTTTTATGAGGGGAAGGATGTAACACCCCTGGTGTTACGAGAACTAAAATACTTACATGTCATCATATGCATTGCAATCATCTTGTTCAGTTCACTTTAGTATGCATTTACTAGGGTTAAAAAACAAAACAAAGCACTTTGAAGGTGCTCGTACGCTAAATTGTGTTAAAAATCAAAAAATCAAAAATCAAAATTTAATATATATATATATGAATATATATATATAAGAATTTCATTTATATTTATGTATGTATTATATAAAAAGAATAGAAAAGGAGATAAGGATGAATGTTGTGTGTTGTTTGGTTAAAAAAAGAAGGAACTTCATGCTCTCTCTACACGTAATATGTTGCATGTTACCAGTGTTCCATTTCTTCACCACGTGCAACAGCTGCGTGGCCAATATCCCCAGCCTACCCTTCAAGATATTCTAGCAGAGCAACCTCCATTCCACACGGACACATAAGCCATGCACAAGAGCGTAGTGCCTCGCCATGAGTCACAACAGCACCAACCACAGGTCGTGGCTGACTAGCGTGTAGTAACTCTCTCCACTACAGTAAACGAGGAAATTTCCGACGGCTAAAACCGTCGGACATAAGAACTAAACCGTCGGAGGCTGTCCAATAAAGGGACAATTCCGGCCCAACATACCTCACATGCGTCGCTTGTAAGGTGTGTTGGGCCGAAACGGGTGACGCCTAGGTTTCGTTTGTTCACACTATGATACACTATGATTAACTATAATCATCGTGCATTATTAAATAATTAAACTAATAAACCACAATACAATATTACATACGAAATAACATTGTTATGGATGACAAATCATATAAAATGACCTTATTTCCGAGGGCATAATAATTACCCTCGGAAATTAAAAATTTAAATTATCTAAAGCACCACTAAATAAACTAAAACAAGCTAATTTAATTACGTAATCAAATTTTGGCCGTCGGACATAACAAACTAAACAATCAAATGCATTCATACATACAATTCTAATCAAATACATTAATACATGCATACAATTCTAATAAACAATATTGTTAAGAATACTCACTTAGCGGGCGTGGAGAGACGGCCGGCGGCGGGCGCACGGGGCCGGCGGCCGGAGCACGAGGCGGCGGCGGCCGGAGCACGGGGCGGCGGCCGGTGCACGGGGCGGAGCACGTGGCGGCGGCCAGAGCACGGCGTCGGCGGCCGGGGCGGCGACGGCGCAGTGGGCGACGGCGGCCGGGGCGGCGTCGGCGGCCGGGGCGGCGACGGCGCAGTGGGCGACGGCGGCGCAGTGGGCAGCGACGGGAGAGAGAGAAGAGAGAAAGCTCGAGCGCGCGTGAAAATGAACCGCGCGCCGGGCTCTGGCAGCGTTAAAAAACCTTATCTCCGACGGCTGTATACGAAGGCGTCGGACATAGCCTTATCTCCGACGGCTGTGTACGAAGCCGTCGGAGATAAGGAGTATTTCCGAGCGCCCTCTGTGGCCGTCGGACATAACCTTATCTCCGACGGCTGCGTACGAAACCGTCGGAGATAAGGTGGCCGTCGGAGTTTCTACGTTTTACTGTAGTGCTCCCTCACAAGTGCAGCAGTAGGTAGGAGCTCACAACCGCTGGCCATGGTGGTAGTCACGTTGTAGCCGTTCAACTTTAAATCCAGCAAGTGCCGATTTCTTCATCGTTAATAGCTCGACATCTTTTTGCACTTCATTTTGACGGTAGAAGCACATCGAAGCTTTGTCTCACTATGGTCAGATCATTCTGGTAGGGCTCAGTCTAATCTTTTCTTTGTTTGAGCTTTACCGTGGTGTTGCGGTCGTCATCGGCTTGATGATTTCGTTGTTGTTGTGTTAAGGCAGTTGGAACGTCGCGCCGTCGTCTGAGTACGCCGTCGCGGACAGCCTCTATGTCAACTTAACCACCCGTGCTTTCCTCGATCAAGACTCCCTAAGCATCATGACCGGGGTGAGCCACTATACGTCATGTGACCTTTAATCGAACTCTACCGCACTTATTATGTTCTGAACAACCTCGTTGGACCTCGGTGTCCGTCATCATTGTGGACAGGGGGGATTCCGAGCCGGATTAGTCCAATTAATACATGGATTAGGATTGTCTCGGATCGGGGATGATGATTAGGTGCTCGGGTTCGACGGTCGTGGTTGTTTGTACCGAGTCCCGGCGAGGGGTGGTCGGCAGACAAGCGAGCCATCGTCGAGGACCCGAGTCGTGAAGAAATAAAAATAGTAGGGCTTATGCGTAATTGTCACTGAAACACATGAATAGTACTAAGGAACTCTTTATTGGATATTTAAAACCCTAGGGACCCGCGCAAATTGATCAGCGCAGGCACGGGCGCACCGGTTTCCGTGTGGGTTTGGGCCGATTAGGCTGGTTTCAGCTCGATACAATTCATGTTTTTATTCTTTTCTTTTTACTGCTAACTTGACAAATTTATAGGAAATAGTAGAAAATTAGTAAAATCATCAGACCAATTTTGTTAGATTCCTAAAATCAAGTAGTATTTAATAAAAATAATTCTAATATTTTTATTTCAAACCTGGAATTATGTAGGATATAAAGGTGTTTCAATAAAGTATTTTAGAATTTTAGAAATAGTTTAGTAATTCCAAAAATCATAAAACTTTTTGGCTAGACTTAATATGATAGTCAAAAACCCTGAGTGAAGTTTGAAATAGTTTGGACACTGTTTGACCAGAAAACCCAATAATTAGCTTCATAGAATTAATTACTTAATACTAATCCTAAAGGAACACGTGACTAGGAAATCTTAGTGATTGATTCAAACCGTGAAGGAAAGTTGTATTCAAGATGCAACTTACTATATTTCTATTGCATGATTGCATATTCATGACATAGCATGAACATTCATGTACATGTATTCTCATGTATAGAACACGAGGAAGAATCCGTAGAAGAGGAAGAAGTTGTCTCCCAGACCGAGAATCCTCCAATAGAGAACAACTTTTATTTCGACATCAGTGGTGTGGAAACAGAAACTCTTCCAACATAAGGCAAGCCACAGTGCATTATCCCTTTTCCTTGTTGTTTTAAAATCTTTATCACTCTATATGATGCATTAGGTGATAGGAATTGTGTGTTAAACAGTTGATGCATGTTCAATCCATAATTCCAATGCCAACAATGAAAGGGCCAACAATGCTCAGAGCAGTCATCATAGCTCACATTCTTCGGGCATGCAGCAAACTTCTTAGAGACCACCAGCTCCGAGAGGCAGAGGAGGAAGAAGCTTCAGTGGACGAAGGTTCGGTAATCAGCCCAGGAAGTTGTCCTGCCTTTTCTGTGGCAAGGACAAGGGTCACATAACGAGGAAATTGCTGAACCCAAGGCACGATAGAATCAGCCAAAGCAGGTCCTTCATACTGCTTTGTGCTACTCTCCATACGTCCCAGAATACGTAGGCAACCAACAGCCTACGACTTCTGCAGCTTCAGCAAGTCACTCTCAAGCTTCTTGGGCTCCATTACCACCACCCCCACCAATGGCGCCCACCCCAAATCATGATCAGTATCCAGAAGGGCATCTTCAGCCTCAACAACAACGTGACCTTCAGAGCAGTCTGAAGCTCGCACAGTTAATAGCACTGTGCCCGAATCCAAGCATATCTACTAAAGATGACACAATGTTTTGGCCAAAAGAAGGCTCTGATTTGCTCCATTCCTATTCTTTTCTGCTTTTATATTTTCGTCACAAAACACAATACAGGAAGGTTTAACCTTCCACTCGATGTAATAAACCTGTGGTTACACCATCGAGTGTGACAAAACCAAGTTCCAAAGCTCCAAAGTCGTTCCAAAGGGAGCGCAGACTAAGTTTTGAAGCTCCAAAGACGTTCCTAAGGGAGCGTAGAGTAAGTTCCGAAGCTCAAAAGGCGTTCCTAATGGAATGCAGAGCTAAGATGCCACCTAAATCAAAGGTGAAGAAGCTCCAAAGTCGTTCCTAAGGGAATGCAGAGCTTAAATGCCACCTAAGTCAAAGGTGAAGAAGCTCCAAAGTCGTTTCTAAGGGGATGCAGAGCTTAGCTCCAAAGTTGTTCCTAAGGGGATGCAGAGCTGAAATACCACCTATGTAAAAGGTGAAGAGACTCCAAAGTCGTTCCTAAGGGGATGCAGAGTCTGGGTGTGTATTCGTGTGGGTTTTTACCTTCAGCATAAACATCATTTTGCATCATGCCATCATATCATATTGCATAGCATCACATCATGCATCATTTTGCATCGCTAAAATGATCTGGAGAAACAAAGAAAAGTTGCTCTTCTTAAAAAATTGATCGGATTATGAAAAAGAATGTTACAGCACAAGACGTGCCTTCGGCAGATATATTGTGCTACATGATGCTAACTTTCGTCAACAGTGGCATAATAAAAATTCTTTTGTTTGCGAAGCATGAAAAGAAGGAAAGGTGTTTTTTCGCCAAAGGCTCAAAAACGGTACGTATGAAGGTTCCATGCATCGCAAAGAGATATATTACATTAATGTACATACAAATACTTGATCTTTGGTTCTTACACAAGACAACAGCCATACACAAGCATTACATTTTTCAGGCATACAAAAATTTAATCTTCCTTTAGCACTTTTTCAGCAGCTTCGTGTAATAGTCTATCGACAACTTCGTCAACGACTTTGTTAGAAATTTTCATTATATCCAAAGCTTCTTTCATAGCCGAGTCGGCTTCAGGATTGTACGGCTCCGGCGGGCACAGTGCTATTGACTGTGCGAGCTTCAGACTGATCCCGAAGGTCACGTTGTTGTTGAGGTCGAAGGTGCCCTTCTGGCTGCTGATCATGATTTGGGGCGGGCGCCATTGGTGGGGGTGGTCGTAATTGAGCCCAAGAAGCTTGAGAGTGACTTGTTGAAGTTGCAGAAGCCGTAGGCTATTGGTTGCTTACGTATTCTGGGATGTATGGAGAGTAGCACGAAGCAGTATGGAGGACCTACTTCACCTGATTCTGTCGTGCCTCGGCTTCAGCAATTTCCTTTTGCTTTTGGATCATGACCTGGCATGTCCTTGTTGTGTGACCCTTGTCCTCGCCATAGAAAAGGCAAAATAACTTCCTGGGATGATTACTAAACCTTGCTCCACTAAAGCTTCTTCTAGTATGGAGGACCTACTTCGGATAATTCTGCCGTGCCTCGGCTTCAGCAATTTCCTTTTGCTTTTGGATCGTGACCTGGCACGTCCTTGTTGTGTGACCCTTGTCCTCACCACAGAAAAGGCAGAACAACTTCCTGGGCTGATTACCGAACCTTCCTCCACTGAAGCTTCTTCCTCCTCTGCCTCTCGCAGCTGGTGGTCTGTAAGAAGTTTGCTGCATGCCCGAAGACTGTGAGCTATGATGACTGCTTTGAGCATTGTTGGCCCTTTCATTGTTGGCATTGGAATTATGGATTGACCTGACATGCTTGGGATGAAGTCATCCTCCGAAGCCCCTATAGTCAAGGGACTTTGGCTCGGGTTGATGACGAAGACCAAATACAACACTGACCGAAAAAGGATAAAGACTATTTAGTCCTTAATGTTTTGTATTATAATTGTAAACGATTGACAAGGTCATAAATGTAATTTTACTTGGGCTGCGTCACGTGCCTATAAATGGATGAATAGTAGCACCGTACTGTTCACGCTGGATTGTATTTACTCTCTCGCATCCTCGACTTCGATCAAGCCAAAGGTATCATTGTAATATTAACATTATTGATATTCATATATATATTTTGGAATGCAAGAATAAATGAATTGTCATGAATATGATTATCATGTTCGTTCCTTCGTATTTCCTTTCGTATATCAATATGATGAAGGTTTATCCTTCTCAACCTTTGTTTGACGAGCATTATACCCTTGAGGAGATAATGCTTCGAAGGACGAAGGTCTTTAATGATTAACAATTGTGTTGCCTTGTTCTTAATTCACAACACTTTTGAACAAGTAACCAACAATGCATTTCCTTCCTTGGAAAATTGGTTACCATTCCTTGTTTACCTGCTATATTTAAACAAGTTTTCTAATGTTTAGTCTACTATATAAAACAAAAGGTTTTGTTTTTAAAAGGAAAAAGGTTATGTTCACATTGGATGGGGATTTTCACAAAGAAAAGACTGATGATGTTGGATCCATCACGAATGTGATGGGTTCAACATTTGAAAAGAAATACCTCTATCAGGTACCAAACTTTTGGGTCTAAGTAATAAAGATGAGACCGGGTGGGTGACTTGCACGAAAAGGAAGTCTTGGTGTAGTGTCTCCGTCTGAGTCGCTTAAGGACCGAGCCAATGTAGGCTTGATGATCGAGGACCTTTTAACTGGTCACATGCCTGGTCATGGGTAAGCTTTGCCTCGGTCGGACCAATACCAGAAAGGCTACCATGCAATGGGAGTGGAGAGATGGCGAGAGTAGCGTGTACCCTCCATGGCAAGAGGCTGGACGGTGGAGTATCTGTCCTCTCGGTTGGCGTGAACCCATTCTGGTCTTGAGAAAACCGGGTGCGAGTTGACATATGCAAGGGTTAAGTGCTACATATGTCATGTGGTTGGAGATCCCTAGCTAGGTATTAATCGATTGGGATCACCGTTACTTCTCGAATATGAAGATTTGGTCACTGACCTACACGTAGCAACAAGTGAACAAAAAGGGGTGATAAAAAGATGGCTAGTATAGGCCAAGTCCTTGATCTACAAATAGAAAGGAATCTAGATGCAGGTAATTACTTAACCTGACAAGTAAAATGAATTCTTAAGGATCCACTCATAGTAAGCTTTTCTGCAACAGAGACTTTGAATCTTGATAAGCTTTACCTTAATTCCCAAAAGCCAGCATATCCTTGAGAGTCATTTTCTTTAGTCGAGTAAGACTTGCGAAAGTACACTCCGTACTCAGGGTTTTCAAACCCATGTCGTTGTAGGTGATGAAACTGCTGAGTTCTGCTGTTTCTATTCCAAGGTTGTCCCAGAACAGGAGGAGGAAAACTAAGAACTACCTGGGGAAGGTGTTTTGCCTTCCTATGATGTAATAAGTTTAAGCACTCAGTACCCGGTTATGTAATAATCAACTCTTTCTATATTTTACTTATGAATATAAATTATGTTACTGTAATCCTTTTCGCTTACTCTGATGATGTGTAATGTCTGCGTTATGGGTAAAGCGCTCTTGGGAGATGTGACGGAGATATAGATAACCAGACCTACCGAGCCATTGAGCGCACCTGCATGACTGTCTGAGGTCCTTGGGACAAGGACATCTGTAGGTGGGCCTAATATCTTGGAAGGTTCCATGACACTGGTTGCCTTCTGTTCATGGGCGCACTGAACAGTCCGGTGCACCACCAAACAGTGAACAGTGCATGGTTTCCTTCCTTTTCTAGTGAAGCCGACCGTTGCCAGCCACGTGGCACACCAAAAAGTCCGGTGCCACCTCCTGACCATTGGCTGAGCAACGTGTCACCCGCTGATCACGCGGCCGACCATTGGCTGGGCGCGCTGCTGGCACACCGGACAATCCGGTGATTTATAGCCGCAACGCCCTCAGGATTTTCCTGGGAGTGGCCTGTTCGCTAGGGAGACAGCCTGGGCACCAGACACTGTCCGGTGCACCACAAGCTGGTGCAAGTTTGGCTGGGCTTAGCCAAACTTCTCCAATCCGATTTCTCTCGATTTTACAAGGTTCCTAGCACTTAGTAGAATAATGTTAGTACCAAAAATAATTTACTAAGGCTAGAATCATACCTTGCTTTTGCATTTGCATCTCTTTAAGCCTTAGCTAAATAAAGTCATAACTCTATGTGTTGGGAATCTAATCACCAAAACATAATAGAAATGGCCCAAGGGCACAGTTCCCTTTCTATCTCCCCCTTTTTGGTGATTTATGCCAACACATCAAAAGCAACTCAAAATGCAACAACATTTTCAAAGATGAGCTAAAGAGTGCAAATTGAAGACCAACTAATCTCACATAGAATTTGGCATATTTGGATCACTTTTTCCACCACTTGGTTTATTTTCACAAAACAAATTTGTATTCCCATCTCTATGTCAAAGGTACTTGTTTTGCCAAATCAAAAGATCTTTCAAGAAAAGTTTTGATCAAATACCAAAAACTCCCCCTTTTTCCATAATCGAATTTCTCCCCCACAAGAGAACTATTTTTGCAATAAGAGAGTTTTGATCAAACACTAAGAACTCTAACACTAAAATTTTGAAATTCACAAGTGGTTGGCTGATCTAGTTGCTTTGGCCTTAATTTCTCCCCCTTTGGCATTAAGCACCAAAACAGAAGAACTATTAGGCCCTTTTAACCCCATTGCCTCACAAAAATTTCAAATAAGACCAAAGGCAATGAGAAAACACAGATAAGAACTTGGGACAAGATGCATTGATACTGGAATGCAGCCGAAGCCCTTTCTTGGTCCAAGTTCACCTTTTCGCTTTCAATGCCATCTTTGAGACTAGATCAATATTACTCAAGAAAACACATTAGTCTCAAAGGATCAAGTTGTAGTACATCCTCCCCCTGAACATGTGCATCATGTGCATAAGGACTTGTGAGGCCCGGAGATGACTTGTACAACTTGAGCACCAAAAATAAGCAAGTAAAGACAGTAATGCTTAAAGTAACATGATCAAAGGCATAAAACACATGTAAGCTATGGATCAATCCAAGTTCCGCGAATCTAAGACATTTAGCTCACTATGCAACCTGCAAAACCTTTTCTTATCTAAAGGCTTGGTGAAGATATCAACTAGCTGGTTCTCGGTGCTAATATGATAAATATTAATATCTCCCCTTTGCTGGTGGTATCTCAGAAAGTGATGCAGGATGTCTATGTGCTTAGTGTGTCTGTGTTCAACAAGATTATCCACCAAGCGGATTGCACTCTCATTATCACATAAAAGTGGGAGTTTGCTCAGATTGCAGCCAAAGTCCCAAAAGGTTTGCCTCATCCAAAGTAGTTGCGCGCAACACTGTCCTGCGGCAACATACTCGACCTTAGCGGTGGATAGGGCAACGGATGTTTGTTTCTTAGAGCTCTAGGACACCAGGGACCTCCCTAGAAACTGACAAGTCCCTGATGTGCTATTCCTATCAATCCTTGAATCTGGCATAGTCGGAATCTGAATATCCAATTAAGTCAAAGGTAGACCCTTTTGGATATCAGATCCCGAAACAAAGGCATAGAAACTAAATATCTAAGGATTCGCTTCACGGCCATAAGATGACATTCCTTGGGGTTGGATTGAAATCTAACACACATGCATACGCTAAGCATTATATCCGCTCAACTAGCACAAAGATAAAGTAAAGAACCTATCATAGACCGGTATGCCTTTTGATCAACGGACTTACCTCCTTTGTCGAGGTCCAAGTGTCTGTCCGTTCCCATCGGCGTCTTAGCAGTCTTTGCATCCTGCATCCCAAACCTCTTGAGTAAGTCTTGAGTGTACTTTGTTTGGGAGATGAAGGTTCCTTCCTTGAGTTGCTTTACTTGGAATCCATGGAAGTAGTTCAACTCGCCCGTCATAGACATCTCGAATTTCTGCATCATTACCCTGCTAAACTCCTCATAAGAATTTTGATTAGTAGAACCAAATATTATGTCATCGGCATATATTTGGCATACAAACAAATCACCATTACAAGTCCTAGTAAACAGAGTAGGATCAGCTTTCCCAACCTTGAAAGCATTAGAAATTAGAAAATCTCTAAGGCATTCATACCATGCTTTTGGAGCTTGCTTAAGTCCATAGAGCGCCTTAGAGAGCTTGTAAACATGGTTGGGATCCATGTCATCCTTGAAGCCAGGGGTTGTTCCACGTATACTTCCTCCTTGATTGGTCCATTGAGGAGGCGCTCTTCACGTCTAATTAAAACAACTTAAAAGAGTGGTGAGCAGCATAGGCCAATAATATGTGTATTGACTCGAGCCTAGCTACAGGAGCAAAAGTCACCTCAAAATCCAAACCTGCGACTTAAGCATAACCTTTTGCCACAAGTCGAGCCTTGTTCCTTGTCACCACCCCGTGCTCATCTTCCTTATTGTAGAATACCCACTTGGTTCCCACAACATTTTGCTTTAGACGTGGCACCAGGCTCCATACTTCATTTCTCTTGAAGTTATTGAGCTCTTCCTACATGGCCAACACCCAGTCCGGATCCTACAAGGCTTCTTCTACCCTGAAAGGCTCAATAGAAGAAACAAACGAGTAATGCTCACAAAAGTTAGCTAAACGTGAGCGAGTAGTTACTCCTTGCTGATGTCACCTAGAATCTGATCCACTGGATGATTCCTTTGGATAGTGGTCCGGACTTGAGTTGGAGGTGCTTGTTGTGCTTCTTCCTCTTTATCCTTTTCTTCATGTGGTCCACCTTGATTCATGCCTTCATCTTGAGGTACCTTTTCCTCATCTTGAGTTCGAGGATGCACCAGTGTTGAGGAAGATGGTTGATCTTGATCTTGTTGTTTGTACGGTCGCACATCACCAATTGCCATAGTTCGCATTGCGGTCATTGGAACCTCATCTTTATCTACATCATCAAGATCAACTTGCTCACTTGGAGAGACATTAGTCTCATCAAATACAACATCACTAGGGATTTCAAGTAAACCCGATGATTTGTTGAAGACTCTATATGCCTTTGTATTTGAATCATACCCTAGTAAAATCCCTTCTATAGCTTTAGGAGCAAATTTTGAATGTCTACCTTTCTTTACCAAAATGTAGCATTTGCTCCCAAATACACGAAAGTAAGAAACATTGGGTTTGTTACCGGCTAGGAGTTCATAGGACATCTTCTTGAGGAGGCGATGAAGATAGAGCCAGTTTATGGCATTGCAAGCTGTATTTATAGCTTCTGACCAAAACTGCTCAGGTGTCTTGTATTCCCCAAGCACTGTTCTCGCCATGTCGATGAGCGTCTCGTTCTTCCTCTCTACTACACCATTTTGCTGTGGTGTGTAGGGAGCGGAGAACTCATGATTGATGCCTTCTTCCTCAAGAAACTCTTCTACTTGAAGAGTCTTAAATCCGGATCCATTGACGCTCCTTATCTTCTTCACCTTTAGCTCATACTCATTTTGAGCTCTCCTTAGGAAGCGTTTTAGAGTACCTTGGTTTACTGTTTTATCCTGCAAAAAGAATACCCAAGTAAAGCGGGAAAAATCATCAACAATAACAAGACCATACTTACATGTTTCGATGCTAAGATAAGCAATGGGCCCAAAGAGATCCATGTGGAGGAGTTCTAGTTGTCTTGACGTTGTCAACACATTTTTGCCTAGATGATTAGTTCCCACTTGCTTCCATGCTTGGCACGCTGCATAAGGTCTATCTTTCTCAAAACAGACATCGGTTAGTCCTAACACATGTTCTCCCTTTAGAAGCTTATGAAGATTCTTCATTCCAACATGTGCTAGACGGCGGTGCCACAGCTAGCCCATATTAGTCATAGCGATTAAACATGCATCTAGATCAGCAGTTTCTTTAGTGAAATCAACTAAGTAAAGCTTGCCGTCTAATACACTTTTAAAAGCTAATGAACCATCACTTCTTCTAAAGACAGATACATCAATATTTGTAAATAAATAGTTATATCCCATTTGATATAATTGACTTATAGAAAGTAAATTGTAACCAAGCGATTCTACTAAGAACACATTAGAAATTGAATGCTCGGTAGTGATGGCTATTTTTCCCAAACCTTTGACCATGCTATGATTCACATCTCCAAAGTTGATCGTACCTTGGGAATCCTTGTTCTTGACGTAGGAGGTGAACATTTTCTTCTCCCCCGTCATGTGGTTTGTGCATCCGCTATCAATAATCCAGCTTGTGCCCCCCAGATGCATAAACCTGCAAAATGATTTAAGCTTGGGTTTTAGGTACCCAATTCTTGTTGAGTCCTACAAGGTTACTCACACAAGATTTTGAAACCCATATGCAAGTGTTGGAGACTTGTTCTCAAATGCTATGAGTTAAGAACAAGGTAACACAAAATATTAAATGTTAATGTCCTTCGTCCTTCGAAGCATTATTTCCTTAGGATATAATGATCTTCAGACGAAGGTTATGAAGGACATACCTTCATCAAGGCGATATATGTTAATATAAGTAGAAGTATACGAAATATAAGAGGCAACACATACAATCATATAACATTATTGATTCATTATCATTATATTATTCTGAAAAGACAGAAACAATATTGAATTACAAAAGGTACCTTCGTCTTGATGGAAGGTAAAAGTACAAGCGTGATGCAAAAGAGAATACAAGTCAGCATGAACAGTACAGGGGTATTGTTCATCTATTTATAGGCACAGGACGCAGCCTGTGAGAAATTACATTCATGCCCTTTACATTTATTATTGACTTATGGACAACTCTATGAGGACTAGATAGCCTTTTCCCCTTTAAGTCGGTTCCTTTTTCCACCATTTAGCCGAAGCTCCCCTGCGCGTAGCTTCGGAGCAACTCCAACCTTCGTCACGATCATGTTTTTTACATCATGCATGCTTTTAGCCCGAGTCCAAAGGTACGTGTTCATATATCACACTTGGAAGATATTGTTAAATCACGTTTTTGAGGACCTTCGGAGGACGAAGGCCCCCAAAAGTAGCCCCTCGTAGTATTAATTTGTTTATGATAGCGAATTCAGACTACGACATGGACGAAGGCCTTAAGCCGAAGGTCCAAAAAAACACCTTCCCTTTGCTAGAATAGCAACAGTCAATGACAGACAGGGCCCCCCAATTTGGGGCGTGCTGAGCGTATAAATAAGAACTCGCACCAACCACATTTGATATGCTGCTTGTGCCACTTGCTTTATTTTCTCAATTTCATAGCTCTTGCTCACTAACGCTTGCTAGTTTCTCAAGCTTTCTGAGCTTTGGTTAAAAAGACGCATTTCCGTCATCTCTGAAGGAGCAATGTCTCAAGACAAGAAGGTTGCTGCTGAGACGAAGCTAACTGAAGAAGAGAAGCTTTTTGAGGAGAAGAAGGCTGTGAATCCTTACATTGCTGGATTTATCGAGTCAATGGCAAAAACAAATACAGAGAAGATTACTAAGGAGATACTAGAGGGCCTGTCTGAAGATACTGGTGACAGTGACAGTTATGATGCGGAAAGTGGGGGCGAAGATTCTGAGGATCGACCCTGGAGACCAAGTCATGCAATTTTCGGAAAATCTACCATCAAGCAAAGTCACCTCGAAAACATGAGGGGAAGGTACTTTCGGGATATGTCTATTATGAGGGCTGGCGGAGACAACAACGTTCCTATGCCTGAGGAGAACAAAGTTGTGATTTTCCGAAGCTTCTTCAAAGCCGAGCTTCGGTTCCCGCTGAGCAGGTTTGTAGTTGAAGTGTTGAAAACCTACCAATTTTTCCTTCATCAGCTGGCCCCCAAAGCCATATTGAGGATGGGAGTCTTCGTCTGGGCCGTAAGAAGCCAAGGGATAGAACCAAGTGCGAAGTGCTTCTACAGCATGCACAAACTTCTGTATGAGACGAAGGCCATGGGTAAGGAACAGTATCACAACAACTTCGATTGTTATGGATTTATTGCCCGTCCCAACGCAAGCCACCCAGTGCCAACATTTCGGAAGAGATGGCCCTGAAATTGGATGGAAGAATGGTTTTATGTGAAGAATGACTTGACAGCGAGGGAGTACATCAAGGAGGTTATTATGCGTCCCATATGGCCCCGCTTCGGCCTCCGGAAGCCGAAGGTTAAAATTGATGAAGCCACCGATACATGTCAGAAGGCATTTGGTACTGTCTGCTTCTTTATTGGTACGAGAGATTTAATTCAAGAGCACATAGCATTCAGAATATGGCCGCTTGTAGATAGCTGGGAGATGCCGAAGGAGACCATCACCAAGTCTAGTGAAGGTGAACTGGTCCGGCTTAAGTATACATTCAAATATGGGGATAAATTCGATGAACCAAACGATGACTGGCTAAAATGCATTGAAGTTACAGGTGATGAACTGCTTGGATCATATTCCAAGGCAGAAGATAATGCATTATCCACAGCCTTCGGAAGTCGGGGAAAGAAGAGATTGAATAGAGTTTTTGACGCTATTGGCTTCGTCTACCCCGGCTACCGCTACCCGCTACAGGGGCAAGGGAAGAGGAAAGCTGCTGCTTTGGCTACCCCGGCTGAACCTGTGCCGAAGGCTGCGGGCAAAAAGATGAAGGTACTTACCCACCGGCCACGTTATATTGAACCGGCTGTGGTGCCTGAGTTTGGCGGGGAGGCCTCTTCAGCTGCTGAATTAAGAGAACATGTTCCTCCCATGCAGAGGACTGAAGAGCCGGTTATAATGTCGAAGGCACCTTCGGTTGAGTTAGTTGAAATGAAGGTTGATAAAGATAAAGCTGAAAGATCAAAAACTAAAGAAGTATCAAAGATGCTAGGGATTTTAAGTCCTTCAACAGAAGCGACAGCGCTGAAGGCAGAAAAGAGTTCTGCCACAACTCCTAAGAGAAGGAGGATGGTAAATGTATTGGATATTTTGGAAACTACCGATTCCATAAGCCTCGCTCCCACAGGGAAGGTTGCCGAAGCTGACAAAATGCAACCCAAAGCTGATACTAAGCAAATAGAAGTTGACGCTACAATAACCTAGGTTGAAACCGAGGCTGGGCCTTCAGATCCCGCTGAGAAAAAGCCTGTGGAATTTGAAGAAAAGGCAATAGAAGAAAAGGCCACAGAGCAAATTTTGTTTGAAAAGGTTGCAACTCCTGCTCCCGAAGCTTTGAAAGAGAGCATTGATTACATCATCCGCCATGCTTCAGGAAAGGGACTTTCTCAGGAAGAAGAACGAGAAGCTCAACATTATGCCCAAAAATTGAAATACCCAAAGGGGGCATTAGTGTTCAATGGCAGTGGGGAAGAAGATTTTTTGCACTGTCTCCCGGATAGTAAAGAGATATCTGTCTGCCGGGAGATAGGTAGAAGCTTCGGATTTCTGAAGCTAGAAGATGGCCTTTCAATATTATCAAAGGATGAATTGGCTGACAGTTTAGGGTATAATAGCATAAAGGTATAAAAGTCAATTTTATATTTGAAAATGGAATATTTCATTGGTTTATACTTAATCTTGTCCTCCTCTTCCAGGGCTTAATCCTTAGCAATGCCCTTAGAGAATAGAAAAACATTGAAGATGAAGGGTATACAATGGCTCTGAACAACCTTCGTTCAGAGGTGATCGAATTAAGGAACGAAGGCCTTGAAAAAGACAAAATATTGATTTCATTGGTAAACAAAGTGAAAGAAGATGAAGCTAGTTCCAAAGCTCAAGTCGAGATTCAAAAGAATGAGATCGAAGACCTTCGGAAACAATTGGCAGAGGCCAAAGAAAAATGCGCTCTCGCAGAAGCTAACCGAGAGGCCAGCAAATATTGGAAAAACTATTTAGAAAAAATAGTTGAAGAACTTCGCGCATCCAAGGAAAGATGTTTTGAAAAATCTTTGGGCTGCGTGGAGAAGATAAAGGTTAGCTTCGCCAACGTGGGCGCCTATTCAAACGAAGATAACTTCATACGAGGCGACCCTAAGGGTGTTATCGAGTGGATAAGCGGAGAGGCCAAAGCTTTTGAAGAAATTTTAAGTGATTGCGGGGATGTCTGCGCGTTCTCTGGTGCGAGAGGAATTTCAGCCATCTTGGAGAAGGCGGGTAGCCCTCATGTCAAAAACCTGGCCTAGGCCGAAGCTGCCTTCTCCGTGGATGACACAAAGGATCCCTCAGCCGAAGCAAGTTTAATAGGCAGAAAATTCTATACTGATATCTGAGCAAATGGCGGCCAAGAAATGGCTCACGAAATAATGAAGAAAAGCGAAAAAGATATTCACGACGCTCGAGAAGCAGCGAAAAAAGCTGAGGAAGCTGCAGAACGCGAGAGACAGATAGGTATTGTTTTGTGGCCTTTAGCTTCGTTGTTTGTTTTCGTGATTTCGAACTGATTAATTTTTTCTACCGCAGCTGAATTATCTCCTCCACCGGAGCCGTTCGACCCCCTGGCCGACCCAGAAACGAAGAAAGCAATAGAAATCATTAATATAGCCAAATCTATTGTTGACGAAGTTGTTAACAAGTTGTTGAATGAAATTGCGGAAAAGGTCCTAAAAGAGGACTAATACTTATAGTAAGAAAATTTTTAGACGATCAATGTAGCTTTGCTGTATCAAGACTGTAATATTTGATGTGCATATTTTTGAATCTAATGTGTAAATTATTTGTAATTCAGTTCTTTGAGATGCATGAAACTTTATATACATACCGTTTTTGAGCCTTCGGCGAAAAAACACCTTCCTTCTTTTCATGCTTCACAAAGAAGAAAATCTGTGCTTTGTGAAAATATCCATGCTTCGTAAAAACCTCCCAGCTTCGTAAACAAAGGATCCCTTCTTTTGCAATAGAGCTGAAGAAGCTGTATTTCTCAGCTAACTTTGTGCCTTAGCACATTTTCATTTTTTATAAAGCAGTCTCCGAAGGTTGACTTCGTATTCAATTCGTGTCATCAGTGCAATATGATGTATGATGTGATGCTATGCGGGATGATGTGACGATATGATGTGAATGATGCTAATGCCGAAGATACGCACCCACACACCCACACTGGAACACACCATCTTTGTGTCCCCTTAGGAACGATCGAAATCTCTTTGCCGTTTATTTTTCAGTGTAAGTTCTGCATCCCCTTAGTAACGTCTTTTTGAACTTCTTCGCCTTCTATTTCGGCGGTATCATCGTTGACTTTTCGGTGTAAGTTCTGCATTCCCTTAGGAACGTCTTTTGAACTTCTTTGCCTTATATTTCGGCGGTATTTGGCTCTGCATTCCTTTTGGAACGACTTTTGAGCAGAAAACTTACACTGCGCTCCCTTAGGAACGACTTTTGTAGCTTTAGCAACACTTACGCTGCGCTCCTTTAGGAACGGCTTTTTGTAGCTTCGGCAAAACTTTGGCTGCGATTTTTAGCTCTGCATTCCCTTAGTAACGTCTTTTGAGCTTCAGCAATTTTTGAGCTTCGTAAATATTTGAAGAAGATATATTTCATTCTGATAAAAGTGAAACTATTACAAGAAATTTAAACTAGTTCTGTATTGTTTGTTCCATATTGAAAAACAAAATAACATAGAACATAAAAGTACTTCAGGGGTAGGATATCGCTCAATAAATGTGCTTTGATTCTGGCACAGTACTATTGACTGTGCGAGCCTCGGATTCCTCCCTGACTTCACGTTACTGCTGAGGGTACTGGCGCCCTTCTGGCTGGCCTCGAGAGTAAGTCGGCTGTAGTGATGGTGGGGGTGGGAGTTGTGGCCAGGAAGCCTGTGAATGGCTAGCCGAAGCAACAGAAGTTGCAGGATGATTACCCACATATTCTGGTATGTAGGGGGAGTAGCACGAAGCAGTGTGCAAGACCTGCTTCGGCTGATTCTGCCTAGCTTCGGCTTTGGCGATCTCCTTCTGCTTTTGAATGGTGATTCGACACATTCTTGTAGTGTGGCCCTTGTCTTCACCATAGAATAAGCAATAAATTTTCCTGGGCTGATCCCCAAATCTTCCTCCGAAGCCCTTGGCACCTCTGCCCCTTGGAGCTAGCGGCCTGAAGGAGCTTTGCTGTTGCCCCGAAGATTGTGAGGTGTATTGTGATCTCTGGGGCTGGCTTCCCTTGTCATCGCTCTGGCCGGAGCTATGGATCGACCTGACGTGCCTCGGGTCGATTCTTCCTCCGAAGCCCCTGGTCATTTTCAAAAATCTGTAAGCTTCCTCCCTTCTTTGGTGGAAGTTATTGTCAGCCCGGATGTACTCATCCATCTTCTAAAGCAGCTTCTCCGGAGTTTGTGGGGGCTTCCTGGCAAAGTACTGAGCAGTAGGTCCTGGCCTAAGACCTTTGATCATGGCTTTGATGAAAATTTCATTGGGTACTGTAGGTGCTTGTGCCCTCAAACGCAAGAATCTTCGTACATATGCCTGATGGTATTCTTCGTGGTCTTGCGTGCATTGGAACAGAGCCTAAGCTGTGACCAGCTTCGTTTGAAAGCCTTGGAAGCTGGTAACCAACATGTCCTTAAGCTTCTGCCATGACATGATAGTCCCTAGCCAAAGAGAAGAATACCATGTTTGGGCTACATTTCGGACTGCCATGACGAAGGACTTCGCCATAACTGTAGTATTGCCTCCATACGAAGATATAGTTGCTTTGTAGCTCATCAGAAACTGCTTTGGATTTGAATGCCCGTCATACATGGGAAGCTGAGGTGGCTTGTATTATGGGGGCCATAGTGTAGCCTGCAATTCTGCTACCATAGGAGAAGCATCATCAAAAGTAAAGGTATCATGATTAAAATCATCATACCATCCATCTTCATTGAACAAGCCTTCTTGACGAAGCTCCCTGTGTTGGGGCCTTCGATCTTGTTCATCTTGAGCAAGAGGACGCACTTCTTCAGTAGCTTCGTCGATCTTCCTTTGAAGATCAGCCAGCCACGCCATCTTCTCCTTCTTCCTTTGTACTTGCTGATGGATTATTTCCATGTCCCTGATCTCTTGGTCCAACTCCTCCTCCTGGAGCGTTGGACTGGTGGCTTTCATCTTCTGGCTTCGAGCCTCTCGAAGAGAAAGAGTTTCCTAGTTTGGGTCCAATGGCTGCAGTGCAGCAGTCCCTATTGCTAAAGCTTTGTTTGGCGGCATGACGAAGGTTAGTGCTTGCCGAAGGTGGTCGAAAGAGTTCACCGGAGGTGGGCGCCAATGTTGGAGACTTGTTCTCAAATGCTATGAGTTAAGAACAAGGAAACACAAAATATTAAATGTTAATGTCCTTCGTCCTTCAAAGCATTATTTCCTTAGGATGTAATGATCTTCAGACGAAGGTTATGAAGGACATACCTTCATCAATGCGATATATGTTAATATAAGTAGAAGTATACGAAATATAAGAGGCAACACATACAATCATATAACATTATTGATTCATTATCATTATATTATTCTGAAAAGACAGAAACAATATTGAATTACAAAAGGTACCTTCGGCTTGATGGAAGGTAAAAGTACAAGCGTGACGCAAAAGAGGATACAAGTCAGTGTGAACAGTACGGGGGTACTATTCATCTATTTATAGGCACAGGACGTAGCCTGTGAGAAATTACATTCATGCCCTTTACATTTATTATTGACTTATGGACAACTCTATGAGGACTAGATAGCCTTTTCCCCTTTAAGTCGGTTTCTTTTTCCACCATTTAGCCGAAGCTCCCCTGCATGTAGCTTCGGAGCAACTCCAACCTTCGTCACGATCATGTTTTTTACATCATGCATGCTTTTAGCCCGAGTCCGAATGTACTTGTTCATATATCACACTTGGAAGATATTGTTAAATCACGTTTTTGAGGACCTTCGGAGGACGAAGGCCCCCAACAAAAGTTTTGAATCTCTTGCAGTTAGGCCTCAAATTTCTAGCAACTACTTTATCATTTTTGCACATAAGCATAAATGAAGCATCATGAGTATGATAAAGCATAGTTGGACTACTTGATGCATTTCTAGGTGCATGAGAAACAACATGGTGAACATGGCGCCTAGATCTATTCCTACCATGAGCATACGAGGAGCTAGATGATGCAAACATGCCATGTGAATCAAAAACAACATCATGACATACAGGTAAAACAACATGACTATAACAACCATCATGATGAGCAATGTTACAGGCATTCTTAACATGGGCATACAAATAAGCATGATTCTTTCTATCATGAGAAGAACGAGAGCTACTATCCATAGGAGCCTTCCCTTTCTCCATGATGAGATTGGAAGTCCTTTGGCTTGTTAAGTTCTTGAGTCCCTTTTGGAAATCAAGTCCATCCTTAATGGAGGGATGTCTACCAATGGTATAGGCATCCCTAGCAAATTTTAACTTTTCATAATCATTCTTGCAAATTTTAAGTTGGCCATTAAGATTTGCAACCTCATCATTCAACTTAAGAATAGTGGCAGCATGAGTATTGCAAGCATCAATATTGACATCTTTACATCTATTGTGAACAGAAATTTGCTCCATAGTTGAACTAGCAACATTTACTTGTTCTAGCTTAGCGTTTAAATCAGCATTTAAACTCTTAAGACTAGAATAGAATCATTACAAGAAGATAATTCAGAAGAAAGAAGTTCATTTCTCTTAACTTCTAAAGCAAGAGATTTTTCAGCAATAACAAGTTTGTCATGTTCTTCATAAAGAATGTCTTCTTGTTTTTCTAGCAACCTATCTTTCTCATTAAGGGCATCAATTTATTCATTGATTTTATCTACTTTAGTTCTATCTAAACCATTAAATAGGTCATTATAGTCTACTACCTCATTATTCGATTCCTAATCACTGTTGTGTACTTGGGGTATCTCGTGTACGTACCTTCTTCTCCTTAGCCATGAGGCATGTGTGATGTTTATTGGGGAAGAGGGAGGATTTGTCGAAGGCTGAAGCAGCAAGTCCCTCATCATCAGTGTCAAATGAAGAGCAGTCTGAGTCCCACTCCTTGCCAATGTGTGCCTCGCCCTTCGCCTTCCTTTAGTTCTTCTTCTTCTCCTTCCATTTCTTTTCTTGTCTCTGGTCATTTTCATTATCGGGACATTGTTCAATAAAATGACCGGACTTACCACATTTGAAGCAGGAGCGCTTTCCCCTTGATTTGTTCTTGTTTGGGTATTCTTTGCCTCCCTTCAATGCAGTCTTGAAATGCTTGATTACAAGCACCATTTCGTCCTCATTTAGCCTGACAGCCTCAACTTGTGCCACCTTGTTAGGTAGCGCCTCCTTGCCGTTTGTTGCTTTGAGACCAATGGGCTGTGACTCGTAAAGAGGAAACGGTCCATTTGCAATATCATCCAGATACCTTGCTTCTTTTACCATCATGCGCCCGCTTACAAATTTTCCGAGAATTTCCTCGGGTGTCATCTTGGTGTACCTGGGATTCTCACGAATAAGGTTTACAAGATGAGGATCAATAGTTGTAAATGACCTTAGCATGAGTCGAACGATGTCATGATCCATCCATCTTGTGCTCCCATAGCTTCGGATCTTGTTCACCAGGGTCTTGAGCCTGTTGTAGGTTTTGATTGGCTCCTCTCCCTGTTTCATGGCAAACCTTCCTAGTTCTCCTTCCACCAGTTCCATCTTTGTGATCATGGTGGCGTCGTTACCCTCGTGAGAGATTTTGACGGTATCCCATATTTGCTTGGCATTGTCCAAGTCATTGACTTTATTGTACTCATCGCTGCATAGAGATGCTAACAACACAGTAGTAACCTAGGCATTCTTATGAATTTGTTCATTAATAAATACGGGATTATCGCTACTATCAAAATGCATTCCATTTTCCACTATTTCCAAAATGCTAGGATGGAGAGAGAATAAATGATATGCATTTTATGACTCCAAAAAGAATAGTTGTCTCCATCAAAGTGGGGGGGGGTTTACCGAGTGGACTAGACAATAAATGAGCATTTGAATTGTACAACATACAAGAATAACGAATGAATAACTTTGATTAACCGTTTTCTTTTTCGTGGACGAGTTGTCGTCGTCGTCCCTTGGTGAAGAAGAGGAGGCATCGCTGTCGTAGTAGATGATCTTCTTGATGTGCCTCTTCTTCCCATCTTTCTTCTTGTTATTTGAGCCTGAGTCGGTGGGCTTGTCACCTTTAGGCTCATCAACATATAGAGTCTCCTTCTCTTTGTCATTGAACACCATCCCCTTGCCTTTAGGATCTATCTCTTTGGCCGGTTAGTCCCTGAATGAAGAGTACGACTTTGGTACCAATTGAGAGCACCTAGAGGGGGATGAATAGGTGATCCTGCAATAATTAACTCTAAACAATGTAAACTTGGTTTATAATAAATGTTAGTAGAATAAAAAATTGTAACACCCCATCCAATCTCAGGACCAGTGGTACTTACTCCTGGCAGCTCTCTGGGATCATATATCGTCCCCACAGACCAAGGTCTTTTGTGCACACTTTGTCCTCACTCATGCGCACCCAAGGAAACTTCCCTGTCGGTCACCCATCCCAAATTGCTCAAAGCCAAGCACGCTTAACTTGGAGGTTCTTTCGAGATAGGCTTCCAAAAAAGAAGATACACCTTGTTGGTATGGATACTCTATTAATTCCATTAAGCCTTGGGCCAGGATATCACAATCCACCCCCTTAGAAGACCGACATCCTCGTCAATGAACCCAAATCCAGGAACCTCCCCTCTTAGCCACGTCTGTGTGTCTAGTGTCATCATATGCCATGACATGTGACCACTCTGGGCCCACATGCGCCATGCGCCATATACCCGAACCCCCTAACCCACACACGCCCATGAAACCGCGAGGGTTGTCTCTGATACCACTTGTAACACCCCGTCCAATCCCTGGATCGGTGGTACTTCCTCCTAGCAACTCTCTAGGATCATATATTGTCCCCACCGACCAACACGGGTCTTTTGTGCACACTTTGTCCTCACTCATGCACACCCGAGAAAACTTCCCGGTCGGTCACCATCCCAAATTGCTCTAAGCCAAGCACGCTTAACTTGGAGGTTCTTTCGAGATAGGCTTCCGAAAAAGAAGATGTACCTTGTTGGTATGGATACTCTATTAATTTTATTAAGCCTTGGGCCAAGATATCACCATCCCAGGGGCAAGGATATCACAAAAACCTTGTCGATATGAGTAGATGTAGGAGGAAGAGGAGAACTCTAAGGAAGAAGACAATCGCAATCAAAGAATGCACAAGAGACACGGTGATTTTATCTCGTGGTATGGCCAATGCCTACTCTACATTGTGGTGACCTCCTTCAGTCAAGGGTTGCACTCAACCCTTGTAAACTGATCCAAAGATCGAACTTGAGTACCACCGGATAGTGAACAGTGCGTGATTTCTTTCCTTTTCTAGCGAAGGCGGCCGTTGCGAGCCATAGTCCACGTGGCACACCGGATAGTCCGGTGGCACACTAGATAGTCCGGTGCTGCCTTCTGACTGTTGGTTGAGCCACGTGTCACCCGCTGATCGCACGGTCGACCGTTGGCTAGGCGTGTGACTGGCACACTGGATAGTCCGGTGCACACCAGACAGTCCGGTGAATTACAGCCACAGTGCCCTCAGTATTTTCCCGAGAGCGGCCTATTCGCTAGGGCGCCAGCCTGGGCACTGGACAGTTCGGTGTACCGCAGGCTGGTGCAAGTTTGGCTGGGCTTAGCCAAACTTCTCCAATCCGATTTCTCTCGATTTGACAAGGTTCCTAGCACTTAGTAGAATAATGTTAGTACCAAAAACAATTTACTAAGGATAGAACCATACCTTGCTTTTGCATTTGCATCTCTTTAAGCCTTAGCTAAATAAAGTCATAACTCTATGTGTTGGGCATCTAATCACCAAAACATCAAAGTGAGGGGGTTTACCGAGTGGAATATATAATAAATGTGCATTTGAAGAAGAGGAGGCATCGTTGTCGTTGTAGATTATCTTCTTGATACGCCTCTTCTTCTTTCCATCTTTCTTCTTGTTGTTTGAGCCTGAGTTGGTGGGCTTGTCACCTATTGGCTCATCAACATAGAGAGTCTCCTTCTCCTTGTCATTGGTCACCATCCCCTTGCCTTTAGGATCCATCTCTTCAGGCGGTTAGTCCCTGAATGAAGAGTACTGCTTTGATGCCAATTGATAGCACCCAGAGGGGGTTGAATAGGCGATCCTATAAAAAACAGCTCAACAAAACAAACTTGGACTAATATTGGATTAGTGAAAGCTAAGGCCAAGTTCGAGTGAGGAGTATGAGCAGAGTAAACTTCTTCACTTAATTGCTCTTCATAAGGTGAGTATTAAACTTAGAGGAATTATGTAAGTGAAGTGAATGGAGATAGAGAGAGAGAATCGCACAGGAATAAAGACATGTGACACAACAATTTTTATCTTGTGGTTTGGTCAAGTAGAATAATTGCCTACTCCACGTTGTGGCGTTCCAATGGACGAGGGTTACACTCAACCCCTTTCATGTGATCCAAAGATCAACTTGAATACCACGATTCTCTTTATCTCAACAATATCCCGTTGTGAGGAATCTCCACAATTTGGAGTCTCTCACGCCTTACACAAATGATCTCAAATGAACACCAAAGTAAGGGGGTTAGAAACACACACAAGAGCGAGAGTTGCAGCAACAACACGCACACAAGACAAGAATGAGCACACGAAATAGCACATCGGAGTTACAACTCAAAGAAGTGCTCGAATCTCTATCATAATGAACCAAATGCGTATTTGCAAAGTCTCGACGTTGTAGAATGCTCAAATGGTGCTTGGTGTTCAGCTCCATGCGCCTAGGGGTCCCTTTTATAGCCCCAAGGGAGCTAGGAGTCGTTGGAGCTCCATTTGGATGGTCCTGGTTGCCTTCTGTCCGCAGGTGCACCGGACGGTGAACAGTCCACGCACTTGGTGCTGCAGAGAATCTGTTGATTTGCTAGTTTCCGATTCTAGGGGCACCAGACTATCCGGTGTGGGGCACCGAACTGTCCGGTGCGCCACATGACCGTTGGCCCCTGACCGGCGTGGCAGCTAGCCATTGGCGGCTGACACACCGGACTGTCCAGCGCCTCGCGTAGACGGTCCGGTGAATTATAGCCAACGCAGGCTGAAATTCACGAGAGCGCCCAGTTGGCTGGACCATGCACCAGACTGTCCGGTGGGTGGCACCGGACTGTCTGGTGCTATGCAGTCCAACACCTTTTCTCTCTTTCTTCCTTTGTCTTCTTTTGCTTCTTTTGGACTTGACTTTACTAAGTCTCTGTCACTTAGACAAACATGATTAGCACACAAATCAATTGACTAAGTATCTAGAGCATACCTTTTTGCTTGATCCATATAGATTTGTACTAAGTCCTCTTTCGAGCTCAGTTTGCTTCAAATACTTTTGCTTAACATCGTATTAGTTCAAACATAATGTGTTGTGCATCTAATCACCAAAACAATATAGAAATGGCCCAAGGGCACATTTCCCTTTCAAGAGTCCTGCTGCTCTCGCTCCTCGCGCCGGCGTTCCTGCTCCTCATGCAGGCAGCGGTGCAGTCTCTCTAGGTGGCTCGACTGTCCTGTCATCGTACGGTGCAGTGGATGCTCCACAAGGCGAGAGGGCAGGAAAGGGATAACCAAGTTACGTGCAGTGCATCTAAGACGAGACATCTACAAAAGATGTCGTAAGCACAAGAGAGAGAACAAAACTATATGAATAGCAAGTAAACCAAAAGCAAAGTGAGATAAAATTTTTGTAAGGTGAGTATATATATAGGTAATATAACATAGAATTGGTCAAGACAACAAACTTTTGAAGTGACATCAAAGGTCAAGGTGGGAATAAGGGTATATTGTCCTTACGACAACCTGAAAGTCGCCTAGAGGGGGGTGGATAGGCGGAACCTGAAAATTAAAACTTTATCCCCCAACTAGATCCCTTGATTAGTGGTTAGAACAAGATATACAATTATCGGAGTATAAAAACTATGTCCTTGCTTGAAAAGAGTATTGCTTTCAAATAATGCAGAATTGGTAAGACAATACAACTAATAAGTCTATGAGAATAAAGCAAGAAGGCTTAAATGAGAAGAGCAATAAGTCATGTTGTTTCTTGCGAAGTATTGCTTCACTAAATGAGAATTTAACTTGTAGCAACACCAAATGATATTAGCAAATAATAGCACGAGAAAACTTAGAGTAAGGGAAAGCAAACAAATCACAAGCAATAAACACAGATGACACGGGTGATCTATTTTACCGAGGTTCGGCCCTCGAAGGCCTAGTCCCCGTTGAGGAGTCCACTAAGGACGGGTCTTTTTCAACCCTTTCCCTCTCTCCACCGATCACACAAGGATCGGCGAGCTCTTCTTCTTCTCAATGATCACTCTCGATCCCGCAAGGACCACCACACTCTTTGGTGTCTCTTGCTAGCTTTTACAAGCCTCCAAAACTTTGGAGGAAGTTCAATGGGAGTCAAAACTCCACGCGCAAATGAACACAAAGATGAAGCACACACTATCTTTCAATGAATCTCACAAGGCACTAGTGCTAAACTCAAATGAGTAGCTCTCTTTTGCTTGCTCTCTCTTTTGTGGCACTTGTGTTGGTTGTAGTGGTCTAAATCTTGTGTATAGGATGGATCAATGAATAGAAGTGGTTGGGAGGGCTTGAGTACGTCACCTAGATGACTTGGAATGTTGCTTGGGCTCCCACCCCTTGAAGTGGCCGGTTGGGGTGGTATTTATAGCCACCAACCAAATTGTAGCCGTTGGAGAAGTCTGCTGGCGATGGGCGCACCGGACAGTCCGGTGCGCCACCGGACAGTGTCCGGTGAGCCGCCATGTCAGCCTGTTGGTCAGGGTTGGAGCTGGTCGACCGTTGGAGGCTTTGTCCTCATGTGGCACCGGACAGTCCAGTGACGCACCGGACAGTCCGGTGCCCCTCTGACTTGCTGCTCTGACATCTGAAATCCACTGTTCACTTTGCAGAGTCGACCGTTGCGCGCAGATAGCCGTTGCTCCACTGGTGCACCGGACAGTCCGGTGAATTATAGCGGAGGTGCGCCTAGGAAACCCGAAGGTGAAGAGTTTGAAGTCGTTCTTCCCTGGTGCACCGGACACTGTCCGGTGGTGCACCGGACACTGTCCGGTGCGCCAGATCAGGGAGCACTTCGGTTTCCTTTTGCTCCTTTCTTTTGAACCCTGGGTTGTTCTTTTTATTGGTTTGTGTTGAACCTTTGGCACCTGTAGAATGTATAATCTAGAGCAAACTAGTTAGTCCAATTATTTGTGTTGGGCATTCAACCACCAAAAACATTTAGGAAAAGATTTAAAGCCTATTTCCCTTTCAATCTCCCCCTTTTTGGTGATTGATGCCAACACAAACCAAAGCAAATATATAAGTGCATAATTGAACTAGTTTGCTTAAGTTAAGTGCAAAGATTGCTTGGAATTAAACCAATATGCATTTCATAAGATAGGCATCGTTGCTTTCTTCAAATACAACATTTTGGACCACGATTGCACCACAGGTTTTGTTTTTGCAAATACTTTTGTAAATTCTTTTCAAAGTTCTTTTGCAAATAGTCAAAGGCAAATGACTAAGATTTTGAGAAGCATTTTCAAGATTTGAATATTTCTCCCCCTGTTTCAAATGCTTTTTCCTTTGACTAAACCAAAACTCCCCTTCAATAAAATTCTCCTCTTAGTGTTCAAGAGGGTTTTAAGATACCAATTTTTGAAGGTGCTACTTTCTCCCCTTTTTGAACACAATAAGATACCAATTTGAAAATCATGAGTTTTAAAATTAGGTGGTGGTGCAGTCGTCCTTTTGCTTTGGGCTAATACTTTCTCCCCCTTTGGCATGAATCGCCAAAAACGGATACTTAGAGTGAAATATAAGCCCTTTTATAAGAGTTCTCCCCCTTTGGCAAACAATATATGAGAGAAAGATTGTACCAATGAGGAGAGACAGTGTGGAGTGATGGCGAAGGGTAGATAGTACCGATAGAGTTGAGTGGAAGCCTTGTCTTCGCCGAAGACTCCATTTCCCTTTCAATCTACGACTTAGCATAGAGATCACTCGAAAGCACATTAGTCATAGATATAAAGAGATATGATCAAGAGATATGTCAATTAAGAATGATCATAGATCTATATAATATAGATTGCTCCCCCAAAATATGTGCCTTGATAGGAATACATATTTGGGCCTTGAAATGCCAATTGCACATAATGAGGTTAAAGAGAACATATCTATACCATACAGAATGTGAAGTGCATTGTGTCATAGTATAAGTGTGATGCTCATGACAGTTTATGCACTTATGAAAGAATGTTATAAATATCTTAAGCATTTTCCCTTAAGGATTTCAAAGAGGCTTAAGGACCATCCACCTTTGGGACAAAGGCAGCTTATCCTCGTTACAAGGTTAAGCTTTAAGCTCTTTGACAATAAAATTACTTCACCCAGTTTTAACAAAGATGCATAAATGCGGGAATGAAATATTTGAGAGGTTAAACTAGGTATGAAGCAGGGAAAAAATGCAAAGGACATGCTTTCTCTTCCTTTTATAAAAGATATGCAAAGAATGTTTATAAGAGGAAGATTTAGGTACATGTTTGAATGAAAGGAAGTAGTTTTACCCTTTTTGTACCTTTACTTGGAGACGCTCTCTTCATTGTGCTTTGTCCTTAGTCTTGTTTGCTTAAGACCTATACTCAATGACAATGAATGAAAATATTTTGCACAAGAGAGAGTTCTTACAACTAGTGATTCTTTTCTGATTCATGGTAAGCATATACCAAGTGGATCACCAATTGTATAAATGAATCATGAATTCTCCTTCTAACTTAGTGCATATCAAGAGAGATATTGATTGAAAGAATATGAGGCACTAAGAGGCATAAGAGTTAATTGAAGTTATTCAAACAACAGATGTGATCAAAAAGAACAACATACGCATTAGATTATCAATTAAGCTTAGAGTAGGAGAATCCAGCAAATATGCTACTTTAGAGTGAAAGATGAGAATTGGAAAATAGTAGAATACTTCATGAGAAACTCATTCTCATGCAAGAGGCTATATGAAGTTACTAAGATAAAGTAATAGTCTCAACATAATCAAGATATAGAAGGAGGCTCCCCCTAAAGATATGCATCAAGTATTTGAGTGAGATGAATAGATGCATTTAATTTAGAGATGTGTAGGGAGAAGCATTATACATCTTGATCAAGGCTTATAAGATTTGCAATAGACAACTTATGCCTGATATTCTCATAATGAAAAGGATTTAGAATACTCACAACCACACCATTGATTGTTTTGTAGATCTTACTATCCAAGTAGGTGGTGTTGTTCTTGATGTCCTCCTTATTCATTTGAGAGTCCTCCCTTTGTAGTTGTTCCTTTTTCCTTTCAAACTTTGCTTGTACCTTTCTTTTTTCGGGTGAAGAGCAACCTATGAGGCTTGTGCACTTTCTCTTTTGTAGATATTCATAAGTAGGCTCAAGAGATACTTTGTTAGTAACACAAGCACTAGTTTCCATTTTTGTAATCATTTTTAATAAGGAATGAAAAGCTAGATTACTAAAACATGGAAACTTCATAGCATGAACTAGATTATCCATAGATGATGTTATGCTTAATTTTAACTCATAAAATAAGCATAAGTAATCCTTTAAGATTACGGGTATAAATCTAATTCATGATATGGAAAGCGATAAATGTGAAAGAATCAAATCCAATTTAAGCAAGTAGAAGTACATCATAAATCATTGGATTGATTTTTCTTTTCATGTTAGATTACATGCTTTTCCAAAGAGAAACCTATTCTCTACAAGTGAGACTACTTGGGTTACTTAGATAAAATCATTAGTCTCACTATTCTAGTTATAGAGAGAGTTTTCCTTTTATAAGTGTCCTAAGGATTTGAATTCCTTACATGACACCTTATTCTTTTAAGAACTTGAAATATCTCTCTATATCTAGAATCATGGCAATAATAGAATGACTAGCGAAAAACATGCCAAGAAACTTGCAATAATTTAAAGCATGTAGATTGCATAGGATGGAAATGATGAGTATGCAATCTACCATATGAGAGGAAATTCTTCAAGGAATGGTGACGTAATTTAAAGGCATTTTAAGTGCTTCCTATTTCTATGTGACTACACAAGACACATGATATCTTTAAGATAATTGCACTTAAAAACATAGATGTTACCATCCTTTGACTTTCCTCCATGTTGTAGGCCTTGATTTTTCCGTGTAGAATAATTCTTTATTTCCTACAACATCAATATCTTTCTCGAGATGATATGAGTTTAAGACATAGTAATTTGAAAAATAACCTTGGGTCAATCTTGAATATGTAGATCATTGGAGATTGATAGCTTGAGTTGATAAGAATTGAAATAACTCTATCAAGCACCCCGAAGCTTCATATCATCTCCTTCTCCTACAAAGCTTGTCAAGCATATTTTGGTACCCATCTCTTGATGGGTCCATCAAGGTTAGTCAACAAAGATCTAGGAACCCAAACGTCCTTTGTGTTAGCACTAGGTAAACTCATTACCTTACTAGCACAAGTTGCAATTTTGCGTTGCCTAGTGTCATGAGAATTAATTGACAAGCTAGGAGTAGGAGATTTACCTAAGGGACAATCCTTGCATTGATGTCCCTTCTTTCGGCATATGTAGCATAGGCGATCTTCAACTCTTGAAGATTTCTTACTTCCTTGTTTCTTGCTTGCTACATGGTTAGTGAATGTTTTCTTTTCTAACCCTATGCCTCTTTGTTTTAAATGGGGACAAGACTTAATTAAGTGTCCTTTCATTGAGCATTTAAAACAAAGTCTATCATCCTTGTTAATAATCAAGCCATTTTTAATGTAGGGACATGACCTAATTAGGTGCCCCTTTTCAAAGCATTCACTACTCCTCTTATTTCTCTTAGTGTGAAGGGTGGCTTGATCATTACCTTGGATGTTACCTTTTGTGGAGGCGTGGTTGAGGCTTTTGGAGGAGGTATTGAATTTCATCTTTTGTTTCTTCCTCTTGGCAATCCTCAAATCCTTGACATTTTCTTCAAGGGATGTAGTGCATGCCACGGTTGTTCCCGTGTCAAGCTTCTTCACCATGTGATCACGGTTATCTTGAGAAGGTTGAGCAATGCTCTTCCCTTTAAGTTGTGTCAAGCTCATCTTTAGCCTCTCATTTTCTTCTTTGAGCTTTTGATATGTATCATCTTTTGTTCCTGCAATTTTTAGCTCAAAAGAAGATTTGCTTGTCGACGGACAACAAGCATTAGCACATGGTAATATAGATTCAATTTGAATACATGTGCATAGGTGAGGTTGTTGGGATTTTAAGTTTTCTAATACAACCTCATGAGCAATATTTAATATGATATGATCATCCATAAGATTTTCATGAGAACATAGAAGCATATCATATTTTTCTTGAAAAGCTAGATTTTCAACTTTTAGCTTTTCTACTTGATCCTTAAGCAAGGTATTCTTATTTACTAATTGAGCGATACAATGTAAAGCGTTATCTTGCTCAATTGAAATAGTTTCATACCTTTGGACCAAATCAACATGAGAGCACTTTAGCTCCTCATGTTCTTTAGTCAACTCGTCAAAGCATTGCATTTTCATGGAGAGAATACTTTCTAGCCTTTGACGAGCTTCGCTTTGCTCTCTCGCTCTTTCTAGAAGTTTGAGCATGACCGCCTTGTCTTCTTGGCTTAGGCGAGCGTAGAGTTGCATGAAGCTTCTTTCTTCCTCCTCATCCTCATTTGTGCTTCCACTATCATTTTCATTAGCCACACAACATATGTGGGAATCGAAATGGGAAGACAAACCTTTTGGAGAGGTGGATTCATCGTTTGGTCTCCATCGTTCATTTTCTTCTTCTTCCTTCAAAGGGTTAGTTTCACAAATACCAAAGGAAGTAGAAGCACAAAATGAACTATCATCTTTGGACTCATCAAATTTGCTTTAAATTCTAGTCCAAATATTGTGCACATCACAAATAGGTTTGTCATATTTTATTATGAAGGCATGATAATCTTCTTTGCTAAGGGATTTACTTAAGATGTCATAAGCTAGATAGTTTAAGCGTATACATCTTAAATCTTCTTCGGAGGCATTTTCCCTAGCATAGTTAGGAGGAATAGTACTCTTGTCTAAAATTTGTTCTAATTGTGGATCTACCGTTCTAAAAGCATTTATCACCCTAGTAGACCACGAATCATAATTAGAACAATCGGGAAGTAATATTTCAAGAGTTACCTCCTTGATCTCCTTGGACTTCTTGTTCTTTTGGGATCTTTTTCGAGCCATCACTTTGAGTTGTTAGACTCAAGATGAAGTGCCTAGCTCTGATACCAATTGAAAGTCGCCTAGAGGGGGGGTGGATAGGCGGAACCTGAAAATTAAAACTTTATCCCCCAACTAGATCCCTTGATTAGTGGTTAGAACAAGATATACAATTATCAGAGTATAAAAACTAAGTCCTTGCTTGAAAAGAGTATTGCTTTCAAATAATGCGGAATTGATAAGACAATACAACTAATAAGTCTATGAGAATAAAGCAAGAAGGCTTAAATGAGAAGAGCAATAAGTCAAGTTGTTTCTTGCGAAGTGTTGCTTCACTAAATGAGAATTTAACTTGAAGCAACACCAAATGATATTAGCAAATAATAGCACAAGAAAACTTAGAGTAAGGGAAAGAAAACAAATCACAAGCAATAAACACAGATGACACGGGTGATTTGTTTTACCGAGGTTTGGCCCTCGAAGGCCTAGTCCCCGTTGAGGAGTCCACTAAGGATGGGTCTTTTTCAACCCTTTCCCTCTCTCCACCGATCACACAAGGATCAGCGAGCTCTTCTTCTTCTCAAGGATCACTCTCGATCCCGCAAGGACCACCACACTCTTTGGTGTCTCTTGCTAGCTTTTACAAGCCTCCAAAACTTTGGAGGAAGTTCAATGGGAGTCAAAACTCCACGCACAAATGAACACAAAGATGAAGCACACACTATCTTTCAATGAATCTCACAAGGCACTAGTGCTAAACTCAAATGAGTAGCTCTCTTTTCCTTGCTCTCTCTTTTGTGGCACTTGTGTTGGTTGTAGTGGTCTAAATCTTGTGTATAGGATGGATCAATGAATAGAAGTGGTTGGGAGGGCTTGAGTACGTCAACTAGATGACTTGGAATGTTGCTTGGGCTCCCACCCCTTGAAGTGGCTAGTTGGGGTGGTATTTATAGCCACCAACCAAATTGTAGCCGTTGGTGAAGTCTGCTGGCGATGGGCGCACCGGACAGTCCGGTGCGCCACCGGACAGTGTCCGGTGAGCCGCCACGTCAGCCTGTTCATCAGGGTTGGAGCTGGTCGACCGTTGGAGGCTTTGTCTTCATGTGGCACCGGACAGTCCAATGACGCATCGGACAGTCCGGTGCCCCTCTGACTTGCTGCTCTGACATCTGAAATCCACTATTCACTTTGCAGAGTCGACCGTTGCGCAGATAGTCGTTGCTCCACTGGTGCACTAGATAGTCCGGTGGTACACCGGACAGTCCGGTGAATTATAGCGGAGGTGCGCCTGGGAAACCTGAAGGTGAAGAGTTTGAAGTCATTCTTCCCTGGTGCACCGGACACTGTCCGGTGGTGCACCGGATAGTCCGGTGCGCCAGACCAGGGAGCACTTCGGTTTCCTTTTGCTCCTTTCTTTTGAACCCTGGGTTGTTCTTTTTATTGGTTTGTGTTGAACCTTTAGCACCTGTAGAATGTATAATCTAGAGCAAACTAGTTAGTCCAATTATTTGTGTTGGGCATTCAACCACCAAAAACATTTAGGAAAAGATTTAAAGCCTATTTCCCTTTCACAACCATTCTAGTCTAGGTTAGCGGTACTACAGTCAGTAAGGCTTTGATACCACTTATGTCACACCGAGTTTTGGAAGGCAAATCGAATGCGAAACATGTATGTGCTAGGACCAAAAACTCATGTACACAACAATTACATAGTTGGACATCATCACACATTGCTCGAAACAAAAGTGGAAATAGTACTTTATTACATCAAGATGTCCGAGACATCCACAGAGTCATTAACTTAAGTCATAATCATATCAAAGTGCGGATACGAAACATTGTACGATAAGGCCTTTACAGGAAGCTGGCTGGGGGTTTGCCACTAAACATAACTAGAACTCATAGAAGTCCTAAAAGTCCTCCATGTTGCCTTCATCTTCAACTGAGCACTGATTGTAATGGGGGCAACCTGGGGTTTTGGTGTTTTAAAGCAAGGGTGAGTACACATCATCGTACTCAGCAAATGTCCCGTTTAGCTAAAGTGGACTAGTTGTATGTGGGGTTAAGCTTAAAGCAGTTGCTTTTAGTTGGTCAGGTATTTATTACTAGTACAAAGCCAAGTTTTAGTAATAAACCCAAGTAATTACCCAAAAGGCACTCCCTCCAAGAGGAAATACCAGGAACCATAGCCATAATCCTCAACATTTCTCATCATCATAAAAGTATCCAGAGTTACTCTAATCAAAGGAGCTCCCAAGGCTGCTCATAACTGCAGGCATGACTGATGTACCAGTTTCTAACACTCTGCATAGGTTGCACACTTTAACCACGAGTCGTGATCCCTTCCTAGCCTAGGTTGTACAAACCTGATCTTCACTACCGAGGTGAATGGCCACGGATTCACTATGTAGCCTTTACAAAGATTCCCCAGAGGTCATAGCCACCCGTTAGGTTTCTCCAGTTTGATAAACACAGTACCTCTCCCCATAGGAAGGGTGACTAACAAAAGCAACACGAAAGAACCTCGGCACCCAGCCTCGGTAGAGCAAGTACTGTGCCCAGACACCATTGACGGCACGACGACAAAGCCGACTACACCCCAAGTTCCTCTAATTAATCAGTTAAGGGCGTCCCATTCCACCCTCATGGTTGTACTACTTTCCCGGGTGGTCATCTAATGAATAGGTCCTTATGGAGAGGTACACGGAAAACAACCCAAGCCCCCTAAAGTATCACAAGTTCATCATCATATCAGAATAACATCATCGTATCATAAATATTCTCATCATGTTGATTGATTAAAATAAAGAAGTAGCATAATACTAATCATAATGACCAATTCCCAAAGGGTAAACAAGGACAGGAAAATAGAATACTGTTGGGGGTCTCCTTCTCTACCGGTCTCCTTCTCTACCGAAGGTCCTCAAGACAGAGAAATTGTCTATAAGCAATAAGATTGAATGCCAAAGCTACAGGATGGCAGCTTCGGCTTAAGGAGGTTACGAAGGTCTTAAAACACGATGTTGAGCCGAAGAGGAAAAGACTAGTTAATACCTGATGTCTTGTATTAGGATTATGTGTATATGTTAGGGTCATAAATGTATCTTTATCCAGGCTACGTCCCGTGCCTACAAATAGATGAGCAATATCCCCCATACTATTCATGCATAATTGAGATTGCACTCTCATTTTCTCCTTCGAGCAAGCCAAAGGCATCAATGTAATATATATATATATATATATATCATATATTACTTTGTTGATATATGATATAAACTTCAATGTTATCTAATGTTTAATATGATATAGATAATTATTATAATGTTACATTTGAAGATACATTTCTGTATTCGTGGATGATGAAGTCTTGTTCTTCATAACCTTCGTTCGAGAATCATCAAGCCCAAAGGGATTTGATGCTTCGAAGGAAGAAGGTCCTTTTCATATAATACTTGTGTTGCCTTGTTTTGAGATTTAGCAATCATAAACAAGAGACCAACATTGGCACCCACCTCCGGTGAACTCACTTCCATGACCACGACAATGGTTTCGCAAGGTAATCAAGTTGCGTCACCTTCGACCATGAAGCTAGTGCTCCCAATCACAGGTGGTTCAAGCTCCGAACCAGCCAATAAGAAGCAAAAGAAGGAAGCATAGAGAAGAGTACAACATGTTGGAGTACAAGGACCCTTCATCAAGTCCAAATGGTCCCATGTGTCGATTACATTTCTCAATAAGACCTTCAGCTTAAGGATTACCCTCACAATGATGCCATGGTCATATCATGTGTTATCAAAGGGTTCTTGATTCACAATGTCCTCGTAGACACGGGCAGTACAACAGACATTATCTTTGCAAAAGACTTCAGACAGATGCAAGAGCAGGATGACAAAATACATCATGCAACACAACCCTTGTGTGGCTTCAAAGGAAGGCAGATAGTGGCACTTGGAAAGTGTCACACCCGGGTTTTAGGGACCCAAGTGCGAACATAATCACTAGGTGTGTTGGGACCAAGTCTCACACATATGATGAATCATGGTACAGAAACGAATGTTACAACTTTACTATATAATAGGAGTTCTGTACAAAATAAATAAATAAATAAATAATTACATCGTAAGGATACAACGATCCAGCAACCCAAAGTTGACTGGGAGACAACGGCTTAGACCTCTCACGAACACATCGCAGCATCCTCCATACGCCTCATCTTATGGTACCTGTTCTTGACCTGTGGGGGGTGTGAGATAGCAAGGGTGAGCTCACAAAAGATCATAGCTCAACATGTTGTGGGAAATAATGTGCATGAACTCACCAAAAGTGGGAGTTCATGTGGAGTGTAAGGCTGGCCAATAAATAAGGGTTAAAGCTGAGCATTGCTTTTAATAAGTTGGTCAAGTTTTATTAGCAGTTACTAAATGTAAGTAAATACCAAACCAGAAAAATAATAGAACAAAATTTGATAACAACACCCGTGATGCAATGCACATGAAAAAATTGAATTTAGTTCCATAGATTAATCATGCGAGAGTCCTGAGCTCCTCATGACCACGAGCATGACTAGTATACCAATTTTACAATTTGTGGAGGTTGTACCCTGTACCCACAAGTCATTTATCCCATGTCACCAGGGTTAGCTAGACCCTTAGACACTACCGAGGTGAATGGCTAGGGATCCACTACGAGGCCTTTACAAAGTTCCACTAGCTTCAGAAAACCGCTACAGTTTCTAGGAAGAGCAATGCAAGAATCCCCCGTCTGACTGCCATCTCAGCAAAATCAACCCGGGAACCTCCCTACATGCCTACTCCCCTACTGCCCTTGCCCCTATGGGGTAAGGTAGTCCTCCACTAGCTTTCCTAGTTAGTTAACCAAGGGCGTCCCATTCCACCCTTGTGGTGGCACGTGTTTCTCAAGTTAAGCTCCATGTTGCAATTAAAATAATGATCTTGCCATGAACAATAAATAAAATAACAGTATAATTGGAACATGAACATAATGTTATATTAATCCCAAAACCATATAGAGAAATAGCAAAAACTACCCAAATATTTCAGGGGTAAACAAGGTGTAAAGATAACTAGACTAGGGTGACCTATTGGGTCCCATCAAAATTAAACATATGCATGATAAAATGATTATAGAGAACATTATTGGGTAAATAAAAGATATCAAGGGCACAACTTGCCTGGGACTTGAGATTCTAGGTACCAGGATGATCTTCAGATTCCTGTGACCTCACTGCTAGTCGTAGCAATACAAACAAACATGGTATAGACAAAATTACGAGGTCGTGGGATCGAGAACCACCAAGATCGGAGTTATGGTTACATAGTTATGATTTATGAGAGATCTATGTGGTCGAAATATAAACTATATTGGAAATTGATTAGTATACACAATATGAGAGAATATTCTATGAATAATTAACTCAACATTAATCTTAATTATGACTTGACTAGATATCATATCTTAATCAAATTATAATTATGGATAGGTTAGCTTTGATTTAGAAAAGTTAATCTAGTAGACATAGAATAAATAAATATCTAACTATAAAATTATGCAACATGGTACAATTAATGTTGTTACTATGTAGTAAGTATTTATGCGAAGCTAACGCAACTTGAACGGACCAAATCGGAGTTAAAATGAATTAGTTATGATTTTCCGAAGTTTTAAGTGGTAGACACAAAACAAATCAAGCACATAAATTTAACCATATGTTTCATACTAAAATAAGGTTACTAGATGATAAACAATGTTATCATGAATTTATTGCAACTGAAATGGATCAAAAAGGAATTCAAATAGATTAGATTTCTGTTGGAACCTGCCCTTCAGGACACGTAGATTCAATGGAAAATAGGGAAAGAATTTGTAATGCTAACACGGGGTGTCAAAAGCCACAACAATCTCTTTGGCGCTTTGGCACAGTATGGGGTATTTATAGGTACTCGAGGGGTTGCCTGTCCCTGTCAAAGACATTTAGACCCTCGATTACCTAGTTTATCCTCGGAATTTTCCCACGAGGGGAGGTTACAGCTGGTCATTACGATATACTTTATTACAGACACAGCGCAACCCACACATGCTCACACGGGGCCCTGCTTTGTGGGCCAAATCATACATGGGCCTCTCCCTGCACTGAGGAAGTGGGAGGTCATGTGGTCTTCAGCGTGGCCTTCGTCTCGTCTTGCTGGAGCGAAGGGGGCCGAACAGGCCTCCGTCTGGTCAGCGCCCTTGGTCTGTCCGATAGGTCCTACGGATACGGTCTTCGTCTACGCAGTGCGAAGTAGAAGTCATCGAGCGAAGGGTGGCATGTTCGCCTTCACCCCAACATTTGCCCTCTGAGGGACCAGTTCGACCAAGTTAGCTGCTGCCGAAGACCACCGTGAGATGGTGAAGACGGTGCCCTCTCTCGAAGTGGTCCCACGGAGGTTTTTGAAGTGTGACCATTGATGGACGTGTTACTGTTGGACTACGGGTTTCCTGAGGCGTCGCGTCGCACCTATAAAAAGCCGACCTCGGCCGAGACCGTTGCCTGCTTGCATTTGCGCTGCAGAAACCCTAGCTTTTTATAGTTGCTCGCCTGCCCTCCTTGCTCGTTCTGTGCCAGAAATCTGGCTCATATCAAGCAGGCCGCGCGCCGCCGCCGACGATACGTTGCAATGTCTTCTTCCTCATTTGTTGTGAGAGCATCGCCGGCCGTGCCGTCGTCCGAGGAGACCTTGAGTGACTTGACGGTGGTTGAGTTGCAGCCCGGCCACACCGTGGAGTTTGGTACCTCAAGGATTTTCTCGGGCCACGTGCTGGAGATGCAGTGGCTTGGTTACTCTGGTAACGGTGTCGAGCGGGCCTCGGGTGCAGAGGAGGTCCCCGAGCCTGAGGGTGAGTTGATAGTTTTTTAGGCCTTTTTGCTGCTGGTCTTCGCATCCCGATGCATCGATTCGTGGTGGAGGTGTTGTGAAAGTTTGAGGTGCAATTCCACCAGTTGACACCGAACGCAGTGGTGGTGCTTGCGAAGTATGTCTAGGCAGTTTCTTTGTACGGGGGGCAGCCGTCTGTGGAGGTCTTCACCAAAAATTATTGCCTGCATTGGCAGAAGAGGAAGATAGGGAATAAGATAGCCCAATTTGGATCGTGCACCTTCACGCCGAGGACTGAGAGACTTCGGCTGAGGTTGTGGAGATAGTCCCCTGCGCTAGGAACAAGTGGGGTAACTAGTTGGATTTTTGGTTCTATGTGGCTCCTGGTGATGTCGAAGGATTGTCGAGTCTGCCTCCGGCTATCCTGTGCTCACATTGTTATGTGGCGTTCCCTCGATTCGAGGTGGCGGAGGAAGACGAAGACGAAGGGGCCCTTCGATATGCTGCCCGCCTAAGTAGTGAGCGTGACCTGGTGGAGGAGTTTATTGCCTATGGGGTGTGGCCCTTGGCACATGGTTGGGTATTAGGCGAAGTGACCCCCCGCAGGATGCCTACCCTAGGTGACCAGCTGGTGCGAAGTCTAGCCTTCATAGTGGATTTACGCGGTCACGATGCGACCACGTTTGTGCGTGAAGTGGAGGCCGAGGCCGTGAAAATTGTAGGAAAATATGTGCCGAAGACGGAGACTCTAGGGAGTTGGGACATCCGCAGTTCAAATGTTAGGTTGAACCGTGTTTTTGAGTTAAACCGCTTGCCGTATGTTGTTTACCTGGGGGATGACTATGGCGACATTGCTGTCCGCCGGGGGAAACAGGCGATGTCAACGACCGACAAGGGTCCCTCATGGGATAAGGCTCCGGGTGCGGCTGCCAAGAAAAGGAAATTAGGTACAGCAGCTGAGGGGTTGAGGGCTTCTGATTGTTTTGTTGTGGATTTGTTGGAGACGTGCATGGCTCCTGGGGAGATGATGTCTTCACCCGAGCTCCAGGAGTCTTCTGCGCGAATGCTGAAGGTTACCGGGGCTCGCTGGCCTTGGAGTGTTCTGATACACCGGGCGACCGACAAGGACATGTTTACATCTCGATTAGCTCGTGAGATGAAGATTTTCCCTTACGGACAGAATGTTGGTGTTGTTGTATTGGTAGTGATGGAGAAGGATCGCCAAGATGCGCCACAGAAGCACAAGTGTAAGCTAGGTTGGCAGACCTGAGGCGCGAGGCGAAGATGGCACGGCCCAGCGTGAAGCCTGCCGCCCCTGGCGCCATCATGCCTCCACCCGTCGCACCCACAAATGAGCGAAGGCCTCCCACGCCACCGCGCGCTACTGAGGCAACGGTGGTGGGTGCCGAAGTCTCCATGAAGCTTTCCGTGGACGATTACCTTGTGGGCGGGGTCGCTATGTTCGACACCCACATGGGACTGGCTCCAGCTAGTGAGTTTTTTTGCGAGGTCTGCGTTTCTGACTTGACCATGGTGTTGGGGCGGAGTCCGGGCAACTGGCTGTTGTCCCGACGGGGTGTCAGCTAGTTCGGTGGCCGCGGCAACCATGGCGAGGGGTGACATGGGGTCCTCGGAGGACCCATGGTCCAAGTTCTGCGCCGGCGGCGAGATTGCCTCGGCCGCCGCTGTGAAGGGCGTGGCCGCCTTAGTTGCGCAGCAGCTGAAATATGTGAGTGTGACCAGTGTTTTGCAATTGTATTATTTTCGTAGCTCTACTTTGAAAGTCTTTGTGACAGGCGGCTGCCTTCGCCGAACGCGTTGCTTTTGGGGCGCTGACCTCAGAGTTTTCTGCCAAGATGCGGCGACTTGAGGGGAGGATTGAGCGCCTCTGGACGCATCATACGGATGTGATCAAGGACAAGTCGGCGACAGAGAACAGGAGCTATAACCTGCTTGAGAAGCTGACGGCGGCGGAGGCAGAGAAAGAGGACCTCAGCCGTCGGCTTGCAGAGGAGATGGTGGGCACGGAAAAGGCCCGCGCGGAGGCCCAAGCTCCCCGCGCTGAGGCCAGCCTTGCCCTCAAGCGCGCCACCGACATGGAGTCAGGGCTGAAGAGCTTGCGCGGCTACGTTGAGAAGACGGAGGCCTCCACCCACGCTGGGGTCGAACGGGCACACTCGTTGCTCGTGGATGCGTACCTCGAGCTCGGCACACGAACCACCCCTTTTGACAAATCCGGCGAGAAGGTGGGCCTCCGCTTCCGTCCATCACGACCAGTCTTAGGCCCTATGCCTCGCTCGTTACCTGCGAGGGGGCAGCAAATGCCTTGTCCCATGAGGGATGTAGGCATTTCGAAGTCTTTAATCGGGTAACCAAGGACTTCGACCGTGGAATCTTCCAGGTCGGAGACGAGGTACTAAAGCGGTCCGTTGGGGCACTTCACGATAGGATGTGGGGCCCTCACGGTCGCGACACTGTCCGAGAAAGGGCCTACCGAGCATTAGCGTAGGTATATTTTTTGAGAGTTTTTGCTGTCTTTGTAGATATTGAATGATGAAGAAGTCGAGGACTTGGGTGGCCTTGAAAGCTCGATGACCCAGACAAAGGGAGCAGGGACGGGGGTTGAAGGGCAATCAGCGCCTCAAGCCGGCCCTGGCGAAGACCCTGCAGCGGTGGCTGCTCCAACTGGCGAAGACTCTATAGCGGCGACTTCTCCTTCATAGTTGGCGGGGTCGCATTTGGGTCGTTGGGTTTAAGGTTTCTTTTTGTGATACTGAAGGTCGATTGCTGTGCAGGTTCTAACGTCTGGGCCTACGCAAGCAACCCCCGCTGATGTTGATACTAGTTTTTTGGCGGCTGCGAATGCAATACCCTTTAATGGAAATGCGTCTGGTTCTGAAACTGAGTCATGGTCATCGGACGGGGATGATTTTGGGAGCCCGCTTTCGTGGATTGAGGAGTCTTCTGATGAAGATTTATACTATTTTTCTACGTTGAATTTGGCTGCAGCGGAGTCCTCGCCGCAACCTGAAGCGTGCGAAGAGTCTGCTCCCCCTGTTAGGGCGATAGCCGAAGACCACCACAAGCGAAAGGTGGTATCAAAGCATAGTGTTGGCGGGATGTCACGAAGTGGGAGGCGCCGCCGGATGTGTGTGGAATGATCCCGCCTTCGATTATATCGGGGTAGCCAGCGCGATTTACTATCCTCGACGTCCGAGACGTGTATTGGGGAGGGGGACTTGCGGAATCTGTTTGAGGGCGAAGAGTTGAATATGATGTTGTTTAATTCCTAGGAGGCGGGTCTTATTCCGAAGGCTGATCCGATGTAGCATGTTTTCTGGCCTCGCTCTCGTGTTACGATAGTGAGTGAAAACGCCGCCCTTCCCCGTTTCGCAATAGAGAGGGAGAGCAACAAAATGTGATTTGTATTATTGTGCGATGTGGCCGATGGGCCCTTCGTTTTGTGTATGTAAACTATGATGACATCGCGTGCTGCGCTTACTATAAGATTGTCTTGATTTGTAATCGTGTTGGCGTGGCACTTAGGTAGGATGGGGACTTCGCTTCCCGCGGGCGATGTCGAGCGCTTCTGGCGCGTGCCAAGCTGCCCCTTAGGCGGATTTTGTTCGGACGTGTCTGATAGTAAAGACTTCGCACCCTTAGGGTGATGTCGCGCACTTATTGTGCATGTCCGGCTGCACCCTTAGGCAGATTTTGCTTGGACGTGTCTTATAGTAAAGACTTCGCACCCTTAGGGTGATGTCGCGCACTTATTGTGCATGCCCGGCTGCACCTTTAGGCGGCTTTTGCTCGGACGTGTCTTATAGTAAACTTCGCACCCTTAGGGTGATTTCGTGCACTTATTGTGCATGCCCGGCTGCACCCTTAGGTGGCTTTTGCTCGGACGTGTCGCACGCGAGGGTAGTCTAGGCTGCCTCTTGCGGTGACTGTTTTGTGCGTCGAATGTCGAAGGCCGTCGATGCGGTCTTTTTCGACACCCATGACCATGATGCTGGCTGGATTGTTTGTGTGGGGGCTTTTTGGTAGTATATTACATGGCTCCGCCTCGTTAAAAAGCTCACCCCCGAGAGGAAAAGAGTGTGGGCTTGAGTGACATTGTTTGAAGAATTACAAAGGCACTTGGGCCTTGGATCTTAAATAAAGAATTTATGGAAGTTATATATATTCCATGAATGCTCTAAGTCTTCGCCAGATGATGTGGTTAGCCTGTAAGCGTTTGGCGATGCTTTTGTCTTGACCATGTATGGCCCTTCCCACTTTGGCTCTAGCTTGCCCCGGGACTCTGTTCTAATGGTCCTTGTGAGTACTAAGTCCCCTTCGTTGAATTCTCTTGGGACAACATTGTTGTCACGCCATGCCTTAGTCTGAGCTTGATACTTATTCAGGGCCTGCAAGGCGAGGACACGGTCTCCGTCGATAAGATTTTGGAGGTTGATTCGTCGACATCAGGGATGGCTAATTGGTTTGTTCGGGGGGATCCATGCTTTAACTCTTGTGGTGTCATTGCCTCGGATCTGTACATCAGGCGAAAAGGTGTGAACCCGGTTGCTCGGCATTCTGTTGTGTTCAGCGCCCATATGACTTCGGGTAGTTAGTCTGCCCATTTGCCCTTTTTGTCGTTGAGGAGCATTTTCTTGATAGCGCTGAAGATCTTGCTGTTGGCGCGTTCGACGACACCGTTTGATTGTGGGTGGGAGACAGAGGCGAACACTGCTTTGGTGCCAATGGAACTGTAGAATTCCTAGAAGTCCTGATTATCAAAGTGTTTGTTGTTGTCGACTGTTATCTCGGATGGGACTCCGAATCGGTAGACAATGTTTTGCTAGAAGAATTTCTATGCGGTCTTCTCTGTTATTGTGGAGACTGCTCTGCCCTCGATCCATTTGGTAAAATATTCGACGGCGACGAAGGTGAATTTTAGGTTCCCTTGTGCCGTAGGCAGTGGCCCGACAATGTCCAGCCCCCATTGCTGAAGTGGTCAAGTGTGGGTGATGAGCTTTGTAAATTGCGAAGGGGCGCCTGAGCGAGGAGAAAATTTCTAGCATACTTCGCATGATCTGGTGACTCGGTTGGTCGTGCATATTATTGTGGGCCAATAGAATCCCTAATGAATCACCTTGACTACGAGGGCCCTTGGTCCTAAGTGTGACCCGTAGGCTCCACAGTGCACTTCGCGGAGGATCTCTAGGCCTTCGGTTTCAGTTATGCATTTCAGCATAGGCTGGCTGATAACCTTTTTGTAAAGCTGGCCCTTGACTATCGTGAAGTCCCTGCTCCTATGTTTCAGCCTCTTGGCCTCATTGCGATCGGATGGATGGTAATGGCCCTGGAGGTATAGTGTTATTGGGGCCCGCCAATCTTCGGACATTATGAGGTTGACGATCCGATGGCCATCGGTGTCTTGCGTTACTTGCAAGCCTTCGGGATTACGGATGGCTGGTGTGCTGATGACATGGTAGAACACGTCGGAGGGCAGGACCTCGCCTTTGGCTGCTGCTTTGGCCAATGCATCAGCCTCTTCATTTTTGTTTTGCTCAACATGTTGTAGGGTGAAACCCTTGAACTGTTTTTCGAGGCCACAGACAATGGTGAGGTATTGCATCAGCACAGGCTCTTTTGCTGAGTACTCCTTTTCGATCTGACCAGCGACGACCTTGGAATCTGTTCTAATGATGCATGTGGTGACGCCGAGGGCCCGTAGTTTGCGAAGACCTAGGATGATGGCTTCGTATTCTGCTATGTTATTGGTGCACCTGTCGGACTCTAGAGCGAAGCTGAGGCACGCGATGTATCTATATTTGACCCCGGCGGGTGATGTGATGATCGCTGTGGCGCCTACCCCCGCGTGGCACCATGCGCCATTACAGTGGATAGTCCAGATTGTTTCTGAGTGCAATTGTTGTGGCCCCATGGGTCCTGTCCAGTCGACGATGAAGTCTACCAAGACTTGTGACTTGATTGCTGTTCTGGGCTCAAAATGATGTTGTACCCGGACAGTTCTGCTGCCCATTTTGCAATTCTGGCGGATGCCTCTGGGTTCCTGAACAGTTCTTCCAAACCCCTGTCTGAAGTGACTCGTACTTTGAACGCCTCGAAGTAGTGTCGTAGCTTGCACGAAGCCATGACCACTGCATATGAAATCTTCTCGAGCTCGGTCATGTTGCACTTGGAAGTTGTGAGGACTTCGGAGACGTAGTATACCGGGCACTGCTGATTTTTGCCATCTCTATCCTGCTCTTAGACTAACGCTGTGCTAACTGCTTCTCTTGGACTAACACTTCGGAGACGTAGTGTGTGGCCGCGATGTAGAGAATAGTGGAAGCAAGGGGTCAGGACTTGTCAAGGTTGCTAAGTAAGATAGGTGTTGTTTGAGCGACTCGAAGGCCGCTGCCTGCTCTGGGCCCCAGACGAAGTCTTTTGCGCCACACAATGTTTTGAGGAAAGGCAGGCTTCGTTCGGCAGACATGGAGATGAATCTGTTCAAGGCCGCCAATCTTCCTGTTAGTCGCTGGACGTCTTTGGTGGACTGTGGAGGTGCCATTTCCATAATTGCTTGGATCTTGGTTGGGTTGGCTTCAATCCCTCGGTGCGATACCAAGTAGCCAAGTATTTTCCCTGACGTACCACAAAGACACACTTCTCTGGGTTGAGCCGGAGTCTCGCGTCGTGCATGTTGGTGAATGTCTCTGCGAGGTCGGCCAGGTGGTCCTCTTTGCTTTTGCTTGCGACGACAATGTCGTCTACATAAGTGAAGATGTTACGGCCTACTTGGTTTGCAAGGACCTTCTTGGTGAGGCAAGAAAAGGTTGAGCTAGCGTCCTTGAGTCCCTCAGGCATCCGTACAAAACAGTACGTGTCGAAGGGTGTGATGAAGCTTGTACTGGCCTTGTCCTCCTCTTTCATGTAAATCTGGTGGTAGCCCGAGAAGCAATCTAGGAGGGACATGACTTCATAGCCCGAGAAACAATTTTGTCGATTCGTGGTAGAGGTAAGTTGTCCTTGGGGCATGCCTTATTGAGGCTCGTGAAGTCGATGCACATGACAACGTTGGCGAGCCATGTCGGATAAGCGATTGGTTCGATGAATCTAGCTTCCAATAGGCGATGCACTTCGGCCTTGGCTGCCTCCGTTTTCTCGTCGGACATTTTCCGCAGCCGGTGCTTTTTTGGGCGCACCGAGGGGTCGATGCCCAGACTGTGTTCGATGATGGAGCGGCTGACCCCGACTAGATCGAGGGCGGACCAGGCGAAGACATCCTTGTTACGGGTGAGACAGGAAAGGAGTTTTTCTTCGTCTCGTGATGTCAGGTCTTCGCTGATTATGACTGTTTGCTTCGGGGTTGCTGAGTCAAGAGGTACTGTCTTTGTCCCATCATTACTATAAAGCTGGGTGTTGACTTTTTTTGCCTTCGATTGGGCGCTTGCTCTTGAAGCCTTTGCGCTCTGCCGTGAGGCAGTGTACGTTGCGTTGTCCTGGAACGAAGTCTCTTTCGATGTGACATGTTGTCTGCTTGTCGCCGTAGATAGTGATCATGCCCTGTGGGCTTGGGATTTTCATGCAGAGGTAGAGCCCATGAATGGCCGCCTCAAATTTGTTGATCGAGCCACGCCCCATTATGGTGTTGTACGGGTAGACCATGTCGACAATGTCGAATATGACCTGCTCACTCCGTGCATTGGGCGCTACACCAAATGACAGGGGGAGCTTTATCTTGCCGATGGGGAATGTGCCCTTGTCGCTGAATCCGTAGAGGGGATTATCTGTAGGCTTGAGGAGGCTGTGGCTGATTCTCATACGATCAAAGGAATGTAGAAAAATGATGTCGGCCTGACTGTCGTTGTCGACCAGCACTTTGTGTAGATCCCAGCCAGCTACCCTACATTTGATCACCATGGCGTCTGCGTGTGGAGCGCTGTGCAAGTCAACATCCCTAGCGTCAAAGGTGAGTGGTACATGGGACCACTTCGTTTGCACCACTAGGCTAGTGAGAGCGACGTGGTTCACACTTTGATAGTGGTCCTTTTTCTGTCGCTTGGTGTCAAAGTCCATGCTGGATCCCCCAGTGATCATGTGGATGACTTCGCGATATAGTGGCTCAGCGAAGTCTTCTTGTTTGGGTGCTTGCGGTGGCGGTTGTGATGTGGAGGATTTGGGTGGTGCAGAGGCAGTGGTGGTAGGACCTGAACCTCTTGATGGTGCTGGTAAGCATGATTGGGTTAGTGCTGGATTTGCTCGTTATGGTAGGGTTGTTGATGGTGGTAAGTGTGCACGATGACCCGCTGGATGTCGGCTGGTAGGGCTCTAGACATTAAGTCCTTGGTGGCCTTAGTCTCCGGACAGTCCCTTGTTGGATGCGCACAGTCTTCGCAGTGAAACAAGCAATAGAATCGTCGCGGCTGATGGGTCCGTCCATGGCCCCTTCCTCTTGCGTCGTTGCCACGACCTTGAGGGGGGTATTCTTGACGATGGGTGGGCTATCCAGCTGGGTGCTGTTTGGCTATGGTGTGCACCTGTTGCTGGTTGCGATTGTCCCTGTCGGAGCCTGACTGCGCCAGCCGGACCCAAGTTCTGCTGCACTGTGGAGGGTTCTTGGGCTTCCTCTGAGATTCAAATTTGCGCTGATGGAGCTCCTCTGACCTGGCATACTTCTCAAATAGTTGGTAGAGTTCCTGTAGGTGCTTGGGCAGATCCCTAATGCAATGACTGTATAGGACGCCTGCCCAAAGACCACTGATGGCATAGTGGATTGCTATGTGATCATCAACTGATGGCAGTTGCGATTTGAGTGTCAGGAATTTTCTATAGTATTCGCAAAGGGTTTCCTTTTCCTGCTACTTGCAGAGGGATAACTTGGCCACTGCATCTGTGTCGGGCCGGTGTCCTTGGAAATTGAGTAGGAACTTGCCGCGAAGCCCTTTCCAGGACTTGATTGACAGTGGTGGTAACCTGGTATACCAAGTCAAGGTCGGGCCTTCGAGTGCGATGATGAAGGACTTGGCCATAGTGGCATCGTCCCCTCCGGACGATGACTTGGTAGCTCATGATTTACTGAGCTGGGTCGCTGCAGTCGTTGTATTTGGGGTAGGCACCGGCCCTGAAGTGGTAGGCCAGGGTGATGCTTGGAGCTATGGAGCCAGCGGACTTTGCTCATCGAGATAGTTGATCCCCTGGAAGGCGGCAACTTGTGGGATGAAGGGGTCGCGCTGTGAGTGGAATGGGTCTCCGACCTGTGTGTGTTGCTGGAGAGGCACTGGCGGTGCGACGGGGCCGCGTTGCAGGTTGTATAGGCCTTCACCTTGCCTGAGTGCGATCTCTTGTTCTAGCCCATGGGCTTGCATAATGACTCATTGCTGCTTGGCTTCAAGTATTTCTTTCTGCTTCTACAGGTGGTTGTTTTTGATGTGTAAGGCTCACAGCTTGTAATACCCAAATTATAGAGCTTATAAAAGAGTTGATTTTCTTATCTGATTTGCCACCACCTTTGAAACATGTGACTAATCATGTCTAAGAATGAGTAAATCTTTACTAAAACACAAATAAACCATTGCATCATATTAGATTTTTGTTTGTGCATTCAATACCAAAATAACATGGATAAAAATATTATAATGAGTAGAAGATTTAGATTAAACCCTAGATTTGAATTTGGGAGTTAAATGGAAAAGGAGAAAGAAATATTATAAAATACAAAATAAATTCATAAATAAGTAAATACCACACTAGTATTTTCAAGATGAAAAATTAATCTGAGTGCAAATTCACCACAAATTTGAAATTCAAATGGGGATTAAAAAATAAGAAAGTAAAGGGAATAAAATAAAAGAAAAAGGAAAAGAAATAAGAAGTTTGCGCTGGTATAGAATTCGTCCTGCTCGGCCCATTAGCTTCTCCCTCAAGCGGCCCATTTAACCCACTCTCGCTCTGCCAACATCCTCATCGCGCTGACACGAGGGCCCCACTACTCAGTCACGCCACCCACTAATTCGCAGGTCCCACGCACCAAACCCACGACCGCGCATAGATGAGTTCGCTTCTGGCACTGCGCACTGGGGCTAGCTTGTCAGTCTCTCGTGCAAGCTCGCCTCACCTTCTCACCGACGCGTGGGCTGGCTTCGTCAGTGTCGTCCCCAACCTGGCCGAACGGCATCCCGCAACTGGCGCGCATGAAGATCGGGATCCGGTGACCGGGTATTCCCTGGATAAATAGCGGCGACCGCTCCTCCTTCCTCGTGCGCATCCGTACGCCGCATTCATAGACCTCACCTCCTTCCCGAACCCTAAGCTGCGCCGTCGTTGTTTGCCAGCACCCAGCGGAGGTTGGTATGCTGGTCATCGCGTCTCGCCGCCGTTCCGGACCTGTGAATGCGTGCGGGCTGTCTGCTACCCGAAACTAAAGGTCGCGGGAGATTCGCTTCCGCCTAGAATGGCCCGGCTCTACGTGAATTGCTCATCGGAATCCAGATTCACGTCGCGGCTCCGCCATTGCCGGGAATACCAGTGCTTGCCACGCCTAACTCTGGTGAGTCGCTACTCATATAGTCTGCCATGCTATTCTCTTCACGTAGCACTACACGGGATAGAGAATGGAACCCCGCAACGCCTTGTGGCCGAACTCCAGTAGGCTCACCGCCATTGGAATGGGATCCGCCGCCCAAGTCCGGCGACTACTAGTGCGGTGTAGCGACGGGGTCGCGTGAACTGTTGATCCGGGGGTTAAATGTAACACCCCAGGTGTTTATATTCCTCTCGACAATGAGTATGAATTTAAGCATGTAATATCAGTGAATAAAACAGATGCTAAAATTTAAATATTTTCGTCTATCTCAATTTTAATATCGCATATGTTTCGTCTATCGCGAGTTTGACATCATTTTTATCTATCCGGGCTCGTCCTAAATTTTCATGATGTTCGGAACATCGTTGTTCCAAAAATCGGTGCGTCCGGTGATTATTTAAAACTCATCGCTCGCGCGAATACGAATTCGGAAGCTCGACCCACTGAGATGATTTTATCCTGAACAAGTTTGTCTGAACTCATCGACTAAGGTTTTTGGTGCAAATAATTCGGTTCCCCCTCGTCAACCGTGAAATCGCGTACGAGGATCCAAAATTGAGCTTCGATTCACTGATAAATTATCCTGGCTGTGGAACCAGGTGTTTAGATGTTAGACGTTTGTTCATCTGATTTTAAACCAGATCAAATCTTGTTTGGTTCGATTCGTGTGTATCTCGTCTCGATCTAAATCTTTAAGTGTAAATAACAGATACGAATTCATCTGACTCTAGATTAGTCATCATATTAAATCCTTCTCAAATATTCTGTCAAACTTATTTTGGTTTGACCTTTTAAATATCTCTCAAATCTAAATATCTGAACCACAAATATCTATGATTTTTCGTTTAAAGAAATTAAAAAAAGAGAAAATATCTCTTCTATCCTATCCCTAGCCGCCCAGCCGCCCCCTACGCGGATTTTTCAAGCCACCGCCCCTGGTTCCTTTTTTTATCTGCGCGCAGCCTTCTTCAACCCCGTGCTCCTTCCACCCTCAAGCTCGGCCATGGAGCTTCCTTCCTCCCTCGCCCGCGACTACCTCCTGCAAGCTCCCATGGCTGTCTGCTCACCGTGCCTCTGGTTCCGGCCGTAGTTCAGCACTCGGAGCTCCATCCCTAGCGAGCGCCCTTGCTCCCTCGACTCTGTTCCCTCCGCGCGCTACAGTTTTCCCTGCCACGACCCCGCCATGGAACTTCCCCACGGCTCAGCTCGGAGTTCCCTCGGCTTGGTCCTAGTTCCCTGCACGCGACCTCGCTGGCGTTCCTCCCTCTTTGCTCGCCACGCGAATGAAATTTCCCTGCTCGCCGGCGCTTGGTCCCTACTCCATTGTGCCATGCTGTTTCCCTGCGCGCGTCAAGTTCCCTTGCCGAGTTCGCCGGGTCAAGCCCCATGTTGCCGCGTCCCTGTTCCAGCTTGTCGTGCCGCGTCGTCATCGCTTCCGGTCGCGAGCTCGATCCCCGTTGTCATCGAGTTTCACACGTGCTCGCGTTTGTCGTCGAGCTATTGAACCCATCCTCCCTTGCTCGTGACTTTGTCATTGCGTCGTGTGTGCAGCTTTATATACGTCACCCTCCTATATCATTGTCAAGCTCGTCGAACCCCGAATCCCGGATGTTAGACAAAAATAAGCGAGGTCCGTGTGCATTGCTTATCAAGGACTCAGTCAAAGACTTCAATCGAAGGTCGCCGTCGTTCTGTGCATCATCAAGAAATCCCAAGAATCAGGTGAAGACGAAGCTAGCAGCATGATATTCACCAAGTGCTCAGCAAAAGCTCGAACAAGCCATTGATCGTCATCCTCGTCTATGCCAAGCTCTGAGAAGATTAGGCGCAGAGGAAAATAAATCAGTACGCAGCCGGAGAATTCTCGATGTGGTCAAAGAAGAAGGCGATTCGACGCAGCACTCACCCTATTTTCGGTGAAATGCTGAGCTGAAAGGTGTCGTCGTTTTCGTGGTTTCAAGTCGGATGTCATAAGGGTAAGTTGATTCGTATTCCCGTCGACTAGGTCTAGAAATAGATTAAATAGAATTGTTGGTCACAATAAATGTTATTAATTTAGCATGCGTATATTGTGATGGTTGATTTAGATAAATCGGGAAATCAAGTAATTAAGATACACAGTTTAAAGAGTTAATAAAAAGCTAGGAATAAAAAAAATAGATTTTCATGTGTTATTATGTCAATTTGGTTAATGGATGAAGTCGATGCCCTGCTTAATTAGTCAGCTTATTCTAGGTTTGGTGTTTAATTCGCTATCACGTAGCACTATTTAGGTTCGAAATATTCCTATCAATATGCATTCATGTGCATAATGCATTCCATTCAGGTACGTTAATTAATCGCGTGATACGGAAGACGAACTAAGTCGACACCAAGCACGGGCTAATCCGTAGGATAATGCTGATGGACGAACCTGCCTGATCAAGTGCTAGGACAAGGATGATCGTCAAGTGGACGTCGTCTAACAACACTAACCTAGTGTTACTCAGGCAAGCCCCGGTGCATTTGCCACCTCCTTGCTATTTTAAATCTTTATCACCTTGTTTGATGCATTAGGTGATAGGAGTTGTGTGCTAAACCGTTGATGCATTTCCTTCCTTGGAAAATTGATTACCCTTCCTTGACACCCCTTTTTGAAAAGAATTTTATGGTCCTTAGCCTTGCTTTAGAAAAACAAAATGTTTTGTTTCGACAAAAGATGATGCTTCAAGTGGGTGGGAATGTTTTCAAAAATAAAACTTGATGGTGAATCCATCGAAGGCCTTGATAGGTTCAACATCGGAAAAGATGTACCTCCGCCAGGTACCAAACTTTGGGTTGAAATTAATAAAGCTGAGACCGGGCGGTTGACTTGCACGAGAAGGGAGTCTCGGCGTAGTGTCTCCGTCTGAGTCGATTAAGGACCGTCACGATGTAGGCCTGCTGACCGAGGACCCTTTAACTGGTCACATACCTCATCATGGGTATGCTTTGCCTCGGGCAGACTAATAACAGAATAAGATAACACGCAATGGGAGTGGAGAGATGGCGAGAGTAGCGTGTACCCTCTGTGGCAAGAGGCTGGACAGTGGTGTATCTGTGCTCTCGGTTGGCGTGAACCTGATCTGGTCTTAAGAACCCCGGTGGCGAGTGGACATATGCAAGGGTTAAGTGCTACATATGTCGTGTGATTGGAGATCTTCAGCTGAGTATTAATCGATTCGGATCGTCGTTACTTCTCGGACATGAAGACTTGGTCACTGACTTACACGTAGCAATCTAGTGAACTGATGGGATGATAAAAGACGGCTAGTGCAGGTCAAGTGATTGAACTAGGGTTGAAAGAACTCTAGATACAGTAAATTTTACTTAACCTGACAAGTAAAAATGGATTTTTAAGGATCCACTTTTAGTATGCATTTCTGCAAAACAGAGTCTTTGATTCTTGATAAGCCATACCTTGAATCCCTCTAGCCAGCATACCCTTAAGAGTCTTTTCTTTAGTCGGGTAAGTCTTGCTGAGTAATTCCATACTCAGGGTTTTATTCCCTATTGTTTTTCAGGTTATAGTTTTGTGCTGCTGATGATGGTGTTAAGTGCCGGTGGGCACGACATTCTTTTAAGTCTAAGTAACTCTTCTATACTTCTTATTGAGGATGGTCACTTGAGCTAGCATATATTTCAAACTTATACTTTTGTAACCACTCTGATAAATACAATGTAAACTTGTTGTAACTTGTAAAATTTGGTAATAAGATTTCCGCTGCAAAATGTTGGTGTGTGTGATTTGTGTTACTTAATCTTGCGATCCTGGTTGTAAGTGGTTTATCCGGGGTCCTTGGGACACTCGGAAAGATCCTATTAAGTTATCTAGTGCACATGCATAGTCGTTTGAGGTCTTTGGGAAAAGGGCAGGTGCATGTTGGCCCAATAACTTGGGAGGTTCTGCCACAGCTGGTATCGGAGCAGGATTAAGTATAATACGGTCACATACGTATTTTAAAAACAAAGTTTTGGTTTTGAAAAACCTATTTTCAACTAAACACATTGTTTGGTTTTGAAAAAAAACATATTTGAAAAAAAAAACTATAATGCTAGCGACATCCTCTATTAAGCCCTAAGTTAAGGACTATTAGGTGGCTTAGATTAAAACACTAACCCACAACCGGGGGGTATTGCATACATGTGTATTGTTATTTTTGAGGCCATTCAGTTATGAATGGATCGACGCTCAAGGTAAGGTGAGATGTGAGAGCATGACCGAACAACCGTCGGTCTAGGGAAGAGTATAAAAAGCGCTTGATTATATACATGTTCTACATATGTATATATGAAGGCTATGATGTGGAGTAATTACTTTTCCGGGAATTCAGTACCCCATGGATGTGTATGGGTATACAGACATGGGAATACTAAGAAGTGTGATGTACTTGTAACGACGCACGTACGCTCAGGTAAGAAGGTGAGTTACCATAATGAGTTGCCCTATGGTTAAAGTGTGGCAATGGCGCCTATGCGTGGCTCGACGCTTAATGATGAGCTGGCCTCCATGTAGCGATATATGGAGTATAAACTGTGATAAAATGTCATGTGTGAATTGCATCATTGGGAAATTGGGTTGTGATTTATTTTTCTACAGGTACACTAACCTCAAAAACGTATGTGTAGCTGACGACTAGCAAAATACCGTGAGAGTCGTAAGTATGCCACCGAGATAGAACGCTATTGCCACATTATGTTGGCAAAATCAGTGAGGACGAATAAGACGAGCATGCATCCTGATTATTGCATTATCTTTGTCACCTATACACCCAAGATGCTTCTCTCATCTTTATTCCAGTAAACAGTGATTGTAAATAATGTGGTGTTTTAGAGAAACATGTTTAGATAGCTTTCAGGTTGTTTTAATTTGACCATTAGTGCAAATGGTGTTTGCTCTTGTATTGATGTGTTGATAGAAGGTTGGTAGTTTGTTTGCTTAAACCGAAAATTAGGCTATGTTCTTATTTAGTAAACCATGACCCCAAAGTTGAATTCTCCATTATCACTCCATGACCAAACTCATGCAAATAAATACTTAGATAATTCCTTTGCTGAACATAAATTGTACCTAGGCTTAAACCAAGAATCTCGAGTCATGTCCCCATCCTAAACCATATCCTTATTCAGTTGGTGCAAGCTGATGTACCTTATCCAGTTCGCCTGTCCTTAAGGGACGTCGTGTTGTTTTACCAACCTAATTTAGGAAAGACATGTCCGACCATTTTCTTAGTTTGATGCCTTTGGTTTCCTCATATCTATCGAAGGCATACCAACTTAACCTTGTGATTGTTTTCCCTACATATCTAATCAGATACTAATCCTTGACTTGTAATCCATTTGATGGGCATAAAATATGCTTGGGGCTGAATTAACAGTCTCCCATCGTACTCCTTTCATCAAATTTAGGTTATCGCCATGTCTTGTTCATTCATCGGGCCATGATCTATTTGGCTCTCTACTTGTAACCGTTTTGACAGGTAGAGTCTCCTTATATATTGTCACCCTTGCCCAATCCATTGGTGTCGCACGAGATTTCTTATTGGTTACGTCTGGTAATGGTGTTAGGACTAAAACCGATGGCACACGCTGGTATCACCGTTAGTAGTCATAATCCATTATGAGACTATATCGATATGTTATCTTCCGTGGACCTTTCCTTGAAACAATTTCTATGTTGTTTGTCAAGTTATCAAGCAACATCTATCATCCCTGTTGGATCAAAAGGGCATACCGTTTCCATATGTGGTCTCTTTTCTTTTGATCTTGGTAGCGACTACTCATACAAGCTCCCTTTGCATCCTTTGTGTAAAGGTGAAGCCTTGGAGCTTTTTAATGTCGAGAGACAACTGATTAGCTCTCAAAATGGGGATCGGTTTCCCTTGCTGCTGAAATGCAGGAGTTTGTTCATTCGCTTTCTTATTTAATCCATGTATTCCCTAACCAAGTGGAGAATTCATCTTGCATGAGGAAACGGATGAACAATTTGACCAAATAGATTTTTATCCACATACATAATCTCTTGTTAACAAAGAGACCTCTCAACCGTTGGCTTACCGATGGAACTGAAAGGACTTGCTCATTGTCAAAAATAGTTCAACAAGTTGGTTTTGACTAACTTGTAACTGCCCAATGAATAAAGGTTGAGTTTAGAGATCGTTTTATCGAGTTATCTAAACTCACTTTTGTAACACCCCTGGTGTTACCCAGAGCCCTGGCCAAAGAAACACAGTATGTCCTACTCAAACCTTGTGCTATAATGGAAAGGAGAGGACTAAAAGTTTTAGAACCATGGCTAAGCTAAGCATTAACCATAACAAGAAAGAGAGTGTACCCTTCATACAATGTACACCCACAAATAAGATTCTAAAACCCTAACTATTTCTTAAGCCTTAAACCCTAACAATGGGATTAAAGGGGGAAGAATGGGTAAATGATCAAAACAACAAAAAATAACATTTATTAAAGATGAAGAGTATTAGTAAGGCTACAAAACTTAGTAAGAGAAATATTACAAAAAGGCCCTACAAAAACCCCAAATCAACTCACTAAGTAGAGAGCACACTAGAACCCTCCATTTTCTCTCTAAGTCCCCAAAACTACCCTAATCCAATGATCAGAAGTGTTCACCTTTTTAATGGCGCCAAAACCATAAGGTCTAAATAGCAAAAAGGAGCCAAATTACCTTAGGAGCACCCTGGAAAAATTTGAACCAAAGCCATGACCTTTTGACATGATTTGACATCCATTTTGTCTCGGGGTGAACAATGCAACAGACCCGATTTGGCGTCCGCATATCTTGTGAACTAGGGCATATTTCCCATTGGAACTCACGCATAATAGCTAGCCCTAGGTGCCAGGAAGAGATTTGCACAAGACCCTTGGCGAGATTCGCACGTTTGCAATCTCTGCAATCGTTTGAACAGAGGCAGAAACAAACGCCCACGTGTTCGATGCGTTCTGGCGCGCCAGAGCACGCCCCGGTGCTCAGCCCCACGCGCACCGCACCGTGCCAAGCCAAACCCGTGACCACGCCCGCGCCTATAAAGACGACCAAGGCCTCGACCGTACGCCCCCGCTCGCTCTCAACCTCGCCGGAGCGCAAGTTCACCGGCGATTGCTCTGCGCACGGCGTGCCAGTGGCCGCCCGAGACCCGACCACCGTAGACCGGCCACCCTAGCCATTCCCTGCCCCGTCCGACCCTCGGGATAGCCTCTACGTGCCTCGGTGAAGCTCCCAAAGCCAGGGATCAAGCTCTACCTCGCCGGAGACACCGGATCAACGTCGCCAGACTTCACCCGACCGCTGGCGTACGTAGACCGAGCTCTATGGTGAGTCTTTCTTCGATTCCTTGCACGGGTAGATTCCTTAACACCCCGTGAAGCTCCCTGTGCCCTTGGATTGAACTCTACCGCCGTGAGCAGGCCGGAGCACACGCCGCCGACGAGCCCGCCCGCCTGCGCACATGGCCCGACCGATTCTGGCCATCACCGTCGACGAGCCGTACCTCGACGTGACCGCAAGGACTTCCCAGAGCTAACCCCGCCCTTTGCCGGACCTCTCTCGCCGCCGGTAAGCCGCGCCGCCCTGTTTACTTCCGTGGTTACTGTTTAAAAGGGGGGAGGGACCTCGGGGAGAAAGGAGAAGAAGTCAGGGGGGTTTTTGAATGGTCAGAGACTCAGGTGAATAGTTGCGCAGGGGCATAAGTTAAAGAATTGGTTTAGGAAAAGCCCAGGGTCCTCGGTGTAAACTGGTTTTTCATAAAACCTTTTAAGCATTATTCATTTAAATATAAACAGAGCTTGTAAAATTCATAACTTCAGTTTTATTCAACCAAATTTAGTCAAACCAATTTTGCTAGGTTTTGAATATTGTGAACTGCTTAGGAAAAATACAAAACACCCTAAGTATTGCAGAAGATTTTAAAGTTTAGATTAAATTAGTAATCTGACCAAAGGATAAATTAAGAAGGGAAAAATGGCTACACTTTTAGACTGGGGTTAAGAAAAATTAGAAAGGTACTTAACCACTCCCTAGCCTGTTTAAAAATAATACACCCCTCAGTACACCAAATTAAGGAAGGGTTTACCATTTAAACTCTTTTTGGCTCAAAATTAAAGAAAATAAAAAGGGAGTTTAAAATAAGAACCAGGGGGCAACCACATTTTTACTAGCTCACTTATTTAACATAGTTCACTGGAAAATTTTGTTAGACCCTCTGTTAGTACCAAAGAAATGCACAACCTTTTATTTCATGAAAACAATGAAAACTTAGAAAAACCTTAGAACAATAATCCTGAGGAGAACCCACCCCAAACCTTGGGATAACTAATAAAATGTTATTAAAAATCTAGGAAAAATATAAGTTCTATTGTTTAACATTTTTCAATTAACAAGTTAGTTATAAGTACCTTTTTGGCATTAAACTTTGGAAAATCACAACTAAATATCCAATAGTTATTTTTCTGTGGTTTTTAAAACAAATACCTATTACCCCCTAAGAATCTTAGAAAAAATAAGTGTTGACCCAGAAACCTCACAGAAATTAAAGCTATAGTGTAAAGTGCCCTTTTTCCCTTACTTTTGTTAATTTTGCACAAAGGCTATCTGAAATAATTTCAACCTCAAATTTTTAGGATAACCCACAGAGGTCAATGTTTACTCCCTATAATTTTTATAACATTTTTGGAAAATGTTAACTGACCATGATAGTTCAAAAATGCTTAATAAGAAGCACAATAGGAAGAAAAAGGGGAATTATGGGAGAACTAGATAATGTACAACTAAAACCTTCTAAGACTCTCATGAAACCTAAGAATGAAATTAAAGATTTTAAGTTCATTCAAGATCCCAAAAAGGAAGGTACAAAACCGTTAAGTATAACCAAAGGAAACCCTAGAGTACCACTAAATTTAGTACTGTTTTACTATGCATAGCCTTTACAAATTACCATCTCATTAATATGCATATATATTATTCATTGCATTCGATAGACTGTAATCTCACTGACGGGGAGTACATCCTCTCTGGAGCAAGGAGTTTCTCAGGAGGTAGTCCAGGAGCCAGCACCAGAGCCTGCCATCGATGATCTGCCTGCCCCAACTTTGGAAGGCAAGCCCCGATTTTATGCATAACCGTTTATATATCTTATTTTACTACACTTAATTTTTGTAGGCTTGTACTGTGCACTTAAGTGTAGGAGTTGACTGAAAACTTAATTGCATAAACTCAGGTTTCCCTTGTGATGGATACTAGTATGCTAGGTCGAGTAGCTGCTTTTGCTAATTAGGGATCTCGGTAGAAGTCGAGTGATTTTTCTAGCACTCACGCGAGGTTAGGAATTGATTGTATCTATTTTATATCGGAATGATGATGGTCTGTTGAAAACGGTCCATGGGGATGTGTTGTCTACGAGATGGAAATTGGAATAAGGATTAAGGTGTGGTACCGTGTGTCAAGCGTTTGAACGTACTAAGCACATGCCGAGAAATATGGTAAATCGATAAGCCTAGTACCTGAGTGAACCTGCCCGCAGATTGCCCTCCTCACGCGACCTGAGACATGGTCTCCCATTCCGGTTATGGTGGGCACGACGGCAGTCGGGGTCAGTGAGGCATTGTACGCCAAGACGGTGAGCCCTGATCTGTTGATGGGGAATCGATGGGGACGGTTGATGTGTGTGGGGACAGAGTGTCTCGCCGCGTCGTGTGTTTAGGTATACCGTGCAAGGTTTAAAAACTCGATTCGAATCATCTGCTTCTCACAGCTAATGAGACTGCTTGATCCATGCTGCTACATTAAGTAACAAGTGGAAATGTGTTGACTTGGCAAACGATGTTGATTGCTAAATGCTTGATACCATGTATGATTAGATAGATACACCTTTAGTCTTAAGAGAGTCACACTAAAACTTGAAAAGCTAAACTTGATTTTAGACTTAGCTAGTGCTTTTGGTAAACCAAACCCCTCAGCCAAACAGCTGCATGTCAAGACGTAGAGGAGTAGACTCCTCACACCGGGTAAGTCTAGCTGAGTATTAGTATACTGAGCCTTGCTTGTGGCATAATTTTACAGGTTCTCTGGAGGACATGGTTGCTAGAGTGACTTAGCCGTCCATTTTGCCACTGGGTTGGACAGTCGAGTGGGACCCTACCTCGATAGAGGAGGAGCATGAGGAGTGATGGGACAGGCTTCCCCATCTCTCTGTTTATTTACCGTTAGTTATATTCCGCTGCATTCTGAACAATGATCACTACTTTTGTTAAACTCCGATGATGTTGTAATAAATTAAATACTCCTTAATGTATGGTTTTATGCTTTATTATATTTGCTCTGTGCCTCACCTTCGAGTGAGTAGATGGTACTTGATCCTGTTTGTGGCCTCGTCGGACTAGATCCGAGGGACTGACATTTTATTCCTATTTAAGTGTGGTCTAGCCTTTAAGGTGGGACTTAGGCACTTAAGTTGGAATAATTCGGGCGGTTCCGCCACAGCTGGTATCGGAGCTTCTACCACCATAGAGGAATCAATAAATTGTAATTACCCTCCTTTCGAAGAGTAAAACTTGTTAGAAACCAATGTTGGATAGATCGGTAAGGCGATAGGGATGAACATAGACCGTGAAGCCTTAGGATAATAGAGGGGTAGCTAGGTGGCTATTTGAGTGAGCCCTACAGGCTATCATAAGGGATGGGGATTTCCCTATTCCCTATAAGGTTGATGTGAGGTCGTTTAGGACGAGCATGCATGCATCATTTTATTCAAACTACTTGGTAATTGGTCAAGAACCTTAAATGCTATGAGGCATGATAATAAAAGGTTAAGTACACTTCGAGACCTCAACGTAACCTTCGAAAAGCCAAGCACTGATCCCCTTTTTTATATATCTTTCTCTTTTTCGCTTACGCTTACCCTTACACAGATGACTTCTCAAGAATCCTCGGAAGGAGGGAACGCACATTCTCACACGGATGGGCTTGCACAAGAGGGTTTTCCCTGCATCTTGTGGGAGGTGCTGCAGGGAGCCGGTTATACGACGCCTCCCCAGTACGCGGTGCAGCTGTTCGAGGAGCACAGGGTGCCCCGCTGTAGGGTTAGGATGACCTTGGAGCCTCATCCCTTGCAGCCAGACTGGCATTCATTGGACTTTGAGTCTTTTGGATACCGGGCTGAAGACACTATCGAGGCCATTGCTCTCCACGGGTTGACGACCTTTTGTGGCTTTCACCCCTTGGAGCTATCCACTCATCCCATTGTTTGTTCCCCGCTGAAAAGGAGGACGACCCAATGTGGAAGGATCGAGTGGAGCATGCCAAGGATGTGTGGGCTCTTTACCTAGGGCAGACTGCTCACCTGACGGTGCGATGCATGAATGCCATGTACCGTCTGCAAACGGTACGAGGAGAGGCAATGTCTCAGCTAATGGGCTTGGTGGAGGCTACCAAGATCACCCTGGATAATAGGGAGGACCTTGTGGTAGACCTGTCCACTAAGCTGGTGGAAAAATACCTCCAGGTGGAGCAGATGGCCACCCAGATCCAAGAGCTTGAGGAGCTAGTAGGAGCCAGGGAGAACACCATCAAGGTTCTCGAGGATCAGCTTATGAACACTCAGCAGCAACTTGAGGAAGCTAACCAGCACTTGGATATGCACCATGAGGAGATTCAGGACATGGAGGCCGACGGGGCCGACGAGGATGTTGACATCGAGGGAGGAGAGGAGCTGGAGCCTGCATCCAGCCTGGACACTGCCGGCTCAGGGAGACCACCTTCCCCCGAGTCTAGCGTTGCCTCGTTTGCTCATTAGGTTTCAGAGATAAGGTTAGAAGTGTGCGGCAGTAGAACTCCTCAGAACTAGCTTAGCTTTTGCACCTTTGGGGTACTAGGCTAGAAAGAGTTGAGTCTTTTGAGCATTGCTTTAACCATTAGAAAACTCTTTTGGACTTATGAATGATGGATGATGTCATCTTTAACTTACGAAGAAAGTTTTATGTCATGTGGTATCTTTTATGAAAAATGCAAGGAAATGTTTGGCATTCTGTAGACTTTGTCCTTTCAAATCTTTTACCATGTATGAACCCTGATATCAAAAGTATGATATTAAGAGCATCCTAAATTTTCAGATGGCAGGAAGAGCGCGCCGTGGAAAGAATGAGCGCATTCCTCCACCACCGCCGCCGCCTCCTACCATGCAAGAATTGATGGCTTAGCAGAATGAGATTCTACGACAGTTGGCTCAGCGTCAGCCACCACCTCAGCACTATGGTGGTGGTGATCACCATTAGTGTTCCCTAGCAGCGGCCACTTATCAGGAGTTCCTCAGCACTCAGCCACCATTGTTCACTCGGGTAGAGGATCCCCTTGATGCTGATGTATGGCTCAGAGTGGTGGAATCCAAATTCCCACTGCTTAATGGAGTTTGTTCAGATGTGGCCAAGGTTCATTTTGCCACCCAGCAGCTTCGCGGACCCGCGCGGACATGGTGGGATCACTTCCTCGCTATGCAGCCAGTTGACCACGTGGTGGAATGGGGAGAATTCAAGGCAGCATTCAGAGGACATCACATACCAGCGGGCATCATGGACCGCAAACTTAATGAGTTTCTGGCACTTACTTAGAGGAATCGTACTGTGTTGCAGTACGCTTAGGCCTTCAATGACCTGTGTGAGTACGCAGGCTATCATGCTGACACAGATGAAAAGAAAAGGCATAGGTTCAGGAGGGGTCTCAGTACTAAGCTCCGTGACCATCTCAACATAGTCAGGGCCAACAACTACAATGAGTTAGTCAACCTGGCCATTTCTCAGGAAGATTGCATCACAACTCGCCAGGCAGAGAAGAAGAGGAAGACCCCTGTGGCAGGACCTTCAGCTCAGCCTCAGCGCTTCAGGATTGTGTCTGACACTCAGAACCGGGGACCTTAGCAGCAGCAAGGGCGATGGGTGATCCGGCCCCAGCAGCAGCAGGCACCCAACCGCTCTCAACCCCCAGTTCAGAGGAACAACAATCAGCCAAAGCAGCAGTACCGTTAGGACAATGATAACAGATGTTTCACTTGTGGTAACATTGGACACTATGCCAAGAATTGCCCCAAGAACCAGCAGAGGTAGGGACAAAATTCCAATCAGAACCAAGGCAAGAGGCAGAAGGTGCAAGTGAGGCAAGGCAGGCTGAACTTCACCACTATGGCTGACATTCCAGAGGGAGCACCCATCATGACTAGTATCTTTTCCGTTTTGAATTATCCTGCATTCATTCTTTTTGATTCCGGTGCATCACACAGTTTTATCAGTGCAAAATTTAGTGCCAAATGCCAGTTACCTTTCCATCACACTAATGGGGGCACTACCATTTCAACACCAGGAGGCAGGTGTGCCACCTATCAAATCAATAGGCATGTGCCTATAAAATTTGGTAGTCTTGTAATTAAAACTACCCTCCTTATATTGGGATTGGATAGTGTGGATATCATATTAGGAACTGACTGGTTATCAAGGCATCAGGCAGTAATTGATGTTGCAGCAAGGGCCATTGAGATACATTCACCTACTTGTGGTGAAATTACGTTGTATATGCCTAACCAGGGTTGTAACCGTTCCTGTGCCTTCACCATGATAGAGTCACCCGTCGAAAGGATTCCAGTGGTCTGTGAGTACCTAGATGTTTTTCCGGATGAATTGCTAGGGATGCCACCCAACAGAGACATAGAGTTTGCAATTGAGTTGCAACCCAGAACTGCCCCTATATCCAAGAGACCCTATAGGATGCCTCCAGCGGAGTTGGCAGAATTGAAAAAGCAGTTACAAGAATTGCTGGACAAGGGGTTCATTCGCCCAAGTACTTCTCCATGGGGATGTCCAGCCTTGTTCGTGAAGAAGAAAGATGAGAGTCTGAGATTGTGTGTTGATTACTGCCCTCTCAATGTGGTGACCATCAAAAATAAGTATCCATTGCCCCGCATTGATGTATTGTTTGATCAGTTGGTGGGGGCCAAGGTATTTTCCAAGATAGACCTTCGCTCCGGCTACCATCAGATCAAGATCAGGGCCAGTGATATTCCAAAGACGGCTTTCTCTACCAGATATGGGATTTATGAGTACTTGGTGATGTCTTTCAGGCTGACCAATGCCCCGGCCTATTTCATGTATTTGATGAACTCAGTGTTTATGCCAGAGCTGGACAAGTTTGTGGTGGTCTACATTGATGATATTCTGGTCTATTCAAAGAATGAAGACGAGCATACTGGGCATTTGCACATCGTACTTCAATGACTGAGCGATCATGGCTTATATGCTAAGTTGTCCACGTGTGATTTCTAGCTGAGGGAAATTAAATTTTTGGGTCACACCATTTCTTAGGATGGGGTATCAGTTGATCCTGAGAAAGTGCAAGAAGTGATGGATTGGAAGCCCCCTACCACTGTATATGGCAGATTCGGAGTTTTCTGGGATTGGTAGGATATTATCGACGATTCATTCCAGATTTCTCCAGGATTGCTAAGCCAATGACTAAACTGTTGAAGAAAGGAGTAAAGTTTGAGTGTAATTAGAAATGTGAGGATGCCTTTCATACATTGAGGCAGCATCTGACAACAGCACCTGTGCTAGCTCAGCCTGACAACACCAAACCATTTGAGGTTTATTGTGATGTTCAGGCACTGGTTTGGGATGTGTCTTGACGCAAGACAACAGAGTTATTGCCTGTGCATCCCGAGCACTCAGACCTCATGAGCAGAACTACCCCACACATGATCTGGAGTTAGCAGCCGTAGTTCATGCTCTGAAGATTTGGAGACATTATTTGATGGGAGCACAGTGTAATATTTATACTAATCACAAGTCTCAAGCATATTTTCACTCAGGCTGATCTTAATATGAGGCAGAGAAGATGGTTAGAATAGATCAAATACTATGATTTAGAAGTGCATTACCATCCTGGCAAGGCCAACGTTGTGGCAGATGCCTTAAGTCGAAAGGCCCAATGCAACTGTGTCACTATGGACTCCAAGGTTGCCACTCTGTGTGACGAGTTGTGTAAGCTGAACCTAGAAGTTGTTTCCTCAGGTACCTTGGGTTATATTTCAGTAGAGCCCACTCTACATGAGCAGATAATCATGGCCCAGATTGGTGACAAGGGTGTTCAAGTCATCAAGGAAATGCTCGAGCAGAAGGTAGATAAGTACAAATGCTTCCATTAGGACAACAAGGGAGTTCTATGGTTTGAAGACCGATTGGTTGTTCCTAAGAATCCCGAACTCAGAAAGAAAATATTGGATGAAGCTCACCTTCCAAATTCTCCATGCACCCCGGCAGTAACAAGATGTATCATGATCTCAGATCCTTGTACTGGTGGACCAGAATGAAGAGGGAAATTGCTAATTATGTATCTGAATGCGACACTTGCCAGAGAGTCAAAGCTAGTCATTTGAAGGTAGCCGGTACCTTACAGCCTCTTCCCGTACCAGCTTGGAAATGGGAGGATATTTGCATGGATTTTATTGTGGGTTTACCCAACACATCCCGACACCATGATTCTATTTGGGTCATTGTGGATAGGTTGACCAAGACAGCTCATTTCTTGCCAGTACATACCACCCATAGGGCAGAGAAGTATGATGAGATCTATATTGACCAGATAGTTCGTTTGCATGGAATACCAAGGACTATTGTGTCAAACAAAGGAGCACCGTTCGTAGCACGTTTCTGGGAGCAACTGCAAGACTCACTTGGGACCCATGTAATAAGAAGCTCAGCATACCATCCTCAGACAGATGGTCAGACAGAAAGGGTGAATCAGATTTTGGAAGACATGTTGAGGGCATGTGTGTTGCACTATGGGAAGAATTGGGATAAGTGCCTTTCCTTGGCAGAATTCTCTTATAACAACAGCTACCAGTCCAGCCTAAAGATGGCACCGTTCGAGGCCTTGTATGGGAGAAGGTGTAGGACACTGCTAAATTGGTCACAAGCTGGAGAGAGGGAAATATTTGGACCTGACTTGGTACTTGAAGCCGAGGAGAAAGTTAGAGTCATTAAGAACAACCTAGAAGCTGCTCAGGCCAGACAAAAGAGTTATCATGATAAGAGGACGAAGCCTCTACAATTTGAAGTGGGAGATCATGTTTATCTTAAGGTGTCACCCACCAAAGGTGTTCAGAGATTTGGAATCAAGGGCAAGTGTTGGAACTTGCTCACAGGCGCAAGTTGATCCAACGGGGGGGGGGGGGGAGTGATAGCACAAACAGGGTTTAACACGACATGGCAGAAGCTTTTTTCATCTCGCCTCTCAAGGGCACTGTGCGGGGGTATTTATAGGTGTCCGGGTACCCAGCATCCCGTGTTAAGGATGCATGTGCCCCCAGACGCCTAGGTTATCCCCGAAATATTCCCATAAAGCGGGGTTACAGACAGTAATTACAGGGACACCTTTATAAATTAGGCCCGTAACACGCAGCGGCCACGCAGGGCCTGTCACAATGGGCCGGATCACACGTGGGCCTCCGCGCTTGACGAGGCCGCACGGTGGGATGACCTCGCCACGGGTCTTCGTCCGATGTCGTATGGGGCGAAGGGTGTCCCTACCCGTTGTCTTGTCTCCGTTGGGCCGGCGTTTACGGCGAAGGCCCCGAGCGAAGGGTGGCGTCTTTGCCTTCGCCCCAACATTTGCCCTCCGAGGGACCAGTTCGACTAAGTCATCTGGTGCCGAAGACGTCGCTAGATGGCGGAGACGCTGCCCTCGCTCGAAGTGGTTCCGCGGGGGTTTTTGACATGACCGTTGATTGACGCCGTACTGTAGGACTGCGGGTTTCCCGAAGCGCCGCGCCCTGTGTATAAAAGGGGGCGGGGGGCGGCGCATTTTGAAATTTATCCTTCCGCGCTCCGTGAAAACCCTAGCCGCTTTCTCCACCGTCTCTGCTGCTCGTCTGCCCTCCTTGCTCTTGTTCGCCGGAGATCTGGCTCGAGTGAAGCAGACCGCCCGCCGCCGCCGATGGTACGTAGTGATGCCGACCTCTTCTTCTTCTGCTGCCGCTTCGCCGCCGGCCGATGCGTCGTCTGAGGAAACGCTGAGTACTGTGGCGGCGGAGGAGTTGCGCGTCGACGATACTGTGGATTTTGGTGTGTCGCGGATGTCGTCGGCCCGCGTGCAAGATATGCAGCGGCTTGGTTACTTTGGCGGCGGGGTCGTTCGTGTCCCGGGGACGGAGGAAGTCCCCGAGCTGGAAGGCGAGTTGGTTGTGTTCGAGGCGTTCTTTGCTGCTGGTCTCCGCCTGCCTGCGCAGATTTAATGTTTAGATCCATCAGCTGACTCCGAATGCCGTGGTGGCTCTGTTGAAGTATGTCTAGGCGACGACTTCGTACGGTGGACAGCCATCAGTCGAAGTCTTCGCGAAGTATTATTACCTGCACTGCAGAAGAGGATGATTGGAAGTGAAGTTGCCCAGTTTGGGTCCTGTACATTTACGCCGAAGACCGGCAAGACCACGATGCAGGTAGTTGAGTTGGTTCCTTGTGCCCGCAACAAGTGGGGCAATTGGCAGGATTTTTGGTTCTACGTCGCGGAGGGTATAGCCGAAGACCATTCGGGGCTCCCCGTGTCCGAGATGTGCTCGCATTTTTACTCAGCGTACCCACCTTTTGAAGTGGAGGATGAGGATGCGGACGAAGGGGCCCTTCGGTGCGCCGCTGGCCTGAGCAGCGGGCGCGATTTGGTTGAGGAGTTTGTGGCGTTCGGGGTATGGCCTTTGGCGCATGGCTGGGCGCTGGGTGAAGTGTGCCCTCGCCAGATGCCTTCCCACGGTGGGAAGATGGTGCGAAGTCCTACCTTCGCGCTGGATCTGCAGAGTCGCGATCCGGCCGCCTTTGTGCGCGAGGCGGAGGATGGGGCGGTGCGGATCGTGGGTCGGTATGTGCCTAGGACAGAGGGCCAGCGTAGCTGGGACATTCGCGGGTCAAATGACCGCTTGAACAGGGTTTTTGAGTTGAATCGTCTGCCGTATGGCGGTTATCCTGGCCAAGACGATGTGGATCGTCGCGGGAAGAAACCGGTGGTGGAGTCTGGAGATGACCCCGCGCCGGCGGCCGCCCCGTCCTCTAAGAAGAGGAAACTAGGTACTGCTGTGGGAGGACTTGGGGTTTCTGATGGTTTTGCTAGAGAATTGATGAGGACATGCGCGGCCCCGGGGGGAAGGATGTCTTCGCCCGAGCTCCGGGAGTCTTCGGCGCGGATGCTGAGGGTTACCGGGGGTTGGTGGCCTAAGAATGTTCCTGTCCCCCGCGCGGCCGGCGAAGACTTTTTTACATCTCGCATGGTTCGTGCTTGGAAAGTGTTTCCTTACGGGCGGAATATTGCTGCTGTTGTGTCGGCAGTGATGGACAAGGATCGCCAGGGAGCTGCACAGAAGCGCCAGGCGGTCGTCCGGCTTCATGAAGCCAGGCCGAAGAGGCAGCGGGGGGCTGCGCAGGCTACTGCCCCCGGCGGAGGCCAGCCGCCGCTGGCGGCTAAGTCGGCCGTCCCAGCATCCAGTAGGGCACCGGACGCTGCGAAGGCAGCTGTCACCGGTGGTCCCAAGTCAGCGAAGGCTGCCCCTTCGTCCAGTGGGGTGCTGGAGGCTGCGAAGGCGGCTCGAGGGTTACCGCCCCCTGGCAAGCGCGTTGCTGACTTCGCCACCGACATTAGTGTGGACGATTATCTTGTTGGTAAGTCGTTGGCTCGAGTTTTTTTTTATATTTGTTGATGCATCGCAGGGTTGGACGAAGACCAGCTTGTTGTTGTTCCGCCTGCCACGGCAGCCACGGCGGCTGCCGTGGTGCCAAGGGCGAAGGGCAGTGCTCTTTGTGCCGGCAGCGAGATACCGGCACACATTGCCGTCAGGGACGAGGCGGGTGCCGTGTCCCGCCGGCTGGAGGAGATCAAGGAGGCACTAAGTCAGGTGCGTTGAGCTAGGCCTCGGTTTTTTTTGTTTAACCGGCTTCGCCGGGGCTGTGGTCTTATGTGTGTCTTGTAGGCGGTTGACTTCGCAAATCGCGTGGCGTCGGGGGCGCTGACGGCAGTTGTGTCTGCCGAAGTCGAGAGACTTCGGACGCAACATGCTGACGCCGTCCGGGAAAAGTCGGCCGCCGACAGTAAGTGCCGCAAGCTGGCGGACAAGGTGGCTGTGCTGGAGGGTGAGAAGGCTGACTTCCGGTGCCAACTGGCGGCGGAGAGGGAGGAGGCTAATGAGGCCCTCGCCAAGGCGCAGGCTGCGCAGGCGGAGGCCAATTTGGCGCGGGCAGAGGGCAGCCTTGCGAGGCAGCGTGCCGAGCAGCTGGAGGAGCGGCTCAGCGCGCTGCAGAGCCGTTTGGAGAGGGCCGAGGCCTCGGCGCGCACGGAGGCTGAGCGGATGCGCAAACAGCTTATGGATTCATACCGTGAGCTGGGCGCGCGGACCGCTGAATTTGAAGTGCCGGATCGAGAGCCCGGGCTTCGCTGCCTTGAGTGGGTACAGGAGGAGCTACAGGCACTCCCCACCATCGTGGAGGGGTTTATGTCTTATGCCTCTCTGGTCACCTGCGAGGGGGCGATGAACGCGCTCTCTCGCGAAGGGTGCCGGCACTATGAGGTCTTCGACCAAGCTGATGAGGATTTGGAGCGTGATATCTACAAGGTTGAGGACCCTATAGTGAAGGAATCCGCCGGAGCCCTCTACGACCGGATGTGGGGCCCCCACGGTCGAGAGGTTGTCAGGGAGCGGGCTGAGACGGCGAGGAGTCAGGTAATGTTTGGCTTTTGTTTGGTGTTTGTTTAATGTGGGTTTGCTGAGTCTGTTTGCTGTGTCTCAGGCTGCGCGTGGCGAGAGGGTGGATGACTTCGGGACTTTGAACAGCGTGCTGCCTGACCCGGAGCCGAACCCGGCGGCGGCTTTGTCCGAGGCCGCTCCGGAGCCGCCCCCGGAAATCGCCGAAGGCGTTCCCGATGCCCCTGCAGCCACTGCGGCCGGCGGAGACCCGTCGTCAACTGCTGCGCCGAGGGCTGAGGATCCTGTGGCGATGGATGCGGAGGCGACAGCGGAGGCTCCCGCGACGGCTGGGTCTTCGCAGGTGGCCTAGTGGGTGTGGGTAGTTAGGAAATTTTGGATATTGTTGCTGAACCTTGGTTGCTGCGCAGGTTCAAGATTTTGGGCCTGCGCACGCAACCGCTACTGCTAATTTTTTGGCGGCTTCGACCGTGGATGATGGGAATAAATCGGATGAGTCTGCATCTAAATTTTCTGAGTTCGGTGACTCTGGGAGCTCTATTGAATGGACCGAAGAGTCGTCGGATGAGGACTTGGACTACTTTGCGGCCTTGGATGTGGCAGTAGCGGAGGCTTCGTCGCAAGCTGCGGATGCTGATGTTGTGTCTGGTCTGAGTACTAGGCGTAGGCGGCGAAGGGCGGTTGCGAAGCGTAGAGTGAGTGGAGCGGACGTCGGTCGGCTTCGTGTGAGTGGGGCTGGCAGGCAGGAACTGTTGTCCTTGCCGGCCGCTGTGAGTGCAGGTGAGGGGGAGTTGCGATGTCTTTTTGCGGGTGAGGAGCTTAGGATAATGTTATTTAACTATAGGGAGATGGGAATTATTCCGAAGGTCGAGCCAATGTAGAATGCGATGCCCTCGCTTGTACATGTGTAATGGCTTGTATGATGAGGTTGTGTGCCATCGCACACTAGGCTATGTTCGCGAGGGCGTTAAGTGCTTGGTCTCGTGTGTTTGTTAAGTTGGTCTGGTGCGCATGTAGTCGGCCTTTGTGCGGACAGTTTGGTGTAGCCGTTTTTGCACTTGTTAGGCTTCGTGCGGCTGTACCATTGTAATCGGTTCGTCGGACTTGTTGCGCTGTCCCTGCTGCACCCTGAGGCGACTTCTGCAGGGATAGTGTTCGCGGCAAACTAGAATTTTTCGTACTTATTGTGCTAGCCCGTCTGCACCCTTAGGCGATTGTTGCCCGGGTAGTCTTCGCGGAAGACCTCGATTTTTCGTATTTGTAGCGCTAATTCGGTGGCACCCTTAGGCGACTTCTGCACGGATAGTCTTCGTGGAAGACTTCGATTTTTCGCACTTGTTGTGCTAGTCCGGCTGCACCCTTAGGCGACTTCTGCGCGGATAGTCTTCGCGGAAGACTTCGATTTTTCGCACTTGTTGTGCTAGTCCGGCTGCACCCTTAGGCGACTTCTGCGCGGATAGTCTTCGCGGAAGACTTCGATTTTTCGCACTTGTTGTGCTAGTCCGGCTGCACCCTTAGGCGACTTCTGCGCGGATAGTCTTCGTGGAAGACTTCGATTTTTCGCACTTATTGTGCTAGTCCGGCTGCACCTTTAGGCGACTTCTATGCGGATAGTCTTCGTGGAAGACTTCGATTTTTCGCACTTGTTGTGCTAGTCCGGCTGCACCTTTAGGCGACTTCTGCGCGGATAGTCTTCGTGGAAGACTTCGATTTTTCGCACTTGTTGTGCTAGTCCGGCTGCACCCTTAGGCGACTTCTGCGCGGATAGTCTTCGCGGAAAACTTCGATTTTTTGCACTTGTTGTGCTAATCCGGCTTCACCCTTAGGCGACTTCTGCACGGATAGTCTTCGAGGAAAACTTCGATTTTTCGCACTTGTTGTGCTAATCCGGCTGCACCCTTAGGCGACTTCTGCACGGATAGTCTTCGCGGAAAACTCCGATTTTTCGCACTTGTGCTAATCCGGCTGCATCCTTAGGCGACTTCTGCACGGATTTGTCGCACGCGAGGGCGGCTGCTGCTGGGCCTCGCGGTGACTTTGAATTAGTCGAATGTCAAAGACCGTTGATGCGGTCTTTTTTCGACGTGGATTTTGCGGGGGATTTTTCCCTTGTATATTACATGACTCCGCCTCGTTAAAAACCTCACCCCCCAGGAGGAAAAGAGTGCGGGCCAGAACAAAATTGTTTTTGCAAATTACAAGGGCGGGCTGGCCCTGATGAGTCAAACAAAAAATTTGCGCAGATTATCAATGTTCCAGGAATGCTCTAAGTCTTCACCGGTTGGCGTTGCAAGCCTGTATGCGCTGGGGGAGGCCTTAGACTTGACAATGTAAGGGCCCTCCCACATGGGCTCCAGCTTGCCTCTGGACTCCGTTCGAGCTGTCCGGATGAGGACGAGGTCCCCTTCGCTGAATTCCCTTGGGATGACTGCCTGGTCGCGCCATGCTTTTGTCTAGGCTTGGTATTTGTCCAGAGCCTGTAGGGCGAAGACACGGCCTCCGTCGATGAGATCCTTCGAAGTTGGCTCATCTACATCTGGGACGGCCGACGCGGCTGTCCGAGGCGACCCATGCTTTATTTCTTGCGGGGTCATGGCCTCCAATCCGTATAATAGGCGGAAGGGGGTAAACCCAGTCGCCCTGCACTCGGTTGTATTCAGTGCCCAGACCACTTCGGGTAACAGGTCGGGCCACTTGCCCTTTTTGTCGTCAAGGAGCATTTTCTTGACAGCTGTGAAAATTTTGCCGTTAGCGCGCTCCACGACTCCGTTGGACTGGGGGTGGTACACGGAGGCGAAGGCAAGCTTGGTGCCGATGGAGAAGCAGAAGTCTTTGAAATCTTGGTTGTCGAACTGCTTGCCATTGTCGACCGTGAGTTCGGATGGTACTCCGAAGCGGCAAACAATATTTTGCCAGAAGAATTTCTGGGCCGTCTTCGATGTGATGGTGGATACTGCCCTCGCTTCAATCCAATTAGTGAAGTATTCAACGGCTACAAAGGTGAACTTGAGGTTCCCCTGAGCCGTGGGCAGGGGCCCGACGATGTCTAGGCCCCAGCACTGAAGGGACCATGTGTGGGCGATCAGCTTCGTGAACTGCGAGGGGCGCCCCGAGCGTGGGGAAAATTTCTGACAGGCTTCACAGGATCTGACAACCCGATTTGCGGCGCAGATGATGGCGGGCCAGTAGAAGCCTTGTCGTATCACCTTTGCCGCTAGGGCCCTAGGGCCTGCGTGGGAGCCGCAGGTCCCCCTGTGGACTTCGCGCAGGATTTGAACGCCCTCGGTCTCGGTGACGCACTTAAGCATCGGCTGGCTGACCCCCTTTTTGTATAGGTGGCCCTCGATCAATGCGAAGTCCCGGCTTCGGTGGTGGAGGCGCTTGGCCTCGTTGCTGTCGACTGGGTGATAGAACCCTTGCAGGTACAGGGTTATTGGCGCCCGCCAGTCTTCGGTCAGGATAAGGTTGATCATGCGCTGGCCCTCGCTGTCGTTGGTTATTTGGAGCCCTTCGGGGCTGCGGACGGCTGGTGTGCCGATGACGTGATAGAACACGTCGGAGGGGAGGGCTTCACCCCTGGCGGCCGCCTTGGCCAATGCGTCAGCTTCTTCATTCTTGGCCCGGTCCACATGCTGCAAAGTGAATCCCTTGAATTGTTTCTCGAGGCTTCGGATGGCCGCGAGGTACTGCATAAGTGCGGGGTCTTTGCTGCATAGTCTTTTTTGACTTGGCCGGCGACTACCCTGGAGTCTGTTCGGACTATGCAGGTGGTGACGCCGAGGGCTCTTAATTTGCGGAGGCCGAGGATGATAGCTTCGTATTCTGCAATGTTGTTTGTGCATCTGTCAGATTCCAGGGCGAAGCTTAAGCGTGCCGCGTATCTGTGCTTGACCCCAGCGGGTGAGGTGATGACTGCAGCAGCGCCTGCCCCCGCATGGCACCAAGCGCCGTCACAGTGGATTGTCCAAACCTTCTCTGCGGACGGCTCTGGCTGTGTTATTGGCCCGGTCCAGTCGACAACGAAGTCTGCTAAAACTTGTGACTTGATCGCAGTCCTGGGCTCGAAAGTGATGTGGTAGCGGGAGAGTTCGGCCGCCCATTTGGCGATTTGTACCGATGCCTCCGGGTTTCTGAATAATTCGCCGAGTCCCCTATCTGAGGTGACGCGGACCTTGAATGCTTCAAAGTAGTGGCGCAATTTGCGCGAAGACATAACAACTGCATATGCAATCTTTTCAAGCTCTGTCATGTTACACTTTGACGGCGTGAGGACCTCGGAGACATAATATACTGGGCACTGCCTGAGCACGCCCTCTACTGACTGCTCCTGAACCAGTGCCGCACTGACCGCGTGCGGCGAAGCCGCGACGTAAAGCAACAGTGGTAGCGAAGAGTCAGGGCTCGTAAGGACGGCCAACTCCATCATGTACTGTTTTAGTGAGGCGAAGGCCGCCGCCTGCTCTGGTCCCCAAGCGAAGTCTTTTGCGCCGCGGAGTGTTTTGAGGAAGGGAAGACTTCGCTCAGCAGATTTGGAAATGAATCTGTTGAGGGCGGCCAATCTGCCCGTCAGACGCTGGACCTCTCTGGCTGACTGCGGGGGCGTCATGTTGATGATGGCCTGGATTTTAGTTGGGTTGGCCTCGATGTCGCGGTGCGATACCAGATAACCCAATATTTTCCCCTGGCGAACACCGAAGACACATTTATCGGGGTTGAGGCGAAGTCGTGCGTCCCGCATGTTCGCGAATGTCTCGGCGAGGTCTGCAAGATGGTCCTCTTTATTCCTGCTGGCGACGACGATGTCGTCCACGTATGTGAATACATTTCTACCGACCTGCCCTTCGAGCACTATTTTGGTGAGCCGGGAGAAGGTGGACCCGACGTTCTTGAGTCCCTCCGGCATTCTGATAAAGCAATATGTGTCGAAGGGTGTTATGAAGCTGGTGCTGGCCTTGTCCTCCTCCTTCATGTATATTTGATGATAACCAGAGAAGCAGTCGAGGAGTGACATGACCTCGCACCCGGCCGCGCTATCGACTATTTTGTCGATTCGGGGCAATGGGAAGTTGTCCTTTGGGCAGGCCTTGTTGAGGCTGGTGAAGTCTATGCACATTCGCCACTTGCCGCTCTTTTTCTGCACCATTACCACGTTGGAGAGCCACGTGGGGTAAGCCACTGGCTCGATAAATTTGGCTTCCAGGAGGCGATGTACCTCTGCCTTGGCGGCTTCTGTCTTCTCGTCGGACATTTTGCGAAGCCGCTGTTTTTTTGGTCTCACAGAGGGGTCGATTCCCAGGCTGTGCTCGATTATGGATCGGCTGACCCCGACCCGGTCGAGGGCTGACCAAGCGAAGACGTCCTTGTTCTTGGATAAGCAGCACAGGAGTTTTTCCTCATCATGCGAGGTGAGGTCTTCGTTGATCGTGACTGTTTGCTTGGGTGTGGCCAGGTCGAGGGGAACAGTCTTGGTCCCGTCGTTGCTTTGCAGCTGCGCCTTGTGCTATTTTTCAGTTGGGCTGGCGGGCGCTGGGGCTTCGCGCTGGGCCGTGAGGCAGTGGACATTTCTTTGCCCGGGGACGAAGTCCCGCTCTATGTTGCGTGCAGTCTACTGATTGCCGTAGACCGAGATGGCGCCCAATGGACCTGGTATCTTCATGCACAGGTACAAACCGTGAATGGCTGCCTCAAACTTGTTGATGGAGCCCCGACCCATGATGGTGTTGTACGGATACACCATGTCGACGATGTCAAAGGTTATTTGCTCACTCCGGGCATTGGGCGCTACACCGAAGGAGAGAGGCAACTCTATTTTGCCGATAGGAAAAGTGCCCTTGCCGCCGAAGCCGTACAACGGATTGTCCGAAGGCTTGAGCAAGCTGTGGTTTATGCCCATGCGATCGAAGGCATGGAGAAAAATGATGTCTGCCTGACTGCCATTATCAACGAGGACTTTGTGCAGGTCCCAGTCTGCCACGCTGCAGTTGATGACCATGGCATCGACATGGGGAGCGCTGCGCAGGTCGACGTCTCGGGCGTCGAAAGTTAGCGGTACGTGGGACCACTTCGTCTGCACGACTGGACCGGTGATGGCGACGTGGTTGATGCTGCGGTAGTGGTCCTGCTTCTGTCGCTTGGTGTCGAAGTCGACACTGGACCCCCCAGTGATCATATGAATGACTCCACGATACGGCTGATCAGCGAAGTCTTCTTGCTTGGGTGCGTGGGGGTGGGGGATGTTTTGTTGTTGCTGGTGTGGAGGCGGGGGTGGGGGAGGCACGATTTGTACTTCCTGATGGTGTTGGTAAGCGTGGTGCGGTGGATGCAGGGCGGGGGCGTGGATATATGATGGAGGGTGTTGCTGATAGGTGTGCGCGACGACCCTTGGGTTGTCGGTCGGCTGCGCCCGTGCCATCCTGTCTCTGGTGGCCTTCGTTTCAGGGCAGTCTTTTGTTTGGTGGGCGCAGTCTTCGCCGTGGAAGAGACAGTAGAATCGGTGCGGCGGCTGCATGCGTCCGCGGCCCCTACCGCAAGTTCCACTTCCGCGGCCTTGGGCGAGATATTCCTGGCGGTGAGGGGCATCACCAGCGGGGTGCTGGATGGCAATGTTGTGCACCTGCTGCTGGTTACGGCCGTCTCGGCCAGAGTCTGGCTGCGGAGTCCTCGTCCACGTGCGGCTGGACTGTGGAGCGTCTTTGGGTTTCCTCTGGGACTCAACCTTGCGCTGGTGGAGCTCTTCGGATTTGGCATATTTTTCAAATAGTTGATATAATTCCTGGAGGTTCTTGGGCGGGTCCCTGTTGCAATGGCTGTAAAGGACGCCGGCGCGGAGGCCACTAATGGCGTAGTGAATGGCGATCTGGTCGTCAACTGAGGGCAGCTGTGACTTGAGTGTTAGAAACTTGCGGTAATACTCCCGCAGGGTCTCTTTTTCCAGTTGCTTGCAGAGTGAGAGTTCGGCCAAGGCGTCGGTGTCTGGGCGGTACCCTTGGAAGTTGAGCAGGAATTTGTCCCTTAGGCTTCTCCAGGAATCAATGGACAGCGGGGCTAACCTGGTGAACCAGGTGAGAGCTGGGCCTTCGAGGGCGATGATGAAAGACTTGGCCATTGTGGCGTCGTCCCCTCCGGAAGATGCGACGGCGACCTGATAACTCATGATGTACTGAGCTGGGTCCGTGGTGCCGTTGTCTTGGGATAGGTCCCTGCCCGGAAGTTGGCAGGCTAGGGTGTCACTTGCAGATGTGGCGCCAGGGGACTTCGCTCGTCGAGGTAGTTGACCCCTTGAAATGGCGCGGCGTGTGGGAAGGCGTAGTCGCGCTGGTGGGAGTGCGGGTCTTCCGCCTACGTGCGGTGTTGCAGGGGTGGCCCGTGCTGCAGGCCGCGGTGGCCTTCGCGTATGTCTTCCACTTGTGCGCGTTGTTGCAGGGGTGGCCCGTGCTGCAGGCCGAGGTGGCCTTCGCGCTGCATCAGCGCGATCTCCCGCTCGAGGTCCTGGGCCTTCTGCTCTTCGTCGCGTATCATTTGCCGCACCTTGGCTAGTGCAGACACGCACTGGCGCTTGGCCTCCAGTATCTCTTTTTGCCTCTGGAGATTGCGGTTCTTGAGGCGCAGTGCGTGCAGCTGTAGCTGTTCTTCCGCTGAAACGTCAAGGACTTCACCGTCCTCAGTGAGGTCCGCGCCCTCCGGTGGGGCGAAGCCGAGGACTTCACCGTCCTCGGTGAGGTCCGCGCCTTCTGGTGGGGCGAAGCCTGGGGGAGGCTGCGGTCATCCTTCAGGGCCGCAGGTGCGGAGGGCGTCGTCTTTAGCAGCCTCTTGGTGAGTGGAGTGGGTGAGTGCGAGGGCCTTGCCCTTCCTTGCGGCCAGCAGTGCTGCCTTCGCAGCCTCGTCAGCCTTCGAGCTAGCTTTCTTGGGTGCCATCGCGGGTGGTTTTTTCGTAGCACGAACGGTGGGCGCCAAATGTTGGAACTTGCTCACAGGCGCAAGTTGATCCAACAGGGGGGGAGTGATAGCACAAACAGGGTTTAACACGAGATGGCAGAAGCTTTTTTCATCTCGCCTCTCAAGGGCACTGTGCGGGGGTATTTATAGGTGTCCGGGTACCCAACGTCCCGGGTTAAGGACGCATGTGCCCCCAGACGCCTAGGTTATCCCCGGAATATTACCATAAAGCGGGGTTACAGACTGTAATTACAGGGACGCCTTTATAAATTAGGCCCGTAACACGCAGCAGCCACGCAGGGCCTGTCACAATGAGCCGGATCACACGTGGGCCTCCGCGCTGGACGAGGCCGCACGGTGGGATGACCTCGCCACGGGTCTTCGTCCGATGTCGTATGGGGCGAAGGGTGTCCCTGCCCGTTGTCTTGTCTCCGTTGGGCCGGCGTTTACGGCGAAGGCCCCGAGCGAAGGGTGGCGTCTTTGCCTTCGCCCCAACAGCAAGTTAGCTCCTCGCTACATTAGGCCCTATGAGATCAAAGAGGCTTGTGGACCTGTAGCTTATCAATTGAAGTTGCCACCTCATATGTCAGCAATCCATGATGTATTCCACGTATCTCAGCTACGGAAGTGTGTCCGCTTACCCACGGAAGTGCTACCTGAACCAGAATTGGAAATCAAACCAGACTTGTCTTATCAAGAGCACCCCGTCAGGGTATTGGACCAAAAGGAAAGATCAACTCGAGCAAGGTCAATTCAAATGTATAAGATTCAGTGGAGCAACCACATAGAAGAGGAGGCTACATGGGAGACTGAGGATTTTCTACATTCTCGCTTCCCCGAATTTCTGCCTAAGGGAGTCGGTACGTAACCCAATGCACCCACCCCCACCTGCCCTTTGAATCTAAATATAAGAAAAACCTAGTTATTAAGAGTAGAGTAAGTTTTGGAGATAACTCTAAAAGGACTTCCTTCTGAAGTTGCAAAGAGAATGACATTCGAAGAGCAGTTAATTAGAGAAACTTGGTTAAAGGAAACTGCAACACACCAACTTACACCTTTTTGGTACCCCTCTAAAGAATCCCTACCTAATCTCGGGACGAGATTCCTTTAAGGGGGAGGGCTGTAACACCCCTGGTGTTACCCAGAGCCCTGGCCAAAGAAACACACTATGTCCTACTCAAACCTTGTGCTATAATGGAAAGGAGGGGACTAAAAGTTTTAGAACCATGGCTAAGCTAAGCATTAACCATAACAAGAAAGAGAGTCTACCCTTCATACAATGTTCACCCACAAACAAGATTCTAAAACCCTAACTATTTCTTAAGCCTTAAACCCTAACAACGGGATTAAAGGGGGAAGAATGGGTAAATGATCAAAACAACAAAAAGGAACCTTTATTAAAGATGAAGAGTACTAGTAAAGCTATGAAACTTAGTAAGAGAAATATTACAAAAAGGCCCTACAAAAACCCCAAATCAATTCACTAAGTAGAGAGCACACTAGAGCCCTCCATTTTCTCTCTAAGTCCCCAAAACTACCCTAATCCAATGGTCAGAAGTGTTCACCTTTTTAATGGCGCCAAAACCATAAGGTCTAAATAGCAAAAAGGGGCCAAATTACCTTAGGAGCACCCTGGAAAAATTTGAACCAAAGCCAAGACCTTTTGACTTGATTTGACATCCATTTTGTCACGGGGTGAACAGTGCGACAGACCCGATTTGGTGTTCGCATATCTTGTGAACTAGGGCATATCTCCCAATGGAACTCACGCATAATAGCTAGCCCTAGGTGCCAGGAAGAGATTTGCACAAGTCCCTTGGCGAGATTCGCATGTTTGCGATCTCTGCAAGCGTTTGAAAAGAGGCAGAAACAAACGCCCACGTGTTCGACGTGTTCTAGCGCGCCAGAGCACGCCCCGGCGCTCGGCCCCGCGCGCACCACGCCATGCCAAGCCAAACCCGTACCCACGCCCGCGCCCGCACCTATAAAGCCGACTGAGGCCTCGACCGTACGCCCCCGCTCGCTCTCAACCTCACCGGAGCGCATGTTTACCGGCGATTGCTCTACGCACGGCGTGCCAGCGGCCGCCCGAGGCCCGACCACCGTAGACTGGCCACCCTAGCCACTCCCCGCCCCGTCTGACCCTCGGGATAGCTTCTACATGCCTCGGTGAAGCTCCCAGAGCCAGGGATCGAGCTCTACCTCGCTAGAGACACCGGATTGACGTCGCCGGACTTCACCCGACCGCCGCGCGTACGTAGACCGAGCTCTATTGTGAGTCTTTCTTCGATTCCTTGCACGGGTAGATTCCTTAACACCCCGTGAAGCTCCCTATGCCCTTGGATTGAACTCTACTGCCGTGAGCAGGCCGGAGCACACGCCATGGATGAGCCCGCCCGCCTGCGCACGTGGCCCGACCGATTCCGGCCATCACCATCGACAAGCCGTACCTCGACGTGACCGCAAGGACTTCCCGGAGCTAACCCCGCCCTTCACTGGACCTCCCTCGCCGTCGGTAAGCTGCGCCGCCTGTTTACTTCCGTGATTACTGTTTAAAAGGGGGGAGGGACCTCGGGGAGAAAGGAGAAGAAGTCAGGGGGTTTTTGAATGGTCAGAGACTCAGGTGAATAGTCGCAGGGGCATAAGTTAAAGAATTGGTTTAGGAAAAGCCCAGGGTCCTTGGTGTAAACTGGTTTTTCATAAAACCTTTTAAGCATTATTCATTTAAATATAAACAGAGCTTGTAAAATTCATAACTTCAGTTTTATTCAACCAAATTTAGTCAAACCAATTTTGCAAGGTTTTGAATATTGTGAACTGCTTAGGAAAAATACAAAACACCCTAAGTATTACAGAGGATTTTAAAGTTTAGATTTAATTAGTAATCTGACCAAAGGATAAATTAAGAAGGGAAAAATAGCTACACTTTTAGACTGGGGTTAAGAAAAATTAGAAAGGTACTTACCACTCCCTAGCCTGTTTAAAAATAATACACCCCTCAGTACACCAAATTAAGGAAGGGTTTACCATTTAAACTCTTTTTGGCTCAAAGTTAAAGAAAATAAAAAAGGGAGTTCAAAATAAGAACCAGGGGCAACCATATTTTTACTAGCTCACTTATTTAACATAGTTCACTGGAAAATTTTGTTAGACCCTCTGTTAGTACCAAAGAAATGCACTACCTTTTATTTCATGAAAACAATGAAAAGTTAGAAAAACCTTAGAAAAATAATCCTGAGGAGAACCCTCCCCAAACCTTGGGATAACTAATACCATGTTGTTAAAAATCTAGGAAAAATATAAGTTCTGTTGTTTAACATTTTTCAAATAACAAGTTAGTTATAAGTACCTTTTGGCATTAAACTTTGGAAAATCACAACTAAATATCCATTAGGTATTTTTTTGTGGTTTTTAACACAAATACCTATTACCCCCTAAGAATCTTAGCAAAAATAAGTGTTGACCCAGAAACCTCACAAAAAATAGAGCTATAGTGTAAAGTGCCCTTTTCCCCTTACTTTTGTTAATTTTGCACAAAGAGTTTCTGAATTAATTTCAACCTCAAATTTTTATGATAACCCACAGAGGTCAATGTTTACTCCCTGTAATTTTTATAACATTTTTGGAAAATGTTAACTGACCATGATAGTTCAAAATGCTTAATAAGAAGCACAATAGGAAGAAAAGGGGGATGCTGGGGGCCTTCGGCTCCCGAAGGTCCTCAAAAACACAGTTTGACGATGTTTTCCAAGTGTAAAATGTGAACAGGCACCTTCGAAATAGGCACCTTCGAAGTCAGGTCGTGAATATACAAGGGCATGTTTAAGACGAAGCTGGAATGAAAAGCGGTCATGACGAAGGATAGGACGATCATGAAGCCATGCGCAGAAAAGCTTCGGCATAACGGGAGAAAAGAGGAACTGACTTAAAGATGAAAAGCCAAATTGGACCTCGAAGAATTACTATAGAGTTATTGATAAATGTAAAGGGCATCAATGTAATTTTACACGGGCTGTGTCCCGTGCCTATAAATAGGTGAACAGTACTCCCGTACTGTTCACGCTGACTTGGCACACGCCTTTTTACATCACGACTTGTACCTTTGCCTTACATCAGTCTGAAGGTACATTTGTAATTTGTTTTCATGAATTTAATAATGGAAATGTATTGATGATAATGCTGGTATTATTACTTCCGCATTTTATATATATATATATTTATTCTGTTTACTCATTTACCAACTTAACGAAGGTCTTTTCCTTCGTAACCTTCGTTATATTACGATTATATCCTTCGTCCGAAGTTCATTAAACCCCCGAGGAGATAATGCTTCAGCGGACGAAGGGTATTTAATACCTAACATCTTCGTGTTGTCTTGTTCTTGATTCATAGCATTTGAGAACAAGCCCCCAACAGGGGAATTATGGGAGAACTAGATAATGTACAACTAAAACCTTCTAAGAATCTCATGAAACCTAAGAATGAAATTAAAGATTTTAAGTTCATTCAAGTTCCCAAAAAGGAAGGTATAACCAAAGGAAACCCTAGAGTACCACTAAATTTAGTACTGTTTTACTATGCATGGCCTTTACAAATTACCATCTCATTAATATGCATATATCTTATTCATTGCATTCGATAGACTGTAATCTCGCTGATGCGGAGTACATCCTCGTCCAGGAGCAAGGAGTTGCTCAGGAGGTACTCTAGGAACCAGCACTAGAGCCTGCCATTGAGGATCTGACTGCCCCAGCTTTAGAAGGCAAGCCCCGGTTTTATGCATAACCGTTTATATATCTTCTTTTACTACACTTAATGTTTGTAGGCTTGTACTGTGCACTTAAGTGTAGGAGTTGACTGAAAACTTAATTGCATAAACTCAGGTTTCCCTTGTGATGGATACTAGTATGCTAGGTCAAGTAGCTGCTTTTGCTAATTAGGGATCTCGGTAGAAGTCGAGTGATTTTTCTAGAACTCGCGCGAGGTCAGGAATTGATTGTATCCATTTTGTATCGGAATGATGATGGTCTGTTGACAACGGTCCATGGGGATGCGTTGTCTACGAGACGGAAATTGGAATAAGGATTAAGGTGTGGTATCGTGTGTCAAGCGTTTGAACGTACTAAGCACATGCCGAGAAATATGGTAAATTGGTAAGCCTAGTACCTGAGTGAACCTGGCAGCAGACTTTACCCCTCACGCGACATAAGACGTGGTCTCCCATTCCGGTTATGGTGGGTACAAGTGCGGTCACTGCACGACAGCAGTCGGGGTCAGTGAGGCATTGTACGCCAAGGTGGTGAGCCCTAATCTGTTAACGGGGAATCGATGGGGACGGTTGATGTGTGTGGGGACGGAGTGCCTCGTCGCGTCGTGTGTTTAGGTTTACCTTGCAAGGTTTAAAAACTCGATTCAAATCATCTGCTTCTCGCAGCTAATGAGACTGCTTGATCCATGCTGCTACATTGAGTAACAAGTGGAAATGTGTTGACTTGGCAAACGATGTTGATTGCTAAATGCTTGATACCATGTATGATTAGATAGATACGCCTTTAGTCTTAAGAGAGTCACACTAAAACTTGAAAAGCTAAACTTGATTTTAGACTCAGCTAGTGCTTTTGGCAAACCAAACCCCTCAAACAAACAGCTGCATGTCTAGAGGTAGAGGAGTAGACTCCTCACACCTGGTAAGTCTAGCTGAGTATTAGTATACTCAGCTTTGCTTGTGGCATAATTTTATAGGTTCTCTGGACACTACTGGAAACGCATAAAATTTCGTGGGCCCGGATATTTACGTCGGCCGGCCCACGAAAATAAGGAAGGTATTTTCGTCGGCCTCGTCACCGACAAAAATACAGAGTATTTTCGTGGGTCGGGGGCTATGTTCGTCGGCAGGTGCACGAAAATACTGAATATATTTTCGTCAGCCACGTAACCGACGAAAATATATGTTATTTACGTGGGCCAAGGCCGTGCCGACGAAAATACGACACTATTTTTGTCGGCCCCACTGAGGCCGACGAAAATACGACAACTATTTTCGTCGGCCCCAATTCAGCCGACAAAAATAAAAGACCTAAACGCCCGTGCGCCCGCACCTTCTCTCTCGCTCGCTCGTTTCTCTCGTTCGCTCGATTCTCTGTTTCACCGCGCCGCCGCACGCCGCGCCGCCGCCGCACGCCGCGCGCTCGCACGCCCGACCCTCCCCCCTCGCGCGCTCGCATGCCACGCCGCCGCTGCTCTCCGCCGTCATCTCCACCCCCGTCGCCCCACCCCTCGGTATATCCGCCTCCGCCCGGCGCCTCCCTCGGCTTCCTCTGCTCCGCCCTGCCACCGCAAGGATCCAACCTCCGTACGTCGCCTTCTCCGCCGCCTTTCTTCCCGAGGTACGTCATCTCCACCCCCATCGTTGCTCACTTGCTCTGCCTGGGTACACACATACAGGGTTTAAGCTCGGGATGGATTGGGCAGCGCCAACCGAGGTTTTGAATGCGCCCGACCGCAGCGGAATTCTGCAAACCCTGTACGGCAATTGGCAATGGGAGGGGGTTTCGAGATAGACAATTGTTTGTGGGAGCTACGCTGGTGAAATGTAGGCTGTCTATTGTTGCAATTGCAGGATGGATGGGTAGCCTCTGGCCGGCTCTGCTAGTGTGTAGTGTTGCTGTCTGTGGTCTATTCTGGGATGCCCATGTCCATACCTGTTGGGGGCTTGTTCTCAAATGCTAAGAGTTAAGAACAAGGCAACATAAAAAGTGTTAAATGCCAAAGTCCTTCGCCCTTCGAAACATTATGCTCCTTCGGGAGATAATGATTTTAGGACAAAGGTCATAAAAGACGTACCTTCGTAGATATAATAAGTAATGACGAAGGATTCATATAAAGCGTGAAATATAAACATCAACATAGAATCATTTCTATTTTATTAACATGAAGAAATAGAAATGATTTCAAATTACAAATGTACCTTTGGTCTTGAGAGAAGGTAAAAAAGTACAAGCGTGACGCAAAAGCCAATGCCAAGTCAGCGTGAACAGTACGGGAGTACTGTTCATCTATTTATAGACGCGGGACGCAGCCCACGTAAAATTACATCCATGTCCATTACATTTGTTAATGACTTATGGAAATCTGTCGAGGCCCACGCAGTCTTTTCATCTTTAAGTCGGTTCCCCTTTGCGCTACCGTGACGAAGCTTCCTTGTACACAGCTTCGGCTGTGCACCTTCGTAGAGCTTGGTAATCAGCTCGCCCTTCGTCTGGTTCAGGCTTCGTCCTGACCGTGCTTTATAATTCTGAGACCGAAGATACCTGTTCACATAATCCACTTGGAAAACATTGTCAAATCATGTTTTTGAGGACCTTCGGAGGACGAAGGCCCCCAACAGTAGCCCCTCGCAATATTAATTTGTTAATAATAAATTCAGATTGCGATATGGACGAAGGCCTTGAGCCGAAGGTCCGAAAAAAACACCTTCCCTTTGCTAGAATAGCAACATTCACTGACAAGCGGGGCCTTTCAATTTTCAACGCCCTGGGCGTATAAATAAGATCGCACCGCAAACTCATTTGGTACGCACACTTGCCATCTGCTTCGGCCCACTGAAATTTTTAGCTCTTGTGCACTAAGATTTGCTGGTCTTTTTGATTTTGAAGCTTCGGCCTCGGGAACAATTTTTTAGCGTTTCCGAAGATGTCTGAAGGCAAGAAGATCCCTGCTGAGACGAAGCTGAGTCTCGAGGAGGAGAAAAATCTGGGGTTCCTGATAGCGATGGCAGAGACCAATACAGAGAAAATCACCAAGGAGATTCTCGAAGGTTTGTCCGAAGATACTGGTGACAGCGACAGCTATGATGTAGAGAGTGGTGGGGAAGAGGCCGAGGATCGTCCATGGCGGCCAAGTCACACGGTTTTCGGGAAAACCACTATCAAGCAGAGCCATATTGATAATATGAGGGGGCGGTATTTTCGAGATATATCTATTGTGAGGGCTGACGCTGGAGAAAAGACTTCTCCCACCCCCGAAGAAGATGAAGTTGTGATTTTCCGAAGCTTTCTCAAGGCTGGGCTTCGATTCCCCCTGAGCAACTTTGTTGTCGAGGTACTGAAAACATTTCAAGTCTACCTTCATCAACTTACTCCCGAAGCTATCATAAGAATGGGGATATTTGTCTGGGCTGCAAGAAGTCAAGGTTTAGAACCAAATGTTAAAAGTTTTTGCAACATTCATGAACTGTTATATGAGACGAAGCCGTGGGGAAAAGAACAATATCACAATAATTTTGGGTGTTACAGCTTTGGTGCCCGCTCCGGGTCAAGCCGCCCTGTGCCAACCTTTCGGAAGAGATGGCCCGGAGCCTGGATGGCTGAATGGTTCTATGTAAAAAACGACTTAACAGTGCAAGAAAATGTCAAGAGTATCATTATGCACCCTATCTGGCAACGCTTCGGACTTCGAAGGCCGAAGGTTGAAATGGACGAAGCAGCCGAGGAATGCCAAAGAGCCTTCGGCATAGTCTGCTCTTTCATTGGGTCAAGGGACTTGGTCCAAGAGCACATTGCCTTCAGGGTATGGCCACTTGCAGAAAAGTGGGAAATGCCGAAGGAAACTATTAAAGAGTCCGACGAAGGCGGACTAGTTAGACTGAAATACACATTCAAATATGCAGATAAATTTGTTGAACCTGATGATGACTGGCTGAAGAGCATTGAAACTTTAAGTGATGAACTACTTGGGGCATATTCGAAGGCCGAAAATACTGCGCTATCAGCAGCCTTCGGAGGCCGAAAGAAGAAAAGGCTCAACCGTGTGTTTGACGCAGTCGGGTTTATGTACCCTGACTATCACTATCCGGTATTGGGTCGCAAAAGGAAAAATACTTCTCCTGCGACAGAAGCTACCACAAGTGCCCCTAGTGAGCCAACGCCTCAAAGAAAAAAGATGAAGGTGCTCACCCATCGGACACGCTTTATTGAGCCGGCCACAGTGCCAGAATTCATTGGTGAAGCTTCTTTGGCCTCTGAAGCTACAGAACCAGCTCCAGTGCCGAAGATGGAAGAGAAGACTGAAACGCCTTCAGCAGTAGAAAATCCGAAGATTGACGAGCCAAAAATGTCTGAAATCTTAAGTCCTTCGGTAAATGTCGAAGCAATAAAAAACCAAAAGGGGCCATCGGTGACCCCAAAAAGGAAAAGAATGGTAAACGTACTAGATGTCTTGGAGACAATTAAGTCTTCAAGCACAACTCCAAAAAAGAGTGTTGAAGCTGCTGAAGCTTCTACTGAAGCTTCGACGCAACAAGCTGAAGCTGAAGCTGGGCCTTAAGAGCCCTACAAGGAGCAACCTTTGGAAGCCGAAGCAATAAAAATATCAGAACCAGTTGTAGTTGAAGAAATTGACACTGCCATCCCCGAAGCTCCTGCCAGCATATGCGATTACATTATACGACACGCTTCGGGGAAGAAACTATCTGCAGAAGAAACTTATGAAGCCAACCATTATGCAAAAGAGCTAAAATATCCGAAGGGGGCAGTAATATTCAATGGGACAAATGAAGATGATTTCCTATACTGCCTACCTGATAATAAAGAACTATCTGTCTGCCGAGAGATGGCCAGGAGTATAGGCTTCCCGAAGCTCGAAGCTGGATTAAGCGCCATGACGAAAGAGGATCTCGCAGACAGTCTTGCATACAATAGCCTAAAGGTTTGGGAATTAAGCGTTTGAAAAAACTTTTTTAATTCGTAATTCATTCCTATATTCTTATATGGATTCTTTTTCGTACAGGGCTTAATTCTAAGCAACGCATTAAGAGCTCAAAAAAACGCCGAAGATGAAAGCTATGAGATTGCGTTCAACAATTTGCGCTCCGAAGTTATCAAACTGAGAAACGAAGCTCTGGAAAAGGATAAAATTCTGCTTACGCTGGTAGACAAAGTAAAGAAGGACGAAGCTGCTTCGAAAACCCAGGCCGAAGCCCAAAAGCGTGAAATTAAAGATCTTCAGAAACAGCTGGCTAGAGCTAGAGAGGAGCGCGTGCTTGAGGAAACAAAACGAGAACTCAGTGATCATATGGTCAACAAATTGGAGTTAAGAGTTAAAGAGCTTCGTGCATCTCAGAGGAAATGTTATGTTAAATCTATAGAATGCGTGAATAAAATTAAAACTAGCTTCGCCAGCGTGGGCGCCTTTTCCAGCGAAGAGAATTTCTCTCGAGGCAATCCCGAAGGTCCACTGGAATGGATCAGTCATGAAGCAGAGGCCTTCGAGGAGATCCTGAGCAGTCGCGGCGATATCTGCGCTTTTTCGGGCGCCAGAGGAATTGCTTCTGTCTTAGAGAAAAAAGGTTGCGGGCATGTAAAATTTTTAGCTCAGTCCGAAGCTACCTTATCTTCCGAAGACATCAAGGACCCCTCGGCCGAAGCAAGCGTAGTTGGTGGCAAATTTTTTACTGATATCTGGAACGACGGCGGCCGAGGAATGGCGCAAGAAATCATCCAAAGGAGCGAAAAAGGCATTCATGATGCTAGGAAAGTGGCAGAAGCTGCCGAAAGGAGTACAGAGCCCGAAAGGCAATTAGGTACCAATTAGTCGTTCTTGTTGTGTTGTAATTTTTATTTCAAACTTTGCTTACGGTTTGTAATAGTAATGAAGAAATATTCTTTTCCCTCAGAAGCTGCTGAATCGACTGCCGACCCGCACACAAAAGGGGATGATGAAATTAAACAAATGGCCGAAGCTATCATGGACAAAGTTGTTGATCAACTTCTAAATGAAGCCGCCGAAGCAGTATTAAGAGAAGACTAGATGCTATCTAGAAAAAACATTTAAAGTGTGATCTATGTAACATTTTGTACATTTGAATGTAATATACAAGTTTCTTTTCATTATTCAATTCTTTACGATGCATGAAACTCTACATACATACCATTTTTGAGCCTTCGGCGAAAAAAAACACCTTCCCTTCTTTTCATGCTTCGTGAAGAAAATATTCTCCGTTAAAACTGTTCTGATAAGTCACATCCATGCTTCGTGAAAGCATTCTCCGAAGCTAAACAATTTTTGATATTGCTCTGATGAAGCTCATACATGCTTCGTAAAAACAGCCTCCGAAGCTATTTTCCGAAGATTATCATTGTATTCCCTCGTGACTTTGCACAATTTGCACTTTCTCAAATCATTCTTTCGAAGGTTAATACTGTGTGCCCTTCTTTTGCCGTATGCAACATGATGTATGATGCTTATGCTATGCGAAATGATGTAATGATGTTATGTTATGCAAATGACGTCTGTTCCGAAGATACACACAAAATACATTCGTAAGCTCTGCATTCCCTTAGGAACGTCTTTGGAGCTTCTTCGCCTTTTACTTAGACGGTATAAGCTCTGCATTCCCTTAGGAACGTCTTTGGAGCTTCTTCGTCTTTTACTTAGACGGTATCAGCGTTGACTTTTCGCTGTAAGCTCTGCATTCCTTTAGGAACGACTTTTGAGCAGAAAACTTACACTGCGCTCCCTTTGGAACGGCTTTTTGCAACTTCGGCAACTTACTCTGCGTTCCTTAGAACGACTTTCTGTTACTCCGAAGGATTTTTAATAATTCGAAGACCCTCCTTGTTAACACAAAAACTTCATCAACTCAAGCCTGTGGAGAAAATAGATTTTCCTCGTGGGAAACAGCGAAATTATTACATGGAAACTATCAGTGTTTTTGCTACAGAGAATAGAACTGAATGGAAAAGACTGCTATCAAAGGTAGGATATGTGTCAATAAATGTGCTTCGACTCTGGCACAGTGCTATTGACTGTGCGAGCTTCGGATTGTTCTCTGAAGTCCCTTTGATGTGGAGCATATTGACTCCCTTCTGGCTGTTGACCCTGTTGCAATGGAGGTGGAGGCGGGGGCTGTTGCCAGGAAGCTTGAGGTTGACTTGCCGAAGCTACAGAAGCTGCAGGGTGGTTGTCTATGTATTGTGGGATGTAAGGCGGATGATACGAAGCAGTATGCATGACCTGCTTCGGCTGAACTTGTTGAGATGCAGCTTCGGCTATCTCCTTTTGCTTCTGGATTGTAATATAGCACGTCCTGGTGGTATGGCCCTTGTTTTCTCCACAGAACAAGCAAAACAATTTCCTTGGTTGATCTCCGAATCTTCCGCCGAAGCCCCTGGCGCCTCTGCCTCTCGGAGCTGGTGGCCGGAAGGAAGCTTGTTGTTGCCCCGAAGCCTGTGAGGAGCACTGCGGTCTGCTCTGCTGACTCCCCTTATCATCATTCTGAGTGGAGCTGTGGATGGACCGGACATGCCTCGGGTAGTATCTTCCTCCGAAGCCCCTGGTCATTTCAGAAAATCTGAAGGCCTCCTCCCTTCTTTGGCGAAAGTCATTGTCAGCACGAATGTACTCATCCATCTTTTGGAGCAGTTTCTCCAGGGTCTGAGGCGGCTTTCTAGCAAAGTATTGAGCTGCAGGCCCAGGACGAAGCCCCTTGATCATGGCTTCGATAACAATTTCATTGGGCACCGTTGGTGCCTGCGCCCTCAATCGTAAGAACCTTCGGACATACGCCTGAAGGTATTCTTCATGATCCTGAATGCACTGGAACAAGGCTTGAGCTGTGACCGGCTTCGTCTGAAATCCTTGAAAGCTGGTCAGTAACATATCCTTCAGCTTTTGCCATGAAGTGATCGTTCCTGGCCGAAGGGAGGAATACCAGGTTTGAGCAACACTCCTGACGGCCATAACGAAAGACTTTGCCATTACTGCAGCATTGCCACCATACGAAGACACTGTTGCTTCGTAACTCATCAAGAACTGTTTCGGGTCCGAATGGCCATCGAACATGGGAAGCTGGGGTGGCTTATAGGACGAAGGCCAAGGTGTAGCCTGCAGCTCAGCAGACAAAGGAGAAGCATCATCGAAAACAAAATTTCCCTGATGGAAATTATCATACCAGTCATCTTCGTTGATGAAGCCCTCCTGATGAAGGTCTTTCTGCTGAGGCCTTCTGTTTTGCTCATCATGGGTAAGATGGCGAACTTCCTCAGAGGCTTCGTCTATCTGCCGCTGTAACTCAGCTAGCCGGGCCATCTTCTCCTTCTTCCTCTGCACCTGTTGATGTAGCATCTCCATATCCCTGATTTCTTGGTCTAGCTCTTCCTCCTGAAGCGTCGGGCTAACAGCCTTTCTCTTCTGGCTTCGGGCCTCCCGAAGAGAGACGGTCTCCTGGTTGTGGTCCAGCGGTTGCAGTGCTGAAGCCCCAATCGCTGAAGCTTTCTTCGGTGCCATAGCGAAGGTCTATAGCTTCCGAAGGTGTTCAAAAAAACTCGAAGTGGAAGTGAATTCACCGGAGGTGGGCGCCAATGTTGGGGGCTTGTTCTCAAATGCTAAGAGTTAAGAACAAGGCAACATAAAAAGTGTTAAATGCCAAAGTCCTTCGCCCTTCGAAACATTATGCTCCTTCGGGAGATAATGATTTTAGGACAAAGGTCATAAAAGACGTACCTTCGTAGATATAATAAGTAATGACGAAGGATTCATATAAAGCGTGAAATATAAACATCAACATAGAATCATTTCTATTTTATTAACATGAAGAAATAGAAATGATTTCAAATTACAAATGTACCTTCGGTCTTGAGAGAAGGTAAAAAAGTACAAGCGTGACGCAAAAGCCAATGCCAAGTCAGCGTGAACAGTACGGGAGTACTGTTCATCTATTTATAGACGCGGGACGCAGCCCACGTAAAATTACATCCATGTCCATTACATTTGTTAATGACTTATGGAAATCTGTCGAGGCCCACGCAGTCTTTTCATCTTTAAGTCGGTTCCCCTTTGCGCTACCGTGACGAAGCTTCCTTGTACACAGCTTCGGCTGTGCACCTTCGTAGAGCTTGGTAATCAGCTCGCCCTTCGTCTGGTTCAGGCTTCGTCCTGACCGTGCTTTATAATTCTGAGACCGAAGATACCTGTTCACATAATCCACTTGGAAAACATTGTCAAATCATGTTTTTGAGGACCTTCGGAGGACGAAGGCCCCCAACAATACCCATGCAGATTGCTAGGTTCCGTTCTGTCGGTACATGGTTGGTGGCGTGTCTGCGTCTTTGTTGTCACTGGGTTTAAGGTTTAAGGTGTAGTATCAGTGGGTACCCTCATGAATTAGGGGTTAAGCCCAATGTTCCTTTGTGGGTACATAATGCATGCACTTGGCCTTGTTCCCTGTTAGCTTTTGCTTATGTGTCATTCTAGCAAGTGGGTTACTGTAACATTTGCACCCTTTGATGGTTGATGGCTCTGCATCTTTTCGCTTCCCCTCGTTATTTAATACCTGAGTGTAACTGATGACCTACTTTTGTGTACCATATACTTTACATCCTTTTGTGGTACATATCAATTGTGAAAAAAATAATGTTTTGCATTCTTAGTATGCTGTACACAAAAAAGGAGGCTTTACCTGCAACTTTTGAGAAAAAAACCAAACCTTTCTGAAAAGTAGTGATGGTTTAGTATGAAGAAAATCTGATTTACTTTCTTCAGAGAGAATATTTCAAACCAACATTTATCTTATTGTCTGGGCTACTGAAATTTCATTTTTATCTTACTTGCACAAGCCACATGAAACCTTACCATCCCCATGATAGAAATAGAAAAGATCAATTTGGTGATTAGTAGAATGGGTAAAAGAACCTATTGCCATTTCGGGAGCTTGTTGTTTACTCATTATTTCCCCCTGCTTGGGTTGGGATTTTCTTGTCACTGCCACCGCTCCTACACAACCATCTCCACTGAAAAGATTTTGCACTAAATTTGGGCCTCGTATGACAAAAATAAGAAAATAAAACTAAACAGCAGACACATAGTAGAATTATAGAAAAAAGGTGCTGACAAGTTTTATTGGCAGAGACCTTTATATATTTGGACATAGTTTACTATGAAATAGTTTTCGGTAATCTTTATGAAAGGTGGCTAATAAACTTGATAAGTTACTTACTTAGTCGTTTTTTATTTTCATTAATTGTTATCTTGTTATCTTTTCATCTTGTGATTATGATTTGAGTTAACTTGTCAAGTTTAACTGTTGATTGCTTTAATTCAAATTCATATTTGTCTCCGAGATATTTTTTAATGTTTAGAGTATAGTTTTAATCGTTAACCATAGCGAACCGTATGCGTCACCCGTTCGAGAACGACGAACGTCACATTGGCTTGTGAGGTTCACCGTTCCGGAATTGTCCACGTATTTTGGACAGCCTGAGAGTGTAAGCCGATGCTTGTGATTTGTGACATGTGCCTTATGATTGACGCGGAATTTCGGTTGTGTAACCCAGTTGTTCTCCAACACACCATGTTCAGGCGTGTGCTTGGAGAGCAACGGGGTTATGCTGCCGAAATTTCGCGGCAATCGTAGGCTACACGTCACAAATCACAAGCATCGGCCTACACTCTTGGGTGGGTTTAGGGCCTTTACCTAATAGGGAGTTCACCTAAGCCACGAACGATGTAGCATCCCAAAAATTCAAATCCTGAAATTTTCTCAAACTCCCTCTAAATTCAAAATGAATTTCAAATTTCATTTCAAAATGTTTGTTTGCGAGTTGATATCAGCAAATAAAATATAGTGGTCTATATTCTCTCCAAAATCCTCCTCAAATATCCTACAAATATTTCCCAGTGATCACCCTCAATTTGTTTCCAGAAATACTGCCCAGATATTTCCCTAGTGATCCCCTTCAAGTTCTTTCTAGAAATACTGCCCAAATATTCCACCGATATATCTCCAGATATTTTCCTCTTGAGAAATACCTTCAGAATCATTTTTCAAGACCCTACAAATATTTTCTTCATAACTTTCCTCATGCCCATACATATACGTATGCCTCCAGTGTCATACGGTGAGCTCTACAAGCTAATTACACTTATACAAGACAAATACATGCTAATCTCCACTAATCCTCTCATCCTCCCCCTAATCCTCTCATCCCTCCCCCTAATCCCCCCACCATGGCTATAAATAGAGGGGCAAGGGCCTCCTCCCATCCCACCCCAAGCCATTTCATGGCAACTCTCTCCCCCCCACACACACACACCCACTCCATGTTCCACACAAGCACACACTAGCACAAGGATCGTTCGATCGTTCTTCGATCGTTCGTCCCCTGTTCTTAGTTTGTTCGTTCGTTCGTCCGATCGTTCGATCGTTCGTCCGATCGTTCATGGTTCGTTCGTCCGCTCGTCCGATCGTTCGATCGTTCGTCCGTTCGTTCGTCCAAATAATCTTTTTCCTACCGTTATGCTGCCGAAATTCTGATCGTTCGTTCGTTCGATCATTCGATCGTTCATCGTTCGTTCATAGTTCCTATTCATCGTTCATCGTTCGTTCATAGTCCCTATTCATCGTTCGTTCATAGTCCCTATTCATCGTTCTTCCAGATAATCTTTGTCCTGCCGTTATGCTGCCGAGATTCCGATCGTTCGTTCTTTCGATCATTCGATCGTTCATCGTTCGTTCATAGTTCCCTATTCATCGTTCATCGTTCGTTCATATTCCCTATTCATCGTTCTTCCAGATAATCTTTATCCTGCCGTTATGCTGCCGAAATTCCGATCGTTCGTTCGTCCGATCATTCGATCGTTCGTCCGTTCGTTCGTCCAAATAATCTTTTCCTGCCGTTATGCTGCCGAAATTCCAATCGTTCGTTCGTCCGATCATTCGATCGTTCGTCCGTTCGTTCATAGTTCCTATTCATCGTTCATCGTTCGTTCATACGAACTATTCACTATCACTATTCACCATTACTATTCACCATTACTATTCATCGTTACTATTCACATACACTATTCATCATCGTTACTATTTATCATTACTATTCATCATCGTTACTATTCGTAGATGATATCTATAATTACTTCTCCATCGCCACTATTCATCGTTACTATTCATCGATTAGCCAATCACCCTAAATTTCAACTACTCATACATCATGTTGTCCAGTCCACCTAAGACCAGCCAGACCCATGTTCCAATCATGCGAACTCTGTTGACTGTGATTTTCCTTCCAGTGGGAACTTCCCATCTGGTCACCCATCCCAGGTTTCTCCAAGTTGAGCACGCTTAACTTTGAGATTCCTTCGAACCAGGCTCCCAAACTCAGATTCCAATAATTCTCGTTTCTAAATTCTTATCAAACTATTCCCTATCCAGCCATGTCATCCCTTAAGCATGGTTCATGTTCCAGAAGACTCCCAAAATACTCTTGTCCCATATTCTACCTATAACTCTCCTGTTCATACTAGTCAGACGATTCATTCGTCACTATTCTCACCAACAGTGAACTTCACTGTGCTACACCACATACACTCAGCTATAAATACACCCAGCTACCCTCTCCCTCTCCACACACACTCAACACCCTCAGCCAAGGCAAACCCCCACCCACTCAGATACTCCGCTCCGCTGGCTACACACATAGTGTTGCTTCGCCTCCAGTCCACCCTCCTGGTAAGCACCTCCGCTCCACCACTAGTAGTATCTCAACACCACATGACACAGATTCTACTCAAGACTCTACCCATCCATATATCGCTATTTTGACCACTATACTAAATATTTGTTGGTATACTTGCTGGTTTGTATGTTTGCTTGTTCATGTTGCATAGTTATCGGAGCGTTCGTGCCATCTCGTGGAGGCCAGATCTGCAAGTCTACGCCAGGCGGTGGAGCCAAAAGCCAGTTCCGCGAGCTCTCCTTCCCCCTTCGCCGAATAAGCACGACAAGCTCACTGGATCCCTTTGATGCATAAATTACCTATGATTTTTCAACCACAACCCTTAGCCTGTTATTTTATGCATGATATGATTTTGAGATAAGTTATTATGGCCACCCAGCCGCTTGCCGCAATCAATCCCTGATATATATGTTCCAAACGATTTGAGAACAGGTGTGAGTTTTCAAAAGAAAATGCTTTTCAAAATGTGTGTGATGAAGGGTTTTCACCCTTATCACCTTGTGAGCGGGATAATCAGGGACTCCCTGGTTTAGGGGAGGGCCTAAGGTGTTGGCTCAGCTGGTTTAGGCGTGAGCAGAAGGATTGTCCCCTCATATAAGGACCGGTTTGTCATCTTCACTACCTGTACTCTTTAATAGTACAACCACTCGAGACTGTGTGGGCAGTCACTCAATCTGAACTCGTACGGTCCAACCCCAGGGTTATGAAGGCTAGGGAGCACCGGGAGGATTAGGAGGGGGAAAGTTTTGTCCAGTTTGGACATGGTGGTGGCCTGACTCCTTCCGGATAACCGTTAAGGTTAGGACGTGTGGGGAAAGAAAGAGATTTGGATTCGGATCTCATTGATCATGAGATCGCAGAGCCGGACTAGTGGGTAAAGTGTACACCTCTGCGCAGAGTTTGAAAACCTATTCGAATAGTTTGTGTCCACAGGAATGGACGAGTCTGGTATGGTATGGCAATTAATGTTTTGTTTTCCAAAAAAAGAGATGGTTTTGAGAAAAGTGGTTTTTAAAAAGGTTCGGCGGTTGAGCCGTGAGCTATGGTGGACGGGAAGTCCAGTAGCGGTTTTTGAAAAGGAAAACCAGTGGGAAACTGCTGAGATGCCTGGATGGTTTAGTCCAGAGGATTTTGTTATAATACTGAAAAACTTCCTGCTCCTTTTGGAGAGGATGCGCTTTGCAAAAATACAAAATGTTTTTCAAAACAACTCTGCATTAAATATTGCTGTTTCTGCAAAATATCCCGAGCTCCACATATTCCATGCATTATATCTGATTTCCCCATTCCGCGGGTGAAGGTGGGCTGCTGAGTACGTTTGTACTCACCCTTGCTTATTTGTTGTTTTTCAGAAAAAGGAGATCGGGTAAGAGTTACGACTGTTCCCAACCTTGCCTGTGGCTGTTGGACCACTGACTTGCTTCGCTGCGTATATCGGGCTGCTTCAGCCCCACTCTGATGATATGTCTCGAGTTGTGGACCAACTCTTAAAGTTGACCGCCACCTTTATAGGTTTGTCTCGTTTAAGCAGATTTGGTATCATCTGATGTATAAATGTGTTTGCTAGCCTCCTGGGACTAGTAATTGTATCACATTTGAGTCCCAGAGGATTGGGGACGCTTCAGGTGGTATCAGAGCTGTTAGGTTGGCCGCAGGACGTAACCCTTAGCCTGATCAAAAGTTTTTGAGTCAAAACTATTTTCTTAAAAAAATTCTTGCTCTCATCCCTTCATTTCAAAAATGTTTTCCCCCTTTCCTTCTTTCAGAAGTCAGATGGAGGTTCAGTGCCAAACCAGCTTCTGCCAGAATGAAGATGGTTTCCCCAAGTTGCTGAGAGCATGCACAGTCCGCCTCGGAATCAGGAGCCAGCCAGAGTATGATGGTCGTGAATTCGTCGAGCATGGCACAGAGAAGTGTGTCGTGACTGTATACATTGGATCCAGTCCACACCATGTGGAATGGAGTGTCACTGCTGCTGGGCGCAAATTCAGAGACACCTGCCAAGTCGTCGCTCGCAAGGCATTGAGGGCTCTGTGTCAGATCTATGAAGAAGAAGTGGCCGACACCCCGCTCAGATTCTTTCCGCCCTTTCAGAGAGACCGTCCAGTTTGGATGGCCAGGATATGTGCATTGGAAGAGCAGCAGCTGCTTGAGGACGACCCCACAGTTGTGTACCTCACTGCATACCTGCTCACCCTGGATGCCCAGTATGATTTCTTGGCCCGGCACCACCGTCAGATGATTGCCCGAGCAGAAGATGCAGAGAAGCTCAACCGTAAGTGTGGCGGAACTGCCCGAGTTATTCCTACTTAAGTGCCTAAGCCCTGCCTTAAAGGCTAGACCACACTTAAATGGGAATAATTTGTCAATCCCTCGGATCTAGTCCGACACGGCCACTGACAGGATCAAGTACCACAATCTCACTCGATGGTGAGTCACAGAGCAAATACAATAAAGCATAAAACCATACATGTCAGAGTATTAAATTATTACATCATCATCATCGGAGTTTTGCCAAAACTAGTCATCATTGTTCGAAGCGCAGCGGAATAAAACTAACGATAATTAAACGGAGAGATGGGGAAGCCTGTCCCATCACTCCTCATGCTCCTCCTCAGCCGAGGCGGGGTCCCACTCGACGGTCCAACCCGGTGGTAAGGTGTACGGCCAAGTCACTCCAGCAACCATGTCCTCTAGAGAACCTGTAAAAATTATGCCACAAGCAAGGCTGAGTATACTAATACTCAGCTAGACTTACCCGGTGTGAGGAGTCTACTCCTCTACCTCTAGACATGCAGCTGTTTGGCTGTGGGGTTTGGTTTGCCAAAAGCACTAGCTGAGTTTCTAAATCAAGATTTTAACTTTGTCAAAATTAAGTGTGACTCTCTTAAGGCTAAAAGTGTACTATCTACTCATACATAGTAGCAAGCATTTTTAGCAATCAATATCTTGTATCATCTCAACACAGTTCCACTTGTTACTCAATGCAGCAACATGGATCAAGCAGTCTCATTAGCTGCGAGAAGTAGACGATTCGAATCGAGTTTTTATCCTTGCAAGGTAAACCTAAACACACGACGTGGCGAGGCACTCCGTCCCCACACACATCAACCGTCCCCATCGATTCCCTGGCAACAGATCAGGGCTCACCGCCTTGGCGTACAATGCCTCACTGATCCCGACTGGCCGTCGTGCAGTGACCGCACTTGTACCCACCATAACCGGAATGGGAGACCTCGTCTCAGGTCGCGTGAGGGGATATGTCTGCGGGCAGGTTCACTCAGGTACTAGGCTTACCGATTTACCATATTTCTCGGTATGTGTTTAGTACGTTCAAACGCTTGACACACGGTACCACACCTTAATCCTTATTCCAATTTTTTATCCCGTAGACAACCAATCCCCATGGATTGTTGCCCACAAACCAACATTATTATGATAAGAAAGTGGATACAGCCAATTCCTGACCTCGCGCGAGTGCTAGAAAAATCACTCGACTTCTACCGAGATCCTAATTGATAAAGCAGCTACTCGACTTAGCATACTAGTGTTCATCTCAATGGGATTCCTGAGATCATGCAACTAGGGTTTCAAACAACTCCTACACTTAAGTGCACAATACAAGCCTACAAACATTAAGTGTAGTAAAATATCATATAAAACAGGTTATGCATAAAACCGGGGCTTGCCTTCCAAAGCAGTGGCAGGCAGGTCCTCTGGTGCAGGCTCTGGTGCTGGATCTGGGGCAACCTCCTGGGCAGCTCCTTGCTCCGGCACGAGGATGTACTCTCCGTCAGCAAGATTACAGTCTATCGAAATGCAATGAACATGTATGTCATGATTATGCAAGATTTAAGAACATGAAGCTACAGAAACTAAGTCAAGAATTAACTTAGGGTTCCCTGGCTATGTGGGTCTTCTAGTGGTTTATATTTATCACTTTTATATTTAAGTTTTTATTTGGGGTAAACAAGGAGAATTGGTATTGCATTTGTATATTTCTATTTCAGGGAACAATTTACAAGGGTCTTAGGAGGATACTAATTTCCATTGTTCATTTTCCTCTCTTTAGTGTTTATTTATGAATTCTAGTGGGGTTTGAACTACCAAGGTGAATTAACTATTTTCAATAATTCTACAAAAATTACAGTGGCTTGCCCTTGGTCAATATGGCCTGTCTTAAGAATATGGGATTCAAAATAAAAAGGCTAGGCTGTATACAAAAATAACAAAAAGTGGTGCAATTAAGCCACTTTGCACTACAAGTCCTTTATTAAAGTGGGTCCTGACCTAAGGGTTATTTTTGTTGGCCTCTAACAGTGATAATAAGCTCTTGTACCAAAAATGACAGAGAGTCACATGATGGTTATTTAATGGTGGATTTCTAAAGTTTGGTGCAAAAAGGGTGTTTAGAACTAACTTGTCATTTGAAAAATATCAAACAACAGATTTCAGATTTTTCCTAAGTTCTTATTATCAAAACATTAGTTATCCTAAGGTTTGAGGAGTTTTCTCCTTAGGGTTATTTTTGTAGGGTTTTTCTAAGTTTTCCTTGTTTTCTTAGAATAAAAGGTATTCTATTTATTTTATACTAAACCAGGGTATGATAGATTTTTCCAGTGAACTATATTGATTAAGCACCCTAACAAAAATAGGGATGCCCTCTGGTTCACTATTTAAACCTCATTTTCTATTTTTCTTAACCTTAAGCATAATGCAAAAGAAGGGGTAAAAACTAACTTAATGTAGTGTACAGAGGGGTTTAATATTTTTAAATAGGTCAGTAGGTAGATATAAACTTCTCCAAATTTTTCTAACCCTAGTTAAATAGTACAACCATTTTTCTTGCTATTATTGAGCTTTTGGTCAAAATTATAATTAAATCAGAACCTTATAGTTTTCTATAGTATCTATGAGGTTTTATATTTTTCTTAGATAGGTTACATTATTTAGAGTCTGGCAAAATTGGTTTGACCAAATTTGGATAAACCAAACAGAAGTTATGGGTTTTTAAAGTTTCTGTTTGAATTTAAATTAGGTTTTAATAAGGTTTTTCTGAAAAAGCAGTTTGCGCTGAGGTCCCTGGGTTTAAACCGAATCAACCTTCGCAGTTCTACCCTTGCGCCACTATTCACTTGGGTCTCTGACATTTCACTTAACCCCCTGACCTTCTCTTCCTCTCACACGCAGTCCTTCCCCCAACTGAAACAGTAGCCGCGGAAAAGAAAAGGGTGGCGCGGCTTACCGGCGGCGAGGGAGGTCCGGCAAAGGGCAGGGTTTGCTCGGGGAGGTTCTGGCGATCACGTCGAGGTACGGCTCGTCGTTGGGGATGGCCGGAGTCGCTCGGTCCACGAGCGCAGGCGGGCGAGCTCGTCGGCGGCGTGTGCTCCGGCCGATCCACGGCGGTACAGTTCAATCCAAGGGCATAGGGAGCTTCATGGAGGTCTAAGGAGTCTAACCGTGCAAGGAATCGAAGAGAGATTCACCGTGTACCTCGGTCCACGGTTGCCGGCGGTCGGGTGAAGTCCGGTGACCTTGTTCCGGCGTCTCCGGTGAAGCAGAGCCCGATTCTTTGCTCGGGGAGCTTCACGGAGGCGTGCACAGTCTTCTCCGAGGGCTGGATGGGGCTGGGAATGACTGGGCCGGCCGGTCTACGGTGGCAGGGGGATCGGGTGGCCGCGGACCCGCTGTGCACTGGCCAACGGCGGTGAACTAAGCTCCGGCGAGGGTCGGGCGGGTGCGGAAGGGTACGGTCGAGGCCTGGGAGGGTTTTATAGGCGCGGACACGGACCAGGGCGCTGGCTTGGCTCGGGCGCGGCGCGGGGCTCACGGGGGCGCGCGCGGGCGTGCTCTGGGGCGGCAGAACGCGTCGAACACGTGGCGGTTTGTTTCTTCCATTGTTCAAACGTCAGCAGAGGTCGCAAACGTGCGAATCTTTGCAAAAGTTCGGCGCAGACCTCTTCCTTGCACCTAGGGCTGTCACTCAACTGTGAGACGTCGGGGCAGATATGGCCTAGGGAGGGAGATCTTCGAGTGCCAAATCGGGTGTGTCACACTGCGCACTTCGCGACAAAAGCCATGCCATGGCATGTCAAACGTCCGAGTCTCAGGCTCAACTTTTTCTAGTGGGTGCCCTAGGTGGTATGCCACGTTTTTGGTATAGAACACAAGTGGATTTGATGCCAGCTTCGAGGTGAACACAACTGATCTTTAGTATAGGTATAGTTTTTAACTTAGAGAGAAATAGAGAGCTCTAGCTCTCTCTCCACTTAGTGATTTGATTTGAGGTTTCTCCAGGGGCCTTTTTGCAATATTTCCTTCCTCTAATTGCTGGTTATAAGGTTACTTAAGGTTGGTTTAAGGATTACTCATGTTTTGCATATTTGCTCATTTTCTTCTCCCTCTTATCCATGGCTTTGGAAAGGAGGGTTCAAGAGGGGCCTAGGGTTCTCCCTTTTCTTATCAAATGTAGCAAATGCACAAAAGCTTAAATGGTGCCCTTAGGTCCTTAGAATTCTTGGTTAGCACATAATCTCCAAGGTTCTTTGTTCCCCTCAAGTTATTTCCACATGTGATCACAATCCTTAGCATTCAGGGTATGTCCTAGTCATGGTAACACCTGAGGTGTTACAGCCCTCCCCCTTAAAGGAATCTCGTCCCGAGATTTTAGGTAGAGTCCCTTGGAGGGTGCTTGAGGGTGTGTTAGTGCTACTCTCCCTTTATGCTCAAGTTTCACTTTTTAACTGTTCTTCGAATGTCATCCTCTTTGCAACTTCAGAAGGAAGCCCTTCTTAAGTTAAATCCACGACTTAGACTATCCTTGTTATCTAAGTTTTTCTTATAATTGACTTCAAAGGGCAGGTGGGGGTGGGGTTTTTGGGGTTACATACCGACTCCTTTGGGCAGAAAGTCAGGGAAGCGAGAGCGTAGAAAATCCTCCGTCTCCCATGTAGCTTCTTCTGCTGAATGATGACTCCACTGAACCTTATACATTCTGATTGATCTTGCCCGAGTTGATCTCTCCTTTTGATCCAATACCTTGACGGGGTACTCTTGGTAGGACAAGTCTGGTTCTATTTCAATGTCCAGTTCCGGTAGCACTTCAGTGGGTAGACGAACACATTTCCGCAGCTGAGATACATGGAACACATTGTGAACTGCTGACATACGGGGTGGCAATTCCAATTGGTAAGCTACGGGTCCACAACTTGCCTTGATCTTATAGGGTCCAATGTAACGAGGGGCTAACTTGCCCTTGATCCCGAATCTCTGGACACCCTTGGTTGGTGATATCTTAAGATAGACATGATCTCCCACCTCAAACTGTAGAGGCTTCCGCCTCTTGTCATGATAACTCTTTTGCCTGGCCTGAGCAGCTTCTAGGTTCTTCTTGATAATTCTAACCTTTGCCTCTGCTTCAAGCACCAAGTCTAGCCCAAAGATTTCCCTCTCTCCTGCTTGAGACCAATTTAGTGGGGTCCTACACCTTCTCCCATATAATGCCTCAAAAGGTGCCATCTTCAGACTGGACTGATAGCGGTTATTGTAAGAAAACTCTGCCAAGGAAAGACACTTGTCCCAATCCTTTCCATAGTGTAGTGCACATGCTCGCAACATGTCTTCCAAAATCTGATTTACCCTTTCTGTCTGACCATCTGTTTGGGGGTGGTATGCTGAGCTTCGTATAACCTAGGTTCCAAGTGATTCCTGTAATTGCTCCCAAAATCGTGCCACAAAAGGTGCTCCACGGTCGGAGACTATAGTCCTTGGTATCCCATGCAGACGAACTATCTGGTCAATGTAGATCTCTGCATACTTCTCCGCCCGATGGGTGGTGTGCACTGGCAAGAAATGAGCAGTCTTGGTCAATCTGTCCACAATAACCCATATAGAATCATGGTGCCTGGAGGTATTGGGCAATCCCACTATGAAGTCCATGCAAATGTCCTCCCATTTCCAAGATGGTATGGGAAGGGGATGCAAAGGGCCTGCTGCTTTCAAATGACTAGCTTTTACCCTCTGGCAAGTGTCACACTCGGAGATGTACTTGGCAATTTCCCTCTTCATTCTGGTCCACCAATAAAGAGATCTGATATCATGGTACATCTTGTTGCTACCAGGGTGCATGGAAAATTTGGAAAGGTGAGCTTCATCCAGTATCTTCTTCCTGAGCTCAGGGTCCTTGGGAACCACCAATCGATCTCCAAACCATAAAATTCCCTTACTGTCCAGACGGAAACACTTGTATTTTTCTGCCTTTTGCTTGAGCATATCTTTGATAACCTGAACACCCTTATCCCCAACCTGTGCCCTGACTATCTGTTCTTGCAATGTGGGCTCCACCGAGATATAGCTTAGGTCACCCGAAGAAACAACTTCCAGGTTCAGCTTGCACAACTCATCACACAGGGCGGTGACTCTTGCATCCATGTTCATACAATTGCATTGGGCTTTTCTGCTCAAGGCATCTGCCACAACATTGGCCTTGCCCGGATGGTAACGTACTTCCAAATCATAATCCTTGATTAACTCTAACCATCTTCTCTGCCTCATGTTTAGGTCTGCCTGAGTGAAGATGTATTTGAGACTCTTGTGATCAGTGTAAATGTTACAGTGAGCTCCCATCAAGTAGTGTCTCCATAACTTGAGGGCATGAACTACTGCTGAAAGGGAAATGTGCCCTTGGGCCATTTCTAAGTATTTTGGTGATTGAGTGCCAACACATGTGCTTAATTGTGAATTTATGTCCATGGATGAACAAGGTGCAAATCATAAAGTAAAGGTATGTTTCTAAGCTTTAGTAAATTGGTTTTGTGTACTAATATACTTGTCTAAGTGTTAGAAACAGAAAGAAAAAGGAGAGAAAAGACTTGGCTGTGTACAGCCAAGAGCCAGTTCGGTCTGGAGCACCGGACTGTCCGGTGTGCACCGGACAGTGTCCGGTGCGCCAGGCCGACTCGGCGCGAAGTGGTCGCTCTCGGGAATTTGCCGACGGCGTACGGCTAAAATTCACCGGACTGTCCGGTGTGCACCGGACTGTCCGGTGAGCCAACGGTCGGCCGGGCCAACGGTCGGCCGCGCAATCTGCGCGGGACACGTGGCCGAGCCAACGGTCGGAAGACGGCACCGGACTGTCCGGTGTGCACCGGACATGTCCGGTGCGCCAACGGCGCCAGATCTGCCAACGGTCTGCAACGGTCGGCTTCGCTATTTAAGGAAACAAATCGAGCACCGGACAGTGTCCGGTGTGCACCGGACTGTCCGGTGCTCCCGACGACAGAAGGCAAGGATGGCCTTCCGGATTTGCTCTCAACGGCTCCTAGCTGTCTTGGGGCTATAAAAGGGGCCCCTAGGCGCATGAAGGAGATACACAAGCAACCTTTGAGCATTCTTGATCATCCACACTCAGTCTTTGCGCATTCGTTTGTCATTCTAAGTGTTTCGAGCTCCGTTCTAGTGAGAACTTTGTGATACTCTTGTGAGCTCGATTCTTGGCCGTGTGTGTGCGCGTTTCGCTGTGGATTTGTGTGTGTTGCTTCCCTCCCTTACTCTGTGCGTTGTTGTGATCATATACTTGTAAGGGCAAGAGACTCCAATTTGTGGAGATTCCTTGCAAACGGGATAGTGAAAGGCAAAACAAAACACCGTGGTATTCAAGTGGGTCTTTGGACCGCTTGAAAGGGGTTGATTGCAACCCTCGTCCGTTGGGACGCCACAACGTGGAGTAGGCAAGCGTTGGTCTTGGCCGAACCACGGGATAAACCACTGTGTCACCTCTGTACTTGATCTCTTGTGGTATTGTGTTTTGTTGAGACTTCTCTTTAGCCACTTGGCAATTATTGTGCTAACACTTAACAAGTTTTTGTGGCTTAAGTTTCAAGTTTCACAGGATCACCTATTCACCCCCCCTCTAGGTGCTCTCAATTGGTATCAGAGCCGTTCTCTTCACAAAGGGACTAACTGCCCGAAGAGATGGATCCTAAGGGGAAGGGTATAGTGATCAACGACAAAGAAAAGGAGACCTTCGTCAACGAGCCAAAGGACGACAAGCCTACCGATTCCGGCTCGGGCAATAGACGGAAGGAAGGGAAAAAGAAGAAGGCAAAGGGCGAGGCACATCTAGGAAAGGAGTGGGACTCGGATTGCTCCTCCTCCGACTCCGACAATGAAGGACTCGCTGCCACCGCCTTCAACAAGTCTTCCCTCTTCCCCAACGAGCGTCTCACATGCCTTATGGCAAGGGAGAAGAAGGTGAGTACTCAAGACTTCACTTATGCTTCTTCTAGTGATAGTGAGACTAGTGATGATGATGACATAGATTATTCATGCTTGTTCAAGGGCTTAGATAGATCTAAGATAGATAAAATTAATGAGTTGATTGATGCTTTGAATGATAAGAATAGATTATTAGAAAAACAAGAGGATCTTTTATATGAGGAGCATGATAAATTTGTTAGTGCACAAAATTCTCTTGCTCTAGAAATTAAAAGAAATGAAGTGCTTTCTAGTGAATTATCTACTTGTCATGAAACCATTTCTACTTTACAAGGTGTTAACAATGATTTAAATGCTAAGTTAGAAGTAGCAAATAAATCTAATTCTTGTGTAGAACATGTTATGATTTGCACTAGGTGTAAGGATTTCGATGTTGATGCCTGTAGTGAACACCTAGTTTTAATTTCCAAATTAAATGAGGAATTGGCTAGTCTTAATGCCCAACTTAAGACTAGCAAGAGTGAAGTTGATAAAATAAAATTTGCAAGGGATGCCTACACGGTTGGTAGACACCCCTCGATTAAGGATGGTCTTGGCTTCAAGAGAGAGGCCAAGAACTTAACAAGCCATAAGACTCCCATCTTCGTCAAGGAGAAAGGGAAGGCCCCTATGGCTAGTGGTGCTAAAAAGAACCATGCTTTCTTATACCATGATAGGAGACATGCTAGAAATGCTTATAATGATTTTGATTTACATGTTTATGATTCTCATGCCATGTTTGCCTCTAGTTCTTCCTATAAGCATGATAGAGATATGTGTAGGAGAAATGTTGTACATATGCCTAGAAGAAATATTGCTCATGTGCCTAGAAAGAATGTTATTCATGCTCCTAGGAAAGTAGTGAATGAACCTTCTATAATTTATTGTGCTTTAAACACTTCCTTTGCTATTTGTAGAAAGGATAGGAAAATAGTTGCTAGGAAGTTAGGGGCAAAATGCAAGGGAGACAGGACTTGCATTTGGGTCCCTAAGGACATTTGTGCTAACCTTGCAGGACCCAACATGAGTTGGGTACCTAAGACCCAAGCCTAAATTTGCCTTGCAGGTTTATGCATCCGGGGGTTCAAGCTGGATTATCGACAGCGGATGCACAAACCATATGACGGGGGAGAAGAAGATGTTCACCTCCTACGTCAAAAATAAGGATTCCCAAGATTCAATTATATTCGGTGATGGGAATCAAGGCAAGGTAAAAGGGTTAGGTAAAATTGCAATTTCTAATGAGCACTCAATCTCAAATGTGTTTTTAGTTGAGTCTCTTGGTTACAATTTGCTATCTGTTAGCCAACTGTGCAACATGGGATATAATTGTTTATTTACAAATGTAGATGTGTCTGTCTTTAGAAGATGTGATGGTTCACTAGCTTTTAAGGGTGTACTAGACGGCAAGCTTTACCTAGTTGATTTTGCAAAAGAAGAGGCCGGTCTAGATGCATGCTTAATGGCTAAGACTTGCATGGGCTGGCTGTGGCATCGCCGCTTAGCACATGTGGGGATGAAGAACCTCCACAAGCTTCTAAAGGGAGAACACGTGATAGGTCTAACAAATGTTTATTTCGAAAAAGATAGACCTTGTGCAGCTTGTCAGGCAGGTAAACAAGTGGGAGGAGCACATCACAGCAAGAATGTGATGACCACGTCAAGATCTCTGGAGCTGCTGCATATGGACCTCTTCGGACCCGTCGCCTATCTAAGCATAGGAGGAAGTAAGTATGGTCTAGTTATTGTTGATGACTTTTCCCGCTTCACTTGGGTGTTCTTTTTGCAGGATAAGTCTGAAACCCAAGGGACCCTCAAGCGCTTCCTCAGGAGAGCTCAAAATGAGTTTGAGCTCAAGGTGAAAAAGATAAGGAGCGACAACGGGTCCGAGTTCAAGAACCTTCAAGTGGAGGAGTTTCTTGAGGAGGAAGGGATCAAGCACGAGTTCTCCGCTCCCTACACACCACAGCAAAATGGTGTGGTAGAGAGGAAGAACAGGACGCTAATCGATATGGCGAGGACGATGCTTGGAGAGTTCAAGACCCCCGAGTGCTTTTGGTCGGAAGCCGTGAACACGGCTTGCCACGCCATCAACAGGGTCTACCTTCACCGCCTCCTCAAGAAGACGTCATATGAGCTACTAACCGGTAACAAACCCAATGTATCTTACTTTCGTGTGTTTGGGAGCAAGTGCTACATTCTAGTGAAGAAGGGTAGAAATTCTAAGTTTGCTCCCAAAGCTGTAGAAGGGTTTTTATTAGGTTATGATTCAAATACAAAGGCGTATAGAGTCTTCAACAAATCATCAGGTTTGGTTGAAGTCTCTAGCGACGTTGTATTTGATGAAACTAATGGCTCTCCAAGAGAGCAAGTTGTTGATTGTGATGATGTAGATGAAGAAGATGTTCCGACGGCCGCTATACGAACCATGGCGATTGGAGAAGTGCGGCCACAGGAACAAGATGAACGAGATCAACCTTCTTCCTCAACGACGGTGCATCCCCCAACTCAAGACGATGAACAGGTTCATCAACAGGAGGCGTGTGATCAAGGGGGAGCACAAGATGATCATGTGATGGAGGAAGAAGCGCAACCGGCACCTCCAACCCAAGTTCGAGCGATGATTCAAAGGGATCATCCCGTCGACCAAATTCTGGGTGACATTAGCAAGGGAGTAACTACTCGGTCTCGACTAGTTAATTTTTGTGAACATTACTCTTTAGTCTCCTCTATTGAGCCTTTCAGGGTAGAGGAGGCCTTGCTAGATCCGGATTGGGTGTTGGCCATGCAGGAGGAACTTAACAACTTCAAGCGCAACGAAGTTTGGACACTGGTGCCTCGTCCCAAGCAAAATGTTGTGGGAACCAAGTGGGTGTTCCGCAACAAACAGGACGAGCACGGGGTGGTGACGAGGAACAAGGCTCGACTTGTGGCAAAAGGTTATGCCCAAGTCGCAGGTTCGGACTTTGAGGAGACTTTTGCTCCTGTGGCTAGGCTAGAGTCCATTCGTATCTTGCTAGCATATGCTGCTCACCATTCTTTCAGGTTGTACCAAATGGATGTGAAGAGCGCTTTCCTCAACGGGCCAATAAAGGAGGAGGTGTACGTGGAGCAACCCCCTGGCTTCGAGGATGAACGGTACGCCGACCACGTGTGTAAGCTCTCTAAGGCGCTCTATGGACTTAAACAAGCCCCAAGAGCATGGTATGAATGCCTTAGAGATTTCTTAATTGCTAATGCTTTCAAGGTTGGGAAAGCCGATCCAACTCTTTTTACTAAGACTTGCGATGGTGATCTTTTTGTATGTCAAATTTATGTCGATGACATAATATTTGGTTCTACTAATCAAAAGTCTTGTGAAGAGTTTAGCAGGGTGATGACGCAGAAATTCGAGATGTCGATGATGGGCGAGTTGAACTACTTCCTTGGGTTCCAAGTGAAGCAACTCAAGGACGGCACCTTCATCTCCCAAACGAAGTACACGCAAGATCTGCTAAAGCGGTTTGGGATGAAGGACGCCAAGCCCGCAAAGACTCCGATGGGAACCGACGGACACACCGACCTCAACAAAGGAGGTAAGTCCGTTGATCAAAAAGCATACCGGTCAATGATAGGGTCTTTACTTTATTTGTGTGCTAGTAGACCGGATATTATGCTTAGCGTATGCATGTGTGCTAGATTTCAATCCGATCCTAAGGAGTGTCACTTGGTGGCGGTGAAGCGAATTCTTAGATATTTAGTCGCTACGCCTTGCTTCGGGATCTGGTATCCAAAGGGGTCTAACTTTGACTTGATTGGGTACTCAGATTCCGACTATGCTGGATGTAAGGTCGATAGGAAGAGCACATCGGGGACGTGCCAATTCTTAGGAAGGTCCCTGGTGTCATGGAACTCTAAGAAACAAACATCCGTTGCCCTATCCATTGCTGAGGCCGAGTATGTTGCCGCAGGACAGTGTTGCGCGCAACTACTTTGGATGAGGCTAACCCTCAGGGACTTTGGCTACAATCTGAGCAAAGTCCCACTCCTATGTGACAATGAGAGTGCTATCCGAATAGCGGAAAATCCTATTGAGCACAGCCGCACAAAGCACATAGACATCCGGCATCACTTTTTGAGAGACCACCAGCAAAAGGGAGATATCGAAGTGTTTTATGTTAGCACCGAGAACCAACTAGCCGATATCTTTACCAAGCCTTTAGATGAGAAGACCTTTTGCAGGTTTCATAGTGAGCTCAATATCTTAGATTCGCAGAACTTGGATTGAAATGTAGCATACATGTGTTTATGCCTTTGATCATGTTCCTTTTTGCATCTTGTTGCTTATCATGGTGCTCAAGTTGTACAAACACTCCCTGGACCTCACAAGTCCGTTGCAAAGTGATGCACATGTTTAGGGGGAGATGTGTTACAACTTGACCCTTTTTGACTAACCATATGTTTGAGTTTGCTTGTTTTAGTCACAAAGGAGAATTGAAAGGGAAAAGGTGGACTTGGACCATAAAAGACTTCCACTGCACTCCGAAGAGAGGGTAATTCATTCCAAGTCCATCTCATGAACTCTTATTGCCATTTGCTCTTAATTGAAGATTTTGGTGAGGCAATGGGGTTTAAGGGCCAAAATTGATCCAGTTTTGGTGTTTGATGCCAAAGGGGGAGAAAATAAAGGCCAAAGCGATAAATGGATCAGCTACCACTTGAGAGATTTTGAAAATAGTAGAATAGAGTTTTTGGTTTGATAAAACTCTTTTGTTGTCTCTCGTGTCAAAAGTTGGCTTCTTGTGGGGAGAAGTAGTAATTATGGGAAAAAGGGGGAGTTTTTGAAATCTTTGATCAATCTCTTTTGGAATGACTCTCTTTATGCTTCAACATGTGTGTTTGACTTAGAGATAGAGATTTGAGTTTGATTTGCAAAAACAAACCAAGTGGTGGCAAAAGATGATCCATATATGCCAAAATTGAATCAAAATAAATTTGAGTTTTATTTGAAGTGAGTTTGCACTTGTTCTAGTTGCTTTATGTTGTGTTGGCATAAATCACCAAAAAGGGGGAGATTGAAAGGGAAATGTGCCCTTGGGCCATTTCTATGTATTTTGGTGATTGAGTGCCAACACATGTGCTTAATTGTGAATTTATGTCCATGGATGAACAAGGTGCAAATCATAAAGTAAAGGTATGTTTCTAAGCTTTAGTAAATTGGTTTTGTGTACTAATATACTTGTCTAAGTGTTAGAAACAGAAAGAAAAAGGAGAGAAAAGACTTGGCTGTGTACAGCCAAGAGCCAGTTCGGTCTGGAGCACCGGACTGTCCGGTGTGCACCGGACAGTGTCCGGTGCGCCAGGCCGACTCGGCGCGAAGTGGTCGCTCTCGGGAATTTGCCGACGGCGTACGGCTAAAATTCACCGGACTGTCCGGTGTGCACCGGACTGTCCGGTGAGCCAACGGTCGGCCGGGCCAACGGTCGGCCGCGCAATCTGCGCGGGACACGTGGCCGAGCCAACGGTCGGAAGACGGCACCGGACTGTCCGGTGTGCACCGGACATGTCCGGTGCGCCAACGGCGCCAGATCTGCCAACGGTCTGCAACGGTCGGCTTCGCTATTTAAGGAAACAAATCGAGCACCGGACAGTGTCCGGTGTGCACCGGACTGTCCGGTGCTCCCGACGACAGAAGGCAAGGATGGCCTTCCGGATTTGCTCTCAACGGCTCCTAGCTGCCTTGGGGCTATAAAAGGGGCCCCTAGGCGCATGAAGGAGATACACAAGCAACCTTTGAGCATTCTTGATCATCCGCACTCAGTCTTTGCGCATTCGTTTGTCATTCTAAGTGTTTCGAGCTCCGTTCTAGTGAGAACTTTGTGATACTCTTGTGAGCTCGATTCTTGGCCGTGTGTGTGCCCGTTTCGCTGTGGATTTGTGTGTGTTGCTTCCCTCCCTTACTCTGTGCGTTGTTGTGATCATATACTTGTAAGGGCAAGAGACTCCAATTTGTGGAGATTCCTTGCAAACGGGATAGTGAAAGGCAAAACAAAACACCGTGGTATTCAAGTGGGTCTTTGGACCGCTTGAAAGGGGTTGATTGCAACCCTCGTCCGTTGGGACGCCACAACGTGGAGTAGGCAAGCGTTGGTCTTGGCCGAACCATGGGATAAACCACTGTGTCACCTCTGTACTTGATCTCTTGTGGTATTGTGTTTTGTTGAGACTTCTCTTTAGCCACTTGGCAATTATTGTGCTAACACTTAACAAGTTTTTGTGGCTTAAGTTTCAAGTTTCACAGGATCACCTATTCACCCCCCTCTAGGTGCTCTCAACTGCTGCCAACTCAAGATCATGTGTCGGGTAGTTCTGCTCATGGGGTCTGAGAGCTCGAGAAGCATAAGCAATCACCCGACTATCTTGCATTAAGACACATCCCAATCCGGTACTAGAAGCATCACAATAAACTTCAAATGGCTTGGTATTGTCTGGTTGGGCTAGCACTGGGGCTGTTGTCAAATGTTGCCTCAAGGTATGGAAAGCATCTTCACACTTTTGGCTCCACTCAAATTTGACTCCCTTCTTCAACAGTTCAGTCATTGGCTTGGCAATTCTGGAGAAATCCGGAATAAATCGTCGGTAGTACCCTGCCAATCCCAGAAAACTCCTAATCTGTCTCACTGTAGTTGGAGGTTTCCAGTCCATCACTTCTTGCACTTTCTCAGGGTCAACTGATATCCCATTCTGAGAAATTTTGTGACCCAAGAATTTAATCTCCTTCAGCCAGAACTCACACTTAGACAACTTAGCATACAACTGATGGTCACGGAGTCTCTGAAGTACAGTATGCAGATGTTTAGTGTGCTCAGCTTCATTCTTGGAATAAACCAGAATGTCATCGATGAAAACGACCACGAACTTGTCTAACTCTGGCATGAATACTGAGTTCATCAAGTACATAAAATAAGCCGGGGCATTGGTTAGCCCAAAAGACATCACCAGAAACTCATACAGTCCATATCTGGTAGAGAAAGCCGTCTTGGGAATATCGCTGGTACGGATCTTAATCTGATGGTAACCTGAGCGAAGGTCTATCTTGGAGAATACCTTGGCTCCTACCAACTGATCAAACAGAACATCAATGCGGGGTAGCGGGTATTTGTTCTTAATAGTCACCACATTGAGAGGATGGTAGTCAACACACATCCTCAAACTCTCATCCTTTTTCTTCACAAATAAAGCCGGACATCCCCATGGTGATGTGCTTGGACGAATAAACCCCTTGTCCAACAATTCTTGCAATTGTTTCTTCAATTTTGCCAATTCCGCGGGAGGCATCCTATAGGGTCTCTTGGAGATAGGAGCAGTCCCGGGTTGAAATTCGACGGCGAACTCAATATCTCGGTCAGGTGGCATCCCTGGCAATTCATCCGGATAGTCACAGACCACTGGGATCTTTTCCACTGGGGATTCTATCATAACAAAGGCACAAGATCGGGTACAACCCTGGTTGGGTAAATATAATGTGATTTCACCACAGGTTGGTGAGTGCACTTCGATGGCCCTAGCTGCAATGTCAATCACTGCCTCATGTTTGGTCAACCAATCAGTTCCCAATATGATATCCACACTATCCAGTCCCAAGATAAGAAGGTTGGTTTTAATTATCAAACTACCAAACTTTAGAGGCACATTCTTGTTGATTTGTTAAGTGGCAACTCTGCCTCTGGGTGTTGAAATCGTAATGCCCCCATCGGTATGGTGAAAGGGCAACTGGCATTTGGCACTAAACTTGGCACTAATAAAACTGTGTGAAGCACCGGAATCAAAAAGAACAATAGCGGGAAAATTTAAAACTGTAAAGATACTAGTCATGACGGGTGCTCCCTCTGGAATGTCAGCCATGGTAGTGAAGTTCAGCTTGCCCTGCCTCACTTGCACCCTCTGTCTCTTGCCTTGGTTCTGATTGACATTCTGCCCCTGCCTCTGCTGGTTTCTGGGGCAATTCTTGGCATAATGCCCAGTGTTACCACAGGTGAAACACCTGTTGTCATTTGCCTGGCGGTACTGCTGCTGCTGATTGTTCCTCTGAGCTGGAAACTGGGTGCGGTTGGGTGTCTGCTGCTGCTGCTGTGGTGGTCTGATCACCCATCTCCCTTGCTGCTGCTGAGGTCCCTTGTTCTGCGTGTCAGACACAATCCTGAAGCGCTGTGGCTGAGCTGAGGGTCCTGCCACAGGGGTCTTCCTCTTCTTCTCTGCCTGTCGAGCTAAAATGCAGTCCTCCTAGGAGATAGCCATGTTGACCAACTCATTGTAGCTGTTGGCCCTGACGGTGTTGAGACGATCACGGAGCTTGGTGCTGAGCCCCCTTCTGAACCTGTCTCGCTTCTTCTCATCCGTATCGGCATGATATCCAGCATACTGACAGAAGTCATTAAAAGCCTGGGCATACTGCAACACTGTCCTGTTGCCCTGAGTGAGTGCCAGAAATTCATTGAGCTTCCGGTCCATGATGCCAGCGGGGATATGGTGTCCTCTGAAAGCTGCCTTGAACTCCCTCCACTCCACCTCTCTACCTTCTGGCTGCATAGCAAGAAAATGATCCCACCAAGTCCTTGCAGGTCCGCGAAGCTGCTGGGTGGCGAACCTGACTTTGGTGACCTCTGAGCAAACTCCATGGAGTAGCGGAAATTTGGATTCCACCACCCTCAACCACACATCTGCATCAAGCGGGTCCTCCGCCCTGGTAAACAATGGTGGCTGAGTACCGAGGAACTCCTGGTAGGTAGCAGCGACAGGGTGACGCTGATGGTCTCCACCATAATGCTGAGGTGGTGGCTGACGCTGAGCTAGCTGTCTCAGGATCTCATTCTGCTGGGCCATGAGCTCCTGCAGAGTGGGAGGCGGTGGCGGTGGAGGAACGTGCTCATTCTGACCACGGCGCGCTCTCCCAGCCATCTGAAAAATCACATGGTTGCTTAATAACACATCTCCAAGCTTAAGGTTCAAACACGGTAGGGGAGTTAAAGCAATTTGATAGATTCCACATAAAACAAAACAAAAAACATAAACCTTCCGTCCAAATTTAAACTGCCATTAATCATCCCCAAACCTCCAAAAGAGTTTAACACGGTTACATCAATGATCCAAAAGACTCAACTCTACCTAGCCTAGTACTCTAAGGGTGCAAAAGCTAAGCTAGCGGCGAGGAGTCCAACTATCACCAACCTCTAGTATTATCCCTGGCATCTAGTGAGCGAACGAGGCAACGCTTGACTCGGGGGAAGGTGGTCTCCCTGAGCCAGCGGTGTCTACACTGGAAGCAGGCTCCTCCCCTCCCTCGATGTCAACGTCCTCATCAGCCTCCTCATCATGGATCTCTTGATGATGCATATCTAGATGCTCATTAGCTTCTGCTAGCTGCTGTTGGGTGTTGAGGAGCTGATCCTCGAGAACCTCGATGGTGTTCTCCCTGGTGCCCACTAGCTCCTCCAACTCATGAATCTCATCAGACAGCTGCTCCACTTGCAAATCTTTTTCCACCAGCTCCTGGGACAAGTCCACCACGAGCTCCTCCCTGTTGTCCAAGGTGATCTTGGTCGCCTCTAGCAGTGCCATCAAATGAGACATGGCCTCCCCACGCATCACTTGCAGACGATACAGGGTGTTCATGCATCGCACCGACAAGTGAGCCGTGTGGCCTGGGTAGAGAGCCCAGATGTCCTTGGCATGCTCCACCCGATCCTTCCACATCGGGTCGTCCTCCTTTTCCGCGGGGAACAACCCAATGGGGTGGGTAGCCAGCTCCAAGGGATGGAATCCGCAGAAAGTAGTCAATCCATGCAGAGCGATTGCCTCGATCGTGTCCTCCGCTCGGTATCCGAAAGACTCGGAGTCCAGTGAACGCCAGCCTGGCTGCAGGGGATGAGGCTCCAAAGTCAACCTCACCCTACAGCGAGGCACCCGGTGCTTCTCGAACTGCTGCACCGCGTACTGAGGGGGTGTCAAGTATCCGGCCCCCTGAAGTACCTCCCACAAGATGCGGGGAAAACCCTCTCGTGCAAGTCCGTCAGTGTGGGTCAGTGCATTTCCGTCATCGGAGGATCCGTGGGAAGTCATCTGTGTACGGTTAAGCGTAAGTAAAAGAAAAAGAATTACAAAAAGAACCAGAAAAATAAAACTAAGCTTTTTCTAGTTAAATAAAAAGACTCTGCGGACCTAGTTGGTTGTTATCTTGTTTTTAAGTCCTTTTACTTAATTATCCATTTGCTTAATTAAGAATGCATGCATGCTCGTCCTGAACGACCTCTCCAGAAGATAAAAGGAATAGGGAAGAACTCCCATCCTGTAAAAAGTGGCCTGTAGGGCCTAGTCACTTAGCCACCTGGCTACCCTTCTATCATCCTAAGGCTTCACGTCCTAGGTCTATCCTGCTCGTCCTACGATCTATCCAACATTGTTTCTATCAAATTTTACTTTAGAAAAGGGATGGCATTTATGTTTTATTGATTCCTCTGTGGTGGTACAAGCTCCGATACCAGCTGTGGCGGAACTGCCCGAGTTATTCCTACTTAAGTGCCTAAGCCCTGCCTTAAAGGCTAGACCACACTTAAATGGGAATAATCCGTCAATCCCTCGGATCTAGTCCGACACGGCCACTGACAGGATCAAGTACCACAATCTCACTCGATGGTGAGTCACAGAGCAAATACAATAAAGCATAAAACCATACATGTCAGAGTATTAAATTATTACATCATCATCATCGGAGTTTTGCCAAAAGTAGTCATCATTGTTCGAAGCGCAGCGGAATAAAACTAACGATAATTAAACGGAGAGATGGGGAAGCCTGTCCCATCACTCCTCATGCTCCTCCTCAGCCGAGGCAGGGTCCCACTCGACGGTCCAACCCGGTGGTAAGGTGGACGGCCAAGTCACTCCAGCAACCATGTCCTCCAGAGAACCTGTAAAAATTATGCCACAAGCAAGGCTGAGTATACTAATACTCAGCTAGACTTACCCGGTGTGAGGAGTCTACTCCTCTACCTCTAGACATGCAGCTGTTTGGCTGTGGGGTTTGGTTTGCCAAAAGCACTAGCTGAGTTTCTAAATCAAGATTTTAACTTTGTCAAAATTAAGTGTGACTCTCTTAAGGCTAAAAGTGTACTATCTACTCATACATAGTAGCAAGCATTTTTAGCAATCAATATCTTGTATCATCTCAACACAGTTCCACTTGTTACTCAATGCAGCAGCATGGATCAAGCAGTCTCATTAGCCGCGAGAAGCAGACGATTCAAATCGAGTTTTTATCCTTGCAAGGTAAACCTAAACACACGACGTGGCGAGGCACTCCGTCCCCACACACATCAACCGTCCCCATCGATTCCCTGGCAACAGATCAGGGCTCACCGCCTTGGCGTACAATGCCTCACTGACCCCGACTGGCCGTCGTGCAGTGACCGCACTTGTACCAACCATAACCGGAATGGAAACCTCGTCTCAGGTCGCGTGAGGGGATATGTCTGCGGGCAGGTTCACTCAGGTACTAGGCTTACCGATTTACCATATTTCTCGGTATGTGTTTAGTACGTTCAAACGCTTGACACACGGTACCACACCTTAATCCTTATTCCAATTTTTTATCCCGTAGACAACCAATCCCCATGGATTGTTGCCCACAAACCAACATTATTATGATAAGAAAGTGGATACAGCCAATTCCTGACCTCGCGCGAGTGCTAGAAAAATCACTCGACTTCTACCGAGATCCTAATTGATAAAGCAGCTACTCGACTTAGCATACTAGTGTTCATCTCAATGGGATTCCTGAGATCATGCAACTAGGGTTTCAAACAACTCCTACACTTAAGTGCACAATTGAGAGCACCTAGAGGGGGGGGTGAATAGGTGATCCTGTAAAAACTTCAAACTTAAGCCACAAAAACTTGTTAAGTGTTAGCACGATTATTGCCAAGTGGCTAAGGTGAAGTCTCAACAAAACACAATACCACAAAAGATCAAGACAGAGGTGACATAGTGGTTTATCCCGTGGTTCGGCCAAGACCAACGCTTGCCTACTCCACGTTGTGGCGTCCCAACGGACGAGGGTTGCAATCAACCCCTCTCAAGCGGTCCAAAGACCCACTTGAATACCACGGTGTTTTGTTTTCCTTTCACTATCCCGTTTGCAAGGAATCTCCACAAATTGGAGTCTCTTGCCCTTACAAGTATATGATCACAAAGAAGCACAGAGTAAGGGAGGGAAGCAACACACACAAATCCACAGCGAAACTCGCACACACACGGCCAAGAATCGAGCTCACAAGAGTATCACACAGTTCTCACTAGAACAGAGCTCGAAACACTTAGAATGACAACAGAATGCGCAAAGATTGCTTGTGGGTGATCAGGAATGCTCAAAGGTTGCTTGTGTGTCTCCTCCATGCGCCTAGGGGCTCCTTTTATAGCCCCAAGGCAGCTAGGAGCCGTTGAGAGCAAATCCGGAAGGCCATCCTTGCCTTCTGTCGTCGGGGGCACCGGACAGTCCGGTGCACACCGGACACTGTCCGGTGCCCGATTTGTTTCCATAACGGGCGCTTCTGACCGTTGCCGACCGTTGAAAGATCTGGCGCAGTTGGCGCACCGGACATGTTCGGTGCACACCGGACAGTCCGGTGCCGTCTTCCGACCGTTGGCTCCGCCACGTGTCCCGCGCAGATTGCGCGGCCGACCGTTGGCCCGGCAGACCGTTGGCTCACCGGACAGTCCGGTGCACACCGGACAGTCCGGTGAATTTTAGCCGTACGCCGTCGGCGAATTCCCGAGAGCGGCCAGTTCGAGCCGAGCCAGCCTGGCACACCGGACACTGTCCGGTGCACACCGGACAGTCCGGTGCTCCAGACCGAGCTGGGTCTTGGCTGCACACAGCCAAGTCATTTTCTCCTCTTCTCTCTTCTTCTTCTTTCTGTTTCTAACACTTAGACAAATATATTAGTACACAAAACCAATGTACTAAGGCTTAGAAACATACCTTTATCTCATGATTTGCACCTTGTTCATCCATGTACATAAATTCACAATTAAGCACATGTGTTGGCACTCAATCACCAAAATACTTAGAAATGGCCCAAGGGCACATTTCCCTTTCAATCTCCCCCTTTTTGGTGATTTATGCCAACACAACATAAAGCAACTAGAACAAGTGCAAACTCACTTCAAATAAAACTTAAATTTATTTTGAATCAATTTTGGCATATATGGATCATCATTTGCCACCACTTGGTTTGTTTTTGCAAATCAAACTCAAATCTCTATCTCTAAGTTAAACACACATGTTGAAGCATAAAGAGAGTCATTCCAAAAGAGATTGATCAAAGATTTCAAAAACTCCCCCTTTTTCCCATAATCAATACTTCTCCCCACAAGAAGCCAACTTTTGACAAGAGAGACAACATAAGAATTTTGACAAACCAAAAACTCTACTTTTGACAAGAGAGACAACATAAGAATTTTGACAAACCAAAAACTCTATTCTACTATTTTCAAAATCTCTCAAGTGGTAGCTGATCCATTTATTGCTTTGGCCTTTATTTTCTCCCCCTTTGGCATCAAACACCAAAACGGGATCAATTTTGGCCCTTTTAACCCCATTGCCTCACAAAAATCTTCATTTAAGAGCAAATGGCAATAAGAGTTCATGAGATGGACTTGGAATTAATTACCCTCTCATCGGAGTGCAGTGGAAGTCTTGCATGGTCCAAGTCCACCTTTTCCTTTTCAATTCTCCTTTGTGACTAAAACAAGCAAACTCAAACATATGGTTAGTCTCAAAGGGTCAAGTTGTAACACATCTCCCCCTAAACATGTGCATCACTTTGCAGCGGACTTGTGAGGTCCAGGGAGTGTTTGTACAACTTGAGCACCATAATAAGCAACAAAATGCAGAATGAACATGATCAAAGGCATAAGCACATGTATGCTACAATTCAATCCAAGTTCCGCGAATCTAAGACATTTAGCTCACTACGCAGCCTGCAAAAGGTCTTCTCATCTAAAGGCTTGGTAAAGATATTGGCTAGCTGGTTCTCGGTGCTAACATAAAATACTTCGATATCTCCCTTTTGCTGGTGGTCTCTCAAAAAGTGATGCCGGATGTCAATGTGCTTTGTGCGGCTGTGCTCAACAGGATTTTCCGCTATTCGGATAGCACTCTCATTATCACATAGGAGTGGGACTTTGCTCAGATTGTAGCCAAAGTCCCTGAGGGTTTGCCTCATCCAAAGTAGTTGCGCACAACACTGACCTGCGGCAACGTACTCGGCCTCAGCGGTGGATAGGGCAACGGAGGTTTGTTTCTTAGAGTTCCATGACACCAGGGACCTTCCTAAGAATTGGCACGTCCCCGATGTACTCTTCCTATCGACCTTACATCCAGCATAGTCGGAATCTGAGTACCCAATCAAGTCAAAGTTAGACCCCTTTGGATACCAGATCCCGAAGCAAGGCGTAGCGACTAAATATCTAAGAATTCGCTTCACCGCCACCAAGTGACACTCCTTAGGATCGGATTGAAATCTAGCACACATGCATACGCTAAGCATAATATCCGGTCTACTAGCACATAAATAAAGTAAAGACCCTATCATTGACCGGTATGCTTTTTGATCAACGGACTTACCTCCTTTGTTGAGGTCGGTGTGTCCGTCGGTTCCCATCGGAGTCTTTGCGGGCTTGGCGTCCTTCATCCCAAACCGCTTTAGCAAATCCTGCGTGTACTTCGTTTGGGAGATGAAGGTGCCGTCCTTGAGTTGCTTCACTTGGAACCCAAGGAAGTAGTTCAACTCGCCCATCATCGACATCTCGAATTTCTGCGTCATCACCCTGCTAAACTCTTCACAAGACTTTTGATTAGTAGAACCAAATATTATGTCATCGACATAAATTTGGCATACAAACAAATCACCATCACATGTCTTTGTAAAAAGAGTTGGATCGGCTTTCCCAACCTTGAAAGCATTAGCAAGTAAGAAATCTCTAAGGCATTCATACCATGCTCTTGGGGCTTGTTTAAGTCCATAGAGCGCCTTAGAGAGCTTACACACGTGGTCGGGGTATCGCTCATCCTCGAAGCCAGGGGGTTGCTCCACGTACACCTCCTCCTTTATTGGCCCGTTGAGGAAAGCGCTCTTCACATCCATTTGGTACAACCTGAAAGAATGGTGAGCGGCATATGCTAGCAAGATACGAATGGACTCTAGCCTAGCCACAGGAGAAAAAGTCTCCTCAAAGTCCAAACCTGCGACTTGGGCATAACCTTTTGCCACAAGTCGAGCCTTGTTCCTTGTCACCACTCCGTGCTCGTCTTGTTTGTTGCGGAACACCCACTTGGTTCCCACAACATTTTGCTTGGGACGAGGCACCAGTGTCCAAACTTCATTGCGCTTGAAGTTGTTAAGTTCCTCCTGCATGGCCAACACCCAATCCGGATCTAGCAAGGCCTCCTCTACCCTGAAAGGCTCAATAGAGGAGACAAAAGAGTAATGTTCACAAAAATTAACTAGTCGAGACCGAGTAGTTACTCCCTTGCTAATGTCACCCAGAATTTGGTCGATGGGATGATCCCTTTGAATCATCGCTCGAACTTGGGTTGGAGGTGCCGGTTGCGCTTCTTCCTCCATCACATGATCATTTTGTGCTCCCCCTTGATCACACGCCTCCTTTTGATGAACCTGTTCATTGTCTTGAGTTGGGGGATGCACCGTCGTTGAGGAAGAAGGTTGATCTCGTTCATCTTGTTCCTGTGGCCGAACGTCTCCAATCGCCATGGTTCGTATAGCGGCCGTTGGAACATCTTCTTCATCTACATCATCACAATCAACAACTTGCTCTCTTGGAGAGCCATTAGTCTCATCAAATACAACGTCGCTAGAGACTTCAACCAAACCCGATGATTTGTTGAAGACCCTATACGCCTTTGTATTTGAATCATAACCTAATAAAAACCCTTCTACAGCTTTGGGAGCAAACTTAGAATTTCTACCCTTTTTCACTAGAATGTAGCACTTGCTCCCAAATACACGAAAGTACGATACATTGGGTTTGTTACCGGTTAGTAGCTCATACGAAGTCTTCTTGAGGAGTCGATGAAGATAGACCCTGTTGATGGCGTGGCAAGCCGTGTTCACAGCTTCCGACCAAAAGCACTCGGGGGTCTTGAACTCTCCAAGCATCGTCCTCGCCATATCGATTAGCGTCCTGTTCTTCCTCTCTACCACACCATTTTGCTGTGGTGTGTAGGGAGCGGAGAACTCGTGCTTGATCCCTTCCTCCTCAAGAAACTCCTCCACTTGAAGGTTCTTGAATTCGGACCCGTTGTCGCTCCTTATCTTCTTCACCTTGAGCTCAAACTCATTTTGAGCTCTCCTGAGGAAGCGCTTGAGGGTCCCTTGGGTTTCAGACTTATCCTGCAAAAAGAACACCCAAGTGAAGCGGGAAAAGTCATCAACAATAACTAAACCATACTTACTTCCTCCTATGCTTAGATAGGTGACGGGTCCAAAGAGGTCCATATGTAGCAGCTCCAGAGGTCTTGACGTGGTCATCACATTCTTGCTGTGATGCACTCCTCCCACCTGTTTACCTGCCTGACAAGCTGCACAAGGTCTATCTTTTTCGAAATGCACATTTGTTAGACCTATCACGTGTTCTCCCTTTAGAAGCTTGTGGAGGTTCTTCATCCCCACGTGAGCTAAGCGGCGATGCCACAGCCAGCCCATGCAAGTCTTAGCCATTAAGCATGCATCTAGACCGGCCTCTTCTTTTGCAAAATCAACTAAATAAAGCTTGCCGTCTAGTACACCCTTAAAAGCTAGTGAACCATCACATCTTCTAAAGACAGACACATCTACATTTGTAAATAAACAATTATATCCCATTTGACATAATTGACTAACAGATAGCAAATTATATCCAAGACTCTCCACTAAGAATACATTTGAGATAGAATGCTCATTAGAAATTGCAATTTTACCTAACCCTTTTACCTTGCCTTGATTCCCATCACCGAATATAATTGAATCTTGGGAATCCTTATTCTTGACGTAGGAGGTGAACGTCTTCTTCTCCCCCGTCATATGGTTTGTGCATCCGCTGTCGATAATCCAGCTTGAACCCCGGATGCATAAACCTGCAAGGCAAATTTAGGCTTGGGTCTTAGGTACCCAACTCATGTTGGGTCCTGCAAGGTTAGCACAAATGTCCTTAGGGACCCAAATGCAAGTCCTGTCTCCCTTGCATTTTGCCCCTAACTTCCTAGCAACTATTTTCCTATCCTTTCTACAAATAGCAAAGGAAGTGTTTAAAGCACAATAAATTACAGAAGGTTCATTCACTACTTTCCTAGGAGCATGAATAACATTCTTTCTAGGTACATGAGCAATATTTCTCCTAGACATATGTACAACATTTCTTCTACACATATCCCTATCATGCTTATAAGAAGAACTAGAAGCAAACATGGCATGAGAATCATAAACATGTGAATCAAAATCATTATAAGCATTTCTAGCATTTCTCCTATCATAATACATAAAAGCATGGTTCTTTTTAGCATTAATAGCCATAGGGGCCTTCCCTTTCTCCTTGACGAAGATGGGAGCCTTATGGCTTGTTAAGTTCTTGGCCTCTCTCTTGAAGCCAAGACCATCCTTAATTGAGGGGTGTCTACCAACCGTGTAGGCATCCCTTGCAAATTTTATTTTATCAACTTCATTCTTGCTAGTCTTAAGTTGGGCATTAAGACTAGCCAATTCCTCATTTAATTTGGAAATTAAAACTAGGTGTTCACTACAGGCATCAATATCGAAATCCTTACATCTAGTGCAAATCTTAACATGTTCTACACACGAATTAGATTTATTTGCTACTTCTAATTTAGCATTTAAATCATTGTTAACACCTTGTAAAGTAGAAATGGTTTCATGACAAGCAGATAGTTCACTAGAAAGCATTTCATTTCTTTTAATTTCTAAAGCATATGATTTTTGTGCCTCTACAAATTTATCATGTTCATCATACAATAAATCCTCTTGCTTTTCTAAAAGCCTATCCTTTTCATTCAATGCATCAATCAATTCATTGATTTTATCTATCTTAGATCTATCTAAGCCCTTGAACAAGCATGAATAATCTATGTCATCATCATCACTAGACTCACTATCACTAGAAGAAGCATAAGTGGAGTCTTGAGTACTCACCTTCTTCTCCCTTGCCATAAGGCAAGTGAGACGCTCGTTGGGGAAGAGAGCCGATTTGTTGAAGGCAGTGGCGGCGAGTCCTTCGTTGTCGGAGTCGGAGGAGGAGCAATCCGAGTCCCACTCCTTTCCTAGATGCGCCTCGCCCTTTGCCTTCTTGTATTGCTTCTTCTTCTCTCTTTTGTTCCCCTTTTCCTGGTCACTTTCATTATCGGGACAGTTAGCGATAAAATGACCAAGCTTACCGCATTTGAAGCATGAGCGCTTCCCCTTGGTCTTGGTCTTGCTTGGCTGCCCCTTGCGACCATTTAGCGCCGTCTTGAATCGCTTGATGATGAGAGCCATCTCTTCATCATTGAGTCCGGCCGCCTCAATCTGTGCCACCTTGCTGGGTAGCGCCTCCTTGCTTCGTGTTGCCTTGAGAGCAAGGGGTTACGGCTCGTTGATCGGACCGTTCAACGCTTCGTTGACGTATCTTGCCTCCTTGATCATCATCCGCCCGCTTACGAATTTTCCAAGCACTTCCTCGGGCGTCATCATCGTGTACCTGGGATTCTCACGAATATTGTTCACGAGATGAGGATCAAGTACGGTAAAGGACCTGAGCATTAGGCGGACGACGTCATGGTCCGTCCATCGCGTGCTCCCGTAGCTTCTTATCTTGTTGATAAGGGTCTTGAGCCGGTTGTACGTTTGCGATGGCTCCTCGCCCCTTATCATCGCGAACCGTCCAAGCTCTCCCTCCACCAACTCCATCTTGGTGAGCAAGGTGACGTCGTTCCCCTCATGAGAAATCTTGAGGGTGTCCCAGATTTGCTTGGCGTTGTCCAAGCCGCTCACTTTATGGTATTCATCCCTGCACAAGGAAGCTAGAAGAACAGTAGTAGCTTGTGCATTCTTATGAATTTGTTCATTAATGAACATGGGACTATCCGAACTATCAAAGTGCATTCCACTCTCTACAATCTCCCATATACTCGGATGGAGAGAGAATAGGTGACTACGCATTTTGTGGCTCCAAAATCCGTAGTCCTCTCCATCAAAGTGTGGGGGCTTGCCGAGTGGAATGGAGAGCAAATGTGAATGTGAACTTTGCGGAATACAAGAGTAATCAAAAGAAAAGTTCGGATTAACCGGTTTCCTTTTCTCGTAGTCGTTGTGGTCCTCGTCCTTTTGGGAAGAAGTAGACTCGTCGCTGTCGTAGTAGACGATCTCCTTGATGCGCCTTGTCTTCTTCTTCTTCCCTTCCTTCCGTCTTTGGTCCGAGCCGGAGTCGGTAGGCTTATCGTCCTTCGGCTCGTTGACGAAGGATTCCTTCTCTTTGTCATTGATCACAATACCCTTCCCCTTAGGATCCATCTCTTCGGGCGGTTAGTCCCTTTGTGAAGAGATCGGCTTTGATACCAATTGAGAGCACCTAGAGGGGGGGTGAATAGGTGATCCTGTAAAAACTTCAAACTTAAGCCACAAAAACTTGTTAAGTGTTAGCACGATTATTGCCAAGTGGCTAAGGTGAAGTCTCAACAAAACACAATACCACAAAAGATCAAGACAGAGGTGACACAGTGGTTTATCCCGTGGTTCGGCCAAGACCAACGCTTGCCTACTCCACGTTGTGGCGTCCCAACGGACAAGGGTTGCAATCAACCCCTCTCAAGCGGTCCAAAGACCCACTTGAATACCACGGTGTTTTGTTTTCCTTTCACTATCCCGTTTGCAAGGAATCTCCACAAATTGGAGTCTCTTGCCCTTACAAGTATATGATCACAAAGAAGCACAGAGTAAGGGAGGGAAGCAACACACACAAATCCACAGCGAAACTCGCACACACACGGCCAAGAATCGAGCTCACAAGAGTATCACACAGTTCTCACTAGAACAGAGCTCGAAACACTTAGAATGACAACAGAATGCGCAAAGATTGCTTGTGGGTGATCAGGAATGCTCAAAGGTTGCTTGTGTGTCTCCTCCATGCGCCTAGGGGCTCCTTTTATAGCCCCAAGGCAGCTAGGAGCCGTTGAGAGCAAATCCGGAAGGCCATCCTTGCCTTCTGTCGTCGGGGGCACCGGACAGTCCGGTGCACACCGGACACTGTCCGGTGCCCGATTTGTTTCCATAACGGGCGCTTCTGACCGTTGCCGACCGTTGAAAGATCTGGCGCAGTTGGCGCACCGGACATGTCCGGTGCACACCGGACAGTCCGGTGCCGTCTTCCGACCGTTGGCTCCGCCACGTGTCCCGCGCAGATTGCGCGGCCGACCGTTGGCCCGGCAGACCGTTGGCTCACCGGACAGTCCGGTGCACACCGGACAGTCCGGTGAATTTTAGCCGTACGCCGTCGGCGAATTCCCGAGAGCGGCCAGTTCGAGTCGAGCCAGCCTGGCGCACCGGACACTGTCCGGTGCACACCGGACAGTCCGGTGCTCCAGACCGAGCTGGGTCTTGGCTGCACACAGCCATGTCATTTTCTCCTCTTCTCTCTTCTTCTTCTTTCTGTTTCTAACACTTAGACAAATATATTAGTACACAAAACCAATGTACTAAGGCTTAGAAACATACCTTTATCTCATGATTTGCACCTTGTTCATCCATGTACATAAATTCACAATTAAGCACATGTGTTGGCACTCAATCACCAAAATACTTAGAAATGGCCCAAGGGCACATTTCCCTTTCAACAATACAAGCCTACAAACATTAAGTGTAGTAAAATATCATATAAAACAGGTTATGCATAAAACCGGGGCTTGCCTTCCAAAGTAGTGGCAGGCAGGTCCTCTGGTGCAGGCTCTGGTGCTGGATCTGGGGCAACCTCCTGGGCAGCTCCTTGCTCCGGCACGAGGATGTACTCTCCGTCAGCAAGATTACAGTCTATCGAAATGCAATGAACATGTATGTCATGATTATGCAAGATTTAAGAACATGAAGCTACAGAAACTAAGTCAAGAATTAACTTAGGGTTCCCTGGCTATGTGGGTCTTCTAGTGGTTTATATTTATCACTTTTATATTTAAGTTTTTATTTGGGGTAAACAAGGAGAATTGGTATTGCATTTGTATATTTCTATTTCAGGGAACAATTTACAAGGGTCTTAGGAGGATACTAATTTCCATTGTTCATTTTCCTCTCTTTAGTGTTTATTTATGAATTCTAGTGGGGTTTGAACTACCAAGGTGAATTAACTATTTTCAATAATTCTACAAAAATTACAGTGGCTTGCCCTTGGTCAATATGGCCTGTCTTAAGAATATGGGATTCAAAATAAAAAGGCTAGGCTGTATAGAAAAATAACAAAAAGTGGTGCAATTAAGCCACTTTGCACTACACGTCCTTTATTAAAGTGGGTCCTGACCTAAGGGTTATTTTTGTTGACCTCTAACAGTGATAATAAGCTCTTGTACCAAAAATGACAGAGAGTCACATGATGGTTATTTAATGGTGGATTTCTAAAGTTTGGTGCAAAAAGGGTGTTTAGAACTAACTTGTCATTTGAAAAATATCAAACAACAGATTTCAGATTTTTCCTAAGTTCTTATTATCAAAACATTAGGTATCCTAAGGTTTGAGGAGTTTTCTCCTTAGGGTTATTTTTGTAGGGTTTTTCTAAGTTTTCCTTGTTTTCTTAGAATAAAAGGTATTCTATTTATTTTATACTAAACCAGGGTATGATAGATTTTTCCAGTGAACTATATTGATTAAGCACCCTAACAAAAATAGGGATGCCCTCTGGTTCACTATTTAAACCTCATTTTCTATTTTTCTTAACCTTAAGCATAATGCAAAAGAAGGGGTAAAAACTAACTTAATGTAGTGTACAGAGGGGTTTAATATTTTTAAATAGGTCAGTAGGTAGATATAAACTTCTCCAAATTTTTCTAACCCTAGTTAAATAGTACAACCATTTTTCTTGCTATTATTGAGCTTTTGGTCAAAATTATAATTAAATCAGAACCTTATAGTTTTCTATAGTATCTATGGGGTTTTATATTTTTCTTAGATAGGTTACATTATTTAGAGTCTGGCAAAATTGGTTTGACCAAATTTGGATAAACCAAATAGAAGTTATGGGTTTTTAAAGTTTCTGTTTGAATTTAAATTAGGTTTTAATAAGGTTTTTCTGAAAAAGCAGTTTGCGCTGAGGTCCCTGGGTTTAAACCGAATCAACCTTCGCAGTTCTACCCTTGCGCCACTATTCACTTGGGTCTCTAACATTTCACTTAACCCCCTGACCTTCTCTTCCTCTCACCCGCAGTCCTTCCCCCAACTGAAACAGTAGCCGTGGAAAAGAAAAGGGTGGCGTGGCTTACCGGCGGCGAGGGAGGTCCGGCGAAGGGCAGGGTTTGCTGGGGGAGGTTCTGGCGATCACGTCGAGGTACGGCTCGTCGTCGGGGATGGCCGGAGTCGCTCGGTCCACGAGCGCAGGCGGGCGAGCTCGTCGGCGGCGTGTGCTCCGGCCTATCCACGGCGGTACAGTTCAATCCAAGGGCATAGGGAGCTTCATGGAGGTCTAAGGAGTCTAACCGTGCAAGGAATCGAAGAGAGATTCACCGTGTACCTCGGTCCATGGTTGCCGGCGGTCGGGTGAAGTCCGGTGACCTTGTTCCGGCGTCTCCAGTGAAGCAGAGCCCGATTCTTTGCTCGGGGAGCTTCACGGAGGCATGCACAGTCTTCTCCGAGGGCTGGATGGGGCTGGGAATGACTGGGCCGGCCGGTCTACGGTGGCAGGGGGATCAGGTGGCCGCGGACCCGCTATGCACTGGCCAACGGCGGTGAACTAAGCTCCGGCGAGGGTCGGGCGGGTGCGGAAGGGTACGGTCGAGGCCTGGGAGGGTTTTATAGGCGCGGACGCGGACCAGGGCGCTGGCTTGGCTCGGGCGCGGCGCGGGGCTCACGGGGGCGCGCGCGGGCGTGCTCTGGCGCGGCAGAACGCGTCGAACACGTGGCGGTTTGTTTCTTCCATTGTTCAAACGTCGGCAGAGGTCGCAAACGTGCGAATCTTTGCAAAAGTTCGGTGCAGACCTCTTCCTGGCACCTAGGGCTGTCACTCAACTGTGAGACGTCGGGGCAGATATGGCCTAGGGAGGGAGATCTTCGAGTGCCAAATCGGGTGTGTCACACTGCGCACTTCGCGACAAAAGCCATGCCATGGCATGTCAAACTTCCGAGTCTCGGGCTCAACTTTTTCCAGTGGGTGCCCTAGGTGGTATGCCACGTTTTTGGTATAGAACACAAGTGGATTTGATGCCAGCTTCGAGGTGAACACAACTGATCTTTAGTATAGGTATAGTTTTTAACTTAGAGAGAAATAGAGAGCTCTAGCTCTCTCTCCACTTAGTGATTTGATTTGAGGTTTCTCCAGGGGCCTTTTTGCAATATTTCCTTCCTCTAATTGCTGGTTATAAGGTTACTTAAGGTTGGTTTAAGGATTACTCATGTTTTGCATATTTGCTCATTTTCTTCTCCCTCTTATCCATGGCTTTGGAAAGGAGGGTTCAAGAGGGGCCTAGGGTTCTCCCTTTTCTTATCAAATGTAGCAAATGCACAAAAGCTTAAATGGTGCCCTTAGGTCCTTAGAATTCTTGGTTAGCACATAATCTCCAAGGTTCTTTGTTCCCCTCAAGTTATTTCCACATGTGATCACAATCCTTAGCATTCAGGGTATGTCCTAGTCATGGTAACACCTGAGGTGTTACAGTAAGCTCCATGTGGATCTCACCACAGCTCAAGCCCGTGCAACTGCCTTGGAGAGTCGTGAAGTCATTGCTGTGGAAGCCCTGAAGCAAGCCAAGGATGAGCACGTCCATAAGTTGATGGAGGCCTACTTGGTAACCCATAACCAACGTAGAGCCCTACGGATCCAAGAGCCCGCTTCATCCAACCCAGTTCAACCCATCAGAGCTGAAGACCCCCAGATTCTTGAAGGTCACCCGGTCTCTATCAGAGGAGAGAAGAAGGCTTGGGAACTCTCGGAAGGAGCCATAGTCTTGGAAGAAATTCCAGTCTTCCCTCAGGCTATGGATATGCAAGAGCACCCTGAGTCCTCCCAAGATCCCCCGCCAGAGTTGTTTGAGCCCCTCACCATGATGAAGATTCCAGCACCGTCCCTTGAGGTCAAGGAAGAAGCTGCAAGCACCCCGCCAGCACCGCCGCCCTCAGAGGAGCTACAAGAGCCAGTTCCGCTTGAAGAAGAGTTCGACCCTGTCCTGCCATCTCAGTCGCCGCCAGAAGAAGTCATCAACATCAGCTCCCTCTTGACCCATCCAGGAGATGTCTCAGATTGAAGTTATGTGCAAGCCTCACCAGAAGAGAAGTTGCCTGGTCTGAAGTTAGTTGTGCCCAGTCCTCTGCATGCATTGGGTAGTGAAGTTTTTCTTCACTTTGGCTAGAGCCCTGCATGTATGAGAGGTAATCGTGTAGACTCGTGTTTTGCAAAACTCTAATTGTGTGGCCCCCTAGGGCATTTCAAAATGAATTTCGCTTGATGTTTTCTTCCCTTTTGAGTGCATATGTGATGCTTTAACGTTAGTGCTCATAAGTTAAATTTAGCATAGTTCTCAATTCAGAAGCCAAGCAATAGTAGTTATGCTTAGCCCCCGAATCTGAGTAGTCCGTGCTTTGGAAAAACTCTATTCTTCCCCTATTCAAAATATTTGATTTGTTTGTGCTTATCATTGCTGAACTTATGTGTTTTCTTTCTTTTTAAGAAAGGTTTTCTCTAAAAACACAGATCACAAATTAGAGCTAATCCTCACCTTATGCTTCCATTCTCATCTTAATCCATCTCAAGAGAAAAGTGCCTTACCCAAGAAGATACCGGGAAGCTCACCCTTGAAGCCTGTAACAAGCTACAGAAGAAACCAGTCCAGCCGCTCAGTCAAAAGGACCGACCGTGAGAATCAAAGCACTGCCCCTGAGTCAAAGTAAATAGGAAAAGAGGACAGAAGGAGTTATTACCATACAGAGAGGCAAAGATTCTTGCAACCAGAGACCACAAACATCAGGGTCATTGACCCCACCACTCACCCGTGCCCCTCGCACGCGTGCCCGCCTCCATGCGCACTACCACCGCCCCACGCCCCCCCCCTTTTGCAGCACACTACCGCCGCCCACGCCACCTTTGCAGCACACCCACCGCCACCATCATCGCCGGCAACACCAGACCCCCCCTCCCCTTGTCGCACCCACTGCCGCGTAGCACCTACTCCATCACCACCACTCTGCAACCGGACACCCCCGCTCGCCTATAAATCCCCCCCAGCTCCCTCAACTCCCATCCCAAGCAAAGCACACACACCAGATAAAATACCCTCTGCCAAATCGCAAGCAACTCCATTTTCCACTCCCTTGCCCCTAAGATCACAATGCTTGGTAATTCTTGGGTTGAAGACTGTTGTATATGGTTCGACATCTTTGGTTTCCTCCTCTGTATGATGGTAATACTCTTTGATAGAATCCTCCAGTGGGAAGAGCAAAGAGAAAGAAAGGAGCAGTGAAAAGAGAAAAAAAGATAGCGAAGAGAAGATAAGAAGAAGGTTCTCCCAAAATCAACCCTGTGTCAGTCATCTCTCCGCAGCCTGCTCAAGCAGCAACAACAGAAGAAGGCCCCGTAACACCCTTGTTATGAGGTACTTCAAGGAGTTCAAATCCCCAAGATTCAAGAGATCTACCCTCATTCTTTTTAAGTGGGGTAGTATTCCAGTAAGGTTCCTGCTATGGAGAAAAAGAAGAAGGCCTTAGTAAGCTTGTGGAGGACCAGATCATCGAAGCTTATAAGTTTCTGGATGAGAAGTGGTTACCCAAGTTTTGTTGATGAAGCACCAGAAGACCAATCAAGGAAGGAATCCATGTGGGAGTTCGCAAGAGAAAGGTTTGCGTGTTGGCATCGATGCTTCCTCAATAAGCTAGCTGCCAAGCGAAAGCTGAAGCCTGAAGATGATCTTTGAGTAGCCAGAATCAGCATTTGCAATCAGCAACCGGATGCACCTCAAAGGCCGGATTTTGTTGAAGTTCCATATCCTCGAAGAGTTGCAAAGTGAAGATATGTAGCTGAAGTAAAGCTATACCCATAACCCTTCTAAGCCAAATCTCGAGGACGAGATTCCTTTTAAGTGGGGTAGATTTGTAGCATCCCAAAAATTCAAATCCTGAAATTTTCTCAAACTCCCTCTAAATTCAAAATGAATTTCAAATTTCATTTCAAAATGTTTGTTTGCGAGTTGATATCAGCAAATAAAATATAGTGGTCTATATTCTCTCCAAAATCCTCCTCAAATATCCTACAAATATTTCCCAGTGATCACCCTCAATTTGTTTCCAGAAATACTGCCCAGATATTTCCCTAGTGATCCCCTTCAAGTTCTTTCCCAAAATACTGCCCAAATATTCCACCGATATATCTCCAGATATTTTCCTCTTGAGAAATACCTTCAGAATCAATTTTCAAGACCCTACAAATATTTTCTTCATAACTTTCCTCATGCCCATACATATACGTATGCCTCCAGTGTCATACGGTGAGCTCTACAAGCTAATTACACTTATACAAGAAAAATACATGCTAATCTCCACTAATCCTCTCATCCTCCCCCTAATCCTCTCATCCCTCCCCCTAATCCCCCCACCATGGCTATAAATAGAGGGGCAAGGGCCTCCTCCCATCCCACCCCAAGCCATTTCATGGCAACTCTCTCCCCCCCACACACACACCCACTCCATGTTCCACACAAGCACACACTAGCACAAGGATCGTTCGATCGTTCTTCGATCGTTCGTCCCCTGTTCTTAGTTTGTTCGTTCGTTCGTTCGATCGTTCGTCCGATCGTTCATGGTTCGTTCGTCCGCTCGTCCGATCGTTCGATCGTTCGTCCGTTCATTCGTCCAAATAATCTTTTTCCTACCGTTATGCTGCCGAAATTCTGATCGTTCGTTCGTTCGATCATTCGATCGTTCATCGTTCGTTCATAGTTCCTATTCATCATTCATCGTTCGTTCATAGTCCCTATTCATCGTTCGTTTATAGTCCCTATTCATCGTTCTTCCAGATAATCTTTGTCCTGCCGTTATGCTGCCGAGATTCCGATCGTTCGTTCTTTCGATCATTCGATCGTTCATCGTTCGTTCATAGTTCCCTATTCATCGTTCATCGTTCGTTCATAGTCCCTATTCATCGTTCTTCCAGATAATCTTTATCCTGCCGTTATGCTGCCGAAATTCCGATCGTTCGTTCGTCCGATCATTCGATCGTTCGTCCGTTCGTTCGTCCAAATAATCTTTTCCTGCCGTTATGCTGCCGAAATTCCAATTGTTCGTTCGTCCGATCATTCGATCGTTCGTCCGTTCGTTCATAGTTCCTATTCATCGTTCATCGTTCGTTCATACGAACTATTCACTGTCACTATTCACCATTACTATTCACCGTTACTATTCATCGTTACTATTCGCATACACTATTCATCATCGTTACTATTTATCATTACTATTCATCATCGTTACTATTCATAGATGATATCTATAATTACTTCTCCATCGCCACTATTCATCGTTACTATTCATCGATTAGCCGATCACCCCAAATTTCAACTACTCATACATCATGCTGTCCAGTCCACCTAAGACCAGCCAGACCCATGTTCCAATCATGCGAACTCTGTTGACTGTGATTTTCCTTCCAGTGGGAACTTCCCATCTGGTCACCCATCCCAGGTTTCTCCAAGTTGAGCACGCTTAACTTTGAGATTCCTTCGAACCAGGCTCCCAAACTCAGATTCCAATAATTCTCGTTTCTAAATTCTTATCAAACTATTCCCTATCCAGCCATGTCATCCCTTAAGCATGGTTCATGTTCCAGAAGACTCCCAAAATACTCTTGTCCCATATTCTACCTATAACTCTCCTGTTCATACTAGTCAGACGATTCATTCGTCACTATTCTCACCAACAGTGAACTTCACTATGCTACACCACATACACTCAGCTATAAATACACCCAGCTACCCTCTCCCTCTCCACACACACTCAACACCCTCAGCCAAGGCAAACCCCCACCCACTCAGATACTCCGCTCCGCTGGCTACACGCATAGTGTTGCTTCGCCTCCAGTCCACCCTCCTGGTAAGCACCTCCGCTCCACCACTAGTAGTATCTCAACACCACATGACACAGATTCTACTCAAGACTCTACCCATCCATATATCGCTATTTTGACCACTATACTAAATATTTGTTGGTATACTTGCTGGTTTGTATGTTTGCTTGTTCATGTTGCATAGTTATCGGAGCGTTCGTGCCATCTCGTGGAGGCCATATCTGCAAGTCTACGCCAGGCGGTGGAGCCAGAAGCCAGTTCCGCGAGCTCTCCTTCCCCCTTCGCCGAATAAGCACGGCAAGCTCACTGGATCCCTTTGATGCATAAATTACCTATGATTTTTCAACCACAACCCTTAGCCTGTTATTTTATGCATGATATGATTTTGAGATAAGTTATTATGGCCACCCATCCGCTTGCCGCAATCAATCCCTGATATATATGTTCCAAATGATTTGAGAACAGGTGTGAGTTTTCAAAAGAAAATGCTTTTCAAAATGTGTGTGATGAAGGGTTTTCACCCTTATCACCTTGTGAGCGGGATAATCAGGGACTCCCTGGTTTAGGGGAGGGCCTAAGGTGTTGGCTCAGCTGGTTTAGGCGTGAGCAGAAGGATTGTCCCCTCATATAAGGACCGGTTTGTCATCTTCACTACCTGTACTCTTTAATAGTACAACCACTCGAGACTGTGTGGGCAGTCACTCAATCTGAACTCGTACGGTCCAACCCCAGGGTTATGAAGGCTGGGGAGCACCGGGAGGGTAAGGAGGGGGAAAGTTTTGTCCAGTTTGGACATGGTGGTGGCCTGACTCCTTCCGGATAACCGTTAAGGTTAGGACGTGCGGGGAAAGAAAGAGATTCGGATTCGGATCTCATTGATCATGAGATCGCAGAGCCGGACTAGTGGGTAAAGTGTACACCTCTGCGCACAGTTTGAAAACCTATTCGAATAGTCTGTGTCCACAGGAATGGACGAGTCTGGTATGGTATGGCAATTAATGTTTTGGTTTCCAAAAAAAGAGATGGTTTTGAGAAAAGTGGTTTTTAAAAAGGTTCGGCGGTTGAGCCGTGAGCTATGGTGGATGGGAAGTCCAGTAGCGGTTTTTGAAAAGGAAAACCAGTGGGAAACTGCTGAGATGCCTGGATGGTTTAGTCCAGAGGATTTTGTTATAACACTGAAAAACTTCCTGCTCCTTTTGGAGAGGATGCGCTTTGCAAAAATACAAAATGTTTTTCAAAACAACTCTGCATTAAATATTGTTGTTTCTGCAAAATATCCCGAGCTCCACATATTCCATGCATTATATCTGATTTCCCCATTCCGCGGGTGAAGGTGGGCTGCTGAGTACGTTTGTACTCACCCTTGCTTATTTGTTGTTTTTCAGAAAAAGGAGATCGGGTAAGAGTTACGACTGTTCCCAACCTTGCCTGTGGCTGTTGGACCACTGACTTGCTTCGCTGCGTATATCGGGCTGCTTCAGCCCCACTCTGATGATATGTCTCGAGTTGTGGACCAACTCTTAAAGTTGACCGCCACCTTTATAGGTTTGTCTCGTTTAAGCAGATTTGGTATCATCTGATGTATAAATGTGTTTGCTAGCCTCCTAGGACTAGTAATTGTATCACATTTGAGTCCCAGAGGATTGGGGACGCTTCAAACGATCGTTGATGTTCTTTGTCTTTTGTTTAGCCTTTGAAATGGACGGTGATCGGAGGGTGATGTATGACGGGTGGAGAAAGGATGGGGCACATTCGAATGAATGGATGGGTGTAACAAAGGCTTTTCTTGAGCACCCTTTCAAATATGCAACTGGTCGTCTAGTGAAGTGTCCTTGCAATCGCTGCGAGAACAAGTGGCCTCAGAAGAAGGAAGAAATAGAGAAACACCTTTGCAAAAGTGGGTTTACGCCGAACTACCTTGTATGGTGCTAGCATGGAGAGTCTATTAGACACGTTGACGCGGAGGTGGAACTTGATGACGATCATGATAGGATGGACGACATGTTGCATGATCTTGGTAGGGATGTTGAAATGAACGCTGAGGAGCCGGGGCAGCTTCCACGCGATGCTCAGGAATTCTTCCGGCTACTCGCTGCAGGAGAAGAGAGACTGCACAAGCACACTCAGATGTCAGTTCTTGGGACTCTCACAAGACTAATGGCGATAAAGTCGAAGCACAACATTTCAAACAGTGCTTACAACGACATCGTCCAACTGATGGGCGAGGTTCTCCCGGAGAATCATAAGTTGCCAAAGAATATGTACTTCGCAAAGAAGATGTTGGCTGGTCTTGGGATGACATACGAGAAGATCGACGTGTGTCCCAACAATTGCATGCTATTCTTTGAGGAGGATGACAAGCTGGACCGTTGTAAGCATTGCGAAGCTTGTAGATATGTCGAGGTGACAAATTATGAGGGTGAATTGGTAGTTACGAAGGTCGCAGCTAAGCAACTTCATCGGTTGCCCATCATTCCTCGGCTTTCAAGGTTGTTCCTCAACAAGGAAATAGCTCTGCATATGACGTGGCCAAAGAATGGTGTACGTCTCGTCACTGATCCAGACATAATGGTCCATCCGTCGGACGGTGATGCGTGGAAGGCATTTGACGAGTTTGATCCCAAATTTGCAAACGACCCTAGGAGTGTACGGCTTGGTCTATCTACGGACGGATTCACACCTTTCAATACCAGTGCAAGCCCTTACTCGTGTTGGCCTATCTTCATTGTGCCATATAATCTTCCTCCTGAGTTGGTCAATAAAGAAGAGTTCATGTTCCTTGCACTAGTCATCCTAGGCTCCGAGCATCCAGGGCCAAATCTGAATATGTTTGTTCGCCCTTTAATTGAAGAGCTGAAACAATTGTGGAGAGGTGTGAAGGCTTATGACAGCCATACTGAAAAGGAGTTTACCATGCGCGCTGCTTATTTGTGGTCAGTGCATGATCTGCTGGCGTATGGAGATTGGTCTGGATGGTGTGTTCATGGTCGGTTGTGCTGTCCCATATGTATGAATGATACGGATGCATTCAGATTGAAGCATGGTGGGAAAGTGTCATTCTTTGATGCTCATCGACGTTGGACTCCATTCAAGCATGATTTCAGGAATTCGCTTACTGCATTCAGAAGTGGAGCCAAAATCAGAAATGGGCCACCAAAGAGGCAAACTGCACCGCAGATAATGGCATGGCATGCTTGTCTGAAGCAAGGAGAAAATGATAGGTTCCAAGGCTACGGGGAGGACCACAACTGGACCCATATTTCATCAATATGGGAGCTTCCATATGCAAAAGCCTTGATCATGCACCAAGAGCGTAACGTTGCTGAAAGCATCATAAGCACATGTTTCGATGTGACTGATAAAACGAAAGATAATATGAAGGCAAGAAAAGACATGGCTGAAATTTGTAAGAGACCGATGCTCGAGTTGAAAGTAAGCGATAAAGGGCATGAGAGTAGGCCGCGAGCTGATTACTGCCTCAAGCCAGATCGATATGCGGCAAATCTGAAACGGACAGTCAATCTGAAGACCGGTAAATTGATCGGTTTGAAAAGCCATGACTACCATATTATTATGGAGAGGCTGATGCCCGTGATGTTTCGAGGCTATTTTAAGGATGAGCTTTGGAGCATATTTGCAGAGCTGAGTTACTTCTATAGGGAAGTATGCGCAAAGACGGTATCGAAGAGGTTGATGCAGAAATTTGAGAAAGAAATTCCAATTCTTATTTGTAAATTTGAAAAGGTTTTCCCGTCAGGATTCTTCAATGTGATGCAACATCTAATTGTGCATTTGCCTTGGGAAGCTTTGGTAGGCGGACCAGTGCAATTCAGGTGGATGTATCCTATAGAAAGGGCGTTGAAAAAGCTCAGGGCGTCTGTTCGCAACAAGGCTAGAGTCGAAGGGTGTATTGCGGAGGCTTTTGCCCTTAAGGAGATATCTCAATTCTCAACCAGGTATTTCGCTCGAGCCAACAACGTGTTTGCTCCTTCAGTGCGACTTCATGTCGAAAATGAATCGCCCCAAAGCACCCTTCAAATTTTTGTGAATCCGGGTAAAGCAGTTGGAAAAGGGAGTGTACGTCACATTGAAGGATCAGATTTGAACACACTAATGCTATATATGTATAGCAATATTGACAGCACACAGGAGGCGTTCGAGTATGTTTTCCTCATAGTTACATCCATTTTCTCATCTCATAATTTCTATATTGTGTAATCTCCATGTTTCTAATATGTCCAGCATGTTTGATGAAGAATGTCGGAAATCTACTAGTAAACCTACGGCCATCCAATTAGAAAATCTTCGACGTGATGGGTTGAAAGGTGGACCAAACTTCATGCAGTGGTTTCGTAATTATGTTAGTAATTGTCATTTTCTCATTGTCCATACTTAATCTTTGAATTTTGGACTTGGAAGATATAATGCATATACTAATTCCTTGTATAGGTTTCGAAAAACTCAGTGCACCCGGACTTGCAGCAAACGGCACATACCTCTGTGTCCATCCGGAACTATACTCGCTATGATGTAAATGGATATCGCTTCCGAACCGCGAAATTGGAGAAGAGTCGACCATTGGCAGCCACCATCAATAGTGGTGTGTTGGCAAGTTCATATGTTGACGATGACAAAGTAGTGGACTATTACGGTGTTCTTCAAAACATTGTAGAGTTGATTTTCGATGGCCCCAAAGAACTTAAAGTCGTGTTTTTCGAGTGCAACTGGTTTGATGCTCATAGTGGGACTCGTGTCGACAAGTATGGTAATGTCGAGGTGAAGGATAGCTCTAGGATTCCGAGCAGTATGAGCGATGTTGTCCTTGCAAATCAGGCAAAACAGGTGTACTACCTGCCATATCCTCACCCAAGCCTTAGGGCTTGGTGGGTTGCAACCAAAGTCAACTCACAAGTCGTCGCTCCAGAGAGTGCTGACTACGTGAGTACGAGCAGGGACAATGATGATGCTGTTTTTCAACCAGAAGCGGCGTCGAATCAAGACATTGCTCACCGATTCCATGTGACCAATGGAGAAGGCCTTGAAAATCTCTATTGCAATTCAAGCGACTTAATTGAAGAACCTAGGTCAAAGCGCAAATGACCTGTCGTCGTTAGAAGATCAGTAAGGATCCAACGAAATCAAGAGCGTATGAATAAACAACGAGCCGAAGAAGCATCATTGGATGCGGATGACTTTTGATTAGTATGTTTCTTTTAGTTAATCAATTAAGCTATGTATTCCAATTTTCACATTATTAATTTTCATATTATTTGTTTCATATACTGTGGTTTGACATTAATTTATCTACAGTTGAACATGTTCAAGCATAGGAGATCGAGGAGGAGTGGGGGCAGCGCGGCCAGCGAGGACAGCTCGGGCAGTGGGCTTTTTCAGGGCACCTCACAGAGCCGACAGAGGCAGCAGCAACTTCTCGACTGTCTAGACGAAGTGCAGGGTGAGGAGGGTGAGCAGGAGGCTCCTCAGCAGGATGCTCATGTGCAGGGTGAGGAGGGTGAGCAGGATGAGGAGGGTGAGCAGGATGAGGAGGTTGACCCTATGGGGGCAGGCAGCGCGGGCAACGCGTCAGATGGTTCTACATCCTTCAGGTATTATTATGCATATTAGTTTAATTGATATTAGTTTTTAATCATTTCATCATATTGAATTTACTTGTATACTTAGGTATAAAAAGAGCAATGCGCTTGGTCCGAGACCTGCCGAGAGGAGGCTCATCCGGCCGCATGGAGAATGGTGGGGCTTATTTTTGTTGTGTTAATTTTTTAATGTGAACGTGATTGCACTGGTTTACTTGTTTTATTAATGTTTGTAGGTCATGGGAAGACTTGAATTGGGGCGGTACAGGCAGACGTCTCAAGGTGAACGCGGTGTTGGGTAGCCTCTGTCGCTTCTACTACCCTGGCATGGTGGAGCTCAATGGCGAGAGGTTCGCGGCTATGCAGTGGGCCGACTGGGGTCTAAAGGATTATGTCCAGCCAGGGGAGCCAGGGGAAAGTAGTAGCGGAGGGGGAAGTTCGGAACAAAAACAAAGGACTTGTCAGGTGGCTGTGTGGGACGAGTTCTGGGTGAGTTTACTTTCGTATATAAGCAATTCACTGAATTATTGCTTCTCCTAATCTTACTTTAACTTAACTTCTCCATTGATATGTAGGGGAGGTTCCAATTGCCGAATGAGATCGAGGAGGATCAGGCTCAGTGGGCACGTGTGAAGAGGCACTTTTGGAAGTGCGCTGATAAGGTAATCAAGGATGCCATGTACAATGCTCGCATTGCGGCCGTCAACTACTACTACAAGAAGATAAAGGGGCAGAAAATGAGCAAAGCATTAGGGGCCAATGAGATCTACCTCACAGAGGAGCAGTACCTGGAGAGCGTTGTGGATTGGCTGGCGAAGGACATGGAAGCCTGGAGGTGGTTGGCTAAGAGATGGGCGTCGCCAGAGTGGATTGCAGAGTCCCAGAAGCACCGTACCAACCGTGGCACTGAAGGACCGGGGCACAGGTACAGCGCCGATGGACACCTTGGTACCACACGCCGCATGGTAAGTATATAAATCAAACTTGTATGTTACATCTATGAAAATTCTATGGTTTAACTCTTCTTTTTCATGCAGAAAGTTGAAAGTGGAGTTGCTCCAAGTTTTATGGAGGTTTACGTCCGTGGTCACCGTGGCCCTGATCCGGCGAACCCTGATGTGCTATGCAGCGAGGCAGCAAGGGAGAAAATGGTAAACAAGTTTGTATTTACGAATTAAATTGCATGTTTTGTGTCTAACTCCAACTCTAACTTTCTTTGCAGAATGCATATGGGGAGGAAATGACTCAACGCCATGGGCCTGACTTCGACTGGATGCATTCAGACTTAGATGCCTCGGCATTGTACCATAGTGGTGGGGGTAGAAAACATGGCAGGTGAGGTGTTTGTGTTTGATTCGACGATTTCATTAACAAGACTGTGTCCACTTAATGGCTCAACTATGTGTATCATGCAGGTTTGCCTTTGGCACCGGCGTTGTGGAGTATAATAGGACAATAGGTCAAGGGAAGGCATCGTCTTCGGGAGGGAGTTCTCGCTCCTCCAGGTCTGCTCGAGAGGCTCAGCTGGAGGAGGAGACTCGGGCGGCATAGGAGTAGGCTCGAGCAGCACAAGAGCAGGCTCGAGCAGTGCAGTGGCTTCTTATTTTCAGGTAATTCGTCTATCTCATCACGTGTCGTCATTGAATTCAAAGTATAATGTTGCGATTCTAACGTTGCATCCATTTGCAGGAAATGACTACTAGACTCGGCCCTGATATGAACTTGCCTGCTTTTCGCCCTCCCCAGGTAACACTATCTGAACACTTCAATTCCATAGCAACTCTTTTTTTATTATCAAAAATGGCTCGCAGGCACAAGGATGGGGACAGTGCCCAGGACAAGCTCTAGCGTCGCATCCACAGTGGACCGGTGTTGGGTGGACGCAGGCACCTCCAGGCACTTGGACGCCTCCACCACCCCAAGGATCGCAGCCAGTCCCGGGATGGGTGCCACCGGTCTCCCAGCCACCGACGGGCTCTCAGCCATTTCAAGCGTGGATGGCACTGCCACCGACGGGGTGGGTGCCACCACCTCTGGGGTGGCCAGCACAACAGTACCCGTGGATGCATGCACAGCCTCCTCCTCACCATGGATCACAGGTGACGTTCCATGTTTAGTTTTATGCAAATATTGAGCAAACACAACAATGTATAGGTATAGGGATAGCAAAATACAGCCTTATTTGAATGATTGATGAATTGCAGGGTTCAGCGTCACATGCTCATGGATCGGAGGGTGATGTCAATGCCCAAGACTTCCTCGTCCATGGTTCTGGAGGGAGTGGCCACCTTCCTGGTGGCGGAGGAGGGAGTGGCCAAAACTCCCACAGCCCGCCGGAGTGAGTAGTGAGTGTGTTTTGTGAATTGTGTATTTGAATGGACAATGGACTTATGGACTTATTTGAATGGACTATGGACTATTTATGTATATGTGAATGTGTTTTGTGAATTGTGTATTTTGCTTGTGAATCTGTATATGTGAATTGTGATATTGTGTATTTTGCTGTGAATTAATAAAAGGTGCAGAAAAATCTGTTTTGGGGGCGGGAACCATCAATTTTCGTCGGCCTAGGTGGTGGCCGACGAAAATATCCTGGGAACATATTTTCGTCGGCCACCATCGGGCCGACGAAAATATGGGGCACGTATTTTCGTCGGCCACCACCTGGCCGACGAAAATAGCCTGGGCACGTATATTCGTCGGCCACCACCGGGCCCACGAAAATATCGGGCACGTATATTCGTCAGCCACCACCGGGCCCAAGAAAATAGCCAGTCGACCAACTATTTTCGTCGGCCTTGGGAAAGCCGACGAAAATAGGTCTTTTTCATCGGTACCGATGGAAATATTTGCCTATTTTCGTCGAACTTATTTTCGGCGGCTATTTTCGTTAGTGCTATTTTCGTCGGTTTAGGCTTATGTTCGTGGGTTTTTGGCCCACGAAAATTTAGGCGTTTCCTGTAGTGGGAGGACATGGTTGCTGGAGTGACTTGGCCATCCATTTTGCCATCAGGTTGGACAGTCGAGTGGGACCCTACCTCAGCAGAGGAGGAGCATGAGGAGTGATGGGACAAGCTTCCCCATCTCTCCGTTTATTTACCGTTAGTTATATTCCACTGCATTCCGAACAATGATCACTACATTTGTTAAACTCCGATGATGTTGTAATAAATTAAATACTCCTTAATATATGGTTTTATGCTTTATTGTATTTGCTCTGTGCCTCACCTTCGAGTGAGTACGTGGTACTTGATCCTGTTTGTGGCCTCGTCGGACTAGATCCGAGGGACTGATGTTTTATTCTTATTTAAGTGTGGTCTAGCCTTTAAGGTGGGACTTAGGCACTTAAGTTGGAATAATTCGGGCGGTTCCACCACAACTTTGGTTCAAACCATTCTAAGAAAGTACTTACACAGATCAAGTTAACTCGACTAATAACCACCTAATTATCGCTCTAGTCATGCCTCGGTCGCCTCACGTGTGTTTTTCCAGCATGTGTGATCAAGTCGAGCTATGGTTAGTGCTTGATAAAACGGATTGGTTGCGAAGGAAGCATCTACAGATCCCTCCGTTAGTGATTTTTTAGAATCTATATCACCTTTCATGGACTTAGATTTTCTAGCTTAACATGAGTTAACTGTGATGTTGTTCGACATTCACACCCGTCTCGTGTGCTATGAACTTACTGTGACCACTTGTTGGTAAACCTCTTTCTGTGTGTTTTACCCAAGAGGTTGCATCTAGTTATGTTTGGGTAAAGTCGCATATCAACCACTCACCCAACAGACTCAGATAGTACAGTGTCATAAAAAAAACCAAATTGCACACATGGAACCTTATGTGTTCTTTTGGCAGATATCGTCTCTTCTGGTGGACATTTCTAAATCAGCTTGTGGTAATACATGATATGTCCACTAGAGAAACCACATCCTGAGACACTCGCCATCGATTAGGATTGTCTTATGATTATCGCTGATATGGACTACTTCTCTACTCTTGAAAGTCTTTCGCTCCGAATCTCGAGACAAGATTCTTTTAAGGGGGAGGGTTCTAACACCCCAGGTGTTTATATTCCGCTCGACAACGAGTATGAATTTAAGCATCTAATATCAGTGAATAAAACAGATGCTAAAATTTAAATATTTTCGTCTATCGCAATTTTAATATCGCTTCTGTTTCGTCTATCGTGAGTTCGACATCATTTTTATCTATCTGGGCTCGTCCTAAATTTTCGTGATGTTCGGAACATAGTTGTTCCGAAAATCGGTTCGTCCGGTGATTATTTAAAACTCATCGCTCGCGTGAATACAATTTTGGAAGCCCGACCCACTAGATGATTTTATCCCAAACAAATTTATCTGAACTCATCGACTAAGGTTTTCAGTGCAAATAATTCGGTTCCCCCTCGTCAACCGTGAAATCGCGTACGAGGATCCAAAATTGAGCTTCGATTCACTGATAAATTATCCTGGCTGTGGAACCAGGTGTTCAAATGTTAGACGTATGTTCATCTGATTTTAAACCAGATCAAATCTTGTTTGGTTCGATTCGTGTGTATCTCGTCTCGATCTAAATCTTTAAGTGTAAACAATATATACGAATTCATCTGACTCCAGATTAGTCATCATATCAAATCCTTCTCAAATATTCTGTCGAACTTATTTTGGTTCGACCTTTTAAATATCTCTCAAATCTAAATATCTGAACCACAAATATCTGTGATTTTTCGGTTAAAGAAATTAAAAAAAGAGAGAAAATATCTGTTCTATCCTATCCCCAGCCGCCCAGCCGCCCCCTACCCGGATTTTTCAAGCTGCCGCCCCTGGTTCCTTTTTTATCTGCGTGCAGCCTTCTTCAACCCCGCGCTCCTTCCTCCCTCAAGCTCGGCCAGGGAGCTTCCTTCCTCCCTCTCCCGCGACTACCTCCTCCAAGCTCCCATGGCTGTCTGCTCGCCGTGCCTCTGGTTCCGGCCGTAGTTCGGCGCTCGGAGCTCCATCCCTGGCAAGCGCCCTTGCTCCCTCGACTCTGTTCCCTCCACGCGCTATAGTTTTCCCTGTCGCGACCCCGCCACGGAGCTTCCCCACGGCTCAGCTCGGAGTTTCCTCGGCTCGGTCCTAGTTCCCTGCACGTGACCTCACCGACGTTCCTCCCTCTTTGCTCTCCGCGTGCGCGAAATTTCCCTGCTCGCCGGAGCTTGGTCCCTGCTCCACTGTGCCATGTTGTTTCTCTGCGCGGGTCAAGTTCCCTTGCCGAGTTCGCCGGGTCAAGCCCCATGATGCCGTGTCCCTGTTCCAGCTTGCCGTGCCGCATCGTCATCACTTCCTGTCGCAAGCTCGATCCCCGTTGTCATCAGGTTTCACACGTGCTCGCGTTTGTCGTCGAGCTGTTGAACCCATCCTCCCTTACTCGTGACTTTGTCATCGCGTCGTGTGTGCAGCTCTATATATGTCACCCTCCTGTATCATCGTCAAGCTCGTCAAACCCTGAATCCTGGATGTTAGACAAAAATAAGCGAGGTCTGTGTGCATCGCTTATCAAGGACTCAGTCAAAGACTTCAATCGGAGGTCGTCGTCGTTCCGTGCGTCATCAAGAAATCCCAAGAATCAGGTGAAGACGAAGTTAGCAGCGTGATATTCACCAAGTGCTCAACAAAAGCTCGAACAAGCCGTTGATCATCATCCTCGTCTACGCCAAGCTCTGAGAAGATTAGGCGCAGAGGAAAATAAATTAGTACACAGCCGGAGAATTCTCGATGTGGACAAAGAAGAAGCGCGATTTGACGCAGCACTCACCCTATTTCCGGTGAAATGCTGATGTAACACCCGGTTTTAAAGAACAAAGCCGGGTGCATCTCATACATGCGCCAAGAAGACAACATATATAATAACAGAGTGTATAGAGATAAATGTCATTAACATCAGAGTATTTATTACATAGCGGAAGACTTATTACAAAATAAAGTAATAAAGATAAAACAAACTAAGGATCGTCGGCGCCAATGTCGACTGGGAAACGCCACCTAGATCAGATCGAACTCCTCAGTGTTAGGCGGCTCCTCCTGAACCACCTGATCTTCTCCTGTGGGGGGGGGGGTGTGAGACAGCAAGGGTGAGCTCACACATGATCATAGCTCAACAAGTTGTGGGGAACCAGTGGACATAAACTCACAAAGGTGTGAGTTCATGTGATGTGTAAGGCTTAATCAAAGACAGGGGTTAAAGCTGAGCATTGCTTTTAAGTAGTTGGTCAAAATTTTATTAGCAGTTACTAAGTGTAAGTGAATGCCAAACCATAAGTAAAGTGATAGAACAAAATTAATAATAAACCCATGCAATGCAAATGACAAAATTGAATTTAAGTTCCATAATTTAAACATCAGAGAGTCCTGAGCTGCTCATGACCGTGAGCTCGGCTAGTATACCAGTTTTACACTCTGCAGAGGTTGTACCCTTTACCCACAAGTCATGTTACCCATCTGCCAAGGGGTCATGAATCCCATATACCTCTACCTAGGAAGCACGACAGGGCAACACTACGAGGCCTTTACAAAGTTCCACTAGCTTCCGAAAACCCGCTACAGTTTATGGGAAGATCCAGTAAAGGGTTCCTGGCTGACCGCCATCGCAGCAAAATCAACCAGGGACCTCCCCGCACTGACCTCTCCCCTACTGCCCTTGCCCCTTTCGGGTAAGGTAGTCTTCCACTAGCTTTCCTAATTAGTCAGCCAAGGGGTCCCATTCCTCCCTTGTGGTGGCACGTGGTTCTCAAGTTAAGCTCTATGTTCCAATTAACATTAATGATAACAACATGAACATAAACAGAATAACAACAAGAATTGGAACATAGAGGTAGTAAATGATTATCCCAAAACCATATAAAGCAATAGCAAACTACCCAAGTGATTCAGGGGTAAACAAGGTAATGAGATAAACAATCTAGGGTGACCTATTGGGTCCCATCAAAATTAACCTATGCATGGATAAGTGATATTAAAGAACATTATTGGGTAAAAAGTGGTCAAGGGCACAACTTGCCTGCAATGAGCTCCTGCTCAGCTACTTCAACCTGCTGCTCACCAGGATCCTCAGCAACGGGCTCTTCTACTCGCCACAATACAAACAAGCACAGTGTATATAGAGAAATTAACATTACACCAAACATATAAATAAAATACACAGAGATATTCTACATATTAAAATAAAATCCTAGGAACAGAAATCATATTTTTCTGAGTTATAGATTTTAAGTTATGCATTTTCAAAGGTTTTATGTGTTTTAAATAGGATTAAGTGATAAATAAATTTCCTTACTGTTTTCATGACATAACAGAGGATCTAGGTGATAAAGAATAAAATTACAAAATTTTAGGAACTGGAATGGATGAATTTGGAGTTAGTATGAATTTTCTATGAATTTATAAAGTTCTAGCAATTATTTTCCTATTACAAATCTATTTTCCAATTCCTTTATTCGATTTAAATAAGCTCTGGACTGGGCGTCAATTCCTGGAAAACCCAGGGGTTAATCTACTAAAATTCCAGAGACACAGAGCACAGGATCTGTGGACGGCGGGTTAATTTCCTTAAAACCCGAGGGCTCTTTAGAAAAATTACCCAGGCCGAAGGGGTACGGGGCATCGTGAGCCGCCCGATCGCGCATAAGTGGCCCGGATTAGATCATTCATCCCCGAACCGGTATGCATCGCCAGCCGCTGGATCCTATATCTACGGCTCAGATACAAAATACCCGAGATCGAGTTGTATTCCTTGGATCGAAAATCTACGGCCCTAACTTAAAGCGACGAACAGGTAAGCAATCCTCTAATCCAAGCCATCCGTGAACAAATCAACGGCCTGCGCGTCGTCATCTTCCCTCGACGGTCCGCGGTGGCGCCGCCCGCACACGCGGTGGTGACCCGGCCGGCGAGTAGCCTAAGTGGCCACCAGAGCCAACCTCTATACTACCAACTAGTCGAATACGAAGATAACGACGCAGGGAATGCTAGGAGCGAGGTCTCACCTCCTATCGGCGCGTCAGCATCTCTGGCCACGACGAGACGCAGCTCCGCCGCGGACGCAAAACTCCGTCGAGGAATCCCACCGGAGCCGATCGATTTGGGACCAGCTGGTTGATCCACACTTGATCCCAGATGTCCCACGAACACACCCGGCCACCCACGGGCTGCCCGGCGGCGACGTACGCGGGAGGCGGATGCGGCAGCGAGTTGATCCCGAGCGGATCGTGGCGGCGCAACGGCGGTATGCGAGAGAACGGGGATAAGGAAGTAGGGTCCGTGCAGCGCGCGGAGTCTTATACTCAGGTCAAGGCCATGGTCCGAGGTGCAATCGGTACCGCGACAATCGCGTCCATGGTCAACAACTCCGGCCGGAGCGGCGAGTTGTTAGGGGCGATCCTGACAAAACCGGTCCATCTGCCGGTGAGACGGAGGAGCGCGATTGAGGGCCTGCACCGAGGGCCCGCGGACCAGAGGCAGGTGGAGCGCGCGTGGGAGGAAACGGTGCTGACCGCGTGAGCCGCTGGCAAAGCTGGCCCACCAGTCGGCGCGTGCGTGATGTTGGGCTGGCGCGAGCAAAGGATCCCTAGGTGGGCCGAATTAGTGGAAGTCGGCCCAGCTGGCTTTTTTTTCTTTTTCTTTTTATTTTCTGTTTTCTTTTCTTTTACTTTTGAATCTAAGTTTTGAATTTCAAATTTGTGATGAACTTGCACTCAAATCTTTCTTTTCTGAGTATATGATTTGGATAAAGCATTGTGGAATAAATTTATCCATTTATAAGTTTTATTTCTTTGTATTACATAGCACTTTTCTTTCTTTCTTTCCAAATTTTAGCATTTCTTTTAGGATTTAATTTATCATTTGAATATTTAATCTTTTTCTTATCACAAAATGCACACAAAAATAAAATATCCAGCATGATGCAACAATTTAGTAGCATATCTTTTCATTATTTGTTCTTGGACATGGTGTTCTCATATGATGATGAATAAAGATCACACTCACATAAAGAGAAAATGTTTCTCTATTGGTGTTTTATCTAGCAATTACAAAGTGGGTGTTACAAATCCTACCCCCCTTAAAAATAATCTCGTCCTCGAGATTTAAGAAGAACTAGGGAAAAGGTGGGGAAAATCTATGCGAAGCTCTTCTTCTCTTTCCCAAGTTGCTTCATCTTCACTGTGGTGACTCCATTGGACTTTGCACATCTTTATCACCTTATTTCTTGTAACTCGAGTCAATGTATCCAAAATCTTGATTGGGTACTCCGTGTAAGTCAAATCACCTTGAACACTGAGCTCTTCCATGGGTAACTGTTCCTCGGGAACACGGAGACACTTCTTAAGTTGAGACACATGAAACACATTATGCACATCCGATAGACTAGCAGGTAACTCGAGCTGGTATGCCATCTCCCCAACTCTTCTAAAGATTAAGAATGGTCCAATATAGCGAGGGGACAATTTTCCCTTGACTTTAAATCTCCTCATTCCACGAAGTGGTGACACCTTGAGATACACATAATCTCCTTCTTCAAATTCCAGTGGTCTCCTTCTATTATCAGCATAGCTCTTTTGCCTGGTTTGAGCCACTCTCAAATTCTCTCGAATTATACGAACTTGTTCTTCTGCTTCTTGAATCAATTCAGGCCCAAAGAACTGTCTCTCTTCAGTCTGATCCCAATATAGAGGAGTCCTGCACTTCCTCCCATATAAAGCTTCAAAAGGTGACATCTTCAGACTGGCCTGGTAACTATTATTATACGAGAACTCAGCATAAGGCAGACTCTTATCCCAACTTCCTCCATGCTGAAGGGCACATGCTCTCAACATATCTTCCAATACTTGATTAGTTCTTTCAGTCTATCCATCCGTCTGAGGGTGATAAGCTGTACTAAAATTCAACTTCGTACTCATGTTCTCATGAAAGCTTCTCCAAAATCTTGAGGTAAACTGCGAACCTCGATCAAACACGATCTTCTTTGGTACTCCATGTAAACACACAATCCGAGCCATATACAATTCTGCTAGCTGAGAACCTTTATAAGTAGTCTTGACAGGAATAAAGTGAGCCACTTTAGTCAATCTATCCACAATCACCCATATAGCATCATATCCTTTCTGGGTGCGAGGCAATCCAGTAATGAAATCCATACCAATCTCTTCCCATTTCCACTCGGGTATCTTCAGTGGATGCAGTAGTCCAGCTGGTCTTTGGTGATCGGTCTTAACTCTTTGGTACACATCGCACATACCCACATGTGCAGCCATATCTCTCTCCAGTCCATATCACCAGCACTTCTGCTTTAAATCCTGATACATCTTGGTACTACCAGGATGAACAGAATAATCCAAGTCATGGGCTTCCTTCAAAATAGTCTCACGAAAACTATCAATCTCAAGAACACATATCTGATCCTTGAACCATACCATGCCTTGCTCATCTTTCGTGAATTCCGGAACTCGACCTTCAGTAATCAGATCCTTAATCTCTTTTATCTTAGCATCACCAATTTGTTCTTTGCGGATCTCTTGCTCCAAAGTAGGTTCCACATCAATAGTAACTCCCTCAGTATGAGCAACTATCCCCAGGTTAAGTCTCCTGAAGTCCTCAACAATCTCATCGGGTAGCTGGGCAACAACAGCTAAATGAACATGCTCCTTTCGACTCAAGGCATCTGCAACCAAGTTTGCTTTGCCCGGGTGATAGTGAATCTCCAAATCATAATCCTTAATAAGCTCCAACCAACGGCGTTGCCTAAGATTGAGATCCTTCTGAGTGAATATATACTTCAAACTCTTATGATCCGTATACACTTGACACTTGGTCCCCATGATATAATGTCTCCAAATCTTAAGTGCATGCACAACGGCTGCCAATTCCAAATCATGCGTAGGGTAGTTCAATTCATGTCTCCGCAACTGACGAGAAGCATAAGCAATCACATGTCCTTCTTGCATGAGCACACATCCTAAGCCTTGGCCACATGCATCACAATAGATGTCAAATCCTTTCTGCAAGTCTGGCATAACCAATACTGGTGGAGACATCAATCTTTCCTTCAATTGATCAAAGCTTTCTTGACATTTCTCATCCCACTTAAATTCTTTTCCTTTCTCCAAAAGCGAAGTCATAGGCTTAGCAATCTTAGAAAATCCTTCAATAAACCTCCGATAATATCCAGCAAGTCCCAAGAAACTCCGAATCTCAGTAACTGTAGTGGGTACTCTCCACTCCATTATCTCCTTAACCTTAGCAGGATCCACTGCTATTCCTCCATTAGAAATAATATGACCAAGAAATGGCACTTCGCCAATCCAAAACTCGCACTTGCTGAACTTAGCATAGAGTTGATTATCTCGTAGCTTCTGTAGCACCATCCTCAGATGTTCCTCGTGGTCACTTTCACTCTGAGAATAAATAAGAATATCGTCGATGAATACCACGACGAATCTGTCCAAATACTCCATAAACACCTTGTTCATCAAGTTCATAAAATAAGCTGGTGCGTTGGTTAATCCAAACGACATAACAGTAAACTCATATAATCCATATCTAGTCGAGAAAGCCGTCTTGGGAATATCCGATGGTCTAATCCTCATCTGATGGTACCCCGATCGGAGGTCAATCTTCGAGAATACCCTGGCTCCTCTCATCCGATTAAATAAATCCTTAATGCGGGGTAACAGAAACTTGTTCTTCACAGTGACATTATTAAGGAACCTTTAATCCACGCACATCCCTTGCAATCCATCTTCCTTCTTTACAAACAAAACTGGTACTCTCTAAGGTGAAGAATTCAGACGAATGTAGCCATCCTCTTGTAATTTCGTTAATTGTTTCTTAAGTTCCTTTAGCTCTTCTATGGACATCATGTATGGCCGTTTAGAAATAGGGGCAGTCTTAGGTAAGAGATTAATGACCAACTCAACTTCCATATCTGGTGGCAGTAGTTACCGCAATTCCAACTTCAAATCTTTCTCCTTTGGAACTGGTGAGTTCCATGGTTCCCTCAGCGCAGTGTATAAACCACCATTGCCTTTCTTAACCATGACATACCAAGGATCAAGTCTATACTGCTCTCTTCTAACAGTATAGGGGTAGTCCATCTGGGTTAGAAATACAGGGTAAGAAAGAAAGAATTGTAGACAAGGCGAGTAATTATGAGGAATGTTACTGCGGGGGACTTATTAGCTAAGTAGATTAATATTTCACCTATCCTAGCTAATTCAATACCTTATGGTGGTACATACTAAGATGTCCATCTATACTATTCCAATCAATCAAAGAAGCAAATCAGGCATTGATCATCAGAACAATCAACCAATATTTTTTTTAATAGAGAAAAAAAATTTTAATTTTGTCTTAGGCTTCCTATCTCTTAAAAATGTCATAGGGGTAGGGATCCCAAGGTGTGAAATCCATCTTGTCTCAGAGTAGAAAAGGTAAGAATGATCAGAGTAGAACAGTAGAAGGTGAGACAGGATCAAGATAAGTGTAGAAAGAATCAGAGTAAGGTAAGTGTAGAATGAATCAGAATGAGATAAGTAGGTAAGGGTTTGTCCAGTCTATCTAGGTTTCGTCCTACAGTCAACATTTCCTCTGATACCACTTCTGTAACACCCGGTTTTAAAGAACAAAGCCGGGTGCATCTCATACATGCGCCAAGAAGACAACATATATAATAACAGAGTGTATAGAGATAAATGTCATTAACATCAGAGTATTTATTACATAGCGGAAGACTTATTACAAAATAAAGTAATAAAGATAAAACAAACTAAGGATCGTCGGCGCCAATGTCGACTGGGAAACGCCACCTAGATCAGATCGAACTCCTCAGTGTTAGGCGGCTCCTCCTGAACCACCTGATCTTCTCCTGTGGGGGGGGTGTGAGACAGCAAGGGTGAGCTCACACATGATCATAGCTCAACAAGTTGTGGGGAACCAGTGGACATAAACTCAAAAAGGTGTGAGTTCATGTGATGTGTAAGGCTTAATCAAAGACAGGGGTTAAAGCTGAGCATTGCTTTTAAGTAGTTGGTCAAAATTTTATTAGCAGTTACTAAGTGTAAGTGAATGCCAAACCATAAGTAAAGTGATAGAACAAAATTAATAATAAACCCATGCAATGCAAATGACAAAATTGAATTTAAGTTCCATAATTTAAACATCAGAGAGTCCTGAGCTGCTCGTGACCGTGAGCTCGGCTAGTATACCAGTTTTACACTCTGCAGAGGTTGTACCCTTTACCCACAAGTCATGTTACCCATCTGCCAAGGGGTCATGAATCCCATATACCTCTACCTAGGAAGCACGGCAGGGCAACACTACGAGGCCTTTACAAAGTTCCACTAGCTTCCGAAAACCCGCTACAGTTTATGGGAAGATCCAGTAAAGGGTTCCTGGCTGACCGCCATCGCAGCAAAATCAACCAGGGACCTCCCCGCACTGACCTCTCCCCTACTGCCCTTGCCCCTTTCGGGTAAGGTAGTCTTCCACTAGCTTTCCTAATTAGTCAGCCAAGGGGTCCCATTCCTCCCTTGTGGTGGCACGTGGTTCTCAAGTTAAGCTCTATGTTCCAATTAACATTAATGATAACAACATGAACATAAACAGAATAACAACAAGAATTGGAACATAGAGGTAGTAAATGATTATCCCAAAACCATATAAAGCAATAGCAAACTACCCAAGTGATTCAGGGGTAAACAAGGTAATGAGATAAACAATCTAGGGTGACCTATTGGGTCCCATCAAAATTAACCTATGCATGGATAAGTGATATTAAAGAACATTATTGGGTAAAAAGTGGTCAAGGGCACAACTTGCTTGCAATGAGCTCCTGCTCAGCTACTTCAACCTGCTGCTCACCAGGATCCTCAGCAACGGGCTCTTCTACTCGCCACAATACAAACAAGCACAGTGTATATAGAGAAATTAACATTACACCAAACATATAAATAAAATACACAGAGATATTCTACATATTAAAATAAAATCCTAGGAACAGAAATCATATTTTTCTGAGTTATAGATTTTAAGTTATGCATTTTCAAAGGTTTTATGTGTTTTAAATAGGATTAAGTGATAAATACATTTCCTTACTGTTTTCATGACATAACAGAGGATCTAGGTGATAAAGAATAAAATTACAAAATTTTAGGAACTGGAATGGATGAATTTGGAGTTAGTATGAATTTTCTATGAATTTATAAAGTTCTAGCAATTATTTTCCTATTACAAATCTATTTTCCAATTCCTTTATTCGATTTAAATAAGCTCTGGACTGGGCGTCAATTCCTGGAAAACCCAGGGGTTAATCTACTAAAATTCCAGAGACACAGAGCACAGGATCTGTGGACGGCGGGTTAATTTCCTTAAAACCCGAGGGCTCTTTAGAAAAATTACCCAGGCCGAAGGGGTACGGGGCATCGTGAGCCGCCCGATCGCGCATAAGTGGCCCGGATTAGATCATTCATCCCCGAACCGGTATGCATCGCCAGCCGCTGGATCCTATATCTACGGCTCAGATACAAAATACCCGAGATCGAGTTGTATTCCTTGGATCGAAAATCTACGGCCCTAACTTAAAGCGACGAACAGGTAAGCAATCCTCTAATCCAAGCCATCCGTGAACAAATCAACGGCCTGCGCGTCGTCATCTTCCCTCGACGGTCCGCGGTGGCGCCGCCCGCACACGCGGTGGTGACCCGGCCGGCGAGTAGCCTAAGTGGCCACCAGAGCCAACCTCTATACTACCAACTAGTCGAATACAAAGATAACGACGCAGGGAATGCTAGGAGCGAGGTCTCACCTCCTATCGGCGCGTCAGCATCTCTGGCCACGACGAGACGCAGCTCCGCCGCGGACGCAAAACTCCGTCGAGGAATCCCACCGGAGCCGATCGATTTGGGACCAGCTGGTTGATCCACACTTGATCCCAGATGTCCCACGAACACACCCGGCCACCCACGGGCTGCCCGGCGGCGACGTACGCGGGAGGCGGATGCGGCAGCGAGTTGATCCCGAGCGGATCGTGGCGGCGCAACGGCGGTATGCGAGAGAACGGGGATAAGGAAGTAGGGTCCGTGCAGCGCGCGGAGTCTTATACTCAGGTCAAGGCCATGGTCCGAGGTGCAGTCGGTACCGCGACAATCGCGTCCATGGTCAACAACTCCGGCCGGAGCGGCGAGTTGTTAGGGGCGATCCTGACAAAACCGGTACATCTGCCAGTGAGACGGAGGAGCGCGATTGAGGGCCTGCACCGAGGGCCCGCGGACCAGAGGCAGGTGGAGCGCGCGTGGGAGGAAACGGTGCTGACCGCGTGAGCCGCTGGCAAAGCTGGCCCACCAGTCGGCGCGTGCGTGATGTTGGGCTGGCGCGAGCAAAGGATCCCTAGGTGGGCCGAATTAGTGGAAGTCGGCCCAGCTGGCTTTTTTTTCTTTTTCTTTTTATTTTCTGTTTTCTTTTCTTTTACTTTTGAATCTAAGTTTTGAATTTCAAATTTGTGATGAACTTGCACTCAAATCTTTCTTTTCTGAGTATATGATTTGGATAAAGCATTGTGGAATAAATTTATCCATTTATAAGTTTTATTTCTTTGTATTACATAGCACTTTTCTTTCTTTCTTTCCAAATTTTAGCATTTCTTTTAGGATTTAATTTCTCATTTGAATATTTAATCTTTTTCTTATCACAAAATGCACACAAAAATAAAATATCCAGCATGATGCAACAATTTAGTAGCATATCTTTTCATTATTTGTTCTTGGACATGGTGTTCTCATATGATGATGAATAAAGATCACACTCACATAAAGAGAAAATGTTTCTCTATTGGTGTTTTATCTAGCAATTACAAAGTGGGTGTTACAGCTGAGCTGAAAGGCGTCGTCGATTTCGTGGTTTCAAGTCGGATGTCATAAGGGTAAGTTGATTCGTATTACCGCCAACTAGGTCTATAAATAGATTAAATAGAATTGTTGGTCATAATAAATGTTATTAATTTAGCATGCGTATATTGTGATGATCGATTTAGATAAATCGGGAAATCAAGTAATTAAGATACACAGTTTAAAAGAGTTAATAAAAAGCTAGGAATAAAAAGCTAGGAATAATTAAGATACCTTGTTTGATGCATTAGGTGATAGGAGTTGTGTGCTAAACCGTTGATGCATTTCCTTCCTTGGAAAATTGATTACCCTTCCTTGACACCCCTTTTTGAAAAGAATTTTATGATGCTTAGCCTTGCTTTAGAAAAACAAAATGTTTTGTTTTGACAAAAGATGATGCTTCAAGTGGGTGGGAATGTTTTCAAAAATAAAACTTGATGGTGAATCCATCAAAGGCCTTGATGGGTTCAACATCGGAAAAGATGTACCTCTGCCAGGTACCAAACTTTAGGTTGAAATTAATAAAGTTGAGACCGGGCGGTTGACTTGCACGAGAAGGGAGTCTCGGTGTAGTGTCTCCGTCTGAGTCAATTAAGAACCGTCTCGATGTAGGCCTGCTGATCGAGGACCCTTTAACTGGTCACATATCTCATCATGGGTAAGCTTTGCCTCGGGCAGACTAATACCAGAATAAGATAACACACAATAGGAGTGGAGAGATGGCGAGAGTAGCGTGTACCCTCCGTGGCAAGAGGCTGGACGGTGTTGTATATGTGCTCTCGGTTGGCGTGAACCTGATCTGGTCTTAAGAACCCCGGTGGCGAGTTGACATATGTAAGGGTTAAGTGCTACATATGTCGTGTGATTGGAGATCCTCAGTGTGACACCCCAGGTGTCTATTTCGTGTTATGTCGGAAGATTAATCCTAATCTCGGATGCTCAGTAAAAATTTCTATTTCTCGATCGTGTCTATCTCTGTTTATCAGGCTTTCTCTCAGAAGTTCACCGAATTCAGAGTTAATCGATCGCGAGAAACAGTCAATTTTGGAGCCTGTTAAAACTTTTATTCCTCGACACGAATGCGAACTCGATTATCCATCTCGATTTATAAATCTCATCTGAAGCTCGTTTAATCAAACTCTCGACGACTGCTATTTGACCTGAGCCCGTGTCTAATTTCTCGAACCTCGATCGATGTCCGACTATTTTATCTGAGTTCGTACTCTCACATGGAATACTCAGTACGTCGTCCTCTGATTACTTCTTACCCGACTCGGCCAAATATCTCATGTCCGAACCAAATTCAAAACCCCGTATCGACTGTGATTTTAAAATGTCACGATCCGATTTCTCCGGCTAAAAATCCGAAAGCTGGTCGTATCCCGAGGCATTTTATTTTCGAATCACGCATAGGGAAATTATTTCCGAGAGAATCCAAATCAGACTCTCGGCTGAAATTAATCGCTCATTCGCCTGATCGTCCGAACTCTCGTTCACTCTGTTTTGCATACCGACGAAATCCGCACGAGAATTTTTCCGGAAAATATTTAGCGCAGCCCGAATTACACGTTTTGGGCCAAGCCCATTTAAAACCAGCCCATTTGGCCCACTTGGGAACCCTAACCCTAGGGCTGCTTCTATAAATAGGGGTGCTCACTTGTAAATCTTTCACTCCCACCCCTATTCTTTTCCCAGTCGCCACTCTCCCTGTCTTCTTCTCTTCTTCACGGCAGCGCACAGGGCAGTAGCTCGTCCACCTCTCCCTCCCATGGCAGCCGACCAGCCGAGCGCCCTCCCTATCCTCCTCCTGGCGCGAGTTCCCTATTCCTCAGCTCCATGGACGTGAGCCCCTCCTTCTCCTTCCCCACGGCAGCGCACAGGGAGCTCAGCTCCTCCCCTTCCTCCCTCCCTTTTGCTGTCCATGGCGAGCAGGAGCTTTTCCCTCCCATGGCCGGCGGCTTCCATCCCCATCAGCCGCCCTGGCTGAGCTCCCTTGGAGCAGGCGCTCCCAGCCATGGCGCCTAGAAAAATCTCCCCAGCCGGAGCCCTCTGCCCTCCATTGTTTCAGCGCTTGAAACAAACCCATGGCGCCCTTGTTTCCCTCTCCTAGCTGAGCGCCCCTTACTGTTCTCCTCAAAGCCCATTGGCTGTTCGACGGAATACCCGTGAGAAATAATGTGTTGTGCGCAGCCCCGTCCGTGATGCTGTCGACCCTCGGTGAGAACCCCGTTGTCCTCGCTGTTTTTCCGGCGTTTATGATGTTCAAGGAACTGTCGTCAATAATGTTTTGTGTTATCGCAGCTAGTGGTCGACGCCGCGCTTCGCGCTTTGCCCGTTCAACAAAACACCGAGCCGTGTGGACAACCTATGTGACTAGTCTCGGTTCGTCCAGGTTGTTCACTTGGTATTTTGTGGATTAATCTATTTAAGCTTTGGTCGATGTTGTGCATGTGTAAGAAAATGTATTTGTATGGATTGAAGTTCGTGGCGAGGGAAAAAGAAGTAGAGAAGAACTCGAATGTTTTTATATTTCGATAGGAATATATGCGATGTGTTGTTTGATGTGTGCGAATGTGCGATTTGTAGTTGTACAATTATATTTTAGTCGATGTGATGTACATTGGTGTTTGACTATATGTGGGTATAAAATGTTTTGGTTATATGCAGTGGCAAGGTCGCTTTCACGTTTTGGTAAACAAATGTGTCATGCTTGTTTTATGTGATGAGTAAGTCTGGTAATACAAGTGATCTGAGGATTGAATTGGTGCACGTATATGTGTGTGTGCCACGATGTATTGTAGTGGCGGTGGCGTAAGATATTTGTTGAGGTGTGCGGGTATACGCCGTAATATGGTTATACTCGCAACGAAGGAAGATGTATGTCTTGTGTAACACGACGCTTAGGTCGCTATTATATAGTCGTGTGAAGTATGTGCATGATGGTCGTGTGATTGAGGAGTGATGTAGTGACAAGCGAGGAGTAAGTTCAGTTTTTCAAACGGTTAGTGGATAGTATCTCGGTGTTGTCATGATCTTTGTAGTATGGCAATGTGATGCTTCGCTTTGTCAATCATCACATTCCATGCCCCCTGGGATAAATAAATGTCTTGTTGATCGATTAGAGGTCTTATACGAGTGTTATCGCAGCCCGATAATTATTGGAGGCGAGTAGCGTTCATGAGTCAATCCTTGCTAAAATTGAAGAACAGTCCGATAACATATGCACAGGGGTGTTGTAGGTCCTTCGGTAGCCAGTGTAGTCTTATGGAGTTTTACGCCATGTGTAAATGCCTCCACGATAGACCCCCAAAAATGTGCTATGTAGGTGACTTGTGTGTTAACTAATCCAAGTTGAGCAATGGTTGAGAAACACTGATCAATCGGCTCCAACCCATGTTTTGAGTTGCAACGTCTAAATGGGTTGCTAAGTCTTATGATGTGATTAGCCAACTCATGTAAGTAAGAGTTAGTTGCGTAAGTGATTGTTGTATATATTGTCTCGAACTGAGATAATAACTGGTTAGCAGACTTGTTAGATGGTTTTGGTTAAGCTCATAGTTACGATGAATTACTTGTTGTGGTCTAAAAGCGTATGGTTATAATCGCAAGTAAAAAGTAGTAGTGCTCATGTGATGTCTAATTTAGAACACAAAGTGTTGAGTGACTATCGTAAAGAATGCATTATTAATTGGTTGTGGTAATTTTAGTGCGCTAAATGATTTGTATAAAATTTGTAAGTCTACTTGTTAGTCCTCCTTTAATTAATTTAACTCTAAGAAATGGTAAAGTGCTAGAACGATTCAAGTCTCTAGAATGCGACAATTCTTGAATTATATAGAAGCTGGAATTTATTGATTGTTGTTTTTGACTGCACGCACTGTTTTCGTTGTGCTGTATGTTTGATGAACTAAATTGTGTTTTCTGTAGATATGTGCTATAGAAAAGTTGTAGATAACATGATTATCTTGCTTGTACAAAAATTTGGCAGCCATAAACCTGATCGTTTAGGAGTTGCGCTTTTCACAAGTCCAGCACCTGAATCTGTCGAATTTCTGAACAGATTTCAGAAATTGCAATGGTTGATTAAGTTAATGTTGAAATCAGTTATTGGTGTTCACAATAAAGTTGTAGACAACTCTATTATCTTACTTGTGTTAAAATTTGACAGCCACAGGTCTGATAGTTTAGGAGTTATGCTTTTTACAAATTCAGTAACTGAATCTGTCCAAATTCTGTATAGATTTCAGAAACTGTATTGTTTGCTTAAGTTAATGTTAGAATCAGTCCTTGTAGATTATAAGAAAGTTGTAGATGCTTTTCTCATCTTGCTTGTGTTAAAATTTCATAACCATAGGCCTGACGGTTTAAGAGTTATGAATTTTACAACTTGGTTGCTGTGTTCTGTCCACCGTCACAACAGATTTTGAAAACTGCGTTGTTTGATTCAGTTAAGCACAGAATCACTTCTTGGTGATTATAAAAGTTATGTAGTTCTTTTTCTGAGCTTTCCAAAAAGTCTTGGATCACCCTTTTTGGTGGTCTGAAGATTTAGTTATGAATGTTTAAAGTCTGAAGACTGAATCTGTCCAATTCTGGACAGCAAAGCCTTCTAGTGTATTTTATCCTTAGTTGACTATTGAATCACCTTAAGATGTTTATAAGTGATATGTAGACAATTTTATTACCTTTCCAGAAAGTCTAGGATCACCTTGTTTGGATGCCTGAATCTTCAGTTATGAATTTTTAAAGTCATAAGTCTGAATCTATCCAAATCTGGACAGCGCTGTTGTATTAGCACGTTTTAACCTTGTTAAGTGTTGAATCATGTTGAGGTAAAAATACCAAAGTTGTAGTTCACTTTTAAATCTTTCCAGGAGGTCTTAGTTTGCTATTTTTGGGTTAATATTTGAAAAGTTATGATTAAAACAAGTGACTGCTGTATTGCTGTCCCAAAATCTGCAAGTGCCCATTTGATGATTAAGTTCACCCTTTTGGCTAAAAATGATTGGTTGACACTAAATTCACATAGAATTGCCATGGCTAAGCTTGAGATAATATATGTGTCCTGTTTTTATATGTTCTTTCTCTAGTTAATTGTGACGTAGTATTGTGTTGCGTAAATATCCAAAATGTTTGTCGTCTTTTTAGTGGTGTAATGTTGTGCGCTCGACGCTATGTAGTTAGCTAACGCTAGTGGGTGTGATTGCTTGCGATGTCTCGCTACTTAGTGTTTCATTCGCTAGCGTGTACTTAAAGTGTCTTGTGCTATTACATTATATTCATACACATGCATCTTGCACCTCATATAGGACCGAGAGATGATGATCGAGCCAGTGATGTGGTGCCAACCACAAGATGCCATGGTGGACGACCTGAAGAATGGACTTAACCAGTGGATGCTCGCCAAGCGAGTACCCTCCCTCAGCAAACACTGTCTACGTGTTAAATTAAGGCAAGCCCCGGTTTTATGCATAACCTTTTATTTATGCTATTTTACTTCACTTATCGATTGTAGGATTGATTGTGCACTTAGGTGTAGGAATTGTTTGAAACCCTAGTTGCATGATCTCAGGAATCCTTTTGAGATGAATACTAGTGTGACAGGTCGAGTAGTTGCTTTATTTAATTAGGATCTCGGTAGAAGACGAGTGATTTCTCTAGCACTCGCGCGAGATCAGGAAATTGATTGTACCCACTTTTACACTGTCATGATACTAGTTGGTGGACAACAAACCATGGGGATTGGTTGCCCATGAGATGGAAAATGGAATAAGGATTAACGTGCGGATACCTGTGTCAAGCGTTTGAACGTACTAAACACATACCGAGAAATATGGTAAATCGGTAAGCCTAGTACCTGATTGAACCTGGCAGTAGACTTTACCCCTCACGCGACCTGAGACGTAGTCTCCCATTCCGGTTATGGTGGGTACAAGTGCGGTCAATGCACGACGGCCAGTCAGGGTCAGTGGGGCATTGTACGCCAAGGCGGTGAGCCCTGATCTGCTGACGGGGAATCGATGGGGACGGTTGATGTGTGTGGGGACGGAGTGCCCCTACGTGTCGTGTGTTTAGGTTTACCTTGCAAGGATAAAAACTCGATTCGAATCGTCTGCTTCTCGCAGCTAATGAGACTGCTTGATCCATTGTACTGCATTGAGTAACAAGTGGAACTGTGATGAGATGATACAAGATGTTGATTGCTTAAAATGCTTGCTACTATGTATGAGTAGATAGTACACTTTTAGCCTTAAGAGAGTCACACTTAATTTTGATAAAGTTAAAATCTTGAATTAGAAACTCAGCTAGTGCTTTTGGCAACCAAACCCCACAGCCAAACAGCTGCATGTCTAGAGGTAGAGGAGTAGACTCCTCACACCGGGTAAGTCTAGCTGAGTATTAGTATACTCAGCCTTGCTTGTGGCATAATTTTTGCAGGTACCTCCTTGTTTTGGTTGATGGTGTGACTTGGCCTTCATCCCTGCCACCGGGATAGATGGTCGAGAGGGTTACTGCTTCCGCAGGAGAGGACCAGGAGGAGTAGCGTGGCCAGGCTTCGCCATGTTACTCGGTTTTCTCCGTTAGTTATTTCCGCTGCACTAAAATTTATGGTTATCATTTCTGAAACTCCGATAATGTAATCATTAATGATACTTATTAAATTTGTGGTATTATGTTTTATTGTATTTCTCTGTGCCTCGCCTTCGTGTGAGCTAGTGGTATTCGATCCTGGATAAGTGGCTTTATCGGACTAGATCCGAGGGACTGACGAGTTATTCCTGTTTAAGTGTGTTGCTGCCCTTAAGGGTGCGACTTGGGCACTTAAGCTGGAATAATTCGGGCGGTTCCGCCACACTCAGCTGAGTATTAATCGATTCGGATCGCCGTTACTTCTCGGACATGAAGACTTGGTCACTGACTTACACGTAGCAATCCAGTGAACTGATGGGATGGTAAAAGACGGCTAGTGCAAGTCAAGTGATTGAACTAGGGTAGAAAGAAATCTAGGTGCAGGAAATTTTACTTAACCTGACAAGTAAAAATGGATTTTTAAGGATCCACTTTTAGTAAGCGTTTCTGCAAAACAGAGTCTTTGATTCTTGATAAGCCATACCTTGAATCCCTCTAGCCAGCTGTAACACCTGGTTTTAAGGAACAAAGCCGGGTGCATCTCATACATGCACCAAGAAGACAACATATATAATAACAGAGTGTATAGAGATAAATGTCACAATAACATCAGAGTATTTATTACATAGCGGAAGACTTATTACAAAATAAAAGGATAAAAATAAAAACGAACTAAGGATCGTCGGCGCCAATGTCAACTGAGAAACGCCACCTAGATCAAGTCGAATGCCTCAGTGTTAGGCAGCTCCTCTTCGACCACCTGTTCTTCTCCTGTGGGGTGTGTGAGACAGCAAGAGTTAGCTCACATATGTTCATAGCTCAACAAGTCGTGGGGAATAATGTGGCATGAACTCACCAAAGGTGGGAGTTCATGAAGTGTAAGGCTGATCAATGAAATAAAGGCTGAAGCTGAGCATTGCTTTTATAAGTTGGTCAAAATTTTATTAGCAATTACTAGGTGTAAGTAAATACCAAACCTTAATAATAATAAAGAAAAGTAATAGTAAAATAATCCCAAATGCGATGCAAATGTTAAATTAAATTTAAGTTCCATAATTAATCATGTGAGGGTCCGAGCCGCTCATGACCGTGAGCACGGCTAGTATACTAGTTTTACACTCTGCAGAGGTTGCGCATCTTTACCCACAAGTCATGTTACCCATCTGCCAAGAGACGGCCAATCCCATACACCTCTACTGAGGAGGTGAGGCAGGGTAACACTACGAGGCCTTTACAAAGTTCCATTAGCTTCAGAAATCCCGCTACAGTTTATAGGAAGCTCCAGTGCAGGAATCCCTCGCCTGACCGCCATCGCAGCAAAATCAACCCAAGGACCTCCCTACACTGACCACTCCCCTACTGCCCTTGCCCCTTTCGGGTAAGGAAGACCTCCACTAGCTTTCCTAGTTAATCAGCCAAGGGCGTCCCATTAAACCCTTGTGGTAGCACTGTTTTCCCGGGTGGTCGCTCCATGTTCCCATTAATTTAATGATCTTAACATGAACAGTAATAATAACAAGATAATAACAGAATAATCATGAATAGTGTATCTCCATACCCAATCCACATAAAGCAATAGCAGGTACTACCCAAAAATAATTCAGTGGTGAACAAGGTATAAAGATAATCAAAACTGGGGTAACCTATTGGATCCCATCAAAATTAACCTATGCAGATCATTAAAATTAATAAGAACATGGCTGGGAAAAGTAAGTGATCAAGGGCACAACTTACCTTCAATGAGCTCCTGCTCAGCTACTTCTACTTGCTAAACCTCAGATTCCATAGTGGTTTGCTCGTCTACTCGCATCAACACAATACATACATAGTATAGCATAAATTAACATCACATCAAATAGATGAATAAAATATAAAATAAAAATCTACACATTAAAATGAAATCCTAGGAACATAAATCACAATTTTTGGTATTACAGATTTTAAGATATGGACTCCCTAAGGTTTAATGTGCTTGGAATAGGATTAAATGAGAAATTAATTTTCTTACTGTTTTCATGTCCAAACAGAGACACTAAATGATAGAGAATATTATTACAAAATTTTAGAAGTTGGAATGGTTCAATTTGGAGCTAAAATGAATTTTCAATGCATTTTACAAGTTTCTAGAATTGTTTTTGTATTAAAAACTAATTTCTATAATTATTTCTCGGTTTTTAACCATCTCTGGACTCGGCCTCAATTTCGCAAAAGGTCAGGGTTTATTGTGTAAGATTTCCTAAGACTCAGTAAACACCCTGAGGGGACGGCGGGTTTATTCCCTAGAAACTCAGGGGTTCTTTTATAAATGTACGAGGCCGAAGGGTTACTGTTAACTCTCGTCCACTCGATCCGCTACGGACGGCACAGATTAGAATGGATCACATCTGAACCGGTATCTAACACTCACCATCCGATCTAAAATCTATGGCGCCAGGCGTTCCAGACCAACTTCTAATCTGGAGCTCCCGGGCACGATCTAACAGTCGAAAACGAATTGGTAAGCCACATCTAATCTCGCCCGCTCGGATCAAGATCGACGGCCATGCGTGCTTCTTCCCCCATGGTGCATCCGACGGCGGTGTAAACCTTTCCCCCGCGACGGAGCACCGCCGGGCGAACACCCAATCGCGACCCCGCCCCGGACTTCAACCCCCAGCTCGAGATTTAGGAAGCGGAGCGTCTAACAAATCACATGGAGCCATCGCCTCGGTGTGCCCGACCTGCACGGATTCTACTCACGGTGCGGAGCGGCTCCGCGGTGGTGGCATGCGACGACGAGCAATTCCACAACCGCGACGACACTAATTCCTATGATTCTAGGCATACAGCAATCGTAGAGGCATCTATAGAGTTAGCGATGGTTCTCACCGTGTTTTAAGCCGCACAGACACCTGCCCTCAGCGGAGGCCAACACCGTGGCGGCGCCGATCAACAGTGAGCAATCCCTCGGTCCTTGCTTGCACCAATGGCTCTCCGGCGACGACACTCGCATAATCCCACGGGCGGCAATGGCATTTCTCTCTCATGGTTGTATTTGGCTATGGCGCACGCTGCTGGTGATGGTCAAGGGGATACGAGGAGTGGGGAGGTCGCGGCTGGGTCCCTTATACCGAGATGGGCGGAGGCAATCAACCGGCCAACTGCCCCCGAATTTCTCGGCGGCAGGTGAGCTCGTGAGCGAGTCGCGCGGAGGAGAAGATCTACAGGGTGATTCCTTACGTGTGGGACCCATATGACAGTGGCGAGAGCATAGGCGTATGTGCGTGCGGTGGAGCTTGGTCCCCGGGTCCCCACCTGTCGGCGCACGATAGCCACAGCTGGGTCGCGTGCAAGGCATTTGGTTCCTGGGCCGGAAATGGGGTTAGTCGGCCCAAGTGTACAGTCCTGTTCTTTTTATTTTCCTTTGATTTCTTCTCTCTTTATTCACAATTCAAATTTGAATTTGAATCCGGTTATGAAATTCATCCATGATCAAGAAATGTATTAATTCATATATTACTGGGAGGTAAATATATTCCTATTTATATATTTATTTTATCTCATTTTGTAGTATTTTCCTCTCTTTTTTCAATTTCTAGCGTTTCCTTTAGAACTTAAATTTCACTTGGGACTTTCATATATTTTTTTATATATTTTTTATTGTCACAAAAGTGCACACAAGATGAAACCTCAACATGATGCATGATTTAATTGAGTGTGTTTTGTTAATTATTTATTCATGTAAGTAATGTGTCCACATGAAATGATAAACATTGGTAGTAAATATAGATATAGAGTGATATAATTTCTCTTTTAGATCTTTCTTACAAAGTGGGTATTACAAATCCTACCCCCTTAAAAATAATCTCGTCCTCGAGATTTAGGAAGATCTAGGGAAAAGATGGGGAAAATCTATGCGAAGCTCTTCTTCTCTTTCCCATGTAGCTTCATCTTCTCCATGATGGCTCCATTGCACTTTGCACATCTTTATAGCCTTATTTCTTGTAACTCGAGCCAATGTATCAAGAATCTTGACAGTATACTCCGTGTAAGTCAAATCTCCCTGAACACTGAGCTCTTCCATTGGTAACTGTTCCTCGGGGACACGGAGGCATTTTTTTAGTCGAGACACATGAAACATATTACGCACATTCGATAGATTATCAGGTAGCTCGAGTTGATAGGCCATCTCTCCAACTCGCCTAAAAACTCTGAATGGTCCAATAAAGTGAGGGAACAATTTGCCCGTTACTTTGAATCTCCTCATTCCACGAAGTGGTGACACCTTGAGGTACACATGATCACCTTCCTCAAATTCCAATGGTCTCCTTCTATTATTAGCGTAGCTCTTTTGTCTGGTCTGAGCTACCCTCCAAATTTTTTTTTGAATAAGTTCAGGTCCAAAGAACTGTCTTCCCCTAGTTTGATCCAATATAGAGGAGTCCTGCATTTCCTGCCATATAGGGTCTCAAACGGTGACATCTTCAGACTGGCCTGGTAACTATTATTATATGAGAACTCAGCATAAGGTAGACTCTTGTCCCAACTACTACCATGCTGAAGGGCACAAGCTCTCAACATGTCCTTCAATACTTGATTAGTCCTTTTAGTCTATCCATCAGTCTGATGATGGTAGGCCAAACTTAAAATTCAACTTCGTATCTATATTCTCATGAAAACTTTTCCAAAATCTGGAGGGTAAACTATGATCCTCTATCCGAAACGATCTTCTTCAGCACACTGTGTAGAGACACAATCCGAGCCATATATAACTCTGCTAGTTGAGAACCTTTATAAGTAGCCTTGACTGGAATGGGATGAGCCACTTTGGTCAGTCTATCCATAATAACTCATATAGAATCATATCCTTTGGAGGGGCGAGGCAATCCAGTAATGATCCATACCAATTTCTTCCCACTTCCATTCGGGTATCTTCAGTGGATGCAGTAGTCCAGCTGGCCTCTGGTGTTCAGCCTTAACTCTTTGTCACACATCACACATAGCCACATGTGCAGCCACATCTCCCTCAATCATACCACCAATACTTCCGCTTCAAATTCTGATACATCTTGGTACTACCAGAATGAATAGAATAATCCAAGTCACGGGCTTCCTTTAAAATAGTCTCACGAAGGCTTTCAATCTCAGGAACACATGTCCTGTCCTTGAACCATACGGTGCCTTGCTCATCTTCTGTGAATTCTGGACCTCGGCCTGCAGTAATCAGATCCTTAATCTCTTGTATTTTAGCATCACCAATCTGTCCTTTGCGGATTTCTTACTCCAAAGTAGGTTCCACATCACTAATAACTCTTTTAGTGTGAGAAACTATCCCCAGGTTAAGTCTCCTAAAATCCTCAATAATCTCTTCGGGTATCTGGGCAACAACAGCTGAATGAACATGCTCCTTTTGACTCAAGGCATCTGTAACCAAATTTGCCTTGCCCGGATGATAGTGAATCTCCAAATCATAATCCTTAATAAGCTCCGACCAACGGTGTTGCCTAAGGTTGAGATCCTTCTGCGTGAATATATACTTCAAACTCTTATGATCCGTGTATACTTGGCACTTAGTCCCCATAATGTAGTGTCTCCAAATCTTAAGTGCATGCACAACGGCTGCCAGCTCTAAATCATGAGTGGGGTAGTTCAATTCATGTTTCCGCAACTGACGAGATGCATAGGCGATGACATGTCCTTCTTGCATGAGCACACATCCCAATCCTTGGCCACATGCATCACAATAAATGTCAAATCCCTTCTGCAGATCTAGCATAACCAACATTGGTGGTGACATCAATCTCTCCTTCAATTGATCAAAGCTCTCTTGGCATTTCTCATCCCACTTGAATTCTCTTCCCTTCTCTAGAAGTGAGGTCATAGGCTTAGCAATTTTAGAGAACCCTTCAATAAATCTCCGATAATATCCTGCGAGTCCCAAGAAACTCCGAATCTCAGTGACTGTAGTGGGCACTCTCCACCCCATTATCTCCTTCACTTTAGCAGGATCCACTGCTATTCCTCCATTAGAAATAATATGACCAAGGAATGGCACCTTGTCAATCCAAAACTCGCACTTGCTGAACTTAGCATAGAGTTGATTATCTCGCAACTTCTGTAACACCAACCTTAGATGTTCTTCATGATCACTTTCATTCTTAGAATAGATAAGAATATCGTCGATAAACACTATGACGAATCTGTCCAGATCATGAACACCTTATTCTTCAGATCCATCGAATAGGTTGGTGCATTAGTTAGTCCAAATAACATAACAATGAACTCATATAAACCATATCGGGTCGAGAAAATCGTCTCGGGAATATCTGATGGCCTAATCTTCATTTGGTGATAACCCGGTCGGAGTTCAATCTTCGAGAATACCCTTGCACCTCTCATTTGACCAAATAAATCCTTAATGCGGGGTAACGGATACTTGTTCTTCACAGTGACATCGTTAAGGGACCTATATTCCACGCACATCCATTGCGATCCTTCTTTCTTCTGTACAAATAGAACCAGTGCTTCATAAGGTGAAGAATTCGAACGAATGTACCCAACCTCTTGTAACTCTGCTAATTGCTTCTTAAGTTCCTTTAGTTCTTCTATGGACGTCCTGTATGGCCGTTTAGAAATAGGGGCAGTCCCAGGTATGGGATCAATGACGAACTCATCTTCCCTATATGGTGGCATCCCTAGTAACTCTTCTGGGAAGACATCCGAAAAATCTCTAACCACACGGATGTTGACACCAACAAACTTCTCATCTTCCAAGAATGCCGCTAGTCTGATGGTGGTAGTTACTGCAACTTCAACATCAAATCTTTCTCCTTTAGAACTAGTGAGTTCTATGGTTCCTTTAGCACAATGAATAAACTGTCTTAGCCTTTCTTAACCATGACACACCAAGGATCACGTCTATAGTGCTCTCTTCTAACACTATAGGGGTAGCCCATCTGGGTTAGAAGCACAGGGTACGAAAGAAAGGATTGTAGACAAGGCATGTAATTACAAAGCATGTTACTTTGGGGGATTTATTAGCTAAGTGTGTCACCTACTAAAGCTAATTCATTACCTTATAGTGGTACATGCTAAGATGCCCGTCTATACTATTTCAATCAATCAAAGAAGCAAATCAGGCATTGATCATCAGAACAATCAATCAACATTTTTAATAAAGAAAATAATTTTAATTTTTTGTCTTAGGCCTCCTATCTCCTAAAAATGTCATAGGGGTAGGGATTCCAAGGTGTGAAATCCGTCTTGTCTTGGAGTAGAAAAGGTAAGAATGATCAGAGTAGAACAGTAGAAGGTGAGACAGGATCAAGATAAGATAAGAAAGAATCAGAGTAAGGTAAGTATAGAATGAATCAGAATGAGATAAGTAGGTAAGGGTTGTCCATTTCTATCTAGGTTTCGTCCTACCGTCAACATTTCCTCTGATACCACTTCCGTAACACCCGGTTTTAAGGAACAAAGCCGGGTGCATCTCATACATGCGCCAAGAAGACAACATAAATAATAACAGAGTGTATAGAGATAAATGTCACAATAACATCAGAGTATTTATTACATAGCGGAAGACTTATTACAAAATAAAACGATAAAAATAAAAACGAACTAAGGATCGTCGGCGCCAATGTCAACTGAGAAACGCCACCTAGATCAAGTCGAATGCCTCAGTGTTAGGTGGCTCCTCTTCGACCACCTGTTCTTCTCCTGTGGGGGGTGTGAGACAGCAAGAGTGAGCTCACATACGTTCATAGCTCAACATGTCGTGGGGAATAATGTGGCATGAACTCACCAAAGGTGGGAGTTCATGAAGTGTAAGGCTGATCAGTGAAATAAAGGCTGAAGCTGAGCATTGCTTTTATAAGTTGGTCAAAATTTTATTAGCAATTACTAGGTGTAAGTAAATACCAAACCTTAATAATAATAAAGAAAAGTAATAGTAAAATAATCCCAATTGCGATGCAAATGTAAAATTAAATTTAAGTTCCATAATTAATCATGTGAGGGTCCGAGCCGCTCATGACCGTGAGCACGGCTAGTATACTAGTTTTACACTCTGCAGAGGTTGCACATCTTTACCCACAAGTCATGTTACCCATCTACCAAGAGACGGCCAATCCCATACACCTCTACCGAGGAGGCGAGGCAGGGTAACACTACGAGGCCTTTACAAAGTTCCACTAGCTTCAGAAATCCCGCTACAGTTTATAGGAAGCTCCAGTGCAGGAATCCCTCGCCTGACCGCCATCGCAGCAAAATCAACCCAAGGACCTCTCTACACTGAACACTCCCCTACTTCCCTTGCCCCTTTCGGGTAAGGAAGACCTCCACTAGCTTTCCTAGTTAATCAGCCAAGGGCGTCCCATTAAACCCTTGTGGTAGCACTGTTTTCCCGGGTGGTCGCTCCATGTTCCCATTAATTTAATGATCTTAACATGAACAGTAATAATAACAAGATAATAACAGAATAATCATGAATAGTGTATCTCCATACCCAATCCACATAAAGCAATAGCAGGTACTACCCAAAAATAATTCAGTGGTGAACAAGGTATAAAGATAATCAAAACTGGGGTAACCTATTGGATCTCATCAAAATTAACCTATGCAGATCATTAAAATTAATAAGAACATGGCTGGGAAAAGTAAGTGATCAAGGGCACAACTTGCCTTCAATGAGCTCCTGCTCAGCTACTTCTACTTGCTGAACCTCAGATTCCACAATGGTTTGCTCGTCTACTCGCATCAACACAATACATACATAGTATAGCATAAATTAACATCACATCAAACAGATGAATAAAATATACAATAAAAATCTACACATTAAAATGAAATCCTAGGAACAGAAATCACAATTTTTGGTATTACATATTTTAAGATATGGACTCCCTAAGTTTTAATGTGCTTGGAATAGGATTAAATGAGAAATTAATTTTCTTACTGCTTTCATGTCCAAACAGAGACACTAAATGATAGAGAATATTATTACAAAATTTTAGAAGTTGGAATGGTTCAATTTGGAGCTAAAATGAATTTTCTATGCATTTTACAAGTTTCTAGAATTGTTTTTGTATTAAAAAATAATTTCTATAATTATTTCTTGGTTTTTAACCATCTCTGGACTCGGCCTCAATTTCGCAAAAGGTCAGGGTTTGTTGTGTAAGATTTCCTAAGACTTAGTAAACACCCTGAGGGGACGGCGGGTTTATTCCCTAGAAACTCAGGGGTTCTTTTATAAATGTACGAGGCCGAAGGGTTACTGTTAACTCTCGTCCACTCGATCCGCTACGGACGGCACAGATTAGATTGGATCACATCTGAACCGGTATCTAACACTCACCATCCGATCTAAAATCTATGGCGCCAGGCGTTCCACACCAACTTCTAATCTGGAGCTCCCGGGCACGATCTAACGGTCGAAAACGAATTGGTAAGCCACATCTAATCTCTCCCGCTCGGATCAATATCGACGGCCATGCACGCTTCTTCCCCCACAGTGCATCCGACGGCGGCGTAAACCTTTCCCCCGCGGCAGAGCACCGCCGGGCGAACACCCAATCGTGACCCCGCCCCGGACTTCAACCCCCAGCTCGAGATTTAGGAAGCGGAGCGTCTAACAAATCACATGGAGCCATCGCCTCGGTGTGCCCGACCTGCACGAATTCTACTCACGGTGCGGAGCGGCTCCGCGGTGGTGGCATGCGACGACGAGCAATTCCACAACCGCGATGACACTAATTCCTATGATTCTAGGCATACAGCAATCGTAGAGGCATCTATAGAGTTAGCGATGGTTCTCACCGTGTTTTAAGCCGCACAGACACCTGCCCTCGGCGGAGGGCAACACCGTGGCGGCGCCGATCAACAGTGAGCAATCCCTCGGTCCTTGCTTGCACCAATGGCTCCACAGACCCGCGAACACAATCCTCGGATCACGACGAATCTTCTCAGGCTTCATCTGAGTCTCCGGCGACGGCACTCGCATAATCCCACGGGCAGCAATGGCATTTCTCTCTCATGGCTGTATTCGGCTATGGCGCACGCTGCTGGTGATGGTCAAGGGGATACAAGGAGTGGGGAGGTCGCGGCTGGGTCCCTTATACCGAGATGGGCGGAGGCAATCAACCGGCCAACTGCCCCCGAATTTCTCGGCGGCCGGTGAGCTCGTGATCGAGTCGCGCGGAGGAGAAGTTCTACAGGGTGATTCCTTACGTGTGGGACCCATATGACAGTGGCGAGAGCGTAGGCGTATGTGCGCACGGTGGAGCTTGGTCCCCGGGTCCCCACCTGTCGGCGCACGATAGCCACAGTTGGGCCGCGTTCAAGGCATTTGGTTCCTGGGCCGAAAGTGGGGTTAGTCGGCCCAAGTGTACAATCCTGTTCTTTTTATTTTCCTTTGATTTCTTCTCTCTTTATTCACAATTCAAATTTGAATTTGAATCCGGTTATGAAATTCATCCGTGATCAAGAAATGTATTAATTCATATATTACTAGGAGGTAAATATATTCCTATTTATATATTTATTTTATCTCATTTGCGTAGTATTTTACTCTCTTTTTTCAATTTCTAGCGTTTCCTTTAGAACTTAAATTTCACTTGGGACTTTCATATATTTTTTTATATATTTTTTTATTGTCACAAAAGTGCACACAAGATGAAACCTCAACATGATGCATGATTTAATTGAGTGTGTTTTGTTAATTATTTATTCGTGTAAGTAATGTGTCCACATGAAATGATAAACATTGGTAGTAAATATAGATATAGAGTGATATAATTTCTCTTTTAGATCTTTCTTACAAAGTGGGTATTACACCAGCATACCCTTGAGAGTCTTTTCTTTAGTCGGGTAAGTCTTGCTGAGTAATTTCATACTCAGGGTTTTATTCCTTGTTGTTTTTCAGGTTATAGTTTTGTGCTGCTGATGATGGTGTTAAGTGCCGGTAGGCATGGCCTTCTTATAAGTCTAAGTAACACTTCTATACTTCTTATTGAGGATGGTCACTTGAGCTAGCATATATTTCAAACTTATACTTTTGTAACCACTCTGATAATGTCGGGGACCATAATTAGGGGTACCCTCAAGACGCCTAATTCTCAGCTGGTAACCCCCATCAGCATAAAGCTGCAAAGGCCTGATGGGTTTGATTAAGTCAGGGATCAGTCCATACGAGTGACTTGACCACGCCACGCCCGAGCCTAGCCTCGGGCGAGGGCAGCCGACCCTAAGATGACTCCGTCTCGCCTGAGGCCTCCTCTTTCACGGCAGACGCATCTCCGGCTCGCCCTAGGCCCCGCCTTCGATAAGAAGAAACCCTGACTAAATCACCGCGCCAACCGACCGAGTCGCCGGGGCGTTTAACGCAAAAGGTAAGACCAACGGGCGACCAGACTTCGCCAGAGGCGCCATAGGAGACTCCGCCCGACCCAGGGCTCGGACTCGGGCTAAGGCCCCGGAAGACGGCGAACTCCGCTCCGCCCGACCCAGGGCTCGGACTCGGGCTAAGGCCCCGGAAGACGGCGAACTCCGCTCCGCCCGACCCAGGGCTCGGACTCGGGCTAAGGCCCCGGAAGACGGCGAACTCCGCTCCGCCCGACCCAGGGCTCGGACTCGGGCTAAGGCCTCGGAAGACGGCGACCTCCGCCTCGGCCTCTGCCGAATAATCTCCGCCTCGCCCGACCCAGGGCTCGGGCTCTGTCTCTGTCTTGCAGGACGGACTCGACCTCGGCTTCGGAGGAGCCTCCACGACGCCCGGCCGAGGACACGAGACCGCCACGTCAACAGGAAGCGTCATCATCACCCTGCCCTGAGCCGACTTGGGTCGCAGAGAACAAGACCGGCGTCCCATCTGGCCAGCTATGCCAGATAGGCAATGATGGCGCCCCGCTAGATCATGACGACGGCGGCTCCCAGCTCCCTTACGAAAGCAGGAGAACGTCAGCAAGGACCCAGCCACCTCGACAGCTGTCCCCCCGTCCGGCTCCGTTACTCCTCCAACAGCCACGACGCCACACCAACAGGGTGCCAAGATCTCTCCGGCTGCCACCTGGGCATGTACATAGGGCGCTAGCTCTCCCTCGCTAGACACGTAGCACCTTGCTACACCCCCATCTTGTACACCTGGACCCTCTCCTTACGACTATAAAAGGGAGGGCCAGGGCCTTCTTAGAGAAGGTTGGCCTCACGGGGACGAAGGGCAGGGGCAGGCGCTCTCTCGGGGCCGCTCTCTCCCCTCACCTCGTGCGGACGCTTGTAACCCCCTACTGCAAGCGCACCCGACCTGGGCGCGGGACGAACACGAAGGCCGCGGGAATTTCTCCGACTCCCTCACGACCCGGCTCCGGCCACCGACTCTCTCTCTCTCTGTTCCCCCCTTCGCGCTCGCTCCACGCGCTCGACCCATCTGGGCTGGGGCACGCGGCACTCTCACTCGTCGGCTCGAGGACCCCCCGGTCTCGGAACACCGACAGTTGGCGCGCCAGGTAGGGGCACGCTGCGTGTTGACGTTCGATTTCCCGTCAAGCTCCAGATGGGCAGTCTCCAACAACCTCTTCAACCCGGGACGGTGCTCCATTTCGGGAACCTCGAGTTCATGTCTCTCGATGGCGACTACGACATGATACTCCTTCCACCGCCGCGCGACGGCGACATTGGTGGCGGACAGCCCGCCCGCCGGCGGCGGAATCGACGACGTCTTTCCCGCGTTGGGGAAGGACAACGTTCGAGCTCGCCCCATCCTCTCCCTCGCCATCGGAGGAGGAGGAGGCGGGGCAACCGGGGCCGAGCGGGAGGCCGCGCTCCGACGGCTGTCGAGCAAATCGACATCCCCGGCGCCCCAGCGGAGGACACACCAAGCGTCGCCCTCGCGTTCGAGGCAAATGCGAGCGCCATCCCCCCGCAACACGTCAACCCCAAGCACGTGGACGACGCCAGCACACTCACGGAGGGACTGCAGGACGTCGCCCTCGTACCCAAGACGACGGCGCGGTCAGCCCCCGACACGACTTCATCGCTCCTCGTCGACAAAAAGGTACCGACTGCTCCCCATCTTTCGTCATTTCGACTCGGCCTCAGCCCGCCTGGCGACCTCGCTTTGGCGGGCGCTCACATTGAGGCGAGTGCAACCTCTCTGGGGTTTCGTGTGCGGTCGCCTTGGGACCGATTGACGGGTGTCTCGACCTACGGACCCTCTGGGTCCGAGGAAGATGACGACCCCAGCATCTGCTGGGATTTCTCCGGATCTGGCAACCCTAGTGCCATGCGGGACTTCATGACCGCATGTGACTACTGCCTCTCCGACTGTTCCGACGGCAGCCGCAGCCTTGGCGACATGGACTGCGGCCCGAGTCGCGAATGTTTCCACATCGAGCTAGGGGATCCCTCCGGAGGCGGCTGTCTCGGCATGCCGGAGGATGGTGATCCCCCTAGGCCAGCGCCTCGCGCCGACATCCCGCGGGAGCTAGCTGTGGTCCCCGTTCCGGCGGGGGGTTACGACCCACAGCTCGAGCAAGTCCGCGGGGCGCAGGCCGGGTTCGATGAAGGAGCAGGAGCGCTCGAGGCAATCCGCCAGAACATCGGGCAGGTATGGGCGAGCCAACCCCCGGCCGGAGGAATACGTCACCTGCCCCAAGGTCTCCAGCACCGCATCGCCAACGATGCCAGGGACAAGCCGCCACCCGCATCCGGCGGGACTGGTCAGGACCTGGCCGCTGCAGCGATGCTCCTCCGCGCGATGCCGGAGTCATCAACCACCGAGGGTCGGCGAATCCAGGGAGAACTCAGGCATCTCCTGGAAGGCGCTGCGGCCCGGCGGGCCGAGAGCTCTGCCTCCCGCAGGCAGGGATACCCCTCGGAACCTCGTGCCGCGACTTCCCGACGCACGCGGGAAGCCTCGGTCTTCACCGGGCGCACGCGCAACACCGCGCCTGCGGCCCCGGGCCACCTCGGCGACGAACACCCTCATCGCGACCGTCGGGCACGCCTCGACGAAAGAGTGCGCCGAGGCTACCACCCCAGGCGTGGGGGACGTTACGACAGCGGGGAGGATCGAAGTCCCTCGCCCGAACCACCCGGTCCGCAGGTCTTTAGCCGAGCCATTCGGCGGGCGCCGTTTCCGCCCCGATTCCGACCCCCGACTACTATCACGAAGTACTCGGGGGAAACGAGACCGGAATTGTGGCTTGCGGACTACCGCCTGGCCTGTCAGCTGGGTGGGACGGACGATGACAACCTCATCATCCGAAACCTCCCCCTGTTTCTCTCTGACACCGCTCGTGCCTGGTTGGAGCACCTGCCCCCGGGGCAGATTTCCAACTGGGAGGATCTGGTCCAGGCTTTCGCCGGGAACTTCCAGGGCACGTACGTGCGCCCCGGGAATTCCTGGGACCTCCGAAGCTGTCGGCAACTGCCAGGAGAGTCTCTTCGGGACTACATCCGGCGGTTCTCGAAGCAGCGCACCGAGCTGCCCAACATCACCGACTCCGATGTCATCGGCGCGTTCCTCGCTGGCACCACCTGCCGCGACCTGGTGAGCAAGCTGGGCCGCAAGACCCCCACCAGGGCGAGCGAGCTGATGGACATCGCCACCAAGTTCGCCTCCGGCCAGGAGGCGGTAGAGGCCATCTTCCGAAAGGACAAGCAGCCCCAGGGCCGCCCGTCGGAAGGTGCTCCCGAGGCGTCAACTCCGCGCGGCACCAAGAAGAAAGGCAGGAAGAAGTCGCAAGCGAAACGCGATGTTCCCGATGCAGACCTTATCGCCGCCGCCGAGCGCAAGAACCCTCGGAAGCCCCCCGGAGGTGCAAACCTCTTCGACAAGGCACTCAAGGAGACGTGCCCCTACCATCAGGGGCCCGTCAAGCATACTCTCGAAGAGTGCGTCATGCTTCGGCGTCACTTCCATCGGGCCGGGCCACCCGCAGAGGGTGGCAGGGCTCACGACGACGACAAAAGGGAGGATCGCCAAGCAGGAGAGTTCCCAGAGGTCCGCGATAGCTTCATGATCTACGGAGGGCATACGGCAAACGCCTCGGCTCGGCATCGTAAGCAAGAGCGTCGGGAGGTCTGCTCGGTGAAGGTGGCGGCGCCAGTCTACCTAGACTGGTCCGACAAGCCCATCACCTTCGACCGAGACGACCACCCCGACCACGTGCCGAGCCCGGGGAAGTACCCGCTCGTCGTCGATCCCGTCATCGGCAACGTCAGGCTCACCAAGGTCCTGATGGATGGAGGCAGCTGCCTCAACATCATCTACGCCGAGACCCTCAGGCTCCTGCGCGTCGACCTGTCATCCGTCCGAGCAGGCGCTGCGCCCTTCCACGGGATCATTCCCGGGAAGCGCGTCCAGCCCCTCGGACAGCTCGACCTCCCTGTCTGCTTCGGAACACCCTCCAATTTCCGAAGAGAGACATTGACGTTCGAGGTGGTCGGGTTCCGAGGAACCTACCACGCAGTGTTGGGAAGGCCATGCTACGCGAAGTTCATGGCCATCCCCAACTACACTTACCTGAAGCTCAAGATACCGGGCCCCAACGGGGTCATCACCGTCGGCCCCACGTACAAACACGCCTTCGAATGCGATGTGGAGTGCGTGGAGTATGCCGAGGCCCTCGCCGAGTCCGAGGCCCTCTTTGCCGACCTGGAAAGCCTCTCCCGAGAGGTGCCGGACGTGAAGCGGCATGCCGGCAACTTCGAGCCAGCGGAGACGGTTAAGGCCGTCCCTCTCGACCCCAGTGGAGGCGCCTCCAAGCAGATCCGGATCGGTTCCGGGCTCGACCCCAAATAGGAAGCAGTGCTCGTCGACTTTCTCCGCGCAAACGCCGACGTTTTCGCGTGGAGTCCCTCGGACATGCCCGGCATACCGAGGGAAGTCGCCGAGCACACGCTGGATATTCGGGCCGGGGCCCGACCGGTCAGACAACCTCTGCGCCGATTCGACGAGGAAAGGCGCAGGGTGATAGGCGAGGAGGTCCACAAGCTGATGGCAGCAGGGTTTATTAAAGAGGTATTCCATCCCGAATGGCTTGCCAACCCTGTACTTGTGAGGAAAAAAGGGGGGAAGTGGCGGATGTGTGTAGACTACACTGGTCTCAACAAAGCATGTCCGAAGGTCCCCTACCCTCTACCTCGCATCGATCAAATCGTGGACTCCACTGCAGGGTGCGAAACCCTGTCTTTCCTCGATGCTTACTCAGGGTATCATCAAATCAAGATGAAAGAGTCCGACCAGCTCGCGACTTCTTTCATCACGCCCTTCGGCATGTACTGTTATGTCACAATGCCGTTCGGTTTGAGGAACGCGGGTGCAACGTACCAGCGGTGCATGAACCATGTGTTCGGCGAACACATTGGTCGCACGGTCGAGGCCTACGTCGATGACATCGTAGTCAAGACGAGGAAAGCCTCCGACCTTCTCTCCGACCTCGAACTGACATTCCGGTGTCTCAAGGCGAAGGGCGTCAAGCTCAATCCCGAGAAGTGCGTCTTCGGGGTGCCCCGAGGCATGCTCTTGGGGTTCATCGTCTCCGAGCGGGGCATCGAAGCCAACCCGGAGAAGATCGCAGCGATCACAAACATGGGGCCCATCAAAGACTTAAAAGGCGTACAGAGGGTCATGGGATGCCTCGCGGCCCTGAGCCGTTTCATCTCGCGCCTCGGCGAAAGAGGCCTACCCCTGTACCGCCTCTTAAGGAAGGCCGAGTGCTTCACTTGGACTCCCAAGGCCGAGGAAGCCCTCGGGAACCTGAAAGCGCTCCTCACCAAGGCGCCCATCTTGGTACCCCCAGCTGATGGAGAAACCCTCCTGGTCTACGTCGCCGCAACCACTCAGGTGGTCAGCGCCGCGATCGTAGTCGAAAGGCAGGAAGAGGGGCATGCTTTGCTCGTTCAGAGGCCAGTCTACTTCGTCAGCGAAGTGCTGTCCGAGACCAAGATCTGCTACCCACAAGTCCAGAAGCTGCTATATGCAGTGATCCTGACGAGGCGAAAGCTGCGACATTACTTCGAGTCCCATCCGGTGACTGTGGTGTCATCCTTCCCCCTGGGGGAGATCATCCAGTGCCGAGATGCCTCGGGACGGATCGCGAAGTGGGCGGTGGAAATCATGGGCGAGGCAATCTCGTTCGCCCCTCGGAAGGCCATCAAGTCCCAGGTACTGGCGGATTTCGTAGCCGAATGGGTCGATACCCAGTTGCCAACGGCTCCGATCCAACCAGAGCTCTGGACCATGTTTTTCGACGGGTCGCTAATGAAGACGGGAGCTAGCGCGGGCCTGCTTTTCGTCTCGCCCCTCGGAAAACACCTGCGCTACGTGCTCCGCCTCCATTTCCCGGCGTCCAACAATGTGGCTGAGTACGAGGCTCTGATCAACGGGTTGCGAATCGCCATCGAACTGGGGGTTCGACGCCTCGATGCGCGCGGCGACTCGCAGCTCGTCATCGACCAAGTCATGAAGAACTCCCACTGCCGTGACCCGAAGATGGAGGCCTACTGTGAAGAGGTTCGACGCCTGGAAGACAAGTTCTACGGGCTCGAGCTTAACCACATCGCCCGGCGTTACAACGAGACTGCGGACGAGCTGGCAAAGATAGCCTCGGGGCGAACGACGGTTCCCCCGGACGTCTTCGCCCGGGATCTGCACCAACCCTCCGTCAAGATAGGCGACGCGACCGAGCCCGAGGCACCCTCGGCCCCGTCCGAGGTAACCTCGGCCCAGCCCGAGCCATCCTCGGCTCAACCCGAGGAACCCTCGGAGCCCGAGGGCGAAGCGTTGCACATCGAGGAGGAGCAGAACGGGGTCGTGCCAGATCAAGATTGGAAAGCCCCGTACCTGCAGTATCTCCGCCGAGGAGAACTGCCCCTCGACCGAGCCGAGGCTCGGCGGGTAGCGCGACGCGCGAAATCGTTCGTCTTGCTGGGCGATGAGGAGGAGCTCTACCACCGCAGCCCCTCGGGCATCCTCCAGCGATGCATCTCCATCGCCGAGGGTCAGGACCTCCTGCAGGAAATACACTCGGGGGCTTGCGGTCATCATGCAGCACCTCGAACCCTCGTTGGGAACGCTTTCCGCCAAGGCTTCTACTGGCCAACGGCGGTGGCTGACGCCACTAGAATTGTCCGCGCCTGCGAAGGGTGCCAATTCTACGCGAAGCAGACCCACCTGCCCGCTCAGGCTCTGCAGACGATACCCATCACTTGGCCCTTCGCTGTGTGGGGTCTGGACCTCGTCGGCCCTCTGCAGAAGGCGCCCGGGGGCTACACGCACCTGCTGGTCGCCATCGACAAATTCTCCAAGTGGATCGAGGTCCGACCCCTAAACAGCATCAGGTCCGAGCAGGCGGTGGCGTTCTTCACCAACATCATCCATCGCTTCGGGGTCCCGAACTCCATCATCACCGACAATGGCACCCAGTTCACCGGCAAAAAATTCTTGGATTTTTGCGAGGATCACAACATCCGGGTGGACTGGGCCGCCGTAGCTCACCCCATGTCGAATGGGCAAGTGGAACGTGCCAATGGCATGATTCTACAAGGGCTCAAGCCTCGGATTTACAACGACCTCAACAAGTTCGGCAAGCGATGGATGAAGGAACTCCCCTCGGTGGTCTGGAGCCTGAGGACGACGCCAAGCCGAGCCACAGGTTTCACGCCGTTCTTCCTGGTCTACGGGGCCGAGGCAATCCTGCCCACGGACCTGGAATACGGCTCCCCGAGGGCGAGGGCCTACAACGAAGAAAGCAACCAAGCCAGCCGAGAAGACTCGCTGGACCAGCTGGACGAGGCCCGGGATAGGGCCTTACTACACTCGGCGCGGTATCAGTAGTCCCTGCGACGCTACCACGCCCGAGGGGTCCGACCCCGAGATCTCCAGGCGGGCGATCTGGTGCTTCGGCTGCGGCAAGACACCCGAGGGAGGCACAAGCTCACGCCCCCCTGGGAAGGGCCATTCATCATCGCCAAAGTTCTGAAGCCCGGAACGTACAAGCTGGCCAACAGTCAAGGCGAGGTCTACGGCAACGCTTGGAACATCCAACAGCTACGTCGCTTCTACCCTTAAGATGTTTCCAAGTTGTTCATATACTCCGCACCCACGCAAAGTTTAGTCAACAAGGAAGGATCGGCCTCGCCTCGGCAAAGCCCGACCCTCCCTCAGGGGCTAAAAGGGGGTTAACCCCCTCTGCGTCAAAATTTTCCTCGAACTAAAAACCTCTTTCACCAGAACATCTTTCGTGCTTTTTGACTACTTCGGAAAGTGGGTCCTGGAAACGACGAGGTACACGTAAGCAGTCAAGGCTGACCGAGCCGAGGGACTCCTACGCCTCCGGGATACGGATACCTCACTCATCACCTTCTGCGATAAGTAACTCGCGCTCGGATAAAGTGACTCCGCGGATCGAACGAGTCTTTACGTACGGAAGCTCTTCTGTTGAAGCGGTTCTTCGAGCCTTCTCGACCGAGTCGGTAACAGGGCCTCATGGATGGGTAAAAGTACGCGTAAGCGGCGAGGCCGACCGAGCCGAGGGACTCCCACGCCTCCGGGATACGGATACCTCACTCATCACCTCCCGCGAGAAGCAACTCTTGCTCGCACTAACGTCCCTGCTACCGACAAAAGGTCCAGATACTCGAAACAAGAGGAAAAGAGACACAGCTTTATAACGCAACAAGGGTATGTGTTCTGGCCTCAACGGCCGCACAAGGCCCACGCTACAAGACGATTTGACCCTGCAGGCGCGGATCTTGACGCTGGAAGAGGGCGACGACACCCTCGGCATCAACAGCACCTTCGGCAAGGCCCGACCTAGCCTCGGGCGGCGACGCGGTCCGAGGGCCTCCGCTCCGAGGGACGACGTCGTCACCGCGCTCGAGCAATCTCTGCCAGCGGACAACCCGGCTAGGCTCCGGCCAACCAGGTTTCATTTCCGAGCCAACAATGCCTCTGCTTATGCTGATATCGCTACCCCTGGCCTCGGCTCGTCGAAGAGCGGCCGAGGGGTCTCTTTAACTAAGCTAGAGGAGCCTCGGACAACAGGTCCGACCGAGCCGAGGGATTCCTACGCCTCCGGGATACGGATACCTCACTCGTCACCTTGACACGGGGCGACTCATGCTTGGTGAAGCGGTTCAGACAATCGACAGGCGAGTCTTAGCGCTCAGAAATGAGGAAAAAACACGGCTCTGTGCTGGAGCTACATACATGTTCAGGCCCCGAAAGCCGAAATGAACAAAAAACCCGGCACCCGAAGTGCCACTACAAGCGGAACTCCGGTTCCTCCCTCTGCGGCGGCGCAGGCCTCAGGGGAAGGCACAGCTGCTGTCTTGCCCTCGCCCATAACGCCACCCGAGGGGCGAGGACAAGCACAAAGAGCCGAAGGCCCAAAGCGCCGATGGTGGCGGTGATCCCGTCGCTGACGGGGACTTCTAGAGCCGCCTCCACCTCGGCACTGACGCCAGGAGCCGCCAGCCTACCGCCAGATCCCCACTCAAATCCTCCCCGATGAGTGGGGCACCGGCCTCCGCGCAAAGCCGCCGCCCTGGTGCAAAAGCAGGGCCACCCCAGAACACGAGCGCCGCCCTAGCAGCGTGCGGTGTCTAGGGTGGCCCTCCCGTGTACACGGCGCGGCAGCCGCCCCCCGACAAAGGGGCCCGCCGGAGCCGAGCTAGCGGACCCGACACGCTGGAGGTGACGGCGTTCGCCGCCGATCCATCCCGCGTTGTCGAAGTCCGCGCCGCCCGCAGGGTCAGTGAGCGCCTTCTCCCTCGAATATCGTGGGAAAGGATGACCCACGAACCCGTGCGGGAGGTGCAGCGCCGGCTCAGTCCGGCACCCACCCCAGCGAGGATGATGAACATCCTTGAAGCTGAGGGTAGGACCAAGATCGCAGTCCGGTTTGCTCCTCCCCACCCAGGGGCTGGTGGTCACCGTCTCGGGTGACCCCCAGCCGAGGGGGGCAACCGGGCTGCATGATGAAAATCCTTGAAGCCGAACGATGGCTGAAAGGTACCAACTCCCGCGGAGTTGCGTCCCTCCGACGATGGAGCGAAAAGACGGCGGTTTCCCCCCATCCGGGGGCTCGGAAGATGGAAAGACACAATGCATAAGGGAGGTAGGAGACATGGTCACCTCACGAAGAGGGTCGCCCTCCTTTTAAAAGGCAACTCCCCCTGCTTGCGCCCTCAACCGTCGCGGGCCGAATCTTCTCCAACACGCCTCCAAAGTCCTCCCCCGCGGCACGGGGGCTGGGGCCCGCCTGTCATGCAGACCGGCTCCAAGCAGAGAAAGCCGAACCGCCGCGCACGACGCACGCAACCGCCCAGCGGTTACAAGTAACCCTCCACTTTTGCCCAGACCAGCGGGCAAAGGGGGGAAGCGGCCATGCAGGCGGCATGCAACCGTGCCAAGTGGACGCGCCTCCCCGACTCCTGACAGGCCAGCGCGACGGCTCAAGCCCACGCGTCGTTCGGCTGGCGCGCCGGGCGCTGCATGCGAACCGTTGCGCCTCTCGCTCCACCACCGCACCTCCTCGATTGCGGAACCGACACCGCAACTCGAGGCCGCCCAGCCTGCGATCCAGCGGCGCCAGCCTGGCGCAGCGGTCAAACGCGGTCAAAAATGGGCCGGCAGTAATGATGGTGGCAGGCGCGCGAGAGCAGCGGTCATCGGCCAGGCTCACGTCCCATCCGGAGGCAGCAAGAGAACCCCCTCTCACGGCGTGAAGACGACGCGCCCGTGACCCGTACCTCGAACGGCTCGCGCACGCAACGGCAGCTTCGCTGACCGCTCACCCCGGCGCATTAACTCCGCGGCTCGACGGACAGCGCTACGGGCGGGAGCGGCTGGTGACGTTTCGCCTTCGCCAAAACAACCGCGCCGAAAAAGGTACGCCACGACATTCAATTTCGAATCCTTTTTCCCTTTTTTCCTTCTTTCTCTATCTCTTGCAACAGGGAACGAGAAGGGGGGTAACCCCAAAGGGATCCTTCCCCGTGAAGGAACTAGGCTCCGAGCCTCCCTACTGATCAGGGGTTCGAAGGCTGGCCCCCCGAAGGGTTCAACAGCCGCCTCAGATCACGTGGGCCCGACACCCACTACTGGTCAGGGGTTCGAAGGTCGGCCCCCGAAAGGTTCCACGACCGCCTCAGGCTACTCGGGCTCCGTGCCCCCTACTGATCAGGGGTTCGAAGGCTGGCCTGTCGAAGGGTTCACAGTCGCCTCAGACACCGAGCGAGGGATGACCAGGGGTACGTTCGATACATAACCAAGGCTCGGGCTGCGCTCCCGAGGTACCCTAGGACATTTCCGAGACCAGCGGGAACGACTCTGTAACGGAATCCCATCGGAGGGAGGCAACGAGCCCTCGGACCCCGTCGCTAGGGGACCGGGTCCGGCAGATCACCCGCAGGTACTTTTGGGCGTGCCTCCGGGCCCCTAGCCGACCCCCAACGAACGGGGCACGGACGTCCACTCGGATTACCCGATTGCAGCTCACCGGAGACACCATGTTCGGTGCCCATCGAGGGTAACATGGCGCACTCCCCCCCTCCTCCTTGCGGAAAGGCGACGTAGGGGCGTATATAAAAAGTCGAGTCTGTCCCTGATCGTCCTCTCGCTCCGTGCGAAGGCTCGGGGGCTGCTCTCGCAAACCCGGCTCCGGCCGAACCGTTGACAGCGTCAACATACCAGCCCGAGAACTTGGGCCCCGACAGTGCACCTGGGTTACGCCCCGCTCGCATGAGGGAACCGCCAGACCAGCCGAGGCATTGCGCAAGGCATTAAGACCTCGAAGGAGTGAAACCACTCCTCCGAGGCCTCGGGGGCTACACCCGGCGGGTGCGCTCGCGCGCACCCACCGGAACAAAGTACCTCCGAGAAAGGCTGGTCCCCTTGCAAAAAAGTGCGATGCAAGCCTCCAAGCGAGTGTTAACACTCTCTTCGAGGCTCGGGGGCTACTGTCGGGGACCATAATTAGGGGTACCCTCAAGACGCCTAATTCTCAGCTGGTAACCCCCATCAGCATAAAGCTGCAAAGGCCTGATGGGTTTGATTAAGTCAGGGATCAGTCCATACGAGTGACTTGACCACGCCACGCCCGAGCCTAGCCTCGGGCGAGGGCAGCCGACCCTAAGATGACTCCGTCTCGCCTGAGGCCTCCTCTTTCACGGCAGACGCATCTCCGGCTCGCCCTAGGCCCCGCCTTCGATAAGAAGAAACCCTGACTAAATCACCGCGCCAACCGACCGAGTCGTCGGGGCGTTTAACGCAAAAGGTAAGACCAACGGGCGACCAGACTTCGCCAGAGGCGCCATAGGAGACTCCGCCCGACCCAGGGCTCGGACTCGGGCTAAGGCCCCGGAAGACGGCGAACTCCGCTCCGCCCGACCCAGGGCTCGGACTCGGGCTAAGGCCCCGGAAGACGGCGAACTCCGCTCCGCCCGACCCAGGGCTCGGACTCGGGCTAAGGCCCCGGAAGACGGCGAACTCCGCTCCGCCCGACCCAGGGCTCGGACTCGGGCTAAGGCCTCGGAAGACGGCGACCTCCGCCTCGCCCGACCCAGGGCTCGGACTCCGCCTCGGCCTCTGCCGAATAATCTCCGCCTCGCCCGACCCAGGGCTCGGGCTCTGTCTCTGTCTTGCAGGACGGACTCGACCTCGGCTTCGGAGGAGCCTCCACGACGCCCGGCCGAGGACACGAGACCGCCACGTCAACAGGAAGCGTCATCATCACCCTGCCCTGAGCCGACTTGGGTCGCAGAGAACAAGACCGGCGTCCCATCTGGCCAGCTATGCCAGATAGGCAATGATGGCGCCCCGCTAGATCATGACGACGGCGGCTCCCAGCTCCCTTACGAAAGCAGGAGAACGTCAGCAAGGACCCAGCCACCTCGACAGCTGTCCCCCCGTCCGGCTCCGTTACTCCTCCAACAGCCACGACGCCACACCAACAGGGTGCCAAGATCTCTCCGGCTGCCACCTGGGCATGTACATAGGGCGCTAGCTCTCCCTCGCTAGACACGTAGCACCTTGCTACACCCCCATCTTGTACACCTGGACCCTCTCCTTACGACTATAAAAGGGAGGGCCAGGGCCTTCTTAGAGAAGGTTGGCCTCACGGGGACGAAGGGCAGGGGCAGGCGCTCTCTCGGGGCCGCTCTCTCCCCTCACCTCGTGCGGACGCTTGTAACCCCCTACTGCAAGCGCACCCGACCTGGGCGCGGGACGAACACGAAGGCCGCGGGAATTTCTCTGACTCCCTCACGACCCGGCTCCGGCCACCGACTCTCTCTCTCTCTGTTCCCCCCTTCGCGCTCGCTCCACGCGCTCGACCCATCTGGGCTGGGGCACGCGGCACTCTCACTCGTCGGCTCGAGGACCCCCCGGTCTCGGAACGCCGACAGATAAATACAATGTAAACTTGTTGTAACTTGTAAAATTTGGTAATAAGGTTTCCGCTGCAAAATGTTGGTGTGTGTGATTTGTGTTACTTAATCTTGCGATCCTGGTTATAAGTGGTTTATTCGTGGTCCTTGGGACACTCGGACAGATCTTGTTAAGTTATCTGGTGCACATGCATAGCCTTCTGAGGTCTTTGGGATAAGGGCAGGTGCATGTTGGCCCAATAACTTGGGAGGTTCTGCCACATTAACGTCTCTGAATAGATAGGAGGTACCCCTTCGCTCTGTTGAATCACATCCGTCGATGTTCGATCGGGCGATCCAGAATGTTTTAGCCACCATAAGATCTGAGCCATCCATATTCAATCCTAGGGCTCCTGCGTGATACCAGTTCATGTTAACCCTGATCTAATCCTGGGCGTCGGTTTGGATATGACAGTTCGGATCGTCGGATACCCCTTTGGGCGCACTCTTTCATATATGTCCCTGAACTATTTAAGAAACAAACCCGCGGTCCACAGGAATAGTGCGATGCGTCTTAGGAATTCTTACACGCTAGCCCCTGTGCTTCTGGTTAATTGGTGCGCTGTCCAAACAGATCTAAAATCTATAGAATTTATTTAGAAAATGAGTTTTTAATAGGAAAACAATTCCTAGAATTTGTATAACTCTTAGAAAATGCATATGAACTCCAAATTGGTCCATTCCAATTTCTAAAATTTTGTAATATTAAGGTTTATCACCTAGGGTCTCTGTTTTGACATGAAAACAGTACCAAAATTAATGTCTCACTTAATCATATAACAAGCACTTAAAACCTTGGAAAATTCATAACTTAAAATCTATAACTCCAAAATAAATGATTCCTATTCCTAGGATCTTATTTTATTTTGTAGATTTTTATTTTGTATTTTATTCACATGTTTGGTGTGATGTTAATTTCCCCTTTATACTATGTATGTTTGTATTGATGCGAGTAGACGAGCAAGTCACTAAGGATCTAGGGGTTCAGCTGGTAGAGACTGCTGAGCAGGAGCTCGTGGAAGGCAAGTTGTGCCCTTGATCACTTCCTTTTTAACCAGTCATGTTCTTATTAATCATAATGATCTGCATAGGTTAATTTTGATGGGACCCAATAGGTTACCCTAGATTTGGCTATCTTTATACCTTGTTTCACCACTGGTTTTACCACTGAATTTTTGGGTAGTACATGCTATTGCTTTATGTGGTTTTGGGTATGAAGATATGCATTATTCTTGTTCACACTTTTGTTATCAGTTTATGATTTATTGTTCATGATAAGATCATTATGTTAATGGGAACATGGACAACCACCTGGGAAAACAGTGCTACCACAAGGGTGTAACACCTCTGGTGTTACTGTCACTAAAACATGAGCATAACATCATGTGCATGGGCATATCATGTGTTTGTTACACCTAGAGTGCATTCACTAGGTAAGAATTTCAAATAAGTTGTACTGATGTGACTTGATGTGTGATTAACCCTAGGGTAGAGTGCTTAACCCTAAACTATGGCTTATGGATATAGGTGAAGCCCAAACAAGCTAAAACCTAAAAGGACATGAGAAATGGTCATAAAGGATCTCATGTGATGGACCTTGGTGGCACCAAAACCCTAATGTGTCCAAAACCCTAAAAACAAACCCTAGAAATCCAAATTAAAACCCTAGGGGGTTAAGTGTAAATTTTGTGCACTTTTGGACCAAAGTGCAAATATCAAAGTAAAAGAGCACCTCAAACCCACTATTTTTCATATTGGAGGGTTTACAAGTGGAACAGTGGAATTCGGACCTATTTGCAAAAAGCACCACATGAACCATATATGCCTAAGTCTGAAATTCAGTGCATAGGGTCAACTTTGGAGCTCTACATCTCAGAATTCTTGAGGATTTTGCTCTTAGTCATTATAGCAAACTTGTAGAGCTATGTAAGGAAAACAAATTTGATTAAGTGACCAAGCACTAGTGTTGCACAGAAATGAGAGATAAATAGGTTTGAAATAGCGCTATCAGTCGGCCTGATAGACATGGGTTCACTGCATCTGATTAAGGTCTAGGTTCAGTGTTATTGTGCCAACTTGAGCATCATGGCATGCTCAATCCATGAAGATTTTCGGTATGGTCATTATACCAAAATCAAAGAACATTGATCAATGTACAACTCTGAAACAAATTAGTTTGCAAGCAACCACATAAAATTGGGCGCAATAGCCATCTGAATTCAAGCTGGCAGGCGCGCCGTTCACCATGGTTCAGTGAACCTCACCGGGGATAAGAACACCACTGCGGCTGAGGACTGTTCGGACTTGCAGTCGCAGTAAAATCTTCTGCAACGTGGCGCATGTAACCATGAGGTGGCGTCGTCTGGCTGAAACATTTCACCGGGCGCTCACCTTGGCCCTGCCCGTGCGAGCGAGCTCGCTAGCGCACTGGGAGATCTTTTAAATCCCGTCCACCTCCAGCCATCCCTCTATAAATTGAGCCCGAGCGCTGCTTCCTCACCGCATCACACACACGAGTGCTAGCACAAACCACTCAATTTCGCAGAGCGACTCATTTAAGCCATAAGCTCCTCCTCATCGTTCTTAGCTCCACCGTGAAGGACCTCCCCGTGGCCAGGTCAAATTGAGCGAGCCCTCCGTAAATTCTGCCCCGTCCGAGCTTCCTAAGATACTAAGGGTGCTCCTTGATCTGTTTGATTTAATGTGGCTGTCTTTACCTCGCCAGAACAGTCCCTTGTCGCCGAAGTGCTCTGTGATCCGCCACCCAACGCGGACCGCCTTCTTTGTCCTTCATTCCGCCCATTCCCCTACCGTTAATCTTCTGGTAAGTCCTTAATGCTCGCCATGCCTTTTAACTAGTTATTAGAGCGCTGTGGTCTTGGGACCAAGCCCGGCGAACCTCGGTGTCCGCCCTAAACCAAGCAACGTGGACCGTAGTCCATAACAGTCCGATTGGTGGTAGGGCGTGGGTCGGTTATGCCTAGGGAATTAGCCGGGACACTCGTCGTTTCAATATTGGCTGCCGGCGGCGAGCTCTAACCACGGTAGTTAGGTGTTCGACGCGGCGTGGTCGAAGGACCGATGGGCACAAATAAAACCAAACAGAAGGGGTCAGGTGTAAATGACAGTGACTCAGGTAAATAGTATCAGCAGGCGCTTCGCGATTGTTTGAACGTGTGGGGGCCTTTGTGTAAAACCTACTGTGTGGTCGTGAGCGCGCCCGTATTTCTGTGCAGGCCTGGGCTGGTTGGGCCAGTTTCGGCCCAACACTCTTAACAGTTTGTCTTTTTCTTTTTTCGAGAACATTTAAAAATCCATAAATAATTCTAGGAAAATGATAAAAATATAAGACCAATTTTGTTGGGCTCCTAAATTTCTCTAGTATTTAATAAAAATAGTTCCAAGAATTTTAGTCCAAACTAGGAATTATGTAGTATTTAAGAAGACCAAAACCTAGTCTCTTGGAATTTTAGGAATTATTTAATTACTCCAAAAATCACCAAACTTTTTGGATAATCCTAATATGGTATTTAGATTCCATGAGTGAAGTTTGACTTGATTTGGACATTGTTTGATTCCTAAACCCAAAACCCTAGCTCCTTAGGGTAAAAATGTCTAACCCTACTAAGGTACTGACCTAGAAAAACCATAGTTTCCCCAGTGCACTGTGAAGGAAAGTTGTATTCAAGATACAACTTGGTGTATCTTTTCTATTATTGCATTTTCATAAGCATTACATGAGCATTCATGGTTATATATGGTTAAATTATAGAAAACAAAGAAGAGGTGACTGTTGAAGAAGAGACTACTCCATCAACAGAAAATCCACCTGTCGGGAACTATTTTTACTTTGACATCTGTCGAACAAAGCCCGACTCTCCTACAACACAAGGCAAACCCCGGTTCATTTGCCACATCCTTGCTGTTTTAAACTCTTTATCACTTGAATGATGCATTAGGTGATAGGAGTTAGGGGTTAAACCAATTATTGCATTTCCTTCCTTGGAACTGTTTACCACTCCTTGATTAACTGTTTTATTAAAAGGTTTTCTAATGCTTAGTCTGGCGTAGAAAAACAAATGTTTTGTTTTAAACAACAGATAATGCTTCAAGTGGATTGCGATGTTTTCAAAGATAAAACTTGATGGTGGATCCATCATGGCCATGATGGATTCAACATCGGAAAAGATGTACCTCTCTAGGTACCAGACTTTAGGTTTTTAAATGATAAAGCTGAGATCGGGCAGGTGACTTGCACGAGAAGAGAGTCTCGGTGTAGTGTCTCTGTCTGAGTCGATTAAGGACCGTGTCGATGTTGGCTTGCTGATCGAGGACCTTTTAACTGGTCACATGCCTCATCATGGGTAAGCTTTGCCTCGGGCAGACTAATACCAGAAAGGCCAACACGCAATGGGAGTGGAGAGATGGAGAGAGTAGTGTGTACCCTCCGTGGCAAGAGGCTGGACGGTGGTGTATCTATGCTCTCGGTTGGCGTGAACCCGGTCTGGTCTCAAGAACCCCGGTGGCGAGTTGACATATGCAAGGGTTAAGTGCTACATATGTCATGTGATTGGAGATCCCCAGCTGAGTATGAATCGATTTGGATCGCCGTTAGTTCTCGGACATGAAGACTTGGTCACTGCCCTACACGTAGCATTCCAGTGAACAGAAAGGGGTTGATAAAAGATGGCTAGTGTAGGTCAAGTGCTTGAACTAGGGTAGAAAGAACTCTAGTGATAGGTAATGACTTAACTTTCTAATAAAACTGGATTTTTAAGGATCCACTATTAGTAAGCATTTTTGTAAACAGAGTCTTGATTCTTGAATAGCCTTACCTTGACTCCCCCGAGCCAGCATATCCTTGAGAGTCCTTTCTTTTGACGGGTAAGACTTGCGAAAGTACACTCCGTACTTAGGTTTTTCAAACCCATGTTGTTGTAGGTGAGGAAACAGAAGACTTTTGCTGTTTTTGCTCTAAGGTGGTGCCCAAAAAAGAACCTCAACAGTGAAGCCGCGGGAGGATGTTGGCCTCCCATTTGAAAAACAACATACTTTTATGTGGGAGGGGTTTTTGCCTCCCATGTTTGTAATAATAATACTTATGCACTCATATACCCTGGTTTTAATAACTACAACACTCTCTATATTTTGATGAATGTAAATTAAGTTATTGTAATTGCTTCCGCTATTCTTTCCTCCGATGTGTTGTAATATCTGCGTGACGGGTGAAACGCTCTTGGGCGAGGAAGGTGATACAGATACCGAACTTGTCGAGTGATTATGTGCATCTACAGGGTTGTCTAAGGTCCGTTGGAGAAGGACAACTATAGGTGGGCCTAATGACTTGGGAGGTTCCGTCACAGCTGGTATCGGAGCGAATCCCATCTCTTCAGATATTATGAAGTATTTTCAAATACCTATCCAAGAAAATTTCTTTCATTCTTATCTTGCCACTTTCTAGAAGTTCTCATCTTATAAGACCAGGTAATAGAGTGCAATATATAGGAAGTGGGATCAACGAAGGTTGATTCCATAATCATTGGGTTATGCATGCATCATGTTTAAAAATTATACTAATAAATTTTCCCCCGTTATGGAGATATGCCGCGTACGAGGAAAACCACGCGCAAGTCCACTAGACCTATTGGCGTGCCTCATCATCAATTGGCTCCAAGACATGAAGGCAGCAGCAGCGGCAGCAACGATCCAACCGGAGATTTGGAAGCCCAAGTGGAACAGCTTCGGACGGAGCTATGTCACGAAACAGGGTGTGGGCACAAGACGGTCAGCGTATAAATGAGTTGGCAGCTGACGTCAGACGCCTGCAAGATGAGCTTGCTGAACGAGATTTGGCGGTCGATTAGGCCATCAACTCACTTTCGGTTGCTTGGGACCGCGAAGCCAAAGCTCGTGCTCGTGTGGCAGAGCTTAGTGCGGCCCTCGACAACTTGCAGGTGTACTGCAATGCTTTACATGAGGAAGTACATGTATTGTATTCGCGACTGCACCCGGACGCGCCTGTCGACCCTGTTGCAGTGGGAGCCGGACCATCAAGGACAACAGGTGAAGAACCTGATGGGGAGTTGGACCTTTTTAGGCCTCCTCCTTCCATGAACTTGGCTGACGATCGATCTCCCACATCAGGGAATGAAGAAAACAAGGACGACAAAGACTAGGCTGGTATAGTTTAGAAACAATACCTATGTAAAATAAGTAATGAAGTCATGTTGTACACTTGAGTCTGTATCATTACAGTTTGGTAATGTAAAATGATGGTGTGTATTGGCATGTTATATTTTAATGTTTCTTTGCCTCAGATGCCATCAAGGACTCGTGCGCATGATGGTGCGGGGACTTCCCGTGGTCGGGAAGGCACTCCTAATCTGCCACCTGTACCACCAACACTAGCCAAGGCTATCGCTGCCTTGGTTAATGCTACTGCAGATAATACCCGCTTCTTACGTGAGATGGCGGGTAATCAATTCCAGCAGCATGGCGGAAGAGCTCCTCCACAGGGACCGCGTGAAACCTCATATCTGGAATTTTCTTAAACACGTCCTCCACTCTTTGTTAAAGCTAAAGACCCTCTTGAAGCAGATGAGTGGATAAGGGTAATGGAGCAGAAGTTTGGATTAATCCGTTGCACAGAAACACAAAAGCCGTTTTTCGCCGCCCAACAACTAAGAGGCCCTGCCAGCACCTGGTGGGGAAGTTATGGGGTAGTTCAACCAGCCGGACATCAGGTCACTTGGGATGAATTTAAGCTAGCATTTCGTGAACACTATATTCCAGAAGGAGTGCTTCACATGAAACAAGAGGAGTTTATTCGACTAAAACAAGGGGGGATACTGTGATGCAGTATCTCAACAAGTTTAATCATTTATCCCAATATGCTATAGACCAAGTGAACGCTGACCTAAAGAAAAAGAATTGCTTCATGAGAGGACTCAACGACCGACTCCAACGGAAAATGGCCACCTGCCTAGATCTTACTTATAGCAGGGCTGTCAGCACGGCGCTGGTAGTAGAAGCCAAGAATATATGCCAAGAAAAATCAAAGGGATTTGGAGGTGAAAGGTCCAATCAGGGACCTGAGAAGCGAACTAGGTTGGTAATCCGACCTTTTAACCAGAATTGTTCTTCGCCTCGTCCACCCTCCTATCCGTTCAAAAAGACTGTTTTCATTCGTCCTACCACTGCCCCCACTTCTACAAATCAGTCGAGTGCCCCTGGTGCTCGTTTTCCCGCCCTCCCTAGTTCTTCAACTGGCTGCTTCAACTGTGAGAAGTCTGGTCATTTTATAAAAGATTGTCCATATCTGAAGCAGAATAAGTTCAACAATCAACAGAACTCTGGGAGATCCAATCAAGGCAAAGGGAACATGGCTAATAATTCAGCGGGCAAAAATGTCAAGAAGACTGGACAAATTTATTACACTCAAGTGGCCACTACACAGGAAGGAGAGCCAGTAATGATGGGTACGTTCCTTGTAGCCAATCACCCAGCAGTTATTCTCTTTGATTCTGGTGCTTGACATACATTCATAAGCAAGAAATTCGTGGAAAAACATTGCATTCCTTGCACTGAATCAAGGGAAGGGTTTATTATCCATTCGCACGGGGGACAAATATTTACTAAGGAAGTAGCCTTCCATGTGCCAGTAACATTAGCTGAACGGGATTTTCTCACCAACATGATCATTTTGAAAGGCCAAGATATAGATGTAATACTGGGCATGAATTGGTTAGCCCAGCATAAAGCTATCCTCAACATTGACTTAAGGACTATTAAGTTGTGCCACGACCATGAAGAGGTTCTCTTATCCATCCTTGTAGATGTCCCAACCAAACCATTTGGACGGATCTAAAAAGCTATAATACCAGAAATCCAGGATATTCTGGTAGTATGTGAATTTCCGGATGTCTTTCCTGAAGATCTGCCTGGATTACCTCCAGAAAGGGATGTAGAATTTGTGATCGAACTAAAGCCCGGTACCGCTCCTATTTCTAGAAGGTCGTACCGAATGCCACCAAATGAATTGGTAGAACTCAAAACTCAATTACAAGACTTGCTTGAGAAGGGATTCATTCGGCTCAGTTCATCACCTTGGGGGTGTCCCACAATTTTTGTCAAGAAGAAGGATCAAACACTTCGAATGTGCATGGACTACAAACCCCTTAATGAGGTCACCATTAAGAACAAGTACCCTCTTGTAACGCCTCGAATTTTGCAGTTGAATTTTTTTCTTTTCTTTACTCGCCAAATTCGGGCGTTACCTTTTCTTTTTCTTTTTCCCTCGCTAGACCTTGACTTTTTCCAAAGCTAGCGGGATTCGGTTTGGAATTCCCGTGTAAGAAAAACCCTAAAATACTTTATGTTGTTTGATGCACCATGCCGAGCCATGCATTCTTTTGGATTGATTGAGAACGTGGATGCATTCATCTAGGAAAGACGAATTTCGAAAAAGGAGATAACCTTTTTCTTTTTCTTTTTCTTTCTTCCCCCGGTGAGCCCCCCCCCTTCCCCCTCCTCTCTCCCTCTCCCTCTCCCCTCTCCCCTTCTCTTCCCCCAGCCCGCCCGGCCGCGCCTGGCCCCGGCCGCGCCCTGCCCCCGGCCGCCCCCCTGCTCGGCCCCCTGCCTGGCCGCTGGCCGCGCCCCCGCGCCCCAGCCGGCCGCCTGGCCGCGCGCCTGGCCGCGCCCAGCCGCGCGCCTGGCCGCGCCCTGCCCCTGGTCGCGCCCCCGCCTCGGCCGGCCCTGGCCGCCAGTTTGGCCGCCCTAGCCGCCGGTTCGGCCGCCCCAGCCGCCCAGCTCGGCCGCCCGCGCCCGTGCCCAGCCCAGCCGCCCTGCCCCCGGCCGGTTCAACCGCCCCCAGGGCCGGTTCAACCGCCCCCCCCCCTTTTTTATTTTTTTTATTTTATTTATTTTGTTTTACTTTCTGTTATCATAGCTATTTTATTTTAGGTAGGCTAATCATTGTTCATGTTATTGAAATAGGAAGCTTAATTTAGAATTTCCTTACGCTAGTTATTTCATTTAGTTAATTGTTTATCTCGTTCAATGTTGATCAACTTGAAATGACTAGGTTTCCATTAGTGTATATAACAGAATTCTTTTGTTAAGAACCAATTGTAACTAATCATTAGTGCATAAGCTTTAACCCCCTGCGAGACCCTTTCCCGTTTCTTTCTAACCTTAATGAATGCGATATCGAATGTCATACTTGATGCATATTCGCTTTACTTGTTCCCTTGTATGGTGTACTGTTCTTTTGTATTAAATATGTGGATGTATGTATGTTTGCGCTCGCATAGAGAACGATCCGGTCGAAGAGCCCGAGGAATTCGCAGGAGAAGCCCCTGAGCAAAAGTCGGTTGGTGGAGGCAAGTGTCCTTTGACCTATTTCTGTCCTATTCATTCTTTAATTCACCTCCCGCATTACACATTTATACCTAAGGATTGACTAGTTTTTGTTATCCATGTCCTTGTTTACCTATTTGGGTCGGATTATTACTGCTTAGTCTGATGCTATTGCTCAACTCTAATCAATGAACATGATGTGATCATCTATGATACGCTGTTTTCCCTACTTATTTATGATTATATTTGTGACCTTCAAGGGGACTCGAGCGGTTTCTCGAGTGCCTCTCCGTAAGGACATGTTCTATGGATGACCGCCCGGGAAAACAGTGCAACCATGAGGGTGGAATGAGACGCCCTTAGCTGAATAATTAGAGGAACCGGGGTGTAGTTCGCTTAGCCGTTGTGCCGTCAATGGGGCTCGGTGTATGCGGCTCGCTCTGCCAAGGTTGATTTGTCCCTTGGGGAGGAGTGCGGTACATTTAGGAAACCTAACGGGTGGCTACAGCCCCGGGGAATCTTTGTAAAGGCTTCGTAGTGAGACCCTGCCTATTCACCTTGGTAGTGTTTAAGGGTTTGATCAGCCCGAGGCAAGAGGGAATCACGGCTTGTGGGTAAAGTGCGCAACCTCTGCAGAGTGTTATGAAACTGATATATCAGCCGTGCTCGCGGTTATGAGCGGCCAAGGGAGCTCCAGAGATTAGTGATACTTGATCAGAGACATTTTGGTACAGGTGGCAATGAGATTGATGATTCTGATTATGATTATGGTGCTGGTAAGTGGTATTCTTTCCGTTTGGAAAGGATACATTGGGCTAATAACTTGGGTTAATGTTAAAACCTGGCTTTCTACTAGTAAGTAATAACCTGACCAACTAAAAGCAACTGCTTGACTTATCCCCACATAAAGCTAGTCCACTACAGCCAAACAGGATGCTTGCTGAGTATGTTGATGTGTACTCACCCTTGCTCTACACACCAAACCCCCCCCCCAGGTTGTCAGCATTGCAACCACCGCTCAGGAGAAGATGAAGCTGTGGAAGGAGACTTCCAGGAGTTCCAAGACTACGACGAGTTCTAGGCGTGGGTTAGCGGCAACCCCCAGTCGGCTGCCTGTGAAGGCCGCGGTTATCTACGTTTCGTTTTCGCACTTTGATTTATTGTAAGAACTATATGGACGTCTCAGACGTATGATGTAATCGACTATTATTTCCCCTTTTAATACTATTTGAGCACTGTGTGATGATGTCCATGTTATGTAACTGCTGTGTACGTGAATAACTGATCCTGGCACGTACATGGTTCGCATTCGGTTTACCTTCTAAAAACCGGGTGTGACATAAGTGGTATCAAAGCCCGTGCTGACTGTAGGACCGCTAACCTAGAGTAGAATGGTCGTTCTAAGGATTATAGACCTCTGTCCCTGCCTTGACTTTGGTATCCCTTCAAAAGTTGGTCCTACTGACCAAACCTATGTTCTACTATACATTATACCTTGCTGAAAATTATGTTTTATTCTGATCCTTCATTTATTTATGATTCATTATTTGCTGGTCATATTAATTCTGTTCTCACCCTTTTGCTTGTGATGTCTTTTGCAGATGGCTCGACTTAGACACACTGCACGAAAGTCCGTCATCCCCTTCTTACCCTCCCGCCTTGCTGAGCGTCCGCTTCGCCGTCCCGTGGCCGGACAGTCCAGCCACTTGGAGAGACTGCACCACCGCCTGCATGAGGAGCAGGAACGTCGACGACAGGAGCAGCGGGGCTCTTCCTTCTCGCTCCAACAGGAGATAGAGTCTGTGAGGAGCTGCTCCCCTGTGCTTCCCCTGGAGGCGCCCCCTGCACCACCCCTGGGTGCCCCAGCTTCTGGAGTAGCTGCTGGAGGAGACCCAGACGACGGAGGTGGCGACGACAGCTTGAGCCACGACATCGACATCTCTGTTGACCATGAGCCGGAAGGATGGGTTGCTCGACCCATCACTCGCGACGCTGCTCACGGGTGTCACTTCCACGACGCGCTCGACACCCTGCTACGTCGGGCACTTGACCGGCGTACTTGGTCCATCGAGTATCACTGTGTGGTCTACCAGCATAGTCGCGGGGTCTACCCGGACCGCTGGGAGGCGACCTGTTTGGTGCGCTGTCCGGAGAACAGTCTCCAGGGCGCGGAGGCTTGCTCAGAGCACTATTCTATCTCTGAGCGGGACTCAGCTGAGGCAGCCATGCAGGATGCTGCACGGCGTGCGCTTTCGCACTACTGCTCGGTTCTCGGTGGGGTAGCTGACGGTCTCGACCTGAAGTATTACCCTCGCCGTTCATCTGGCAGCACAGGAGGCGTGATTCTTTCACCTGCTGGTGAGGACAATCCTAGGTTGAGCAGCACAGTCAACCTAGCCGTCGTGCTAAACACGGAGCTGGACCATGCATTAGACGAGCTGAGTAGGGCTCGTGCTGAGATCGCCCTGCTGCGGGCTGAGCGCGCGGAGCGTCGTCACTTGGATGATGGTTCCCCCGCTCCCGTCGGGACTCAGCACCCGTATCGCTCACCTCGGCGTGGACTCCAGTCTTATGGCAATCCCGACTGCAAGACCAAGATAAATCTAGAACCATAGCTCGTTAGAGTTGGATCTTGTAATTAATACGAAATATATATACATAGAAGCTTCAGTCTTAGCGTTAGTCTCGGTTTTAGTTAGTCTTAGTTAGACAGGGTAGTTTGCTATATCCTGTGCATTTATGTTTGTCATGATGAACTATGTTTGGTTTGGTTCTTTGTAATGACTGTCACCAGAGTGTGGGTATCCCCTGCATTTTGGTTCACCTATTATGTTAATGGAGTTAGTTATATAGTTGGGAAAACCTTTATTCTACTTTCCTCTTTATCTGAGAAGCTGTGTGGTCTGTGTTGGAGATCAGTGAAGATGCTCATCTGTTCAGTGCTGTTGGAGAATTCTATACTCTTTTCTTATGCTGCAAGATTTGCCAGATCAGTTCTGATGTGTGGTTGCATTCTGCAGATGTCAGAGAACAGGCGCAGAGGAGGAAGGCGTGCTCAGCAGGAGCGAGCCGCTCCGCAGGATGAGGTGCCTCAGCAGCAGCACCTGCCGCCCCCGCCCCCGATGTTGATCGAGCAGATGTTTCTGATGCAGACTCAGGCAGTTCAGGCCATCGGTCAGACTCTGGCCGCCATTCAGCAGCAGCAGCAACAACAGCAGCAAGCACCACCCTAGCCTCAGATGCCTCAGATGCCTAGAGACAAGCGTGCTGAATTCATGAGAGGTCATCCCCCAACGTTCGCTCACTCTTCTGACCCCATGGATGCTGAAGATTGGCTGCGCACTGTGGAGCGGGAGTTGCATACCGCTCAGTGTGATGACAGGGAGAAAGTCTTGTATGGTCCCCGTCTGTTGAGAGGAGCAGCCCAATCATGGTGGGAGTCTTACTTCGCCACCCATGCCAACCCCGATGCCATCACCTGGGAAGAGTTCCGAGGTAGCTTTCGTCAGTACCATGTGCCTGCAGGTCTGATGACAGTGAAGAAGGAGGAGTTCCTGGCCCTTAAGCAAGGGTCATTATCTGTCAGTGAGTACCGAGACAGGTTTCTGCAGTTGTCTCGCTATGCTCCTGAGGATGTCAACACCGACGCCAAGCGACAGTACCATTTCTTGAGAGGCCTGGTCGACCCTCTTCAGTACCAACTGATGAATCATACCTTCCCGACATTCCAGCACCTGATTGACAGAGCAATCATGACAGAAAGGAAGCGTAAGGAGATGGAGGATCGTAAGCGCAAGATCAGTGGACCCCAGCCTGGAAGCAGCAGCCGTCCTCGTTTTTCAGGCAATCAACCTCAGCAGTTCAGGCAGAATCAGCGTCCACCTCAGCAGCATCAGCAGCGTCAGCAGCATCAGCAGTTCCAAAGGCAGTACCCTCAGCATCAGTACCAGAACCGTCAGAGCAATCAATCAGGAGGTCAGTTTCAGAGGCAGAATCAGCAGACACCTCGTCTTCCTGCCCCAGCAAGCCAGCAGAACAGTCAGGCAGCACCAGCTCAGGTTGGAAACAGGGCATGTTTCCACTGTGGAGAGCAAGGCCACTGGGTGATGCAATGCCCGAAGAAGGCAGCCCAGCAGCAGTCAGGCCCCAATGCCCCAGCAAAGCAGAATGTGTCTCAGCCTGGAGCAGGCAACCGCTCTCAGCCGCGTTACAATCATGGAAGACTGAACCACTTGGAGGCTGAAGCAGTTCAGGAGACCCCCGGCATGATAGTAGGTATGTTCCCAGTCGACTCCCATATTGCAGAAGTGTTATTTGATACTGGAGCAACGCATTCTTTCATTACTGCATCATGGGTAGAAGCACATAATCTTCCAATTACTACCATGTCAACCCCCATTCAAATTGACTCAGCTGGTGGTAGAATTCGAGCTGATAGCATATGTTTGAATATAAGTGTGGAAATAAGGGGGATAGCATTTCCCGCCAACCTTATAGTAATGGGTACTCAGGGAATAGATGTCATCCTAGGGATGAATTGGCTAGATAAGTATCAGGCAGTTATCAGTTGTGATAAGAGGACAATCAAGTTGGTGTCCCCACTAGGAGAGGAAGTGGTGACCGAGTTAGTCCCGCCTGAGCCAAAGAGAGGAAGTTGTTATTAGATGGCTGTCGATAGCAGTGAAGCAGACCCAATTGAGAGTATCAAGGTTGCGTCCGAATTTCCAGATGTGTTTCCAAAGGATTTACCGGGTATGCCACCAGAGCGGAAAGTTGAGTTTGCCATAGAGCTTCTTCCTGGAACCGCCCCTATATTTAAGAGAGCTTACAGAATATCTGGACCAGAGTTGGTTGAGCTTAAGAAGCAGATTGATGAGCTATCGGAGAAAGGTTACATCCGGCCAAGCACCTCGCCTTGGGCCGCCCCTGTCTTGTTTGTGGAGAAGAAAGATGGCACAAAGAGGATGTGTATCGATTATCGAGCTTTGAATGAAGTCACGATCAAGAACAAGTATCCCTTGCCCAGAATAGAAGATCTGTTTGACCAGTTGAGAGGAGCCAGTGTGTTCTCCAAGATTGATCTGAGGTCAGGTTACCATCAGCTCAGGATCCGACCTTCGGACATTCCGAAGACGGCATTCATTACCAAGTATGGTTTGTATGAGTTCACAGTGATGTCTTTTGGTTTGACCAATGCACCAGCGTTCTTTATGAACTTGATGAACAGTGTATTCATGGATTATCTTGATAAGTTTGTGGTGGTATTCATTGATGACATTCTGGTTTATTCTCAAAGCGAAGAAGAACATGCAGATCATTTGAGGATGGTATTGCAGAGATTGCGAGAGCACCAGTTGTATGCAAAGTTGAGCAAGTGTGAGTTCTGGATCAGTGAAGTCCTGTTCTTGGGTCACATAATCAACAAAGAAGGATTGGCTGTGGATCCGAAGAAAGTGGCAGACATTCTGAACTGGAAAGCGCCAACGGATGCTCGAGGAATCAAGAGCTTCATTGGAATGGCCGGATATTATCGGCGATTTATTGAAGGGTTTTCGAAGATTGCGAAACCAATGACAGCGTTGCTAGGCAACAAGGTTGAGTTCAAGTGGACCCAGAAATGTCAAGAGGCCTTCGAAGCGCTGAAAGAGAAGTTGACAACAGCGCCTGTCCTAGTCTTGCCTGATGTGCACAAGCCCTTCTCTGTGTACTGTGATGCTTGTTACACAGGTTTGGGATGCGTGTTGATGCAAGAGGGAAGAGTTGTGGCTTACTCGTCCCGATAGCTGAAGGTTCATGAGAAGAACTACCCAATCCATGATCTAGAGTTGGCAGCAGTGGTTCACGCACTGAAGACATGGAGGCACTATCTGTATGGACAGAAATGCGATGTTTACACAGACCACAAGAGTCTGAAGTACATATTCACTCAGTCAGAATTGAACATGAGGCAACGAAGATGGTTAGAGCTGATCAAAGACTATGAGTTGGAGATCCATTACCATCCAGGCAAAGCAAACGTAGTGGCAGATGCTTTGAGCAGAAAGAGTCAAGTCAATCTGATGGTCGCTTGTCCGATGCCTTATGAGTTGGCCAAGGAGTTCGACAGGTTGAGTCTCGGATTTCTGAACAATTCGCGAGGAGTCACAGTTGAATTGGAACCTACCTTGGAGCGAGAAATCAAAGAAGCGCAGAAGAACGATGAAAAGATCAGTGAGATTCGGCGACCGATTCTAGATGGCAGAGGCAAAGATTTTCGAGAAGATGCAGAAGGCGTGATATGGTTCAAAGACCGCTTGTGTGTTCCCAATGTCCAGTCTATTCGGGAGTTGATTCTCAAGGAAGCTCATGAGACAGCCTATTCGATTCACCCTGGCAGTGAGAAGATGTATCAGGATCTGAAGAAGAAATTCTGGTGGTACGGAATGAAGAGGGAGATCGCAGAGCATGTGGCTATGTGCGATAGTTGTCGAAGAATTAAGGCAGAACACCAGAGACCAGCTGGATTGTTGCAACCGTTGCAGATCCCTCAGTGGAAATGGGATGAAATCGGTATGGATTTCATAGTCGGATTGCCTCGCACTCGAGCCGGCTACGATTCCATTTGGGTAGTAGTGGACCGTTTGACCAAGTCAGCCCACTTCATACCAGTCAAGACCACCTACAGCAGTGCAGTATTGGCAGAGCTGTATATGTCTCAGATCGTTTGTCTTCATGGTGTGCCAAAGAAGATAGTGTCAGACAGAGGAACGCAGTTCACCTCTCATTTCTGGCAGCAGTTGCATGAAGCCTTGGGCACACATCTGAATTTCAGTTCAGCTTATCATCCGCAGACAGATGGCCAGACCGAAAGAACCAATCAAATTCTCGAAGACATGTTGAGAGCCTGTGCATTGCAAGATCAGTCCGGATGGGATAAGCGATTGCCTTATGCAGAGTTTTCCTATAACAACAGTTACCAGGCCAGTTTGAAGATGTCACCATTTCAAGCGCTTTATGGAAGGAGTTGTAGAACTCCGTTGCAATGGGATCAGCCTGGAGAGAAGCAAGTGTTTGGGCCAGACATTCTGCTTGAAGCCGAAGAGAACATCAAGATGGTCCGAGAGAATCTAAAGATAGCGCAATCGAGGCAGCGAAGCTATGCGGACACAAGAAGAGGAGAGCTGAGTTTCGAGGTCGGAGACTTTGTCTATCTGAAAGTGTCACCGATCAGAGGAGTCAGAAGGTTCGGAATCAAAGGCAAGCTAGCACCCCGCTACATTGGTCCGTACCAGATCCTCTCAAAGCGTGGAGAAGTGGCCTATCAGCTCAGTCTGCCAGAGAATTTGTCAGCTGTGCATGATGTCTTTCATGTGTCTCAGTTGAAGAAGTGCTTGCGTGTGCCAGAAGAGCAGTTGCCAGTGGAAGGTCTGGAAGTCCAGGAGGACTTGACCTACGTTGAGAAGCCAGCTCAGATCCTTGAGGTTGCAGATAGAGTCACCCGAAGGAAGACCATCAGAATGTGCAAAGTTAGATGGCATCACCACTCTGAGGAAGAAGCAACCTGGGAGCGTGAAGATGATTTGATGGCCAAGTACCCAGAGCTCTTTGCTAGCCAACCCTGAATCTCGAGGGCGAGATTCTTTTAAGGGGGATAGGTTTGTAACGCCCCGAATTTTGCAGTTGAATTTTTTTCTTTTCTTTACTCGCCAAATTCGGGCGTTACCTTTTCTTTTTCTTTTTCCCTCGCTAGACCTTGACTTTTCCAAAGCTAGCGGGATTCGGTTTCGAATTCCCGTGTAAGAAAAACCCTAAAATACTTTATGTTGTTTGATGCACCATGCCGAGCCATGCATTCTTTTGGATTGATTGAGAACGTGGATGCATTCATCTAGGAAAGACGAATTTCGAAAAAGGAGATAACCTTTTTCTTTTTCTTTTTCTTTTTCTTTTTCTTTCTTTCTCTCTCTCCTCCCTTTTCTCTCTCCCGCGCCGTGGGCCCCCCTGGCCGGCCCAGCCGCGCCCTGGCCGGCCCAGCCGCCCCGCGCCCCCCTCTTGGGCCTCAGCCGGCCCAACCGCCCCCTCCCCTTTTCTCCCCAACCCTCTCTCTCTCCCTCCCCTTCCCCCCATTTTCCCTCTCCCCACCCTAGCCGCCGCCACCCCCTACCCCTGCTCGGCCGCCCCCTTCCGGCCCAACCGCCGCCCCTCGCCGTCGGCCGCCCGACCCCGGTGAGCCCCCCCCTTCCCCCTCCTCTCTCCCTCTCCCTCTCCCCTCTCCCCTTCTCTTCCCCCAGCCCGCCCGGCCGCACCTGGCCCTGGCCATGCCCCGCCCCGGCCGCGCCTGGCCCCGGCCGCGCCCTGCCCCCGGCCGCCCCCCTGCTCGGCCCCCTGCCTGGCCGCTGGCCGCGCCCCCGCGCCCCAGCCGGCCGCCTGGCCGCGCGCCTGGCCGGCCCTGGCCGCGCCCCTGGCCGCGCCCTGCCCCTGGCCGCGCCCCCGCCTCGGCCGGCCCTGGCCGCCGGTTCGGCCGCCCCAGCCGCCCAGCTCGGCCGCCCGCGCCCGCGCCCGCGCCCAGCCCAGCCGCCCTGCCCCCGGCCGGTTCAACCGCCCCCAGGGCCGGTTCAACCGCCCCCCCCCCTTTTTTTATTTTTTTATTTTATTTATTTTGTTTTACTTTCTGTTATCATAGCTATTTTATTTTAGGTAGGCTAATCATTGTTCATGTTATTGAAATAGGAAGCTTAATTTAGAATTTCGTTACGCTAGTTATTTCATTTAGTTAATTGTTTATCTCGTTCAATGTTGATCAACTTGAAATGACTAGGTTTCCATTAGTGTATATAACAGAATTCTTTTGTTAAGAACCAATTGTAACTAATCATTAGTGCATAAGCTTTAACCCCCTGCGAGACCCTTTCCCGTTTCTTTCTAACCTTAAGGAATGCGATATCGAATGTCATACTTGATGCATATTCGCTTTACTTGTTCCCTTGTATGGTGTACTGTTCTTTTGTATTAAATATGTGGATGTATGTATGTTTGCGCTCGCATAGAGAACGATCCGGTCGAAGAGCCCGAGGAATTCGCAGGAGAAGCCCCTGAGCAGCAGTCGGTTGGTGGAGGCAAGTGTCCTTTGACCTATTTCTGTCCTATTCATTCTTTAATTCACCTCCCGCATTACACATTTATACCTAAGGATTGACTAGTTTTTGTTATCCATGTCCTTGTTTACCTATTTGGGTCGGATTATTACTGCTTAGTCTGATGCTATTGCTCAACTCTAATCAATGAACATGATGTGATCATCTATGATACGCTGTTTTCCCTTCTTATTTATGATTATATTTGTGACCTTCAAGGGGACTCGAGCGGTTTCTCGAGTGCCTCTCTGTAAGGACATGTTCTATGGATGACCGCCCGGGAAAACAGTGCAACCATGAGGGTGGAATGGGACGCCCTTAGCTGAATAATTAGAGGAACCGGGGTGTAGTTCGCTTAGCCGTTGTGCCGTCAATGGGGCTCGGTGTATGCGGCTCGCTCTGCCAAGGTTGATTTGTCCCTTGGGGAGGAGTGCGGTACATTTAGGAAACCTAACGGGTGGCTACAGCCCCGGGGAATCTTTGTAAAGGCTTCGTAGTGAGACCCTACCTATTCACCTTGGTAGTGTTTAGGGGTTTGATCAGCCCGAGGTAAGAGGGAATCACGGCTTGTGGGTAAAGTGCGCAACCTCTGCAGAGTGTTATGAAACTGATATATCAGCCGTGCTCGCGGTTATGAGCGGCCAAGGGAGCTCTAGAGATTAGTGATACTTGATCAGAGACATTTTGGTACAGGTGGCAATGAGATTGATGATTCTGATTATGATTATGGTGCTGGTAAGTGGTATTCTTTCCGTTTGGAAAGGATACATTGGGCTAATAACTTGGGTTAATGTTAAAACCTGGCTTTCTACTAGTAAGTAATAACCTGACCAACTAAAAGCAACTGCTTGACTTATCCCCACATAAAGCTAGTCCACTACAGCCAAACAGGATACTTGCTGAGTATGTTGATGTGTACTCACCCTTGCTCTACACACCAAACCCCCCCCCCCAGGTTGTCAGCATTGCAACCACCGCTCAGGAGAAGATGAAGCTGTGGAAGGAGACTTCCAGGAGTTCCAAGACTACGACGAGTTCTAGGCGTGGGTTAGCGGCAACCCCCAGTCGGCTGCCTATGAAGGCCGCGGTTATCTACGTTTCGTTTTCGCACTTTGATTTATTGTAAGAACTATATGGACGTCTCAGACGTATGATGTAATCGACTATTATTTCCCCTTTTAATACTATTTGAGCACTGTGTGATGATGTCCATGTTATGTAACTGCTGTGTACGTGAATAACTGATCCTGGCATGTACATGGTTCGCATTCGGTTTACCTTCTAAAAACCGGGTGTGACACCTCTTCCCAAGATCGATATCTTGTTCGATCAACTTACTGGAGCTCGGGTATTCTCCAAGATTGACCTCAGGTCGGGCTATCATCAGATCCGTATTCGACCCGAAGATATACCCAAGACCGCATTTACTATGCGGTATGGATTATTCGAAATCTGATTATGTCCTTCGGCTTGACAAATGCTCCTGCCCACTTCACATATCTAATGAACTCGGTGTTTATGCCCGAGTTGGATAAATTTGTGGTGGTCTTCATTGATGATATCTTGATCTATTCCAAGAATGAAGAGGAGCATGCTAAACATTTACGGATCGTATTAACGCGCTTAAGGGAACACCAATTATATGCTAAATTCAGCAAATGTGCGTTTTGGTTGGAGGAAATCCAATTTTTGGGACATGTATTGTCTGCAAATGGGATTGCGGTTGATCCCAGCAAGGTCAAGGATATTCTAGAGTGGAAACCACCAACCACTGTACATCAAGTTCGAAGTTTCCTTGGGCTGGCAGGCTATTACTGCAGATTTATCCTGCATTTCTCCAAGATTGTAAAACTAATCACAAGTCTATTGAAGAATGATACCAAATTTAACTGGTCCTCAAGATGCAACGAAGCCTTTGAGCAGCTGAAAGTATTATTGACCACTGCTCCGGTATTGGCTCAACCGGACATTGAAAAGCCTTTTGATGTGTATTGTGACGCATCGGGCAGTGGTCTCGGATGTGTCTTAATGCAAGAGGGCCGAGTCATAGCATATGCTTCAAGACAGTTGCACCGACATGAAGAGCATTATCCAACTCATGACTTGGAATTAGCTGTTGTGGTTCATGCCCTTAAAATATGGCGTAATTATCTACTGCGAAATATCTGTCATATATATACAGATCATAAAAGTTTGAATTATATTTTTACTCAGTCAGAACTAAACATGAGGCAGAGAAGATGGCTTGAGCTGATTAAGGATTATGAATTAGAAATCCACTATCACCGGGGAAAGGCCAACATGGTGGCAGATGCACTAAGTCGCAAGGCTTCCTGCCATTGTCTTAAAGTAAGGACTCCAGACACCACATTATGTCATGAAATGGAGAAATTAAACCTGGGGATGATACAACATGGAACCTTGAACCAATTGAAGCTTGAGTCGATTCTTCTACAAAGAATTATTGATGCCCAAAGAAATGATAAGGGTATGAAACATATTCATGAGAAATAGAAGCCGGCAAAGCTAATTGCTTCAGAATGGATGATCAAGGCATTGTATGGTTTAATGATCGCATAGTTGTGCCTAAAAATGATGAAGTCCGCCAGCAAATTTTGGACGAAGCTCATCTTAGTCGATATTCCATTCATCCCGGAAGCACTAAGATGTATCAATATTTAAAGCAACATTATTGGTGGACAAAAATGAAGATTGAAATTGCAAGCTATGTGGCGAGATGTGACACCTGTAGACGTGTCAAAGCAATACATATGAAGACTACAGGTCCACTGCAATCTTTGCCCATCCCAACTTGGAAATGGGAGGACATTAGCATGGACTTCATTGTGGGATTACCCAGGTCAGCAAAAGGATTTGATTCTATCTGGGTTATAATTGATCGACTTACAAAAATCGCCCACTTTCTTCCAGTCAAAGTTAAGTATACAGTGGCCACATATGCGGAACTATATATTGCTCGTATTCTCAGTTTGCACGAAGTTCCAAAGACCATAGTGCGGACCGCGGACCATAATTTGTATTCAAATTCTGGGAAGAACTCCATAAAGCTCTAGGCACTAAGTTGCTCCACAGTTCGGCCTATCATCCTCAAACAAGTGGACAGACTGAGAGAGTGAATCAAATACTCGAAGACATGTTATGGGCATGTGTTCTAGAATTTCCGCAGAAATGGGATGACTGTTTACCGCTGGCAGAGTTTTCGTATAACAATAGTTATCAAGAAAGTATTAAGATGGCACCATTTGAAGCTTTGTATGGACGACGGTGTCGTACCCCCTTGAATTGGTCTGAACCAGGAGAACGGTGGTTTTTTAGGCCTGATATGGTTAAAGAGATGGAAGAAAAGGTTCAACGAATTATACATAACTCGAAATAGGCACAAGCTCGACAAAAGAGTTATGCACACAAACGACGCCGACCCTTGTACTTTCAAGTCCAAGATTATGTATACCTGAAAGTATCACCCATGAAGGGTGTGAACCGTTTTAGTGTAAAATGAAAGCTTGCACCCTGATACATTGGTCTGTTCCCCATTCTTGAACAATCTAGACCCGTGGCATACTGACTCCAACTACCCGAAATATTGTCTGCGGTGCACAATGTGTTCCATGTATCCCAATTGAAGAAGTGTCTTCGGGTTCCAAATCACACCATTGATGTTATGGATGTTACCTTGGAACCAGACTTAATGTATTCAGAACATCCTATTCGAGTCCTGGATCAAAAGGACAGGGTCACCCGAAGAAGAGTTCTCGAATTTTATAAGATACAATGGAACCAACATACTGAAGATGAAGCTACATGGGAAACCCAAGACTTCTTAGAAAAGAATTTCCCTGGCTTTTTAGCTTCATGCAATTTGTGATATATGTACAATTAGTTGTAAAGATGAAATAGACCCCATACCACCCCCTGCTCTGTACGACAAACAAGGAAATAAAAATGTGACGTGTTTCCTTTTCCACTACTTGCCCTAGGACCTTAAATCTCGAGACGAGATTCTTTTATGGGGGGAAGGATGTAACACCTCTGGTGTTACTATCACTAAAACTTGAGCATAACATCATGTGCATGGGCATATCATGTGTTTGTTACACCTAGAGTGCATTCACTAGGTACAAATTTCAAATAAGTTGTACTGATGTGACTTGATGTGTGATTAACCATAGGGTATAGTGCTGAACCCTAAATTAGGGCTTATGGATATAAGTGAAGCCCAAACAAGCTAAAACCTAAAAGGACATGAGAAATGGTCATAAAGGATCACATGTGATGGACCTTGGTGGCACCAAAACCCTAATGTGTCCAAAACCCTAAAAACAAACCTTAGAAATCCAAATTAAAACCCTAGGGGGTTAAGTCTAAATTTTGTGCACTTTTGGACCAAAGTGCAAATATCAAAGTAAAAGAGCACCTCAAACCCACTAGTTTTCATATTGGAGGGTTTACAAGTGGAATAGTGGAATTTGGACCTGTTTACAGAAAGCACCACATGAACCATATATGCCTAAGTCTGAAATTCAGTGCATAGGGTCAACTTTGGAGCTCTACATCTCAGAATTCTAGAAGATTTTGCTCTTGGTCAGTATAGCAAACTTGTAGAGCTATGTAAGGATAACAAATTTGATTAGGTGACCAAGCACTAGTGTTGCACAGAAATGAGAGATAAATAGGTTTGAAATAGCGCAGTCAGTCGGCCTGATAGACATGGGTTCACTGCATCTGATTAAGGTCTAGGTTCAGTGTTATTGCGCCAACTAGAGCGTCATGGCATGCTCAATCCATGAAGATTTTCAGTATGGTCATTATACCAAAATGAAAGAACATTGATCAATGTAAAACTTTGATACATATTAGTTTGCAAGCAACCACATAAAATTGGGTGCAATATCCATCTGAATTCAGGCTGGCTGGCGCGCCGTTCACCGTGGTTTAGTGAACCTCGCCGGGGATAAGAACGCCACCACGGCTGAGGACTGCTCAGACTTGCGACCGTGGTAAAAATCTTCCTCAATGTGGCGCATGTAACCATGAGGTGGCGCCGTCCGGCTAAAACATTTCACCAGGCGCTCGTCGTGGCCCTGCCCGCGCGCGCGAGCTCGCCAGCGCACTGGGAGATCATTTGAATCCCGTCCACCTCCGGCCATCCCTCTATAATTTGAGCCCGAGCGCTGCTTCCTCACCGCATCACATGCACGAGTGCTTGCGCAAACCACTCAATTTTGCAGAGGGGCTTAGTTAAGCCATAAGCTCCTCCTCGCCGTTCTTAGCTCCGCCGTGAAGGACCTCCCCGTGGCCAGGTCAAATTGAGCGAGCCCTCCCTAAATTCTGCCGCATCTGAGCTTCATAGATACTAAGGGTGCTCCTTGATCTGTTTGATTTAACGCGGCTGTCGTTACCTCGCTAGAACAGTCCCTTGTCACCGGAGTGCTCCGTGATCCGCCACCCAACACGGACCGCCTTCTCTGTCCTTCATTCCGCCCATTCCCCAGCTGTTCTAAGCTTCTGGTAAGTCCTTAATGCTCTCCATGCCTTTTAATTGGTTATTAGACTGTCGTGGTCTTGGGACCAAGCCCAGCGAACCTCGGTGTCTGCCCTAAACCATGCAATGTGGACCGTAGTCCATAATAGTCCGATTGGGGGTAGGGCATGGGTCGGTTATGCCCAGGGAAGTAGCCGGGACACTCGTCGTTTCAATAGGGGCTGCCGGTGGCGAGCTCTGACCATGGCAGTCAGGTGTTCGACGCGGCGTGGTCGAAGGACCGATGGGCATAAATAAAACCAAACAGAAGGGGTCAGGTGTAAATGATAGTGACTCAGGTAAATAGTATCAGCAGGCGCTTCGCGATTGTTTGAAAGTGTAGGGGCCTTTGTGTAAAACCTACCGCGCGGTCGTGAGCGTGCCCGTATTTCTGTGCAGGCCTGGGCTGGTTGGGCCAGTTTCAGCCCAACGTTGTTAATAATTTGTCTTTTTTCTTTTTCCGAGAACATTTAAAAATCCATAAAGAATTCTAGGAAAATGATAAAAATATAAGACCAATTTTGTTGGGCTCCTAAATTTCTCTAGTATTTAATAAAAATAGTTCCAAGATTTTTAGTCCAAACTAGGAATTATGTAGTATTTAAGAAGACCAAAACCTAGTCTCTTGGAATTTAAGAATTATTTAAAAACTCCAAATATCACCAAACTTTTTGGATAAGCCTAATATGGTATTTAGATTCCATGAGTGAAGTTTGACTTGATTTGGACATTGTTTGATTCCTAAACCCAAAACCCTAGCTCCTTAGGGTAAAAATGTCTAACCCTACTAAGGTACTAACCTAGAAAAACCATAGTTTCCCCAGTACACCGTGAAGGAAAGTTGTATTCAAGATACAACTTGGTGTATCTTTTCTATTATTGCATTTTCATAAGCATTACATGAGCATTCATGGTTATATATGGTTAAATAAAGAAAACGAAGAAGAAGTGACTGTTGAAGAAGAAGAGACTACTCCATCAATAGAAAATCCACCTGCCGGGAACTGTTTTTACTTTTACATCTATGGAACAGAGCCCGACTCTCCTACAACATAAGGCAAGCTCTGGTGCATTTGCCACCTCCTTGCTGTTTTAAACTCTTTATCACTTGAATCATGCATTAGGTGATAGGAGTTGGGTGTTAAACCAATTGCTGCATTTCCTTCCTTGGAACTGTTTACCACTCCTTGATTACCTATTTTATTAAAAGGTTTTCTGATGCTTAGTCCTTGTTAGAAAAACAAATGTTTTGTTCTAAACAAAAGATGATGCTTCAAGTGGATTGGGATGTTTTCAAAGATAAAACTTGATGGTGGATCCATCATGGCCATGATGGATTCAACATCAGAAAAGATGTACCTCTACCAGGTACCAGACTTTGGGTTTTTAAATGATAAAACCTGAGACCGGACGGGTGACTTGCACGAGAAGAGAGTCTCAGTGTAGTGTCTCCGTCTGAGTTGATTAAGGACCGTGTCGATGTAGGCTTGCTGATCGAGGACCTTTTAACTGGTCACATGCCTCATCATGGGTATGCTTTGCCTCGGGCAGACTAGTACCAGAAAGGCTAACACGCAATGGGAGTAGAGAGATGGCAAGAGTAGCATGTACCATCTGTGGCAAGAGGCTGGACGGTGGTGTATCTGTGCTCTCGGTTGGCGTGAACCCGGTCTGGTCTTAAGAACCCTGGTGGCGAGTTGACATATGCAAGGGTTAAGTGCTACATATGTAGTGTGATTGGAGATCCCCAGCTAGGTATTAATCGATTCAGATCGCCGTTACTTCTCGGACATGAAGACTTGGTCACTGCCCTACACGTAGCATTCCAGTGAACAGAAAGGGATTGATAAAAGATGGCTAGTGTAGGTCAAATGCTTGAACTAGGGTAGAAAGAACTCTAATGATAGGTAATGACTTAACTTGCTAATAAAACTGGATTTTTAAGGATCCACTATTAGTAAGCATTTTTGCAAACAGAGTCTTGATTCTTGAATAGCCTTACCTTGACTCCCCCGAGCCAGCATATCCTTAAGAGTCCTTTCTTTTGACGGGTAAGACTTGCGAAAGTACACTCCGTACTCAGGGTTTTCGAACCCATGTTGTTGTAGGTGAGGAAACAGCAGACTTTTGTTGTTTTTGCTCTAAGGTGGTGCCCAAAAAAGAACCTCAACAATGAAGCCGCGGGAGGATGTTGGCCTCCCATTTGAAAAACAACAAACTTTTATGCGGGAGGGGTTTTTTCCTCCCAGGTTTGTAATTATAATACTTATGCACTCATATACCCTGGTTTGTTATAACTACAACACTCTCTCTATATTTTGATGAATGTAAATTAAGTTATTGTAATTGCTTCCGCTATTCTTTCCTCCGTTGTGTTGTAATATCTGTGTGATGGTGAAACGCTCTTGGGCGAGGAAGGTGATACAGATACCAAACTTGTCGAGTGATTATGTGCATCTATAGGGTTGTCCAAGGTCCGTTGGACAAGGACAACTGTAGGTGGGCCTAATGACTTGGGAGGTTCCGTCACAAAGGGTTTAATGGGACGTCCTTGGCTGATTAACTAGGAAAGCTTGTGGATGACTACCTTACCTAAAAAGTGCAAGGGCAGTAGGGGAGTGGTCGGTGTAGGGAGGTCCTTGAGTTGATTTGGCTACGATGTCGGTCAGGCGAGGGATTCCTGCACTCGAGCTTCCTAGAAACTGTAGCGGGTTTTCTGAAGCTAGTGGAACTTCATAAAGGCCTCGTAGTGCTACCCTGCCTCGCTTCCTTGGTAGAGGTGTATGGGGTCTGATCAACCCCATGGCAAATGGGTAACACGACTTGTGGGTAAAGATGTGCAACCTCTGCAGAGTGTAAAACTGGTATACTAGCTGTGCTCACGGTCATGAGCGGCTCGGACACTCACATGATTAACTTATGGAATTAAATTCAATTTGTCATTTCATTGCATCTGGGATTATTTTATTATTACTTTTATTTATTATTACTAAGGTTTGATATTTACTTACACTTAGTAATTGCTAATAAAATGTTGACCAACTTATAAAAGCAATGCTCAGCTACAACCTTTATTTTATTGATCTGCCTTACACATCACATGAACTCCCACCTTTGGTGAGTTCATGCACATTATTCCCCACAACTTGTTAAGCGATGAACATGTGTGAGCTCACTCTTGCTGTCTCACACCCCCCACAGGAGAAGAACAGGTGGTCGAAGAGGAGCCGCCTAACTCTGAGGCTTTCGACTTGATCTAGGTGCTGTCTCCCAGTCAGCTTTGTGGCGCCAGGGAATAATATATAGTTTGCTTTATTTTATCATTTATTTTTGTACGACTTCCGCTATGTAATAAGTACATTTATGATATTTATTACATTTATCTCTATGCACTCTGTTATTATATGTGTTCTCTTCTCTGGCACATATATGAGATGCACCCGGCTTTGTTCTTTAAATCCGGGTGTGACAGAAGTGGTATCAGAGGAAATGTTGACTGTAAGACAAAACCTAGATAGAAATGGACAAAGCCCTTACCTACTTACCTTACTCTGATTCATTTTAAACTTATCTTATCTTGATCCTGTCTCACCTTTTGTTGTTCTACTCTGATTACTCTTATCTTTTCTACTCCAAGACATGATGGATTTCACACCATGGAATCCTACACTTATGATCTTTTTAAGAGATAGGAAACCTAAGATGAAACTAAAACTACTTTCTCTATTTAAAAAAATGTTGGTTGATTGTTCTGATGAAAAATGTCTGATTTGCTTCTTTGATTGATTGAAATGTTATAGATGGACATCTTAGCATGTACCACCATAAGGTAATGAATTAGCTTTTGTAGGTAAAACATTAATCTGCTTAGTTAATAAATCCCCCAAAGTACCTGATTTGTAATCACCTGTCTTGTCTACTATTCTTTCTTACCATATGTTTCTAACTCAGATGGTCAATACCAGGAAGGGTGGTGGAATTGATCTACCTCCCAATCGACACACTCGGAGGATATTTAGACAACCCAACCACAACCAGCTGTGATGGATCCTCCACCGCCTCCCCCAGTCGAAGCCGATCCCACAGTTACTGCCTAGATGCGAATAATGCAACAGATGGCAAACACCATGGCGGATATGCACGCGCAGATGCGGCAGGAACGCCAGGAGATGCGCCAAGAACGAGAGGATATACGCTAGGAAATGCGCCAGGAGTGAGAGGATATACGGCAGGAGAGAAGGGCGCAACAGCAACAACAACAACAGCAACAGCAACATCAGCAAGCACCACTGCCTCCCCCACCACCACCAGTTCCACCCCGAGACAAGCACCAGGTGTAACACCCCAAGTGTTACCATGGCTATGGCACCTCTATGCACTAATGACTGTCATCACATGTGGAAGAAACTTAAGGAGAAGAGCATAAGAATCTTGGAGACCATGTATTAACCAAGAATGTTAATGACCTAAAAGCATTACTCAAGCTTTTTGTGCACTTACCACCTTGGGCAAGAAGGGAGTAAACCCTGGACCTCTCTTGAACCCCTATCTCCTAAAACCATGGTTGAAGGGGGGAGAGATTAAGCAAATGTGCAAATCATGACCTAACCTTTGGCAAAAGTTAAGTAACATATTAATCAACAAATATAGAGAGGAAACATTGCAAAAAGACCCCTTAAGAAACCCCAAATCCATTCTTTAAGTAGAGAAAGAGCTAGAGCTCTCTAATTCTCTCTAAGTCAAAATCTACACCTAATCTAAAAATCCACCGTGTTCACCTTGAAGATGGCACCAAAACCACCTAAGTTCTATACCAAAAATGTGTCATACCACCTAAGGCACCCCCTGGAAAAAGTTGAGACCGAGCCCTTGACGTTTGACATGTCTTGGCATCACTTTTGTCGCACAGCGGACAGGGAGACAAGCCAGATTTGGCGTCCGCATATCTTCTGACCTAGGGCTTATCTTCCCTTGGAACTCACATACAAGAGATAGCCATAGGTGCCAGGAAGAGGTCTGCGCCGGATTTTTGCCAAGATTCGCACGTATGCGATCTCAGCAAGCTTTTGAACATGGGCAGAAGAACACCTCCATGTGTTCGACGCGCTCTGCGCGCCAGAGCACGCCCGCGCCCGACCCCGCGCGCCCCGCGCGCCCCGCGCCACGCCAGGCCGCGCCCGCGTCCCCTCCTCGCGCCCGCACCTATAAATCACCCTCAGGCGTCGACCGTACTCCTCCTCGCACGCTTGACCTCACCGGAGCCCGAAACCACCGGCGTTTGCCCCGTGCACGGCGTTTGCCCGCGGCCACCCGAGCCCCTGCCACCGTAGACCGGCCAACAGAGCCCTTCCCAACCCCGTCCAACCCTTGGAATAGACTGTGCATGCCTCGGTGAAGCTCCCCGAGCAAGGAATCAGAGTTTGCTTCGCCAGAGAAGCCAATCCACGGTCGCCGGACTTCGCCCGACCACCGGTGAACGTAGACCGGGTAATCCTCTGTTCCATTCTTCGATTCCTTGTGCACATAGCCTCTACGTCACCCCGTGAAGCTCATCGTGCCATTTGATTGCACTAGATCGCCGTGGTTTAGTCAGAACACCCGCCGCCAACGAGAACCCCCGCCTGCGCAAGTGGACCGGACGATTCTGGCCACCTCCGCCGTCGAGCCGTACATCGTTGTGATCGCTAGGACCTCTCGGAGCCAACCCCGCCCCTCGCCGGACCTCTCTCGCCGCCGGTAAGCCGCGCCGCCCTTTTCATTTCCACGGGTACTGTTTAAACCTACGGATGGACCGTGGGGGAGAAGAAGAAAAGGCTAGGGGGTTTTGCGCATTGTCAGTGACTCAGGGGAATAGTAGCGCAGGGATATAACTGAGAGGATTAGTTTGGAAAGAACCCGAGGACTTCAGTGTAAACTGGTTTTTCCAGGAAACCTTTTATTTAACCTGATTTAAATTCAAACAGAACTTGAATAATTCATATCTTCTGTTTTATTCACCCAAATCAAGTCAAACCAATTTTGCCAGATCTTAAATAATGTAAACTACTTAAGAAAAATAAAAAAACCCCTAAGCGTTACAGAAAACTTTAAGGTTCTGATTTAAATATTGATTTGGCCAAAAGCTAAATAATAGGAGGAAAAATAGTTGCACTATTAGACTGAGGCTAAGAAAATTTGGAGAAGTACCTAATTACTTCCTAACCTGTTTAAAAATAATAAACCCCTCTGTACACCCAGTTAAGATAGAGTTTACCATTTAAACCCTTTTTAGCCTAAGGTTAAAGAAAATATTAATGAAGGTTTAAATAAGGCACCAGGGAGCACCCACATTTTTGTTAGTCTACCTACTCAGTATAGTTCACTAGAAAAATTTCTTATACTCTGGTTTAGTACAAAATAGTTGGGATACCTTCTATTTTAAGAAAACAAGGAAAACTTAGAAAAACCCTAGAAAAATAACCCCAAGGAGAAAACACCCAAACCTTGGGATAACTAATGATTTGTTATTATGAACATAGGAAAAATATGGAATCTGTTGTTTGATATTTTTCAAATAACAAGTTAGTTATAAGCACCTTTTTGGCATAAAACTTTAGAAATTCACAACTAAATATCTAGTATGACTTTTTCTATGATTTTTAACACCAAGGCCTAATATCACCTATGTGTCTGGACAAAAATAAAATTTGGTATAGAAACCTCAATTAAATCAAAGCTATAGTATAAGGTGCCCTTATAAAACGTATCCTTGTTAATTTTGCACAAGTAGTATCTGAATCAAGAACCACCTCAAATTTATAGGACAAATTACAGTGACAACTAGTAACCCACTGTAATTTTTATAGAATTTTTTTTGGAAGAAGTTAAACCACTGTTGTAGTTCAAACCCACACTAGAATTCATAATTAGAAATGAAAAAGGGGAAATTGATGATGGAAACTTGTGTCACCCTAACCCAACTAGCAAAACCCTTTTAAATTTGCCCACTGAAATATGTAAGGGAAAAATACAAATCCACTATGCTTATTCTCCACAACACCTAAACCTAGAGTGATAAGCATAAACCACTAAAAGCCACGTATGACCAAGAAACCCTAAGTTGCTAACTAACTTAGTTCTTCTTCCTTTAGCATAATGTTGTTAAATCATGCATAATCATAACTTGCATATTCTTATTCATTGCATTCGATAGACTGCAACCTCGCTGACGGAGAGTGCATCCTCGTGCCGGAGCAAGGTGTTGCTCAGGAGGTAGCCCCGGATCCAGCACCAGAGCCTGCCCTAGAGGATCTGCCTGCCCCAGCCTTGGAAGGCAAGCCCCGGTTTTATGCATAACCTAATTATTATGCTATTTTACTACACTTAATGTTTGTAGGCTTGTATTGTGCACTTAAGTGTAGGAGTTGATTGAAACCCTAGTTGCATGAACTCAGGAATCCTTTTTGAGATGGATACTAGTATGCTAGGTCGAGTAGCTGCTTTGCTAATTAGGGATCTCAGTAGAAGTCGAGTGATTTTTCTTGCACTCACGCGAGGTCAGGAATTGGTTGTATCCATTTTTATACCATAATGATAATGGTTTGTGGACAACAAACCATGGGGATTGGTTGTCCACGAGATGGAAATTAGAATAAGGATTAAGGTGTGGTACCGTGTGTCAAGCGTTTGAACGTACTAAGCACATGCCGAGAAATATGGTAAATCGGTAAGCCTAGTACCTGAGTGAACCTGCCCGCAGATTGCCCTCCTCACGCGACCTGAGATGTGGTCTCCCATTCCGGTTATGGTGGGTACAAGTGCGGTCACTGCACGACGGTAGTCGGGGTCAGTGAGGCATTGTACGCTAAGGCGGTGAGCCCCTTTCTGTTTCCACGGAATTGATGGGGACGGTTAATGTGTGTGGGGACGGAGTGCCTCGCCACGTCGTGTGTTTAGGTTCACCTTGCAAGGTTTAAAAACTCGATTCGAATCGTCTGCTTCTTGCAGCTAATGAGACTGCTTGATCCATGCTGCTACATTGAGTAACAAGTGGAAATGTGATAAGTTGACACAAGATGTTGATTGCTAAATATGTTCGATACTATGTATGAGTAGATAGTACACATTTAGCCTTAAGAGAGTCACACTTAAACTTGACAAAGCTAAAACTTGATTTACAAACTCAGCTAGTGCTTTTGGCAACCAAACCCCACAGCCAAACAGCTGCATGTCTAGAGGTAGAGGAGTAGACTCCTCACACCGGGTAAGTCGAGCAGAGTATTAGTATACTCAGCCTTGCTTGTGGCATAATTTTACAGGTTCTCTGGAGGACATGGTTGCTGGAGTGACTTGGCCGTCCACCTTGCCACCGGGTTGGACAGTCGAGTGGGATCCTGCCTCGGCTGAGGAGGAGCATGAGGAGTGATGGGATAGGCTTCCCCATCTCTCTGTTTATTTATCGTTAGTTTATTCCCGCTGCACTTCAAACAATGATGACTACTTTTGTTAAAACTCCGATGATGATGTAATAAGTTTAATACTCTTCAATGTATGGTTTTATGCTTTATTGTATGTAACACCTCAGGTGTTACCATGACTAGGACATACCCTGAATGCTAAGGATTGTGATCACATGTGGAAATAACTTGAGGGGAACAAAGAACCTTGGAGATTATGTGCTAACCAAGAATTCTAAGGACCTAAGGGCACTATTTAAGCTTTTGTGCATTTGCTACATTTGATAAGAAAAGGGAGAACCCTAGGCCCCTCTTGAACCCTCCTTTCCAAAGCCATGGATAAGAGGGAGAAGAAAATGAGCAAATATGCAAAACGTGAGTAATCCTTAAACCAACCTTAAGTAACCTTATAACCAGCAATTAGATGAAGGAAATATTGCAAAAAGGCCCCTGGAGAAACCTCAAATCAAATCACTAAGTGGATAGAGAGCTAGAGCTCTCTATTTCTCTCTAAGTTAAAAACTATACCTATACTAAAGATCAGTTGTGTTCACCTCGAAGCTGGCATCAAATCCACTTGTGTTCTATACCAAAAACGTGGCATACCACCTAGGGCACCCACTGGAAAAAGTTGAGCTCGAGACTCGGATGTTTGACATGCCATGGCATGGCTTTTGTCGCGAAGTGCGCAGTGTGACACACCCGATTTGGCACTCGAAGATCTCCCTCCCTAGGCCATATCTGCCCCGACGTCTCACAGTTGAGTGACAGTCCTAGGTGCCAGGAAGAGGTCTGCGCCGAACTTTTGCAAAGATTCGCACGTTTGCGACCTCTACCGACGTTTGAACAATGGAAGAAACAAACCGCCACGTGTTCGACGCGTTCTGCCGCGCCAGAGCACGCCCGCGCGCGCCCCCATGAGCCCCGCGCCGCGCCCGAGCCAAGCCAGCGCCCTGGTCCGCGTCCGCGCCTATAAAACCCTCCCAGGCCTCGACCGTACCCTTCCGCACCCGCCCGACCCTCGCCGGAGCTTAGTTCACCGCCGTTGGCCAGTGCACAGCGGGTCCGCGGCCACCCGATCCCCCTGCCACCGTAGACCGGCCGGCCCAGTCATTCCCAGCCCCGTCCAGCTCTCGGAGAAGACTGTGCACGCCTCCGTGAAGCTCCCCGAGCAAAGAATCGGGCTCTGCTTCACCGGAGACGCCGGAACAAGGTCACCGGACTTCACCCGACCGCCGGCAACCGTGGACCGAGGTACACGGTGAATCTCTCTTCGATTCCTTGCACGGTTAGACTCCTTAGACCTCCATGAAGCTCCCTATGCCCTTGGATTGAACTGTACCGCCGTGGATAGGCCGGAGCACACGCCGCCGACGAGCTCGCCCGCCTGCGCTCGTGGACCGAGCGACTCCGGCCATCCCCGACGACGAGCCGTACCTCGACGTGATCGCCAGAACCTCCCCGAGCAAACCCTGCCCTTCGCCGGACCTCCCTCGCCGCCGGTAAGCCGCGCCACCCTTTTCTTTTCCGTGGCTACTGTTTCAGTTGGGGGAAGGACTGCGGGTGAGAGGAAGAGAAGGTCAGGGGGTTAAGTGAAATGTCAGAGACCCAAGTGAATAGTGGCGCAAGGGTAGAACTGCGAAGGTTGATTCGGTTTAAACCTAGGGACCTCAGCGCAAACTGCTTTTTCAGAAAAACCTTATTAAAACCTAATTTAAATTCAAACAGAAACTTTAAAAACCCATAACTTCTGTTTGGTTTATCCAAATTTGGTCAAACCAATTTTGCCAGACTCTAAATAATGTAACCTATCTAAGAAAAATATAAAACCCCATAGATACTATAGAAAACTATAAGGTTCTGATTTAATTATAATTTTGACCAAAAGCTCAATAATAGCAAGAAAAATGGTTGTACTATTTAACTAGGGTTAGAAAAATTTGGAGAAGTTTATATCTACCTACTGACCTATTTAAAAATATTAAACCCCTCTGTAAACTACATTAAGTTAGTTTTTACCCCTTCTTTTGCATTATGCTTAAAGTTAAGAAAAATAGAAAATGAGGTTTAAATAGTGAACCAGAGGGCATCCCTATTTTTGTTAGGGTGCTTAATCAATATAGTTCACTGGAAAAATCTATCATACCCTGGTTTAGTATAAAATAAATAGAATACCTTTTATTTTAAGAAAACAAGGGAAACTTAGAAAAACCCTACAAAAATAACCTCATGGTGAAAACACCCCAACCCTTGGGATAACTAATGTTTTGATAATAAGAACTTAAGAAAAATCTGAAATCTGTTGTTTGATATTTTTCAAATGACAAGTTAGTTCTAAACACCCTTTTTGCACCAAACTTTAGAAATCCATCATTAATTAACCATCATGTTGCTCTCTGTCATTTTTGGTACAAGAGCTTAGTATCACTATTAGAGGCCAACAAAAATAACCTTTAGGACAGAACCTACTCCTAACTAAGAGGTGTAGTGTAAAGTGGCCCATTTTGCCTAACTATTGTTATTTTTGTTTAAAACCTAGCTTTTGTACTTTAAGCCTCAAATTCTTAAAACAAGCTAGAATAGCAAGTGACAACCCACTGTAATTTTTACAGAATTTTTGGAAATTATTTAAACACTGTCGTAGTTCAAACCTACACTAGAAACCCTAAATGGAAATTAAAGAAAGGAAAATGGATAATGGAAATTAATGTCCTCCTAAGATCTTTGTAAATTTGTCCACTGAAATCTAGAAAGACAATGCAAATCCACTATGTTATCCTAAAAGAAAACCTAAACCTAAAAGGTAATAAGTCTATGTATATAAATACCACTAGGAGACCCACATAGCCAGGGAACCCTAAGTTAATTCTTGACCTAGTTTCTGTAGCTTAATGTTCTTAAATCTTGCATAATTATAACATACATGTTCATTGCATTCGATAGATTGTAATCTTGCTGACGGAGAGTACATCCTCGTGCCGGAGCAAGGAGCTGCCCAGGAGGTTGCCCCAGATCCAGCACCAGAGCCTGCACCAGAGGACCTGCCTGCCACTGCTTTGGAAGGCAAGCCCCGGTTTTATGCATAACCTGTTTTATATGATATTTTACTACACTTAATGTTTATAGGCTTGTATTGTGCACTTAAGTGTAGGAGTTGTTTGAAACCCTAGTTGCATGATCTCAGGAATCCCATTGAGATGAACACTAGTATGCTAAGTCGAGTAGCTGCTTTATCAATTAGGATCTCGGTAGAAGTCGAGTGATTTTTCTAGCACTCGCGCGAGGTCAGGAATTGGCTGTATCCACTTTCTTATCATAATAATGTTGGTTTGTGGGCAACAATCCATGGGGATTGGTTGTCTACGGGATAAAAAATTGGAATAAGGATTAAGGTGTGGTACCGTGTGTCAAGCGTTTGAACGTACTAAACACATACCGAGAAATATGGTAAATCGGTAAGCCTAGTACCTGAGTGAACCTGCCCGCAGACATATCCCCTCACGCGACCTGAGACGAGGTCTCCCATTCCGGTTATGGTGGGTACAAGTGCGGTCACTGCACGATGGCCAGTCGGGGTCAGTGAGGCATTGTACGCCAAGGCGGTGAGCCCTGATCTGTTGCCAGGGAATCGATGGGGACGGTTGATGTGTGTGGGGACGGAGTGCCTCGCCACGTCGTGTGTTTTGGTTTACCTTGCAAGGATAAAAACTCGATTCGAATCGTCTGCTTCTCGCAGCTAATGAGACTGCTTAATCCATGCTGCTGCATTGAGTAACAAGTGGAACTGTGTTGAGATGATACAAGATATTGATTGCTAAAAATGCTTGCTACTATGTATGAGTAGATAGTACACTTTTAGCCTTAAGAGAGTCACACTTAATTTTGACAAAGTTAAAATCTTGATTTAGAAACTCAGCTAGTGCTTTTGGCAAACCAAACCCCACAGCCAAACAGCTGCATGTCTAGAGGTAGAGGAGTAGACTCCTCACACCGGGGTAAGTCTAGCTGAGTATTAGTATACTCAGCCTTGCTTGTGGCATAATTTTTACAGGTTCTCTGGAGGACATGGTTGCTGGAGTGACTTGGCCGTCCACCTTACCACCGGGTTGGACCGTCGAGTGGGACCCCGCCTCGGCTGAGGAGGAGCATGAGGAGTGATGGGACAGGCTTCCCCATCTCTCCATTTAATTATCGTTAGTTTTATTCCGCTGCGCTTCGAACAATGATGACTACTTTTGGCAAAACTCCGATGATGATGATGTAATAATTTAATACTCTGACATGTATGGTTTTATGCTTTATTGTATTTGCTCTGTGACTCACCATCGAGTGAGATTGTGGTACTTGATCCTGTCAGTGGCCGTGTCGGACTAGATCCGAGGGATTGACGGATTATTCCCATTTAAGTGTGGTTTAGCCTTTAAGGCAGGGCTTAGGCACTTAAGTAGGAATAACTCGGGCAGTTCCGCCACAGCTGGTATCGGAGCTTGTACCACCACAGAGGAATCAATAAAACATAAATGCCATCCCTTTTCTAAAGTAAAATTTGATAGAAACAATGTTGGATAGATCGTAGGATGAGCAGGATAGACCTAGGACGTGAAGCCTTAGTATGATTGAAGGGTAGCCAGGTGGCTAAGTGACTAGGCCCTACAGGCCACTTTTTACAGGATGGGAGTTCTTCCCTATTCCTTTTATCTTCTGGAGAGGTCGTTCAGGACGAGCATGCATGCATTCTTAATTAAGCAAATGGATAACTAAGTAAAAGGACTTAAAAACAAGATAACAACCAACTAGGTCCGCAGAGTCTTTTTATTTAACTAGAAAAAGCTTAGTTTTATTTTTCTGGTTCTTTTTGTAATTCTTTTTCTTTTACTTACGCTTAACCGTACACAGATGACTTCCCACGGATCCTCCGATGACGGAAATGCACTGACCCACACTGACGGACTTGCATGAGAGGGTTTTCCCCGCATCTTGTGGGAGGTACTTCAGGGGGGCGGATACTTGACACCCCCTCAGTACGCGGTGCAGCAGTTCGAGAAGCACCGGGTGCCTCGCTGTAGGGTGAGGATGACTTTGGAGCCTCATCCCCTGTAACACCCTAAATATAATTTTGAGAATATAGTAAAAATTTTCAAAGATCTTGCATTAGAATTTTTCTTTTTCTCTCCCTTTAGAATTCTCATAACATTTGAAGACTCATCTCCCTATTTAAAAGCATTGGCTTAAGTGAATAAAATAATAAATAAGACCATATTTGGCTCTCATGTGGGAGTTTTATGTGTTGTGCATTAAATAAAACCATGAGGATAAAAATAATAAGGTAATACTTATTTGAAGCTTGATTAAACCCTAGATTTGAAATTAGGGTTTTAGAAATAAGGAAAAGAAAAGAGATATGAAAATATAAATAAAATATATAAATAAATATCTTCAGGCTTAATATTTTTAATTGCAAAAATAGAGTTTACAAATGAAGATCCACACAAAGTTTGAATTTAAACTTGAACTCAAATTGGATTTGAAAATGGAGAAAAGAAAATAGAAAAGAAAAAGAAAAAGAAGAAAAGCATACCTGGGCCGGAATCCTGCAATTCGGCCCATTGCTGTTTTCCTCTCCACACGCGCACGGCCCAGCTCCACTCTGCGGCGCTGACCTGTGGGACCCGTCTGTCGGCGCGCTCCAACCCGCGCGCGCGTTGGGTGTATGCCATCTGGGCCCTCCTCGTCAGCCTTTCACGCGCGCGCTCGCCTGCTTCTCCTCTCTCTGGTCCGCGGGGCCCGCTTCGTCAGTCCGGTCTTCAACCAACGGATCGCGCGAGCTCGCCGCCGAGGATCGCGCTCCTACCGGTCACCGCCTCCTCCTCGCTCGGACTTTGCTCCGGGTATAAAGCTCACCAAGCTCGCCTCCCCTCCCGTATCCACCTACGACGGCGACCACTGCCGTAACACCGAGAGGGAGAAGAAGAATAGCGCCGCCGCGGGCTCAATTCGTGGTGTGCTCGCGACCGGTCAGGGTAGCTAGCCTGTGCACTCCCTCCCGATCCCTGCGAACCGTGCGTGGTCTCGGCTGGCCCGATTGGGGCGCAGGGGACCGGCAATTGCTCGCCGTGGTGAAGGCTCCGCCGCGGATCCGCTCGCACCGTGGGCAAGCATCTCTGCGCTACTATCTTGGGTACGTTTTGCCGTTAACATGATCGCCCTTGTTCATACATCGTGTAGCTCAGTTTAATTGGAGATTGGAGCTCGGGAATGGCCAATTGAAATCCTCGCCGGCGTGCTCCGCCGTGCGGGGTGGGCGGCGCCGCCGTCGTCAGTATCGATTTGGGGAGAGACGTTGAGACCGTTGGATCTCAAACGTGTGGCCACGATTAGATGTGGATACCGATTCACCCAGAATAGTTATGGGCCGTTTGATCTCGATCGTGTGGCTCTGGGGGGATCTCGACTTCTTTAAATCCCTGCCCTTGATTTTAGATCCAACCGCGGGGATTGCATACCGGTTCAGGGATACCCAGTTCTAATCTGGGGCGCTCATGTTAGATCGGGCGGCTCAGATCGCGTGATACCCTTTCGGTCAGGAAATTTATTAAAGAGCCTCTGGGTTTTACAGAAATAGAACCCGCCGTCCATATGTCACTGTTGACTGAGTCTGGGACGACTTACCCCGAGCCCCCTGACTTTTCTTATAATTGAGGCCCAGTCCAGTGAATAGGAAAATCATAGAAAATGATTTAGAAAATGATTTTTAGTGTTAAAATAAATCCAGAAACTTAATTAATTCATAACTAATTCATTTTAGCTCCAAATTGAGTCATTCCAATTCCTAAAATTTTGTAATAATATTCTCTACCATTTAGAATCACTGTTTTGACATGAACTCTGTCAGAAAATTTATTTATCATTTAATCATATTATAATCACCTTAAATCTTAGGAAATTCATAACTTGAATTCTACAACTCCAAAATTAATAATTCTTTTTCCTGTGATCTTATTTTAATATGTAGATTATTAATATGTATTTTGCATATATGTTTGGTGTAATGTTAATTTTGCCTATACCATGTATGTTTGTATTGCTACGACTAGCAGTGAGGTCACGAGGATCTGAAAAATCATCCTGGTACCTGGAATCTCAAGGCCCAGGCAAGTTGTGCCCTTGATCACTTCTTTTCACCTACTCATGTTCTAATTAATCATAATGATCTGCATAGGTTAATTTTGATGGGACCCAATAGGTTTCCCTAGTTTGTCTATCTTTATACCTTGTTTACCACTGAACTTTCTGGGTAGTACTTGCTAGTGCTATATGTGGTTTTGGGTATGGAGATACACCATTCATGATTATACTTTTGTTATCAGTTGTTATTTATGGTTCATGTTAAGATCATTATGTTAATTGGAACATGGAGCGACCACCCGGGAAAACAGTGCTACCACAAGGGTAGTATGGGATGCCCTTGGCTGATTAATTAGGAAAGCTAGTGGAAGACTACCTTACCCGAAAGGGGCAAGGGCAGTAGGGGAGAGGTCAGTGTAGGGAGGCCCTCGGGAGGATTTTGCTGCGATGGCGGTCCTGCAAGGGATTCCTGCACTGGATCTTCCTATAAACTGTAGCGGGTTTTCTGAAGCTAGTGGAACTTTGTAAAGGCCTCGTAGTGTTACCCTGCCTCGCCTCCTCGGTAGAGGTGTATGGGAAGTCGCGATCCCTTGGCAGATGGGTAACATGACTTGTGGGTAAAGATGCGCAACCTCTGCAGAGTGTAAAACTGGTATACTAGCCGTGCTCACGGTCCAGAGCAGCTCGGACCCTCACATGATTAAATTATGGAACTTAAACTCAATTTGTCATATGCATTGCATTGCAGGTGAAGTTGTTACTCTTGTTCTACTATTTAATTGGGTTGGTATTTACTTATACTTAGTAACTGCTAATAAAATTTTGACCAACTTTAAAAGCAATGCTCAGCTCTAACCATCTTCTTTGGTAAGCCTTACACTTCACGTGAGCTCCCTCCTTTGGCGAGTTCATGCACATTATTCCCCACAACTTGTTGAGCGATGAACGTATGTGAGCTCACTCTTGCTGTCTCACATACACCACAGGTCAAGACCAGGTACTGCAGGATGATGCTCATGGAGGATGCTGCGATGAGTTCGTGAGAGGTCTAGGTCGTCGTCTCCCAGTCAACTTTGGGTTGCTGGACCGTTGTCTCCTTATAATGTAATTATTTATTTTGTATAGAACTCCTGTTATATATAAAGATGTGACATTCGATCCTGTGCCACTATACATCATATGTATGAGACTTGGTCCCAGCATACCTGGTGTTTATGTTAACCCCGGGTTTTGGACCCCTAAAATCCGGGTGTTACAGAAGTGGTATCAGAGGAATGTTGACTGTAGGACGAAACCTAGATAGAACTGGACAACCCTTACCTACTTACCTTTGCTACTCTGATTCTTTTCTAAACTTATCTTAATCTATTCTCATCTAATTCCGCTTCACTCTGATTATTCTTACCTTTTCCTTCTAAAGACAAATGTGGATTTTACACTTTGAAATCCTGTGCCTAAAATGACTTTAGGAATAGGAGACCTAATCTTAGGAACAAAAACAAAACTATTTTCATAAGTGTCTATGAATTTGAATGTTTGTTCTTATGATATCTGTCTGATTTGGATCTTTGATTGAATGTGATGGGTTGTGGAGTAATGTCCACAATTGCATCTGCATATACACATAGGTATAAAAATATATTTATAAAATAACTAGACAACCTAAAATATTCCCATTGGAACATATCTAGCTTAAGAGATTTATCTTATCCTAAAAGGCTCTCATTCTAACCAATTCATCTTATCTTAAAAGATTCTCCCTTATCTTAATAGATCCATCTTATCTTAAGAGGTTTTCTCTTATCTTAATAGATTCATCTTATCTTAAAGGATTCATCTTATCCTAACCACTTTACTTATCCCATCTTAATAGATCTAACTGACCTCGAAAGATTCTATCTTATCTTATGAATTCATCTTGCCCTAAATTGGATATTTATTCCCCTCAAGAATAACAATCATGACCTAATTAAAATTAATGAGATTCTATCTAGTCTAATCTGGTTATACCAATCTAACCTAAAACTGGTGCCCTAGACCAACTACAACCACCTAACCATATGCCACTACCTTACCCATCTGATAGTTGCATAATCCCTCTGTGTTAACCTAATAGAGCCTCTGACCTACCTACACCGTATACCCCATCCTATCTCAAAAGATTCTAACATATCCTAACAAGATATATCTTACCCTGATAAAACCTATCTAACTTAAACTAGTCTAATCTAGATTATATCTAATTTAATATGGATCTAATCTATCATGAGTTACTTAATGCTGGTACAATGGATAAGGCCATACTCCACATTCACTTAAGTCTAAATTGGTGACTTAGAGCCACTAATCCCTACCCAACAACTTGACCTATATAACAAGTTACATAACAACCCAACCAATAGAGTAATGATGGATTGCATAGTCTATCAACCCCTACCTAAAACAAACTTGTAACCTACATCATGTAGTCTATCTCATCCATACCTATATTAATCATATTCCCCAGCCAATAATATACACTAACTCCTGATCAATGAGATAAGACCAAAGAAGATGATCAACTTCATCAAGGAAGGATGAACACCAACCCAAGTCTTCAAGGATCAAGTAAGGTCACCAAGATGAGTCAAGATCCACAATCTTGGATGGAGTTTTTCTTATCCTACTCTTTCTTACCCAAACCTATATATACCCTAATGGCATCTTCTATCCTACATAATAAAGTGAACATACATATATACACCCATGCTTTCCTAACCACCAGTTCCACCAAGCTACATAAACATATATATAGATTACGACTATTTGTAAGCTCTAAGTGTTACTTTAGTTGGTAAGATACTATTTTAGTTAGAATAATAAGGTCTAATTGACCCCATGTATTGCTAATAAATTATGCATCATGCCAAGATTTTTCTTTGTGCATATGTTTTGAGATAACTTGATTATATATCCTGTCCTTACTAAATCTCGAGGACGAGATTATTTTTAAGGGGGGTAGGATTTGTAACACCCTAAATATAATTTTGAGAATATAGTAAAAATTTTCAAAGATCTTGCATTAGAATTTTTCTTTTTCTCTCCCTTTAGAATTCTCATAACATTTGAAGACTCATCTCCCTATTTAAAAGCATTGGCTTAAGTGAATAAAATAATAAATAAGACCATATTTGGCTCTCATGTGGGAGTTTTATGTGTTGTGCATTAAATAAAACCATGAGGATAAAAATAATAAGGTAATACTTATTTGAAGCTTGATTAAACCCTAGATTTGAAATTAGGGTTTTGGAAATAAGGAAAAGAAAAGAGATATGAAAATATAAATAAAATATATAAATAAATATCTTCAGGCTTAATATTTTTAATTGCAAAAATAGAGTTTACAAATGAAGATCCACACAAAGTTTGAATTTAAACTTGAACTCAAATTGGATTTGAAAATGGAGAAAAGAAAATAGAAAAGAAAAAGAAAAAGAAGAAAAGCATACCTGGGCCGGAATCCTGCAATTCGGCCCATTGCTGTTTTCCTCTCCACACGCGCACGGCCCAGCTCCACTCTGCGGCGCTGACCTGTGGGACCCGTCTGTCGGCGCGCTCCAACCCGCGCGCGCGTTGGGTGTATGCCATCTGGGCCCTCCTCGTCAGCCTTTCACGCGCGCGCTCGCCTGCTTCTCCTCTCTCTGGTCCGCGGGGCCCGCTTCGTCAGTCCGGTCTTCAACCAACGGATCGCGCGAGCTCGCCGCCGAGGATCGCGCTCCTACCGGTCACCGCCTCCTCCTCGCTCGGACTTTGCTCCGGGTATAAAGCTCACCAAGCTCGCCTCCCCTCCCGTATCCACCTACGACGGCGACCACTGCCGTAACACCGAGAGGGAGAAGAAGAATAGCGCCGCCGCGGGCTCAATTCGTGGTGTGCTCGCGACCGGTCAGGGTAGCTAGCCTGTGCACTCCCTCCCGATCCCTGCGAACCGTGCGTGGTCTCGGCTGGCCCGATTGGGGCGCAGGGGACCGGCAATTGCTCGCCGTGGTGAAGGCTCCGCCGCGGATCCGCTCGCACCGTGGGCAAGCATCTCTGCGCTACTATCTTGGGTACGTTTTGCCGTTAACATGATCGCCCTTGTTCATACATCGTGTAGCTCAGTTTAATTGGAGATTGGAGCTCGGGAATGGCCAATTGAAATCCTCGCCGGCGTGCTCCGCCGTGCGGGGTGGGCGGTGCCGCCGTCGTCAGTATCGATTTGGGGAGAGACGTTGAGACCGTTGGATCTCAAACGTGTGGCCACGATTAGATGTGGATACCGATTCACCCAGAATAGTTATGGGCCGTTTGATCTCGATCGTGTGGCTCTGGGGGGATCTCGACTTCTTTAAATCCCTGCCCTTGATTTTAGATCCAACCGCGGGGATTGCATACCGGTTCAGGGATACCCAGTTCTAATCTGGGGCGCTCATGTTAGATCGGGCGGCTCAGATCGCGTGATACCCTTTCGGTCAGGAAATTTATTAAAGAGCCCCTGGGTTTTACAGAAATAGAACCCGCCGTCCATATGTCACTGTTGACTGAGTCTGGGACGACTTACCCCGAGCCCCCTGACTTTTCTTATAATTTAGGCCCAGTCCAGTGAATAGGAAAATCATAGAAAATGATTTAGAAAATGATTTTTAGTGTTAAAATAAATCCAGAAACTTAATTAATTCATAACTAATTCATTTTAGCTCCAAATTGAGTCATTCCAATTCCTAAAATTTTGTAATAATATTCTCTACCATTTAGAATCACTGTTTTGACATGAACTCTGTCAGAAAATTTATTTATCATTTAATCATATTATAATCACCTTAAATCTTAGGAAATTCATAACTTGAATTCTACAACTCCAAAATTAATAATTCTTTTTCCTGTGATCTTATTTTAATATGTAGATTATTAATATGTATTTTGCATATATGTTTGGTGTAATGTTAATTTTGCCTATACCATGTATGTTTGTATTGCTACGACTAGCAGTGAGGTCACGAGGATCTGAAAAATCATCCTGGTACCTGGAATCTCAAGGCCCAGGCAAGTTGTGCCCTTGATCACTTCTTTTCACCTACTCATGTTCTAATTAATCATAATGATCTGCATAGGTTAATTTTGATGGGACCCAATAGGTTTCCCTAGTTTGTCTATCTTTATACCTTGTTTACCACTGAACTTTCTGGGTAGTACTTTCTAGTGCTATATGTGGTTTTGGGTATGGAGATACACCATTCATGATTATACTTTTGTTATCAGTTGTTATTTATGGTTCATGTTAAGATCATTATGTTAATTGGAACATGGAGCGACCACCCGGGAAAACAGTGCTACCACAAGGGTAGTATGGGATGCCCTTGGCTGATTAATTAGGAAAGCTAGTGGAAGACTACCTTACCCGAAAGGGGCAAGGGCAGTAGGGGAGAGGTCAGTGTAGGGAGGCCCTCGGGAGGATTTTGCTGCGATGGCGGTCCTGCAAGGGATTCCTGCACTGGATCTTCCTATAAACTGTAGCGGGTTTTCTGAAGCTAGTGGAACTTTGTAAAGGCCTCGTAGTGTTACCCTGCCTCGCCTCCTCGGTAGAGGTGTATGGGAAGTCGCGATCCCTTGGCAGATGGGTAACATGACTTGTGGGTAAAGATGCGCAACCTCTGCAGAGTGTAAAACTGGTATACTAGCCGTGCTCACGGTCCAGAGCAGCTCGGACCCTCACATGATTAAATTATGGAACTTAAACTCAATTTGTCATATGCATTGCATTGCAGGTGAAGTTGTTACTCTTGTTCTACTATTTAATTGGGTTGGTATTTACTTATACTTAGTAACTGCTAATAAAATTTTGACCAACTTTAAAAGCAATGCTCAGCTCTAACCATCTTCTTTGGTAAGCCTTACACTTCACGTGAGCTCCCTCCTTTGGCGAGTTCATGCACATTATTCCCCACAACTTGTTGAGCGATGAACGTATGTGAGCTCACTCTTGCTGTCTCACATACACCACAGGTCAAGACCAGGTACTGCAGGATGATGCTCATGGAGGATGCTGCGATGAGTTCGTGAGAGGTCTAGGTCGTCGTCTCCCAGTCAACTTTGGGTTGCTGGACCGTTGTCTCCTTATAATGTAATTATTTATTTTGTATAGAACTCCTGTTATATATAAAGATGTGACATTCGATCCTGTGCCACTATACATCATATGTATGAGACTTGGTCCCAGCATACCTGGTGTTTATGTTAACCCCGGGTTTTGGACCCCTAAAATCCGGGTGTTACATCCCCTGCAGCCAGGCTGGCGTTCACTGGACTCCGAGTCTTTCGGATACCGAGCGGAGGACACGATCGAGGCAATCGCTCTGCATGGATTGACTACTTTCTGCGGATTCCATCCCTTGGAGCTGGCTACCCACCCCATTGGGTTGTTCCCCGCGGAAAAGGAGGACGACCCGATGTGGAAGGATCGGGTGGAGCATGCCAAGGACATCTGGGCTCTCTACCCAGGCCACACGGCTCACTTGTCGGTGCGATGCATGAACGCCCTGTATCGTCTGCAAGTGATGCGTGGGGAGGCCATGTCTCATTTGATGGCACTACTAGAGGCGACCAAGATCACCTTGGACAACAGGGAGGAGCTCGTGGTGGACTTGTCCCAGGAGCTGGTGGAAAAAGATTTGCAAGTGGAGCAGCTGTCTGATGAGATTCATGAGTTGGAGGAGCTAGTGGGCACCAGGGTGAACACCATCGAGGTTCTCGAGGATCAGCTCCTCAACACCCAACAGCAGCTAGCAGAAGCTAATGAGCATCTAGATATGCATCATCAAGAGATCCATGATGAGGAGGCTGATGAGGACGTTGACATCGAGGGAGGGGAGGAGCCTGCTTCCAGTGTAGACACCGCTGGCTCAGGGAGACCACCTTCCCCCGAGTCAAGCGTTGCCTCGTTCGCTCACTAGATGCCAGGGATAATACTAGAGGTTGGTGATAGTTGGACTCCTCGCCGCTAGCTTAGCTTTTGCACCCTTAGGGTACTAGGCTAGGTAGAGTTGAGTCTTTTGGATCATTGATGTAACCGTGTTAAACTCTTTTGGAGGTTTGGGGATGATTAATGGCAGTTTAAATTTGGACGGAAGGTTTATGTTTTTTGTTTTGTTTTATGTGGAATCTATCAAATTGCTTTAACTCCCCTACCGTGTTTGAACCTTAAGCTTGGAGATGTGTTATTAAGCAACCATGTGATTTTTCAGATGGCTAGGAGAGCGCGCCGTGGTCAGAATGAGCACGTTCCTCCACCGCCACCGCCTCCCACTCTGCAGGAGCTCATGGCCCAGCAGAATGAGATCCTGAGACAGCTAGCTCAGCGTCAGCCACCACCTCAGCATTATGGTGGAGACCATCAGCGTCACCCTGTCGCTGCTACCTACCAGGAGTTCCTCGGTACTCAGCCACCATTGTTTACCAGGGCGGAGGACCCGCTTGATGCAGATGTGTGGTTGAGGGTGGTGGAATCCAAATTTCCGCTACTCCATGGAGTTTGCTCAGAGGTCACCAAAGTCAGGTTCGCCACCCAGCAGCTTCGCGGACCTGCAAGGACTTGGTGGGATCATTTTCTTGCTATGCAGCCAGAAGGTAGAGAGGTGGAGTGGAGGGAGTTCAAGGCAGCTTTCAGAGGACACCATATCCCCGCTGGCATCATGGACCGGAAGCTCAATGAATTTCTGGCACTCACTCAGGGCAACAGGACAGTGTTGCAGTATGCCCAGGCTTTTAATGACTTGTGTCAGTATGCTGGATATCATGCCGATACGGATGAGAAGAAGCGAGACAGGTTCAGAAGGGGGCTCAGCACCAAGCTCCGTGATCGTCTCAACACCGTCAGGGCCAACAGCTACAATGAGTTGGTCAACATGGCTATCTCCCAGGAGGACTGCATTTTAGCTCGACAGGCAGAGAAGAAGAGGAAGACCCCTGTGGCAGGACCCTCAGCTCAGCCACAGCGCTTCAGGATTGTGTCTGACACGCAGAACAAGGGACCTCAGCAGCAGCAAGGGAGATGGGTGATCAGACCACCGCAGCAGCAGCAGCAGACACCCAACTGCACCCAGTTTCCAGCTCAGAGGAACAATCAGCAGCAGCAGTACCGCCAGGCAAATGACAACAGGTGTTTCACCTGTGGTAACACTAGGCATTATGCCAAGAATTGCCCCAGAAACCAGCAGAGGCAGGGGCAGAATGTCAATCAGAACCAAGGCAAGAGACAGAGGGTGCAAGTGAGGCAGGGCAAGCTGAACTTCACTACCATGGCTGACATTCCAGAGGGAGCACCCGTCATGACTGGTATCTTTACAGTTTTAAATTTTCCCGCTATTGTTCTTTTTGATTCCGGTGCTTCACACAGTTTTATCAGTGCCAAGTTTAGTGCCAAATGCCAGTTGCCCTTTCACCATACCGATGGGGGCATTACGATTTCAACACCCGGAGGCAGAGTTGCCACTTATCAAATCAACAAGAATGTGCCTCTAAAGTTTGGTAGTTTGATAATTAAAACCAACCTTCTTATCTTGGGACTGGATAGTGTGGATATCATATTGGGAACTGATTGGTTGACCAAACATCAGGTAGTGATTGACATTGCAGCTAGGGCCATCGAAGTGCACTCACCAACCTGTGGTGAAATCACATTATATTTACCCAACCAGGGTTGTACCCGATCTTGTGCCTTTGTTATGATAGAATCCCCAGTGGAAAAGATCCCAGTGGTCTGTGACTATCCGGATGTTTTTCCGGATGAATTGTCAGGGATGCCACCTGACCGAGATATTGAGTTCGCCATCGAATTGCAACCCGGGACTGCTCCTATCTCCAAGAGACCCTATAGGATGCCTCCCGCGGAATTGGCAGAATTGAAGAAACAATTGCAAGAATTGTTAGACAAGGGGTTTATTCGTCCAAGCACATCACCATGGGGATGTCCGGCTTTATTTGTGAAGAAAAAGGATGAGAGTTTGAGGATGTGTGTTGACTATCGTCCTCTCGATGCGGTGACTATTAAGAACAAATACCCGCTACCCCGCATTGATGTTCTGTTTGATCAGTTGGTAGGAGCCAAGGTATTCTCCAAGATAGACCTTCGCTCAGGTTACCATCAGATTAAGATAAGTACCAGCGATATTCCCAAGACGGCTTTCTCTACCAGATATGGACTGTATGAGTTTCTGGTGATGTCTTTTGGGCTAACCAATGCCCCGGCTTATTTTATGTACTTGATGAACTCAGTATTCATGCCAGAGTTAGACAAGTTCGTGGTCGTTTTCATCGATGACATTCTGGTTTATTCCAAGAATGAAGCTGAGCACACTAAACATCTGCATACTGTACTTCAGAGACTCCGTGACCATCAGTTGTATGCTAAGTTGTCTAAGTGTGAGTTCTGGCTGAAGGAGATTAAATTCTTGGGTCACAAAATTTCTCAGAATGGGATATCAGTTGACCCTGAGAAAGTGCAAGAAGTGATGGACTGGAAACCTCCAACTACAGTGAGACAGATTAGGAGTTTTCTGGGATTGGCAGGGTACTACCGACGATTTATTCCGGATTTCTCCAGAATTGCCAAGCCAATGACTGAACTGTTGAAGAAGGGAGTCAAATTTGAGTGGAGCCAAAAGTGTGAAGATGCTTTCCATACCTTGAGGCAACATTTGACAACAGCCCCAGTGCTAGCCCAACCAGACAATACCAAGCCATTTGAAGTTTATTGTGATGCTTCTAGTACCGGATTGGGATGTGTCTTAATGCAAGATAGTCGGGTGATTGCTTATGCTTCTCGAGCTCTCAGACCCCATGAGCAGAACTACCCGACACATGATCTTGAGTTGGCAGCAGTAGTTCATGCCCTCAAGTTATGGAGACACTACTTGATGGGAGCTCACTGTAACATTTACACTGATCACAAGAGTCTCAAATACATCTTCACTCAGGCAGACCTGAACATGAGGCAGAGAAGATGGTTAGAGTTAATCAAGGATTATGATTTGGAAGTACATTACCATCCGGGCAAGGCCAATGTTGTGGCAGATGCCTTGAGCAGAAAAGCCCAGTGCAATTGTATGAACATGGATGCAAGAGTCACCGCCCTGTGTGATGAGTTGTGCAAGCTGAACCTGGAAGTTGTTTCTTCGGGTGACCTAAGCTATATCTCGGTGGAGCCCACATTGCAAGAACAGATAGTCAGGGCACAGGTTGGGGATAAGGGTGTTCAGGTTATCAAAGATATGCTCAAGCAAAAGGCAGAAAAATACAAGTGTTTTCGTCAGGACAGTAAGGGAATTTTATGGTTTGGAGATCGATTGGTGGTTCCCAAGGACCCTGAGCTCAGGAAGAAGATACTGGATGAAGCTCACCTTTCCAAATTTTCCATGCACCCTGGTAGCAACAAGATGTACCATGATATCAGATCTCTTTATTGGTGGACCAGAATGAAGAGGGAAATTGCCAAGTACATCTCCGAGTGTGACACTTGCCAGAGGGTAAAAGCTAGTCATTTGAAAGCAGCAGGCCCTTTGCAACCCCTTCCCATACCATCTTGGAAATGGGAGGACATTTGCATGGACTTCATAGTGGGATTGCCCAATACCTCCAGGCACCATGATTCTATATGGGTTATTGTGGACAGATTGACCAAGACTGCTCATTTCTTGCCAGTGCACACCACCCATCGGGCGGAGAAGTATGCAGAGATCTACATTGACCAGATAGTTCGTCTACATGGGATACCAAGGACTATAGTCTCCGACCGAGGAGCACCTTTTGTGGCACGATTTTGGGAGCAATTACAGGAATCACTTGGAACCCAGGTTATACGAAGCTCAGCATACCACCCCCAAACAGATGGTCAGACAGAAAGGGTAAATCAGATTTTGGAAGACATGTTGCGAGCATGTGCACTACACTATGGAAAGGATTGGGACAAGTGTCTTTCCTTGGCAGAGTTTTCTTACAATAACAGCTATCAGTCCAGTCTGAAGATGGCACCTTTTGAGGCATTATATGGGAGAAGGTGTAGGACCCCACTAAATTGGTCTCAAGCAGGAGAGAGGGAAATCTTTGGGCCAGACTTGGTGCTTGAAGCAGAGGCAAAGGTTAGAATTATCAAGAAGAACCTAGAAGCTGCTCAGGCCAGGCAAAAGAGTTATCATGACAAGAGGCGGAAGCCTCTACAGTTTGAGGTGGGAGATCATGTCTATCTTAAGATATCACCAACCAAGGGTGTCCAGAGATTCGGGATCAAGGGCAAGTTAGCCCCTCGTTACATTGGACCCTATAAGATCAAGGCAAGTTGTGGACCTGTAGCTTACCAATTGGAATTGCCACCCCGTATGTCAGCAGTTCACAATGTGTTCCATGTATCTCAGCTGCGGAAATGTGTTCGTCTACCCACTGAAGTGCTACCGGAACTGGACATTGAAATAGAACCAGACTTGTCCTACCAAGAGTACCCCGTCAAGGTATTGGATCAAAAGGAGAGATCAACTCGGGCAAGATCAATCAGAATGTATAAGGTTCAGTGGAGTCATCATTCAGCAGAAGAAGCTACATGGGAGACGGAGGATTTTCTACGCTCTCGCTTCCCCGACTTTCTGCCCAAAGGAGTCGGTATGTAACCCCAAAAACCCCACCCCCACCTGCCCTTTGAAGTCAATTATAAGAAAAACTTAGATAACAAGGATAGTCTAAGTCGTGGATTTAACTTAAGAAGGGCTTCCTTCTAAAGTTGCAAAGAGGATGACATTCGAAGAACAGTTAAAAAGTGAAACTTGAGCATAAAGGGACAGTAGCACTAACACACCCTCAAGCACCCTCCAAGGGACTCTACCTAAAATCTCGAGACGAGATTCCTTTAAGGGGGGAGGGCTGTAACACCTCAGGTGTTACCATGACTAGGACATACCCTGAATGCTAAGGATTGTGATCACATGTGGAAATAACTTGAGGGGAACAAAGAACCTTGGAGATTATGTGCTAACCAAGAATTCTAAGGACCTAAGGGCACCATTTAAGCTTTTGTGCATTTGCTACATTTGATAAGAAAAGGGAGAACCCTAGGCCCCTCTTGAACCCTCCTTTCCAAAGCCATGGATAAGAGGGAGAAGAAAATGAGCAAATATGCAAAACATGAGTAATCCTTAAACCAACCTTAAGTAACCTTATAACCAGCAATTAGAGGAAGGAAATATTGCAAAAAGGCCCCTGGAGAAACCTCAAATCAAATCACTAAGTGGAGAGAGAGCTAGAGATCTCTATTTCTCTCTAAGTTAAAAACTATACCTATACTAAAGATCAGTTGTGTTCACCTCGAAGCTGGCATCAAATCCACTTGTGTTCTATACCAAAAACGTGGCATACCACCTAGGGCACCCACTGGAAAAAGTTGAGCTCGAGACTCGGACGTTTGACATGCCATGGCATGGCTTTTGTCGCGAAGTGCGCAGTGTGACACACCCGATTTGGCACTCGAAGATCTCCCTCCCTAGGCCATATCTGCCCCGACGTCTCACATTTGAGTGACAGCCCTAGGTGCCAGGAAGAGGTCTGCGCCGAACTTTTGCAAAGATTCGCACGTTTGCGACCTCTGCCGACGTTTGAACAATGGAAGAAACAAACCGCCACGTGTTCGACGCGTTCTGCCGCGCCAGAGCACGCCCGCGCGTGCCCCCGTGAGCCCCGCGCCGCGCCCGAGCCAAGCCAGCGCCCTGGTCCGCGTCTGCGCCTATAAAACCCTCCCAGGCCTCGACCGTACCCTTCCGCACCCGCCCGACCCTCGCCGGAGCTTAGTTCACCGCCGTTGGCCAGTGCACAGCGGGTCCGCGGCCACCAGATCCCCTTGCCACCGTAGACCGGCCGGCCCAGTCATTCCCAGCCCCGTCCAGCCCTCGGAGAAGACTGTGCACGCCTCCGTGAAGCTCCCCGAGCAAAGAATCGGGCTCTGCTTCACCGGAGACGCCGGAACAAGGTCACCGGACTTCACCCGACCGCCGGCAACCGTGGACCGAGGTACACGGTGAATCTCTCTTCGATTCCTTGCACGGTTAGACTCCTTAGACCTCCATGAAGCTCCCTATGCCCTTGGATTGAACTGTACCGCCGTGGATAGGCCGGAGCACACGCCGCCGACGAGCTCGCCCGCCTGCGCTCGTGGACCGAGCGACTCCGGCCATCCCCGACGACGAGCCGTACCTCGACGTGATCGCCATAACCTCCCCGAGCAAACCCTGCCCTTCGCCGGACCTCCCTCGCTGCCGGTAAGCCGCGCCACCCTTTTCTTTTCCGCGGCTACTGTTTCAGTTGGGGGAAGGACTGTGGGTGAGAGGAAGAGAAGGTCAGGGGGTTAAGTGAAATGTCAGAGACCCAAGTGAATAGTGGCGCAAGGGTAGAACTGCGAAGGTTGATTCGGTTTAAACCCAGGGACCTCAGCGCAAACTGCTTTTTCAGAAAAACCTTATTAAAACCTAATTTAAATTCAAACAGAAACTTTAAAAACCCATAACTTCTGTTTGGTTTATCCAAATTTGGTCAAACCAATTTTGCTAGACTCTAAATAATGTAACCTATCTAAGAAAAATATAAAACCCCATAGATACTATAGAAAACTATAAGGTTCTGATTTAATTATAATTTTGACCAAAAGCTCAATAATAGCAAGAAAAATGGTTGTACTATTTAACTAGGGTTAGAAAAATTTGGAGAAGTTTATATCTACCTACTGACCTATTTAAAAATATTAAACCCCTCTGTACACTACATTAAGTTAGTTTTTACCCCTTCTTTTGCATTATGCTTAAAGTTAAGAAAAATAGAAAATGAGGTTTAAATAGTGAACCAGAGGGCATCCCTATTTTTGTTAGGGTGCTTAATCAATATAGTTCACTGGAAAAATCTATCATACCCTGGTTTAGTATAAAATAAATAGAATACCTTTTATTTTAAGAAAACAAGGGAAACTTAGAAAAACCCTACAAAAATAACCTCATGGTGAAAACACCCCAACCCTTGGGATAACTAATGTTTTGATAATAAGAACTTAAGAAAAATCTGAAATCTGTTGTTTGATATTTTTCAAATGACAAGTTAGTTCTAAACACCCTTTTTGCACCAAACTTTAGAAATCCATCATTAATTAACCATCATGTTGCTCTCTGTCATTTTTGGTACAAGAGCTTAGTATCACTATTAGAGGCCAACAAAAATAACCTTTAGGACAGAACCTACTCCTAACTAAGAGGTGTAGTGTAAAGTGGCCCATTTTGCCTAACTATTGTTATTTTTGTTTAAAACCTAGCTTTTGTACTTTAAGCCTCAAATTCTTAAAACAAGCTAGAATAGCAAGTGACAACCCACTGTAATTTTTACAGAATTTTTGGAAATTATTTAAACACTGTCGTAGTTCAAACCTACACTAGAAACCCTAAATGGAAATTAAAGAAAGGAAAATGGATAATGGAAATTAATGTCCTCCTAAGATCTTTGTAAATTTGTCCACTGAAATCTAGAAAGACAATGCAAATCCACTATGTTATCCTAAAAGAAAACCTAAACCTAAAAGGTAATAAGTCTATGTATATAAATACCACTAGGAGACCCACATAGCCAGGGAACCCTAAGTTAATTCTTGACCTAGTTTCTGTAGCTTAATGTTCTTAAATCTTGCATAATTATAACATACATGTTCATTGCATTCGATAGATTGTAATCTTGCTAACGGAGAGTACATCCTCGTGCCGGAGCAAGGAGCTGCCCAGGAGGTTGCCCCAGATCCAGCACCAGAGCCTGCACCAGAGGACCTGCCTGCCACTGCTTTGGAAGGCAAGCCCCGGTTTTATGCATAACCTGTTTTATATGATATTTTACTACACTTAATGTTTGTAGGCTTGTATTGTGCACTTAAGTGTAGGAGTTGTTTGAAACCCTAGTTGCATGATCTCAGGAATCCCATTGAGATGAACACTAGTATGCTAAGTCGAGTAGCTGCTTTATCAATTAGGATCTCGGTAGAAGTCGAGTGATTTTTCTAGCACTCGCGCGAGGTCAGGAATTGGCTGTATCCACTTTCTTATCATAATAATGTTGGTTTGTGGGCAACAATCCATGGGGATTGGTTGTCTACGGGATAAAAAATTGGAATAAGGATTAAGGTGTGGTACCGTGTGTCAAGCGTTTGAACGTACTAAACACATACCGAGAAATATGGTAAATCGGTAAGCCTAGTACCTGAGTGAACCTGCCCGCAGACATATCCCCTCACGCGACCTGAGACGAGGTCTCCCATTCCGGTTATGGTGGGTACAAGTGCGGTCACTGCACGACGGCCAGTCGGGGTCAGTGAGGCATTGTACGCCAAGGCGGTGAGCCCTGATCTGTTGCCAGGGAATCGATGGGGACGGTTGATGTGTGTGGGGACGGAGTGCCTCGCCACGTCGTGTGTTTAGGTTTACCTTGCAAGGATAAAAACTCGATTCGAATCGTCTGCTTCTCGCAGCTAATGAGACTGCTTGATCCATGCTGCTGCATTGAGTAACAAGTGGAACTGTGTTGAGATGATACAAGATATTGATTGCTAAAAATGCTTGCTACTATGTATGAGTAGATAGTACACTTTTAGCCTTAAGAGAGTCACACTTAATTTTGACAAAGTTAAAATCTTGATTTAGAAACTCAGCTAGTGCTTTTGGCAAACCAAACCCCACAGCCAAACAGCTGCATGTCTAGAGGTAGAGGAGTAGACTCCTCACACCGGGTAAGTCTAGCTGAGTATTAGTATACTCAGCCTTGCTTGTGGCATAATTTTTACAGGTTCTCTGGAGGACATGGTTGCTGGAGTGACTTGGCCGTCCACCTTACCACCGGGTTGGACCGTCGAGTGGGACCCCGCCTCGGCTGAGGAGGAGCATGAGGAGTGATGGGACAGGCTTCCCCATCTCTCCGTTTAATTATCGTTAGTTTTATTCCGCTGCGCTTCGAACAATGATGACTACTTTTGGCAAAACTCCGATGATGATGATGTAATAATTTAATACTCTGACATGTATGGTTTTATGCTTTATTGTATTTGCTCTGTGACTCACCATCGAGTGAGATTGTGGTACTTGATCCTGTCAGTGGCCGTGTCGGACTAGATCCGAGGGATTGACGGATTATTCCCATTTAAGTGTGGTCTAGCCTTTAAGGCAGGGCTTAGGCACTTAAGTAGGAATAACTCGGGCAGTTCCGCCACATTGTATTTGCTCTGTGACTCACCATCGAGTGAGGCTGTGGTACTTGATCCTATCAGTGGCCTCGTCGGACTAGATCCGAGGGATTGACGGGTTTTTCCGTTTTAAGTGTGGTCTAGCCTCTAAGGCGGGACTCAGGCACTTAAGTTGGAATAATTCGGGCGGTTCCGCCACAACTGGTATCGGAGCTTGTACCACCACAGAGGAATCAATAAACTATAAATACCATCCTTTTCCAAAGTAAAATTTGATAGAGACAAATATTGGATAGACCGTAGGACGATCAGGATAGACCTAGGACGTGAAGCCTTAGGATGATAGAGGGGTAGCTAGGTGGCTAATTGAGTCAGCCCTGCAGGCTACTATAAGGGATGGGAGTTCTTCCCTATTCCCTCTAAGATTGATATGAGGTCGTTCAGGACGAGCATGCATGCATCACTAATTAAACAAATGGATAATTGGGTAAAAACTTTGATACAAATGATGACCAAATAAGTACCCCAGTATCGCTGCCATGGTTATAGAGAGGTTGAGTTGTGATTCCTTTTCTTTTTATAATTCTTTTTCTTTTACTTACGCTTAACCGCACACAGATGACTTCTCACGGATCCTCGGACGAAGGGAATGCACTATCCCACACTCACGGGCTTGCGTGAGAGGGTTTTCCCCGTATTTTATGGGAGGTACTTCAAGGAGCTGGTTACACGACGCCTCCTCAGTACGCGGTGCAGCAGTTCGAGAAGCACCGAGTGCCCCGCTGTAGGGTGAGGATGACCCTAGAGCCTCATCCCCTGCAGCCCGGCTGGCATTCGCTGAACTCTGAGTCCTTTGGATACCGGGCTGAGGATACGATCGAGGCGATTGCTCTTCACGGATTGACCACCTTCTGCGGATTCCACCCCTTGGAGCTGTCCACTCACCCCATTGGCTTGTTCCCCGCTGAAAAGGAGGACGACCCAATGTGGAAGGACCGAGTGGAGCATGCCAAGGACATCTGGGCTATCTACCTAGGCCAGACTGCTCACTTGACGGTGTGGTGCATGAATGCCCTGTATCGTCTGCAAGTGATGCGTGGTGAGGCCATGTCCCATCTGATGGCATTATTGGAGGCAACTAAGATCACCCTGGATAACAGAGAGGAGCTTGTGGTTGACTTGTCCACTGAGATGGTAGAAAAAGATCTACAAGTGGAGCAGTTGTCAGATGAGATTCATGAACTTGAGGAGCTAGTGGGAACAAGGGAGAACACCATCGAGGTTCTCGAGGATCAGTTGATCAACACCCAGCAGCAGCTTGCAGAGGCTAATCAGCACCTGGATATGCACCACCAGGAGATCCAAGACATGGGGGCCAACGAGGATGTCGACATCGAGGGAGGAGAGGAGCCTGCCTCCAGCTTGGACACTACTGGCTCAAGGAGACCACCTTCCCCCGAGTCGAGTGTTGCCTCGTTTGCTCACTAGATCGCAAGGATAGAGTTAGAAGTCTGTGATGATGGCCGGGAGAGCGCGTCGTGGATAGAATGAGCGCATTCCTCCACCACCGCCTACTCTGCAGGAGCTGATGGCTCAGCAGAACGAGATCTTGAGACAGCTAGCTCAGCGTCAGCCACCACCTCAGCACTATGGTGGTGGTGATCATCAGTGTCACCCCGTGGCAGCCACTTACCAGGAGTTCCTCAGTACCCAGCCACCGTTGTTCACCAGGGCAGAGGACCCACTTGATGATGATGTTTGGCTTAGGGTAGTGGAATCCAAATTCCCACTACTCAATGGAGTTTGTTCAGAGGTGACTAAGGTCAGGTTTGCCACCCAGCAGCTTCACGGACCCACGCGGACATGGTGGGACCATTTTCTTGCTATGCAGCCAGATAACTGAGAGGTGGAGTGGAGAGAGTTCAAGGCATCTTTCAGGGGGCACCATATACCAGCAGGCATTATGGACCGAAAGCTCAACGAGTTTCTGGCACTCACCCAGGGAAACCGGACAACGTTATAGTATGCTCAGGCCTTCAATGACCTGTGCCAGTATGCCGGATATCATGCAGACACGGACGAGAAGAAGAAGGACAGGTTCAGGAGGGGGCTCAGCACTAAGCTCCATGACCGTCTCAACACAGTCAGGGCCAACAGCTATAATGAGTTAGTCAACATGGCCATTTCCCAGGAGGACTGTATCACAGCTCGTCAGGCAGAGAAGAAGAGGAAGACCCCTGTGGCAGGACCTTCAGCTCAGCCACAGCGCTTCAGGATTGTGTCTGACACTCAGAACAGGGGACCTCAGCAGCAGCAAGGACGTTGGGTGATCCAACCACAGCAGGTACCCAACCGCACCCAGTTTCTAGCTCAGAGGAGCAATCAACAACAGCAGCAATATCGTCAGGCCAATGACAACAGGTGTTTCACTTGTGGCAACATCGGACATTATGCCAAGAAATGCCCAAAAACCAGCAGAGGCAGGGACAGAATGTTAACCAGAACCAAGGCAAGAGGTAGAAGGTGCAAGTGAAGCAAGGCAGGCTGAACTTCACTACCATGGCTGATATTCCAGAGGGAGCACCCGTCATGACTGGTATCTTTTCAGTTTTGAATTATCCTGCTATTATTCTTTTTTATTCGGGTGCATCACACAGTTTTATCAGTGCCAAATTTAGTGCCAAGTGCCAATTACCTTTTCACCACACCGGTGGGGGTGTTACAATTTCAACACCGGGAGGCAGGGTTGCCACCAATCAAATCAACCGGCAAGTGCCTATAAAATTAGGTAGTCTTGTGATTAGAACCACCCTTCTCATCTTAGGATTGGATAGCGTGGACATCATATTGGGAACGGATTGGTTATCCAGGCATCAGGCAGTATTGGATATTGCAGCAAGGGCCATTGAGATTCACTCCCCTGCATATGGCAAGACAACTTTATATTTGCCTGACCAGGGTTGCACCCGTTCTTGTGCATTCACTCTGATAGAGTCCCCAGTTGAGAGGATCCCAGTAGTCTGTGACTACCCAGATGTCTTTCCTGACGAATTGCCTGGAATGCCACCTGACAGAGACATCGAGTTTGTAACACCCCAGGTGTTACTCAGGGTGTCCACCCAGGGCTACCCCTTTTAACCTATTAGCACATGTCATTGGTTTGGGCAAAGTACATCAAACTTGGAATTCAAGGTCCTAAACAAGTGCCAACCATCTTGGATATCATGCCCTAGCTTGTCATGCACATCTAAGAGGGGAATTTTCTAAAACCCTAAAGCAAACCCCTTTTGAGCCATAGGAACCCTAATTGAAGCTAGGATCAAAAGGTCATGTAAACCTTATGATCATGGCTTGGGCCAAATATAAAAGTTGTAGTATGCTTCATAACCTACAAATAATAGTAAGGAAGTACCCCCAAAAAGATTTCAGAAAGGCCCCAAAAAGTTCACCAAGGGTTGAGCACAAGGGAAAATTCAGAATTTGCCTAAGTCTAAAAACTAACCCTTGAACAAAGATCCCACATGTTCACCTTAATCCAAAATTCAAAACACTTCGACCCAGTTGACAAAGTGGTACCAAATTAACCCTAGAATGCCCTGGAAAGAGGTGACACCTACCCTAGGGCGTTTGACACGACTTGGCACCATTTTTGTCTCGGTTTGGACATGTCTGACACAGCCAACTTCTGACCCCTCTATCTCCCTACCCCGACCATATCTTGACTTGGAACTCACAGCAAAAAGATAGGATATGGTGCAGAGAAGAGATTGTGTACGGGACGTTGGCCAAGATCTGCACGCTAAGGCGCCCAAACAGGCCATTGAACACGGGCAGAAGCAACGAGCCACGTGTTCGATGCGCTCTGAGCTCGCCAGAGCACGCCCGCGCGCGCCCCCGCGTGCCCCACGTCGCGCCAAACGGCCAGCCGACGCCATGGCCCGCGCCCGCGCCTATAAAGCCCGCTCGGGCGTCGACTGCACTCTTCCGCGCACACTCAAACCTCACCGGAGCTCAGCTCACCGCCGTTTGCCCGTGCGCGGCGTGTCCGCGGCCACCCGAGCCACTGCCGCCGTAGACCGGCCAGCCCAGCTTTCCCCAACCCCGTCCAACCCTCGGAGATGAGTGTGCACAACTCAGTGAAGCTCCCCGAGCGAGGAATCGAGGCCTGCTTCGCCGGAGAGGCCAGTCCATGGTCGCCGGAGCTCACAACCCCGCTGGAGCACGTGGACCGGGTAATCCGCTCAACCACTTTCCGATTCCTCGTGCACACGGTCACTACGTTACCCCGTGAAGCTCACCGTGCCCTTGGATTGAACCAGATCGCCGTGGTTTGGTGGTACACTCGCCGCCGACGAGAACACCCGCCTGCGCGCATGGACCGGGCGATTCCGGCCATCCCCGTCGTCGAGCCGCACCTCGCTGTGACCGCCAGAGCCTCCCCGAGCCAACCCTGCCCTTCGCTGGACCTATCTCGCCGCCTGTAAGCTGCGCCACCCTTTTCTTTCCCGCGGGTACTGTTTACATTAGGGGAAGGACCTCGGGGAAGAAGAAGGGAAGGTTAGGGGGCTTTTTGAACTGTCAGCGACCCAGGGGAATAGTGGCGCAGGGGTAGATCTGTGCGGGTTGATTTAGTTTAAACCCAGGGACCTCGGTGTAAACTGTTTTTCCAGGAAACTCTTATTAAATCTGTTTTTAAATTAAGCAGAAACTTTGAAAATCCATAACTTCTGTTTAGTTCACTACAAGAAACTGGTTAAAGAACGTGGGTGACAAACCGTCGAACTTAATGTAATAAGCCGTCGAACTTACCGTAAGAACGTGGGTGTACCGACGAATATAGCCGACGACGATTTTTGGACGAACTTAGAGAAGTAAGTTCGACGGCCCCCACGTTCTTAACTTTAAGAACGTGGGTACCGTCGAACTTAACATTAAGAACGTGGGTACCGTCGAACTTAACATTAAGAACGTGCGTTTTTAAGTTCGACGGGGACCGTCGAATTTAGAGAAGTAAGTTCGACGGTACCCACGTTCTTACTGTTAAGTTCGACGGGGACGCGTGGCCGTCGAACTTATGTGGCCTGCGTGGGTCTGCGTGGGCTGCACATTAAGTTCGACGGTACCCACGTTCTTAACTTTAAGAACGTGGGTACCCACGTTCTTATCCCTTTTCTAGAAAAAAATAAAAATTACAGAAATGAAAAATTAGACAAACATCAAATCACACGCAACACAGAATATCACATATAATACAGAAATATAGAGCATTTATTAGTCAACTGGTTGATGGTACAGGGAATCACATAATCTGGCCCATACATGGGTGCTCAAATAAGGGGGTTGCTCTAGAAATTTAGTTCAAAGTTGAACTAAATCCTAAGGATTTGGATTCCATCCCCCTTATCCAAACAGAATCTAAGAATAGAGACCTACTACCAGTCAGAATTACATTGATTTCACGAACATTTCTTTATAGGAGAACAAAAAGATACAGACTATACTTGTAAAGAGGCATGAGAATTCAATAATGTTAAGGCCAACACAAGCTTCAGCCGTCCATCAAGCAGAAGCTTCAATACGAGTCCTGGCTCCACATCCATCTGGAGCAACCAAGTTTCTGCCAAAGTTCAACTGCCTGCCTTAGAGAACTTCCCTGCTGAAAAAAGATATGCACACAAAAAGAGTTAGGAACAGAGGTATGCAGGGCGTGTTGGGAAATAACATAAGCTGTTCAATCTCCAATGAGGATAAACCAGAAGTCTACCTGACGTGAAGTTGCAACAACCCCTTAAGCTATTAGAAAAGTGAAGAGAAGTATGTTCGCATGCAGTTTATACCATATTCATATATTTATTGATGTATGATTCAGTAAAAATGTATTTTTAGTTGTTACAGTGCTGAAGTACTAACAAAGATCACCAAATCAAAGTCACAGAAAGGAAATGTGATTTACCATGTTAGAGGAACAATTCTATGATTTCTGGCAGCATATCAATCATTTCCTTGCAGAGGATGTGAAAGACGCCAATTAAGATGTGTACGCCCACTTCTGTTATGATATAAAACCTGCCAAGCCAATAGTCAATGAGAGGACCAGCTAAACATAAAAACAAAGCAAACACTTCACAGAAAAAGAGGATTTTTTGACAGTTGCGGCCCTTCCCTAGTAAAGGCACAGCAACAACATTCCTTCAAAGAGAAACTGAGGCTGAGTCTTGGTGCTTCACTGATGCTCAAAAACTTCAGGAGCTATTTTTTGTCATGTCGAGGCTAGAAAGGTCGCGACTTTCTTCCTTGTAAAAAGGGTTTGAGTGCTGTGTAGTATTTTTTCCTTGCAACCTTCTGTTGTCTCATAGTTGAGGCATAAAGGTTGCCAGTTGCCTTGTATAGGTTTATATCCCATTTCTCTCTCTCTATAATATAAAGATACACAACTCTCCTACGTGTTTGAGAAAAAAAATAACTACATCAATAAGATGTATTGCATTTCTACTGATTTCAGTTGTTAACCAACAAAACAATCCAAACATACCTTTTCCAGTACGACATAACATAAGCCACATAAGAAACTAAAAGGACAAATAAGCAACTCACAACTTTCTGATCGCTTCCTCCTGTGCAGAGGTATTTGTCATTAGGGGCCACAGCAACCTGGAATTTATACAATGAAAATCAATATCAGAAGAGGTAAGCTGAAGGGTACTTTCTGATCGCCTGTGCAGAGGTATTTGTCATTAGGGGCCACAGCAACCTGGAATTTATACAATGAAAATCAATATCAGAAGAGGTAAGCTGAAGGGTGCCACAGGTAGAATATCACAATATAGGCTCACCGCATTAACACATCGAGTATGGGCAACGATATGTCTGACACAAGGTTGACCTAAAGTAACGTCCCACATTCCAACACTAAAAGCATAGTAAATTAGTTAAGCATTTTTCATAACTTAAATGCAGATTGATTGATGACAGAATGTGTACATCATTGGGCTAGTTACTCACCTGCCATCACCACTTACAGTAACAAGTACAGGTTCGTTATGCATCCACTGTGTGGCATTTACCCCCTGATCACCCTCGTCAACATGACTGGAACAGACAACAGAAAAGATACTCGAAGTTTATACAGAGTTGGATAACAAAAGAAAAGAATGTTGTGTTGGAAGACAATGAACAGAGTACTATTCAGATTTATACCCACAATCCGCAAACCATATGATAGGAAACAATGAACACAGGACAACTGGTGTGTGTTGTTCCCAGGGTTTCTAAACCCCCTTTCTCTTAATATAAGGGTACACAACTTTCCTGTGTGTTCGAAAAAAAAAGTGAAGCGAACATACTTCTAGGCTGATGCTCAAATGAAGATCGAGCACTGTGAAGCTCCTGGTTATTACCAAATGCTATTTAGTTCAGGGGGAGTTAGAGAAGCCTTTATTTGTGTGAACACTGTAAAATGTTGAATAATAATGGTTTTTACATCTTCCCTAGTGCTGAATAGGAAATTCTGTTAAAAACATCCAAGGGTGGATTTATCAGAAGGAATATACTACAGTTTTTTCCGCCACGACAAATCACGGTGAACAACACCCTGAAGATGGCAAAAGGCAACTACTTTTAATATCTGTTCAACAATAATTTTTGCATCCCCTTCATTGTATCTTCCACCTCTGCAAAAAACAAACAGTACTGTAACAAAGCTACACCTTGTAGTGGTGTTCGCAAAATGATTTCTCAAGAAAATGTAATACCTGGACAAGATTCTATCCAATATTTCTCCACCTTCACAAAGTCTGATCAATAGAGGTGAAGGAAAATATCAGTTATCATGTAACTTCCCATTAATCTAGCTAGAAAGAGACGGACTATAGTAACAGTTAGCAAGTCTTTCCATATATAATGTTAATGTGCTGCGGTAGACAATGTGACTTTTGAGCACTATCATACATGCTGTTTCAAGATAAACAACACATGCAATATTCACAGTTTTTACATAGATCCATATTATGCAAAGGCAAGGAAGAAAACGTACTCCATGATTATGTAGACATTAAGGGCGTCCTCACAAGCATCATAAAACTTGACAAGATTGGAATGTCCAGATAACGCCTTCAAAATTTTCACCTCTTTGCGCACATCCTCAATAGATATTGCCGTTGTCATTTGCAAGAGAAAAACAAAGGAATGAGGTGAATTTTGCAAACTAAATATAAAATCTAGATCAAGATATATTTTCCCCTGGTGCAGTGAGCTAGGTGCTAGGAAAGTGAATTTAGCGCTAACTGATGGTTTGTCTAAGAGAAACCTTAATCTTAATTGAAAGGATCCCTTGAGCATCTGTTAGCTTCTAGCCTCAAAAAGTATATACCATGTATGTCTGTATGTTGTAACAAGGAACAAAATTGCACGCAATTCAAATAAAGAACTATATAGAAGGAAGAAACACAATAGATTCAATAAATACATCTCCTGCTCAAATAATTTCAGTAGCACAAGCGAAAATTATAGCAGGCCAAAATAGTCATTAATTAATTAATGTTGTATCGCTCAAAAAACGACAATATACATGCATGAAAACATCAATGCACCCATGCACGTAGAATTCTTCTGTGTCGCCTATCGTACACTAGGTTTTCTCGACAACTTGCTGCACAAACATTTTAGATGGCAAGTAAAACTGAGATCAAAATTAAATCATTCAACAATTAGAACAATGTCAGTGGAAAGCAGTCCCCAATATCAACATGTCCTCAGCTTTGGCACCAAGAATCTAAGAGACATTTCTTTAGTTCCTACACTTTTCCCTATGTTTCTTCTACTTATGATCATATAATAAAATGATGCAGAATGGACCAAGGGACACCTAAACTCATGGAAGGAACAACAATATGATGGAGATACACGGGAACAGGTTCTCTGAGGTCTCACAAGGAACTCTGTCGCTGCCAAGCTAGTGATCTACAGCTGCATAAACTACTATGCCATGATAGCTTACAGAAAGAACAAAAAAGCAAGAAACAGGTGATAGATGGATGAACAGTTGAACACTCAGATCATGAAAATGGGCACATTATTAAATGCGGCATTGCTGAAACAAGATCTCTACAATGTACTTCTAACCCTGCGGGGAAATGCCAATGCCAATGCCAATACCATCAGAAAAAAACTGATCACCCTGCAAGTCAGCCAAGAAGCAAATCATGAACTTATGATTGCAACACCTGTGGAGATGACCTTGACAGCCATGACCTGGCCTCTCATGTCTCCTTTGCAGGGGCGCGCGAGGCAGGTGTGGCCAAAATGGCCGCGGCCCACCTCCTTCCACAGCTCGTACTTGGCGGCGAAGTGGCGGTCGTAGCCGAAGCTCTTGTCAAGCTCCCGCTCCACCTCCCCAGCGCCGCCGGCCCCTTGCTCCGGGATCGGGACCTCGACGAGCGGCCTGGGAACCTGCGACGTGGAGGGCGGCGAGCGATGGTCGAGCCGGCGCGCGAGGGACGCCTTGATGTGCTTGGCCGGGGAAGGCGGCGCGAAGGGGCGGCGGAAAAAACCGGCGCGGCGTGGACGCCGAGGTCGCGGGCGACGGCGCGATGCCGTCGGGGAGGCCGAGTGGGCTCCCCGTCCAGGGGCTGCCCGCCGCCGACAACCACGCCGGAGTCGCCCTGGCCCTGCCCCCGTGCGGCTTCCCAGCCGGCGACGGCCGCGCGCTCCGCCTCCCTCCGCCTCCTCGCCCTCCCCCTACCGACGCCGCATCCTCCGGCCCGCCTGCCGCTGAGACCGTGATGGTGGTCGCCTCCATGCCACCGCCGTCCGCGTCGACGCCGTGCACGTTCCTCGCGTAGCACTGCCCCATGGCGGCTCGACCTGGTGCTAGGTGAGAGGAGCGCGTGTGTGTGGGCGGGATGAGACAGGGGGTGAGAGAGAGAGCGCCGCGCGTGGGATTTTTGGATTTAGGTTTAGGATTAAGTTCGTGGGTGTGCACAAGCCCGACGTACTTAAGTTAAGAACGTGGGTACCCACGTTTCTAACACGTTAAGTTCGACGGTTTTTTTTAGGGCCCACGAACTTAACTTAAGAACGTGGGTACCCACGTTCTTAACATAACCCATGAACTTAACTCAAGTAAGAACGTGGGTACTCACGTTCTTAATTTTACCCACGAACATTTATCAGTTTCTTGTAGTGGTTCATCCAAATTTGGTCAAACAAATTTTGTTAGACTCTAAATAATGTAACCTACTTAAGAAAAATATAAACCCCCTATGTACTATGGAAAACTTTAAGGTTCTGATTTAATTATAGTTTTGGCCAAAAGCTCAATAATAGAAAGAAAAATAGTTGTGCTATTTGGCTGGGGTTAGAAAAATTTGGAGAAGTCTATGTCCACCTACTGACCTAATTAAAAATGTTGAATCTCTCTGCCCACCCCATTAAGTTAGTTTTTACCACTTATTTTACAATATGCTTAAGGTCCAGAAAATAGAAAATGTGATTTGAATAATGAACCAGAGGGCACCTCTATTTTTTGTTAGGATACTTATTCAATGTAGTTCACTGGAAAAATCTATCATACCCTGTTTAGTATAAAATAAGTAGGATCCCTTTTATTTTAAGAAAACAAGGAAAGCTTAGAAAAACCCTACAAAAATAACCCTAAGGTGAAAACACCCCAACCCTTGGGATAACAAATGTTTTGTTATTATGAACATAAGAAAAATACAAAATCTGTTGTTTGATATTTTTCAAATGACAAGTTAGTTATAAGCACCTTTTGGACCTAAAACTTTAGAAATTCACAACTAATTAATCACCAATTAACTTTTTGTGAATTTTGGTACAGAGGTTTATTATTACTGGAAGATTCCAACAAAAATAACCCCTAGGAAGGAACTCACCTCTAATAAAGAGATGTAGTGCAAAGTGGCCCAATTGACCACACTTTTGTCATTTTTGTCTAAAGCATAGCCATTTTATTTTAAGCCCCAAATTCCTAGAACAGGCTATAATGACCAATGGCAACCCACTGTAATTTTTACAAAATTTTTGAAAATGTTAGACCACTGTCGTAGTTCAAACCTACCCTAGAAACCATAAGTAGAAAATAAAGGAAGGGGAAAAGTGAATAACGGGAAATTGGTGTCATCCTAAAAACTCTTTATAACTTGTCAACTGAAGTATATAAAGGCAATACCAATTCCCTATACTTATCCTCAATAAAAACTTAACCCTAAAGGTGATAAACATAAACCACCAAAAGCCACGTATGACCCGGAAACCCTAAGTTACTCATTAATTTAGTGTTCTTCTCTTAGCATAATGTTTTTAAATCCTGCATAATCATGACATACATGTTCGTTGCATTTCGATAGACTGTAACCTCGCTGACGGAGAGTACATCCTCGTGCCGGAGCAAGGAGCTGCTCAGGAGGTAGCCCCAGATCCAGCACCCGAGTCTGCACCAGAGTATCTACCTGCCACAGCCTTAGAAGGCAAGCCCCGGTTTTATGCATGACCTGTTGTTTATGCTATTTTACTACACTTAATGTTTGGAGGCTTGTATTGTGCACTTAAGTGTAGGAGTTGTTTGAAACCCTAGTTGCATGATCTCAGGAACCCCATTGAGATGAATACTACTATGCTAAGACGAGTAGCTGCTTTATTAAACAGGATCTCGGTAGAAGTCGAGTGATTTTTCTAGCACTCACGCGAGGTCAGGAATTGGTTGTATCCACTTTCTTATCATATTGATGATGGTTGTGGGCAACAATCCATGGGGATTGGTTGTTCACGGGACAAATAAACTGGAATAAGGATTAAGGTGTGGTACCGTGAGTCAAGCGTTTGAACGTACTAAACATATGCCGAGAAATATGGTAAATCGGTAAGCCTAGTACCTGAGTGAACCTGCCCGCAGATTGCCCTCCTCACGCGACCTGAGACGTGGTCTCCCATTCTGGTTATGGTGGGTACAAGTGCGGCCACTGCACGACGGCAGTCGGGATCAGTGGGGCATTGTACGCCAAGGCGGTGAGCCCCTTTCTATTGCCAGGGAATCGATGGGGACGGTTGATATGTGTGGGGACGGAGTGCCTCGCCATGTCGTGTGTTTAGGTTTACCTTGCAAGGATAAAACTCGATTCGAATCGTCTGCTTCTCGCAGCTAATGAGACTGCATGATCCATGCTGCTACATTGAGTAACAAGTGGAAATATGATGAGACGATACAAGATGTTGATTGCTAAAAATGCTTGCTACTATGTATGAGTAGATAGTACACATTTAGCCTTAAGAGAGTCACACTTAAATTTGACAAAGTTAAACTTGATTTAGAAACTCAGCTAGTGCTTTTGGCAAACCAAACCCCACAGCCAAATAGCTGCATGTCTAGAGGTAGAGGAGTAGACTCCTCACACCGGGTAAGTCTAGCAAAGTATTAGTATACTCAGCCTTGCTTGTGGCATAATTTTACAGGTTCTCTGGAGGACATGGTTGCTGGAGTGACTTGGCCGTCCGCCTTGCCACCGGGCTGGACTGTCGAGTGGGACCCCGCCTCGGCTGAGGAGGAGCATGAGGAGTGATGGGACAGGCTTCCCCATCTCTCTATTTAATTGCCGTTAGTTTTATTCCGCTGCACTTCGAACAATGATGGTTACTTTTGCAAAAACTCCGATGATGATGTAATAATTTAATACTCTCACATGCATGGTTTTATGCTTTATTGTATTTGCTCTGTGACTCACCATCGAGTGAGATTGTGGTACTTGATCCTGTCAGTGGCCGTGTCGGACTAGATCCGAGGGATTGACGGGTTATTCCCATTTAAGTGTGGTCTAGCCTCTAAGGCAGGACTTAGGCACTTAAGTTGGAATAATTCGGCAGTTCCGCCACAGCTGGTATCGGAGCTTGTACCACCACAGAGGAATCAATAAAATGTGAATACCATCATTTTCCAAAATAAAACTTGATAGAAACAATGTTGGATAGATAGTAGGACGAGCAGGATAGACCTAGGACGTGAAGCCTTAGGGTGCTAGAAGGGTAGCTAGGTGGCTATGTAATTAGGCCCTACAGGCCACCTTAAGGGATGGGAGTCCTTCCCTATCCCCTTATGTTGGTGAGGTCGTTCAGGACGAGCATGCATGCATTGTTAAATTAAAGAAATGGATAATTGAGTAAAGACTTAAAAATAAGATGATAACCAACTAAGTCTCCAGTACCTTTGTATTTAACTAAAGAAAGGTTGAGTTTTATTTTTCTTGTTCTTTTTATAATTCTTTTTCTTTTACTTACGCTTAACCGTACACAGATGACTTCCCATGGATCCTCAGAGGACGGAAATGCACTAACCCACACTGACGGGCTTGCACGAGAGGGCTTCCCCCGTATTTTGTGGGAGGTAATTCAGGGAGCCGGGTACTTGACACCCCCTCAGTACGCGGTGCAGCAGTTCGAGAAGCACCGGGTGCCCCGCTGTAGGGTGAGGACGACCATGGAGCCTCATCCCCTGCAGCCAGGCTGGCGTTCACTGGACTCCGAGTCTTTCGGATACAGGGCGGAGGACACGATCGAGGCGATCGCTCTGCACGGGTTGACCACTTTCTGCGGATTCCATCCTTTGGAGCTGGCTACCCACCCCATTGGCTTGTTCCCCTCGGAAAAGGAGGACGACCCGATGTGGAAGGATCGAGTGGAGCATGCCAAGGACATCTGGGCTCTCTACCCCGGCCACACTGCTCACTTGTCGGTACGATGCATGAACGCCCTGTATCGTCTGCAAGTGATGCGTGGGGAGGCAATGTCTCATCTGATGGCATTGTTGGAGGCAACCAAGATCACCCTGGACAACAGGGAGGAGCTCGTGGTTGACTTGTCCCAGGAGCTGGTGGAAAAAGATTTATATGTGGAGCAGCTGTCTGATGAGATCCATGAACTAGAGGAATTGGTGGGGACGAGGGAGAACACCATCGAGGTTCTTGAAGATCAACTCCTCAACACCCAGCAGCAGCTCGCAGAGGCTAATGAGCACCTAGATATGCATCATCAGGAGATCCATGATGGGGAGGCTGACGAGGACGTCGACATTGAGGGAGGGGAGGAGCCTGCTTCCAGCATAGACACTGTTGGCTCAGGAAGGCCACCTTCCCCCGAGTTGAGTGTTGCCTCATTCGCTCATTAGGTGCCGGAATAGGAATAGAGATTGTTAATGTAGGACTCCTCACAGCTAGCTTAGCTTTAGCACCCTTGGGGTACTAGGCTAGATAGAGTTGAGTCTTTTGGGGACACCGATGTAACCATGATAAACTCTTTTGGAAGCATGATTGATGGATGCTTTTAGTTTTTAATTTGGTAGGAAAATTTATGTCTTTTCAGAATCCTTTTTATTTATGTCGAAATCTATCAATTCGCCCTTGACTCTTTCGCCGCGATTAAACCTTAAACTTGAAGATGTGTTATTGAGAATATATGTGGTTTTTCAGATGGCTGGGAGAGCGTGCCGTGGCCAGAATGAGCGCATTCCTCCACCGCCGCCACCGCCTCCCACTCTGCAAGAGCTAATGGCTCAGCAGAATGAGATCTTGAGGCAGCTGGCTCAACGTCAGCCACCACCTCAGCACTATGGTGGTGGGGACCATCAGCTTCACCCCGCGGCAGCTACCTACCAGGAGTTCCTCAATACCCAGCCATCGTTGTTCACCAGGGCGGAGGATCCACTTGATGCTGATGTATGGTTGAGGGTAGTGGAATCTAAATTCCCACTACTCAATGGAGTTTGTTCTGAGGTGACAAAGGTCCGGTTCGCCACCCAGCAGCTACGCGGACCCACGCGGACATGGTGGGACCACTATCTTGCTATGCAACCGCTGACCATGAAGTGGATTGGAGAGAGTTCAAGGCAGCTTTCAGGGGACACCATATCCCAGCTGGCATTATGGACCGAAAGCTCAACGAGTTTCTGGCACTCACTCAGGGCAACAGGACAGTGTTGCAATATCCCCAGGCTTTTAATGACTTGTGTCAGTATGCTGGATACCATGCAGATACGGATGAGAAGAAGAGAGACAGGTTCAGGAGGGGGCTCAGCACTAAGCTCCGTGATCGTCTCAACACCGTCAGGGCCAACAGTTACAATGAGTTGGTCAACATGGCTATCTCCCAGGAAGACTGCATTACAGCTCGACAGGTAGAAAAGAAGAGGAAGACCCCTGTGGCAGGACCCTCAGCTCAGCCACAACGCTTCAGGATTGTGTCCGACACTCAGAACAGGGGACCCCAACAGCAGCAAGGGAGATGAGTGATCCGACCACAGCAGCAGCCACAGGCACCCAACACACCCAGTTTCCAGCTCAGAGGAACAATCAGCAGCAGCAGCAGCAGTATCGCCAGGCAAATGACAACAGGTGTTTCACCTGTGGCAACACCGGGCATTATGCTAAGAATTGCCCTAGGAATCAGCAGAGGCAGGGGCAGAATGTAAATCAAAACCAGAGCAAGAGGCAGAAGGTGCAAGTGAGGCAGGGCAAGCTGAACTTTACCACCATGGCTGATATTCCAGAGGGAGCACCCGTCATGACTGGTATCTTTACCATTTTAAACTGTCCTGCTATTATTCTTTTCGATTCTGGTGCATCACATAGCTTTATTAGTGCCAAATTTAGTGCCAAGTGTCAATTGCCCTTTCATCACACCAATGGGGGTATCACAATTTCAACCCCCGGAGGCAGGATTGCCACCAATCAAATCAGCAGGCAAGTGCCTATAAAATTTGGTAGCCTTGTGATTAGAACCACCCTTCTCATCTTAGGATTGGATAGCGTGGATATTATATTGGGAGCTGACTGGTTGACCAGGCATCAGGCAGTATTGGACATTGCAGCCAGAGCAATTGAGATTCATTCCCCTGCTTATGGCGAGACGGTTTTATATTTGCCTGATCAGGGTTGTACCCGTTCTTGTGCCTTCGTTATGATAGAATCCCTAGTGGGAAAGATCCCAGTAGTCTTTGACTACCCAGATGTTTTTCCGGATGAGTTGCCAGGAATGCCACCTGACAGAGACATTGAGTTTGCAATTGAATTGCAACCCGGGACTGCTCCTATCTCCAAGAGACCCTATAGGATGCCTCCCGTGGAACTGGCAGAACTGAAGAAGCAACTGCAAGAATTGTTGGACAAGGGGTTTATTCGCCCAAGTACTTCACCTTGGGGATGTCCTGCATTATTTGTGAAGAAAAAGGATGAGAGTCTGAGAATGTGTGTTGACTACCTCCCTCTCAATGTGGTGACTATCAAGAACAAATACCCACTACCTCGTATTGATGTCTTGTTTGATCAGTTGGTGGGAGCCAAGGTATTCTCCAAGATAGACCTTCGCTCGGGCTACCATCAAATTAAGATCCGTGCTAGTGATATTCCAAAGACTGCTTTCTCTACTAGATATGGGCTTTATGAGTTTTTGGTGATGTCTTTTGGGTTGACCAATGCCCCGGCTTATTCATGTACTTGATGAACTCAGTATTCATGCCAGAGCTGGACAAATTCGTGGTCGTTTCCATTGACGATATTCTGGTGTATTCCAAGAATGAAGACGAGCACGTCAAGCATTTGCATACTGTACTTCAGAGGCTGCGTGATCATCAGTTGTATGCCAAGTTGTCCAAATGTGAATTCTGGCTGAAAGAGATTAAATTCTTGGGTCACACAATTTCTTAGGATGGGATATCAGTTGATTCTGAGAAGGTACAAGAAGTGGTGGACTGGAAACCCCCAACTTCAGTGAGGCAGATTCGGAGTTTTCTGGGATTGGCAGGGTATTATCGACGATTTATTCCGGATTTCTCCAGAATTGCCAAGCCAATGACTGAGCTATTGAAGAAGGGAGCCAAATACAATTGGAGCCAGAAGTGCGAAGATGCCTTTCATACTTTGAGGCAGCATTTGACAACAGCCCCAGTTCTGGCTCAACCTGATAACACCGAGCCCTTTGAAGTTTATTGTGATGCTTCTGGTACGGGATTGGGATGTGTCTTGATGCAAGAGAACAGAGTGATTGCTTATGCTTCCCGAGCACTCAGACCCCATGAGCAGAACTACCCTACACATGACCTGGAATTGGCAGCCGTGGTCCATGCTCTTAAGATATGGAGACTACTTGATGGGAGCTCACTATAACATCTACACTAATCACAAGAGTCTCAAATACATTTTCACTCAGGCAGACCTTAACATGAGGCAGAGGAGATGGTTAGAGCTAATCAAGGACTATGATTTGGAGGTGCATTACCACCCTGGCAAGGCCAATGTTGTGGTAGATGCTTTGAGCAGAAAGGCCCAGTGCAATTGTATGAACATGGATACAAGAGTCACCACCCTGTGTGATGAGTTGTGTAAGCTGAACCTGGAAGTTGTTCCTTCCGGTGAATTAAGTTATATCTCAGTGGAGCCCACATTGCAAGAGCAAATAGTCTAGGCACAAATTGGGGATAAAGGTGTACAGGTTATCAAAGACATGCTCAAGCAGAAGGCGGAAAAATACAAGTGTTTCCGTCAGGACAGTAAGGGAATTTTGTGGTTTGGAGATCGACTGGTTGTTCCCAAGGACCCTGAGCTCAGAAAGAAGATACTGGATGAAGCTCACCTATCAAAATTCTCCATGCACCCTGGTAGCAACAAGATGTACCATGATCTCAGATCTTTGTATTAGTGGACTAGAATGAAGAGGGAAATTGCTAAGTACACAGCCGAGTGTGACACCTGCCAAAGGATCAAGGCTAGTCATTTGAAGGCAGCAGGTCCTCTACAACCCCTTCCCATACCATCTTGGAAATGGGAGGACATTTGCATGGACTTTATCGTGGGATTACCCAACACCTCCAGGCACCATGATTCCATTTGGGTTATTGTGGACAGATTGACTAAGACCGCTCATTTCTTGCCAGTGCATACCACCCACAGGACGGAGAAGTATGCGGAAATCTACATTGACCAGATAGTTCGTTTGCATGGAATACCAAGGACTATAGTATCAGACAGAGGAGCACCGTTTGTGGCTCGATTTTGGGAGCAATTGCAGGAATCACTTGGGACCCATGTAATACGAAGCTCAGCATACCATCCTCAAACAGATGGCCAGACCGAAAGGGTAAATCAGATTTTGGAAGACATGTTGAGGGCATGTGTGCTACATTATGGAAAGGATTGGGACAAGTGTCTTTCGTTGGCAGAGTTTTCTTATAATAACAGTTACCAGTCCAGCTTGAAGATGGCACCTTTTGAGGCCTTATATGGGAGAAGATGTAGAACCCCGCTGAATTGGTCTCAAGCAGGAGAGAGGGAAATATTTGGGCCAGATTTGGTACTGGAAGCAGAGGAAAAGGTCAGAGTCATCAAGAAGAACTTAGAAGCTGCTCAGGCCAGGCAAAAGAGCTATCATGACAAGAGAAGGAAGCCTCTACAGTTTGAAGTGGGAGACCATGTTTATCTTAAGGTGTCACCCACTAAAGGTGTCCAGAGATTCGGGATCAAGGGCAAGTTAGCTCCTCGCTACATTGGACCCTACGAGATCAAGGAGGCTTGTGGACCTGTAGCCTATCAATTGAAGTTGCCACCCAGCATGACAGCTATTCATGACGTATTCCATGTATCTCAGCTGCGGAAATGTATTCGCCTACCCACTGAAGTAATACCGGAACCAGACATTGAGATAGAATCAGACTTGTCTTATCAAGAGTATCCCGTCAAGGTATTAGATCAAAAGGAGAGATCAACACGGGCAAGGTCAATCAGGATGTATAAAGTTCAATGGAGTCACCATTCAGCAGAAGAAGCTACATGGGAGACTGAGGATTTTCTACGCTCTCGCTTCCCCGACTTTCTGCCCAAAGGAGTCGGTACGTAACCCCAAAACCCCACCCCCACCTGCCCTTTGAATACAATTATAAGAAAAACTTAGATAACAAGGATAGTATAAGTTGTGGAATTAACTTAAAAAGGGCTTCCTTCTGAAGTTGCAAAGAGAATGACATTCGAAGAGCAGTTAACAAGAGAAACTTGAGTAAAGAAAAAGTAGCACACCTTCAGGCACCCCTCCAAGGGCTCTACCTCAAATCTCGGGACGAGATTCCTTTAAGGGGGGAGGGCTGTAACACCCCAGGTGTTACTCAGGGTGTCCACCCAGGGCTACCCCTTTTAACCTATTAGCACATGTCATTGGTTTGGACAAAGTACATCAAACTTGGAATTCAAGGTCCTAAACAAGTGCCAACCATCTTGGATATCATGCCCTAGCTTGTCATGCACATCTAAGAGGGGAATTTTCCAAAACCCTAAAGCAAACCCCTTTTGAGCCATAGGAACCCTAATTGAAGCTAGGATCAAAAGGTCATGTAAACCTTATGATCATGGCTTGGGCCAAATATAAAAGTTGTAGTATGCTTCATAACCTACAAATAATAGTAAGGAAGTACCCCCAAAAAGATTTCAGAAAGGCCCCAAAAAGTTCACCAAGGGTTGAGCACAAGGGAAAATTCAGAATTTGCCTAAGTCTAAAAACTAACCCTTGAACAAAGATCCCACATGTTCACCTTAATCCAAAATTCAAAACACTTCGACCCAATTGACAAAGTGGCGCCAAATTAACCCTAGAATGCCCTGGAAAGAGGTGACACCTACCCTAGGGCGTTTGACACGACTTGGCACCATTTTTGTCTCGGTTTGGACATGTCTAACACAGCCAACTTCTCACCCCTCTATCTCCCTACCCCGACCATATCTTGACTTGGAACTCACAGCAAAAAGATAGGATATGGTGCAGAGAAGAGATTGTGTACAGGACGTTGGCCAAGATCTGCACGCTAAGGCGCCCAAACAGGCCGTTGAACACGGGCAGAAGCAACGAGCCACGTGTTCGACGCGCTCTGAGCTCGCCAGAGCACGCCCGCGCGCGCCCCCACGTGCCCTGCGTCGCGCCAAACGGCCAGCCGACGCCATGGCCCGCGCCCGCGCCTATAAAGCCCGCTCGGGCGTCGACTGCACTCTTCTGCGCACACTCAAACCTCACCGGAGCTCAGGTCACCACCGTTTGCCTGTGCGCGGCGTGTCCGCGGCCACCCGAGCCACTGCCGCCGTAGACCGGCCAGCCCAGCTTTCCCCAACCCCGTCCAACCCTCGGAGACGAGTGTGCACAACTCAGTGAATCTCCCCGAGCGAGGAATCGAGGCCTGCTTCGCCGGAGAGGCCAGTCTGTAACACCCCTGGTGTTACTATAATTAAAACTTGAGCATGACATCATAACATTGGCATTGTATATGTTTGATACACCTAGAATGCATTCACTAGGCAAAAATTTCAAACAAGTTGTATTGTTTTAAGTGTTTTTGCAAATAGCACCCTGGTTTAGGAACTTAACCCTAAATAGAGGTTAAAGGGGTAAAACTTCACTTAAAATGAGAAAACTTAAAGACTTTAGGGTAAAAGTCATAAAATGACCCCAAGAATAAACTTGAATCACTTTTATACCCCTGGGATACCAGAAACCCTAATTGGAACCCTGGAAAACCCTGAAACCCAACCCTAGGGGCTTATCTGCAAAATTAGTCCACTTTTGGGCTAAAGTGCAAAAACCAAGCCAAATAAGTATCTTAAGTCATTTAGTTCACAAATATGTGGACTTGAAAGCTAAACCCTAAGTTTTGGACTCATTTGCAAAAAGGACCTTGATTTTGATTCCTATGCTAAGTCTGAAAACAGGGTTGTAGGCCCAACTTTGAGGCTGTGTAGCTTTCAAAATAGTGAGAATTCATGTTAGGTGACCACATCAAAGTTGAAGACCAATCATTGGAGAACAACTTTGTTTAAGGATTCAAGCCATGTTCTTATGAAAAATGTGGAGAAAATCTCAACCCAAGTTGGACTGTCAGTCTGGTTCTGTCTGAATATCAGACTAACAGATTCATGCCCTGAACTTCAAGCCCAATTTCAAACCAGATTCAGTGACTTTTTGTGACAACACCATGTAGCAAATTTGTAGCTGGTATGTAGCACTACAACTTTGATGCAGAGACTTGGACCTGTTGTCACATGAAATTGGGAGAAAATGAAGCTCCAATGTGCTCTGTCAGTCGCTCTGAATTGGTGTTCACCATGGTACAGAGTTCAACTGAAACAGATATGGACGCCAGCAAACCCACCGCCGACGACCAATTCCGCCGTGATTCGTGTCGTTGCCGGCCCGACTTGTGCTCGGGATGGGCGGATAAGGGCACACGGTAAAAGATCTTCGCCGTTGGTGAGCTGGCGATCACTCCGGTGACCCCCGTGGCCCTCTCTCCCTCTTTGCGGCTGAGCACAATAACTCGCCGGTGACCGCCGCTTCCCGGCTGTGCGCCGCGTGTCCAAGCTTTTCCACCGCGTCGCCATGACTCCCTATACCCGTCCCATCGTCGACGGGGAGGTTGCCACGGTGGTGGACACGAATTCACCGTACCCACGTTCCTCTCCAGCTCCGGCCGCCAACACGGCTTAGCCAAATTGAGCACCACCGCCCGCGGGCTCTATAAATTGCCCGTACCCCCAGCTCCGCCATGTATCCAAGCACCTACTGCACCCACCGGCATCCCGAAACCCCCACCAGAGCACGTGAATTTGGGATTTCCCCAAAATCGTTGAAGAACACCGCGAAGAACACCTCGCCGTGGTCAGCCCGATTCAGGTCCAATCTCACCCTCGGTTTCCTTGTTTCAACATCCTTGCTTGCTCTTGATGCTCACCGACCCGTTAAATCGAATTAGACCGCCATGAATCGACGGGAACGCACTCATCGGTCCGCCTTGTCCACGGTCGCCGTGGTTAGACCAAACCTTGTGACCATTAGTGAAATTATGTTGGGGGAAATGCTCGGGGTAGTGCTAATTTTGTGTCCGCTGCTCGGAGAACCCTGCCGTTGCCCTAATTGGCCGGTGTTAGTGCTCGCCGGAGCACGGCTGTGCGCGAGCGCCGTCGTGGACTTCCAATCGTGAATAGGTTGAGGTGCAGGGGCCTTTTTGTAATCGGTCAGCGACACACAGGAACAGTGAAGAAGCTCGTTTTCAGTTAGTCAAAAACTCGGGGTCTCTTCTGCAAAGATGCCAGGACGCGGGCGCGCGCGGGCGCGTTTTGCCCTGGTCCTGGGCCGTTTGGGCCAGAACTGGCCTAGCTCTGTTTAATCCTTTTCTTTTTCTTTTTCAGCAAAGCTTTAGAAATATGTAGAAAAATGTAGAAAAATGTTAAAATTGTGAAACTAATTTTCCTAGGCTTGTTATTTTCCCTAGAATTTAATAAAAATAGTTTTGTGATTTTTAGTGGAAATAAGAACTTTTAGGGTATTTAAAGTAGTTAAAAGTATTAGTTATGGATTTTTAGAAAATAATTGGTAAGTCCAATAATTCCCAAACTTTTTGTGGGAATTTAAAACAATATTTAGGAACCTTGGGTAGAGTTTGAATTGTTTTGGACCTTGTTTGATCACCAAACCCCAAAACACCCCCTGCCCAATGAACTCCTTTACCGACTCCGGAAACCCTAGGTTCTCGGAGTACCGTGAAGGAAAGTTGTATTCAAGACTTAAATAATAAGTTCATATCATCCTTGCATCCTCATGAGCATCCCATGGCATCCATTCTTATGCATATATATGGTTATGTTAGAACACGAAGAAGAAGAAGAAGTCACTGAAGAAGGGATACCACCATCCTCAGATCCTGAAGCAGGCAACTGCTTTTATTTCGATATTTGTGGATCCGAGCAGGACTCACCTGATAACAAAGGCAAGCCCCGGTGCATTTGCCACCCTCCTTGTCGTTTTTAAAATCTTTCTCACTTGCTTGATGCATTAGGTGATAGGAGTTGATTGATAAAACAATTCCTGCATTACCTTCCTTGAATTTGATTACCTTCCTTGATCACCTGTTTTACAAAAGATTTTGATGCTTAGCATTGCTTTAGAAAAACAAAATGTTTTGTTTTTATAAAAGTTGATGTGGCAAAGGTGGGTGGGTTGTTTTCAAAAATAAAACTTGATGGTGAATCCATCACGGCCGTGATGGATTCAACATCGGAAAAGATGTACCTCTGTCAGGTACCAAGTTTTTGGGTTAAAAAGATTAAGCTGAGACTGGGCGGGTGACTTGCACGAGAAGAGAGTCTCGGTGTAGTGTCTCCGTCTGAGTCGATTAAGGACCGTCTCGATGTAGGCTTGATGATCGAGGACCCTTTAACTGGTCACATGCCTCGTCATGGGTAAGCCTTGCCTCGGGCAGACTAAGGCTGGAATAAGATAACACGAAATGGGTGTGGAGTGGTGGCGAGAGTAGCGTGTACCCTCCGTAGCAAGAGGCTGGACGGTGGTGTATCTGTGCTCTCGGTTTGCGTGAACCTGATCCAGTCTTAAGAACCCCGGTAGCGGGTTGACATATGCAAGGGTTAAGTGCTACATATGTCGTGTGATTGGAGATCCTCAGCTGAGTATAATCGATTCGGATCACCGTACCTTCGCGGTTATGAAGACTTGGTCACTGACCTACACGTAGCATTCCACTAAAGATGATGGGTTTTTGTTAAGAAATTGGCTAGTGCAGGACCAGTGATTGAACTAGGGTAGAAAGGACTCTAGTTGTAGGTAAGTGTACTTAACTTGACAAATAAAATTGAATTTTTAAGGATCCACTTTAGTAAGCATTTCTACAAAACAGAGTCTTTGATTATTGAAAAGCCTTACCTTGACTCCCTGAAGCCAGCATACCCTTGAGAGTCTTTTCTTTAGTCGGGTAAGTCTTGCTGAGTAATTCCATACTCAGGGTTTATCCCTTCGTTGTTTTTAGGTGAGGGAGTAGCAGATTTCTGCTGCTTCTGTGCCAAGGTGGTTCCCAAAGAAGAAACCCAAGACTGAAGTGCGGGAGGACTTGGTCCTCCACATAGAACTTTTACTTAAATCTTCTCGGGAGGAGTTTTTGCCTCCCTTGGTTTGTATAATATTACTACTCAGCACTCGCTTTTAGTTCTGGTCTGTAATAAAACAACTTGAGCTTGCTTTTAAATAAAGGTGAATTATGTAACCGCTTCCACAATTCTTTATCTCCGATGTTCTGTAATGTCTGCAAGACGGGTGAATCGTTCCTGGTAAGGTAAGGAAAGATACCGAACTTGTCAAGTAATTCAGGGGCACCTATAGGGTTGTCTGAAGTCCGTGGGACAAGGACAACTGTAGGTGGGCCTGATCACTTGGGAGGTTCCGTCACAGCTGGTATCGGAGCGTAGCCCTTCTTTGCAGATATTATGAGGCATCTTCAAAAGGATTTTCGAAAATCTTACGTAAAACTCTTTTCTCTTCTTACCTAAGTACTCTGAAGAGTTTATCTTAAAGACCGGATAGGAAGAGTGCAATGTATAGAAGGTTGAATCGACTAAGGTTGATTCTGTACTTACACATGCATCATGCTAAGAAGTATATTAATAAATTTTCCCCCTTAGAAAGATGCCGCCACGCACAAGGCTAACGGCACGTAAGTCAACGGGACCAATTGGAGTACCTCGGCATCAATTAGCCCCTCGACACGAAAGTAGCAGCAGCGGAAGTAATGACCCCATAGGAGACCTTGAAGCCCAAGTGAGTCGACTTCAAGCAACGCTGCAACACAGGACCAATGCTTGGATCGCAGACGGAGATAGAATCAATGAACTAAGAAGGGACATCCGTCACCTGCAGGATCAGCTTGCTGATCGAGACTTAGCACTTGACTGGGCAGTACAGTCTCATATGCTGGCATGTGCTAAGGAAGCGAGGGCTCAGGCCCGGATTAAAGAACTTAGCTCAGCTGTCGACAACCTGCAGGTCTACTGCAATACGTTGCATGAGGAAGTCCATATACTATACTCACAATTACACCCTAGTGAGCCTGCACACTCTGCTGAGGCGGAAGCCGGACCCTCTCACGTCGCGGGACGCGCGCTGGGTGGGGAGTTAGACCTTTTTGAACCCCCTCCTTCTTTGAGGTTGGTTGACGCTTGGACTCCCACACCTGACGATGAGGCCGCCAAAAGTAACGGAAAGCAGGACTAATGGTGTAATAGAAGTAGAATAGTGTATGGTAGAATGCACGGTTGTATAATAGGTTGAACTTTTGTATAATGGGTAATGTATCCTGTTATGTAATATCGAGTCTGTATCATTACTTTTTTATAGTAATGTAAAATGGAAGGTCTCTTTGGCATATTATGTTTATTCAAATGTTTTTGCCTCAGATGCCGACCAGGACTCGCGGACAGGACGCAGCCGGAACTTCTAGGGGTCGGGATGTCACCCCAAATCCACCCCCGGTTCCACCCACGCTAGCCGAGGCGATTGCCGCCTTGGTGAATGCCACCGCAGACAATACCCGCTTCCTTAGGGAAATGGCGGGTCAGCAGCAGTTCCAGCAGCAGACAGGAAGAGGTTTTCAGCAAGGTCCCCGTGAAACCACCTATCTGCACTTCTCCGAGACTCGTCCACCTCTATTCACCAAAGCAGAAGACCCGCTAGAAGCCGACGAGTGGATACGAGTTATTGAACAAAAGTTTGGCCTTCTTCGTTGTTCTGAAACGCAGAAGCCATTGTTCGCGGCACAGCAACTACGTGGCCCTGCCAGTACTTGGTGGGGAAATTTTGTGGCTATCCAACCTGACAACCATCAAATCACCTGGGAAGAATTTAAAGCAGCCTTCCGTGAGCACTACATACCGGAAGGAGTGCTGCATATGAAACAAGAGGAATTCATGAAGCTGAAACAAGGAGGAGACACCATCAATCAGTATCTTAACAAGTTTAATCACCTGTCGCAGTATGCCATCGATCAGGTGAATACTGATTTGAAGAAAAAGAACTATTTTATGAGAGGTCTAAATGACCGGTTGCAGCGAAAGATGGCCACATGTATTGATCTCACATATGGGAAGGCTGTAAGTACAGCCTTATCTGTGGAAGCAAAATATGCCAGTTCTGGGAAGAATAAGGGATTCGGTGGTGAGAGGCCTAATCAGGGCCAGGCGAAGAGGCAACGGTTCGTCATCCGGCCTTCTAGCCAAAACCGTACTTTTTCCCGTCCACCAGCATTCCCTTTCAAACAGCCCATTATTATCCGCCCCAACAATACCTCCACTTCCCCAAATCAGCCGGGTGCCCCAGGCACTCGATTCCCCGCCTTGCCCAGCTCTTCAACTGGGTGTTTCAACTGCGGCAAGTCAGGACATTTTATCAAAGACTGCCCGTACCCCAAGCAAAATCAATCCAATGCTCAGCAAGGAACTGGGAAGTCTACTCAGCCCAAGGGAAATGTTGTGGGGAAAAATACCAAGAAAACGGGGCGTGTATACTACACTCAGGTGGCCACTACACCGGAGGGAGAGCCGGTGATGATGGGTACGTTTCCCGTGGCCAGTCACCCTGCAATTATTCTTTTTGATTCTGGTGCTTCGCATACCTTCATTAGCAAGAAATTTGTGGAGCAACATCACATTGCATGTCATGAATCAAAAGAGGGATTTAAAATTCATTCACCTGGGGGACACATTTTTACTAGAGAAGTGGCCTATGAAGTGCCAGTAACAATGGCCGGACGGAACTTTCCTGCTAACATGATTGTTCTGAAAGGCCAGGATATAGATGTAATTTTGGGTATGAATTGGTTAACCCAACACAAGGCAATCCTCAACACTGAACTCAGAACTGTCAGGTTGAGCTATAATCAAGAAGAAATTCTTTTGTCTCTCCCCAAAACCAATCCAGCCAAAGCTTCTGGTAGAATATTTGAAGCCATTGTACCGGAGATCAAGAACATTCCGGTAGTATGTGAGTTTCCAGATGTATTTCTGGAAGATTTGCCTGGACTGCCCCCTCAAAGAGATGTAGAATTCGTAATTGAGCTAAAACCCGGTACGGCTCCCATCTCCCGAAGGTCGTACCGTATGCCCCCTAATGAGTTGGCAGAATTGAAGATTCAATTACAAGATCTACTGAATAAGGGATTTATCCGGCCAAGCTCGTCCCCATGGGGTTGCCCCGCCATCTTTGTGAAGAAGAAGGATCAAACCTTGCGGATGTGCGTGGATTATCGACCCCTGAATGAGGTCACCATCAAGAATAAGTACCCTCTTCCAAGGATCGACATCTTATTTGATCAACTGACTGGGGCGAGGGTATTTTCCAAAATTGATCTCAGGTCGGGCTATCATCAAATCTGTATTCGGCCCGAGGATATACCAAAGATCGCGTTTACTACGCGGTATGGATTGTTTGAATATTTGGTAATGTCTTTCGGGCTCACAAATGCTCCTGCCCACTTCACCTATTTGATGAACTCGGTGTTCATGCCCGAGTTGGACAAGTTCGTGGTGGTCTTCATCGACGATATTTTGATATACTCTAAAAATGAAGAGGAGCATGCTCAGCATCTACGGATTGTATTGACGCGCCTGAGGGAACATCAGCTGTATGCCAAGTTCAGCAAGTGCGCGTTCTGGCTGGAGGAAATTCAATTTTTGGGGCACGTGTTATCAGCTAAAGGAATTGCGGTAGATCCTAGCAAGGTCAAAGATATTCTGGAATGGAAACCCCCAACCACTGTTCACCAAGTCCAAAGTTTTCTTGGACTAGCTGGATATTATCGCAGATTCATACCCGATTTTTCTAAGCTTGTGAAGCCAATCACAAGTTTATTGAAGAATGATATTAAGTTCAATTGGTCTTCTAAGTGTAATGAAGCCTTTGAGCAATTGAAGACATTATTAACCACTGCTCCGGTATTGGCTCAACCGGACATCACTAAGCCTTTTGATGTATATTGTGATGCATCTGGCAGTGGGCTCGGCTGTGTACTGATGCAAGAAGGCCGAGTAATTGCGTATGCTTCAAGGCAGCTGTGCCGACATGAGGAGCATTATCCAACTCATGATCTGGAGCTAGCTGCTGTGGTTCATGCCCTGAAAATATGGCGTCACTATCTGCTGGGAAATATCTGTCACATATATACAGATCATAAAAGTTTGAAGTACATCTTCACCCAGTCAGAGTTAAATATGAGGCAAAGACGATGGCTTGAGCTCATTAAAGACTATGATCTGGAGATCCATTATCACCCAGGCAAGGCCAATGTGGTGGCAGATGCACTGAGTCGTAAGACTTCCTGCCACTGTCTTATGGCGAAGGCCTCCGAGAACACTTTATGTCAAGAAATGGAGAAGCTAAACCTGAGGATAATCCAGCATGGGACTCTAAATCAGCTAAGGCTTGAGTCAATCATTCTGCAGAAGGTAATTGATGCTCAAAAGGATAATCTAGGTATGAAGCACATACGAGAGAAGATAAGGGCTGGAACAGCCAAATGTTTCAAGGAAGACGATCAAGGTGTGTTATGGTTTAACAACCGTATAGTAGTGCCAAAGAATGAAGAACTCCGCCAGCAAATCTTAGATGAAGCGCATCTTAGTCGCTATTCTATTCATCCGGGAAGCACTAAGATGTATCATGATCTAAAACAGCACTACTGGTGGACGAAGATGAAAATTGAAATTGCACGCTATGTGGCTAAGTGTGACACTTGCAGACGTGTCAAAGCCATACACATGAAAACTGCCGGTCCATTGCAGTCATTACCAATACCAACATGGAAATGGGAAGACATAAGCATGGACTTCATTGTGGGATTTCCCAGGACCGCAAAAGGGTATGACTCTATCTGGGTGATTGTTGATCGACTTACAAAGGTTGCTCATTTTCTGCCGGTCAAGACATATTACCCGGTACTTACCTATGCGGAATTATATATTGCTCGTATTCTCAGTTTGCATGGTGTTCCAAAGACTATAGTGTCGGACCGTGGGCCACAATTTGTATCTAAATTTTGGGAAGAACTTCATAAATCCCTGGGTACTAAGTTACTCCACAGTTCGGCCTATCATCCTCAAACCAGTGGACAAACTGAGAGAGTGAACCAAATACTTGAAGATATGCTGCGGGCATGTGTCCTGGATTTCTCACAGAAATGGGATGAATGTTTACCTTTGGCGGAGTTTTCATATAATAATAGCTATCAAGACAGTATCCAGATGGCACCCTTTGAAGCTTTATATGGACGACGGTGTCGGACTCCGCTAAATTGGTCTGAACCTGGTGAGAGGTGCTTTTTTAGACCTGATCTAGTGAAAGAAACCGAGGATAAGGTTCAGAAAATTATTCATAATCTAAAGAAAGCACAAGCTCGTCAGAAAAGTTATGCAGACAAACGGCGAATGCCCTTATACTTCTTAGAAGGAGACTACGTCTACTTAAAGGTTTCACCAATGAAGGGGGTATCGCGTTTCGGGGTAAAGGGAAAACTTGCACCCAGGTATATTGGTCCATTTCCTATTCTTCAAAGATATGGGCCAGTAGCGAATCGACTTCAACTTCCCGAAACATTGTCTGCTGTACATAATGTGTTCCATGTATCGCAATTGAAGAAGTGTCTTCGGGTTCCCGATCGAACCATTGAAGTGACAGATGTTGTCCTGGAACCAGACTTAACGTACTCGGAACCTCCTATTCGAGTTCTGGATCAAAAGGACAGGGTTACCCGGAGAAAGACTCTCAAGTTCTACAAGGTACAATGGAACCAGCATTCTGAGGAAGAGGCTACATGGGAAACTCAAGACTTCTTGAATAAGAATTTCCCAGGCTTTCTAGCCTCATGTAATTTGTAAAATGTATATAGTTAGTGCAATAAAGGAATGAACCCCCACACCACCCTGCCTTGTACCAGAAATAAGGAAATAAAAATGTGACACATTTCCTTTTCCATTACTCACCCTAGGACTTTAAATCTCGGGACGAGATTCTTTTATGGGGGGAAGGATGTAACACTCCTGGTGTTACTATAATTAAAACTTGAGCATGACATCATAACATTGGCATTGTATATGTTTGATACACCTAGAATGCATTCACTAGGCAAAAATTTCAAACAAGTTGTATTGTTTTAAGTGTTTTTGCAAATAGCACCCTAGTTTAGGAACTTAACCCTAAATAGAGGTTAAAGGGGTAAAACTTCACTTAAAATGAGAAAACCTAATGACTTTAGGGTAAAAGTCATAAAATGACCCCAAGAATAAACTTGAATCACTTTTATACCCCTGGGATACCAGAAACCCTAATTGGAACCCTGGAAAACCCTGAAACCCAACCCTAGGGGCTTATGTGCAAAATTAGTCCACTTTTAGGCTAAAGTGCAAAAACCAAGCCAAATAAGTATCTTAAGTCATTTAGTTCACAAATATGTGGACTTGAAAGCTAAACCCTAAGTTTTGGACTCATTTGCAAAAAGGACCTTGATTTTGATTCCTATGCTAAGTCTGAAAACAGGGTTGTAGGCCCAACTTTGAGGCTGTGTAGCTTTCAAAATAGTGAGAATTCATGTTAGGTGACCACATCAAAGTTGAAGACCAATCATTGGAGAACAACTTTGTTTAAGGATTCAAGCCATGTTCTTATGAAAAATGTGGAGAAAATCTCAACCCAAGTTGGACTGTCAGTCTGGTTCTGTCTGAATATCAGACTAACACATTCATGCCCTGAACTTCAAGCCCAATTTCAAACCAGATTCAGTGACTTTTTGTGACAACACCATGTAGCAAAGTTGTAGCTGGTATGTAGCACTACAACTTTGAAGCAGAGACTTGGACCTGTTGTCACATGAAACTGGGAGAAAATGAAGCTCCAATGTGCTCTGTCAGTCGCTCTGAATTGGTGTTCACCATGGTACAGTGTTCAACTGAAACAGATATGGACGCCAGCAAACCCACCGCCGACGACCAATTCCGCCGTGATTCGTGCCGTTGCCGGCCCGACTTGTGCTCGGGATGGGCGGATAAGGGCACACGGTAAAAGATCTTCGCCGTCGGTGAGCTGGCGATCACTCCGGTGACCCCCGTGGCCCTCTCTCCCTCTTTGCGGCTGAGCAGAATAACTCGCCGGTGACCGCCGCTTCCCGGCTGTGCGCCGCGTGTCCAAGCTTTTCCACCGCGTTGCCATGACTCCCTATACCCGTCCCATCGTCGACGGGGAGGTTGCCACGGCAGTGGACACGAATTCACCGTACCCACGTTCCTCTCCAGCTCCGGCCGCCAACACGGCTCAGCCAAATTGAGCACCACCGCCCGCGGGCTCTATAAATTGCCCGTACCCCCAGCTCCGCCATGTATCCAAGCACCTACTGCACCCACCGGCATCCCGAAACCCCCACCAGAGCACGTGAATTTGGGATTTCCCCAAAATCGTTGAAGAACACCGCGAAGAACACCTCGCCATGGTCAGCCCGATTCAGGTCCAATCTCACCCTCGGTTTCCTTGTTTCAACATCCTTGCTTGCTCTTGATGCTCACCGACCCGTTAAATCGAATTAGACCGCCATGAATCGACGGGAACGCACTCATCGGTCCGCCTTGTCCACGGTTGCCGTGGCTAGACCAAACCTTGTGACCATTAGTGAAATTATGTTGGGGGAAATGCTCGGGGTAGTGCTAATTTTGTGTCCGCTGCTCGGAGAACCCTGCCGTTGCCCTAATCGGCCGGTGTTAGTGCTCGCCGGAGCACGGCTGTGCGCGAGCGCCGTCGTGGACTTCCAATCGTGAATAGGTTGAGGTGCAGGGGCCTTTTTGTAATCGGTCAGCGACACACAGGAACAGTGAAGAAGCTCGTTTTCAGTTAGTCAAAAACTCGGGGTCTCTTCTGCAAAGATGCCAGGACGCGGGCGCGCGCGGGCGCGTTTTGCCCTGGTCCTGGGCCGTTTGGGCCAGAACCGGCCCAGCTCTGTTTAATCCTTTTCTTTTTCTTTTTCAGCAAAGCTTTAGAAATATGTAGAAAAATGTAGAAAAATGTTAAAATTGTGAAACTAATTTTCCTAGGCTTGTTATTTTCCCTAGAATTTAATAAAAATAGTTTTGTGATTTTTAGTGGAAATAAGAACTTTTAGGGTATTTAAAGTAGTTAAAAGTATTAGTTATGGATTTTTAGAAAATAATTGGTAAGTCCAATAATTCCCAAACTTTTTGTGGGAATTTAAAACAATATTTAGGAACCTTGGGTAGAGTTTGAATTGTTTTGGACCTTGTTTGATCACCAAACCCCAAAACACCCCCCCTGCCCTATGAACTCCTTTACCGACTCTGGAAACCCTAGGTTCTCGGAGTACCGTGAAGGAAAGTTGTATTCAAGACTTAAATAATAAGTTCATATCATCCTTGCATCCTCATGAGCATCCCATGGCATCCATTCTTATGCATATATATGGTTATGTTAGAACACGAAGAAGAAGAAGAAGTCACTGAAGAAGGGATACCACCATCCTCAGATCCTGAAGCAGGCAACTGCTTTTATTTCGATATTTGTGGATCCGAGCAGGACTCACCTGATAACAAAGGCAAGCCCCGGTGCATTTGCCACCCTCCTTGTCGTTTTTAAAATCTTTCTCACTTGCTTGATGCATTAGGTGATAGGAGTTGATTGATAAAATAATTCCTACATTACCTTCCTTGAATTTGATTACCTTCCTTGATCACCTGTTTTACAAAAGATTTTGATGCTTAGCATTGCTTTAGAAAAACAAAATGTTTTGTTTTTACAAAAGTTGATGTGGCAAAGGTGGGTGGGTTGTTTTCAAAAATAAAACTTGATGGTGAATCCATCACGGCCGTGATGGATTCAACATCGGAAAAGATGTACCTCTGTCAGGTACCAAGTTTTTGGGTTAAAAAGATTAAGCTGAGACCGGGCGGGTGACTTGCACGAGAAGAGAGTCTCGGTGTAGTGTCTCCGTCTGAGTCGATTAAGGACCGTCTCGATGTAGGCTTGATGATCGAGGACCCTTTAACTGATCACATGCCTCGTCATGGGTAAGCCTTGACTCGGGCAGACTAAGGCCGGAATAAGATAACACGAAATGGGCGTGGAGCGGTGGCGAGAGTAGCGTGTACCCTCCGTAGCAAGAGGCTGGACGGTGGTGTATCTATGCTCTCGGTTTGCGTGAACCTGATCCGGTCTTAAGAACCCCGGTAGCGGATTGACATATGCAAGGGTTAAGTGCTACATATGTCGTGTGATTGGAGATCCTCAGCTGAGTATAATCGATTCGGATCGCCGTACCTTCGTGGTTATGAAGACTTGGTCACTGACCTACACGTAGCATTCCACTAAAGATGATGGGTTTTTGTTAAGAAATTGGCTAGTGCAGGACCAGTGATTGAACTAGGGTAGAAAGGACTCTAGTTGTAGGTAAGTGTACTTAACTTGACAAATAAAATTGAATTTTTAAGGATCCACTTTAGTAAGCATTTCTGCAAAACAGAGTCTTTGATTATTGAAAAGCCTTACCTTGACTCCCTGAAGCCAGCATACCCTTGAGAGTCTTTTCTTTAGTCGGGTAAGTCTTGCTGAGTAATTCCATACTCAGGGTTTATCCCTTCGTTGTTTTTAGGTGAGGGAGTAGCAGATTTCTGCTGCTTCTGTGCCAAGGTGGTTCCCAAAGAAGAAACCCAAGACTGAAGTGCGGGAGGACTTGGTCCTCCACATAGAACTTTTACTTAAATCTTCTTGGGAGGAGTTTTTGCCTCCCTTGGTTTGTATAATATTACTACTCAGCACTCACTTTTAGTTCTGGTCTGTAATAAAACAACTTGAGCTTGCTTTTAAATAAAGGTGAATTATGTAACCGCTTCCGCAATTCTTTATCTCCAATGTTCTGTAATGTCTGCAAGACGGGTGAATCGTTCCTGGTAAGGTAAGGAAAGATACCGAACTTGTCAAGTAATTCAGGGGCACCTATAGGGTTGTCTGAAGTCCGTGGGACAAGGACAACTGTAGGTGGGCCTGATCACTTGGGAGGTTCCGTCACACAGTCCACGGTCGCCGGAGCTCACAACCCCGCCGGAGCACGTGGACCGGGTAATCCGCTCAACCACTTTCCGATTCCTCGTGCACACGGTCACTACGTTACCCCGTGAAGCTCACCGTGCCCTTGGATTGAACCAGATCGCCGTGGTTTGGCCGGTACACTCGCCGCCGACGAGAACACCCGCCTGCGCGCGTGGACCGGGCGATTCCGGCCATCCCCGCCGTCGAGCCGCACCTCGCTGTGACCGCCAGAGCCTCCCCGAGCCAACCCTGCCCTTCGCCGGACCTATCTCGCCGCCGGTAAGCCGCGCCACCCTTTTCTTTCCCGCGGGTACTGTTTACATTGGGGGAAGGACCTCGGGGAAGAAGAAGGGAAGGTCAGGGGGCTTTTTGAACTATCAGCGACCCAGGGGAATAGTGGCGCAGGGGTAGATCTGTGTGGGTTGATTTAGTTTAAACCTAGGGACCTCGGTGTAAACTGTTTTTTCCAAGAAACTCTTATTAAATCTGTTTTTAAATTAAGCAGAAACTTTGAAAATCCATAACTTTTGTTTAGTTCATCCAAATTTGGTCAAACAAATTTTGTCAGACTCTAAATAATGTAACCAACTTAAGAAAAATATAAACCCCCTATGTACTATGGAAAACTTTAAGGTTCTGATTTAATTATAGTTTTGGCCAAAAGCTCAATAATAGAAAGAAAAATAGTTGTGCTATTTGGCTGGGGTTAGAAAATTTTGGAGAAGTCTATGTCCACCTACTGACCTAATTAAAAATGTTGAATCTCTCTGCCCACCCCATTAAGTTAGTTTTTACCACTTATTTTACAATATGCTTAAGGTCAAGAAAAATAGAAAATGTGATTTGAATAATGAACCAGAGGGCACCTCTATTTTTTGTTAGGATACTTATTCAATGTAGTTCACTGGAAAAATCTATCATACCCTGTTTAGTATAAAATAAGTAGGATCCCTTTTATTTTAAGAAAACAAGGAAAGCTTAGAAAAACCCTACAAAAATAACCCTAAGGTGAAAACACCTCAATCCTTGGGATAACTAATGTTTTGTTATTATGAACATAAGAAAAATACAAAATCTGTTGTTTGATATTTTTCAAATGACAAGTTAGTTATAAGCACCTTTTGGACCTAAAACTTTAGAAATTCACAACTAATTAATCACCAATTAACTTTTTGTGAATTTTGGTACAGATGTTTATTATTATTGGAAGATCCCAACAAAAATAACCCCTAGGAAGGAACTCACCTCTAATAAAGAGATGTAGTGCAAAGTGGCCCAATTGATCCCACTTTTGTCATTTTTGTCTAAAGCATAGCCTTTTTATTTTAAGCCCCAAATTCCTAGAACAGGCTATAATGACCAATGGCAACCCACTGTAATTTTTACAGAATTTTTAAAATGTTAGACCACTGTCGTAGTTCAAACCTACCCTAGAAACCATAAGTAGAAAATAAAGGAAGGGGAAAAGTGAATAACGGGAAATTGGTGTCATCCTAAAAACTCTTTATAACTTGTCCACTAACGTATATAAAGGCAATACCAATTCCCTATACTTATCCTCAATAAAAACTTAACCCTAAAGGTGATAAACATAAACCACCAAAAGCCACGTATGACCCGGAAACCCTAAGTTACTCATTAATTTAGTGTTCTTCTCTTAGCGTAATGTTTTTAAATCCTGCATAATCATGACATACATGTTCGTTGCATTTCGATAGACTGTAACCTCACTGACGGAGAGTACATCCTCGTGCCGGAGCAAGGAGCTGCTCAGGAGGTAGCCCCAGATCCAGCACCCGAGTCTGCACCAGAGGATCTGCCTGCCACAGCCTTGGAAGGCAAGCCCCGGTTTTATGCATGACCTGTTATTTATGCTATTTTACTACACTTAATGTTTGTAGGCTTGTATTGTGCACTTAAGTGTAGGAGTTGTTTGAAATCCTAGTTGCATGATCTCAGGAACCCCATTGAGATGAATACTAGTATGCTAAGACGAGTAGCTGCTTTATTAAACAGGATCTCGGTAGAAGTCGAGTGATTTTTCTAGCACTCGTGCGAGGTCAAGAATTGGTTGTATCCACTTTCTTATCATATTGATGATGGTTGTGGGCAACAATCCATGGGGATTGGTTGTTCACGGGACAAATAAACTGGATTAAGGATTAAGGTGTGGTACCGTGAGTCAAGCGTTTGAACGTACTAAACATATGCCGAGAAATATGGTAAATCGGTAAGCCTAGTACCTGAGTGAACCTGCCCACAGATTGCCCTCCTCACGCGACCTGAGACGTGGTCTCCCATTCCGGTTATGGTGGGTACAACTGCGGCCACTGCACGACGACAGTCGGGGTCAGTGGGGCATTGTACGCCAAGGCGGTGAGCCCCTTTCTGTTGCCAGGGAATCGATGGGGACGGTTGATATGTGTGGGGACGGAGTGCCTCGCCATGTCGTGTGTTTAGGTTTACCTTGCAAGGATAAAACTCGATTCGAATCATCTGCTTCTCGCAGCTAATGAGACTGCTTGATCCATGCTGCTACATTGAGTAACAAGTGGAAATATGATGAGACGATACAAGATGTTGATTGCTAAAAATGCTTGCTACTATGTATGAGTAGATAGTACACATTTAGCCTTAAGAGAGTCACACTTAAATTTGACAAAGTTAAAACTTGATTTAGAAACTCAGCTAGTGCTTTTGGCAAACCAAACCCCACAGCCAAATAGCTGCATGTCTAGAGGTAGAGGAGTAGACTCCTCACACCGGGTAAGTCTAGCTGAGTATTAGTATACTCAGCCTTGCTTGTGGCATAATTTTACAGGTTCTCTGGAGGACATGGTTGCTGGAGTGACTTGGCCGTCCGCCTTGCCACCGGGCTGGACTGTCGAGTGGGACCCCGCCTCGGCTGAGGAGGAGCATGAGGAGTGATGGGATAGGCTTCCCCATCTCTCTGTTTAATTGTCGTTAGTTTTATTCCGCTGCACTTCGAACAATGATGGTTACTTTTGCAAAAACTCCGATGATGATATAATAATTTAATACTCTCACATGCATGGTTTTATGCTTTATTGTATTTGCTCTGTGACTCACCATCGAGTGAGATTGTGGTACTTGATCCTGTCAGTGGCCGTGTCGGACTAGATCCGAGGGATTGACGGGTTATTCCCATTTAAGTGTGGTCTAGCCTCTAAGGCAGGACTTAGGCACTTAAGTTGGAATAATTCGGCAGTTCCGCCACAGAGTTCGCGATTGAATTGCAGCCTGGGACTGCTCCTATATCCAAGAGACCTTATAGGATGCCTCCAGCGGAATTGGCAGAGTTGAAAAAGCAACTACAAGAGTTGTTGGACAAGGGGTTCATTCGCCTAAGTACTTCACCCTGGGGATGTCCGGCCCTATTTGTGAAGAAAAAGGATGAGAGTTTGAGAATGTGTGTTGATTACCGCCCTCTCAATGCGGTGACCATCAAGAACAAATACCCACTGCCCCGCATCGATGTTTTGTTTGATCAGTTGGTGGGAGCCAAGGTATTTTCCAAGATAGACCTTTGCTCGGGCTACCATCAAATCAAGATTCGTGCCAGTGATATTCCGAAGACGGCTTTCTCGACCAGATATGGGCTTTATGAATTTTTGGTGATGTCTTTTGGGCTGACCAATGCCTCGGCTTATTTCATGAATCTGATGAACTCAGTATTCATGCCAGAGCTGGACAAATTTATAGTGGTTTTCATTGATGATATCCTGGTCTATTCCAAGAATGAGGATGAGCATACTAAGCATATGCACATCGTGCTTCAGCGACTGCGTGATCATCGTCTTTATGCTAAGTTGTCTAAGTGTGAATTCTGGCTGAGGGAAATTAAATTCTTGGGTCACACAATTTCTCAGGATGGGATATCAGTTGATCCTGAGAAGGTACAAGAAGTAATGGATTGGAAACCTCCTACCACAGTGAGACAGATTCGGAGTTTTCTGGGATTGGCAGGGTATTATCGACGATTCATTCTGGATTTCTCTAGGATTGCCAAGCCAATGATCGAATTGTTGAAGAAGGGAGTCAAGTATGATTGGAGCCAGAAGTGTGAGGATGCCTTTCATACACTAAGGCAACATTTGACAACAGCACCAGTGCTAGCTCAACCTGATAACACCAAGTCCTTTGAAGTTTATTGCGATGCTTCCGGTACAGGATTGGGATGTGTCTTAATGCAAGATAACAGAGTAATTGCTTATGCCTCCCGAGCACTCAGACCCCATGAGCAGAACTACCCCACCCATGATCTGGAGTTAGCAGTTGTGGTTCATGCTCTCAAGATATGGAGACATTACCTGATGGGAGCTCACTGTAACATTTACACTGACCATAAGAGCCTCAAATACATTTTCACTCAAGCAGATCTTAATATGAGGCAGAGGAGATGGTTAGAGCTAATCAAGGACTATGATTTGGAGGTGCATTACCATCCTGGCAAAGCCAATGTTGTGGCATATGCTTTGAGCAGAAAGGCCCGGTGCAATTGTATGAGCATGGATGCAAGAGTCACCACCCTATGTGATGAGTTGTGCAAGCTGAACCTAGAAGTTGTTTCTTCATGTGTTTTAAATTATATTTCAGTGGAGCCCACCTTACAAGAGCAAATAGTCATGGCACAGATTGGTGACAGGGGTGTTCAGGTCATCAAGGAAATGATCAAGCAGAAAGCAGAAAAGTACAAATGCTTCCGGCAGGACAGCAAAGGAATCCTATGGTTTGGAGATCGATTGGTTGTTCCCAAGGATCCTGAGCTCAGAAAGAAGATATTGGATGAAGCTCACCTTTCAAAATTCTCCATGCACCCGGGCAGTACAAAGATGTATCATGATCTCAGATCCTTATACTAGTGGACCAGAATGAAGAGGGAAATTGCCAAGTATCTATCCGAGTGTGACACCTGCCAGAGAATCAAAGCCAGTCATTTGAAGGTCGCAGGCCCTTTGCAACCCCTTCCCATACCATCTTGGAAATGGGAGGACATTTGCATGGACTTTATCGTGGGATTGCCCAATACCTCTCGGCACCATGATTCCATTTGGGTCATTGTGGACAGATTGACCAAGACAGCTCATTTCTTGCCGGTACACACCACCCACAGGACGGAGAAGTATGCGGAAATCTACATTGACCAGATAGTTCGTTTGCATGGAATACCACGGACTATAGTATCGGACAGAGGAGCACCGTTCGTGGCACGATTTTGGGAGCAATTACAGGAATCACTTGGGACTCATGTAATAAGAAGCTCAGCTTACCATCCTCAATCAGATGGCCAGACAGAAAGGGTAAATCAGATTTTGGAAGACATGTTGAGGGCATGTGTGCTACATTATGGAAAGGATTGGGACAAGTGTCTTTCGTTGGCGGAGTTCTCTTATAATAACAGCTACCAGTCTAGCTTGAAGATGGCACCTTTTGAGGCCTTATATGGGAGAAGGTGTAGGACACCGCTAAATTGGTCACAAGCCGGAGAGAGAGAAATATTTGGACCAGACTTGGTACTTGAAGCAGAGGAAAAGGTCAGAGTTATAAAGAAGAACCTAGAAGCTGCTCAGGCCAGGCAAAAGAGCTATCATGACAAGAGAAGGAAGCCTCTACAGTTTGAAGTGGGAGACCATGTTTATCTTAAGGTGTCACCCACTAAAGGTGTTTAGAGATTTGGAATCAAGGGTAAGTTAGCTCCTCGCTACATTGGACCCTACGAGATCAAGGAAACTTGTGGACCAGTAGCATATCAATTGAAGTTGCCACCACACATGTCAGTTATTCATGATGTGTTCCATGTATCTCAGCTGCGAAAATGTGTTTGCTTACCCACTGAAGTGCTACCTGACCCAGAAATTGAGATAGAACCAGACCTGTCCTATCAAGAGTACCCCGTCCAGGTATTGGATCAGAAAGAGAGATCAACGCGGGCAAGGTCGATCAGGATGTATAAGGTTCAGTGGAGTCACCATTCAGTAGAAGAAGCTACATGGGAGACTGAGGATTTCCTACGTTCTCGCTTCCCCGACTTTCTGCCCAAAGGAGTCGGTATGTAACCCCGAACCCCACCCCACCTGCCCTTTGAATCTAATTATAAGAAAAACTTAGATGTTTAAGGTAGTATAAGCTCTAAAAATGACTCAAAAAGGACTTCCTTCTGAAGTTGCAAAGAGGATAACATTCGAAGAACAGTTAACTAGAGAAACTTAAAGAAAAGCAGAAGCCACACACTAGCACACCTTCATGGCACCCTCGTGAGGACTCTACCTAGAATCTCGGGACGAGATTCCTTTAAGGGGGAGGGCTGTAACACCCCAAGTGTTACCATGGCTATGGCACCTCTATGCACTAATGACTGTCATCACATGTGGAAGAAACTTAAGGAGAAGAGCATAAGAATCTTGGAGACCATGTATTAACCAAGAATGTTAATGACTTAAAAGCATTACTCAAGCTTTTTGTGCACTTACCACCTTGGGCAAGAAGGGAGTAAACCCTAGACCTCTCTTGAACCCCTATCTCCTAAAACCATGGTTGAAGGGGGGAGAGATTAAGCAAATGTGCAAATCATGACCTAACCTTTGGCAAAAGTTAAGTAACATATTAATCAACAAATATAGAGAGGAAACATTGCAAAAAGACCCCTTAAGAAACCCCAAATCCATTCTTTAAGTAGAGAAAGAGCTAGAGCTCTCTAATTCTCTCTAAGTCAAAATCTACACCTAATCTAAAGATCCACCGTGTTCACCTTGAAGATGGCACCAAAACCACCTAAGTTCTATACCAAAAATGTGGCATACCACCTAAGGCACCCCCTGGAAAAAGTTGAGACCGAGCCCTTGACGTTTGACATGTCTTGGCATCACTTTTGTCGCGCAGCGGACAGGGAGACAAGCTAGATTTGGCGTCCGCATATCATCTGACCTAGGGCTTATCTTCCCTTGGAACTCACATACAAGGGATAGCCATAGGTGCCAGGAAGAGGTCTGCGCCAGATTTTTGCCAAGATTCGCACGTATGCGATCTCAGCAAGCTTTTGAACATGGGCAGAAGAACACCTCCACGTGTTCGACGCGCTCTGCGTGCGCCAGAGCACGCCCTCGCCCGACCCCGCGCGCCCCGTGCCACGCCAGGCCATGCCCGCGTACCCTCCTCGCGCCCGTGCCTATAAATCACCCTCAGGCATCGACCGTACTCCTCCGCGCATGCTCGACCTCACCGGAGCCCGAAACCACCGGCGTTTGCCCCGTGCACGGCGTGCCCGCGGCCACCCGAGCCCCTGCCACCGTAGACCGGCCAACAGAGCCCTTCCCAACCCTGTCCAACCCTTGGAATAGACTGTGCACGCCTCGGTGAAGCTCCCCGAGCAAGGAATTGGAGTTTGCTTCGCCGGAGAAGCCAGTCCACGGTCGCCAGACTTCGCCCGACCACCGGTGAAGATAGACCGGGTAATCCTCTGTTCCATTCTTCGATTCCTTGTGCACATAGCCTCTACGTCACCCCGTGAAGCTCATCGTGCCATTTGATTGCACTAGATCGCCGTGGTTTAGCTGGAACACCCACCGCCGACGAGATCCCCCGCCTGCGCAAGTGGACCGGACGATTCCGGCCACCTCTGCCGTCGAACCGTACATCGTTGTGACCGCCAGGACCTCCCGGAGCCAACCCCGCCCCTCGCCGGACCTCTCTCGCCGCCGGTAAGCCGCGCCGCCCTTTTCATTTCCGTGGGTACTGTTTAAACCTAGGGAGGGACCACGGGGGAGAAGAAGAAAAGGCTAGGGGGTTTTGCGCATTGTTAGTGACTCAGGGGAATAGTAGCGCAGGGATATAACTAAGAAGATTAGTTTGGAAAGAACCCGAGGACTTCGGTGTAAAGTGGTTTTTCTAGGAAACCTTTTATTTAACCTGATTTAAATTCAAACAGAACTTGAATAATTCATATCTTCTGTTTTATTCACCCAAATCAAGTCAAACCAATTTTGCCAGATCTTAAATAATGTAAACTACTTAAGAAAAATAAAAAACCCCTAAGTGTTACAGAAAACTTTAAGGTTCTGATTTAAATATTGATTTGGCCAAAAGCTAAATAATACGAGGAAAAATAGTTGCACTATTAGACTGAGGCTAAGAAAATTTTTGGAGAAGTACCTAATTACTTCCTAACCTGTTTAAAAATAATAAACCCCTCTGTACACCCAGTTAAGATAGAGTTTACCATTTAAACCCTTTTTAGCCTAAGGTTAAAGAAAATATTAATGAAGGTTTAAATAAGGCACCAGGGAGCACCCACATTTTTGTTAGTCTACCTACTCAGTATAGTTCACTAGAAAAATTTCTTATACTCTGGTTTAGTACAAAATAGTTGGGATACCTTTTATTTTAAGAAAACAAGGAAAACTTAGAAAAACCCTAGAAAAATAACCCCAAGGAGAAAACACCCCAAACCTTGGGATAACTAATGATTTGTTATTATGAACATAGGGAAAATATGGAATCTGTTGTTTGATATTTTTCAAATAACAAGTTAGTTATAAGCACCTTTTTGGCATAAAACCTTAGAAATTCACAACTAAATATCCAGTATGACTTGTTCTATGATTTTTAACACCAAGGCCTAATATCACCTATGTGTCTGGACAAAAATAAAATTTGGTACAGAAACCTCAATTAAATCAAAGCTATAGTATAAGGTGCCCTTATAAAACTTATCCTTGTTAATTTTGCATAAGTAGTATCTGAATCAAGAACCACCTCAAATTTATAGGACAAATTACAGTGACAACTAGTAACCCACTGTAATTTTTATAGAAATTTTTTTGGAAGAAGTTAAACCACTGTTGTAGGTCAAACCCACACTAGAATTCATAATTAGAAATGAAAAAGGGGAAATTGATGATGGAAACTTGTGTCACCCTAACCCAACTAGCAAAACCCTTTTTAATTTGCCCACTGAAATATGTAAGGGAAAAATACAAATCCACTATGCTTATTCTCCACAACACCTAAACCTAGAGTGATAAGCATAAACCACTAAAAGCCACGTATGACCAAGAAACCCTAAGTTGCTAACTAACTTAGTTCTTCTTCCTTTAGCATAATGTTGTTAAATCATGCATAATCATAACATGCATATTCTTATTCATTGCATTCGATAGACTGCAACCTCGCTGACGGAGAGTACGTCCTCGTGCCGGAGCAAGGTGTTGCTCAGGAGGTAGCCCCGGATCCAGCACCAGAGCCTACCCCAGAGGATCTGCCTGCCCCAGCCTTGGAAGGCAAGCCCCGGTTTTATGCATAATCTAATTATTATGCTATTTTACTACACTTAATGTTTGTAGGCTTGTATTGTGCACTTAAGTGTAGGAGTTGATTGAAACCCTAGTTGCATGAACTCAGGAATCCTTTTTGAGATGGATACTAGTGTGCTAGGTCGAGTAGCTGCTTTGCTAATTAGGGATCTCGGTAGAAGTCGAGTGATTTTTCTAGCACTCGCACGAGGTCAGGAATTGGTTGTATCCATTTTTATACCATAATGATGATGGTCTGTGGACAACAAACCATGGGGATTGGTTGTCCACGAGATGGAAATTAGAATAAGGATTAAGGTGTGGTACCGTGTGTCAAGCGTTTGAACGTACTAAGCACATGCCGAGAAATATGGTAAATCGGTAAGCCTAGTACCTGAGTGAACCTGCCCGCAGATTGCCCTCCTCACGTGACCTGAGACATGGTCTCCCATTCCGGTTATGGTGGGTACAAGTGCGGTCACTGCACGACGGCAGTCGGGGTCAGTGAGGCATTGTACACCAAGGCGGTGAGCCCCTTTCTGTTGCCAGGGAATCGATGGGGACGGAGTGCCTCGCCACGTCGTGTGTTTAGGTTCACCTTGCAAGGTTTAAAAACTCGATTTGAATCGTCTGCTTCTCGCAGCTAATGAGACTGCTTGATCCATGCTGCTACATTGAGTAACAAGTGGAAATGCGATAAGTTGACACAAGATGTTGATTGCTAAATATGTTTGATACTATGTATGAGTAGATAGTACACATTTAGCCTTAAGAGAGTCACACTTAAACTTGACAAAGCTAAAACTTGATTTACAAACTCAGCTAGTGCTTTTGGCAACCAAACCCCACAGCCAAACAGCTGCATGTCTAGAGGTAGAGGAGTAGACTCCTCACATTGGGTAAGTCTAGCTGAGTATTAGTATACTCAGCCTTGCTTGTGGCATAATTTTATAGGTTCTCTGGAGGACATGGTTGCTGGAGTGACTTGGCCATCCACCTTGCCACCGGGTTGGACAGTCGAGTGGGATCCTGCCTCGGCTGAGCAGGAGCATGAGGAGTGATGGGATAGGCTTCCCTATCTCTCCGTTTATTTATCGTTAGTTTATTCCCGCTGCACTTCAAACAATGATGACTACTTTTGTTAAAACTCGGATGATGATGTAATAAGTTTAATACTCTTCAATGTATGGTTTTATGCTTTATTGTATTTGCTCTATGACTCACCATCGAGTGAGATTGTGGTACTTGATCCTGTCATTGGCCTCGTCGGACTAGATCCGAGGGATTGACGGGTTATTCCCATTTAAGTGTGGTCTAGCCTCTAAGGCGGGACTCAGGCACTTAAGTTGGAATAATTCGGGCAGTTCCGCCACACCGGGAATTTATGAGTCACAAGCCATCGACCTTCGCCAGTTCGCCAGATCCACTAGATGCTGATGATTGGCTGAAATCTATTGAGAAGATGCTCAACATCGCCAAATGCTCTGACCGGGAGAAGGCTCTTTATGCTTCTGGTCGTCTGATAGGTCCTGCTGCTGACTGGTGGGATTCTTATGTTGCTACCCATGATGCTGCTGACACTATTACTTGGGTGGAATTCACAACTCAGTTCGGAAACTACCATATCCCTGCTGGATTGATGAAGATTAAGAAGAAGGAGTTTTTGTCATTGAAGTAAGGCAACATGTCTGTCAGCGAGTACCATGACAAATTCATCCAGTTGTCAAGATATGCTCCTGATGAGGTGGCAGATGATGAAAAGAAACAAGAACACTTCACAGAAGAACTCAATGGCCCCCTATAGTATGCACTGGTTGCTCACACATTTCCATCATTTTAGAGACTGCTGGATAGGGCTCTTGCTACAAGCGTGTTCAATTGGGAGATTTGAAGAGGAAGGCCATTACCCAGGGACAGGGTAGCAGCAGTGTTCGACCTCGCTACGTTCCGCCATAGGGTACACCAACTCGTCCAGGAGGAGGACCACGCCCAGCTCAGTACACTCCACAGGGGTCTCCACGGACACCTCCCACTCGTCAGGCTGCCCCCACTGGCACCCCGGTGAGGCCTACAGGATAAAAGACTAGCCCCACATGCTTCAAGTGCAGTCAGGTTGGACACTATGCTAATGCTTGTCCGGTGAGGAATTCTGGTACACCAGCTCAGAACAAGCAACAGACTCCTGGCAAGGGATATTCTATAGCCAGGGTTAATCAATTCAGCGCATATGCTACTCCTGATGGTGCTGACACCACACTTGGTATGTTTTATATTAATGCAATTCCTGCAACAATATTATTTGATTCTGGTGTTACACATTCTTTTATGTGTACTCGTTATGCCAACACAAATGAGATACCATTGCAAAATATGAGAAAGCCAATGATAGTAATTACACCTAAAGGGCCTGTTGAGGCAAATCATATGACACCTAGGTTGACATTAACAATTATGGGAAGAGAATTCTAGGCTACCGCTATAGTATTAGAGGAAAACAGTATAGATCTGATCCTTGGTATGTCATGGTTAAGAAAGGCAAAGTCCATTATATTATGTGGTAGGGGTACTATAGAACTCACCAGCCCTAAAGGAGAAAGATTTGAAGTTGAAATTGCAGTAACTACCTCTTCCAGACATGCGATGTTCTTTATAGCTGAGGAGTTTGTTGGAAACAACATCCGTGTGGTTAGAGATTTTCTAGATGTCTTTCAAGAGGAGTTACTAGGGATGCCACCAGATAGGGAAGTTGAGTTTGTCATTGATCTCTTACCTGGGACTGCTCCTATTTCTAAGCAGCCATATAGGATGTTCGTAGAAGAATTAAAAGAACTTAAGAAGTAGTTAACGGAGTTACAAGAGGCTGGGTACATTCGTCCGAGTTCCTCACCTTGGGGAGCACCGGTACTATTTGTACAGAAGAAGGATGGATCGCAAAGGATGTGTGTGGATTATAGATCCCTTAATGATGTTACTATGAAGAACAAGTATCTGTTACCCCGCATTGAGGATTTATTTGATCAGATGAGAGGCGCCAGGGTATTCTCAAAGATTGATCTCCGATCGGGTTACCATCAAATGAAGATTAGACCATCGGATATCCCCAAGACAGCTTTCTCAACCTGATATGGATTATATGAGTTCACTATTATGTTGTTTGGATTAACTAATGCACCAGCTTATTTTATGAATCTAATGAATAAGGTGTTTATGGAGTATTTGGACAGATTTGTCGTAGTATTCATCGATGATATTCTTATTTATTCCAAGAGTGAGAGTGATCATGAGGAACATCTGAGATTGGTGCTACAGAAGCTACGAGATAATCAACTCTACGCCAAGTATAGCAAATGCGAGTTTTGGATTGATGAGGTGCCATTCCTTGGGAATATCATTTCTAATGGTGCGATATTAGTGGATCCTGCTAAAGTCAAGGAGATAATGGCGTGGAGCATACCCATTACAGTTACGGAAATTCAGAGTTTCTTGGGACTTGCAGGATACTATCGGAGATTTATTGAGGGATTCTCTAAGATTGCTAAGCGTATGACCTAACTTCTGGAGAGGGGAAGAGAGTTCAAGTGGGACGAGAAGTGCAAAGATAGCTTTGATCAATTAAAGAAGAGGTTGATGTCACCATCAGTGTTGGTTATGCCAGATCTACAGAAGGGATTGACATCTATTGTGATGCCTGCGGCCAAGGCTTGGGATGTGTGTTTATGCAAGAAGGACATGTGATTGCCTACGCGTCTCGTCAGTTGCGAAAACATGAGTTGAACTACCCCACTCATGACTTAGAACTGGCAGCCGTAGTGCATGCGCTTAAGATTTGGAGACATTATATCATGGGAACCAAGTGTCAAGTATACACAGATCATAAGAGTTTGAAGTATATATTCACTCAGAAGGATCTCAACCTTAGGCAACGCCGATGGTTGGAGCTTATTAAGGATTATGATTTGGAGATTCACTATCACCCAGGCAAGGCGAATTTGGTTGCGGATGCCTTGAGTCGAAAGGAGCACGTTCATTCTGCTATTATTGCCCAGCTACCCGATGAGATTGTTGAGGATTTTAGGAGACTCAACCTAGGAATAGTTGCACATACTGAAGGAGTCACCGTCGAATTGGAACCTACCTTGGAGCAAGAAATTCGTAAGGGTCAGGTTGGTGATGCTAAAATTCAAGAGATTAAGGATCTGATTACTGAAGGTAGAGGTCTAGAATTCACGGAGGATGAGCAACGCAAAGTATGGTTCAAGGATCGGATATGTGTTCTGGAGATTGATAGTGTTGGGGGCCTGCTTTGTCGCCGAAGGTCCTCTAAGCAAGTTGGCACATAAGCAGACACAGCATGAAGGTACAGGCCGAAGCTATGATCCAGGGAGCTTCGGCATAGTGACATGCCTTGAGATGAAGGGCGGCACCGACCTAAAGAGGAAAAGATCGATCAGTCCATGATAGTTTATGTTATGTTTATAGTTATTTGTCGAGGGCATGAATGTAATTTCGACCGGGCTACGTCCCATGCCTATAAATAGATGAACAGTGACATCGTACTGTTCACGCTGACTTGTATTCACTCGCATGTCGCACTTGAATTCCCGCCTTCTATCAAGTCGAAGGTATAAATGTAATTAAATATTGTTCGTATTCATTGATAATACTATAATAAAGATATATAAATGATATCGTATGATTATTCATGATACTTCTCATGTTTCATATGCGTCTACTTTCATTATTATGCATTATGATGATGAAGGTATGCCCTTCATAACCTTCGTCTGAAGATCATTATATCCTAAGGGAAATAATGCTTCAAAGGATGAAGGACTTTAACCATTAATGTTTTGTGTTGCCTTGTTCTTGACTCCAAGCATTTGAGAACAAGTCCCCAACATTGGCGCCCACCTCCGGTGAACTCACTTCCACTATTGAGCTGATGGCTTCGTTCAACAACCAAGTCATGGTAACTTCAGCTACGAAGCTGGTGCTCCCAATCACGGGTGGTTCAAGTTCAGAGTCAGCTAACAAGAAGCAGAAGAAGGAAGCACAGAGAAGAGTGCAGCATGTTGGGGTGCAAGGACTCTTCGTCAGATCCAAGTGGTCCCATATCCCAATCACCTTCTCCCAGAAGGATCTTCAGCTAAAAGACTATCCTCACAATGATGTTATGGTCATATCTTGTGTCATCAAGGGTTTCCTGGTTCACAATGTTCTGATTGACATAGGCAGTGCAGTGGATATTATATTTGCAAAGACTTTCAGGCAGATGCAAGAACCAGAGGACAAGATTCATGATGCTACACACCCTCTTTGTGGCTTCGGAGGATGGCAGATTGTGGCACTTGGCAAAATCACAATGCCAGTTACCTTCGGCCATGTCCATAACACAAGAACTGAACAAGTCGTTTCTGACATTGTTGACATGGAATACCCATACAATGCAATCATTGGTCGAGGAACACTTAATGTCTTCGAAGCAATACTTCATCCAACATACTTATGCATGAAGATACCTTCGGAACAAGGGCCCATTGCTATCCACGAAAGTCAAGAAGCTGCTAGAAGGGCTGAAGGAAGTTGGACAGATTCAAAGGCAATACATAACATAGATGGAGCCGAAGCTTGTCAACAATACAAACACAAAAGAGAGAAGGCTGCTTCGGCAGATCAGCCGAAACCTATGCTTTTATGTGAAGATATAGCAGATCAAAGGGTACTATTGGGGTCTCAGTTATCTGATGAGCAGGAAAAAACTCTGATAAGGTTTCTGTTCAACAACAAAGATGTCTTTGCTTGGACAGCCAATGATCTTTGTGGTGTCAATAGAGATGTCATCGAACATTCACTTAATGTGGATCCATCTTTCAGACCAAGGAAGCAAAGACTTCGGAAGATGTCTGATCATAAAGCTGAAGGTGCTCGGAACGAAGTAAAGAGGCTTCTCAGTGATGGTGTTATCAGAGAAGTAACATATCCAGAATGGCTAGCTAACACTGTTATGGTGAAGAAGACTAATGGTAAATGGAGAATGTGTATTGATTTCACAGATCTCAACAATGCATGCCCAAAGGACGAGTTCCCATTGCCAAGAATATACTCCCTTATAGATGCAGCAGCTTCTTCGGAGCTCATGAGTCTATTGGACTGCTACTCAGGTTATCATCAAATTTGGATGAAGAAGGAAGATGAACCAAAGACCAGCTTCATAACTCCAAGTGGCACTTATTGCTACCTTCGGATGCCTGAGGGGCTCAAGAATGCTGGAGGAAGCTTCAGCAGAATGATAGCCAAGGTCCTTCATTCTCAAATAGGCAGGAATGTGCTGACTTATGTTGATGATATCATAGTAAAAAGCACGAAGCAAGAGAATCACATTGCTGACTTGCAAGAAACATTTGCCAATTTTAGGCAAGCTGGTTTGAAATTAAATCCAGAAAAGTGTGTTTTTGGAGTAAAGAAGGGTAAGTTTCTTGGTTGTCTGGTATCAACAAAGGGAATCGAAGCTAACCCCAATAAGATCGAAGCTATCCTTCGAATGGAGCCGCCAAATTCAAAAAAGGGGGCCCAACGGCTGACAGGAAGATTGGCATCATTAAATAGATTCATATCTAGATCAGCAGAAAGAAATCTCCCATTCTTTGAGATACTGAAGTCAGCCGAAGTTTTTCAGTGGGGTCCAGCTCAGCAAAAGGCTTTTGAAGAGTTAAAGCAATACTTGATCGATTTGACAACAGTAACTCCACCTTCGCTAGGGGCTCCATTGCTCTTATATGTGGCAGCTTCGCACTCGGCAGTTAGTGCGGCGCTTGTACAAGAGAAGCAAGATGGCCAAGTCAAAAAACAAGCACCAGTATATTTTGTCTCCGAAGTTTTAAGCTTTTCAAAGAAAAATTACACAGAACTGGAGAAGGTGTTATATGCTGTGTTGATGGCCACCAGGAAGCTTCGACATTACTTTCAAGCATACAATATAATTGTTCCTTCATCACAACCTCTAAAAGACATAATGAGGAATAGAGAAGCTACTGGAAGGATTGGAAAATGGGCTGTCGAGCTCAATGAATTTTCTATAGATTATGTGCATAGGTCCTCAATTCAGTCCCAGGCCTTGGCAGATTTCATCGCTGATTGGACGCCAGGGGCTCAGGAAGAAGTAACAAAGGACACTGAAGCCTGGACAGTTTTCTGTGATGGTTCTTGGGGAACCTTCGGCGTAGGAGCCGCTGCTGTCTTAATAGCGCCCTCTAGAGTCAGAACATGCTATGCAACAAGATTGGACTTCAGTTGTACAAACAACATTGCTGAATACGAAGCCCTTCTGTTAGGGCTTCGGAAGCTAAAGGCAATGGGAATAAGAATGGCGATTCTTAAAACTGACTCCCAAGTCATCTCTAGCCATGTGGATAAAAGCAGCAAGGCAAGGGACTCTAAGCTTGAAAAATATTTGGACACAGTCCGAAGGTTGGAGGCTTCTTTCGAAGGTTTTTCTGTAAAATATATCCCAAGAGGGTAAAATTAGCAGGCAGACCTACTGGCAAAATCAGCAGCACAGGGGCTCCCTTTACCTTCGAAAGTATTCTTTGAGACAATAAAAGCACCTTCGGTTGAACTCATGGAGAGAGCAGTCCTCACAATATCACCTATACATAGTGAAGATTGGAGGACTGAAATTATATCCTTCCTCCAAGGAAATTGTCTTTTGGATGATGAAGTTTATAATAAAAGAATGGAAGCAAGGACAAGACCATATGTCATGATAGAAGGGGAGATGTACAAGCATGGATTGTGCTCTCCACTCCTCAAGTGCTTATCCAGAACCGAAGGTATAGAGCTAATGAGGGAAATACATGCAGGTCTGTGTGGATCTCACATTGGGTCTAGACCTTTGCTGGGAAAGGTTTTTAGGCAAGGATTTTATTGGCCGAAGGCAGCTTCGGATGCAGTAGAGCTGGTTCAAAAGTGCGAGAATTGTCAAAAATGTGCAAGAGACCAGAAGCAACCTTCATCTCTTACGCAGCTGATACAGCCTACTTGGCCATTGCAAAGATGGGGCCTGGATTTGTTAGGTCCACTTCCACTGGCACAAGGTAATTTGAAGTATGTTGTGGTGGCAGTAGAATATTTTTCTATGTGGATTGAAGCAAAGCCCTTGGCTACAATAACTTCGGCCACAGTCCAAAAATTCTTTTGGCAGAATATTGTTTGTCGTTTCGGCGTGCCGAAGGCAATAACCGTAGACAATGGAACACAGATTGATGCCAAAACATTCAAGGATTTCTGTGATCAGATTGGTACGAAGATCCATTTTGCATTAGTTAGGCATCCCGAGTCAAATGGGCTGGTAGAAAGAGCAAATGGCATCATAATGACAGGAATAATGAAGCTAATCTTCAATCAGCCTAGAGGAAAGTGGCCAGACGATCTAATTAAAGTGGTGTAGAGCCACAATACAACTGCGTCAAGGTCAACAGGATTTACACCCTTCAAACTCTTGTTTGGTGACGAAGCAATAACTCCAGAAGAGGCAAAGGCAGGGTCAATAAGAACAACAGCCTCGGCAGAAGACAAAGCTGATTATCAAGTAACAAAAGATACTATAGAAGGGACCAGACTCCAGGCTATAGAGCACATCAATAAATACCAGGCCAAAACAATAAAGTGGCGTGATAGAAAAGTTCAATTGAAAAACATCAAGCCAGGGCATTTGGTGCTTCGGAGAGTGGCCAACCCAGACACAGTGGGCAAATTGCAATTAAAGTGGGAAGGTCCTTTTCTAGTAGTATCTTCGTTAAGACCCGGTTCTTACAGATTGAAGGATATGGACGGCAACGACATACCTAGATCTTGGAATGAGGATGAGCTTCGGCGATACTATGTGTAATTTGATGTAATCTTTTTTCATTTTTTCTATGACACCCTTTTCCTTTCAAGAGGGGAGAAAGGTTTTTAATGGGGCTATAGCTTGTAATTTTTCATTCTTATCTACCCTACGAAGGCCAAATCCCCCAAAGATGTAATATGTAAAATCTGAGCCTGCACCATCGAGTGCAAAAAGAAAACAGGGAGAAGCTCAAAAGACGTCCCCAAGGGGATGCAGAGCATGACGAAGCTACAAAAAGTCATTCCTGAGGGAGCGCAGCGTAAGTTTTCTGCTCAAAAGTCGTTCCAAAGGGAATGCAGAGCCAAATACCGCCGAAATATAAGGCGAAGAAGTTCAAAAATCGTTCCTAAGGGGATGCAGAACTTATACCGCCGAAATATAAGGTGAAGAAGTTCAAAAGTCTTTCCTAAGGGGATGCAGAACTTATACCACCAAAATAAAAGATGAAGAAGCTCAAAAGTCGTTCCTAAGGGGATGCAGAGCTTAAGACTCAAAAGACGTTCCTAAGGGGATGTAGAGTCTGGGTGTGGCATCGTGTGTGTGTTTGGACATTCATTTGCACGTTACATTACATCATTCATTGCATTCATACACATTCATGTAGACATTCGTAGGATCATCATCATAACATAAAACACAGACAAATACTTCAGCTTTGATAACAATGCTTCGATGAGCATGAAGACGCTAAGATACGCTTCGTTGTGTACGAAAAGAATGGAAGGTGTTTTTTGACTTCGGCTCAAAAGATACAAGTTTCGTCCACAGCAAAGCAATTTGTACACGGATGGAAAGGTAAAAATATATTACAAGGTATGAACAAATTTACAAAGTAAAGTTTGATTCCTAAATTACAATATCTTTTACAAATATACTTCAAATGTTTTAAAGACTTGTCCAGCAGCTTCAGCAATCTTCGAAATGAGCTTCGTACTATTAACCTTCGGCATCGTCATCCTATACACAACAACACAGTATAAGGTAAAAAGTAATTACAAGAGAGCAAGCAACAGGTATAAGTATCGTACCGGCTTTAGCAGGCTTCGGGCCTCGTCACTAGCCAACTCTCGACCACCCTTCGCCCAAATTTGCGTTATGAATCTGCTCCCTATGCATTGGGCTATATCGGGGATGTCAACCAAATCTGATGCAGATAGGCTGAAGTTTGGTCTATTTAAAATTTTTGTGTGTGTATAGCCAGCCTACAAAAATGTTGCGGCTGTACCACGAGAAGCTAGCAGGGCACAGAAGTCACCATGCCCGGCTATTACTTCGTCAAGTGCCTCTACTTCGCCTTCAATATGTTTGAAGGTGCTGGATACGTTTTCGGCCGAAGGGGTAAATTTTTCAGCACTGGCCCCAACCGAGTTAAAAACCTTTTTTAGTCATTGTACGCAGCGGCTGCCAAAATCCAGACACACTTTCCGAAGCTCTTCCAAGGATTGTTTCAGCTTCGTATTTTCAGCAGCTTCAGCTTCGAATTTTGTTTGCAAGTTTTTTCTTTCCTGTTTGAAGCTCTCTAATTTTTGCAGGAGTTCCTTATTTAATCTAATATTCTCGACCTGCACTTCTGCAAGGGAACCTTCCATTGCTTGGATTAGGAAATCCTTCTTTTCAAGAGAAGCTTCATATTCTTTGATTTTGCTTTCCAGACCCTCGATTATAATTTCATTCTTCTTGTCCTCAAGGTCCTGTTGCATTTACAGCGCTTTACTCAGCAGCATACTCTATATAGAATAGACCTTCATCAAATAATTTCATTAATTCAAACAAATAATAAAATTTTGTTTTATTATAAGAATCTTACCTTAAAGTTGAATAAAACAAGCTACCGACGAGATGTTGTCGTCGGTAGCTGCTAATATCGGCTTCAAGCTTCGGAAAATCGACACTCTTCGATAGAGTGCCAATTACCTTCGCCCTGATATGGTCACGAACGCATCCCAAGGCCTCTTCATTGATTCCACCAAAGAGCATGGCTCCTGGCTGGTAGCCACAGGAAATGTCGTATTCCTGTAGCTCCTTCTTTTCAGCCTCAGATAGTTCCTGTCTGATCAGGTTCCTAAGCTCAAAATCTTCTTCAGCTAAAGTAGCTTCGGCAATTTTCTTTCCTTTGTCAGGCTCTGGGGCCATGACCTGTTCCGCAGCTACAACTGTTCCTTCTGTGGCCATATACAATAACAATTTATCAATACCAGATAAGGTAGCCTCTAGGTTGGTAGCTTTGGTGGCAGCCGCAGCTTCGGCAGATGTGTTTGCTTCGGCAGTGGCCTCGGTACTTGCAAAAGGTGTTAACTTAGATACTGAGGTCGAAGGAGGTGTCTTTTTAATAGCTTTCATCATGCTACCAATCTTTCGCTTCTTCAGCCCATCTGCCTTCTTTGTAGCCGAAGGTTCTTGTTTCTTCTAAAAAAGCTTCGTCAGGTGCGGTCCCAGAGGACTTAGCAGCTTGATAGGTAAAGATTCGGTCATTACCTTTAAAATCTCTTCTACTTCGGCAGTGGGAGGTGTTGAAGGAGTTTCCTCTTCCACCTCAGTCACCTTCGGCTCTGGAGTTGCAGCCTTTCTCTTCTTCAAAGCCGCCGCTTTCGGCTCGGGACTGGATTTTCTCTTCTTCAAAGTCTTCTCATCCTCCTTTACCATTCTGGCAACCTGCCTGCTCAGAACGCTCACAACTCTCTTCCTTGTCGCCCCTTCCGCACCTTTGTCGAGTCGCTCATAATCAGGGTATTCAAAATTTAGAGTGTCCATTACCCGGTTCAACCTTCGTTTTGGACGGGTGCCGAAGGCTGTAGTCATTAATTGATCTTCTTTTTTGGTGTAGTTTCCCAAAATTTCATTGCACATTGTCTCAATCATTTCTAGCCACTCTTGGCAAGGCTCCTTGAACTGCTTCTCAAACTTAAAACGATAAGGCAATCACACAAGCTCAAGTGTTTTCTTTGTTCCCTTTAGCTTCGGCATGCCCCCATTCGCTTGACGTTGGAGATGTTCTATTGGCCAGGTATTCTTGCACTAGATCTCTAGTGTTGATTTGTTCAGCCACCACCCTGAATTCAGCCACAGACCGTTGGCATGGTGACCCTTGCGTCATGTTGCATAGGGGCCTGGTCATTCCGAAGCTTAGAGATAACGGGCACATAACGATTGTCATCAGCTTCTCTCTCTTCTTCTCATCGGCCTTGAAATAAAACCATTCACCCTTCCATCCTGTTGACCATTTGGTGCGGTAGCTAAGAACTGGGGCCTTCGTATCCTTGCGATACGCAAAATTGTAGCAGCCAAAATTTTCATGCAGTCTGTCTGCCCTGGCCTTTGTCTGGTAGTGCAACTCATGCACTCGGCAGAACGCTTCGGCATCCGGGATCGTCCCCTGGCTTCGGAGGGCCCAGATGAAGATGCTGAGCCTAACGATAGCGTTAGGGGTCAGCTGATGAAGATAAATTTCAAAAATTTTCAATACTTCTCCTATCATCTCGCTCATAGGAAACCGCAATCCTGCTCTGAAAAAACTTTTTAAAACACCACTTCATCATCTTTCGGTGCTGGCGTAGTTTCTTCTCCGACAAATCGGACAAGTTTTCTTTTAGCTTCTCCAAAATAGCCCAACTTCATCATCATGGGCACGTTGGCCTCAGACACTGTAGATTTCTCAAAATAGATGGCTAGGTTTTTCTGGGATTAAAATATCAAAATCTTCTTCATCTTCTTTAGTGTCTTCTCCTTCAGCAACAGTCTGCTCAGCTTCGGCAATAAGAGCACCTTTGTCAGTACCTCCCTCTGTCATAACTAGACCCGACTGCCTCATAACTTCGGAAATCGGAGCCGTCTCGGTGGCCTCGGTCTCCTCTCCTTCATGGGTTACCCTTGCAGTCGAGCGTACTCTAGCCATCTGATGGATCTTTTGCGGCTTTTACGAAGTTGATGTCTTTTGTAGTTTTGACGAAACTCTCTTTTTGACGAAGCAAATTCAAAATGATGTTTTGCTCGAGAATGCAGTGAAAAAGCTTCGGCTATGGTTAAATTTTTCAACAGTGCAATGGCAATGAATGCTATGGTAACTCCACACCTACATGTCTGTTTATATAGTGCTGCAGGTGGGAAGGTGAATCGCCAAGTCGCCCACACCCGCTGAACAGTTGCCCGCACCCACTGAACGGTGGACCACTCAGCGCCTCGGAAGTGAATCACTAGATCACTCGTACCTGCTGCGTGGTGGGCCACTTTGCGCTCGAAATATTTTAATCGTTTCTCGGCAACAAGCTCATGGAAGGTGTTTTTCGGTCCTTCGGCATTCCGAAGCCTTTGAGATTTTTTCACGGATCAAGCTCGTTACAAAAAACGATCTAGCACCGCGAAGGGGCTACTGTTGGGGGCCTGCTTCATCGCCAAAGGTCCTCTAAGCAAGTTGGCACATAAGCAGACACAACACGAAGGTACAGGCCGAAGCTATGATCCAGGGAGCTTCGGCATAGTGACATGCCTTCAGACGAAGGGCGGCACCGACCTAAAGAGGAAAATACCGATCAGTCCATGATAGTTTGTGTCATGTTTATAGTTATTTGTCGAGGGCATGAATGTAATTTCGACTGGGCTGCGTCCCATGCCTATAAATAGATGAACAGTGACACCGTACTGTTCACGCTGACTTGTATTCACTCGCACGTCGCACTTGAATTCCCGCCTTCTATCAAGTCGAAGGTATAAATGTAATTAAATATTGTTCATATTCATTTATAATACTACAATAAAGATATATAAATGATATCGTATGATTATTCATGATACTTCTCATGTTTCATATGCTTCTACTTTCATTATTATGCATTATGATGATGAAGGTATGCCCTTCATAACCTTCGTCTGAAGATCATTATATCCTAAGGGAAATAATGCTTCAAAGGACGAAGGACTTTAACCATTAATGTTTTGTGTTGCCTTGTTCTTGACTCCAAGCATTTGAGAACAAGTCCCCAACAGATAGCCTTTGTGAGACTATATTGAAGCAAGCCCATGATTCTGATTACTCTATCCACCCTGGTAGTACTGTAACGCCCCGAATTTTGCAGTTGAATTTTTTCTTTTCTTTACTCGCCAAAATTCGGGCGTTACCTTTTCCTTTTCTTTTTCCTCTCGCTAAACCTTGACCTTTTCCAAAGTTTTAGCGGGATTCGGTTTGGATTTCCCGTGTAAGAAAAACTCTAAAGATACTTTGTGTTGTTTGATGCACCATGCCGAACCTCGCATTTTTTTGATGGTTTGAAAGTGCAAACGCATTCATCTAAAAGATCGGATTTCGAAAAACAAGGAAATAATCTTTTCTCTCTCTTTCTCTCTCTTTCTCTCTCTTTCTCTCTCCTCTTTTTCTCTCTCTCCCGCGCCGTGGGCCGACCCCGGCCGGCCCAAGCCCCTGCGCGCCCCCCTCTTGGGCCTTGGCAAGGCCCAGCCGCCCCCCCCCACCTCCCCTTTTCCCCTAACCCTCTCCCTCTCCCTCTCATTTTCTCTCTCTCTCCCTAAGCCGCCGCCCCTACCCCTGCCCTAGCGCCGGCCGCCGCCCTCTGCCGGATCGGCCGCCCATCGCCGGTGAGGCCCCCCCCCCCTCCCTCCCTCCTCTCTCCCTCCTCTCTCCCTCTCCCCTCCCCCCCTCTTCTTCCCCCGCCCTGGCGCCCCCAGCCGCTGGCCGCTGCCGCGCCGCTGGCCGCCCCCGGCGCGCCCCCTGGCCGCCTGGCCGGCCGCTGGCCCGCCCCGGCCGCCCCCCAGCCGCGCCCGCCTGGCCGCTGGCCAGCCCCGGCCGCCCCCCAGCCACGCCCGCCTGGCCGCCCGGCCAGCCCCGGCCGCGCCCGCGCCCCAGCCCAGCCGCCCCCTGCGCAGGGCCGGTTCAGCCGCCCTGGCCGACCGGCTCAGCCGCCCCGGCCCCAGCTCGGCCGCCCTCCCCCGCGCGCCCGCCCTAGCTCGGCCGCCCAGCCCAGGGCCGGTTCAACCGCCCCTAGGGCCGGTTCAACCGCCCCCCCCCCCCCTCTGTTTTTTTTTATTTATTTTATTTTATTTTATTTACTTTCTGTGATCATAATTACTTTATTTTAGGTAGACTGATCATTGTTCATGCTATGGAAAATAGGAAGTTTACTTTAAAATTCCGTTATGCTATTGATTCACGTAGTTAATTGTTTAACCCGTGCAATGTTGATCAACTAAAAATGATTAGGTTTCCATTAGTATATATATAACAGAATTCTTTTGTTAAGAATCAATTGTAACTAATCATTAGTGCATAAACTTTAAACCCCTGCGAGACCCTTTCCCATTTCTTTCTAACCATAACAAATGCGATGTCGAATGTCATACTTGATGCATATTCACTTTATTTGTTCCCTTGTATGGTGTACTGTTCTTTTGTATTAAACATGTGGATGGATGTATGTATGTTTGCGCTCGCATAGAGAACGATCCGGTCGAAGAGCCCGAGGAATTTGCAGGAGAAGCCCCTGAGCAGCAGTCGGTTGGTGGAGGCAAGTGTCCTTTGACCTATCTTTGTCCTATTCATTCTTTAATTCACCTCCCGCATTACACATTTATACCTAAGGATTGACTAGCTTTTGTTATCCATGTCCTTGTTTACCTATTTGGGTCGGATTATTACTGCTTAGTCTGATGCTATTGCTCAACTCTAATCAATGAACATGATGTGATTATCTATGATACGCTGTTTTCCCCTTCTTATTTATGATCATACTTGTGGCATTTAAGGGGACTCGAGCGGTTTCTCGAGTGCCTCTCCGTAAGGACCTGTTCAATGGATGACCGCCCGGGAAAACAGTGCAACCATGAGGGTGGAATGGGACGCCCTTAGCCGAATAATTAGAGGAACCGGGGTGTAGTTCGCTTAGCCGTTGTGCCGTCAATGGGGCTCGGTGTATGCGGCTCGCTCTGCCAAGGTTGATTTGTCCCTTGGGGAGGAGTGCGGTACATTTAGGAAACCTAACGGGTGGCTACAGCCCCGGGGAATCTTTGTAAAGGCTTCGTAGTGAATCCCTAGCCATTCACCTTGGGAGTGAATAAGGGTCTTGCAAGCCCGGGCTAGAGAGGGAATCACGGCTTATGGGTAAAGTGCGCAACCTCTGCAGAGTGTTATGAAACTGATATATCAGCCGTGCTCGCGGTTATGAGCGGCCAAGGGAGCTCCAGAGATTAGTGATACTTGATCAGAGATACTTTGGTACAGGTGGCAATGAGATTGATGGTTCTGATTATGATTATGGTATTGGTAAGTGGTATTCTTTCCGTTTGGAAAGGATACATTGGGCTAATAACTTGGGTTAATGTTAAAACCTGGCTCTCTACTAGTAAGTAATAACCTGACCAACTAAAAGCAACTGCTTGACTTATCCCCACATAAAGCTAGTCCACTACAGCCAAACAGGATACTTGCTGAGTATGTTGATGTGTACTCACCCTTGCTCTACACACCAAACCCCCCCCCCCCCCAGGTTGTCAGCATTGCAACCACTGCTCAGGAGAAGATGAAGCTGTGGAAGGAGACTTCCAGGAGTTCCAAGACTACGACGAGTTCTAGGCGTGGGTTAGCGGCAACCCCCAGTCGGCTGCCTGTGAAGGCCGCGTTATCTACGTTTCTTTTCCGCACTTTGATTTATTGTAAGAACTATATGGACGTCTCAGATGTATGATGTAATCGATTATTATTTCCCTTTTAATACTATTTGAGCACTGTGTGATGATGTCCATGTTATGTAACTGCTGTGTACGTGAATAACTGATCCTGGCACGTACATGGTTCGCATTCGGTTTGCCTTCTAAAACCGGGTGTGACAAGTACTAAGATGTATTAGGATTTGAAGCAGAAGTACTGGTGGTATGGGCTGAAAAGAGATGTTGCTGCACATGTGGCTAAGTGTGATGTGTGTCAAAGAGTCAAAGCCGAACATCAAAGACCAGCTGGACTATCGCACCCTCTTAAGATACCCGAGTGGAAATGGGAAGAAATAGGCATGGATTTCATTGTTGGACTACCCCGCACTCCTGCAGGGTATGACTCTATTTGGGTAATTATGGACAGACTGACAAAAGTGGCTCACTTCATACCTGTGAGAACTAATTACACAGGGGCCAAGCTAGCAGAATTGTATATGACTCGAATAGTTTGCCTACATGGGGTTCCTAAGAAGATTGTGTCTGATCAGGGATCACTGTTTACTTCTCGTTTTGGAAGAAGTTGCATGAGAGCTTGGATACACAGTTGAATTTTAGTTCGGCCTACCATCCTCAAACTAATGGGTAGACCGAGAGGACTAACCAAGTGCTAGAGGATATGTTAAGAGCTTGTGCTCTTAAACATGGTGATAGTTGGGATAAGAGCTTACCATATGCGGAGTTCTCGTACAATAATAGTTACCAAGCCAGTTTGAAGATGTCACCGTTCGAGGCTTTATACGGCAGGAAGTGTAGGACTCTACTGTATTGGGATCAGACTGGAGAAAGACAGTTCTTTGGGCCTAAACTTATTCAAGAGGCAGAAGAACAAGTCCGTATAATTCGGGAGAATTTGAGGGTAGCTCAAACCAGGCAAAAGAGCTACGCTGATAATAGAAGAAGACTGCTAGAGTTCATGGAGGGTGCTCACGTGTATCTGACGGTGTCACCGATCCGGGGTATGAGGAGATTTAAAGTTAAAGGAAAGTTGCCCCCTCACTTTATTGGACCTTTCTTGATCTTAAAGCAAGTGGGAGAAGTTGCATATCAACTAGAACTACCCCATCACCTGTCAGATGTACATGATGTCTTTCACGTGTCCCAACTAAAGAAGTGCCTCAAGATACCTGATGAGCAGCTACCAATGGAGGACCTTAGTGTTCAAGATGATATGACCTATGCAGAATATCCTACCAATATTCTTGACACTTTGACTTGAGTTACAAGAAATAAGGTGATAAAGATGTGCAAAGTACAATGGAGTCACCATGGAGAAGATGAAGCTAATTTGGAAAAGAGAAGAAGAGCTTCGCATAGATTTTCCCCATCTTTTCCATAGTCCTTCCTAAATCTCGAGGATGAGATTCTTGTTAAGGGGGTAGGATTTGTAATACCCAAATTATAGAGCTTATAAAAGAGTTGATTTTCTTATGTGATTTGCCATCCACCTTTGAAACATGTGACTAATCATGTCTAAGAATGAGTAAATCTTTACTAAAACACAAATAAACCATTGCATCATATTGGATTTTTGTTTGTGCATTCAATACCAAAATAACATGGATAAAAATATTATAATGAGTAGAAGATTTATATTAAACCCTATATTTGAATTTGGGAGTTAAATGGAAAAGGAGAAAGAAATATTATAAAATACAAAATAAATTCATAAATAAGTAAATACCACACTAGTATTTTCATGATGAAAAATTAATCTGAGTGCAAATTCACCACAAATTTGAAATTCAAATGGGGATTCAAAAATAAGAAAGAAAAGGGAATAAAAGAAAAGAAAAAGGAAAAGAAATAAGAAGTATGCGCTAGTATAGAATTCGGCCTGCTCGGCCCATTGGCTTCTCCCTTAGGTGGCCCATTTAACCCACTCCCGCGCTGCCAACCTCCTCGTCGCGCTGACACGAGGGCGCCATTACTCAGTCACGCCACCCACTAATTCGTAGGTCCCACGCACCAAACCCACGACCGCGCATAGATGAGTCCGCTTCTGGCGCTGCGCACTGGGGCTGGCTTGTCAGTCTCTCGTGCACGCTCGCCTCACCTTCTCACGGACGCGTGGCCGGCTTTGTCAGCCTCGTCCCCAACCTGGCCGAACGGCATCCCGCAGCTGGCGCACGTGAAGATCGGGATCCAGTGACCTGGTATTCCCTGGATAAATAGTGGTGTCGCTCCTCCTTCCTTGTGCGCATCCGTACGCCGCATTCATAGACCTCGCCTCCTTCCCAAACCCTAAGCTGTGTCGCGTCGTTTGCCAGCACCCGACGAAGGTTGGTCTGTTGGTCATCGCGTCTCGCCGCCGTTCTGGACCCGTGAATGCGTGCGGGCTGTCTGCTACCCGACACTGAAGGTCGCGGGAGATTCGCTTCCGCCTAGAACGGCCCGGCTCCACGGGAATTGCTCATCAAAATCCAAATAGATCTAAAATTCTTACACGCTAGCCCCTGTGCTTCTGGTTAATTGGTGCGCGGTCCAGACAGATCTAAAATCTATAGAATTTATTTAGAAAATGAGTTTTTAATAGTAAAACAATTCCTAGAGTTTGTATAATTCATAAAAAATGCATATGAAATCCAAATTCGTCCATTTCAATTTCTAAAATTTTGTAATATTAAGGTTTATCACCTAGGGTCTCTGTTTTGACATGAAAACAGTAGCAAAATTAATGTCTCACTTAATCATATATCAAGCACATAAAACCTTGGAAAATTCATAACATAAAATCTATAACTCCAAAATTAATGATTCCTGTTCCTAGGATCTTATTTTATTGTGTAGATTTTTATTGTGTATTTTATTCACATGTTTGGTGTGATGTTAATTTCCCCTTTATACTATGTATGTCTGTATTGATGCGAGTACACGAGCAAGTCACTGAGGATCCAGGGGTTCAACTGGTAGAGACTGCTGAGCAGGAGCTCGTGGAAGGCAAGTTGTGCCCTTGATCACTTCCTTTTTAACCAGTCATGTTCTTATTAATCATAATGATCTGCATAGGTTAATTTTGATGGGACCCAATAGGTTACCCTAGATTTGGCTATCTTTATACCTTGTTTCACCACTGGTTTTACCACTAAATTTTTGGGTAGTACATGTTATTGCTTTATGTGGTTTTGGGTATGAAGATATACATTACTATTGTTCACACTTTTGTTATCAGTTTATGATTTACTGTTCATGATAAGATCATTATGTTAATAGGAACATGGACAGCCACCCGGGAAAACAGTGCTACCACAAGGGTTTAATGGGACGCCCTTGGCTGATTAACTAGGAAAGCTAGTGGATGACTACCTTACCCGAAAGCGGCAAGGGCAGTAGGGGAGTGGTCAGTGTAGGGAGGTCCTTGGGTTGATTTTGCTGCGATGGCGGTCAGGCGAGGGATTCCTGCACTGGAGCTTCCTAGAAACTGTAGCGGGTTTTCTGAAGCTAGTGGAACTTTGTAAAGGCCTCGTAGTGCTACCCTGCCTCGCTTCCTTGGTAGAGATGTATGGGGTCCGATCAACCCCATGGCAAATGGGTAACACGACTTGTGGGTAAAGATGTGCAACCTCTGCAGAGTGTAAAACTAGTATACTAGCCATGCTCACGGTCATGAGCGGCTCGGACACTCACATGATTAACTTATGGAATTAAATTCAATTTGTCATTTCATTGCATCTGGGATTATTTTATTATTACTTTTATTTATTATTACTGAGGTTTGGTATTTACTTGCACTTAGTAATTGCTAATAAAATGTTGACCAACTTATAAAAGCAATGCCCAACTACAACCTTTATTTTATTGATCTACCTTACACATCACATGAACTCCCACCTTTGGTGAGTTCATGCACATTATTCGCCACAACTTGTTGAGTGATGAACATGTGTGAGCTCACTCTTGTTGTCTCACCCCCCCCCCCACAGGAGAAGAACAGGTAGTCGAAGAGGAGCCGCCTAACTTTGAGGGTTTCGACTTGATCTAGGTGGCATCTCCCAGTCAGCTTTGTGGCGCCAGGGAATAATATATAGTTCCCTTTATTTTATCATTTATTTGTGTAAGACTTCTGCTATGTAATAAGTACATTTATGATATTTATGACATTGATCTCTATGCACTCTGTTATTATATGTGTTCTCTTCTCTAGCGCATATATGAGATGCACCCGGCTTTGTTCTTTAAATCCGGGTGTGACATAGCTTTAGCTGGTCTTCGGCCGAGATGCCTATGACTTCTCCATCTTCTATGGTGTCTTCGCCCTCTAGGGGACCGAAGCCTGGTGGTGGTGCTTGTGGTGCGCCCTTGGAACTGCAAGTGCGCACAGTGCCGTCGGCGGTGAGGTTATCCTAGCTCTGTCTCTTGTTGTTGACAGCCTCATCTTCGAAGGCCTCCTGGGGGTGGTGTCCGCGAGGGCTTTGCCTTTCTTTTCCGCCAGGTGTGCTGCCTTTGCCGCGTCGTCGATGGACACGGCAGCCTTCGAGGTTGCTCTCTTGGGGGTCATCGCGGGTTGTTTTTTCGTCGCACGAACGGTGGGCGCCAAATGTTGGAACCGCCCTTCAAGACAGGTAGATTCAACGGAAAATGGGGAAAGAGTTTGTAATGCTAACACGGGGTGTCAAAAGCCACAATAATCTCTCTGCCACTTTGGCACAGTACGGGGGTATTTATAGGTACTCGAGGGGTTGCCTGTCCATGTCAAAGACATTTAGACCCTCGATTACCTAGTTTACCCTCGGAATATTCCCATGAGGGGAGGTTATAGCTGGTCATTATGATATACTTTATTACAGACACGGCCCAACCCACACATGCTCACGCGGGGCCCTGCTTCATGGGCCGAATCATACATGGGCCTCTCCTTGCACTGAGGAAGTGGGAGGTCCTGTGGTCTTCGGCGTGGCCTTTGTCTTGTCTCGCCAGAGCAAAGGGGGCCGAACAGGCCTCCATCTGGTCAGCGCCCTTGGTCTGTCCGACAGGTCCTGCGGATGTGGTCTTCGTCCGCGCAGCGCGAAGTGGAAGTCGTCGAGCGAAGGGTGGCATGTTTGCCTTCGCCCCAACAATATGAATTAAACAAGATTCTGGAATTATTTTAACACTAAAAATCCCTTTTCTTATTAATTATACTCACTCTCTTTAATCCTTTTACCACGGGCAATAATTCCCGACACTATAGGGGCCAAATCATAATTTCCAGGGCCCAAATGCGATGATTTATCTATGGCTTAGGACTATGGGTTGATAAACTATTAATACAAGGTCCCTTTTGCAAACTAGGCACGATGAAGGGGTACACAGCATGCAGGGTCGTCCGATCAGAAATCAGTGGATCAGATTAGATCCAAGACCTAACTGAACCGGTACTAAACTGAGGCCGCCGGATCTAGGATCCACGGCCCAAAACTCATGATGACCAGATCTGATCCCGGCCGCAGAATCTGCGATGGACGGACATGATTTAAAATGAACGTGATGCATTCTTACTCGCACATCACCAGATCAAGGGTCCAGATCGAGTCCAGCCGAATGGGTATGCAGATCTAAACAGCGCCGTTAGATCCGGATCCGACGACCGGTTCCATCACCCAACCCAGCGGCGACCAAGCTGTGGCACGCTTGTGCCCCGCGATGGTGCCATGGCTGGAGACACCCGGCCCGATGTTCCTGTACCTCACACCCCTACCCAGTGATCCTACGCAATGCCGGGATCGAAGCAAACCTAATGAGGACGAACACGACGAAAGATTCTGGCGGCACAGGACGTGAATCCACCCAAGCGAGGTAACGACTGTATTCTGTGCGACATGATGAGGCTCACTCGTCCGATTCCGAAGACCTAAATCTCTTCTCTCCACAAGCTCGTCGTTGGCACCAGGCACCAGCAACGGAAGAACCCGGGGGCACGAGAGATGGAGGAGGCCTTCAGCGCGACCACAGATGGACGGTGAGAGGGGGTCACGGCTGGACGCTTTATAGCTTGGGGGTCCGCGTCATACGCGCCACGGAACCGGCCTCAATGGTCGAGCGGAGATCCAGGAGGCGAAGGACCCACGGATTCCGTTCAGGGGAGAGGAAGAATCTGACAAAGAGGGCCCGTGTGGAAGTGGCAGGAGGTGGACTAACTAGTGGCCCCAATGCGCGAGTGACTCGGTGCGGTGGAAGGGGAGGCCTGTTGAGCGGGCCCACGCGTTGGTGAAACAAGGCGCAAGTGGAGCACGGGCCGGCTAGGTGGGTGGTTAGTGGGCCGAGGACAGGGAAGTCGGCCCAATATGAATGGTTTTCTTTTTCTTTTTCCTATTTCTTTTGTTTTCTTTTCAAACCAAAGTTCAAATTTCGAATGATTTCAAACTTCACACATGTTTAAATGCACAAACAAAAATCCTTCAGCATGATTGAAGAATCTAAGTTTTTAGTCATTTATTTAGGCATTTGTTCCAAATATGCGATGCATACCCACAAACATAGGTATTTTTTAAAAGATAATTTCTAATGTATAAAAATACTTTGTAGACAGTATTACAAATATGTATATATTTGAATAAGGATCAATTAAAATCGTATATGCATGCTTGTATTAGATCTTTATCAGAAACCCCTTTTTCTTTTATTTTCTATTTTAAATTTCCTTGATTCAAATCAATTTTAAATTTCTAGATTTGAATAAATTTCAAACTCACGCATAATGTACCATCAAATAAAATTCAGCATGTAATGCAAAGTCATCTATCTATACATGTTAGTTATTTTATTTATTTAGGCACAACTTGTCGATGTACAATTCATGAAAGGATAGTTTTACTCAAACTTAATAAATCTTTCTATCACCTCATTCTGAGTTTGAAATATTAACTTTAAAAGGTCAATTCTATATTCGAGATATCAAAATTTAATACTACTCTCATCTATCTTTATGTACTTCTTAATTCAGATTCTAGTTTCTAGATCTACTCTTAGCTTTGAATAACCTAAAGTAGAATTTAGTATTACTAATTTTAAGAAAATGATCCCAAACCAATAAAATCCTTATTAAAAGACATTTTAATTTTAATACTTTGAAGAACCTTTCCCAATAATTCAAGGCATGATTTTAGGGTGCTACAGAAAGATAACAATGCCAATCACCTTTGGCTATGTGCACAACACCAGAACGGAGCAAGTTGTATTTGACATTGTAGACATGGATTACCCTTACAATGTGAGGGACATTGAATGCCTTTGAAGCAATACTTCATCTAGCATATTTGTGTATGAAGATACCATGAGACCAGGGTCTTATTGGTGTGCATGAAAGCCAAGAGGCTGCTAGAAGGGCCAAAGGGAATTGGACGGATTCTAGGGCCATTCACAATATAGACGAAGCCAAAGCTCACCAGCACAATAGATACATAAGAGATAAAGCTGCCTCGGCGGATCAACCAAAGTCTATGCTTTTGTGTGAAGACATAGTTGAACATAAAGTGTTGTTTAAATACCAGTTATCTAAGGAACAAGAAAAGGCTTTGTTAAAGTTTTTGTTCAATAACAAGGATGTCTTTGCTTGGTCAGCCAATGATCTTTGTGGTGTTAACAGAGATGTCATCGAGCAATCTCTCAATGTAGACCCAACCATCAGACCGAGGAAGCAGAAGCTTTAGAAGATGTCAGATGATAAAGTCAAAGGTGCAAGAAACGAAGTTAAAAGACTCCTCAGTGCTGGGGTGATCCGAGAGGTGACATACCCAGAACGGCTAGCCAACACTGTGATGTTGAAGAAGGACAATGGAAAGTGGAGAATGTGCATCGACTTCACAGATCTCAATAAGGCATGTCCAAAGGATGAATTTCCTTTGCCAAGAAAAGACTCCCTCATAGATGCGGTAACCACTTTGGAGCTTATGAGCCTGCTGGACTGTTACTCAGGCTATCATCATATTTGGATGAAGAAAGAAGATGAGGCCAAAACAAGCTTCATAACCCCTAGTGGAACTTATTCCTATCTTCGGATGCCTGAGAGGCTCAAGAATGCTGGAGGAATTTTCAGCGGGATGACTTCCAAAGTTCTCTACACTCAAATTGGCAGGAATGTTTTGACATATGTTGATGATATCATAGTCAAAAGTACGAAGCAAGAAAATCACATTGTTGATTTGCAAGAAACATTTACCAATTTCAGAAAGGCTGGCCTCAAGTAAAACCTAGAAAAATGCGTCTTCGGGGTAAAGAAAGGAAAATTCCTTGGATGTCTAGTATCAACAAAGGGGATTGAAGCTAACCCAAACAAAATATAAGCTATTGATAGTAGACGCGGCCAGATCTTCCGTGAGATACGATAACTTGATTGAGTGGAGATCTCGACGTTGATGATCCAAGGCTCCGAGCGAACGGTTCCTCGCAATCACTACACCACGGCTCCGTTGGTTATCACCCATGACACACGAGTGACCTCGCCACGAAGGCTTATCCCTGCAAGCGCAATCAAGAACACAAGAAAGAACAGGAAAGAAACGCAACCAAAAATTGTATTGATTACGGGATGGGGTCTCACAAGCCAATGACGGCGACACTGTTCGATGATAGAATTGACCCAAAACCTAATGTGGCGGTGGCTGCTGAATAAATAGAGTATTAGGGCGTGCGTGACCCCTGGACTCGCCCCTAATGGGCTTCGACGCGATACACGGCCTAACGGCCCAACAGACGGTGTCGCAGCACCAAAACAGAATCTGAACGCTGAATTGTTTCGACGATTCCCATTGACTCCGAATGAATTTTAAGGTGGAACCAGTTGGGTTGGTTAGATAATCTCCTTATCTTTCCAACCATATCAAGTTCGTTGCAATCAGAGTCCGGATGCATCATGGGCGTCCATTTTAGTGCAGACTAGTCCTGGAACCCATGATGGATTCGCAGCCGAGTCGGACTTGATCTCCTTCCTGTTGTGGCCGCCCTTGCTGCTCCTCCTCAACTCCTTGGCCTTTCCCAAGTCCTTGTTGGTCCTCTCCAAGGTACCTAATCATCAAAACATCCATGGCCCCAAGCGTAAGCTCTGAAACACAATTGACTAGGGTAGAACGTACCTGGAGATTTAGATGTCGTGCACGAGATCGTGTTATCGGTCCATTCATTATATGTATAGAAGTGATGTCCTCATCATCTATACTTCGTATGGAATCACCAAAGTCAAGAAAAGGAGCTCAGAGATTGATAGTGTAATATCCCAAAAAAATGTTGCCAAAGGTTGATCTTCGGTGCGTGGATGTGGGAAAAGGGTTGTCGGCCGTTGGATGCTAAGTCAAAGTCATCTGAGGCGTCGTTTCTTTTCTCCCGCAAAGAAACCCTAGTGCCCCCCCTTTTCCCCTTTCTTGGCCACCACCCCCCTTTCCCCACACTTGGCCGCCCCTCCCCTTCCCCTTTGCTGGCCACCCCCTCTCCTCCCATGGCAGCCGCCCTCTACCCTCTCCACGGCTTCCTCCTCCCTCTAGAACCCCCCCCCAAGCAGCAAGGATCAAGAAGAGGAGGAGCAAGTTGGATTGAAGAGGAAGAGAGGACCAAGGAGATGTTCTATCCCCATCTCTTCTTGCAGATTTTCTTGGGGAACCCCTAGGTAAGGATGAGATCAATGTTCCTCCCTGCAATTAAGTGTTTTTTGGAGGTTTTGGATCATGGGGATTAAAGGATTAGAGGTTGGATTAGATGTGGGGTTAGATTTTGATCTCGAATTTAATTTCTGCAGAATGGAAGATTCGATAGTTTCTGTTCATGCTAGTTTTCCGTGGTCTTAGTGGCCTCAAAAAAATAAAAAGTCTATATATGAGTCGTAGATAATTTGTAGATCTTTCCGTGGCAGTGAAGAACACCTCAATCGGACATCAAATCAGAGAGTTATTGTAGTTTGATTATAGCAGTTTTTCAGTCTCATAATTCTGTGCAAAATCTGTTCTCTTAAGATTTAGGAAATTTTATCAACAGAATTAAACCTTGGGTTTGTAAGAAAAGTTGTAGATAATTTCATAAGTTTTCCAGATTGATAAAGAGTGTATTCATATGAATTTTTAAACTCCAGTTATGTTTGTTTTACTATGGGTGTTTCTGTTTGCCTGGCAAAAATGAGCGGGTCTGTTCAATGGTAGGTTTCATCTAGTAAATGGCCGAATTGGCTCTTTGAACTATGGAGAATTTTGTAGAGGGCTAAAAGTTCTTACTTCCAGCAGAATTGCATAATTTTTGGTTGTGTAGTTTGGGAGATATCGAATTTTGAAGTTAGCTATGCTGCTGTCTGAAACAGATTCAGTCAGTTATCTTGTCACATGTTTTAGAACTTATAGAAGGCAAAATTTAATTATCCATTGAATACTGAAGTTGTAGTATTTTGTGTAGATACTCCTAGAGTATTTGTTTGATATCACCAATGTTATAATTTTAAAGATACAAAATTAACAAACATCGCCGCTGCTGTTTAGCATGTGGTTCAGGGTGGGAGTCTTTGCACCGGGTCTTGGTTTCAAGTGTATGAGCGATTTCTTGATTGTTGGAAAAGGTTTGTGGAATATTTGTACTAAGTTTTATGCCCTGCAGCAGGTGGATACACTCCGGATCATGCCTAGTACATTTTTCTTCTTCGATGAAGAAATGTGAATGTAGCGGTGGTTGCTACCGTTTTTGACTTGTTATTTTTATCGCCTGCACTCTAATATTCAGAATTATTGGATTCTTTCATAATTGAACTCTATGATGATGCTTTACTTGATTGTATTATATTGATGCTCAATCATATATTGATGGTGATTATGGTTTGAGTATGACCCATGAGATTAATTCACACCCCTAAAGGAAGATGAAGTATTATTTGTGGTTTGTATTGTATCTGAAGGAATGTAAAGTATTATTTGAGGTTTGTATTGTATCTAAAGAAAGGTAAAGTATTATTTGAGGTTTGTATTGTATGTGAACGAAGTGAAGTATATTGATAAATGCAGCATGTCATATGCATTGCATGATTAATTTGCATCTGAAGTTTTGTCGTGACCTATGGTCCGACCATACCGGTACAACTTAGCATCGTACGTTGCCCGAGGAGGGGTACGAAGTGTGTAGCAGAACCTCCCAAGTTATTGGGCCCACATGCACCTGTCCTTGTCTCAAAGACCTCAGACGGCTATGCATGTGCACCGGATAACTTAACAGGACCCGTCCGAGTGTCCTAAGGACCCCGGATAAACCACTTACAACCAGGATCACAAAATTAAGTAAACACAAATCACACACCAACATTTTGCAGCGGAATTTCTTTATTACAAAAGTTACAAGTTACAACATATTTACATTATGTTTATCAGAGTGATTACAAAAGTGATTCAAATGAATAAACTTTGAAAAGTTATAAATTATTTATAAGTTTGAAATATATGCTAGCTCAATGACAATCCTCAATAAGAAGTATAGGAGAAGTACTTAGACTTATAAGAAGGTCGTGCCCACCGGCGCTTAACACCATCCATAGCAACACAATTCTAGTACCTGCAACAACATGGGTTCAAAAACCCTGAGTACGAAGTGCACTTTCGCAAGTCTTACCCGTCTAAGGAAAAAGACTCTCAAGGATATGCTGGCTTTTGGGAATCAAGGTAAAATTTAACAAGATTCAAAGACTCTTTTGCAGAAAAGCTTACTATGAGTGGAACCTTAAAAATTCATTTTACTTGTCAGGTTAAGTAAAGTTACCTGCATCTAGAGTTCCTTCTACCCTAGTTCAAGCACTTGGCCTATACTAGCCATCTTTTTATCATCCCTTCAGTTCACTGGATTGTTCCGAGAAGTAATGGTGATCCGAATCGATTAATACCCAGCTGGGGATCTCCAATCACACGACATATGTAGCACTTAACCCTTGCATATGTCAACTCGCCATCGGGTTTCTCAAGACCAGACCAGGTTCACGCCAACCGAGAGCACAGATACACCACTGTCCAGCCTCTTGCCACGGAGGGTACACGTTACTCTCGCCATCTCTCCACTCCCATTGCGTGTTGGCCTTTTTGGTATTGGTCTGCCCGAGGCAAAGCTTACCCATGACGAGGCATGTGACTAGTTAAAGGGTCCTCGGTCAGCAGTCCCACAGCGGTACGGTCCTTAATCGACTCAGATAGAGACACTACACCGAGACTCTCTTCTCGTACAAGTCACCCGCCCGGTCTCAGTTTTATTATTTAAAACCCAAAGTTTGGTACCTAGCAGAGGTACATCTTTTCCGATGTTGAACCCATCAAGGCCCTGATGGATCCATCATCACAAGTTTTTCTTTGTAAAACTCACATCCACTGTGAAGCATCACTTTTTGTTTTAAAACAAAACATTTTGTTTTTCTAAAGCAAGGCTAAGCATCATAAAAATCCTTTTAATAAAAGGGTATCAAGGGTAATCAATTTTCCAAGGAAGGAAATGCATCAACTGTTTAGCACACAACTCCTATCACCTAATGCATCAAACAAGGTGATAAAGATTTTAAAACACAAGGAAGGGGATAATGCACCGGGGCTTGCCTGGATAACACTAGGTTAGTGTTTGTTAGATGACGTTCACTTGGCGATCAGCCTTTGGTCTGACACTTGTTCAGATTATCCATCTTCAGATTTGTCCAACTGACGACATCGTCTTGCGGAGATGTCCAATCTCTACACTATCCTAGGGTCGACTTGGGTCATCTTCCGCATCACGTGATTAATTATCATACCTAAATGAAATGCATGGTGCATATGAATGGATATAAGCAGTAATATCACCAACCTAAATAATGCTACACAATAGCAAATTAAACATCTAGCGGCGAGGCGTTGTACCATTTCATACGGAAACACTAGTTATCAACATATGACTAAGTGCAATAGTCGTGTCTTTCTAGCTTAACCAAATCTAATTCAAACATCAAGCAGTAATGAACATAATCATACATCATAGAGTTCTACAAAACGACTTCCTAAACAACCAAAGATCTAACCCGCTTACGCGCACTCTCCACTAACATTCCTCGGGTTTTCACAGGAATAGACTTATTGATGTTCTTTGCTTCCTAAATATTTTGTGTAACAACCATTATATATTTATAACACTTAACCAGTCAACAAACATAGAGTTTTTCACAAGATCATAATTTAGATCCTAAAGAGTTAAATCATTAAGGTGTAAAGCCTACTATGTAGTTTTCAGAATTCACCTAAGCGAATCTTATGGTGATACTTGCTCTAAACTAATTAAAACAATGATGAACATTTATTCATGATGATTTACTTAAGTGACCAAATTCAAATATAACATTTAACTGATCGATAAACATGGAATACGACAACTACTAAAATAATGCATCATTCCACCACTTAATTAAAATTGGCATAATCAATTTTAAAAGAACCTATCGACTAGTCGTTAGAGACACTAGACCTATTCCTCATATTATTACTTCGACCACATAGCGTAGATATATCTACTCATAAATTTTTCGCATAATTAGCAAGCTCATATCCAAACTTCACCTCATCCAAACATGCCTACTCTCCGATCGCGACATCAACTATAGCACTGCACATACTAAGACATTTTGCCATACAACAATATAATCACTTCATGTAAGCTATAAAAAGATAATCATCGCGACTAATAGATATGTCCAATCTACTCCTCAATCCAGCTAGCATAAACAACAATTCAGCTTACCATGACCAATTCAATTTTAATCCGCGAGATTGTCCATGCTCTTCGGTTCGAACTATCCATCGAACACCACAGCGTGCACTGTGACCAAAATTGACTCGACATTCACTCAAACGGCGATGACTCTTGGCTCAGGATTTCTACCGAACACACAGCGAGCGTTACATTGGGCTTTGCTTCCTTCTTCATCTAACTTCTTTCTTCTCCATCTCTTGACGTAGCAAGGTCGAGCTGTTGGAGGAGAGGCAGGTCCGAGCAAACGGTCTGCAGAAGCGAACGCGAGGGAGATGGCATGCGGCAAGGTGATGACGAGCAGGCGCGCGACTTGAACGCATGGGTGCCATAGAGTTCGACAGCTTGGCAGCTTCGATCCAGGTGAGCAGCAAAGGAACATATGTCAACATCGATGCCTGGATGGATTCGACGGCGGGCAGCCGAGCATGGGGCCAGGTCGATCTGGGCGCGAGGCACAGGGACTGCTGGTCCGGTGGTCACCACGGCGCGGTGCAAGTAAGTTGAGTGGAGGACAATATTGCAGCCATGGGAATGACGGTCGGGCGAATAGGTGGCATGGATGTCAGAGCATGGATCTTACGGCGGCGCTTCCATGGAGGACGAGCAGGATGAAGGCGAGGAGTGGTCCGGCGACTGGCTAGGGTTCTCGGCCAGCCCAGGACGACGGCAAGCTCCACGGGCAGGGAGAGACGAGGGCGACCATGGATCCGGCGAGGCCAGGGCACCACGGGAGAGGGAGCTCGGCAAGCTCAACCACCAGGGGCGCGACGCTGGAGAGGGCGAGTAGGGAGATGGGCGTCGAGCTGGAGTAGGGAGGAGCGTCGGCTGGGAGGAGCTAGAAGGTCGCGGCATGCAGGGAGCAGGACACGCGCGCACGGACCGGTGGTGTCGAGCACGGGAGAAGGTCGAGGGGAGATGGCAACGGCTGGAGATGAGAGCGTTGGCATATGTGTGAAGAAGAAGCTTGGATGCGGCCAGGAGATAACGACGGCTATTGAGCGGTGAGAAAAATCAGATGGAGAGAGAAACGTGAGAGAGCTGCTCAGCTTGCTAGATAGGAACGGCTGAAGAAGAAAAAAAATCTGTGAAGATATTTTCATTTCTTCCCCCTTTTTTACTCAAAAATTCAAATAAAAGCTTAAATATCAGTCAAAGATCGAGGCTAGAATTTGGAAAGGTGTAAGAGGACCAAATTAAAATGATTTTCGTCACCATATTTTAATCGGTTTTAGATTAATTGAAATCAGATGAACTTCGTCTGCTATCCGAATATTCGATCGGAGAACAATTCAATTAACAATCATGCGCCTAGTTTTTCTTGAATTCCGAGTGATGTCCGATTTAATTTTGCATTAAAACTTTTGTCGACGAGTTCAAATTAATTTGCCTAGGACAAAAATCACAAGACTGGTGAAGTTTCCAGACTCGTATCGCGTAATTAATGAATTTTAAATAGGCACATGACTCACAAATTTTTGGAACAACTACGTTCCAAATTTTGCGAAAACTTTAGGAAAATCTGAATAAACATAAACAGATGCGATATTAAAATCGTGATAGATGAAGATGATTAAAATTTAGCATCTGTTTTATCCATCGCTATCACGTGTTAACGTCCGCACACGTGGTCGAGCAGACGATAAACACCTAGGGTGTTACAGCCCTCCCCCTTAAAAGAATCTCGTCCAGAGATTCGGAGCGAAAGACTTTTAAGAGTAGAAAAGCATGTAACTCCTGTCCATATCAGCGATAATCATAAGGCAGTCCTGAGCGAAGGCGAGTGTCTTAGGATGTTGTTTCTCTAGTGGACATATGATGTATCGCCTTAAGCTAATTTAAAGATGTCCACCAATAGAGACGATATCTGCCAGAAGAATACATAAGGTTCCTTGTGTGCAGTTTGCTTTTTTCTGATGACATTGTACTATCTAAGTCTATTGGGCGAGCGGTAGATATGCAACTTTACCCAAACAGAACCAGATGCAACCTCTTGGGTAAAACACACAGAAAGAGGTTTACCAACAAGTGGTCATTGGAATTTCATAGCACATAAGACGAGTGTGGATGCCGAACAACATCATAATTAACTCGTGTTAGCCAAAAATCCAAGTTCAAGAAAAATGATAGACTTGAAAAATCACCAGCGGAGGGATCTGTAGATGCTGCCTTCGCAACCAATCCATTTTATCGAGCACTAATCATGGCTCGACTTGATTACACACATCGGAAAACCATACGTGAGGCGATCGAGGCACGACTAGAGCGATGATTAGGTGGTTACTGGCCGACTTAATCTCGATTCTTATAAACACTTCCTTAAGAGGGGTGGTACAAAAGTGAGTTTAGACAACTCGATAAAACGATCTCTCAACTCAACCTTTGATCACAGTGCAGTTACAAGTTAGTAAAACCAACTTGTTGAACTACCTTTGACATTGAGTAAGCCTTCTCATTACCCATTAGCAAACTAGGGTTGAGAGTTCACATTTGTTAATAAGAGATCATGCATTTGGGTACAAATCCATTCTGTCAGGTTGTTCATCCATTTCTTCATGCAAGATGAACTGACTTGGTTAGGGAATATATGGATTAAATAAGGGCGAATGAACAAACTTCTGCATTTCAGCAGCAGGGAAAGTCAATCTCCCTTTTGAGAGCTAATCAGATGTCTTCCAACACTAAAAAGCTCCAAGGCTTCACCTTTACACAAAGGATGCAAAGGGAACTTGTATAAGTAGTCACTACCAAAATCAAAAGAAAAGAGACCACACATGAAAGTGGTATGCCCGTTTGATCCAACAGAGATGATAGATGTTGCTTGATCACTCGACAAACAACATAGAAATTGTTTCAAGGGAAGGTCAATGGAAGATAACACATCATTGTAATTCCATAATGGATCGTGACTAGAGACCTCGATACCGGCATGCGCCAAGCAGCAAAATTCTGTGTGCGCATTCACAGGAGGCTCTCAGTTTTGCCGCGGTACCATAAGTCATTAATCGAGACACCATTATCGAACTGGCACCAATAATGAATCTCACATGGTAAGAACATTTTGTGCAGAGACAACATATTGATATAGTCTTGTAATGGACTATGACTACTAACGGTGATACCAGCATGTGCCAAGTAGCGCAACCATGTGTGTGCACCCATAGGAGGCCCTCAGTTTCATCGCGGTGCCATCGGTTTTAGTCATGACACCATTGCCAGACGTAATCAATAAGAAATCTTACATGGCACAAATAGATTGAGCAAGGTGACAATATACAAAGAGATACTCCACCTGTAAGAATGGTTACAAGTAGAGAGCCAAATAGATCATGGCCCGATGAAATGAACAATATATGGCCAAACTGGTTGAGGAAGGGAGGACGATGGGAGACTATTAATTCAGCCCCAAGCATATTTTTATGCCATCGCAACAATTACAAGGTCAAGGATTAGTATCTGATTAGATGCTAAGGGAAAACAATCATAAGATTAAGTTGGTATGCCTTCGATAGATATGAAGAAACCAAAGGCATCAAACTAAAGAAAATAATCGGACATGCCTTTCCTCGGTTAGGTTGATAAAGCAACATGGCGATCCTTAAGAACATGCAAACTAGATAAGGGACATCAGCTTGTGCCAATCGAATAAGGGCATGATCTAGGATGGAAATATAACAACTAAAACGTCACAGATTAAATAGCAAGAACACGAACTCGAGATCCTGGCTTTAATCCCATGCACATCTTGCGTTGGATAAAGAAATTATCCAAACATCCATTTGCATGAGTTTAGTCATGGAGGGATAACGGAAAAATCAACTTTGGGTCATGGTTCACTAAATAAGAATATGACCTAGTTTTGGGTTTATGCAAACAAGTTATCCACAATTCTATTGGCACATTAGGCACAAAAGTAAACACATATAATACCTAATGGTCAAATTAAGAAAAACCGGAAGCTATCTAAATGTGTATCTCTAAGACACCACATTATTTACAATCACTGGTTACTGGAATAAAGATGAGAGAAGCATTTTGGATGTATAGCTGACAAACACGATGCAAAAATCAGGATGCATGCTAGTCATATGCGTCCTCACAAATTTTTGCTAATATAATGTGGCAATAGCGTTCTATATCGGTGGCATACTTACAACTCTCTTGGTATATTGTTAATCGTCAGCTACACATACGGTTTCGAGGTTAGTGTACCTGCAGAAAATTCCATCACACCCAGTTTTCCCATGATGCAATTCAAACATGACAGTTTATTACAGTTTATACTCCATATATTTTTATATGGAGGCCAGATCATCATTAAGCGTCGAGCCACGCATAGGTGTCGCTGCCACACTTTAACCATAGGGTAGCTCATTATGGTAACTCACCTTCTTACCTGAGCATAGGTGCGTCGTTGCAAGTACATTACACTTCTCAGTATTCCCATGTTTGTATACCCATACATGTCCATGGGGTACTGAATTCCCAAAAAAGTAATTACTCCATATCGCAGCCTTCATATATACATATTTAGAACATGTATATAATCAAGCGCCACATTTAAACACTCCCCTAGACCGACGTTTGTTCTGTCATGCTCTCACATCTCACCTTACCTTGAGCGTCGATCCATTCAAAACTGAATGGCCTCAAAAATAACAATACACATGTATGCAATACCCCCGGTTGTGGGTTGGTGTTTTAAACTAAGCCACCTGATAGTCCTTAATTTAAGGCTTAACAAAGGATGTCGCTAGCATTATAGTTTTTCAAATCTGTTTTTCAAAACCAAACAATGTGTTTAGTTGAAAATAATATTTTCGAAACCAAAACTTTGTTTCGAAAATACGTATGTGACTGTATTATACTTAATCTTGCTCTGATACTAGCTGTGGCAGAACCTCCCAAGTTATTGGGCTCACATGCACCTGTCCTTGTCTCAAAGACCTCAGACGCTTGCATGTGCACCAGATAATTTAACAGGATCCGTCCGAGTGTCCCAAGGACCCGGATAAACCACTTACAACCAGGATCGCAAAATTAAGTAAACACAAATCACGCACCAACATTTTGCAGCGGAATTTCTTTATTACAAAAGTTACAAGTTACAACATATTTACATTATGTTTATCAGAGTGATTACAAAAGTGATTCAAATGAATAAACTTTGAGAAGTTATAAATTATTTATAAGTTTGAAATATATGCTAGCTCAATGACAATCCTCAATAAGTATAGGAGAAGTACTTAGACTTATAAGAAGGTCGTGTCCACCGGTGCTTAACACCATCCATAGCAGCACAATTCTAGTACCTGCAACAACATGGGTTCGAAAACCCTGAGTACGAAGTGTACTTTCACATGTCTTACCCGTCTAAGGATATGCTGGCTTTTGGGAACCAAGGTAAAGTTTAACAAGATTCAAAGACTCTTTTGCAGAAAAGCTTACTATGAGTGGATCCTTAAAAATTCATTTTACTTGTCAGGTTAAGTAAAGTTACCTGCATCTAGAGTTCCTTCTACCCTAGTTCAAGCACTTGGCCTATACTAGCCATCTTTTTATCATCCCTTCAGTTCACTGGATTGCTACGTGTAAGTCAGTGACCAAGTCTTCATGTCCGAGAAGTAATGGTGATCCGAATCGATTAATACCCAGCTGGGGATCTCCAATCACACGACATATGTAGCACTTAACCCTTGCATATGTCAACTCGCCACCGGGTTTCTCAAGACCAGACCGGGTTCACGCCAAATGAGAGCACAGATACACCACCGTCCAGCCTCTTGCCACGGAGGGTACATGCTACTCTCGCCATCTCTCCACTCCCATTGCGTGTTTGCCTTTCTGGTATTGGTCTACCCGAGGCAAAGCTTACCCATGACGAGGCATGTGACCAGTTAAAGGGTCCTCGGTCAGCAGGCCCACATCAGTACGGTCCTTAATCGACTCAGATAGAGACACTACACCGAGACTCTCTTCTCGTGCAAGTCACCCGCCCGGTCTCAGTTTTATTATTTAAAACCCAAAGTTTGGTACCTGGAAGAGGTACATCTTTTCCGATGTTGAACCCATCATCACAAGTTTTTCTTTGTAAAATTCACATCCACTGTGAAGCATCACTTTTTGTTTTAAAACAAAACATTTTGTTTTTCTAAAGCAAGGTGTTGGGGACTTGTTCTCAAATGCTATAAATTGAGAACAAGGCAACACAAAAACAGGTTATTTGTTAATGCCCTTCGTCCTTTAGAACATTATTTCCCTAAGGATATAATGATCTTCGGACGAAGGTCATGAAGGACATACCTTCATAATCTCAACATATATATATATATATATGAACATATCAAGGGCGGATGAAGCATGAAAAACATAAGAAATAATGTGAACAAACACATAACATCATCATATACATTTCTTATTATATAATCATAAATGAACAAATGAATAATGATAACATTGAATTACATTTGTACCTTCGGCTTGACAGAAAATGAAAGTACAAGCGTGACGCAAAAATGAGTACAAGTCAGCATGAATAGTACGGGGGTACTGTTCATCTATTTATAGGCACGGGACACGGCCCGTGTAAAATTACATCCATGCCCTTCACATTTGCTAATGACTTTAAGGTAGTCCACCGAGGTCTAAATAGCCTTTTCCCTTTTAAGTCGGTTCCCTTTTTTGTCGTTATGCCGAAGCTCCCTTGCGCGTAGCTTCGGCGCTGCGTCAACCTTCGTATTGTTCGTGCTTTTCACACTGCGTGGTTCTGATCCGAGTCCGAAGGCACCTGTTCATATATTACACTCGGGAAACATTGCTAAATCATGTTTTTGAGGACCTTCGGAAGACGAAGGCCCCCAACAGTAGCCCCTCGCAATAATAATTTGTTAGAATGACGAATTCAGATTGCGACATGGACGAAGGCCCTAAGCCGAAGGTCCAAAAAACACCTTCCCTTTGCTAGAATAGCAACAGTCAATGACAGACGGGGCCCTCCAACTTGGGGCGCACTGAGCGTATAAATAGGAACTCACACCGACTGCACTTGGTACACTGCTTGTGCCATTTGCCTTATTGTCTCAATTTTAAAACTTGTGCTTACTAGCGCTTGATAGCTCTCAAGCTTTTGAGCTTCGGTTTGAAGGACACGTTTTCGTCATTTCCGAAGAGAAGATGTCTCAAGACAAGAAGACAGTTGCTAAGACGAAGCTAACCGAAGAGAAGAAGCTCCTTGAGGAGAAGACTACTGGATTTGTTGAGTCAATAGCAAAAACAAAAACAAAGAAGATTACTAAAGAGATACTAGAAGGCTTGTCTGAAGATACTGATGATAGCGACAGCTATGATGTGGAGAGTGGAGGCAAAGACTTTGAAGATCGGCCCTGGCGACCAAGTCATGCAGTCTTCGGGAAATCAACTATCAAACAGAGTCATCTTGATAATATGAGAGGAAGGTATTTTCGAGATATGTCTATTGTGAGGCTGACGTAGATAGGGCCGTTCCTGCTCCCAAAGAAAACGAAGTTGTGATCTTCCGAAGCTTCTTTAAAGCTAGACTTCGGTTCCCGTTGAGCAGATTTGTGGTTGAAGTTTGTCGGCGTTTTGACCCCGGGGGTCCCTGGACCAACGAGTAAATTGTCACCGCGTGCCCCAGCCCAGATGGGTCGGCGCGAGATGGAGCACGAAGGGGGGAGAAGAGAGGAGAAAAGGGGAAACCCGCGGCCTCCGTGTTGTCCTGCGCCCAGGTCGGGTGCGCTTGCAGTAGGGGGTTACAAGCGTCCGCGTGGGGGGAGAGCAAGGGACTCTACGCGTCGTCCCGTCCTCCCGCGCGACCAACCTCCTCGTAAGAGAGCCCTGGTCCTTCCTTTTATAGGCGTAAGGAGAGGGCCCAGGTGTACAGTGGGGGGTGTAGCAATGCGCTATTGTGTCTAGCAGAGAGGAGCTAGTGCCCTAAGTACATGCCGTCGTGGCAGCCAGAGAGGTTTTGGCACCCTGTTCATGTGATGTCGTGGCCATCGGAGGAGCGTTGGAGCCTTGAGGGAGGACAGCTGTCGGGGCTGTCGAGTCCTTGTTGACGTCTCCTTGCTTCCGTAAGGGGCTGAGAGCCGCCGTCGTCATGGAGCACGCGGGGCGCCATCATTATCTGTTTACCGGGGCGAGCCAGATGGGACGCCGGTCTTGTTCCCCGTAGCCTGAGCTAGCTAGGGATAGGGTAATGATGGCCCTCCCTGTGATGTGGTCGGTCCGAGCCCTGGGTCGGGCGAGGCGGAGGCTCCTCCGAGGTCGGGGTCGAGTCGGTCTTCCGAGGTCAAGGTCGAGTCCGAGCCCCAGGTCGGGCGAGGCGGAGACTGTCGTCCGAGGCCAAGGTCGAGTCCGAGCCCTGGGGTCGGGCGAGGCGGAGTTCGTCGTCTTCTGGGGCCGAGCCCGAGTCCGAGCCCTGGGATCGGGCGAGGCAGAGTTCGTCGTCTTCCGGGGTCGAGCCCGAGTCCGAGCCCTGGGATCGGGCGAGGCGGAGTTCGTCGTCTTCCGGGGCCGAGCCCGAGTCCGAGCCCTGGGATCAGGCGAGGCGGAGTTCGTCGTCTTCCAGGGCCGAGCCTGAGTCCGAGCCCTGGGGTCGGGCGAGGCAGAGTTTCCTATGGCGCCCGGGACCGGACTTGGCTGCTATCAGCCTCACTCTGTCGAGTGGCACAGCAGTCGGAGCGACGCAGGCGACGCTGTCTTCTTGTCAGGCCGGTCAGTGGAGCGGCGAAGTGACTGTGGTCACTTTGGCTCTGTCGACTGAAGGGCGCATGTCAGGATAGGGTGTCAGGCCATCCTTGCATTAAATGCTCCTGCGATACGGTCGGTTGGTGTGGCGATCTGGCCAAGGTTGCTTCTTGGCGAAGACTGGGCCTTGGGCGAGCCGAAGGTGTGTCCGTCGCTTGAGGGGGTCCTCGGGCGAGACGTGAATCCTCCGAGGTCGGCTGCCCTTGCTCGAGGCTGGGCTCGGGTGAGGCGAGGTCGTGTCCCTTGAGTGGACCGAGCCTTGACTTAATCGCACCCATCAGGCCTTTGCAGCTTTGTGCTGATGGGGGTTACCAGTAGCCCCCGAGCCTCGAAGGGAGTGTTGATACTCGCTTGGAGGCTTTTGTCGCACTTTTTTGCAAGGGGACCGGCCTTCCTCGGTTGCTTTTTGTTCCAGTGGGTGCACGCGAGCGCACCCGCCGGGTGTAGCCCTGAGGCCTCGGAGGAGTAGTTTGACTCCTTCGAGGTCTTAGTATGCTTCGTAACGCTTCGGCTGGTCTGGTTGTTCCCTCATGCGAACTGGCCGTAGCCTGGGTGCACAGTCGAGTCCCAAGTTCTCGGGCTGGTATGTTGACGCTGTCAACGGTTTGGCCGGAGCCGGGTTTGCGAGAGCAGCCCCCGAGCCTCCGCACAGAGCGAGAGGACGGTCAGGGACAGACTCGGCTTTTTACATATGCCCCTGCATCGCCTTTCCGCAAGGAGGAGGGGGGAAAGCGCCATGTTGCCCTCGGAGGGCGCCGAACATGGTGTCTCCAATGAGTTGCTAACGGGTAATCTGAGTGGACGCCCATGCCCCATTTGTTAGGGGTCGGCTAGTGGCCCGGAGGCGCGCTCCAAAAGTACCTGCGGGTGACTTGCCGGACCCGGTCCCCTTTTGACGGGGTCCGAGGGCTCGATGCCTCCCTCTGGTGGGATTCCGTTACAAAATCGTTCCCGTCGGTCTCGGAAATGTCCTAAGGTACCTCGGGAGCGCAGCCCGAGCCTCGGTTATGTATCGAACGTACCCAGGGTCATCCCTCGCTCTGCGTCTGAGGCGGCTGTCGAACCCTTCGGGGGCTAGCCTACGAACCCCTGATCAGTAGTGGGCGCGGAGCCCGAGTGGCCTGAGGCGGCCGTTGAACCCTTTCGAGGGGCCGGCCTTCGAACCTCTGACCAGTAGTGGGCGCGGAGCCCGGGTGCTCTGAGGCGGCTGTTGAACCCTTCCGAGGGGCCAGCCTTTGAACCTCTGATCAGTAGGGGGGCTCGGGGCCCGCTTCCTTCGTGGAGAAGGATCCCTTTCGGAGTGTCCCCTTTCCCGATCCCTGAGGCAAGAGAGAGAAAGTGGAAGTGAAAAGGATACGAAATCGGATGACGTGGCACAACTTTTTTGACGCGGTCATTATGGCGGAGGTGAAGCGTCGCCTGCTTCGCCTGCCAAAGGTGTCGCCTGTCCTGCCGCAGAGTTAATGCGACAGGACGAGTGGTTCACGGGGCGGCCGTTGCGCGTGCACGAGCCGTTCGAGGAACGGAACACGGACGCGTCGTCTTCCGCCATGGGAGAAGGTCCTTTCGCTATCCCAGGAGGGGACGTGAGCTCGCTGACGACTCGACTGCCGCTTCCACCCACCTGCCACCACCATTACTGTCGGCCCATTTCTGGTCGTATCGACCATCGCGCCTTCTCCCGCGACTGACTGACCCGTGACCGATGTGCTTGGTTGGCACTGTCGGGTCATGCGCAGGGTCGCCTCGAGTCGCGCCACTGGTTCCGCAGTCGAGAAGGCGCGGCACTGGTCACGAGTGGCGGTGCAGTTTCTTGCACGTAGTAACCGGCGCGCCGGTTACATGTCGTGTGGGCCTGGGCCTCTATGCTGGATGCGTCGAAGTCGAAAGGGTGCGCCCCCCTGGGTGCGGTTGCATGCCGCCTGCATGGCGGTCCGCCCTTTCACCCGCTGGCCTGGGCGAAAGTGGAGGAATGCTCGTAACCGCTGGGCAGTTGTGCGCACCGTGCGCGGCGGTTTGGCTTTGTCTGCCCTGGGCCAGCTTGCATGACGCATGGGGCCCAGCCCACGTGTCGTAGGGGGAGGACCTTGGAGCGTGTTGGAGAAGACTCAGCCCGCGACGGCTGAGGACGCAAGTGGGGAGAGTTGCCTTTAAAAGGAGGGCGACCCCCTTGAAAGGCAACCATGTCTTCACGCTCCCCTCATGCATCGCGTCTTTCCACCTTTCGAGCTCCCAGATGGGGGGCTCCCGCGGTTCTTCCGCCTTGTCGTCGTTGGGGGAACGCAACTTCATGGAAGTTGGTACCTTTCAGCCATCGTTCGGCTTCAAGGATTTTCCTCAGGCAGCCCGGCTGCATCCCCTCGCCGGTGGTCACCCAAGACGGTGACCACCAGTTCGGCGTTGGGGAGAAGCGAGCCGGGCTGCGGCCTCTGCCCCGCCCTCAGCTTCAAGGATCTTCATCACCCTTGCTGGGGCGGAGAGCGAGGCGAGCCGGGGGGTTGCCTCCGCGTGGGTCGGTAACCCTTTTCTTCCCCCGGTGTTTGGGGAAGAAAGGCATCCTCCAGCCCCACGGAGGCTTCTTTCAGCCGCGCCGGGGAAGGCGGACTGCTGCTGCCCAGCCAGGGTGCAGCATTCCGTCCTCCGTCTAGGCGATGGCCGCGCTGCGTGCGGGCCGGCCACGTCCAGGTCTTCCTCATGCCGACAGCCGCGCCAAAGGGTCGCCCAGCACGTCGTGCACCACGAGGGCGGCGCTTATGTTCTGGGGTGGCTCCGGCGAGGGCGGGAGCGAGGATCTGCCGGTGCGCTTTGGGGCGCCTGGCGCCCGCTGGTGCGGTGTTGAGGAGGTGGCAGCCGGAGAAGGCTTCTCTGCCGACGAGATTGCCAACTCCGCCCGCACCCCCGGTGTAACGGAACCTCCCAAGTAATCAGGCCCACCTACAGTTGTCCTTGTCTAACAGACATCAGACACCCTGTAGATGTTCCTAAGTTACTTGACAAGCTCGGTATCTTTCCTTACCTCACCAGGAACGTTTCACCCGTCTTGCAGATATTACAGACCATCGGAGATAAAGAAATGCGGAAGCGAATTACATAATCTTACATTTATTTCCAAAAGCAAGCTCGAGTTATTTTATTACAGACCAGTCTAAAAATGAGTGCATAGAAGTAATAATTATACAAACCAGGGAGACACAAACTTCTCCCGCAAGGCTATAAACAAAAGATCCTAGATGGAGGACCGAGTCCTCCCGCACTTCAGTCTTGTTTTTCTTCTTTGGGAACCACCTTAGCACAGAAGCAGCAAAAGTCTGCTACTTCCCCACCTAAAAACAACAAAGGGATAAACCCTGAGTATGGAATTACTCAGCAAGTCTTACCCGACTAAGGAAAAGACTCTCAAGGGTATGCTGGTTATATGGGAGTCAAGGTAAGGCTTCTTAATAATCAAAGACTCTGTTTTGCAGAAATGCTTACTAAAGTGGATCCTTAAAAATCCAATTTTATTTGTCAAGTTAGGTAAAATTACCTGTACTAGAGTTCTTTCTACCCTAGTTCAATCACTGGTCCTGCACTAGCCAATTTCTTTAACAAAAACCCATCATCTTTAGTGGAATGCTACGTGTAGGGCAGTGACCAAGTCTTCATAACCGCGAAGGTACGGCGATCCGAATCGATTATACTCAGCTGAGGATCTCCAATCACACGACATATGTAGCACTTAACCCTTGCATATGTCAACCCGCCACCGGGGTTCTTAAGACCGGATCAGGTTCACGCAAACCGAGAGCACAGATACACCACCGTCCAGCCTCTTGCCATGGAGGGTACACGCTACTCTCGCCACCGCTCCACTCCCATTTCGTGTTATCTTATTCCGGCCTTAGTCTGCCCGAGGCAAGGCTTACCCATGACGAGGCATGTGACCAGTTAAAGGGTCCTCGATCATCAAGCCTACATCGACAAGGTCCTTAATCGACTCAGACGGAGACACTACACCGAGACTCTCTTCTCGTGCAAGTCACCCGCCCGGTCTCAGCTTAATCATTTCAAGCCCAAAGTTTGGTACCTGGCAGAGGTACATCTTTTCCGATGTGAACCCATCACGGCCATGATGGATCCATCATCAAGTTTTATTTTTGAAAACATCCCTCCCACTTTGCCAAACATCTTTTGGAAAACAAATCCTTTTGTTTTTCTAAAGCAATACTAAGCATAGTAAAACCTTTTTGTAAAAATAGGATTTCAAGGAGGGTAATCAAGATCAAGGAAGGTAATGCAGGAATTGTTTAATCAATCAACTCCTATCACCTAATGCAGCAAGCAAGTGAGAAAGCTTTTAAAAACATCAAGGGAGGTGGCAAATGCACCGGGGCTTGCCTTTGTTGTCAGGTGTGTCTTGCTCGGATCCACAGATATCGAAATAAAAGCAGTTGTCTGCTTGAGGATCAGAGGTGGGTGGTATCCCTTCTTCAGAAACTTCTTCTTCTTCTTCGTGCTCTAACATAACCATATACATGCATAAGAATGGATGTCATGGAATGCTCATGAGGATGCAAAGATAATATAGACTTATTATCTATGCCTTGAGTACAACTTTCCTTCACGGTACTCCGAGAACCTAGGGTTTCCGGAGTCAGTAAAGGAGTTCATGGAGCAGGGGTGGGTGGTTTTGGGTTTAGTGATCAAACAAGGTTCAAATCAAACCAAACTCTACCCATGGCTTCTAAATAATCTGAAAAGCTCACATAAAAAGTTTGGGAAATTTTGGACTTATAATTTATTTTCTAAAAATCTAGAATCAATGGTTTAGGCTATTTTAAATACCCTAAAATTCCCTATTTAATCTAAAAATCATGAGTTTATTTTTATTAAATACTAGGGAAAATAAGGAACCTAGGAAAATTGGTCCCATATTTTTAGGATTTTTCTACCATTTTCTACAGTTTTTCAAAGTGCTGTTGTAAAAGAAAAAGAAAAACGATTAAACAGAACTGGGCCGGATTCAGCCCAGCGGCCCAGGTCCAGGGAGAACAGCGCGCTCGCGCCCGCGCCCGCGAGGTGACTTTGCAGCAAAGTCCTCGGCGTTTTGCCTAACTGGAAATAGGTTCGTTTACTATTTCTATAAGTCGCTGACACTTCACAACGAGATCCCTGAGTTTCTAACAATTCACAACCGCACGTCCCCGACGGCGCTCGCGCACGGCCGCGCTCCGGCGAGCCAGCGGACCGGCCGAACGGGGCAACGGCTGGGTTCTCCGAGCGGTGGACATGAAATTGGGATCGACCTGACCATTTCCCCTAACTTAATCGCACGATTGATGAACTATAGAGCTCCGGCCGCGGTGGCCGTAAGCATCACGGCGAGACAGCCGTGTTCCCGGCGATGAGCGCCAGTCTAGTCCAATTAAAGGGGTCGGGGAGCATCACAGGGGCATGAGAATGCTCAAACGAGGAAGCAAAGGGCGGGTACTGACCGGAGTTGGGCTGGCGACGGTGAGCTTGATTCACGGCGGCGGAAAACCGATTTGGGGGCAACGAGCAATTCAGGCGAGCGGGTGGACGATCGAGTGTGGGAGCGGGTGCTAGAGCTTCACAATTTCATGGCGCAACTAGCCCTGCCCTCAATTTATAGGCTCCAAGGACGGTGGCCGGTGAATTTCAAGGAGATGCGCGGCGGTCGGAGGTGACGAAGGTTATCGGTTTCGTGACTACGTGTCTACCGCCGTGGCGAGCTCACCGGCCTCGATGAGACAGCCGTGAGGAGTCACGACGGCACGGAGGAAGAGTTGAGCCACGCGGCACCCGGCCGAGAGGCGGCAGTCGACGGCGAGCACTTTACCGCGGGCGGTGAGCCAGGGGGGGATGTGCCGTGGCCGAGCGAGGTGACTTCCAGCTCACCGGTGACGAGGACCTTTACCGCGACAGCCTTATCCGGGGACCGCCGAGCACGAATCACAGCGAGCGACGATCGACGGCGGCGGCTACCGGTGATGAGCACGAACCCGATCTTGTTCAGTTTTACCGGTCACTGTACCATGGCCATGCGTTCATCAGTGCACCTGACCGAGCGAGTTTAGGGTCATTTTTCTCCAGATTTCATGTGACAACAGGTCCAAGTCTCTGCACCAAAGTTGTAGTGCTACATACCAGCTACAACTCAACTATAGGACTTGATCACATTTGAGCACTGGATCCAAATCAAAATCGAGCTCAAAGTTCACCCCATAGCACTGCAACTCTGAACTTCAGACTGAACTAGCCTGACAGCCAGTTTTGGATTGGGTTTTTCTCTAAATTTCTCATAACAACTAATCTCACACTCTTTAGCAAAGTTGTTCCCCTTTGATTAGGCTTCAACTTTGATGTGGTGACCTAGGACAAAAACCCTATATCTTGAAGATACAAAGCCTCAAAGTTGAGCCAATTCAGTGATTTTCAGACTTAACCCCAAAAGGTTAAGTGGGCACTTTTGCACTTAAGTCCAAATTTCAAGTTTTGGATTGCAAATTCTCACATAAGTAACCCAAATGACTTAAGGTACTTATTTAACTTGACTTTTGCACTTTAGTCCAAAAGTGGACTAATTTTGCACTTAGGTCCCTAGGGTTTGGTTTCAGGGTTTTCCAGGGTTCCAATTAGGGTTTCTGGTATTTCCAGGGGTATAAGTGGGATTCAACTTTATTCTTGGAGTCATTTTATGTCTTTTACCCTAAAGCCTTTAGGTTTTCTTAACTTGGGTTAAGTTTTACCCCTTTAATCACTATTTAGGGTTAAGTCCTTTAACCAGGGTCCTATTTGTAAAACATTAAAACAATACAACTTGTTTGAAATTTTTGCCTAGTGAATGCACTCTAGGTGTGTCAAACATATGCAATGCCAATGCTTATGATGTCATGCTCAAGTTTTAGTTATAGTAACACCAGGGGTGTTACATCCTTTCCCCCATAAAAGAATCTCGTCCCGAGATTTAAAGTCCTAGGGTGAGTAATGGAAAAGGAAATGTGTCACATCTTTATTTCCTTATTTTTGGTACAAGGCAGGAGTGGTGTGGGGGTTTATTCCTTTATTACACAGCTATACAAACTTTACAACTTACAAGAGGCTAGAAAGCCTGGGAAATTCTTATCTAAGAAATCTTGGGTTTCCCATGTAGCCTCATCTTCTGAATGTTGGTTCCATTGTTTCTTATAAAACTTGAGAGTCTTTCTCCGGGTAACCCTGTCCTTTTGATCCAAAACTCGAATGGGATGTTCCGAGTATGTTAAATCTGGTTCCAGGACCACATCAGTCACTTCAACGGTTCGATCGGGAACCCGAAGACACTTCTTCAATTGCGACACGTGGAACACATTATGCACAGCAGACAATGTTTCGGGGAGCTGAAGTCGGTATGCCACTGGTCCACATTGCTCAAGCACCAGGAATGGACCAATGTACCTGGGTGCAAGTTTTCCTTTAATCCCAAAACGTGATACGCCTTTCATTGGTGAGATCTTCAGGTAAACATAGTCTCCTTCCAGAAAATATAAGGGCCTTCGCCGTGTGTCTGCATAACTCTTCTGACGAGTTTGTGCCTTCTTCATATTATAAATAATTTTCTGAACCTTATCCTCAGCCTCTTTCACTATATCAGGCCTAAAGAAGCATCTTTCTCCAGGTTCAGACCAATTTAGCGGAGTTCGACACCGTCGCCCATATAAAGCTTCAAAAGGTGCCATCTTGATACTTTCCTGATAACTGTTATTATATGAAAACTCCGCTAAGGGCAAACATTCATCCCATTTTGTTGAGAAATCCAGGACACATGCCCGTAGCATATCTTCAAGTATTTGGTTCACTCTCTCAGTCTGCCCACTGGTTTGAGGATGATAGGCCGAACTGTGGAGTAACTTAGTACCCAAGGATTTATGAAGTTCTTCCCAAAATTTGGATACGAACTGAGGTCCACGATCCGACACTATGGTCTTTGGAATACCATGCAAACTGAGAATACGGGCAATGTATAACTCCGCATAGGTAATGACAGGATATTTTACTTTGACAGGGAGGAAGTGGGCGATCTTTGTGAGTCGATCAATGATAACCCAAATAGAGTCATCCCCTTTTGCGGTCCTGGGCAATCCCACAATGAAGTCCATGCTTATGTCTTCCCATTTCCATGTTGGGGTTGGCAAAGATTGCAATGGACCAGCAGTTTTCATGTGTATGGCTTTGACACGTCTGCAAGTGTCACACTTAGCCACATAGCGTGCAATTTCAATCTTCATCTTGGTCCACCAGTAATGTTGTTTTAGATCATGATACATCTTAGTGCTTCCCGGATGAATGGAATAGCGACTAAGATGCGCTTCATCTAAGATTTGCTGGCGGAGTTCTTCATCCCTTGGCACTACTATGCGGTTGTTAAACCATAACACACCTTGATTGTCTTCCTTGAAACATTTGGCTGTTCCAGCCTTTATCTTCTCTCGTATGTGTTTCATGCCCAGATTATCCTTTTGAGCATCAATTACCCTTTGCAAAATGGTTGACTCAAGCTTTAGCTGATTTAGAGTCCCTTGTTGGATTATCCCCAGGTTTAACTTCTCCATTTCTTGATATAAAGTGTTTTCGGAGGTCTTTACCATAAGACAGTGGCAGGAAGTCTTACGACTCAATGCATCTGCCACCACATTGGCTTTGCCTGGGTGATAATGGATTTCCAGTTCATAATCTTTAATGAGCTCAAGCCATCGTCTTTGCCTCATATTTAACTCTGACTGGGTAAATATATACTTCAAACTTTTATGATCTGTATATATGTGGCAGATATTTCCCAGCAGATAGTGACGCCATATTTTCAGGGCATGAACCACAGCAGCTAGCTCTAAATCATGTGTTGGATAATGCTCTTCATGTCGGCGTAATTGCCTTGAAGCATATGCAATTACTCGGCCCTCTTGCATCAGCACATAGCCGAGTCCACTGCCTGACGCATCACAATATACATCAAAAGGCTTAGTGATGTCCGGTTGAGCCAATACCGGAGCAGTGGTCAATAGTGTCTTCAGTTGCTCAAAGGCTTCGTTACACTTAGAAGACCAATTAAACTTAGTATCATTTTTCAATAAACTTGTGATTGGCTTCACAAGCTTAGAAAAATCTGGTATGAATCTGCGATAATATCCCGCTAGTCCAAGAAAACTCCGGACTTGGTGAACGGTTGTTGGGGGTTTCCATTCCAGAATATCCTTGACCTTGCTAGGATCTACCGCAATTCCTTTGGCTGATAACACGTGCCCCAGAAATTGAATTTCCTCCAGCCAGAACGCGCACTTGCTGAACTTGGCATACAGTTGATGTTCCCTCAGGCGCGTTAATACAATCCGTAAGTGCTGAGCATGCTCCTCTTCATTTTTAGAATATATCAAAATATCATCGATGAAGACCACCACGAACTTGACTAACTTGGGCATGAACACCGAGTTCATCAAATAGGTGAAGTGGGCAAGAGCATTAGTGAGCCCGAAAGACATTACCAAGTACTCAAACAATCCATACCGCGTAGTAAATGCGGTCTTCGGTATATCCTCGGGCCGAATACGGATTTGATGATAGCCCGACCTGAGATCGATTTTGGAAAATACCCTCGCCCCAGTCAGTTGATCAAATAAGATGTCGATCCTTGGAAGAGGGTACTTATTCTTAATGGTGACCTCATTTAGGGGCCGATAGTCCACGCACATGCGCAAGGTTTGATCCTTCTTCTTGACAAAAATGGCGGGACAACCCCACGGGGACGAGCTTGGCCGGATAAATCCCTTATTCAGCAGATCTTGTAATTGAACCTTCAATTCCGCCAACTCATTAGGGGGCATACGGTACGATCTTCGGGAGATAGGAGCCGTACCGGGCTTTAGCTCAATTATGAATTCTACATCTCTTTCAGGGGGTAGTCCAGGCAAATCTTCCGGAAATACATCTGGAAACTCACATACTACCGGAATGTTCTTGATTTCCGGTACAATGGCTTCAAATATTCTACCAGAAGCTTTGGCTGGATTGGTTTTGGGGAGAGATAAGAGAATTTCTTCTTGATTATAACTCAACCTGACGGTTCTGAGTTCAGTGTTGAGAATTGCCTTGTGTTGAGTTAACCAATTCATACCCAAAATTACATCTATATCCTGGCCTTTTAGAACAATCATGTTAGCAGGAAAGTTCCGTCCGGCCATAGTTACTGGCACTTCATAAGCCACTTCTCTAGTAAAAATGTGTCCCCCAGGTGAATGAATTTTAAATCCCTCTTTTGATTCATGACATGCAATGTGATGTTGCTCCACAAATGTCTTGCTAATGAAGGTATGCGAAGCACCAGAATCAAAAAGAATAATTGCAGGGTGACTGGCTACAGGGAACGTACCCATCATCACCGGCTCTCCCTCCGGTGTGGTAGCCACTTGCGTATAATATACTCGCCCCGTTTTCTTGGTATTCTTGCCCGAAGTACTTCCCTTGCCTGGAGCTGAATTTCCCGATCCTTGTTGATTATTGGCCTGATTTTGCCGAGGATAGGGGCAATCTTTAATAAAATGCCCAGATTTGCCACAGTTAAAACATCCAGTTGAAGAACTTGGCAGAGCAGGGAATCGAGTGCCTGGGGCACCCGGCTGACTTTGGACAGTAGGGGCTTTGTTGGGACGAATAATTATGGGCTGCTTGAAAGGGAAAGATGGTGCACTTGAACGGTTCTAGTTAGAGGGCCGGAGAATGAACCATTGCCTCTTTACCGGGCCCTGACTAGGCCTATCACCACTGAATCCCTTACTTTTCCCAGTATTTGTATATTTGGACTCCACAGATAAGGCTGTGCTGACAGCCTTCCCGTAGGTGAGATCAATACATGCAGCCATTTTGCGCTGCATTCGGTCATTCAGACCTCTCATAAAACAGTTCCTTTTCTTCAAATCCGTATTCACCTGATCAATTGCATATTGTGACAGGTGATTGAACTTGTTGAGATACTGATTAACAGTATCTCCCCCTTGCTTTAATTTCATAAACTCTTCTTGTTTCATGTGCAGCACTCCCTCAGGAATATAATGCTCGCGGAATGCTGCTTTAAATTCATTCCATGTAATTTGATGGTTGTCCGGTTGGATGGCCACAAAGTTCCCCCACCAAGTACTGGCAGGGCCTCGGAGCTGCTGTGCCGCAAACAATGGCTTCTGGGTTTCCGAACAACGAAGAAGGCCAAATTTCTGTTCAATGACTCGTATCCATTCGTCGGCTTCGAGCGGATCTTCTGCTTTGATGAAGAGAGGCGGACGAGTCTCGGAGAAATCCAGATAAGTAGTCTCACGGGGACCTTGTGGAAAACCTCTTCCTGCTTGTTGCTGAAGTTGCTGCTGACCCGCCATCTCCCTCAGGAAGCGGGTATTGTCGGCTGTAGCATTCACCAAGGCAGCAATTGCCTCGGCTAGCGTGGGTGGAACGGGAGGTGGATTCGGGGTAGCATCCCGACCCCCGGATGTTCCGGCTGCATCCTGTCCACGAGTCCGGATCGGCATCTGAGGCAAAAACATTTGAATAAACATAATGTGTCAAAGAAAACCTTCCGTTTTACATTACTATAAAGAGTAATGATACAGACTCGATATTACACAACAGGATACATTACCCATTTTACAAAAGTTTAACCTATTATACAACAATACACCCTACAATACACTACTCTACTTTATTACACCATTAGTCCTGCTTTCCGTTGCTTTTGGCGGCTTCATTGTCAGGTGTGGGAGTCCAGACGTCAACCAACCTCAAGGAAGGAGGGGGTTCAAAAAGATCTAACTCCCCACCCAACGCGCGTCCCGCAACGTGAGAGGGTCCGGCTTCCGCCTCAGCAGAGTGTGTAGGCTCACTAGGGTGTAGTTGTGAGTAGAGCACATGGACTTCCTCATGCAATGTATTGCAGTAGACCTGCAGGTTGTCGACAGCTGTGCTAAGTTCTTTAATTCGGGCCTGAGCCCTCGCTTCCTTAGCACATGCCAACATACGAGATTGTACTGCCCAGTCAAGTGCTAAGTCCCGATCAGCCAGCTGATCCTGCAAGTGACGGATGTCCCTTCTTAGTTCATTTATTCTATCTCCGTCTGCGATCCAAGTATTGGTCCTGTGTCGCAGTGTTGCTTGAAGTCGACTCACTTCGGCTTCCAAGTCTCCTATGGGGTCATTACTCCCGCTGCTACTGCTCTCGTGTCGAGGGGCCAGTTGATGCCGGGGTACTCCAATTGGTCCCGTTGACTTTCGTGCCGTTAGCCTCGTGCGTGGCGGCATCTTTCTAAGGGGGAAGATTTATTAGCATAATTCTTAGCATGATGCATGAGTAAGTACAGAATCAACCTTGGTCGATTCAACCTTCTATACGTTGCACTCTTCCTATCTGGTCTTTAAGATAAACTCTTCAGAATACTTAGGTAAGAAGAGAAAAGAATCTTTAGGTAAGACTTTCGAAAATCTTTTTAAAGATGCCTTATAATATCTGCAAAGAAGGGCTACGCTCCGATACCAGCTGTAACGGAACCTCCCAAGTAATCAGGCCCACCTACAGTTGTCCTTGTCTAACAGACATCAGACACCCTGTAGATGTTCCTAAGTTACTTGACAAGCTCGGTATCTTTCCTTACCTCACCAGGAACGTTTCACCCGTCTTACAGACATTACAGACCATCGGAGATAAAGAAATGCGGAAGCGAATTACATAATCTTACATTTATTTCCAAAAGCAAGCTCGAGTTATTTTATTACAGACCAGTCTAAAAATGAGTGCATAGAAGTAATAATTATACAAACCAGGGAGACACAAACTTCTCCCGCAAGGCTATAAACAAAAGATCCTAGATGGAGGACCGAGTCCTCCCGCACTTCAGTCTTGTTTTTCTTCTTTGGGAACCACCTTAGCACAGAAGCAGCAAAAGTCTGCTACTTCCCCACCTAAAAACAACAAAGGGATAAACCTTGAGTATGGAATTACTCAGCAAGTCTTACCCGACTAAGGAAAAGACTCTCAAGGGTATGCTGGTTATATGGGAGTCAAGGTAAGGCTTCTTAATAATCAAAGACTCTGTTTTGCAGAAATGCTTACTAAAGTGGATCCTTAAAAATCCAATTTTATTTGTCAAGTTAGGTAAAATTACCTGTACTAGAGTTCTTTCTACCCTAGTTCAATCACTGGTCCTGCACTAGCCAATTTCTTTAACAAAAACCCATCATCTTTAGTGGAATGCTACGTGTAGGGCAGTGACCAAGTCTTCATAACCGCGAAGGTACGGCGATCCGAATCGATTATACTCAGCTGAGGATCTCCAATCACACGACATATGTAGCACTTAACCCTTGCATATGTCAACCCGCCACCGGGGTTCTTAAGACCGGATCAGGTTCACGCAAACCGAGAGCACAGATACACCACCGTCCAGCCTCTTGCCACGGAGGGTACACGCTACTCTCGCCACCGCTCCACTCCCATTTCGTGTTACCTTATTCCGGCCTTAGTCTGCCCGAGACAAGGCTTACCCATGACGAGGCATGTGACCAGTTAAAGGGTCCTCGATCATCAAGCCTACATCGACAAGGTCCTTAATCGACTCAGACGGAGACACTACACCGAGACTCTCTTCTCGTGCAAGTCACCCGCCCGGTCTCAGCTTAATCATTTCAAACCCAAAGTTTGGTACCTGGCAGAGGTACATCTTTTCCGATGTGAACCCATCACGGCCATGATGGATCCATCATCAAGTTTTATTTTTGAAAACATCCCTCCCACTTTGCCAAACATCTTTTGGAAAACAAATCCTTTTGTTTTTCTAAAGCAATACTAAGCATAGTAAAACCTTTTTGTAAAAACAGGATTTCAAGGAGGGTAATCAAGATCAAGGAAGGTAATGCAGGAATTGTTTAATCAATCAACTCCTATCACCTAATGCAGCAAGCAAGTGAGAAAGCTTTTAAAAACATCAAGGGAGGTGGCAAATGCACCGGGGCTTGCCTTTGTTGTCAGGTGTGTCTTGCTCGGATCCACAGATATCGAAATAAAAGCAGTTGTCTGCTTGAGGATCAGAGGTGGGTGGTATCCCTTCTTCAGAAACTTCTTCTTCTTCTTCGTGCTCTAACATAACCATATACATGCATAAGAATTGATGTCATGGAATGCTCATGAGGATGCAAAGATAATATAGACTTATTATCTATGTCTTGAGTACAACTTTCCTTCACGGTACTCCGAGAACCTAGGGTTTCCGGAGTCAGTAAAGGAGTTCATGCAGCAGGGGGGGTGGTTTTGGGTTTAGTGATCAAACAAGGTTCAAATCAAACCAAACTCTACCCATGGCTTCTAAATAATCTGAAAAGCTCACATAAAAAGTTTGGGAAATTTTGGACTTATAATTTATTTTCTAAAAATCCAGAATCAATGGTTTAGGCTATTTTAAATACCCTAAAATTCCCTATTTAATCTAAAAATCATGAGTTTATTTTTATTAAATACTAGGGAAAATAAGGAACCTAGGAAAATTGGTCCCATATTTTTAGGATTTTTCTACCATTTTCTACAGTTTTTCAAAGTTCTGTTGTAAAAGAAAAAGAAAAACGATTAAACAGAACTGGGCCGGATTCAGCCCAGCGGCCCAGGTCCAGGGAGAACAGCGCGCTCGCGCCCGCGCCCGCGAGGCGACTTTGCAGCAAAGTCCTCGGCGTTTTGCCTAACTGGAAATAGGTTCGTTTACTGTTTCTATAAGTCGCTGACACTTCACAACCAGATCCCTGAGTTTCTATCAATTCACAACCGCACGTCCCCGACGGCGCTCGCGCACGGCCGCGCTCCGGCGAGCCAGCGGACCGGCCGAACGGGGCAACGGCTGGGTTCTCCGAGCGGTGGACATGAAATTGGGATCGACCTGACCATTTCCCCTAACTTAATCGCACGATTGATGAACTATAGAGCTCCGGCCGCGGTGGCCGTAAGCATCACGGCGAGACAGCCGTGTTCCCGGCGATGGGCGCCAGTCTAGTCCAATTAAAGGGGTCGGGGAGCATCACAGGGGCATGAGAATGCTCAAACGAGGAAGCAAAGGGCGGGTACTGACCGGAGTTGGGCTGGCGACGGTGAGCTTGATTCACGGCGGCGGAAAACCGATTTGGGGGCAACGAGCAATTCAGGCGAGCGGGTGGACGATCGAGTGTGGGAGCGGGTGCTAGAGCTTCACAATTTCATGGCGCAACTAGCCCTGCCCTCAATTTATAGGCTCCAAGGAAGGTGGCCGGTGAATTTCAAGGAGATGCGCGGCGGTCGGAGGTGACGAAGGTTATCGGTTTCGTGACTACGTGTCTACCGCCGTGGCGAGCTCACCGGCCTCGATGAGACAGCCGTGAGGAGTCACGACGGCACGGAGGAAGAGTTGAGCCACGCGGCACCCGGCCGAGAGGCGGCGGTCGACGGCGAGCACTTTACCGCGGGCGGTGAGCCAGGGGGGGATGTGCCGTGGCCGAGCGAGGTGACTTCCAGCTCACCGGTGACGAGGACCTTTACCGCGACAGCCTTATCCGGTGACCGCCGAGCACGAATCACAGCGAGCGACGATCGACGGCGGCAGCTACCGGTGATGAGCACGAACCCGATCTTGTTCAGTTTTACCGGTCACTGTACCATGGCCATGCGTTCATCAGTGCACCTGACCGAGCGAGTTTAGGGTCATTTTTCTCCAGATTTCATGTGACAACAGGTCCAAGTCTCTGCACCAAAGTTGTAGTGCTACATACCAGCTACAACTCAACTATAGGACTTGATCACATTTGAGCACTGGATCCAAATCAAAATCGAGCTCAAAGTTCACCCCATAGCACTGCAACTCTGAACTTCAGACTGAACTAGCCTGACAGCCAGTTTTGGATTGGGTTTTTCTCTAAATTTCTCATAACAACTAATCTCACACTCTTTAGCAAAGTTGTTCCCCTTTGATTAGGCTTCAACTTTGATGTGGTGACCTAGGACAAAAACCCTATATCTTGAAAGATACAAAGCCCCAAAGTTGAGCCAATTCACTGATTTTCAGACTTAACCCCAAAAGGTTAAGTGGGCACTTTTGCACTTAAGTCCAAATTTCAAGTTTTGGATTGCAAATTCTCACATAAGTAACCCAAATGACTTAAGGTACTTATTTAACTTGACTTTTGCACTTTAGTCCAAAAGTGGACTAATTTTGCACTTAGGTCCCTAGGGTTTGGTTTCAGGGTTTTCCAGGGTTCCAATTAGGGTTTCTGGTATTTCCAGGGGTATAAGTGGGATTCAACTTTATTCTTGGAGTCATTTTATGTCTTTTACCCTAAAGCCTTTAGGTTTTCTTAACTTGGGTTAAGTTTTACCCCTTTAATCACTATTTAGGGTTAAGTCCTTTAACCAGGGTCCTATTTGTAAAACATTAAAACAATACAACTTGTTTGAAATTTTTGCCTAGTGAATGCACTCTAGGTGTGTCAAACATATGCAATGCCAATGCTTATGATGTCATGCTCAAGTTTTAGTTATAGTAACACCAGGGGTGTTACACCCGGGCCTCCGTCCCCTGACTTGAATGGCTGGTTCTCGTCCTTCGTGGGCGAGAGCCCTTCTGCCGCAGCGTCCGCTCGGAAGCCGTTGCTGCAGCTGTTTCGCCGCCCGGGGCGGAGGTCGTTGTCGCTGCTGCCGGAGCGGGCGTCGGCGAGTCACCAGGGGTTTTGTCGCCCCGCAGGCCCTCCAACGTGGGGGGTTGTTCGTACCTGCAGGGGTGGAACTGGAGTTCCGTTTGTAATGGCACCTTGAGTGCCGGTGTTTGTTCATTATGGCTGTCGGGGCCTAAACATGTATGTATCTTTTGGCGTGAAGCCGTGTTTTTCCCTCATTCCGAGCACTAGGACTCGCCTGTCAGCTAACTGAACTGCTTCACCAAGTGTGAGTTGCCTCGTGCGAAGGTGACGAGTGAGGTATCCGTATCCCGGAGGCGTAGGAGTCCCTCGGCTCGGTCGGCCTTGCCGCCCGAGGCTTCTCTTGCTTAGTTAAAGGAAACCCTCGGCCGCTCTTCGATGAGCCAGAGCCAGAGGCAGCGGTATCAGCGTGGATAGAGGCAGAGTTGGCTCAAAAAGAAGACTTCGTCGGCCGGAGCCTGACCGGGCCGTCCACTGGCGGGACCTGCACCGGAGTTGAGTTGCCGAGGCCATGGGCCGGGCTGATGTCCTTGGGGGACAGCTGGCCGAGGCTTCGGGGCGACCAGCCGAGCCGTCTGCTCGAGCCGGACTCCTGGAGGAGACCCTGGCGGCGATGGCCCAGGCGTGGTGCTGACTTCGTCCTTCGGAGCGGAGATCCTCCGACTATGTTGCCGTTCGAGGCTCGATCGGACTTCGCCGAAGGTGGTGTTGACGCCGAGGGTGCTGCTGCTCCCCCTCCATCGAGGTTCGAACCTGCAGGATCGGTTTACCTTGTAGTGTGTGTATGTTTTTTGCGGCCGCCGAGGCCCAAACATACTGTCATTGTGTTGTAAAGCTGCGTTTCTTTTTCCCTTTGTTTCGAGTGTCAAGACTTGTTCGTCGGTAACAGAATTGTTTGTTCGAGCGAGAGTTACTTTTCACGGAAGGTGATGAGTGAGGTATCCGTATCCTGGAGGCGTAGGAGTCCCTCGGCTCGATCGGCCTTGCCGCTTACGTGTACTCTTACTCGTCCGTAGGATTCTGCTAACGATGTAGTCAAGAAGACCCAAAAAATCGTTTCGGCAGAAAGGTCTCCGAGCATTAAGACTTGTTTGGTCAGCGGAATCGCTTATCCGAGCGTGAGTTACTTATCGCAGAAGGTGATGAGTGAGGTATCCGTATCCCGGAGGCGTAGGAGTCCCTCGGCTCGGTCGGCCTTGGCTGCTTACGTGTACTCCGTCGTTTTCAGGATCCCACCTTTGAAGTAGTCAAAAAGCACGAACGGAGCACGAAGGACGTTCTGGCAGAAAGACTTTTTCCGAGGAAAATTTTGACGCAGAGGGGGTTCCCCCCTTCTAGCCCCCAAGGGAGGGTCGGGCTTTGCCGAGGCAAGGCTGACCCTTCCTTGATGGTTAGACTTTGAATGTGAACGAGGTGCACGAACAACTTGAAAACATCTTAAGGGTAGAAGCGACGTAGCTGTCAGATGTTCCAAGCGTTGTTGTAGACCTCGCCTTGGCTGTTGGCCAGCTTGTATGTCCCGGGCTTCAGAACCTTGGCGATGACGAACGGCCCTTCCCAGGGAGGCGTGAGCTTGTGCCGCCCTCGGGCATCTTGTCGCAACTGAAGCACCAGGTCGCCCACTTGGAGGTCTCGGGACCGAACCCCTCGGGCGTGGTAGCGTCGCAGGGACTGCTGGTACCGCGCCGAGTGTAGTAAGGCCATGTCCCGAGCCTCTTCGAGCTAGTCCAGTGAGTCTTCTCGGTCGGTCCGGTTTCTTCGATCGTCGTACGCCCTCATCCTCGGGAACCGTATTCTAAGTCCATGGGCAAGATGGCCTCGGCCCCATAGACTAGAAAGAACAGTGTGAAGCCCGTGGCTCGGCTCGGCGTTGTCCTCAGACTCCAGACCACCGAGGGGAGTTCCTTCATCCATCGCCTGTCGAACTTGTGGAGGTCGTTGTAGATCCTCGGCTTGAGTCCTTGCAGAATCATGCCGTTGGCGCGTTCCACCTACCCATTCGTCATGGGGTGAGCCACGGCGGCCCAGTCCACCCGGATGTGGTGATCCTCGCAGAAGTCCAGGAACTTTCTGCCGGTGAACTGGGTGTCGTTGTCGGTTATGATGGAGTTCGGGACCCCAAAGCGATGGATGATGTTGGTGAAGAATGCCACCGCCTGTTCGGACCTGATGCTGTTCAGGGGTCGGACCTCGATCCACTTGGAGAATTTGTCGATGGCGACCAGCAGGTGCGTGTAGCCCCCGGGTGCCTTCTGCAAGGGACCGACGAGGTCCAGTCCCCACACAGCAAACGACCAGGTGATGGGTATTGTCTGCAGAGCCTGAGCGGGCAGGTGGGTCTGCCTTGCGTAGAATTGACACCCTTTGCAGGCGCGGACAATTCTAGTGGTGTCGGCCACCGCGGTCGGCCAGTAGAGACCTTGTCGGAAGGCGTTTCCGACAAGGGCTCGGGGCGCTGCGTGATGACCGCAAGCCCCCGAGTGTATTTCTTGTAAGAGCTCCTGGCCTTCGGCGATGGACATGCACCGCTGGAGGATGCCGGAGGGGCTGCGGTGGTAGAGCTCCTTCCCGTCACCCAGTAAGACGAACGACTTGGCGCGCCGCGCCAGTCGCCGAGCCTCGGCTCGGTCGAGGGGCAGCTCTCCTTGGTGGAGATATTGCAGGTACAGGGTCTGCCAGTTTTGATTAGGCTGGACCCCATTCCGCTCTTCCTCGATGTGTAGTGCCTCACCCTCCGGGGCCGAGGGTGCCTCGCACCGAGCCGAGGGCGCCTCGGGCTGTGCCGAGGGTGCCTCGGGCTGGGCTGAGGCCTTCTCGGGCTCGGGCGTGTCGTCGGTCTTGACTGAGGGTTGATGTAGGTCTCGGGAGAAGACATCCGGGGGAACCGTTGTCCGCCCTGAGGCTATCTTAGCCAGCTCGTCCGCAGTCTCGTTGTATCATCGGGCGATGTGGTTGAGCTCAATCCCGTAGAACTTATCCTCCAGGCGTCGAACCTCATCGCAGTAGGCTTCCATCTTCGGGTCGCGGCAGTGGGAGTTCTTCATAACTTGGTCGATGACGAGCTGTGAGTCGCTGCGAGCGTCGAGGCGTCGGACCCCTAGCTCAATGGCGATGCGCAACCCGTTGACCAGAGCTTCGTACTCAGCCACATTGTTGGACGTTGGGAAATGGAGGCGCAGTACATAGAGTAGGTGTTTCCCGAGGGGCGAGATGAAGAGCAGGCCCGCGCCTGCCCCTGTTTTCATTAGCGACCCATCGAAAAACATGGTCCAGAGTTCCGGCTGGATCGGAGCCGCCGGGAGCTGGGTGTCGACCCATTCAGCCACAAAGTCCGCCAAGACTTGGGACTTGATGGCCTTCCGAGGGGCGAACGAGATCGTCTCGCCCATGATTTCTACCGCCCACTTTGCAATCCTACCCGAGGCCTCTCGGCACTGGATGATCTCCCCTAGGGGGAAGGATGACACCACAGTCACCGGATGAGACTCGAAGTAGTGTCGCAACTTCCGCCGCGTCAGGATCACCGCGTACAGCAGCTTCTGAATTTGCGGGTAGCGGATCTTGGTCTCGGACAGTACCTCACTGATGAAGTAAACCGGCCTCTGGACGGGCAATGCATGCCCTTCTTCTTGTCTCTCAACCACGATCGCGGCGCTGACCACCTGAGTGGTAGCGGCGACGTAGATCAAGAGGGCTTCTCCGGCGGCGGGGGGCACCAAGATGGGTGCGTTCGTAAGGAGCGCCTTCAGGTTCCCGAGGGCTTCCTCGGCCTCGGAGGTCCAAGTGAAGCACTCGGTCTTTCTTAAGAGGCGGTACAGAGGTAGGCCTCTTTCGCCGAGGCGCGAGATGAAACGGCTCAGAGCCGCAAGGCATCCCATGACCCTCTGTACGCCTTTCAAGTCCTTGATGGGCCCCATGTTGGTGATGGCCGCGATTTTCTCTGGGTTGGCCTCGATGCCCCGCTCAGAGACGATGAACCCCAAGAGCATGCCTCGGGGGACTCCGAAGACACACTTCTCGGGATTGAGTTTTACGCCTTTCGCCTTGAGACACCGGAATGTCGTTTCAAGGTCGGAAAGGAGGTCGGAGGCTTTCCTCGTCTTGACTACGATGTCATCGACATAAGCCTCGACCGTTCGACCAATGTGTTCGCCGAACACATGGTTCATGCACCTTTGGTACGTCGCACCCGCATTCCTCAAACCAAATGGCATAGTAACATAGCAGTACATGCCAAAAGGTGCGATGAAAGAAGTCGCGAGCTGGTCGGACTCTTTCATCCTGATTTGGTGATACCCTGAGTAGGCATCGAGGAAAGACAGGGTTTCGCATCTAGCAGTGGAATCCACGATTTGATCGATGCGAGGTAGAGGATAGGGAACTTTTGGACATGCTTTGTTTAGACCAGTGTAGTCTACACACATCCGCCATTTCCCTCCTTTCTTTCTCACAAACACGGGTTGGCAAGCCATTCGGGATGGAATACCACTTTGATGAACCCTGCGGCCATCAGCTTGTGGATCTCCTCGCCTATGGCTCTGCGCTTTTCTTCGTCGAATCGGCGCAGAGGTTGCTTCACGGGTCGGGCTCCAGCTCGGATATCCAGCGAGTGCTCGGCGACATCCCTTGGTATGCCAGGCATGTCCGAGGGACTCCACGCGAAAACTTCGGCGTTTGCACGGAGAAAGTCGACGGGCACTACTTCCTATTTGGGGTCGAGCTCGGAGCCAATCCGGATCTGCTTGGAGGCGTCGTTGTTGGGGTCGAGAGGGACGGACTTAACCGTTTCCGCTGGCTCGAAGTTGCCGGCATGGCGCTTCACGTCTGGCGCCTCCTTGGAGAGGCTTTCCAGGTCGGCGATGAGGGCCTCGGATTCGGCGAGGGCCTCGGCGTATTCCACGCACTCCACGTTGCATTCGTACGCGTGTCGGTATGTGGGGCCGATGGTGATGACCCTGTTGGGGCCCGGCATCTTGAGCTTGAGGTAGGTGTAGTTGGGGACGGCCATGAACTTGGCGTAGCATGGCCTCCCCAGCACTGCGTGGTAGGTTCCTCGGAACCTGACCACCTCGAACGTGAGGGTTTCCCTTCTGAAGTTGGAGGGAGTCCCGAAGCAGACGGGCAGATCGAGTCGTCCGAGGGGTTGGACGTGTTTCCCGGGGATGATCCCGTGAAAAGGCGCCGCACCGGCCCGGACCGAGGACAGATCGATCTGCAGGAGCTCGAGGGTCTCGGCGTAGATGATGTTGAGGCTACTGCCTCCGTCCATGAGGACCTTGGTGAGCCTGACGTTGCCGATGACGGGGTCGACAACGAGCGGATATTTCCCCGGGCTCGGCACGTGGTCGGGGTGATCGCGCTGGTCGAAGGTGATGGGCTTGTCGGACCAGTCTAGGTAGACTGGCGCCGCCACCTTTATCGAGCAGACCTCCCGATGCTCTTGCTTGTGGTGTCGAGCCGAGGCGTTCGCCACTTGCCCACCGTAGATCATGAAGCAGTCGCGGACCTCAGGGAACTCCTCTGCCTTGTGATCCTCCTTCTTGTCGTCGTGGTGGGCCCTGCCACCCTCCGCAGGTGGCCCGGCCCTGTGAAAGTGGCGCCGAAGCATGGCGCACTCCTCAAGGGTGTGCTTGACGGGTCCCTGATGATAGGGGCACGGCTCCTTGAGCATCTTGTCGAAGAGATTGGCGCCTCCGGGAGGTTTCCGAGGGTTCTTGTACTCAGCGGCGGCGACAAGGTCCGCGTCAGCGGCGTCGCGTTTCGCTTGCGACTTCTTCTTGCCTTTCTTCTTGGTGCCGCGCTGAGCGGACGCCTCGGGAACATCTTCCGGCTGGCGGCCCTGGGGCTGCTTGTCCTTCCAGAAGATGGCCTCAACCGCCTCCTGGCCAGAGGCGAACTTAGTGGCGATGTCCATCAGCTCGCTCGCCCTGGTGGGGGTCTTGCGACCCAGCTTGCTCACCAGGTCGCGGCAGGTGGTGCCGACGAGGAACGCGTCGATGACATCCGAATCAGTGACATTGGGCAGCTCGGTGCGCTGCTTTGAGAATCGCCGGATGTAGTCCCAGAGAGACTCTCCCAGCTGCTGGCGGCAGCTTCGGAGATCCCAGGAGTTCCTAGGGAGCACGTACGTGCCCTGGAAGTTACCGGCGAAGGCTTGGACCAGGTCGTCCCAGTTGGAGATCTGCCCCGGAGGCAGATGCTCCAGCCAGGCTCGAGCGGAGTCGGAGAGGAAAAGCGGGAGGTTGCGGATGACGAGGTTGTCATCGTCCATTCCACCCAGTTGGCAGGCCAGCCTGTAGTCTGCAAGCCACAGTTCCGGCCTTGTCTCCCCCGAGTACTTTGTGATGGTAGTCGGGGTTCGGAACCGGGTCGGGAACGGTGCCCGTCGTATGGCTCGGCTGAAAGCCTGCGGACCGGGTGGTTCGGGCGAGGGACTCCGATCCTCCCCATTGTCGTAGCGTCCCCCACGCCTGGGGTGGTAGCCTCGGCGCATCCTCTCATCGAGGTGGGCTCGATGGTTGCGGTGGTGGTGCTCGCTGCCGAGGCGACCCGGGGCCGCAAACGTTGTGTTGCGCGTGCGCCCGGTGTGGACCGAGGCTTCCCGCACGAATCGGGAAGTCACGGCGCGATGCTCCGAGGGGTATCCCTGCCTTCGAGAGGCAGAGCTTTCGGTCCGTCGGACCGCGGCATCCTCCAGAAGATTCTTGAGCTCTCCCCGGATACGCCGCCCTTCGGTGGTTGATGGTTCCAGCATTGCGCGGAGAAGTATCGCTGCTGCTGCCAGGTTCTGGCCGACCCCACTAGAAGCCGGTGGTGGCCTTGCCCTGACGTTGCCGGCGATGTGGAGCTGGATGCCCTGGGGTAGATGACGCGCTTCTCCGGCCGGAGCTTGGTCTACCCATTCCTGCCCGATGTTCCGGCGGAGCGGCTCAAGCGTTCCTGCTCCCTCGTCAAGCCTGGCCTGCATCTCGCGGATTTGCTCGAGCTGTGCGTTTTGACCCCCCCGCAGGGACTGGGACCACAGCTAGCTCCCGAAGGGTGTCAACGCGAGGCGCAGGCCTAGGGGGATCACCGTTTTCTGGTATACCAAGATGGTTGCCTTCGTCGGGACCCCCTAGATCGACGTGGAAACATTCACGACTCGGGCCGCAGTCTTCGTCGCCGAAGCTGCGGCTACCGTCGTAACAATCAGAAAGGCAGTAGTTGCATGCGGTCATGAAGTCCCGCATGCCTCCCGAGCCCGGAGAAATCCCAACCAGAGTCGGACTCGTCATCTTCCTTGAAACCCGAGGGTCTGTAGGTCGAGACAGCCATCAGCCGGTCCTAGGGTGACCGCGTATGATACCCCGGAGGGTTGGTGCATGCCTCTATGAAGGCTTCCACCAAAGCGGGGTCGCTTGGTGGGTCGTGGCCGAATCCAAAAGGCACGAGACGGGAATCTGTCGGTACCTCTTGGTCGACAGGCGGTGATGAAGTCACGTTAGGGGCGGACTGCACCGTCGTCTCAGGTATGAGGGCGACGCCCAGCAAGTCCTTCGCGAGCGTGCTGGCGTCGTCCATCCGCTTGGAGTTGGCGTGTTGCGGGGAAACGGCGCTCGTCTTCGTCTCAGATGCGAGGTCGACGCCCGACGTGTCCCTCGTTGGGGCGCCGGCGCCGTCGACTCGCTCGACAGCCGACAAGGTGCCGCCTCTTGCTTGGCCACGGTTGCCCCGCCTCCTCCTCCGTCGGCGGGGGAGATGATGGGACAAACTCGGATGTTGTTCTTCCGCCTCGTGGGGAAGACGTCGTCGGTTCCGCCGCCGGCTGGCGGGTCGTCGGCCGCCATTGTCGACGTCGCGCGGCGGAGGAAGGAGTATCATGTCGTAGCTGCCGTCGAGGGACATGAACTCAAGACTCTCGAAACGGAGCACCGTCCCGGGTTGGAAAGGTTGCTGGAGTCTACCCATCTGGAGCTTGACGGGAAGCTATTCGTCAACACGCAGCAGGCCCCTACCTGGCGCGCCAACTGTCGGCGTTTCGACCCCGGGGGGGTCCCTGGACCGACGAGTAAATTGTCGCCGCGTGCCCCAGCCCAGATGGGTCGGCGTGAGACGGAGCACGAAGGGGGGGAGAAGAGAGGAGAAAAGGGGAAACCCGCGCCCTCCATGTTGTCCTGCGCCCAGGTCGGGTGCGCTTGCAGTAGGGGGTTACAAGCGTCTGCGTGGGGGGAGAGCGAGGGACTCTACGCGTCGTCCCGTCCTCCCGCGCGGCCAACCTCCTCGTAAGAGAGCCCTGGTCCTTCCTTTTATAGGCGTAAGGAGAGGGCCCAGGTGTACAGTGGGGGTGTAGCAATGCGCTATCGTGTATAGCAGAGAGGAGCTAGTGCCCTAAGTACATGCCGTCGTGGCAGCCAGAGAGGTTTTGGCACCCTGTTCATGTGATGTCGTGGCCGTGGAGGAGCGCTGGAGCCTTGAGGGAGGACAGCTGTCGGGGCTGTCGAGTCCTTACTGACGTCTCCTTGCTTCCGTAAGGGGCTGAGAGCCGCCATCGTCATGGAGCACGCGGGGCGCCATCATTATCTGTTTACCGGGGCGAGCCAGATGGGACGCTGGTCTTGTTCCCCGTAGCCTGAGCTAGCTAGGGATAGGGTAATGATGGCCCTCCCTGTGATGTGGTCGGTCCGAGCCCTGGGTCGAGCGAGGCGGAGGCTCCTCCGAGGTCGGGGTCGAGTCGGTCTTCCGAGGTCGAGGTCGAGTCCTAGCCCCGGGTCAGGCGAGGCGGAGACTGTCATCCGAGGCCAAGGTCGAGTCCGAGCCCTGGGGTCGGGCGAGGAGGAGTTCGTCGTCTTCCGGGGCCGAGCCCGTGTCCGAGCCCTGGGATCGGGGGAGGCGGAGTTCGTCGTCTTCCGGGGCCAAGCCCGAGTCCGAGCCCTGGGATCAGGCAAGGCGGAGTTCGTCGTCTTTCGGTGCCGAGCCCGAGTCCGAGACCTGGGATCGGGCGAGGCGAAGTTCGTCGTCTTCTGGGGTCGAGCCCGAGTCCGAGCCCTAGGGTCGGGCGAGGCGGAGTTTCCTATGGCGCTCGGGGCCAGACTTGGCTGCTGTCAGCCTCACTCTATCGAGTGGCACAGCAGTCGGAGCGACGCAGGCGGCGCTGTCTTCTTGTCAGGCCGGTCAGTGGAGCGGCGAAGTGACTGCGGTCACTTCGGCTCTGTCGACTGAAGGGCGCGTGTCAGGATAGGGTGTCAGGCCATCCTTGCATTAAATGCTCCTGCGATACGGTCGGTTGGTGTGGCGATCTGGCCAAGGTTGCTTCTTGGCGAAGACTGGGCCTCGGGCGAGCTGAAGATGTGTCCGTCGCTTGAGGGGGTCCTCGGGCGAGACGTGAATCCTCCGGGGTCGACTGCCCTTGCCCGAGGCTGGGCTCGGGCGAGGCGAGGTCGTGTCCCTTGAGTGGACCGAGCCTTGACTTAATCGCACCCATCAGGCCTTTGTAGCTTTGTGCTGATGGGGGTTACCAGCTGAGACTAGGAGTCTTGGGGGTACCCCTAATTATGGTCCCCGATAAAGTTTTTAAAGACATACCAGATTTTCCTTCACCAGATCACTCTCGAAGCAATTATTAGAATGGGGATCTTCGTCTAGGCTATGAGAAGTCAAGGTCTAGAGCCAAGTGCAAGATGTTTTTGCAGTATGCATGAACTTTCGTATGATACGAAGGCCTGGGGTAAAGAACAATATCATAACAATTTCGGTTGCTATAGCTTCGTTGCTCGCTCCAGCGCAAGTTACCCAGTGCCAGTGTTTTGGAAGAAATGGCCCTGAGCCTAGATGACGGAGTGGTTCTATGTAAAAAATGATTTAAAGGCGAGAGAAGACATTAAAGAGATCATCATGCGTCCCATCTGGTCCCGCTTCAGCCTCCGAAAACCAAAGGTAGAGATTGACGAGGCAGTCGAAGCATGCCGAAGGGCCTTCAGCAAAGTTTGCTCTTTTATTGGGACAAGAGACTTACTTCAAGAACATATAGCCTACAAGATATGGCCACTTATAGACAGCTGGGAAATGTCGAAAGAAACCATCACTAACCCTAGTGAAGGTGGCCTGGTTCGATTGAAATACACCTTCAGGTTTGGGGACAAGTTTGTCGAACCAAATGATGACTGGCTAAAGTGTATTGAAAATACTAGCGATGAGTTACTTGGAGCATATTCCAAGTCCAAAGATAATGCACTATCTGCGGCCTTCGGGAGCCGAAAAAAGAAAATATTAAATAGGGTTTTTGATGCTATTGGATTTGTGTACCCTCACTATCGCTACCCGCCACAGGGGCAGAAAAGAAGGGGTGCAACCTCTAGAAAGGTTGCCGCTTCGGCTGCTCCAAGGGAGCCTGCTCCGAAGAGTAAAAAACTGAAAGTCCTTACCCACCGGCCACGGTATATTGAACCGGCCGTGGTGCCTGAATTTGGCGGAGAAACTTCTTCAACTGCTAAACCAAAGGAGCCCATCTCCCCTACACAGAAGGCTGAAAATCCAGCTGTACCCTCAGCCGAGTTAGCTGAGCCGAAGACTGATAAAACTAAGGAGCCAAAAATCGAGGGAACAAAAATATTAGAAGTTTTAAGCCCTTCGGCAGAAGTGACAGTGCCGAAGGCACAAAAAGGTCTTGCGGCAACTCCCAAAAGAAAAAGGATGGCAAGTGTACTAGATGTGCTAGAATTAGTAAAGGCTTCAAGCTCTATTCCTTCAGAGAAAATTGTCGAGGCTTCGAAAATGCAAATCAAAGCTAAAACAAAACTGACCGAAGTCGGAGCTGCAATGATCCAGGCTAGCGCCGAAGCTGGGCCTTCAGAGCCTGCTAAGAAAAAACCCTCGGAAATTGAAGAGAAGGCAGTGGAAGAAGAGGCTATAGAACAGACTTTGCTTGAAAAAGCTGCCGCTCCTGCTCCCGAAGCTTTAAAAGAAAGTATTGAATATATCATTCACCATGCTTCGGGAAAGAGACTCTCTAAAGAAGAAGAACGAGAAGCTCAACACTATGCCTAGAAGCTGAAATATCCGAAGGGGGCATTAGTGTTTAACGGCAGCGGAGAAGAAGATTTTTTGTACTGTCTCCCGGATAGCAAAGAGATATTTCACTTGTTTATACTTAATACTATACTCCTTTTGCAGGGCTTGATCCATAGCAATGCCCTCAGGGCACAGAAAAATATCAAATATGAAGGGTGCACAATGGCTCTGAACAACCTTCGTTCAGAGGTTATTGAACTAAGGAACGAAGGCCTTGAAAAGGATAAAATATTAATTTCATTGGTAAACAAGATAAAAGAAGATGAGGCTAGTTCCAAAGTTCAAGCTAAGGCCCAAAAGAGCGAAATTGAAGATCTTCGGAAACAATTAGCTGAGGCCAAATTAAAATGTGCTGTTGCCGAAGCTGATCGAGATGCTAGTGAGTACTGGAAAAATTATTTTGAAAAAGCAGTTGCAGAGCTTCACGCATCAAAAGAAAGATGTTTTGAAAAATCTGTGGAATGCGTAAAAAAGATGAAGACTAGCTTCGCCAACGTGGGCGCCTACTCAAGCGAAGACAACTTCATACGGGGCGACCCTGAGGGCGTCATCGAGTGGATCAGTAATGAAGCCGAAGCTTTTGAGGATATTTTGAGTGACCACAGGGACGTGTGTGCATTCTCTGGTGCGAGGGGGGTTGCAGCCATTTTGGAGAAGGCAGGTTGTGAACATGTTAAAACCTTGGCCCAGGCCGAAGCTGCCTTCTCCTTCGACGATACGAAGGACCCCTCGGCCGAAGCGAGTTCAATAAGCGGAAAATTTTTCACTAATATCTAGGAAAATGGTGGCCAAGGGGTGGCTCATGAAATAATGAAGAAGAGCGAAAAAGATGTTCATGACGCTCGAGCAGCAACGAAAGAAGCTGAAAAAGCTGCGGAACTCGAAAGACGGATAGGTATTACTTAATGGCTTTTAGCTTTGTTGTTTATTTTTGTGACTTCGAACTAATTTGTGTCTTATATCGCAGCTGAACTATCTCCTCCCCTAGAGCCATTCGACCCACTGGCCGACCTAGAGACAAAGAAAGCAATAGAAATTATTAATATGGCCGAAGCTATTGTAGACGAAGTTGTTACCAAACTGCTAACCGAAGCTGCAGAAAAAGTTCTAATGGAAGAAGAGTAGCTATTGTAAAAACATTTCTAGAATATTAATGTAACATTTGCTGAACTATGTTTGTAATATTTAGTACTTATAGATTTGAATGTAATATATGAATCGTTTGTAATTCAGTTCTTTGCGATGCATGAAACTTTATGTACATACCGTTTTTGAGCCTTAGGCGAAAAAAACACCTTCCCTTCTTTTCATGCTTCGTAAAGAAGAGTTTTTATGCCTCGTAAGAATCATCCACATTTTGTAAAATCATCAATACTTCATAAACAATAGATTCCTCTTTCCACATCAGAACTAATGAAGCTGTAATTCTCAGGCTATTTTATGCCTTGGCATCCTTCCATTTTTTTTGTAAAGCATTCTCCAAAGATCGGCCTCATTTCCATTTGATGTCATTGATGTGATATGATGTATGATGTGATGCTATGCGATATGATGCAATGATATGATGCAAAGAATGATGCTAATGCCGAAGACACATACCCACGCTGAAACACAATATCTGCGTTCCCTTAGGAACCATCAAAAAATCTCTTTGTCGTTTATTTTTCGGCTTCACCGCTTATTTTTCGGTGTAAGTTCTGCATCCCCTTAGGAACGTCTTTTGAACTTCTTTGCCTTCTATTTCGGCGGTATTCGCGTTGACTTTTCGCGCTTCGCCTTATATTTCAGCGGTATTTGGCTCTGCATTCCCTTTGGAACGACTTTTGAGTAGAAAACTTACACTGCGCTCCCTTGGGAACGACTTTTTTGTAGCTTCGGCAAACTTACGCTGCGCTCTTTAGGAACGACTTTTGTAGCTTCGGTAAAACTTGCAATGCAATTTTTAGCTCTACATTCGCTAAGGAACGACTTTTGAGCTTCGGTAGTTTTTGAGCTTCGTAAGGCTGTAGGAAAGATATATTGCATTATGACAAGAACGAAGCTATTACAAGAAATTAAAAGTGACAAGAATACTAGATTTACATCAATTGTTCCTTATTAAAAAGAAAATGACAATAAATGCAAAAATGCTTTAGAGGTAGGATATCTCTCAATAGATGTGTTTTGACTCTGGCATAGTACTGTTGACTGTGCGAGCTTCGGATTCCTCCCTGAGATCTCGCTGATGATGAGTCTGATGGCTCCCTTCTGGCTACTGACCTCGTGAATAGGCAGGTTGTAGTGGCGGTGGAGGTGGAAGCTGTGGCCAAGAAGCCTGTGGCTGACTAGCCGAAGCAACAGAAGCTGCAGGATGATTACCCACATATTCTGGTATATAAGGTGAGTGACACGAAGCAGTGTGCAGGACCTGCTTCGGTTGACTTTGCCGGGCTTCGGCTTCTGCAATCTCCTTCTACTTTTGGATGGTAATTTGGCACATTCTTGTAGTATGGCCCTTGTCTTCACCACAAAATAGACAGTAAATCGTCCTAGGTTGGTCCCCATATCTTCCTCCAAAGCCCCTAGTGCCTCTGCCTCTTTGAGCTGGTGGCCGAAAAGAGCTTTGTTGCTGCCCCGAAGATTGTGAAGAATACTGCGGCCTTTGCAGCTGACTTCCTCTGTCATCATTCTGAGTGGAGTTATGAATTGACCTGACATGCCTCGGGTGGATTCTTCCTCCGAAGCCCCTGGTCATCTCAGAGAACCTGTAAGCTTCCTCCCTTCTTTGGCGGAAGTCATTGTTAGCCCTGATGTACTCATCCATCTTTTGGAGCAGCTTCTCCAGAGTCTGTGGAGGCTTCCTGGTGAAATATTGGGCAGTAGGTCTTGGACGAAGCCCCTTGATCATGGCCTCAATGACAATTTCATTGGGCACTGTAGGCGCCTGTGCTCTGAGACGCAAGAACCTTCGGACGTATGCCTGAAGATACTCCTCATGGTCTTGCGTGCATTGAAACAGGGCCTAAGCTGTGACCGGCTTCGTCTGAAAGCCTTGAAAGCTTGTCAGTAGCATATCCTTGAGCTTCTGCCACAAAGTAATAGTCCCTGACCGAAGAGAAGAATACCATGTTTGGGCCACATTCCGAACTACCATGACGAAAGATTTGGCCATGACAGCTGCATTGCCTCCATATGAAGATATGATTTCTTCATAACTCATTAAAAACTACTTCGGATCCGAATGCCCATCATACATAGGGAGCTGAGGTGGCTTGTATGATGGAGGCCATGGGATAGCCTGCAGTTCTGCTGCCAAAGAAGAAGCATCATCAAAGGTAAAGGTATCATGATTAAAATCATCATACCATCCATCCTCATTGAATAGGCCTTCTTGATGAAGCTCCCTGTGTTGAGGCCTTCGATCTTGTTCATCTTGAGCAAGATGGCGTACTTCCTCAGTGGCTTCGTCAATCTGCCTTTGAAGATCAGCCAGTCGGGCCATCTTCTCCTTCTTCCTTTGTACTTGCTGATGGATTATCTCCATGTTTCTGATTTCTTGGTCCAACTCCTCCTCCTGGAGTGTTGCGCTAGTGGCTTTCCTCTTCTGGCTTCGAGCCTCTCGAAGAGAAAGGGTCTCCTGATTTGGGTCCAGCGGCTGTAGTGCGGTAGCCCCTGGCGCTGAAGCTTTCTTCGGTGGCATGATGAAGGTCAGTGCTTGCCGAAGGTGGTCGAAAATGGGTTCACCGGAGGTGGGCGCCAATGTTGGGGACTTGTTCTCAAATGCTATAAATTGAGAACAAGGCAACACAAAAATAGGTTATTTGTTAATGCCCTTCGTCCTTCAGAACATTATTTCCCTAAGGATATAATGATCTTCGGACGAAGGTCATGAAGGACATACCTTCATAATGTGAACAAACATATAACATCATCATATACATTTCTTATTATATAATCATAAATGAACAAATGAATAATGATAACATTGAATTACATTTGTACCTTCGGCTTGACAGAAAATGAAAGTACAAGCGTGACGCAAAAATGAGTACAAGTCAGCGTGAACAGTACGGGGGTATTGTTCATCTATTTATAGGCACAGGACACAGCCCGTGTAAAATTACATCCATGCCCTTCACATTTGCTAATGACTTTAAGGTAGTCCACAGAGGTCTAAATAGCCTTTTCCCTTTTAAGTCGGTTCCCTTTTTTACCGTTATGTCGAAGCTCCCTTGCGCGTAGCTTCGGCGCTGCGTCAACCTTTGTATTGTTCGTGCTTTTCACACTGCGTGGTTCTGATCCGAGTCCGAAGGCACCTGTTCATATATTACACTCGGGAAACATTGTTAAATCATGTTTTTAAGGACCTTCGGAAGACGAAGGCCCCCAACACAAGGCTAAGCATCATAAAAATCCTTTTCATAAAAGGGTATCAAGGAAGGGTAATCAATTTTCCAAGGAAGGAAATGCATCAACTGTTTAGCACACAACTCCTATCACCTAATGCATGAAACAAGGTGATAAAGATTTTAAAACACAAGGAAGGGGATAATGCACCGGGGCTTGCCTGGATAACACTAGGTTAGTGTTTGTTAGATGACGTCCACTTGGCGATCAGCCTTTGGTCTGACACTTGTTCAGATTATCCATCTTCAGATTTGTCCGACTGACGACATCGTCTTGCGGAGATGTCCAATCTCTGCACTATCCTGGGGTCAACTTGGGTCGTCTTCCGCATCACGTGATTAATTATCGTACCTAAATGAAATGCATGGTGCATATGAATGGATATAAGCAGGAATATCACAAACCTAAATAATGCTACACAATAGCGAATTAAACACCTAGCAGCGAGGCGTTGTACCATTTCATACGGAAACACTAGTTATCGACATATGACTAAGTGCAATAGTCGTGTCTTTCTAGCTTAACCAAATCTAATTCAAACATCAAGCAGCAATGAATATGAATACATGCTATGTTATCCTTAGCTAAAGCATAACCTGAGAGTCTAAGAAACTCTGGCTCACCATTACTGGATACCTATTACTAAGGCCAAGAATAGAAACCATTCCACTAGCTTTTAGAATTACTATTCTCGGTTATTATGTATAACACCAACTAAATTAAACATCTCACTTATCCTTAATCTAACAGGTAGAACATAATCATACATCATACAGTTCTACAAAACAACTTCCTAAACAACCAAAGATCTAACCCACTTATGCGCACTCTCCACTAACTGTCCTCGGGTTTTCACAGGAATAGACTTATTGATGTTCTTTGCTTCCTAAATATTTTGTGTAACAACCATTATATATTTATAACACTTAACCAGTCAACAAACATAGAGTTTTTCACAAGATCATAATTTAGATCCTAAAGAGTTAAATCATTAAGGTGTAAAGCCTACTATGTAGTTTTCAGAATTCACCTAAGCGAATCTTATGGTGATACTTGCTCTAAACTAATTAAAACAATGATGAACATTTATTCATGACGATTTACTTAAGTGACCAAATTCAAATATGACATTTAACTGATCGATAAACATGGAATATGACAACTACTAAAATAATGCATCATTCCACCACTTAATTAAAATTGGCATAATCAATTTTAAAAGAACCTATCGACTAGTCGTTAGAGACACTAGACCTATTTCCTCATATTATTACTTCGACCACATAGCGTAGATATATCTACTCATAAATTTTTCGCATAATTAGCAAGCTCATATCCAAACTTCACCTCATCCAAACACGCCTACTCTCCGATCGCGACATCAACTATAGCACTGCACATACTAAGACATTTTGCCATACAACAATATAATCACTTCACATAAGCTATAAAAAGATAATCATCGCGACTAATAGATATGTCCAATCTACTCCTCAATCCAGGTAGCATAAACAACAATTCAGCTTACCATGACCAATTTGATTTAAATCCGTGAGATCGTCCATGCTCTTCGGTTCGAACTGTCCATCGAACACCACCGCGTGCACTGCGACCAAAATTGACTCGACATTCACTCAAACGGCGATGACTCTTGGCTCGGGATTTCTACCGAACATGCAACGAGCATTACATTGGGCTTTGCTTCCTTCTTCATCTAACTCCTTTCTTCTCCATCTCTTGACGCAGCAAGGTCGAGCTGCTGGAGGAGAGGCAGGTCCGAGCAAACGGTCTACAGAAGCCAACGCGAGGGAGATGGCACGCGGCGAGGTGATGGCGAGCAGGCGCGCGACCTGAACGCAGGGGCGCCATTGTGCCTTTTTAAGATGTATTCCAATGTTTGTACATGTTTGGTGTGTTGTTCATTTGTACTTTCCAAATGTATTGAATGCATGCTCACTTTATTTAGACAACGAGCAGTCCGAGGTTCTCGAGTGTGTTGCTGGAGAGCTCCCTGAGCAACAACCTGGTGAAGGCAAGTGTCCTCTGACCTATTATGTCCTACATACTTTATGATTCATTGTCCCACATTACATTACTTAACCTAAGGATTGACTAGTCTGTATTTACCTTATCCTTGTTTACTTTTTGGGCTATCATGGTTAGCATTTTGCTATTGCCTTAACTTAATCAATGAACATGATGTGATTATTTTATGATTCGATGATGTTATCCCGATGATGATGATATTGTGATACTCTAGGGGACTCAGGCCTTTTTCCTGAGTACCTCTCTGTAAGGACCTGTTCATGGAGTGACCACCCGGGATAACAGTACAACCATGAGGGTGGAAAGGGACGCCCTTAGCTGATTAATTAGATGAACCTGGGGGTGTAGTTGCCTTTACCTGAGGGCCGTCAATGGGGGCTAGGGCGTAGTGCTCGCTCTGCCAAGGGGGGTGCAGAGGTTCATTCAATTTGGTTTTGTTAGTCACCCACCTTGGGGAGGTGTACTATGTTTGTACGACTGGCGAAACCTAACGAGCAGCTATGCACTAGGGGAGTCTTTGTAAAGGCTACGTAGTGTATCCCTAGCCATTCACCTCGGTAGTGAAGATCGGGTCTGTACAACCTAGGCTAGAAAGGGATCACGACTTGTGGGTAAAGTGTACAACCTCTGCAGAGTGTTAGAAACTGGTATATCAGCTGAGCTCACGGTTAAGAGCAGCCTTGGGATCCTCTTTGATTAGAAGAATTCTAGTTACTTTTATGATGATGGTTAACAATGATGATATAGTTCTGATCTCTGGTATTCCCTCTTTGAGGGAGTACTTTTGGGTAATAACTAGGTTTATTACTAAAATTTGGCTCTACTAATAGTAATAAATACTTGACCAACTAAAAGCAACTGCTTAACCTTAACCCCACATAAAGCTAGTCCACTTTAGCCAAACGGGACATTTGCTGAGTACATTGATGTGTACTCACCCTTGCTTTACACACCACCCCCACCCCAGGTTGTCCCCACTATACTCAGTGCTCAGGAGGTGATGCTGGCAATATGGAGGACTTTGAGGAGTTCCAGGACTACGATGAGTTCTAGTTTATTTTAGTGGCAACCCCCCAGTCAGCTGCCTGTGTAGGCTTATCATCTATATTTCGTTTTCTCCGCACTTTGATGTTTATGTTAAAGACAATGGTTATGTATTAGACTCTGTGGATGTCTTGGACATCTTGATGTAATTAAAGTACCTTTCCGCTATTTATTTCGAGCATTGTGTGATGATGTCCAATTATGTAATCGCTGTGTACGTGAGTTTCTGATCCTGGCACGTACATGGTTCGCATTCGGTTTGCCTTCTAAAACCGGGTGTGACAAAGAGCGGCGTGGGGATAAGATCCCTAGGATATTTTCTTTTCTTTTTTTAATTTTTATTTATTTCTTTTGATGCAAAAATCTGTATACATCCATGTTCTAAGATGTAGATTAAAACGAGATGCAATCATATAGAATCACAGCATTGGATTCGATATTTTAATCCGCATTTGATTCAGTTGAATTTAGACGAATTCCGTTCGCTACTCGAACACTCGACTAGAGAACAATTCAATTAAAAATCCGTAGACGCGATGTCATGGTTGACAAAAGGGGACTAAATTATTTTACACCGAAAACTTTAGTCGTCGAGTTCTACTTAACTTGTTTGAGAGGAAATCGGAGGACTGGACTAAATTTCCACATCCGTATTCGCTTAGCTGATGAATTTTGAATAGGCACAGGACTCGCAAGTTTTCGGAACAATTACATTCCGAATTTTGCGAAAACTTGGGAAGAGTCTAAATATACAAAAACAGATGCGGTATTAAAATCGTGATAGACGAAGATAATTAGACCTTAGTGTTCGTTTTATTTACTGATATTTCGTGCTTAAATCTATACTCATTGTCGAACGAAATATAAACACCTGGGGTGTTACAGCCCTCATTGCAGCCATCATGCGACGTTTCTTCTGACCACCCTCATTTCCCCCAGTCGCCGAAGTAGTCTTCTTCTCCTCTTCCACACCTTTTTCAACCCCTTTCTCCTTTGACTGCAATAAGCTAGTCAGATCTGATCCTAGGGGACTTAGCATAGCAAACAGGAAGGGTTCAATCATTACCTTTAGGATTTCTGTAACGCCGATAGAAGAGGACGAAGAGGTGCCAGCGGTCTTGTATGGTGGATCTTGTACCTTCGCCTTGATAGGGGCCAAAGTTGAGGACTTTCGCTTTTTGGGAGCCGAAAGCTTCGGCTCCGCTGAAATTTTTGTTTCTTGGAAGCAGCCCTCTGTTTGTCTTTTTCAATTTATCGCATAGCTTGCCTTTTCAAAATGCTTACAATTCTCTTTTTCTTCGCCCCCAGCTTCTTCATCAAGCCTTTCGTAGTTCGGATACTCGAAGCCAAGGGTGTCCATTACCCGGTTCAGCCTTCGTTTCTGCCGAGTACCGAAGGCAGCTGTCAACAATTGATCCTTTTTCTTCATATAGTTCCCAAGGATCTCATTGCACATTGTCTCTATCATTTCCAACCATTAGGCACAGCGGCCGCTGAAAGTGTTCTGAAACTTGAACCGGTATGGCAACCAAACAAGCTCAAATTTTTTCCCTTCTTCCTTCTTCTTCGGCATTCCCCATCCACCAGATGTTGGAAAGGTTTTGTTAGCCAGATATTCTTCCACCAAATCTCGAGTACGAATGTGCTCTGTCACAACTCTAAATTCCACTTGGGCCAATTGGCATGGGGAGCTGAGCTACATGTTACACAATGGCCTCGTCATGCCGAAGCTTAATTTCAAGGGACTCATTACCATGCTCATAAATTTTTCCCTTTTCTTCTCATCAGCTTTTACATAAAATCATTCATTTGTCCAACCGATAGGCCACTTGGTGCGATAGCCAATCGCTGGAGCCTTTGTGTCTTTCCGGTATGCGAAATTGTAGCATTCGAAGTTTTTATATAAGCCATCTGCCCTTGCTTTGGTTTGATAATGAAGCTCGTGTACTCTGTAGAATCCTTCGGCATCAGCACTTTTTCCTTGACTTCGTAAGCCCATATGTATTGTATACACTAAGCCTGACTATAGCGTTTGGAGTTAGTTGATGAAGATATATTTCAAACTTCTTCAAAACTTCACCGATCATTTTGTACAAAGGGAACCAAAGTCCCGCTCTGAAGAAGCTCTTAAAAACAACGACTTCATCATTTCTTGGCTCTAGAACTACTTCATCCCCGGCAAACCATATTAATTCATCAACATTTTTTCCAAAATATCCTAACTTCTTCATTAAACCAAATCTTCTGCCTTAATAGTAGATTGTCTAAATTTAATATGGCTAGGCTTGCTTGGGCTCAAAATGCCATCATCTTCTTCGTCGTCACTAGCAGCTTCGGCAATAGCATCATCCTTCTCCAAGATAACCTCTTCTCCCTCTTGAACAACGAACCCAAAACGTTTCATTACTTCTGAGATCGGGGCTGTCTGAGTTGCTTCAGTATCCTCACCTTCATTTGCTACTCTAGCAGTAGACCTAATCCTAGCCATTTCAGTCCTTAAAATGAAGCTAAATTCAACTAACTTAACGTTTGTCCGAAGCTTACACAGCAAGTGCACAGAAAACAGAAAGCTTTGGCTTCAGTATTTTTTTCAACAGCACAACGATGTAATAATAATGAATGCTGCGGTAACTTCTCACCAACTCATCTATTTATATAACCCTGTAGATGAAGAAGGTGAACCACTGTAACGCGCGTACTGACTGATCGGTGGACCGGCAAAGGCCGTAAATTTTTATTCGTTTTTTAATAACAAGCTCAGGGAAGGTGTTTTCTGACCTTCGGTATTCAGAAGCCTTCGTGTTTTCACGGATTGAGCTCGTTATGAAAAAATGACCTAGCACCGCGATGGGGCTACTGTTGGGGGTCTCCTTCTCTGCCGAAGGTCATCAAGACGGAGAAATTGTCTATAAGCAATAAGATTGAATGCCGAAGCTACAGGATGGTAGCTTCGGCTTAAGGAGGTTACGAATGTCGTCAAACACGATGTTGAGCCGAAGAGGAAAAGACTAGTTAAACCCTGATGTCTTGTATTAGGATTATGTGTATATGTTAGGGTCATTAATGTATTTTTATCCTGGCTGCGTCCCATGCCTATAAATAGATGAACAGTCCCCCTATACTATTCATGCAGAATTGAGATGCACTCTCATTTTCTCCTTCGAGCAAGCCGAAGGTATCAAAGCAATAAATATATATCATATATTACTTTGTTGATATATGATATAAACTTCAATGTTGTCTAATGTTTAATATGATATAGATAATTATTATAATGTTACATTTGAAGATACATTTCTGTATTTGTGGATGATGAAGACTTGTTCTTCATAACCTTCGTTCGAGAATCATCAAGCCTGAAGGGATTTGATGCTTCGAAGGACGAAGGTCCTTTTCATATAATACTTATGTTGCCTTGTTTTGTGATTCAGCAATCATAAACAAGAGACCAACAAATACTAGTCAATCCTTAGGTTGCTCATGGTATGCGGGACATTGAATTATAAAGTGAATAGGACATAATGGGTTAGAGGACACTTGCCTTCACTAGGTTGCTGCTCAGGGAAGTCTCTTGCGATACAATCGGGAACCACGGACTGCTCATTATTTATGCAAAGCAATCATTTATTCAACACACTTGGGGAATAACACAGAACATCACACCAAACTGTTGGGGGCTTGTTCTCAAATGCTAAGAGTTAAGAACAAGGCAACACAGAAAATGTTAAATAGTAAGGTCCTTCGTCCTCCACTTCATTATATCCCTTCGGGACATAAGGAACTTCGGACGAAGGTTACGAAGGACGCACCTTCGTAGACATGATAACGTAGGATGAAGCATTCGTATAAATCATGAGGTATAAAATGGACATTCAAATATTAACATAGAATCATTTCCATTTTTATTAATACAAATGAATATAAATGACAGATGTACCTTCGATCTTGAGGAAGGCAAGAATGCAAGTGTGATGTGAAGGCAAATGACAGGTTCGCGTGAACAGTACAGAGGTACTGTTCATCTATTTATAGGCACAGGTCGCAGCCTGTGACAAATTACAATTATGCCCCTTACAAATGTTTACAACATTGACTCAGACCTATATGAATAAAAAGGTCATTCTATCTCTATGTCGGTTTAAAACGCCGAAGCTCCATGAAAAGGAACCTTCGGCCATCTCTTGGAGACGACTCCAGCCGAAGCTGCTTCTTCGTGTGAGACCTTCGGCGCACCGAAGCACGACCCCAACAGTAGCCCCTTTCGCGGTGCTAGATCGTTTTTCGTAACGAGCTTGACCCGTGAAAAGAGACCTCTTCAGCTTCGGGAAGCCGAAGGTCCAAAAAACACCTTCCCTGAGCTCGTTGCGGAGAAACGATCCGGCTTCCGAGCACGTGCCAGGCCCACCTTGCAGAGTTACTGTTTGATCTTTGCGGTCCACTGCACAGCGAGTACAAGTGACCGCCCGTCTGGTGTAAAAATCTTGCCGCTTCGCCTTCTTACCTGCGGTACTATATAAACAAACGGGTAGGCGTGAAGTTACCACAGCATTCATTGCTATTTGCACTGTTTTGCTGACAAAATTTTCCACCATAGCCGAAGCTTGACTCTCAAAACCGAACGAAGGTCCGTTTCGACGCTTGCTTCGTCAGAAAGGAGAGCTTCGGAGAAAAGAAAAAAGAAAAAAGTTTCTGACTTCCCCAAACTCAGAATCACATGGCACGAGTGCGATCTACTGCCAAAGTTGCACGTGAGGGAGACGAAGCCGAAGGTTCGGACACTATGCCCATCTCCGAAGCGATGCAGCGCTCCGGTCTAGTGACTGCGGAAGAAAGGCCTGCTGCCGAAGCAAACCCGACAACAGTCGAAGAAGAAGAAGAAAACATTGATGGGACTGACTCCGAAGATGACTACCACATTGCTACGCCCAGCAAGCCCAGTCACCTGGATTTTGGGAAATCAACTGTTTCAAAAGCTGATCTTTCGAAGATGGTGAAAGCAGGTTATTTCAATGAAGATCAGAAGAAGCTACTCCGCTTCGGGGGAGAAGAAACCACCCCGAAGCCAGGGAAGGATGAGATTGTTATCTTCAAAAGCTTTTTAAAGGCTGGGCTGAGATTTCCTCTGCACAATATTATTGCAGAGATATTGAGGAGGTTTGGTATCTATTTTCATCAATTGACTCCTAACGCCATCGTTAGGCTTAATGTTTATATCTGGGCCCTTCGGAGCCAGGCCGTGGAACCGTTTGCTGACAGCTTCTGCCGAGTTCACGAATTACACTACCAAACAAAGGCCAGAAAAGATGGGCTACATGATAATTTCGGTTGCTATAATTTTGCCTACCGGAAGACAACGAAATGTCCTGTCATCAGCTACCGAAGCAAATGGCCAGCAGGCTGGAAATCTGAATGGTTTTATGTAAAAGTTGACGAAGACAGAGAAAAATTGGTACAAAGCCCTCTGGAATTAATCTTCGGAGAGACGAGGCCACGCTGCCGCATCGGCGATTTAAAGGGTCCTACCTGGGCTGCTCTGGGTGAATTTGAAATCATTTCAAAACATATTGGCACCAGGGATCTAGTTCAGGAATTTTTGGCATTCAGAGTTTTCCCTAGTTTAAAAGAGTGGGAAATGCCGAAGCTGAAGGGAGAAAAGAAGAAGGGGGAGCTGGTCCGTCTGCCCTATCATTTTAAATTCAAGAAGTACTTTAAGAAACCCTGCAAAGAGTGGTTAGACACAGTTGAGACAATGTGCAATGAAATCTTGGGGAATTACTCCAAAAAAGAGGATCAATTAATGACAGCAGCCTTCGGCGCCCGACCGAAGCGAAGGCTGAACCGAGTATTCGATGCCCTGGGCTTCGAGTACCCGGACTATGAGCAGTTGAACAAGGGTGCCGAGGGCCACAAAAGAAAAAGAGTGGCCGAAATTCTGACCAAGGATGAAGAGCAACCAGCAGCAGAGAAGAAAATTCCGAAGAAAAGGAAAATATCAACTCCGAAACGGAAAATATCCGAAGAAGAGAGGACCCCCACACCGCCTTCTACCAGCGACGTGGAAGAAATTTTAAAGGTAATGACTGAACCCATGCCCACGAAGCTAAGTCCATTAGGGCTCCAACTGACGAAGCTTTTTCAAAAGGTGGACGAGCCGGATCAGACGAAGATAAGCAAATCCAAACGGCAAAGAATCATTGCGGTAACTGAAGTTATCGATAAGACACCGCCAAGAGCGTCAGCTCAGAAAACAGCAGCTGCCGAAAGCACCATAAACGTCAAAGTCGCACCTTCGGAGGTCGCGGCTACCGAAGCCGCTACAGCCGAAGATGTTAATTTAGAAGCAGCCATTGAGGATATTAACAAAATTTTGGACATGGCTGCGGAAGAAGCTGATGTTGCTACTAAAAAAACCATGGCCACAGTGCCTGAAAAAGGAAAAGAAATAGCCGAAGACATTTCGGACGACGAAGCCTACTCCTTTCAGAATTTAATTGGGCAAAAACTTACAAAGGACGAAATAGAAGAACTTAAAGAGTATGCCAAATCTTGCGGCTACAAACCAGGTGCTCTCCTATTTGGGGGTGTAGATGATGAAAAGCTAGGCTGCATTCGAGACCAGACTGGAGCTAGGGTAATCGGTACTCTATCAAAGAGTATCGGTTTTCCGAAGCTAGAGTCAGACATCAGCCGCTACCGACGACAACATATCGTCGGCAGCTTATTTTATTCTAACTTCAAGGTAAACAACCTCTTCTCTGGTTTTCATTGCTGTTAACAATGAAAATATTACTAACATAAGTTGTTTCTGTACAGAGCATGTTACTGAGCAAAGCTCTGAAGATGCAGCAAGACTTGGAGGACAAAAAGCACGAAGCTATAATTGAAAACTTAGAAAGCAAAATAAAAGAGCAATCTGCTATCATTGAAAAGAAAGACTTCGAGCTCCAATCGGCCGAAGGCTTACTGGCTGAGACTGAGGCTAAATTATCAGAGTTGAATTCGAAGCTTATCAATCAATCAAAACAATTCGAACAGGAGAAGCTAGAACTGAATTCGAAGCTTAAAGCCGAAGTCCAGACCAGCTCAGAGTTAAAAAAACATTAACAAGCCTTCAAGACAAATGCTTGAACTTCGGCAATAGTTGCATTGGACGATTGAAGAAGATATTTTACTCTGTTGGAGCCAGCAGCGGGAAATTTAACCCTTCGGCGGAAAATTTACCCCAGGCCTTCGATCATATTGAAGCTGAAATCGAAGAGCTTGACGAAGTTATAGCCGGGCACGGCGACTTCTGTGCCTGGGTAGCTTCTCGGGGTACTGCTGCTGCATTTCTGAAAGCCGGCTGCGAACACGGAAAAATTGTCAACAGGCCCAACTTCACCTTATCTCCATCAATCCTAGATGATATGCCTGACCTCGCCCGAAGTATCTCCAATAGATTTATAAAAATGATATGGACAAAAGGCGGGCGGGAGAAAGCTGGAGACGAAGCACGAAGTCATCTTGAACCAGTAAGAAATGATACTTCGGACTTACCTTTTCCTTTGCTCTTGATTTTTACTCATGATTTCTTAATTTATGTAGGATGACGAAGGTGAAGATGATGCCTAAGTTATGTCACCGAAGCTGTTGCCGAAGCTGAAACTTAATGAAGATCAGTAGAAGTGTACTGTAGAAAAACTCAGGATATTTTTGTAACAATTCTTGTAAATACAATTAGACTGTTCTCAAGGAACTTTGTACATACCTTGTAATATATTCTTACCCTTCGATTGAGGCGCTTTGATGTGGACGAAATCAGTATTTTGAGCCGAAGGCGAAAAAAACACCTTCCCTTCTTTTCGTACACAACGAAGCATAAAAACAATTCTTCTTTTTGCCGAGCAACAAAACTTTTCTCTTTTGTACACAACATAGCATAACAAATCATAAAAACGCACTTCTCCGAAGCTTTTTGCCGAAGCAGCCACTTGGGAACACAAATGCTATGAATGAATGCGTATGCATGCAAATGTTATGATGTAATGTAATGCACGAATGAATATCCGAAGCATACGTCCGAAGCCACATTGCCAGCCATTACTTAGAAACAACCACACATTAGCTCTGCATTCCCTTAGGAACGACTTTGGAGCCTATTCGCCTTTTACTTAGGCAGTATCAGCGTTGACTTTTCGCTGTAAGCTCTGCATCCCCTTAGGGACGACTTTGGAGCTTCTTCGTCTTTTACTTAGACGGTATAAGCTCTGCATTCCCTTGGGAACGTCTTTGGAGCTTCTTCGCCTTTTACTTTCGGCGGAATCAGCGTTGACTTTTCGCTGTAAACTCTGCATCCCCTTAGGGACGTCTTCGGAGCTTTTTTCTCTTTTTCAGTTTCGGCACTCGATGGTGCGCTCTCAGCTTTTACATTTACATCTTTTGGGGGATTTTGCTCTTATAAAACTAAAAAGGAAAATTACATATGATGGCCCCATTAAAAACCTTTCTCCCCCTTTAGAAAGGAAAAGGGTGCCATAAAAAAGAAAAGAAAAGATAAAATTACATCAAGTTATACATAGAACCGCCGAAGCTCATCGGCATTCCAAGATCTTGGAATTTCATTGCCATCCATGTCCTTCAGTCTGTACGAACCAGGCCTTGACGAAGATGCTACTAAGAAAGGCCCTTCCCATTTCAGTTGCAACTTGCCCACTGTATCCGGGTTGGCCACTCTCCGAAGCACCAAGTGTCCTGGCTCAATATTCTTTAGCCGGACTTTTCTATCTCGCCATTTGATTGTTTCAGCCTGGTATTTGTTGATATTTTCCACAGCCTGAAGCCTGATCCCTTCTAAGGCATCTTTTTCCACAAGAGAAGTATCTTCGGCACCTGATTCTGCCGAAGCTACCACTCTTATTGATCCAGCTTTAGCTTCTTCTGGAGTTATTGCTTCGTCACCAAATAATAACTTGAATGGGGTAAAGCCTGTAGACCTTGATGTTGTTGTATTGTGGCTCCACACCACTTTGGTCAACTGATCTGGCCATTTTCCCCTTGGTTGATTAAAAATTAGCTTCATTATTCCTGTCATTATGATGCCGTTGGCCCTTTCAACAAGCCCATTCGACTCCGGATGCCTTACTGATGCAAAGTGGATCTTCGTGCCAATTTGATCACAGAAATTTCTGAAATCTTCGGAGTCGAACTGTGTTCCATTATCTACAGTGATAGCCTTCGGCACTCCGAAGCGACAGACAATATTCTGCCAGAAAAATTTTTGGACAGTGGCCGAAGTTATTGTGGCTAATGGTTTCGCCTCAATCCACTTGGAAAAATACTCCACAGCTACTATAACATATTTTAGGTTCCCTTGGGCCGGTGGCAATGGACCCAACAAGTCAAGGCCCCACCTTTGCAATGGCCAGATGGGTTGTATCAGCTGTGTTAATGACGAAGGTTGTTTTTGATCTCTTGCACATTTTTGACAACCTTCGCACTTTTGGACTAACTCCGCTGCATCCGAAGCTGCCTTCGGCCAATAAAATCCTTGGCGGAACACTTTTCCAAGTAGCGGCCTGGATCCAATGTGGGATCCGCACAGGCCTGCATGTATCTCCTTCATCAACTCTATACCTTCGGCCCTAGACAAGCACTTGAGCAGCGGGGCACAAACTCCATGCTTGTATAACTCCCCTTCTATCATGACATAGGGACGAGCTCTTGCCTCTATCCTCTTATTATAAGCTTCGTCATCTGATAGAAAGTTTCCCTGAAGGTAAGAGATTATTTCTGTTCTCCAATCTTCACTGTAGACAGGAGAAATGTTAAGGACTGCTCTTTCAAGTAGCTCCACTGAAGGTGCCTTTATTGTTTCGAAGAACACGTCCGAAGGTAGCGGCAGCCCCTGTGCTGCAGACTTGGCTAATAAATCAGCATGCTCATTTTGTCCTCGAGGGATATTCTTAACAGAAAATCCTTCGAAGGAAGCTTCGATCCTTCGGACCGTGTCTAGGTATTTTTCAAGCTTCGGGTCCTTAGCCTTGCAACTTTTATCAATATGACCCGAAACAACCTGGGAATCAGTTTTAAGAATTGCCCTTCTGATCCCCATTGCCTTTAGTTTCCGAAGACCCAGGAGCAAAGCTTCGTACTCAGCGATATTATTTGTGCAGCTGAAGTCAAGTCTTGCTGCATAGCAAGTTTTAACCTTGGACGGAGAGACCAACACAGCAGCTGCACCTGCTCCGAAGGTTCCCCAAGAGCCATCACAAAACACTGTCCATGCTTCGGCATCTTTATTCGCTTCTTCGTCCTGAGCCCCTGGCGTCCAGTCGGCAATGAAATCTGCCAATGCTTGAGACTGAATTGAGGATCTATGCACATAATCAATGTAAAATTCATTAAGTTCCGCAGCCCATTTTCCAATACGCCCGGTAGCTTCTCTATTCCTCATGATGTCCTTCAACGGCTGCGAAGAAGGAACAATAATGTTGAATGCCTGAAAGTAATGCCGAAGCTTCCTGGATGCCATTAAAACGGCATACAACACCTTCTCCAGCTCTGTATAATTTTTCTTTGAGACACTGAGGACCTCAGACACAAAATATACTGGGACCTGCTTCTTGGCTTGTCCATCAAACTTTTCCTGAACAAGCGCCGCACTTACCGCTGAGTGCGAAGCTGCCACATACAACAGCAGAGGAGCCCCTGGCGTTGGTGGAGTTAATGTTGTGAGATCTATTAAATATTGCTTCAGCTCTTCGAAGGCTTTTTGTTGACTTGGGCCCCATTGAAAGACTTCAGCTGACTTCAGCACCTCGAAGAATGGTAAGTTTCTTTCTGCTGATCTGGATATAAATCTGTTGAGAGATGCCAGCCTTCCTGTCAATCTTTGGGCCCCCTTTCTTGTGGTTGGTGGCTCCATCCGAAGTATAGCTTCGATTTTATTTGGGTTAGCTTCGATTCCCTTCGTTGAAACCAGACATCCAAGAAATTTGCCCTTCTTCACTCCGAAGACACATTTTTCTGGATTCAGCTTCAGACCAGCCTGTCTGAAGCTGGCGAAGGTCTCCTGCAAATCAGCAATATGATTTTCTTGCTTCGTGCTCTTTACGATAATGTCATCAACATAGGTCAACACATTTCTGCCTATCTGAGATTGGAGAACCTTCGCAGTCATTCTGCTGAAACTCCCTCCAGCATTCTTGAGCCCCTCAGGCATCCGAAGATAGCAATATGTACCACTTGGAGTTATGAAGCTAGTCTTCGGCTCATCTTCCCTCTTCATCCAGATTTGATGATAGCCTGAGTAGCAGTCCAGGAGACTCATGAGCTCCGAAGAAGCTGCTGCATCAACTAAAGAATCTATCCTTGGCAGCGGAAATTCATCCTTCGGACAAGCCTTGTTGAGATCTGTGAAATCAATACACATTCTCCACTTGCCATTGGCCTTCTTCACCATAACAGTGTTAGCTAGCCACTCTGGGTACTTCACTTCTCTGATAACTCCTGCACTGAGGAGTCTTTTTACTTCATTTCGAGCCCCTTCGGCCTTATCATCAGACATTTTCCGAAGCCTCTGCTTTCGGGGTCTGAAGGATGGATCAACATTAAGCGAATGTTCAATAACATCCCGATTTACTCCACAGAGATCATTAGCTGACCATGCAAAGACATCTTTGTTGCTGAATAAAAACCTTATCAAGGTTTTCTCCTGGTCTTCAGATAATTGCGAGCCCAACAACACCTTCTGCTCTGCTACATCTTCACACAATAACATGGGCTTCGGCTGATCTGCTGAAGCTGCCTTCTCCCTCCTGAATTTATACTGTTCACAAGCTTCAGCTCCATCTATATTATGGATTGCCTTGGAGTCAGTCCAGCTTCCTTCGGCCCTTCTAGCAGCTTCCTGACTTCCATGAATAGCAATAGGTCCTTGGTCCGAAGGTATCTTCATGCAGAGATAAGCTGGGTGAAGAATTGCTTCGAAGGCATTAAGAGTGCCACGGCCGATGATAGCATTGTAAGGATACTCCATGTCAACAATATCAAACACAATTTGCTCAGTCCTTGTGTTGTTGACAAATCCGAAGGTTACCGGCATGGTAATCTTCCCAAGTGCCACAATCTGCCGCCCTCCGAAGCCACAAAGAGGGTGCGTAGCATCATGAATCTTGTCTTCGGGCTCCTGCATTTGTCTGAAGGCTTTAGCAAATATAATGTCAGCTGCACTGCCTGTATCAACTAGGACATTGTGGACCAGAAATCCTTTGATCACGCAAGAAATAACCATAGCATCATTGTGAGGATAATCCTTAAGCTGAAGGTCTTCCTGAGAGAAGGTAATTGGAATATGAGACCATTTTGACTTGATGAAAGGTCCCTGCACTCCAACATGCTGCACCCTTCTCTGAGCCTCCTTCTTCTGCTTCTTGTTAGCCGGCTCTGAGCAAGAACCGCCTGTTATCGGGAGCACCAGCTTCGAAGCCGAAGCATCTCCAGCTTGGTTGTTGAACGAAGCCATCAGCTCAGAAAAGTGGAAGTGAGTTCACCGGAGGTGGGCGCCAATGTTGGGGGCTTGTTCTCAAATGCTAAGAGTTAAGAACAAGGCAACACAGAAAATGTTAAATAGTAAGGTCCTTCGTCCTCCACTTCATTATATCCCTTCGGGACATAAGGAACTTCGGACGAAGGTTACGAAGGACGCACCTTCGTAGACATGATAACGTAGGATGAAGCATTCGTATAAATCATGAGGTATAAAATGGACATTCAAATATTAACATAGAATCATTTCCATTTTTATTAATACAAATGAATATAAATGACAGATGTACCTTCGATCTTGAGGAAGGCAAGAATGCAAGTGTGATGTGAAGGCAAATGACAGGTTCGCGTGAACAGTACAGAGGTACTGTTCATCTATTTATAGGCACAGGTCGCAGCCTGTGACAAATTACAATTATGCCCCTTACAAATGTTTACAACATTGACTCAGACCTATATGAATAAAAAGGTCATTCTATCTCTATGTCGGTTTAAAACGCCGAAGCTCCATGAAAAGGAACCTTCGGCCATCTCTTGGAGACGACTCCAGCCGAAGCTGCTTCTTCGTGTGAGACCTTCGGCGCACCGAAGCACGACCCCAACACAAACTTATGCAACTGATCAAACACAGGTTCAGTAGGAAAGTATAGATACACAAGTGAACTCTAGGTTCTATGGTGGATCACTATGTTTAAGGGTCTAATATTCTCTAACTATGTTTATCTCAATAAATTCCTTGCTTAAATAAAGTTATTCCAGGGATGGGGTTACAGTAAATGAATTTAAGTTTACAAAACTACACACTTGAATATTCATTAGGGCTTTACCCTTTTATTTTATTCTTTAATAAATATTCTATTACTTAAATCAACCTAGAGTCTAGCCACAAAATTAAGACATGTATATAGTGGGTGAATATAATTTAAACAGATAGAGAATAATATTATGAACATTTTGCAATTTGAACCATCCAATTTGGAGTTCATATGCAAAAGATATGAAATTCACAAGTTTTGGAATTTAAAACCCTAAACTAAACCTATTTATGTGATTAAGTACAAGACCGTGGTAATCTTTGCAATAAACTAGGAGCACAGCTGAAAGAAATAAGGACAACAGCTTCTAATACCAGAGAACCGAGGGTTCTTTTTACAAAACGACAAACCGAAGGGGTATCGGATTTTTCAGCTGTTAGATCTCGGATCGACGGATGAGATTAGAACTGGCGGGCGGCGTGCGGGCACATGGACGTGGGCGCCTGATAGGTGGGGCTCAGGGTGGGACACAACGCTAACGCGCGTGGCTCACGGGACAACGACACGTTGAGGGCGCGGGGCGCTCTGGCCACCAGATCTCAGATCAATGGCCCTAGTCCAACGAACCACGCGAACTATTATCCGAAAACCTGGGCCATCAGATCAGGGGTGAGCGGCTAGGATCGGGCGTCCAGGGGCTTAATAGTCCCTGGTCGGCCAGTGCGGCACTGCTTGCACCCGCAGCGGCATAGCTGCTGGAGGAAAGGCAGGCCAGGGTTCCAGGGGCGTTGGGGGTGGTCTGGGTAGGCCCTTGCGAGCATTATGGCGAAGCTTGGGTCATGAGGACGGGGCCGATGCGAGCAGACGACGGAGGAGGGTCTCGAGCGGACCAAAGAACACTCCGGCGAGCCATACCCACCGTGATGGGGGACAATCCGGTGCACCGAGGCTAGCATGAGCTTCGGTGAGGGGGTAGGAGTACTCTATGCCTAGGTTTGGGCATGGGGAGGGACTGTACTGGCTGGACACCGTGAAGGCATGACGGCCCAACGAGGAGTGGCTCCGGCGAGCCAAAATTCCTCACAAGGAGACAAAATTAATGCACAAGAAGGGCAGGGGGAGGTTCCTTACCCAGAGGCGGCGCTCGGGGTAGCTTGGCACGACGCGGGGGGACTTCGGTTGGCCGAACGAAGAGGAATCGTGGCGACGGCGAACTCTGGCCTGCGTCGAGGAGAGGTTAGGTGCGGATCGGCAGAGGGGTTGGTGAAAGGGGAAACCACAGCGGGTTCTCGGTGCACAGAGCTCAGGAAAGCTCATCGTGGCCGAGGCGATGGCAGAGGCTCGGCGACGACGGTGAAACACCGGGGCAATGGCAGGGGCGGCGATGCGAGCTGGGTGAGTATAAGGGCAGGGAGAGCGAATGAGGGACATGGGCGAGCTGAGGGGGTCGTCAGGTCTTCACCTAGGTGCTCGGGCGACGTGCGTGGGTGTCGTGGGGCATGGGCGCGGTTTGACCACGCGGAGCGCACGTCATGGGCGCGGCGGTTGCGAGGGGAGGGGATGGTCTAATGGGCACGACCCGCGTGTCAGCGAGGGGGCGCGCGGGCGAGCGGGCGAACGGTGCTGACGTGATGACCCCACTAGGCAGAGAGGGAGAGAGCGAGCGAGCGAGGCACGACGCCGACAGGTGGGACCCACCTGTCAGCGGGAGAGGGCGCGCGGACGTGCGGGGGTGGACTGGGCCTAGTGAGCCGAAAGGCCAGGAAGGGGGAGGGGACTGGGCTTCTTTACCTTTTTCTTTTATTCTGAACTTCATAATTCATTTTCCTTTTGTTTTTCTCTTTTGGATTCAAATTCAAACATGCCCCAAATTGAAAATTCAAATAATTTCAACATGTGCATCAAACAAAAGAGTAATCTAGGCTCAACATGATGCAACATTTCATGACTTTGGCTAACCAGTTCTGCGAGGCCCATACCAGCAAAACTTTGGCTATTTTATAGACAATGAAAACTGCATTTTGGCTACTAACTCATTTCTGCAAGAAAAGTGGAGAAGCCAAGGAGAAAATGTATCTTTCCTACACTTAGTCAATTGGATTAAGTGCTAACTATGTTTGTCTAAGTCATAGGGAAGCAACCAAAGACAACGAAAAGGTTTGACCACATGATCCGCTTTCACACGTCCTCACGCTGGTGTGTGTCCCAAATGTCAGCCACCACGGTTAGTCATCCTGCTTCTTTGGTCCTTTGGTCAAGTCCCTGCGCTCGTCGTTTGCCACTCTCGGCCCAACGACATGAACCTGCATGACCTTCACCTTTGTCGTCGACCACCGTCCCTGTGCTCCACATCACACCACAAGCCGAGAGACATGGTTGTACACACATAATCTCATACTCTGGCTAATCCACTAACACCAAAGTACTACTTAAATTGACAATCACTCATCATCAATCCAAACCACAAGGGACAAATCAATCTTGTGTTCGCACACATGGTTCATGGAGTTCAAGAATCCAACCACTGGTCTTGGATGGAATGTGGCAAAGCAAACTTTATTCATTTAACAAAAACACCCACTATTCATTTAACAGCAAACCTATTTTAAAATTGTTCAAACCAAACAACTTTCCGCACAATAGCTTTAGGGCATTTGGTTGTCTTCTCTAGAGATGCAGTTGCATCCGTTGGTAAAAAGCAGTGTTTGTTTGGTTGGTTGCATGTTCAGAGACAAGCTGGCATGAAACTTAAAGCACCAGCCATGGTCACGGGTGGTCTCACGCGCTCGGCCATGCTGAGCCACGCTAGCTGCTTAACTTGTGCACACAAATCGAGACACTTTGTTATTGGTTTTTCGATTATATCTTCTAATTAAAAGATTTAATCATCGAACCAATTTCATATTTATGTTCCTTATTTTTTTTGCAAATGAAACTCGACCACACATGATATGCATTTTCCAAATTAAAAATTACGTTTTAGGATTAGTATGTAATTAATGTCTATTAACATGTAATTAGTGTCTATTAAATAATTTTCACATATAATCAATGTCTATTAATACATTTTTCATTTATTTAACAAATTTTTAACTCATGCAACAAATATTTATGCAAGCAACCAAACAACATCTATCGTGAATCAAACTTGACACAAACAAACAACTAAGCACGTTGTGCTGTATGCACTCAATCAGGCCAATTGTAGCCTGGCTGAGCTAGTGCGAGCCAGGCACGCCTAGGAAGCGAACCAAACACTCCCTTTATTTCGTTTGGACTACATTTTTGACAAAACATGTCTGTTTGGCAACAATGTTTCTCAGACCTATAGTTTTACAATACTATATTTTACAATTGTTATGACAACACCGTAGTATTAGCAGTTCCAAAATACCATGGTTTTGAGAAACATTGTTTCGATACAACATTGTAAACCATGGTATTAAGCAAAAGCTAGCCATGCTTTGAAAACTTTGAGTTGGATGTGACACCCCAGGTGTCTATTTCGTGTTATGTCGGGAGATTTATCATAATCTCAGATGCTTAGTGAAAATTTCTATTTCTCGCTCGCGTATGTCTCTGATTATCCAGACTATTAGTACATATTTCACCGTTCGGAGTTATTCAGTCTCACAGAAGGCCAAATTTGGAGCCTGTTAAAAACTTTTATTCTCGACGAATGCAAACTCGATAATCAATCTCGATTTATAAATCTTGTCTAAAGCTCATTTAATCGAGCGCTCGACAGTTGCTAGTCGAGCTGTGTCTGAATCCAATTCCTCGGGCTTCGGTCTATGTCTGACTAATTTGTCTGAATCCGCTTTCTCAAACGGAATACTCAGTATGTCGTCCCTAATTAATTCTTACTCGACTCATCCTAGTATCTTTGTGTCTGAACCGAATTCAAAACCCCGTATCGACAGCGATTTTAAAATGTCACGATTCGCCTTCTCCGACTAAAAATCTGAAAGCCAGCCGTATCTCAAGACGATTTATTTTCAAATCATGCGCGAGGAGTTATTTTCGAGAGAAACCAAATCAGACTCTCGGCCGAGTTAATCGCTCAATCGTCCGTTCGTCGGAACTCTAATTCGCTCTGTTCTCCGTAGAAACGAAATCCGCAGGAACATTTTTACTCTGGAAAATAATTTAGAGCAGCCCGATTTCGTATTTTGGGCCAGCCCAACCCAGCCCATTTGGAACCCTAACCCTAGGATTCCTCTATAAATAGAAGTGCCTCCCCTTGCCAATTTAGAAAATTGCATCTACCCCCCTAGCCGCCACTTTCTTTTCCCTGTCTCTTCTTCCTCACAGCAGCGCACGCTCCTCCTCCCTCACGGCGACGCGCACAGAGCCCTTCCTCCCCTCGACCAGCCATGGCGCGGCGCTCTCCCTGCTCCTCCTGGCGAGCGGCTGCAGCAGGGAGCAGGAGCTTCCGGGCCGCCCAGCTCATCCCAAGCGCCCCCTTCTTCTCCATGGCAGCGAGCTCCCTCCTCCAGCTGCTCGGCGCCCTCTGCAGCAGCTCCATCCCTTGCCTTGTGTCGTCGTCGAGCTTCGCTACTACTCACCTCCCATGGAAACAGTAGCCCCTCGCGTCACGCGCTCGACTCGCTGCTGCTCGCTCGCTCCCTTGCTGTGCGGCGCCAAGTACTAGCAGCACGCCGCGCGCGCCACTTGTTCGACGCAATGCCGAGTCGGGTCGCCGTGTGTCGCCAGCCACCCGTGGGCTCTGCCACGCCAACCGACAGCCACAACAGCCCTCCGTGGTGTGTGCCCCACCTTGCCACGCCCACGGTGTCCGTCATACTCCGCCGACTCTGCTTCGGTCTCCCGTGCTTGACGATGCGTTCGTCTTCACGCCACTTGTGCAGCAACCACGACTGAGGTTTGATATGGTGAGCCGATGTGTGTTATTTTGTTGTTGGATCCGATATATATGTGGCTGCGATAGTTCTTTTGTATGTTGTAGGGTGTTGGGGGCCTTCGTCCTCCGAAGGTCCTCAAAAACATGATTTGACAATGTTTTCCAAGTGGATTATATGAACAGGTATTTTCGGATTCAGAATTATGGATATGGAGCACGACCAGGACGAAGCCTGAACCAGACGAAGGTCGAGGGCAGCCGAAGCTGTGCGCAGGGAAGCTTCGGCGCGATGGCATAAGGGGGAACCGACTTAAAGATGAAAAGACTTCGGGGGCCTCGACAGATTTCCATAAACCGTTAACAAATGTAATGGACATGGATGTAATTTTACGTGGGCTGCGTCCCGCGTCTATAAATAGATGAACAGTACTCCCGTACTGTTCACGCTGACTTAGCATTGGCTTTTGCGTCACGCTTGTACTTTTACCTTCTCTCAGGACCGAAGGTACATTTGTAATTTGAAATCATTTCTATTTCTCCATGTTAATAAAATAGAAATGATCTTATGTTGATGTTTATATTTCACGCTTTATATGATTCCTTCGGCATTATCTATTATATTTACGAAGGTATGTCTCTTGTGACCTTCGTCCTAAAGCATTATTTCCCGAGGGGGCGTAATGTTTCGAAGGACGAAGGACCTTAATGTTTAACATCCTCTATGTTGCCTTGTTCTTAACTCTTAGCATTTGAGAACAAGTCCCCAACATTGGCGCCCACCTCCGGTGAACTCACTTCCACTTCGAGTTTTTGTGAACACCTTCGGAAGCTATAGACCTTCGCTATGGCGCCGAAGAAAGCTTCAGCGACTGGGGCAGGAGCACTACAACCGCTGGACCACAACCAGGAGACCGTCTCTCTTCGGGAGGCCCGAAGCCAGAAGAGAAAAGCCGTCAGCCCGACGCTTGAGGAAGAAGAGCTAGACCAAGAAATCAGAGAGATGGAGATGCTACATCAACAAGTGCAGAGGAAGAAGGAGAAGATGGCCCGCCTAGCTGAGTTGCAAAGGCAAATAGACGAAGCCTCTGAGGAAGTTCGCCATCTCACTCACGATGAGCAGAACAGAAGGCCTCATCAGAAAGACCTTCATCAGGAGGGCTTCGTCAACGAAGATGACTGGTATGATAATTTCCAACAGGGAAATTTTGTTTTCGATGATGCTTCTCCTCTGTCTGCTGAGCTGCAGGCTACACCTTGGCCTCCATCCTATAAGCCACCCCAGCTTCCCATGTTTGACGGCCACTCCGACCCGAAGCAATTCTTGATGAGCTACGAAGCAACAGTGTCTTCGTACGGGGGCAATGCTGCAGTCATGGCGAAGTCTTTCGTTATGGCCGTCAGGAATGTTGCTCAGACTTGGTATTCCTCTCTTCGGCCAGGAACAATCACTTCATGGCAGAAGCTGAAGGATATGTTACTGACCAGCTTTCAAGGATTTCAAACGAAGCCGGTCACAGCTCAAGCCCTCTTCCAGTGTATTCAGGATCACGAAGAATACCTTCAGGCGTATGTCCGAAGGTTCTTACGATTGAGGGCGCAGGCACCAACGGTGCCCAATGAAATCGTTATCGAAGCCATGATCAAGGGGCTTCGTCCTGGACCTGCAGCTCAATACTTTGCTCGGAAGCCTCCTCAGACCCTGGAGAAATTGCTCCAAAAGATGGATGAGTACATTCGTGCTGACAATGATTTTCGCCAAAGAAGGGAGGAGGCCTTCAGATTTTCTGAAATGACCAGGGGCTTCGGAGGAAGATACTACCCGAGGCATGTCCGTTCCATCCACAACACTCAGAATGATGATAAGGGGAGTCAGCAAAACAGGCCGCAGTGCTCCTCACAGGCTTCGGGGCAACAACAAACCTCCTTCCGGCCACCAGCTCCAAGAGGCAGAGGCGCCAGGGGCTTCGGCGGAAGATTCGGAGATCAGCCAAGGAGACTGTTTTGCTTGTTCTGTGGAGAAGGCAAGGGCCATACCACTAGGACGTGCCATGTTACAATCCAGAAGCAAAAGGAAATAGCCGAAGCTGCATCTCAACAAGCTCAGCCGAAGCAGGTCATGCATACTGCTTCGTATCATCCGCCTTATATCCCACAATACATAGACAACCACCCCGCAGCTTCTGTAGCTTCGGCAAGTCAACCTCAAGCTTCCTGGCAGCAGCTTCCGCCTCCACCTCCATTGCAGCAAGGTCAACAGCCAGAAGGGAGTCAATACGCTCCACATCAGAGGGACTTCAGAGAACAGTCCGAAGCTCGCACAGTCAACAGCACTGTGCCAGAGTCGAAGCACATTTATTGACATATCCTACCTTTGATAGCAGTCTTTTCTATTCAGTTTTATTTCCTGTGAAGCAAAAAACATTGATAGTTTTCATGTAATAATTTCGTTGTTTCCTACGAGGAAAATCTATTTGCTCCACAAGCCTAAGTTGCTGAAGCCTGAAACTTTTTCCGTTACCAAGGAGGACCTTCGGATTAAAAATCCTTCGGAGTAACAGAAAGTCGTTCTAAGGAACGCAGAGTAAGTTTATGAAGTCACAAAAAGCCGTTCCAAAGGGAGCGCAGTGTAAGTTTTCTGCTCAGAAGTCGTTCCTAAAGGAATGCAGAGCCTACAGCGAAAAGTCAACGCTGATACCGCCTAAGTAAAAGGCGAAGAAGCTCCTAAGGGAGGCTTACAGCGAAAAGTCAACGCTGATACCGCCTAAGTAAAAGGCGAAGAAGCTCCTAAGGGAGGCTTACAGCGAAAAGTCAACGCTGAAACCGTCTAAGTAAAAGACGAAGAAGCTCCAAAGACGTTCCTAAGGGAATGCAGAGCTTACGAATATGTTTTATGTGTATCTTCGGAACAAATGACACATGCATAACATAACATCATCACATCATTTTGCATAGCATAAGCATCATACATCATATTGCATTTGGCAAGAGAAGGGGATACTCTCAACCTTCGAAAGGATGCTTTGAGAAAGTGACATCGAAATTGTATAGCTTCGGAATACAGTTTCGAAGAATATTTTTACGAAACGTGGGCGAATTTTATCAGATCAGTATCAAAGTTGTATAGCTTCGGAATATAGCTTCGGAGAATGTTTTCACGAAGCATGGATATCATTCATCAGAGTAATTTTAACGAAGAATGTCTTCTTCACGAAGCATGAAAAGAAGGGAAGGTGTTTTTTCGCCGAAGGCTCAAAAATGGTATGTATTTAAAGTTTCATGCATCGTTAAGAATTCAATAATGAAAAGAGACTTGTATATTACATTCAAATGTACAAAGTGTTGCATAGATTACACTTTAAATGTTTTTTCCAAATAGCATCTAATCTTCTCTCAATACTGCTTCGGCGGCTTCATTCAGAAGTTGGTCAACAACCTTGTCCATGATAGTTTCGGCCATTTGTTTAATTTCTTCATCCCCTTTTGTGTGGGGGTCGGCAGTCGGTTCAACAGATTCTGAGCGAAGAGAACACTTCTTCATTACTTTTACAAATCGCGAGCAAAGTTTAAAATGAAAATTACAACGCAACAAGAACGACTAATTGGTACCTAATTGTCTTTCGGGCTCCGTACTCCTTTCGGCAGCTTCTGCTACTTTTCTAGCATCATGAATGCCTTTTTCGCTTCTTTGGATGATCTCTTGCGCCATTCCTCGGCCGCCGTCGTTCCAGATATCAGTAAAAAATTTGCCACCAACCACGCTTGCTTCGGCCGAGGGGTCCTTGATATCTTCGGAAGATAAGGTAGCTTCGGACTGAGCTAAAAATTTTACATGCCCGCAACCTTTCTTCTCTAAGACGGAAGCAATTCCTCTGGCGCCCGAAAAAGCGCATATGTCGCCACGACTGTTCAGAATCTCTTCGAAGGCCTCTGCTTCGTGGCTAATCCATTCCAGCGGATCTTCGGGGTTGCCTCGAGAAAAATTCTCTTCGCTGGAAAAGGCGCCGACGCTAGCAAAGCTGGTTTTAATTTTATTCACGCATTCTATAGATTTAACATAGCATTTCCCCTGAGATGTGCGAAGCTCCTTAACTCTTGATTCCAATTTGCTGACCATAAAATCACTAAGTTCTCGTTTCGTTTCCTCAAGCGCGCGCTCCTCTTTAGCTCTAGCCAGCTGTTTCTGAAGATATTTAATCTCGCGTTTTTGAGCTTCGGTTTGGGCCTTTGAAGCAGCTTCGTCTTTTTTCACTTTATCTACCAGTGTAAGCAGAATTTTATCTTTTTCCAAAGCTTCGTTTCTCAGTTTGATAACTTCGGAGCGTAAATTATTAAACGCAATCTCATAACTTTCATCTTCGGCGCTCTTTTGCGCTCTTAGCGCGTTGCTTAGGATCAGGCCCTATACGAAAAAGAATTCATATAAGAAAAAAGGAATGAGTTGCGTAAAAAAAATAATAAGGGGGTTTTCTTTTCAAACGTTTAATTCCCGTACCTTCAGGCTGTTGTACGCAAGACTGTCTGCGAGATCTTCTTTCGTCATGGCGCTTAATCCAGATTCAAGCTTCGGGAAACCAATACTCCTGGCCATCTCTCGGCAGACAGATAGCTCTTTGTTGTCAGGCAGGCAGTATAAGAAATCATCTTCATTTGTCCCATTGAATATTACTGCCCCCTTTGGATATTTTAGCTCCTTTGCATAATGGTTAGCTTCATGAGTTTCTTCTTCAGATAGTTTTTTCCCCGAAGCATGACGTATGATGTAATCACACATGCTGGCAGGCGCTTCGGGGATGGCAGTGTCAGTTTCTTCAACTAAAATTGGTTCTGGTATTTTTATTGCTTCGGCTTCCAAAGTTTGCTCCTTGAAGGGCTCTGAAGGCCCAGCTTCAGCTTCAGCTTGTTGCGTCGGAGCTTCAGAAGAAGCTTCAGCAATTTCAACACTCTTTTTTGGAGTTGTGCTTGAAGACTTAATTGTCTCCAAGACATCTAGTACATTTACCATTCTCTTCCTTTTTGGGGTCACCATTGGACCCTTTTGGATTTTTGCTGCTTCGACATTTGCTACAGGACTCAAAATTCCTGATGCTTTTTCCTTAGTCGGATTTTTCGCTTCTTCCATTTTTTCTGTGGATGGCGCTTCGGCCATCTCTGCAATTTCTGGCAGCAAGGTTGGCTGTTCAGCTTCGGCGGCCGAAGAAGTTTCTCCGGTGAACTCAGGCACCGAAGCTGGTTCAATATGGCGTGGTCGGTGTGTGAGGACCTTCAACCTTTTTCCTTTCGGTTCTGGCTCGCTAGGGGCAGTTGCAGCTTCTTCTTTTTCAGAGGTTATGTTTTTCCTTTTTTGCCTTCGGATGGGATAACGATAATCAGGGTAGAAGAACCCGACTGCATCAAACACTCGGTTGAGTCTCTTCTTTTTTCGGCCTCCGAAGGCTGCTGATAGTGCAGTATTTTCAGCCTTCGAGTATGCCCCAAGTAATTCATCACTTAATGTTTCAATGCTTTTCAGCCAGTCATCATCAGGTTCAACAAATTTATCTGCATATTTGAATGTGTACTTTAATCTGACTAGTCCGCCTTCGTCGGACTCTTTGATGGTTTCCTTCGGCATTTCCCACTTTTCTGCAAGTGGCCATACCCTGAAGGCAATGTGTTCTTGGACCAAGTCCCTTGTCCCAATAAACGAGCAGACTACCCCGAAGGCTCTTTGGCATTCTTCGGCGGCTTCGTCCATTTCGACCTTCGGCCTTCGAAGACCGAAGCGTTGCCAGATTGGGTGCATAATGATACTCTTCACATTCTCTTGAGCTGTTAGATCATTCTTTACATAAAACCATTCAGTCATCCAGGCTCCGGGCCACCTCTTCCGAAAGGTCGGCACAGGGCAGCTTGACCCGGAGCGGGCGCCGAAGCTGTAGCACCCAAAGTTGTTGTGGTATTGCTCCTTTCCCCAGGGCTTCGTCTCGTATAATAACTCATGAATGTTGCAGAAGCTTTTAGCGTTCGGTTCCAAACCTTGGCTCCTCGCAGCCCAGACAAACACTCCCATTCTTATGATGGCTTCGGGAGTGATTTGATGCAGATAGACTTGAAATGTCTTTAGTACCTCAACAACAAAGTTGCTCAGGGGGAATCGAAGCCCAGCCTTGAGGAAGCTTCGGAAAATCACAACTTCATCTTCTTCGGGGGTGGGAGAAGTTTTTTCCCCGGCATCAGCTCTCACAATAGATATGTCTCGAAAATATCGCCCCCTCATATTATCAATGTGACTCTGCTTGATGGTTGTTTTCCCAAAAACTGTGTGGCTTGGTCGCCACGGTCGATCTTCGGCCTCTTCCCCACCACTTTCCACATCATAGCTGTCGCTGTCATCAGTATCTTCGGACAAACCTTCGAGAATCTCTTTCGTGATTTTCTCTGTATTGGTCTCTGCCATCGCTATCAGGAACCCCAGATTCTTCTCCTCCTCGAGACTCAGCTTCGTCTCAGCAGGGATCTTCAGCTTCGTCTCAGCAGGGATCTTCTTGTCTTCAGACATCTTCGGAAACGCTAAAAAATTGTTCCCGAGGCCGAAGCTCCGAAATCAAAAAGACCAGCAAATCTTAATGAACAAGAGCTAAAAATTTTAGTGGGCCGAAGCAAAAGGCAAGTGTGCGTACCAAATGAGTTCGCGATGTGATCTTATTTATACGCCTAGGGCGTTGAAAATTGAAAGGCCCCGCTTGTCAGTGAATGTTGCTATTCTAGCAAAGGGAAGGTGTTTTTTTCGGACCTTCGGCTCAAGGCCTTCGTCCATATCGCAATCTGAATTTATTATTTACAAATCAATATTGCGAGGGGCTACTGTTGGGGGCCTTCGTCCTCCGAAGGTCCTCAAAAACATGATTTGACAATGTTTTCCAAGTGGATTATATGAACAGGTATTTTCGGATTCAGAATTATGGATATGGAGCACGACCAGGACGAAGCCTGAACCAGACGAAGGTCGAGGGCAGCCGAAGCTGTGCGCAGGGAAGCTTCGGCGCGATGGCATAAGGGGGAACCGACTTAAAGATGAAAAGACTTCGGGGGCCTCGACAGATTTCCATAAACCGTTAACAAATGTAATGGACATGGATGTAATTTTACGTGGGCTGCGTCCCGCGTCTATAAATAGATGAACAGTACTCCCGTACTGTTCACGCTGACTTAGCATTGGCTTTTGCGTCACGCTTGTACTTTTACCTTCTCTCAGGACCGAAGGTACATTTGTAATTTGAAATCATTTCTATTTCTCCATGTTAATAAAATAGAAATGATCTTATGTTGATGTTTATATTTCACGCTTTATATGATTCCTTCGGCATTATCTATTATATTTACGAAGGTATGTCTCTTGTGACCTTCGTCCTAAAGCATTATTTCCCGAGGGGGCGTAATGTTTCGAAGGACGAAGGACCTTAATGTTTAACATCCTCTATGTTGCCTTGTTCTTAACTCTTAGCATTTGAGAACAAGTCCCCAACATAGGGATTGGTCGTGGATGTATTAATTGTTGTTAAAAATGCTTCGTCGTAAACGAGTGTGTTAGTTACGACAAATTTAATAAAGTGTAAAGCATGCTTAGCGGTTTCCGTAGTCGGCTAATGAGTTAGTCTATGTTAACTATATTTATGTGTTCATCGTTGGTGTAGGTTAAATTAGGTAAAAAAGTAAATTACGTGACATATAATTGGTGTTTGGAAGATGAGATCGATTAATTTAGAAAGATGTGTTATCAAACATGTGTGCCGAAGTGCGTTGTAGTAGTGATTGCATAAGTTGAACCGAGTCTCAAGTGCATGCCGTGCTATTGTTGTATTTGAGATAATAAATTATAAGAGTTGCGCAATATAAGGTTCGATTGATGTAGTTAATAATGATTGGACTGTAGAGAGGTGGTGACATGCCGAAGTAGTCATCGCTTCCTCTGCGGTTAAGTCGAGGTCATGTGTGATGATGCTATTTACGTGGTGAGTGTGTTTGCTGAATGTATGTGGTAATTTTAGTGCACTAAATTACGCGGGTAAAAATTAGTAGTGCTCATGTGGTGTATAAGATAAAATGCGAAATAGTGGGTGAAAAGCGCTTCAATATACATATATGTCGGATTTGATGATTGTGGTGAATGCGTTGATTAATTGTGTATGGTAGTCTAGCGCACGAAATAACTTGTATAAAAATTAGTAAGTCTACTTGTTAGTTCTCATTTGATTAATTTAACTCTAACAAATGGTAAAGTGTTAGAATAATTCGAGTCTCTAGAACGCGGCAATTCTTTAATTGTATAGAAGCTGAAATGTGTTGATTGTTGTTTTGGGCTGCACGAACTGTTTTCAGTGTGCTGTATGTTTGATGAACTAAATTATGTTTTCTATAGATATGTGCTATAAAAAGTGGTAGATAACTTTATTATCTTTCTAGTGTTAAAATTTGACAGCCATAAGTCTGACCGTTTAGGAGTTATGTTGTTCACAAATTCAGTAACTGAATCTGTCCAAATTCTATACAGATTTCATAAACTGCATTGTTTGCTTAAGTTAATGTTACAATCAGCTCATGGTCGTTATAAGAAAGTTGTAGATGCTTTTCTTATCCTGCTGGTGTTAAAATGTCATAATCATAGGCTTGACAGTTTAGGAGTTATGAATTTTACAAACTGGTTGCTGTGTGCTGTCCACCGTCAGAATAGATTTCGAAAACTGTGTTGTTTGATTTAGTTAAACATTGAACCACTTCTTGGTGATTACAAAAGTTATGTAGTGCTTTTGCCAAGCTTTTCAAAAAGTCTTGGATCACTCTTTTTGGTGGTCTGAAGATTAAGTTCTGAATGTTTGAAGTGTGAAATCTGAATCTGTCCAGTTTTGGACAGCAAAGTGTTCTAATGTCTTTTATTCTCAGTTAAATATTAAATCACCTTGAGATGTTTATAAATGATATGCAGACAATTTAATTACTTTCCAGAAAGTCTAAGGTCACCTTGTTTGGATGTCTGAATCTTTAGTTGTGAATTTTTGAAGTTGCAAGTCTGAATCTGTCTAAATCTGGACAGAGCTGTTGTATTAGCACGTTTTGACCTTGCTAAGTGTTGAATCATGTTGTGATGACTATACCAAAGTTATAGAGCACTTTTTAAACTTTCCAGAAAGTCCTGGTTTGATATGTTTGGATTAATATTTGAGGAGTTATGATTAAAACGAGTGACTACTGTGCTGCTGTCCTAAAAATCTGCATGTGCTCATTTAATTGTAGTTCACCCTTTTGGCTAAAAATGGTTGGTTAGCACTAAATTAATATAGACTTGCCATGACTAAGCTTAATAATGCATGTGTGTCATGTTTTATATGTTTCTTCTCTAGTTGATTGTGATATAGGAGTTTCATAGACATTGATGCCTAGGTCCTATTTAAACTTACGTTGTCTTGGTTACTCTTGTGTGGTCAATAGGAGAATAAATGAATAATTAAGGTGAGCATAGGAAATGTGTGTACTTGTGATGTCGTAGTTGTGTTACGTAAATAAATAAAATGTTGTCGTCTTTTCATGGTGTTATGTTGAACGTCGATAACGTGTAAGTAACTAATGTTAGCATGTGGTTGTTTACGGTGTCTCCCAATTTAATGTTTAGTTCGTCACTGTGTCTTTGTATATCTTGTGTTACTTTCGTTATATTCATACATATTCATCTTGCATCTCATTTAGGACCGAAAGATAATGATCGAGCCAGTGATGTGGTGCCAACCACAAGATGCAGTTGGTGAACGACATGAAGAATGGTGGACTTACCCAGTGGTTGCTCGCCTTGCGAGTACCCCTAGCAAACACTATCTAAGTGTTAAATTAAAGGCAAGCCCCGGTTTTATGCATAACCGTTTATATATGCTATTTTACTACACTTAATGTTTGTAGGCTTGTACTATGCACTTAAGTATAGGAGTTGTCTGAAACCCTAGTTGCATGAACTCAGGATTCCTTTTGAGATAGATACTAGTATGCTAGGTCGAGTAGCTGCTTTACTAATTAGGAATCTCGGTAGAAGTCGAGTGATTTTTCTAGCACTCGCGCGAGGTCAGGAATTGGTTGTATCCATTTTTATATCGTATTGATGATGGTCTGTGGACAACGATCCATGGGGATGCGTTGTCTACGAGACAGAAATTGGAATAAGGATTAAGGTGTGGTACCGTGTGTCAAGCGTTTAAACGTACTAAGCACATGCCGAGAAATATGGTAAATCGGTAAGCCTAGTACCTGAGTGAACCTAGCAGCAGACTTTACCCCTCACGCGACCTGAGACGTGGTCTCCCATTCCGGTTATGGTGGGTACAAGTGCGGTCACTGCACGACGGCAGTCGGGATCAGTGAGGCATTATACGCCAAGGCAGTGAGCCCTGATCTGTTGACGGGGAATCGATGGGGACGGTTGATGTGTGTGGGGACGGAGTGCCTCGCCATGTCGTGTGTTTAGGTTTATCTTGCAAGAAGAAAAACTCAATTCGAATCGTCTGCTTCTCGCAGCTAATGAGACTGCTTGATCTATGCAGCTACATTGAGTAATAAGTGGAAATGAGGTGACTGGCAAAAGATGTTGATTGGTAAAAATGTTTGATACCATGTATGATTAGCTAGGTACACATCTAGTCTAAAAGATTCTACTAAAACTTGAAAAGCTAAAACTTGTTTTTAGACTCAGCTAGTGCTTTTGGCAAACCAAACCCCTCAGCCAAACAGCTGCATGTCTAGAGGTAGAGGATAGACTCCTCACACCTGGTAAGTTAGCTGAGTATTAGTATACTCAGCCTTGCTTGTGGCATAATTTTTTGCAGGTACTCCTTGATTTTGGTTGATGGTATGACTTGGCCATCGTCCCTGCCACCGGGACAGATGGTCGAGTGGGTTACTGCTTCCGCAGGAGAGGACCAGGAAGAGTAGCGTGGCCAGGCTTCGCCATGTTACTCGATTTTCTCCGTTAGTTATGTCGGGGACCATAATTAGGGGTACCCTCAAGACGCCTAATTCTCAGCTGGTAACCCCCATCAGCATAAAGCTGCAGAGGCCTGATGGGTTTGATTAAGTCAGGGATCAGTCCATACGAGCGACTCGATCACGCCTCGCCCGAGCCTAGCCTCGGGCAAGGGCAGCCGACCCTGAGATGGTTCCATCTCGCCTGAGGTCTCCTCTTTCACGGCAGACGCATCTCCGGCTCGCCCGAGGCCTTGCCTTCGATAAGAAGTAACCCTGACTAAATCACCGCGCCGACCGACCAAGTCACTGGGGTCTTTAACGCAAAAGGTAAGACTGACGGGCAGACAGGCTTGGCCAAAAGCGCCAGAGGAAGCTCCGCCCGACCCAGGGCTCGGACTCGGGCTAAGGCCCCGGAAGACGGCGAACTCCGCTCCGCCCGACCCAGGGCTCGGACTCGGGCTAAGGCCCCGGAAGACGGCGAACTCCGCTCCGCCCGACCCAGGGCTCGGACTCGGGCTAAGGCCCCGGAAGACGGCGAACTCCGCTCCGCCCGACCCAGGGCTCGGACTCGGGCTAAGGCCCCCGAAGACGATGAACCCCGCTTCGCCCGACCCAGGGCTCGGACTCCACCCCGACCTCTGCCGAACGACCTCCGCCTCGCCCGACCCAGGAGCTCAGGTTCGGCCTCGGCCATGCAGGACAGACTCGACCTCGGCCTCGGAGGAGCCTCCACGTCGTCCGACCTAGGACACAAGCCCGCCACGTCAACAGGAAGCGTCATCATCACCCTACCCCGAGCCGACTCGGGCCACAGAGAACAGGACCGACATCCCATCTGGCTAGCTCCGCCAGATAGGCAATGATGGCGCCCCGCTGGACCATGACGACGGCGGCTCCCAGCTCCCTTACGAAAGCAGGGGGACGTCAGCAAGGGCCCAGCCACTCCGACAGCTGTCCCTCCGCCCGGCTCCATTGCTTCTCCGACAGCCACGACGCCACACTAGCTGGGTGCCAAGATCTCTCCGGCTGCCACCTTGGCATGTACTTAGGGCACTAGCTCTCCCCAGCTAGACACGTAGCACCTTGCTACACCCCCATTTGTACACCTGGATCCTCTCCTTATGCCTATAAAAGGAAGGACCAGGGCCTTCTTAGAGAAGGTTGGCCTCGCGGGGACGAAGGGTAGGGGCAGGCGCTCTCTCGGGGCCGCTCGCTCCCCTCACCCGCGCGGACGCTTGTAACCCCCTACTGCAAGCGCACCCGACCTGGGCGCGGGACGAACACGAAGGCCGCGGGAATTCTCCGACTCCCTCACGACCCGGCTCCGGCCACCTCGCACTCGCTCTCTCCCCCCTTCGCGCTCGCCCACGCGCTCGACCCATCTGGGCTGGGGCACGCGGCACACTCACTCATCGGCTCGGGGACCCCCCGGTCTCGGAACGCCGACAGTTGGCGCGCCAGGTAGGGGCCTGCTGCGTGTTGACGAGTAGTTTCCCGTCAAGCTCCAGATGGGCAGTCTCCAACGACCTCTTCAACCCGGGACGGTGCTCCGTTTCGGGAGTCTCGAGTTCATGTCTTTTGACGGCAACTACGACATGATACTCCTTCCACCGCCGCGCGACAGCGACAATGGTGGCGGACAGCAAGCCCGCCGGCGGCGGAATCGACGACGTCTTTCCCGCGTGGGGGAAGGACAACTTTCGAGCTCACCCCATCCTCTCCCTCGCCACCGGAGGAGGAGGCGGGGCAACCAGGGCCGAGCGGGGGCTGCGCTCAGTCGACTGACGAGCAAATCGACATCCCCAGCGCCCCAACGGAGGACGCGTCGGGCATCACCCACGCGTTTGAGGCGAAGACGAGCGCCGTCCCCCCGCGTCACGCCGATCTCGAGCAAGTGGACGATGCCAGCACGCTCACGGAGGGCCTGCAGGACGTCGCCCTCGCACCCAGGACGACAGCACGATCAGCCCCCGATGCGACTTCGTCGCTCCTCGTCAACCAAAAGGTACGGGCTGATTCCCATCCTTCGTCATTTCGACTCGGCCTCAACCCGCCTGGCGACCTCGCTTTGGCGGGCGCTCACGTTGAGGCGAGTGCAACCTCTCTGGGGTTTCGTGTGCGGTCGCCTTGGGACCGATTGACGGGTGTCTCGACCTACGGACCCTCTGGGTCCGAGGAAGATGACGACCCCAGCATCTGCTGGGATTTCTCTAGATCTGGCAACCCCAGTGCCTTGCGGGACTTCATGACCGCATGCGACTACTGCCTCTCCGACTGTTCCGACGGCAGCCACAGCCTTGGCGATAAGGACTGTGGCCCGAGCCGCGAATGTTTCCATGTCGAGCTAGGGGATCCCTCCGGAGGCAGCTGTCTCGGCATGCCGGAGGATGGTGATCCCCCTAGGCCAGCGCCTCGCGCCGACATCCCGCGGGAGCTAGCCGTGGTCCCCGTTCCGGCGGGGGGTCACGACCCACAGCTCGAGCAAGTCCGCGGGGCGTAGGCCGGGCTCGATGAGGGAGCAGGAGCGCTCGAGGCAATCCGCCGGAACGTCGGGCAGGTATGGGCGAGCCAGCCCCCGGCCGGAGGAACACGTCACCTGCCCTAAGGTCTCCAGCACCGCATCACCAACGATGCCAGGGACAGACCGCCACCCGCATCCGGCGGAACCGGTCAGGACCTGGCCACCGCAGCAATGCTCCTCCGCGCGATGCCGGAGTCATCAACCACCGAGGGTCGGCAAATCCAGGGAGAGCTCAAGCATCTCCTGGAGGGCGCTGCGGCCCGGCGGGCCGAGAGCTCTGCCTCCCGAAGGCAGGGGTACCCCTCGGAACCTCGTGCCGCGACTTCCCGACTCACGCGGGAAGCCTCGGTCTTCACCGGGCGCACGCGCAATACCGCGCCTGCGGCCCCGGGCCACCTCGGTGACGAGCACCCTCATCGCGACCGTCGGGCCCGCCTCGACGAAAGGGTGCGCCGAGGTTATCACCCCAGGCGTGGGGGACGCTACGACAGCGGGGAGGATCGGAGTCCCTCGCCCGAACCACCCGGTCCGCAGGTCTTCAGCCGAGCCATTCGGCGGGCGCCGTTTCTGCCCCGATTCCGACCCCCGACTACTATCACAAAGTACTCGGGGGAAACGAGACCGGAATTGTGGCTTGCGGACTACCGCCTGGCCTGTCAACTGGGTGGGACGGACGACGACAACCTCATCATCCGCAACCTCCCCCTGTTCCTCTCCGACACCGCTCGCGCTTGGTTGGAGCACCTGCCTCCGGGGCAGATTTCCAACTGGGAGGATCTGGTCCAGGCTTTCGCCGGCAACTTCTAGGGCATGTACGTGCGCCCCGGGAATTCCTGGGACCTCCGAAGCTGCCGGCAACAGCCGGGAGAGTCCCTTCGGGACTACATCCGACGATTCTCGAAGCAGCGCACCGAGCTGCCCAACATCACCGACTCCGATGTCATCGGCGCGTTCCTTGCCGGCACCACCTGCCGTGACCTGGTGAGCAAGTTGGGTCGCAAGACCCCCACCAGGGCAAGCGAGCTGATGGACATCGCCACCAAGTTCGCCTCTGGCCAGGAGGCGGTCGAGGCCATCTTCCGAAAGGACAAGCAGCCCCAGGGCCGCCCGTCGGAAGATGCTCCCGAGGCGTCTACTCCGCTCGGCGCCAAGAAGAAAGGCAGGAGGAAGTCGCAAGCGAAACGCGACGCCGCCAGCACGGACCTTGTCGCCGCTGCCGAGTACAAGAACCCTCGGAAGCCCCCCGGAGGCGCCAACCTCTTCGACAAGGCACTAAAGGAGACGTGCCCCTACCATCAGGGGCCCGTCAAGCACACCCTCGAGGAGTGCGTCATGCTTCGGCGCCACTTCCATCGGGCCGGGCCACCCGCAGAGGGTGACAGGGCCCGCGACGACGGCAAGAAGGAAGATCACCAAGCAGGAGAGTTCCCCGGGGTCCGCGACTGCTTCATGATCTACGGAGGGCATGCAGCAAATGCCTCGGCTCGGCATCGTAAGCAGGAGCGTCGGGAGGTCTGCTCGGTGAAGGTGGCGGCGCCAGTCTACCTAGACTGGTCCGACAAGCCCATCACCTTCGACCAGGATGACCACCCCGACCACGTGCCGAGCCCGGGGAAGTACCCGCTCGTCGTCGATCCCGTCATCGGCGACGTCAGGCTCACCAAGGTCTTGATGGATGGGGGCAGCTGCCTCAACATCATCTACGCAGAGACCCTCAGGCTCCTGCGCGTCGATCTGTCATCCGTCTGAGCAGGCGCTGCGCCCTTCCACGGGATCATTCCCGGGAAGCGCGTCCAGCCCCTCGGACAGCTCGACCTTCCTGTCTGCTTCGGAACACCCTCCAACTTCCGAAGGGAGACTTTGACGTTCGAGGTGGTCGGGTTCCGAGGAACCTACCACGCAGTGTTGGGAAGGCCATGCTACGCGAAGTTCATGGCCATCCCCAACTACACCTACCTGAAGCTCAAGATGCCGGGCCCCAACGGGGTCATCACCGTCGGCCCCACGTACGAACACGCATTCGAATGCGATGTGGAGTGCGTGGAGTACGCCGAGGCCCTCGCCGAGTCCGAGGCCCTCATTGCCGACCTGGAAAGCCTCTCCCGAGAGGTGCCGGACATGAAGCGACATGCCGGCAACTTCGAGCCAGCGGAGACGGTTAAGGCCGTCCCTCTCGACCCCAGTGGCGACACCTCCAAGCAGATTCGGATCAGATCCGGGCTCGACCCCAAATAGGAAGCAGTGCTCGTCGACTTTCTCCACGCAAACGCCGACGTCTTTGCGTGGAGTCCCTCGGACATGCCCGGCATACCGAGGGATGTCGCCAAGCACTCGCTGGATATTCGGGCCGGAGCCCGACCGGTCAGACAGCCTCTGCGCCGATTCGACGAGGAAAGGCGCAGGGTGATAGGCGAGGAGATCCACAAGCTGATGGCAGCAGGGTTCATCAAAGAGGTATTCCATCCCGAATGGCTTGCCAACCCTGTGCTTGTGAGGAAGAAAGGGGGAAAATGGCGGATGTGTGTAGACTACACTGGTCTCAACAAAGCATGTCCGAAAGTCCCCTACCCTCTACCTCGCATCGATCAAATCGTGGACTCCACTGCAGGGTGTGAAACCCTGTCTTTCCTCGATGCCTACTCGGGGTATCATCAAATCAAGATGAAAGAGTCCGACCAGCTCGCGACTTCTTTCATCACGCCCTTCGGCATGTACTGTTATGTCACCATGCCGTTCGGTTTGAGGAACGCGGGTGCAACGTACCAGCAGTGCATGAACCATGTGTTCGGCGAACACATCGGTCGCACGGTCGAGGCCTACGTCGATGACATCGTAGTCAAGACGAGGAGAGCCTCCGACCTTCTCTCCGACCTCGAACTGACATTCCGGTGTCTCAAGGCGAAGGGCGTCAAGCTCAATCCCGAGAAGTGTGTCTTCGGGGTGCCCCGAGGCATGCTCTTGGGATTCATCGTCTCCGAGCGGGGCATCGAAGCCAACCCGGAGAAGATCGCAGCCATCACAAACATGGGGCCCATCAAGGACTTAAAAGGCGTACAGAGGGTCATGGGATGCCTCGCGGCCTTGAGCCGTTTCATCTCGCGCCTCGGCGAAAGAGGCCTGCCCCTGTACCGTCTCTTAAGGAAGGCCGAGTGCTTCACTTGGACTCTCGAGGCCGAGGAAGCCCTCGGGAACCTGAAGGCGCTCCTCACCCAGGCGCCCGTCTTGGTACCCCCAGCTGATGGAGAAACCCTCTTGGTCTACGTCGCCGCTACCACTCAGGTGGTCAGCGCCACGATCGTGGTCGAAAGGCAGGAAGAGGGGCATGCTTTGCCCATTCAGAGGCCAGTTTACTTCGTCAGCGAGGTGTTGTCCGAGACCAAGATCCGCTACCCACAAATCCAGAAGCTGCTGTATGCAGTGATCCTGACGAGGCGAAAGCTGCGACATTACTTCGAGTCTCATCCGGTGACTGTGGTGTCATCCTTCCCCCTGGGGGAGATCATCCAGTGCCGGGAAGCCTCGGGACGGATCGCGAAGTGGGCGGTGGAAATCATGGGCGAGGCAATCTCGTTCGCCCCTCGGAAGGCCATCAAGTCCTAGGTACTGGCGGACTTCGTAGCCGAATGGGTCGACACCCAGTTGCCGACGGCTCCGATCCAACCGGAGCTCTGGACCATGTTTTTCGACGGGTCGCTGATGAAGACGGGAGCCGGCGCGGGCCTGCTCTTCGTCTCGCCCCTCGGGAAACACCTGCGCTACGTGCTCCGCCTCCATTTCCCGGCGTCCAACAATGTGGCTGAGTACGAGGCTCTGATCAACGGATTGCGAATCGCCATCGAGCTAGGGGTCCGACGCCTCGATGCACGCGGCGACTCGCAGCTCGTCATCGACCAAGTCATGAAGAACTCCCACTGCCGCGACCCGAAGATGGAGGCCTACTGTGACGAGGTTCGACGCCTGGAAGACAAGTTCTACGGGCTCGAGCTTAACCACATCGCCCGGCGCTACAACGAGACTGCGGACAAGCTGGCGAAGATAGCCTCGGGGCGAACGACGGTTCCCCCGGACGTCTTCTCCCGGGATCTGCACCAACCCTCCGTCAAGATAGGCGACACGCCCGAGCCCGAGGTGCCCTCGGCCCTGTCCGAGGCAGCCTCGGCCCAGCCCGAGCCATCCTCGGCTCAACCCGAGGAACCCTCGGCCCCCGAGGGCGAAGCACTGCACATCGAGGAGGAGCAGAGCGGGGTCATGCCAGATCAAGATTGGCAGACCCCGTACCTGCAATATCTCCGCCAAGGAGAGCTGCCCCTCGGCCGAGCCGAGGCTCGGCGGGTAGCGCGACGCGCTAAGTCGTTCGTCTTGCTGGGCGATGAGAAGGAGCTCTACCACCGTAGCCCCTCGGGCATCCTCCAGCGATGCATCTCCATCGCCGAGGGTCAGGAACTCCTGCAGGAAATACACTCGGGGGCTTGCGGCCATCATGCAGCACCTCGGACCCTCGTCGGGAACGCTTTCCGCCAAGGCTTCTACTGGCCGACGGCGGTGGCTGACGCCACTAAAATTGTCCGCGCCTGCGAAGGGTGCCAATTCTATGCGAAGCAGACCCACCTGCCCGCTCAGGCCCTGCAGACAATACCCATCACCTGGCCCTTCGCTGTGTGGGGTCTGGACCTCGTCGGCCCTCTACAGAAGGCGCCCGGGGGCTACACGCACCTGCTGGTCGCCGTCGACAAATTCTCCAAGTGGATCGAGGTCCGACCCCTGAACAGCATCAGATCCGAGCAGGCGGTGGCGTTCTTCACCAACATCATCCATCGCTTCGGGGTCCCGAACTCCATCATCACCGACAACGGCACCCAGTTTACCGGCAAAAAATTCTTGGATTTTTGCGAGGATCACAACATCCGGGTAGACTGGGCCGCCGTAGCTCATCCCATGTCGAATGGGCAAGTGGAACGTGCCAACGGCATGATTCTACAAGGGCTCAAGCCTCGGATTTACAATGACCTCAACAAGTTCGGCAAGCGATGGATGAAGGAACTCCCCTCGGTGGTCTGGAGCCTGAGGACGACGCCGAGCCGAGCCACGGGTTTCACGCCGTTCTTCCTGGTCTACGGGGCCGAGGCCGTCCTGCCCACTGACCTGGAATACGGCTCCCCGAGGACGAGGGCCTACAACGAAGAAAGCAACCAAGCTAGCCGAGAAGACTCGCTGGACCAGCTGGACGAGGCTCGGGACAGGGCCTTACTACACTCGGCGCGGTATCAGCAGTCCCTGCGACGCTACCACGCCCGAGGGGTCCGACCCCGAGACCTCCAGGTGGGCGACCTGGTGCTTCGGTTGCGGCAAGACGCCCGAGGGAGGCACAAGCTCACGCCCCCCTGGGAGGGGCCGTTCGTCATCGCCAAAGTCCTGAAGCCCGGAACGTACAAGCTGGCCAACAGTCAAGGCGAGGTCTACGGCAACGCTTGGAACATCCAACAGCTACGTCGCTTCTACCCTTGAGATGTTTCCAAATTGTTCATATACCTCGCACCCACGCAGAGTTTAGTCAACAAGGAAGGGTCGGCCTCGCCTCGGCAAAGCCCGACCCTCCCTCGGGGGCTAAAAGGGGGGAAACCCCCTCTGCGTCAAAATTTTCCTCGAACAAAAAATTTCTTTTACCAGAATATCTTTCGTGCTTTTTGACTACTTCGAAAATCGGGTCCTGGAAACGACAGGGTACACGTAAGCAGTCAAAGCTGACCGAGCCGAGGGACTCCTACGCCTCCGGGATACGGATACCTCACTCATCACCTTCTGCAATAAGTAACTCACGCTCGGATAAGGTGACTCCGCGGATCGAACAAGTCTCTACGTTTGGAAGCTCTTCTGTCAAAGCGATTCTTCGAGTTTTCTCGACTAAGTCGGTGATAGGGCCTCATGGACGAGTAAAAGTGCGCGTAAGCGGCAAGGCCGACCGAGCCAAGGGACTCCCACGCCTCCGGGATACGGATACCTCACTCATCACCTTCCGCGAGAAGCAACTTTCGCTCGCACAAACATCCCTGTTACCAACAAAAAGTCCAGATGCTTGGAACAAGAGGAAAAGGGACGCAGCTTTACAACACAGCAAGGGTGTGTGTTCTGGCCTCGACGGCCGCACAAAGCACACGCTACAAGACAAGCTGATCCTGCAGGCTCAGGTCTTGGCGCTGGAAGGGGGCGGCGACACCCTCGGCATCGACAGCACCTTCGGCAAGGCCCGAACTAGCCTCGGACGGCGACGCGATCCGAGGCCCTCCGCTCCAAAGGACGGCATCATCACCACGCCCGGGCGATCGTTGTCAGGGACTTCTCCGGGAATCCGGCCCGAGCAGGCGGCTCGGCCAGCCACCTCCGGGGCCTCGGACGACCACCTTCCGAGGGCATGAGCCCGGTCCGAAGCCTCGGCTGACCTACTTCGGCGTCGGTCCTGCCAACAGACAACTCGGCTAGGCTCTGGCCAACCAGGTTTCATTTCCGAGCCAACTCCGCCTCTGCTCATGCTGATATCGCTACCCCCGGCCTCGGCTCATCGAAGAGCGGCCGAGGGGTCTCTTTAACTAAGCTAGAGGAGCCTCGGACAACAGGGCCGACCGAGCCGAGGGACTCCTACGCCTCCGGGATACGGATACCTCACTCGTCACCTTGACACGGGGCGACTCATGCTTAGTGAAGCGGTTTAGACAATCAGCGGACGAGTCTTAGTGCTCGGAAATGAGGAAAAAACACGGCTCCGTGCCGTAATTACATACATGTTCAGGCCCCGAAAGCCGAAAATGAACAAAAAACCCGGCACTCGAAGTGCCATTACAAACGGAACTCCGGTTCCGCCCCCGTGGGTACGGACAACCTCCCCGCCAGGGAAGCCCGAGGAGCAACAAGCTCTGGGTGAATCACCAGCAAACGCGGGGCGCCCCTAAGCACCCCGGCAGATCCTCGCAGCCGCCCTCGCCGTGAATGCGAGGGAGAAGACAGAATGTTGCATCCTAGCTGGGCAGCAGCAGTTCCCCTTCCCCGGCATGGCTGGAGGATGTCTCCGCCGTGGGGCTAAAAGGCGATTGCCACCACCAGAAGCTGGAAAATGAGGTGGCCCGCCGACCCGCGTAGGAGGTGGGGCCCCGGCTCGCCTCGCTCCCCGCCCCGGCGAGGATGACGAACACCCTCAACACTGAGGGCGGGGCCGGGACCACAGCCCGGTTTGCCCCTCCCCATTCGGGAGCTGGAGGCCACCGTCTTGGGTGATCACCAGCGGAGGGGAGCCGCTGGGCTGTGTGATGAAAATCCTTGAAGCCGAACGATGGCTGAAAGGTACCCACTCCCACGGAGTGGTGTCCCCCGACGATGAGGCACGGAGACGTCGGTTTCCCCCATCCGGGGGCTTGAAAGGCGGAAAGACACGATGCATAAGGGAGGAAGAAGACATGGTCGCCTCACGAAAGGGGTCGCCCTCCTTTTAAAGGCAACTCTCCCTGCTTGCGCCCCCGATCGTCACGGGCTAAGTCTTCTCCAACACGCCTCCAAAGCCCTTCCCTGCGGCGCGGGGGCTGGGACCCGCCTGTCATGCAGACCGGCTCCAAGCAGAAGAAACCGAACCGCCGCGCGCGGCGCGTGCGACTACCCAGCGGTTACAAGTGACCCTCTGTAACACCCGGATTTTAGGGGTCCAAAACCCGGGGTTAACATAAACACCAGGTATGCTGGGACCAAGTCTCATACATATGATGTATAGTGGCACAGGATCGAATGTCACATCTTTATATATAACAGGAGTTCTATACAAAATAAATAAATACATTATAAGGAGACAACGGTCCAGCAACCCAAAGTTGACTGGGAGACGACGACCTAGACCACTCACGAACTCATCACAGCATCCTCCATGAGCATCATCCTGCAGTACCTGGTCTTGACCTGTGGTGTATGTGAGACAGCAAGAGTGAGCTCACATACGTTCATCGCTCAACAAGTTGTGGGGAATAATGTGCATGAACTCGCCAAAGGTGGGAGCTCACGTGAAGTGTAAGGCTTACCAAAAAGGATGGTTAGAGCTGAGCATAGCTTTTAATGTTGGTCAAAATTTTATTAGCAATTACTAAGTATAAGTAAATACCAACCCAATTAAATAGTAGAACAGAAGTAATAACAACATCACCTGCAATGCAATGCATATGACAAATTGAATTTAGTTCCATAAATTAATCATGTGAGTGTCCGAGCTGCTCATGACCGTGAGCACGGCTAGTATACCAGTTTTACACTCTGCAGAGGTTGCGCATCTTTACCCACAAGTCGTGTTACCCATTTGCCACGGAGTTGATCAGACTCCATACACCTCTACCTAGGAAGCGAGGCAGGGTACCACTACGAGGCCTTTACAAAGTTCCACTAGCTTCAGAAAACCCGCTACAGTTTATAGGAAGATCCAGTGCAGGAATCCCTTGCAGGACCGCCATCGCAGCAAAATCCTCCCGAGGGCCTCCCTACACTGACCTCTCCCCTACTGCCCTTGCCCCTTTCGGGTAAGGTAGTCTTCCACTAGCTTTCCTAATTAATCAGCCAAGGGCGTCCCATTCCACCCTTGTGGTAGCACTGTTTTCCCGGGTGGTTCTCCATGTTCCAATTAACATAATGATCTTAACATGAACCATAAATAACAACTGATAACAAAAGTATAATCATGAATAGTGTAATCTTCATACCCAAAACCACATATAGCACTAGCAAGTACTACCCAGAAAGTTCAGTGGTAAACAAGGTATAAAGATAGACAAACTAGGGTAACCTATTGGGTCCCATCAAAATTAACCTATGCAGATCATTATGATTAATTAGAACATGAGTAGGTGAAAAGAAGTGATCAAGGGCACAACTTGCCTGGGACTTGAGATTCCAGGTACCAACTTGCTCTTCAGGTTCTCGTGACCTCACGCTAGTCGTAGCAATACAAACAAATAGTGTATAGGCAAAATTAACATCACACCAAACATAATAACAAACTGCATAAGAATATTCTACGCGTCGCTACAAGATCGTGGGTTCGCGAACCACTAAAATCAGAGTCACGGTTATAGAGTTACGATTTACCGAAGATCCATGCGATTAAATATTAGACTATAGTATTAATTGATTAGCATACACCCTATGAGAGAATATTCTATAAGTAATTAATTAAACTTTAATCTAGATTATAACTTGATTAAAGGTTATTTTTTTTAGTCAAATTATAACTATGAGATCAGAACACTATATTAATATTAGAATAGCTAATCCAGTAAACATAGATTAATCAAATTAGTTACCTAATTATAAAAGTATGTGATATCGTATAATTAATGTTGCTACTGCGGAGTAAATATTTATACGAAGCTAACACAACTGGGACAGATCGAATCAGAGTTAAAATGGACAATATATGAACTTTCTAAGATTTTTGAAATTGTTTGTATACTAAAATTCATTTTAGATTCAATTTTATATTTATTCTTGAAATTTACAGACGACGGCGTAAGGTTCTAAAGAATCCAGGGTCTAACATGTAAAAATTAGGACCTAAATTATATTCCTTACAAGTGTAATTGGACGATGGATTATTTAAAACAAACATGGGGTCTCTTTAGCAAAAGGGCACTACAAAGAGGTACCAAATAATCACAGTCATTGGATCGACGGTCTGCGGTGGGGATTAGATCGGCCTTTGTACCCAACCAGTACACTACCAGAGCCGTTGATCGCGAGATCGACGACCGTGACTTAATCCTGAACCGGTACGCATTTACAGCTATTGGATTGATGGTCTCCGACCAGAACTTAATGAATCAAGATACCACTGGGACCACCTAGATTTAATCCAACGACACTGATGCTTTTGCCCAGCCGCTACACAGCTTCTAATCCTAGCCGTCTGCTAGCGCATCAACGGTTCTCACCTCCCCATCCTCATGCCGACCAGCAGTGACGGTGCCTGCCAGGTGCGCGATGGCGTCCTCACCGGCGTATGCCGCCCAACGCCCGAAACCATAAATCAACAGACGCTACATGCAAGGATGAACTACTCACCAGCGATGAGATTTGGGTGGGCTGGCCATGGCGCGCAGAAGCTTCATGGCAACATTTTTTTCTCCATCTCACCGGCAAGCACTCTCTCTACCATCTACCGACGGGTGCCCATGGCCTCAGCTCTAAATTTGGCTAGATCATAGTAGACACCATAGCCAGGGGCTGTCGAGGTCCATATATATATACCCAACAAAAGTCCGGCTAGAAGGATTGGGACGAGAGAGATCCGCATCAAATCTCAAACAAATTCAGTTGACAAAATCTTCGGAGATCGAGCCCCACCATGCAGCAACATCCGCTCACATGAACGCTGCTGAATTCTCGGGCTGCCGTCAGCGTTTGATGCAAGCACGCAACTAGGAATAATAAAAAAAAGAAAAAAAAAAAGGAAAATGGACATGTGCTGGACGGAATGAGTAATGGGCTGAGGGGTAGGAGTGGATCTGGTCCAAGTAGATGACTGGTGAGCACTCTTCTCTTTTTTTTCTTTCATGTTTTCAAATTTAAATTCAAGTTTGATTCTAATTTAAATATCAGGTTTGCACTCAAATACAACAACCAAAAACAAAACCAGCATGGGACGCAAATATAATTTTTATGTCAATTTTTTTTATTCATTTGAGCAAATTCTTCAAAATATATAGTACACACAAATATGTAATTTAAGAATAAATTGCTCGTATAGTATACTCAAAAGTCAATTCCAATATTCAATGTTCATTACTCATTTATTTTACTAGAAAATAAGCTCTAATGTATAATTTCTACCACGAGATACTTTTAATCTAATATTTTTATATGAACGTTTCAAAACATATAATCCATCAATTAAACAATAGAGGATTTTATGTTGTCCCTTTTTAATTACAAATTCGAATTCTAGTCTTCAAGTTTGAATATAAAATTTGAACTACCAAAAATTTTATATATCTAGTTATTTATTTTAAGAAGGTATAATCCTTTATTAGAAGATAATTTAGTTTAATTCTATTTGGAAAAAAAATTACTAAACCCAAAATTAGGATTTTGGGGTGTTACAAATTCTACCCCCCTTAAAAATAATCTCGACCTCGAGATTAGTAAGAAAGAGATGCAGAAAGATTGGTTTGCAGTCTATGTTTTAGTTTCTAATTGGTTTTAATACCTAAAGATTTTTTTTGTTCTAGTCTATATCTCAAATTATCAGGTGACTAGGAAAGCATGGGTATGTATATGTCTAGCCACTTTATTATGTAGGATAAAAGATGGGTAGGTTAGGTTAGGGCAAGAATAGGTTGGGGTAAGAAAGTTTATGGCGAGAAAGAACTCCTTGTTGGGTGGTAATGCATCTGAAGATCGACTTCGACTTCTCTCCTCCCCTGACGAGGTTGATCTTTTCTCCTCCGGTCTTGGTCTCATTGATTCGCGGTGAGTGCATATCATCGGGGTTAGGGAATATGGTTAGGATAGATATGGATGAGATAGACTACATGATGTAGGTCAAAAGTTTGTTTAGTGTTAGGTGGGGACAGACAGATTATGCGATCTATTAAGACTCTATTGATTGGGTTAGATCTCATGCATGTGGCTGAGTTGGTTTAAGGCACTAGTTTAGTTTTAAGTGCATGAGGGGTATGGCCTTATCTTTTGTACCAACATTAAGTAACTTACTCTAGATTAGGTCATAATAGATTAGATAAAATCTAGATTAGGTTGGATATGACTAGATTAAACTAGTTTAGATCTCATTAATTTGGATTAGATCATGGTTGTTATTTTAGAATGAGATAAGTAAAGTGGTTAGGATAAGATGATTCCCTCAAGATAAGATGAATCCATTAAGATAAGATAGAGTCTTTCAAGATAAGATGGATTTATTAGGCTAGATATATTTTAATTTGGATAAGTTAGGATCTTTTTGAGATAAGATGGATCTATGAGTGTATGACAGAATCTTTTAAGATGAGATGCATATTTGTTAGGCTAGATACTTTAATGAGGGATAATCTAGTTTATCTAGTTATTTTTATAAGCATTTTTTTCCTATATGTATATGTAGATGTAATTATGGACATTACTCTACAACTCATCACACTCAAACAAAGATCCAAATCAGACAAGTATCATAAGAACAAACACTCAAGCATACAAATATTTACAAAAATAGTTTTGATTTTTTTGTTCCGAAGAGTAGGTCTCCTATTCCTAAAGGTCACTTTAGGTACGGGATTTCAAAGTGTGAAATCCACATTTGTCTTTAGAAAAGAAAAGGTAAGAATAATCAGAGTAAAGCGAAAATAGATGAGAAAAGATTAAGGAAAGTTTAGAAAAGAATCAGAGTAGCAAAGGTAGGTAGATAAAGGTTGTCCAGTTTTATCTAGGTTTCGTCCTACAGTCAACATTCCTCTGATACCACTTCTGTAACACCCGGATTTTAGGGGTCCAAAACCCGGGGTTAACATAAACACCAGGTATGCTGGGACCAAGTCTCATACATATGATGTATAGTGGCACAGGATCGAATGTCACATCTTTATATATAACAGGAGTTCTATACAAAATAAATAAATACATTATAAGGAGACAACGGTCCAGCAACCCAAAGTTGACTGGGAGACGACGACCTAGACCACTCACGAACTCATCACAGCATCCTCCATGAGCATCATCCTGCAGTACCTGGTCTTGACCTGTGGTGTATGTGAGACAGCAAGAGTGAGCTCACATACGTTCATCGCTCAACAAGTTGTGGGGAATAATGTGCATGAACTCGCCAAAGGTGGGAGCTCACGTGAAGTGTAAGGCTTACCAAAAAGGATGGTTAGAGCTGAGCATAGCTTTTAATGTTGGTCAAAATTTTATTAGCAATTACTAAGTATAAGTAAATACCAACCCAATTAAATAGTAGAACAGAAGTAATAACAACATCACCTGCAATGCAATGCATATGACAAATTGAATTTAGTTCCATAAATTAATCATGTGAGTGTCCGAGCTGCTCATGACCGTGAGCACGGCTAGTATACCAGTTTTACACTCTGCAGAGGTTGCGCATCTTTACCCACAAGTCGTGTTACCCATTTGCCACGGAGTTGATCAGACTCCATACACCTCTACCTAGGAAGCGAGGCAGGGTACCACTACGAGGCCTTTACAAAGTTCCACTAGCTTCAGAAAACCCGCTACAGTTTATAGGAAGATCCAGTGCAGGAATCCCTTGCAGGACCGCCATCGCAGCAAAATCCTCCCGAGGGCCTCCCTACACTGACCTCTCCCCTACTGCCCTTGCCCCTTTCGGGTAAGGTAGTCTTCCACTAGCTTTCCTAATTAATCAGCCAAGGGCGTCCCATTCCACCCTTGTGGTAGCACTGTTTTCCCGGGTGGTTCTCCATGTTCCAATTAACATAATGATCTTAACATGAACCATAAATAACAACTGATAACAAAAGTATAATCATGAATAGTGTAATCTTCATACCCAAAACCACATATAGCACTAGCAAGTACTACCCAGAAAGTTCAGTGGTAAACAAGGTATAAAGATAGACAAACTAGGGTAACCTATTGGGTCCCATCAAAATTAACCTATGCAGATCATTATGATTAATTAGAACATGAGTAGGTGAAAAGAAGTGATCAAGGGCACAACTTGCCTGGGACTTGAGATTCCAGGTACCAACTTGCTCTTCAGGTTCTCGTGACCTCACGCTAGTCGTAGCAATACAAACAAATAGTGTATAGGCAAAATTAACATCACACCAAACATAATAACAAACTGCATAAGAATATTCTACGCGTCGCTACAAGATCGTGGGTTCGCGAACCACTAAAATCAGAGTCACGGTTATAGAGTTACGATTTACCGAAGATCCATGCGATTAAATATTAGACTATAGTATTAATTGATTAGCATACACCCTATGAGAGAATATTCTATAAGTAATTAATTAAACTTTAATCTAGATTATAACTTGATTAAAGGTTATTTTTTTTAGTCAAATTATAACTATGAGATCAGAACACTATATTAATATTAGAATAGCTAATCCAGTAAACATAGATTAATCAAATTAGTTACCTAATTATAAAAGTATGTGATATCGTATAATTAATGTTGCTACTGCGGAGTAAATATTTATACGAAGCTAACACAACTGGGACAGATCGAATCAGAGTTAAAATGGACAATATATGAACTTTCTAAGATTTTTGAAATTGTTTGTATACTAAAATTCATTTTAGATTCAATTTTATATTTATTCTTGAAATTTACAGACGACGGCGTAAGGTTCTAAAGAATCCAGGGTCTAACATGTAAAAATTAGGACCTAAATTATATTCCTTACAAGTGTAATTGGACGATGGATTATTTAAAACAAACATGGGGTCTCTTTAGCAAAAGGGCACTACAAAGAGGTACCAAATAATCACAGTCATTGGATCGACGGTCTGCGGTGGGGATTAGATCGGCCTTTGTACCCAACCAGTACACTACCAGAGCCGTTGATCGCGAGATCGACGACCGTGACTTAATCCTGAACCGGTACGCATTTACAGCTATTGGATTGATGGTCTCCGACCAGAACTTAATGAATCAAGATACCACTGGGACCACCTAGATTTAATCCAACGACACTGATGCTTTTGCCCAGCCGCTACACAGCTTCTAATCCTAGCCGTCTGCTAGCGCATCAACGGTTCTCACCTCCCCATCCTCATGCCGACCAGCAGTGACGGTGCCTGCCAGGTGCGCGATGGCGTCCTCACCGGCGTATGCCGCCCAACGCCCGAAACCATAAATCAACAGACGCTACATGCAAGGATGAACTACTCACCAGCGATGAGATTTGGGTGGGCTGGCCATGGCGCGCAGAAGCTTCATGGCAACATTTTTTTCTCCATCTCACCGGCAAGCACTCTCTCTACCATCTACCGACGGGTGCCCATGGCCTCAGCTCTAAATTTGGCTAGATCATAGTAGACACCATAGCCAGGGGCTGCCGAGGTCCATATATATATACCCAACAAAAGTCCGGCTAGAAGGATTGGGACGAGAGAGATCCGCATCAAATCTCAAACAAATTCAGTTGACAAAATCTTCGGAGATCGAGCCCCACCATGCAGCAACATCCGCTCACATGAACGCTGCTGAATTCTCGGGCTGCCGTCAGCGTTTGATGCAAGCACGCAACTAGGAATAATAAAAAAAAGAAAAAAAAAAGGAAAATGGACATGTGCTGGACGGAATGAGTAATGGGCTGAGGGGTAGGAGTGGATCTGGTCCAAGTAGATGGCTGGTGAGCACTCTTCTCTTTTTTTTCTTTCATGTTTTCAAATTTAAATTCAAGTTTGATTCTAATTTAAATATCAGGTTTGCACTCAAATACAACAACCAAAAACAAAACCAGCATGGGACGCAAATATAATTTTTATGTCAATTTTTTTTATTCATTTGAGCAAATTCTTCAAAATATATAGTACACACAAATATGTAATTTAAGAATAAATTGCTCGTATAGTATACTCAAAAGTCAATTCCAATATTCAATGTTCATTACTCATTTATTTTACTAGAAAATAAGCTCTAATGTATAATTTCTACCACGAGATACTTTTAATCTAATATTTTTATATGAACGTTTCAAAACATATAATCCATCAATTAAACAATAGAGGATTTTATGTTGTCCCTTTTTAATTACAAATTCGAATTCTAGTCTTCAAGTTTGAATATAAAATTTGAACTACCAAAAATTTTATATATCTAGTTATTTATTTTAAGAAGGTATAATCCTTTATTAGAAGATAATTTAGTTTAATTCTATTTGGAAAAAAAAATTACTAAACCCAAAATTAGGATTTTGGGGTGTTACACCCTCCACTTTTGCCCAGACCAACGGGCGAAGGGGGTGGGCAGCCATGCGGGCGGCATGCAGCCACGCCAAGTGGACGCGCCTCTCCGACTCCTGACAGGCCAGCACGGAGGCTCAAGCCCACGCGTCGCGCAACCGGCGCGCCGGATGCTGCATGTAAGCCACTATGCCACTTGCGCCACCACCACACCTCCTCGGTTGCGGAACCAATACCACGACTCGAGGCGGCCCAGCGCGCGGCCCAGCTGCGCCAGCCTGACGCAGTGGTCAAACACGGTCAAAAGTGGGCCGGCAGTAATGACAGTGGCAGGCGCGCAAGAGCAGCGATCACGCCATCAGCCAGGCTCACGTCCCATCCGGAGGCAACAAGAGAACCCCCTCTCTCACGGTGTGAAGACGAAACGCCCGTGACCCGTTCCTCGAACGGCTCGCGCACGCGCAACGGCAGCCTCGCCAACCACTCGCCCCGGCGCATTAACTCCGCGGCTCGACGGGCAGCGCTACTGGCAGGAGCAGCTGGCGACGTTTCGCCTTCGCCAAACAACCACATCGAAAAAGGTACGCCACGACGTTCAATTTCGAATCTTTTTTCCCTTTTTCCTCTTTCTCTATCTCTTGCAACAGGGACTGGGAAGGGGGATAACCCCAAAGGGATCCTTCCCCGCGAAGGAACCAGGCTCCGAGCCTCCTTACTGATCAGGGGTTCGAAGGCTGGCCCCCCGAAGGGTTCAACAGCCGCCTCAGATCGCGTGGGCCCGACACCCACTACTGGTCAGAGGTTCGAAGGTCGGCCCCCCGGAAGGTTCCACGACCGCCTCAGGCTACTCGGGCTCCGCGCCCATTACTGATCAGGGGTTCGAAGGCTGGCCCCCCGAAGGGTTCACAGTCGCCTCAGACACCGAGCGAGGGATGACCAGGGGTACGTTCGATACATAACCAAGGCTCGGGCTGCGCTCCCGAGGTACCCTAGGACATTTCCGAGACCAGCGGGAACGACTCTGTAACGGAATCCCATCGGAGGGAGGCAACGAGCCCTCGGACCCCGTCGCCAGGGGACCGGGTCCGGCAGATCACCCGTAGGTACTTTTGGGCGTGCCTCCGGGCCCCTAGCCGACCCCCAACGAACGGGGCACGGACGTCCACTCGGATTACCCGATTGCAGCTCACCGGAGACACCATGTTCGGTGCCCATCGAGGGTAACATGGCGCACTCCCCCCCTCCTCCTTGCGGAAAGGCGACGTAGGGGCGTATGTAAAAAAGCCGAGTCTGTCCCTGATCGTCCTCTCGCTCTGTGCGGAGGCTCGGGGGCTGCTCTCGCAAACCCGGCTCCGGCCGAACCGTTGACAGCGTCAACATACCAGCACGAGAACTTGGGCCCCGACAGTGCACCCGGGCTACGGCCTGTTCGCATGAGGGAACCGCCAGACCAGCCGAAGCATTACGCAAGGCATTAAGACCTCGAAGGAGTGAAACCACTCCTCCGAGGCCTCGAGGGCTACACCCGGCGGGTGCGCTCGCGCGCACCCACCGGAACAAAGTACAACCGAGAAAGGCTGGTCCCCTTGCAAAAAAGTGCGACAAAAGCCTCCAAGCGAGTGTTAACACTCCCTTCGAGGCTCGGGGGCTACTGTCGGGGACCATAATTAGGGGTACCCTCAAGACGCCTAATTCTCAGCTGGTAACCCCCATCAGCATAAAGCTGCAGAGGCCTGATGGGTTTGATTAAGTCAGGGATCAGTCCATACGAGCGACTCGATCACGCCTCGCCCGAGCCTAGCCTCGGGCAAGGGCAGCCGACCCTGAGATGGTTTCGTCTCGCCTGAGGTCTCCTCTTTCACGGCAGACGCATCTCCGGCTCGCCCGAGGCCTTGCCTTCGATAAGAAGTAACCCTGACTAAATCACCGCGCCGACCGACCAAGTCACTGGGGTCTTTAACGCAAAAGGTAAGACTGACGTGCAGACAGGCTTGGCCAAAAGCGCCAGAGGAAGCTCCGCCCGACCCAGGGCTCGGACTCGGGCTAAGGCCCCGGAAGACGGTGAACTCCGCTCCGCCCGACCCAGGGCTCGGACTCGGGCTAAGGCCCCGGAAGACGGCGAACTCCGCTCCGCCCGACCCAGGGCTCAGACTCGGGCTAAGGCCCCGGAAGACGGCGAACTCCGCTCCGCCCGACCCAAGGCTCGGACTCGGGCTAAGGCCCCCGAAGACGATGAACCCCGCTTCGCCCGACCCAGGGCTCGGACTCCACCCCGACCTCTGCCGAACGACCTCCGCCTCGCCCGACCCAGGAGCTCAGGTTCGGCCTCGGCCATGCAGGACGGACTCGACCTCGGCCTCGGAGGAGCCTCCACGTCGTCCGACCTAGGACACAAGCCCGCCACGTCAACAGGAAGCGTCATCATCACCCTACCCCGAGCCGACTCGGGCCACAGAGAACAGGACCGACGTCCCATCTGGCTAGCTCCGCCAGATAGGCAATGATGGCGCCCCGCTGGACCATGACGACGGCGGCTCCCAGCTCCCTTACGAAAGCAGGGGGACGTCAGCAAGGGCCCAGCCACTCCGACAGCTGTCCCTCCGCCCGGCTCCATTGCTTCTCCGACAGCCACGACGCCACACTAGCTGGGTGCCAAGATCTCTCTGGCTGCCACCTTGGCATGTACTTAGGGCACTAGCTCTCCCCCGCTAGACACGTAGCACCTTGCTACACCCCCGTTTGTACACCTGGATCCTCTCCTTACGCCTATAAAAGGAAGGACCAGGGCCTTCTTAGAGAAGGTTGGCCTCGCGGGGACGAAGGGCAGGGGCAGGCGCTCTCTCGGGGCCGCTCGCTCCCCTCACCCGCGCGGACGCTTGTAACCCCCTACTGCAAGCGCACCCGACCTGGGCGCGGGACGAACACGAAGGCCGCGGGAATTCTCCGACTCCCTCACGACCCGGCTCCGGCCACCTCGCACTCGCTCTCTCCCCCCTTCGCGCTCGCCCACGCGCTCGACCCATCTGGGCTAGGGCACACTCACTCGTCGGCTCGGGGACCCCCCGGTCTCGGAACGCCGACAAGTTATTTCCGCTGCATTAAAATTTTGGTTACTATTTCTGAAACTCCGATAATGTAATCACTAATGATACTTATTAAATTTGTGGTATTATGTTTTATTGTATTTCTCTGTGCCTCACCTTCGCGTGAGCCAGTGGTATTCGATCCTGGATAAGTGGCTTTTATCGGACTAGATCCGAGGGACTGACGGTTTATTCCTATTTAAGTGTGGTCTAGCCTCTAAGGCGGGACTTGGGCACTTAATTTGGAATAATTCGGGCGGTTCCACCATAGCTGGTATCGGAGCGAATACCATTACAGAGAAGTCAATAAGTCTTGAATACCAACTTTTCAAAAGTAAAACTTGTTTAGAAACCAATGTTGGATAGATCGTCAGGACGATAAGGTTAGACCTAGGACGTGAAGCCTTAGGAAATAGATGGGTAGCTAGGTGGTTATTTATATAGGCCATAAAGGCTACTACTACTACTATTAATAAGGATGCTGTAGCAAGCACCCGAAAAATTAGTTAGGTCTGAGAAGACGACTAGAATGAGCATGCATCATGATTGTCGCATTATATTTGTCTCTTGTGCACCAACATGCTTCTCTCACCTTTATTCCAATCATAAGAAATTGTGAATAATGTGTTGTATTGCTAGTTTATGAACTGCAAAAAAAGAGGTCTTATCTAGTAAGTCTTGCTAGATTGTGTTACGTGTTTCTCTTGCCTTGCTATCTAGGTGGTATTGTAATTGTTCAACCCTGGTTGTAAAAAAAAGTGTTGTTTGTTTCGCTCATGAAAAGACCCCCCACTTTAACCAACCTAGTGGTTAGCAAGTGAAACCCCTTAAAAAATCAAATCACATGCTTGTGTTGGTGTTTTTGTAGCCCTTGTGTGTTGCGCTATTGGTAATGCCCCTGCACAACCTATAGATGCCCATAGCTTGACCGCTAGACTACCCCAGTCTCCTTGTGCACTTGTTGCGTCAAAAAAATTTTTTTGTTGTTTGGTGTCTAGTTGCGCAAACCCTATCAAGGCCATGTTTCTTTCCATAAATCCTTGCCCCTAAAATTTCATAGCATTTCTGTTAATCATCCTAGCTGATCCTGTTTGCCTACCTCTCCTTTTGCCTGGATCTGGTAATCCTTTTTCTTGTGAATCATGTTGGCTTTATCATCCGAATCTCGGGATCCCCTATTGATTCTGCCTCGTTATCTGGTTATCTCCTATAACCCGTTCTCAAGCATTGGATGTTCATCTTGCCTAAATCTCTCATTTCTGATCATTCTCATACCCCCTTCTCTAAGGATCATGACGTCATTTTATCAACTTATCTCTGAACGACATATCCATGTGGATCAATGGAGGTTGTTGTTATCCTTGGATCTCTTGCGTCTCTAAAAGCTCGACAATCTATTTTGATCTCATGGTCGGTTCATCCTCATATCCACTCTCGTATAAATCTCTTGCCTGATAATCTCCATGTTGATCATAAAATAGTTCTCTGAGTTGAAGAAAATTCTTATGTGATGCTCTTTTGGGTCGACAATCTCTGCTTCAACTTCAGTCACATTTTCTGAGCCATATTCTCAAGGGCTCCATCTATCGGTGCTATGTGAATTTCTTATTGGTTGTGTTCGGTAATGATATCATGACTAACGACTGATGGTGTCGCGACGAAACCGAGAGCCTGCTATGGTGCACACATGGTTGAGCTGCTCGACACGCGCTGGTATCGCGGTTAATAGTCGTGATCCATTACGAGACTATACTAATGTGCTATCTTTTGTGGACATTCTCTCAAGTGATCGCTGCATTTTGTCTCAATATGTCGCGATATTCTATCCAAATTAATCTTTAGTATCTTGTCAGATCCCATCTCATAAATTTGCATCTATCTCTAGCCTGGGAGTTACATGCTTCTCCGCCCTTAAAGATCCTCATTCGAATCTCGGGACGAGATTCTTTTAAGGGGGGATGGCTGTGACACCTCAGGTGTCTATTTCGTGTTATGTCGGGAGATTTATCATAATCTCGGATGCTCAGTGAAAATTTCTATTTCTCGCTCGCGTATGTCTCTGATTATCCAGACTATTCGTACATATTTCACCGAATTCGGAGTTATTCAGTCTCACAGAAGGCCAAGTTTGGAGCCTGTTAAAAACTTTTATTCTCGATGAATGCAAACTCGATAATCAATCTCGATTAATAAATCTCGTCTAAAGCTCATTTAATCGAGAGCTCGACAGTTGCTAGTCGAGCTGTGTCTGAATCCAATTCCTCGGGCTTCGATCTATGTCTGACTAATTTGTCCGAATCCGCTTTCTCAAACGGAATACTTAGTATGTCGTCCCTAATTAATTCTTACTCGACTCAGCCTAGTATCTTTATGTCTGAACTGAATTCAAAACCCCGTATCGACAGCGATTTTAAAATGTCACGATTCGCCTTCTCCGACTAAAAATCCGAAAGCCGGCCGTATCTCAAGACGATATATTTTCGAATCATGCGCGAGGAGTTATTTTCGAGAGAAATCAAATCAGACTCTCGGCCGAGTTAATCGCTCAATCGTCCGTTCGTTGGAACTCTAATTCGCTCTGTTCTCCGTAGAAACGAAATCCACAGGAACATTTTTACTCCAGAAAATAATTTAGAGCAGCCCGATTTCGTGTTTTGGGCCAGCCCAACCCAGCCCATTTGGAACCCTAACCCTAGGATTGCTCTATAAATAGAAGTGCCTCCCCTTGCCAATTTGGAAAATTGCATCTACCCCCTAGACGCCACTTTCTTTTCCCTGTCTCTTCTTCCTCATAGCAGTGCATGCTCCTCCCTCACGGCGACGCGCAGGGAGCCCTTCCTCCCCTCGGCCAGCCATGGCGCGGCGCCCTCCCTGCTCCTCCTGGCGAGCGGCTGCAGCAGGGAGTAGGAGCTTTCGGGCCGCCCAGCTCATCCCAAGCGCCCCCTTCTTCTCCAAGGTAGCGAGCTCCCTCCTCCAGCTGCTCGGCACCCTCTGCTTTTCTCCCTGGGCACCTGGACACGCGCACCCCCCCTCTGGCTTGCCTCCCCTTTAGGCACGGCCAGCTGCAGCCCTGCGCTCCACCTCCCATGGCGCCCCTGCGACTTCCATGGCCGCCGGCCCCCTGCGAGCTCGGGGTTCTCTCATGGCGCTCTCCCCTGTTCTTCCCTGCTCGGCCAGCAACCAGGGCGTCCAAAGCCCCTGTGCTCGGCGTCCTTCTTCCACCTCCAGCTGACCTCCTCTGTGTAGAGCGCCCCTTCACTGCTCCTCATGCCATCGCTACTTTTCCCCATGGCTGAAACTAGCTCGCCCCCATGGCACTCGTGCTATCCCTCACTGCGTTCTCCACCTCCAACGCCCTGTCTTTTTAGACCTCGCCGAGGGTAGCAGGTTGAGCACCGAGCTCATCCATGGCGCTCGACCACCTCTATGCAAGTGGTGCCTTGGACGCCGGCTTCCTCTCCATGCTCCCTCACTAGCCGAGCACCTCCCTGCATCTTCCCTGCCATGGATCGCGACTCGGCATCCTCCCTGCTTGCGTGCTGCTGCGCAGTGCCCATGGTGCTTGCTAGCTACTCGGCAAAATGCGCAGCAAGCCACGCACTGCAGCAGCTCCATCCCTTGCCTTGTGTCGTCGTCGAGCTTCGCTACTTCTCACCTCCCATGGAAAACAGTAGCCCCTCCGCGTCACGCGCTCGACTTGCTGCTGCTCGCTCGCTCCCTTGCTGTGCGGCGCCAAGTACTAGCAGCACGCCGCGCGCGCCACTTGTTCGATGCAATGCCGAGTCGGGTCGCCGTGTGTCGCAAGCCACCCGTGGGCTCTGCCACGCCAACCGACAGCCACAACAGCCCTCCTTGTTGTGTGCCCCACCTTGCCACACCCACGGTGTCCGTCATTCTCCGCCGACTCCGCTTCGGTCTCCTGTGCTTGACGATGCGTTCGTCTTCACGCCACTTGTGCAGCAACCATGACTGAGGTTTGATATGGTGAGCCGATGTGTGTTATTTTGTTGTTGGATCCGATATATATGTGGATGCGATAGTTCTTTTGTACGTCGTAGGGATTGGTCGTGGATGTATATATTAATTGTTGTTAAAAATGCTTCATCGTAAACGAGTGTGTTAGTTACGGCAAATTTAATAAAGTGTAAAGCATGCTTAGCGATTTCCGTAGTCGGCTAATGAGTTAGTCTATGTTAACTATATTTATGTGTTCATCGTTGGTGTAGGTTAAATTAGGTAAAAAAAGTAAATTACGTGACATATAATTGGTGTTTGGAAGATGAGATAGATTAATTTAGAAAGATGTGTTATCAAACATGTGTGCTGAAGTGCGTTGTAGTAGTGATTGCGTAAGTTGAACCGAGTCTCAAGTGCATGCCGTGCTATGGTTGTATTTGAGATAATAAATTATAAGAGTTGCGCAATATGAGGTTCGATCGATGCAGTTAATATTCATTGGACTGTAGAGAGGTGGTGACATGCCGAATTAGTCATCGCTTGCTCTACGGTTAAGTCGAGGTCATGTGTGATGATGCTATTTACGTGGTGAGTGTGTTTGCTGAATGTATGTGGTAATTTTAGTGCACTAAATGACACGGGTAAAAATTAGTAGTGGGTGAAAAGCGCTTCAATATACATATATGCCGGATTTGATGATTGTGGTGAATGTCTTGATTAATTGTGTATGGTAGTTCTAGCGCACGAAATAACTTGTATAAAAATTAGTAAATCTACTTGTTAGTTCTCATTTGATTAATTTAACTCTAACAAATGGTAAAGTGTTAGAATAATTCGAGTCTATAGAATGCGGCAATTCTTTGATTGTATAGAAGCTGAAATGTGTTGATTGCTGTTTTGGGTTGCACGTACTGTTTTCGGTGTGCTATATGTTTGATGAACTAAATTGTGTTTTCTGTAAATATGTGCTATAGAAAAGTGGTAGATAACTTTATTATCTTTCTGGTGTTAAAATTTGACAGTCATAAGTCTGACCGTTTAGGAGTTATGTTGTTCACAAATTCAGTAACTGAATCTGTCCAAATTCTATACAGATTTCATAAACTGCATTGTTTGCTTAAGTTAATGTTACAATCAGCTCATGGTCGTTATAAGAAAGTTGTAGATGCTTTTCTTATCCTGCTGGTGTTAAAATTTCATAATCATAGGCTTGACAGTTTAGGAGTTATGAATTTTACAAACTGGTTGCTGTGTGCTGTCCACCGTCAGAACAGATTTCGAAAACTGTGTTGTTTGATTTAGTTAAACATTGAACCACTTCTTGGTGATTACAAAAGTTATGTAGTGCTTTTGCCAAGCTTTCCAAAAAGTCTTGGATCACTCTTTTTGGTGGTCTGAAGATTAAGTTCTGAATGTTTGAAGTGTGAAATCTGAATCTGTCCAGTTCTGGACAGCAAAGTGTTCTAATGTCTTTTATTCTCAGTTAAATATTAAATCACCTTGAGATGTTTATAAATGATATGCAGACAATTTAATTACTTTCCAGAAAGTCTAAGGTCACCTTGTTTGGATGTCTGAATCTTTAGTTGTGAATTTTTGAAGTTGCAAGTCTGAATCTGCCCAAATCTGGACAGAGCTATTGTATTAGCACGTTTTGACCTTGCTAAGTGTTGAATCATGTTGTGATGACAATACCAAAGTTATAGAGTACTTTTTAAACTTTCCAGAAAGTCCTGGTTTGATATGTTTGGATTAATATTTGAGGAGTTATGATTAAAACGAGTGACTACTATGCTGTTGTTCTAAAAATCTGCATGTGCTCATTTAATTGTAGTTCACTCTTTTGGCTAAAAATGATTGGTTAGCACTAAATTAATATAGACTTGCCATGACTAAGCTTAATAATGCATGTGTGTCATGTTTTATATGTTTCTTCTCTAGTTGATTGTGATATAGGAGTTTCATAGACTTTGATGCCTAGGTCCTATTTAAACTTACGTTGTCTTTGTTACTCTTGTGTGGTCAATAGGAGAATAAATGAATAATTAAGGTGAGCGTAGGAAATGCGTGTACTTATGATGTCGTAGTTGTGTTGCGTAAATAAATGAAATGTTGTCGTCTTTTAATGGTGTTATGTTGAACGTCGATAACGTGTAAGTAACTAATGTTAGCATGTGGTTGTTTACGGTGTCTCCCAATTTAATGTTTAGTTCGCCACTGTGTCTTTGTATATCTTGTGTTACTTTCATTATATTCATACATATGCATCTTGCATCTCATTTAGGACCGGGAGATAATGATCGAGCCAGTGATGTGGTGCCAACCACAAGATGCTGTTGGTGAACGACATGAATAATGGTGGACTTACCCAGTGGATGCTCGCCAAGCGAGTACCCCCAGCAAACACTATCTAAGTGTTAAATTAAAGGCAAACCCTGGTTTTATGCATAACCGTTTATGTATGCTATTTTACTACACTTAATGTTTGTAGGCTTGTACTGTGCACTTAAGTGTAGGAGTTGTCTGAAACCCTAGTTGCATGAACTCAGGATTTCTTTTGAGATGGATACTAGTATGCTAGGTCGAGTAGCTGCTTTACTAATTAGGGATCTCGGTAGAAGTCGAGTGATTTTTCTAGCACTCGCACGAGGTCAGGAATTGGTTGTATCCATTTTTATATCGTATTGATGATGGTCTGTGGACAACGATCCATGGGGATGCGTTGTCTATGAGACAGAAATTGGAATAAGGATTAAGGTGTGGTACCGTGTGTCAAGCGTTTGAACGTTCTAAGCACATGCCGAGAAATATGGTAAATCGGTAAGCCTAGTACCTGAGTGAACCTGGCAGCAGACTTTACCCCTCACGCGACCTGAGACGTGGTCTCCCATTCCGGTTATAGTGGGTACAAGTGCGGTCACTGCACGACGGCAGTCGGGGTCAGTGAGGCATTGTACGCCAAGGCGGTGAGCCCTGATCTATTGACGGAGAATCGATGGGGACGGGTTGATGTGTGTGGGGACGGAGTGCCTTGCCATGTCGTGTGTTTAGGTTTACCTTGCAAGGATAAAAACTCGATTCGAATCGTCTGCTTCTCGCAGCTAATGAGACTGCTTAATCCATGCTGCTACATTAAGTAATAAGTGGAAATGAGGTGACTGGCAAAAGATTTTGATTGGTAAAAATGTTTGATACCATGTATGATTAGCTAGGTACACATCTAGTCTAAAGGATTCTACTAAAACTTGAAAGGTGTGAGGAGTTTACTCCTCTACCTCTAAACATGCAGCTGTTTGGCTGAGGGGTTTGGTTTGCCAAAAGCACTAGCTGAATATTTGTCGGGGACCATAATTAGGGGTACCCTCAAGGCCCCTAAATCTCAGCTGGTAACCCCCATCAGCACAAAGCTGCAAAGGCCTAATGGGTGCGATTAAGTCAAGGATCGGTCCATTCAAGGAACATGATCGTGCCTCGCCCGAGCCTAGCCTCGGGCAAGGGAAGCCAACCCCGGAGAACCTACGTCTCGCCCGAGGACCCCCCCCCTCCAGCAACGGGCACACTATCGGCTCGCCCGAGGCCCAGTCTTCATCGAGAAGCAACCTTGGCCACATCGCCACGCCTACCGACCAAATCGCAGGGGCATTTAATGCAAAGGTGGCCTGACACCTTTATCCTGACGCACGCCCACCAGTCGACAGAGCCGAAGTGACCGCGGTCACATTGCCGCTCTACTGACCGGTCTGACAAGATGACAACGCCGCCTGCGCCGCTTCGACTGTTGAGCCACCCGACAGAGTGAGGCTGACAGCAACCAAGGCCGGCCTCGGGCGTCATAGGAAACTCCGCCTCGCCCGACCCCAGGGCTCGGACTCGAGCTCAGCCCCGGAAGACGGCGAACTCCGCTCCGCCCGACCCAGGGCTCGGACTCGGGCTCAGCCCCGGAAGACGGCGAACTCCGCTCCACCCGACCCAGGGCTCGGACTCGGGCTCAGCCCCGGAAGACGGCGAACTCCGCTCCGCCCGACCCAGGGCTCGGACTCGGGCTCAGCCCCGGAAGACGGCGAACTCCGCTCCGCCCGACCCCAGGGCTCGGACACGGGCTCAACCCCGGAAGACGATGAACTCCGCCTCGCCCGACCCCAGGGCTCGGACATGGGCTCAACCCCGGAAGACGACGAACTCCGCCTCGCCCGACCCCAGGGCTCGGACATGGGCTCAATCCCAGGAGACGACGGACTCCACTTCGCCCGACCCCAGGGCTCGGACTCAGCCCTGGCCTCAGCCGATGGTCTCCGCCTCGCCTGACCTAGGGGCTCAGACTCGACCACGGCCACGGAAGACAGACTCGACCTCGACCTCGGAGGAGCCTCCACATCGCCCAACCTAGGGCGCGGACCGACCACGTCGACAGGAGGCGCCATCATTACCCTACCCCGAGCTGACTCAGGCTACGGGGAACAAGACCGGCGTCCCATCTGGCTCGCTCCGCCAGATAGGCAATGATGGCGCCCCGCACGCTCTGTGACGACGGCGGCTCTCGGCCCCCTTACGAAAGCAAGAGGACGTCAGCAAGGACTCGATAGCCCCGATAGCTGTCCTTCCGCCAGGCTCCAGCGCTCCTCCGACGGCCACGACACCACACGAACCGCATGCCAAAACCTCTTCGGCTGCCACGACGGCATGTACTTACGGCGCTAGCTCTCCTCCGCTAGACACGTAGCACTCTGCTACACCCCCCCATTGTACACCTGGATCCTCTCCTTACGCCTATAAAAGGGAGGACCAGGGCCCTCTTACAGAGGGTTGGCCCACGCGGAGAAGGACGGGACGACGCTCGCGCAAGGCCGCTCGCTCCCACTCCCGCGTGGACGCTTGTATCCCCCTACTGCAAGCGCACCCGACTCAGGCGCGGGGCTAACACGAAGGCCGCGGGATCCGCTCTCTCACGCCTGCCTCCCTCCGGCTGCTTCCTTTCCCCCCTTCGCGTTCCGCCTCGCGTCGACCCATCTGGGCTGGGGCACGCGGCGACGATTCACTCGTCGGTCCAAGGACCCCCCGGGTTTCGAAACACCGACAGTTAGCGCGCCAGGTAGGGGCCTGCTGCGTGTTGACGAACAGCTTCCCATCAAGCTCCAGATGGGCAGTCTCCAGCAACCTTTCCAGCCCAGGACGGTGCTCCGTTTCGGGAATCTTGAGTTCATGTCCCTCGACGGCAGCTACGACATGATACTCCTTCCCCCGCCGCGCGACACTGACAATGGCGGTCGACAACTCGCTCGCCGGCGGGGAAATCGACGACGCCTTCCCCACGTGGTGGAAGGACGACTTTCGGGCTTGTCCCGTCCCCTCCCCCGCCGACGGAGGAGGAGGTGGGGCAACCAAGGCCAAGCGGGAAGCGGCACCTCGTTGGCTGTCGAGCGAGTCGACGGTGCCGGCGCCCCAACAGAGGGCGCGTCGGGCATCGATCTCGCGTCTGAAACGAAGACGAGCGTCGCCTCCCCGCAACACGCCAATCTCAAGCAAACGCACGACGCCAGCACGCTTGCGAAGGACTTGCTGGGCGTCACCCTCGTACCTGAGACAACGGTGCAGTCAGTCCCAGATGCGACCTCGTCACCGACCGTCGACCGAAAGGTACCGACCGATTCCCATCTCGTGTCTTTTGGATTCGTCCTCGACCCACCAAGCGACTACGCTTTGGTGAGCACTCTCATAGAGGCGAGTCCAAACCCTCTAGGTATCGTGTGCGGTCACCTTGGGACCAACTGACGGCCGACTCGACCTATGAGCCCTTGGGGTCCGAGGAAGATGGCGAGCCCGACCTCTGTTGGGATTTCTCCGGACTTGGTAACCCCAGTGCCGTGCGGGACTTCATGACCGCATGTGACTACTGCCTTTCCGACTGTTCCGACGGCAGCCGCGGCCTCGACAGCGAGGACCGCGGCCCAAGTCATGAATGTTTCCACGTCGATCTAGGGGGTCCCGGCGAAGGCAACCATCTTGGTATGCCGAAAAGCGGTGATCCCCCTAGGCCCGTGCCTCGCGTTGACATCCTTCGGGAGCTAGTCGTGGTCCCCGTCCCGGCGGGGGGTCCTGACCCACAGCTCGAACAAATCCGCGAGAGGCAGGCCAGGCTCGACGAGGGAGCAGGAACGCTTGTGCCGATCCGTCGGGACATCGGGCAGGAATGGGCGGTCCAACCCCCGGCCGGAGAAGCGCGTCATCTCCCCCAGGACATCCAGCACCGCATCGCCGACGACGTCAGGGTGAGGCCGCCGCCGGATTCCAGCGGAGTCGACCAGAACCTGGCTGCAGCGGCAATACTCCTCCGCGTGATGCCGGAGCCATCAACCACCGAGGGGCGGCGTATCCAGGGAGAGCTCAAGAATCTCCTGGAGGACGCCGCGGTCCGACGGGCCGAAAGCTCTGCCTCCCGAAGGCAGGGGTTCCCCTCGGAACATCGCGCCGCGACATCCCGATTCATGCGGGAAGCCTCGGTCCACTCCGGGCGCACACGCAACACAGCGCCTGCGGCCCCGGGTCGCCTCGGCAACGAGCGCCATCATCACAGCCGTCGGGCCCACCTCGACGATAGGGCGCGCCGAGGCTACCACCCAGGCGTGGGGGACGCTACGACAGCGGGGAGGATCAGAGTCCTTCGCTCGAACCACCCGGTCCGCAGGCTTTCAGCCGCGCCATACGACGGGCACCGTTCACGACCCGGTTCCGAACCCCGACTACTATCACAAAGTACTCGGGGGAGACGAGACCGGAACTGTGGCTCGCGGACTATCGGCTGGCCTGCCAACTGGGTGGAACGGACGATGACAACCTCATCATCCGCAACCTCCCCCTGTTCCTCTCCGACACCGCTCGAGCCTGGCTGGAGCACCTGCCCCCGGGGCAGATCTCCAACTGGGACGACCTGGTCCAAGCCTTCGCCGGCAATTTCCAGGGCACGTACGTGCGCCCTGGGAACTCCTGGGATCTCCGAAGCTGCCGCTAGCAGCCGGGAGAGCCTCTCTGGGATTACATCCGGCGATTCTTGAAGCAGCGCACAGAACTGCCCAACGTCACCGATTCAGATGTCATCGGCGCGTTCCTCGCCGACACCACCTGCCGCGACCTGGTGAGCAAGCTGGGTCGCAAGACCCCCACCAGGGCGAGCGAGCTGATGGACATCGCCACCAAGTTCGCCTCTGGCCAGGAGGCGGTTGAGGCCATCTTCCGGAAGGACAAGCAGCCCCAGGGCCGCCCACCGGAAGATGCTCCCGAGGCGTCAACTCAGCGCGGCGCCAAGAAGAAGGGCAAGAAGAAGTCGCAAGCGAAACGCGACACCGCCGACGCGGACCTTGTCGCCGCCGCCGAGTACAAGAACCCTCGGAAGCCTCCCGGAGGTGCCAACCTCTTCGACAAGATGCTCAAGGAGCCGTGCCCCTATCATCAAGGGCCCGTCAAGCACACCCTTGAGGAGTGTGCCATGCTTCGACGACACTTCCACAAGGCCGGGCCACCCGCGGAGGGTGGCAAGGCCCTCGATGACGCAAAGGAGGAAGATCACAAGGCAGGAGGGTTCCCCGAGGTCCACGACTGCTTCATGATCTACGGCGGGCAAGTGGTGAACGCCTCAGCTCGGCACCGCAAGCAAGAGCGTCGGGAGGTCTGCTCGGTAAAGGTGGCAGCGCCAGTCTACCTAGACTGGTCCGACAAGCCCATCACCTTCGACCAGGCCGACCATCCGGACTACATGCCGAGCTCGGGGAGATACCCACTCGTTGTCGACCCCATCATCGGCAACATCAGGCTCACCAAGGTCCTCATGGACGGAGGCAGCAGCCTCAACATCATCTACGCCGAGACCCTCGGGCTCCTGCGTGTTGATCTGTCCTCGGTCCGGGCAGGCGCTGCGCCTTTCCACAGGATCATCCCCGGGAAGCGCGTTCAACCCCTCGGACAACTCGACCTACCCGTCTGCTTCGGGACGCCCTCCAACTTTCGAAAGGAGACCCTCACGTTCGAAGTGGTCGGGTTTCGAGGAACCTACCACGCAGTGCTGGGGAGGCCATGCTACGCCAAGTTCATGGTTGTCCCCCAACTACACCTACCTCAAGCTCAAGATGTCGGGCCCCAACGGGGTCATCACCGTCGGGCCCACGTACCGACACACATTCGAATGCGATGTGGAGTGCGTGGAGTACGCCGAGGCCCTCGCCGAATCCGAGGCCCTCATCGCTGACCTGGAAAGCCTCTCTAGGGAGGCGCCCGACGTGAAGCGCCATGCTGGCAACTTCGAACCAGCGGAGATGGTCAAGTCCGTCCCTCTTGACCCCTGCAACGACGCCTCCAAGCAGATCCGGATTGGCTCCGAGCTCGACCCCAAATAGGAAGCAGTGCTCGTCGACTTTCTCCACGCAAACGCCGAAGTTTTCGCGTGGAGTCCCTCGGACATGCCCGGCATACCGAGGGAAGTCGCCGAGCACTCTCTAGATATTTGAGTTGGGGCCCGACCCATGAAGCAACCTCTGCACCGATTCGACGAAGAAAAGCGCAGAGCCATAGGCGAGGAGATCCACAAGCTACTGGCGGCAGGGTTCATCAAAGAGGTATTCCATCCCGAATGGCTTGCCAACCCTGTGCTTGTGAGAAAGAAAGGGGGGAAATGGCGGATGTGTGTAGACTACACTGGTCTAAACAAAGCATGTCCGAAGGTTCCCTACCCCCTGCCTCGCATCGATCAGATCGTGGATTCCACTGCTGGGTGCGAAACCCTATCTTTCCTCGATGCCTACTCAGGGTATCACCAGATCAGGATGAAAGAGTCCGACCAGCTCGCGACTTCATTCATCACACCCTTCGGCATGTACTGCTATGTTACAATGCCGTTTGGTTTGAGGAATGCGGGGGCAACGTACCAGCGATGCATGAACCATGTGTTTGGCGAACACATCGGCCGAACGGTCGAGGCCTACGTCGATGACATCGTAGTCAAGACGAGGAAGGCCTCCGACCTCCTTTCCGACCTTGAAGCGACATTCCGATGGCTCAAGGCGAAAGGTGTGAAGCTTAATCCCGAAAAGTGTATCTTCGGGGTCCCCCGAGGCATGCTCTTGGGGTTCATCGTCTCCGAGCGGGGCATCGAATCCAACCCGGAGAAGATTGTAGCCATCACCAGCATGGGGCCAATCAAGGACTTGAAAGGCGTACAGAGGGTCATGGGATGTCTCGCGGCTCTGAGCCGCTTCGTCTCCCGCCTCGGCGAAAGAGGTCTGCCTCGGTACCGCCTCTTAAGGAAGGCCGAGTGCTTCGCTTGGAATCCCGAGGCTGAGGAAGCCCTCGGGAACCTGAAGGCGCTCCTCACGAATGCGCCCATCTTGGTGCCCCCCGCTGCCGGAGAAGCCCTCTTGATCTACGTCGCCGCAACCACCCAGGTGGTTAGCGCCGCGATCGTGGTTGAGAGACGAGAAGAAGGGCATGCATTGCCCGTCCAGAGGCCAGTCTACTTCATCAGTGAGGTACTATCCGAGACCAAGATCCGCTACCCACAAATCCAGAAGCTGCTGTACGCGGTGATCCTGACACGACGGAAGTTGCGACACTACTTCGAGTCTCATCCGGTGACTGTGGTGTCATCCTTCCCCCTGGGAGAGATCTTCCAGTCCCGAGAGGCCTCCGGTAGAATTGCGAAGTGGGCGGTGGAGATCATGGGCGAGACGATCTCGTTCGCCCCTCGGAAGGCCATCAAGTCCCAGGTCTTGGCGGACTTCGTGGCTGAATGGGCCGACACCCAGCTCCCGACGGCTCCGATCCAACCGGAGCTCTGGACCATGTTTTTCGACGGGTCGCTGATGAAGACGGGGGCCGGCGCAGGCCTCCTCTTCGTCTCGCCCCTTGGAAAGCACCTACGCTACGTGCTACGCCTCCACTTCCCGGCGTCCAACAATGTGGCAGAGTACGAGGCTCTGGTAAACGGGTTGCGAATCGCCATCGAGCTAGGGGTCCGATGCCTCGACGCTCGCGGTGACTCGCAGCTCGTCATCGACCAAGTCATGAAGAACTCCCACTGCCGCGACCCGAAGATGGAAGCCTACTGCGACGAGGTTCGGCGCCTGGAAGACAAGTTCTACGTGCTCGAGCTCAACCACATTGCCCGACGCTACAACGAGACTGCGGACGAGCTGGCTAAAATAGCCTCGGGACGAACAACAGTTCCCCCCGACGTATTCTCCCGAGACCTGCATCAACCCTCCGTCAAGACCGAGGACACGCCTGAGCCCGAGGCACCTTCGGCTCCGCCCGAGGCACCTTCGGCTGAGTCCGAGGTATCCTCGGCTCAGTCCGAGATACCCTTGGCCCAGTCCGAGGTACCCTCGGCACGGTTCGAGGTACCCTCGGCTCAGCCCGAGGTACCCTCAGCCCCCGAGGGTGAGGCACTGCGCGTCGAGGGGGAACAGAGCGAGGTCACGCCTAATCAAAGCTGGCAGACCCCGTACCTGCAATATCTCCACCGAGGAGAGCTGCCCCTTGACCAAGCCGAAGCTCGGCGGTTGGCGCGATGCGCCAAGTCTTTCGTCTTGCTTGGAGATGGGAAGGAGCTCTACCACCGCAGCCCCTCAGGCATCCTCCAGCGATGCATTTCCATCGCCGAAGGCCAGGAGCTCTAGCGAGAGATACACTCGGGGGCTTGTGGCCATCATGCAGCACCTCGAACCCTCGTTGGAAACGCCTTCCAACAAGGATTCTACTGGCCGACGGCGGTGGCCGACGCTACTAGAATTGTCCGCACCTGCGAAGGGTGTCAGTTCTACGCGAGGCAGACCCACCTGCCCGCTCAGGCTCTGCAGACCATACCCATCACTTGGCCGTTTGCTGTGTGGGGTCTGGACCTCGTTGGCCCCTTGCAGAAGGCACCCGGGGGCTACACGCACCTGTTGGTCGCCATCGACAAATTCTCCAAGTGGATCGAGGTCCGACCCCTAAACAGCATCAGGTCCGAACAGGCGGTGGCATTCTTCACCAACATCATCCATCGCTTTGGGGTCCCGAACTCCATCATCACCGACAACGGCACCCAGTTCACCGGCAGAAAGTTCCTGGACTTCTGCGAGGATACCACATTCGCGTGGATTGGGCTGCCGTGGCTCACCCCATGACGAATGGGCAAGTGGAGCGGGCTAACGGCATGATCCTGCAAGGTCTCAAGCCTCGGATCTACAACGACCTCAACAAGTTCGGCAAGCGGTGGATGAAGGAACTCCCCTCGGTGGTCTGGAGTCTGAGAACAATGCCGAGCCGAGCCACGGGCTTCACACCGTTCTTGAGGCCATCTTGCCCACAGACTTGGAATACAGTTCCCCGAGGGCGAGGGCCTACACCGACCAAAGCAACCGAGCCAACCGAGAAGACTCATTGGACCAGCTGGAGGAGGCTCGGGACATGGCCTTACTACACTCGGCGCGGTACCAGCAGTCCCTGCGATGCTACCACGCCCGAGGGGTTAGGTCCCGAGACCTCTAGGTGGGCGACCTGGTGCTTTGGCTGCGACAAGACGCCCGAGGGCGGCACAAACCCATGCCTCCCTGGGAAGGGTCATTCGTCATCGCCAAGGTCCTGAAGCCCGGAACGTACAAGCTGGCCAATAGCCAAGGCGAGGTCTACAGCAACGCCTGGAACATCCAACAGCTACGTCGCTTCTACCCTTAAGATGCTTTCAAGTTGCTCGTATACCTCGTTCACACACCAAGTCTGGTCGTCAAGGAAGGGTCAGCCTTGCCTCGGCAAAGCCCGACTCTCCCTCGGGGGCTAGAAGGGGGCAACCCCCTCTGCGTCAAAATTTTCCTCGAAAAAAGAAGAAAATCTTTTCTGCCAGAATGCCTTTCATGCTCTTCGACTACTTCAAAAGTGGATCCTGAAAACGACGGAGTACACGTAAGCAGCCAAGGCTGATCGAGCCGAGGGACTCCTACACCTCCGGGATACGGATACCTCACTCATCACCTTCTGCGATAAGTAACTCGCGTTCGGATAAGTGACTCCGCGGACCGAACAAGTCTTCATGCTCGAGAAGCTCCTCTGCCGAAATGATTTCTCGGGCCTTCTCGACTGCGTCGGTAACAGAACCCTATGGACGAGTAAGAGTGCGCGTAAGCGGCAAGGCCGACCGAGCCGAGGGATTCCTACGCCTCCGGGATACGGATACCTCACTCATCGCCTTCCGTGAAAAGCAACTCTCGCCCGCACAAACAATTCTGTTACCGACAAATGAGTCCGGATACTCGAAACAAGAGGAAAAGAAACACAGCTTTACAACACGACGACGGTGTGTTTAGGCCTCGGCGGCCGCAGAAAACATACACACACTACAAGACAACCTGATCCTGCAGGCTCGGACGTCGACAACTGAAGGGGGCAGCAGCACCCTCGGCATTCAACTACACCTTCGATGGGGTCTGACCTAGCCTCGGATGGCGACGCGGTCGGAGGGCCCCCACTCTGAAGGACGACATCGGCACCACACCCGGGCCATCGCCGTCAGGGTCTTCTTCGGGAATCCGGCCCGAGCAGGCGGCTCGGCCGGCCACCCCGAGGCCTCGGCCAGCTGTCCCCCAAAGACATCAGCTCGAATTGTGGCCTCGGCAGCTCAACTCCGGCGTCGGTTCCGCCAGCGGACGACCCGGCCAGGCTCTGGCCAACCACACCTCCTTTTCGAAGCCAACTCTGCCTCCGTCCGTGCTGACACCGCTACCTCCGGCTTTGGCTCATCGAAGGGCGGCTGAGGGGTTCCTTTAACTAAGCAAGAGGGGCCTCGGACAGCAAGGCCGACCGAGCCGAGGGACTCCTACTCCTCCGGGATACGGATACCTCACTCGTCACCTTTGCACGAGGCAACTCACGCTCGGTGAAGCGGTTCAAATAATCGACAAGGCGGAAGGACTGCGGGCATCCCCCATCCGGGGGCTCGGAAGATGGAAAGGCACGATGCATGAGGGGAGCGCGGAGACATGGTTGCCCTCCAAGGGGGTCGCCCCCCTTTTAAAAGCGACTCTCCCCACCTGCGCCCTCAACCGTTGCGGGTTGGGTCTTCTCCAACACGCTCCAAGATTCTCCCCCCACGGCGCGGGGGCTGGGTCCCACACGTCATGCAAGCCAGTCCAGGGGAGAAGAAGCCAAACCGCCACGCGCGCGGTGCATGCAACCACCCGGCGGTTACAAGCACTCCTCCACTTTCGCCCAGACCAGCGGGCGAAAGGGCGGACAGCCATGCAGGCGGCATGCAACCATGCCAAGTAGGCACGCCCCTTCGACTCCAACAAGCCCAGCATGGAGGTCCAGGCCCACGCATCATGCAACCAGCGCGCCGGTTGCTACGTGTGTGCAACTGCACCGCCACTCACGCCACTACCGCGCCTCCTCGACTGCGGAGTCAATACCGCGACTCGAGGCAACCCTGCAGTGCCAGCCAAGCGCGACGGTCAAATGCAGTCAAAAATGGGCCGGCAGTAATGGCGGTAACAGGCGGGCAGGAGCAGCGGTCACGTCGTCAGCCAAGCTTACGTCCCATCCAGGGGCAGCGAGGGAGCCCTCTCTCACGGCGTAAAGACGGTGCGCCCGTGATCCGTTCCTCGAACGGCGCGCACACGCGCAACGACCGCCTCGCGAACCACTCGCCCCGTCGCATTAACTCCGCGGCAGGACAGGCGGCGCCTCAGGCGGGAGAAGCAAGCGACGCTTCGCCTTCGCCATAATGACCGCGTCGAAAAAAGGTACGCCACGTCATTCGACTTCGCATCCTTTTCCTTTTCCTCTTTCTCTCTCTTACAACCGGGACCGGGAAAGGGGGATACCCCGAAAAGGACCCTTCTCCGTGAAGGAAACAGGCTCCGAGCCTCCCTACTGATCAGAGGTTCGAAGGCCGGCCCCTCGGAGGGGTTCAACGGCTGCCTCAGATCGATTGGGTTCTGCGCCCACTACTGGTCAGAGGTTCGATGGCCGGCCCCTCGAAGGGTTCAACGGCCGCCTCAGGCCACTCGGGCTCCGCGCCCACTACTGATCAGGGGTTCGTAGGCTGGCCCTCGAAGGGTTCACAGTCGCCTCAGACACAGAGCGAGGGATGACCATGGGTACGTTCGATACATAACCAAGGCTCGGGCTACGCTCCCGAGGTACCCTAGGACATTTCCGAGACCAGCGGGAATGATCTTGTAACGGAATCCCATCAGAGGGAGGCATCGAGCCCTCGGACCCCGTCGACAGGGGACCGGGTCCGGCAGATCACCCGCAGGTACTTTTGGGCGCGCCTCTGGGCCTCTAGCCGACCCCTAACAAATGGGGCATGGACGTCCGCTCGGATTACCCGCCAGCAGCTCACCGGAGACACCATGTTCGGCGCCCACCAAGGGCAACATGGCGCTTTCCCCCCTCCTCCTTGCGGAAAGGTGACGTAGGGGCGTATGTAAAAAAGTCGAGTCTCTCCCTGATCGTCCTCTCGCCCTGTGCAGAGGCTCGGGGGCTGCTCTCGCAAACCCGGCTCCGGCCAAACCGTTGACAGCGTCAACATATCAGCCCGAGAACTTGGAACCCGGGCTACGACCAGCTCGCATGAGGGAACGACTAGACCAGCCAAAGTGTTGCGAAACGCACTAAGACCTCGAAGGAGTAAAACTACTCCTCCGAGGCCTCGGGGGCTACACCCGGCGGGTGCGCTCGCGCGCACCCACCGAAACAGAATGCAACCGAAAAAGGCTGGTCCCCTTGCAAAAAAGTGCGGCAAAAGGCTCCAAGCGAGTATTAGTACTCCCTTGGAGGCTCGGGGGCTACTGTCCGGGACCATAATTAGGGGTACCCTCAAGACCCCTAAATCTCAGCTGGTGACCCCCATCAGCACAAAGCTGCAAAGGCCTGATGGGTGCGATTAAGTCAAGGATCGGTCCATTCAAGGGACATGATCGTGCCTCGCCCGAGCCTAGCCTCGGGCAAGGGAAGCCGACCCCGGAGAACCTACGTCTCGCCCGAGGACCCCCCTCCAGCAACGGGCACACTATCGGCTCGCCCGAGGCCCAGCCTTCACCGAGAAGCAACCTTGGCCACATTGCCACGCCGACCGACCAAATCGCAGGGGCATTTAATGCAAAGGTGGCCTGACACCTTTATCCTGACGCACGCCCACCAGTCGACAGAGCCGAAGTGACCGCGGTCACTTCGCTGCTCTACTGACCGGTCTGACAAGAGGACAGCGCCGCTTGCGCCGCTCCGACTGCTGAGCCACCCGACAGAGTGAGGCTGACAGCAGCCAAGGCCGGCCTCGGGCGTCATAGGAAACTCCGCCTCGCTCGACCCCAGGGCTCGGACTCGGGCTCAGCCCCGGAAGACGGTGAACTCCGCTCCGCCCGACCCAGGGCTCGGACTCGGGCTTAGCCCCGGAAGACGGCGAACTCCGCTCTGCCTGACCCAGGGCTCGGACTCGGGCTCAGCCCCGGAAGACGGCGAACTCCGCTCCGCCCGACCCCAAGGCTCGGACACGGGCTCAACCCCGAAAGACGACGAACTCCGCCTCGCCCGACCCCAGGGCTCGGACATGGGCTCAACCCCGGAAGACGACGAACTCCGCCTCACCCGACCCCAGGGCTCGGACATGGGCTCAATCCCAGGAGACGACGGACTCCGCTTCGCCCGACCCCAGGGCTCGGACTCAGCCCTGGCCTCAGCCGACGGTCTCCGCCTCGCCCGACCCAGGGGCTCGGACTCGACCACGACCACGGAAGACAGACTCGACCTCGACCTCGGAGGAGCCTCCACATCGCCCAACCTAGGGCGCGGACCGACCACGTCGACAGGAAGCGCCATCATTACCCTACCCCGAGCTGACTCAGGCTACGGGGAACAAGACCGGCGTCCCATCTGGCTCGCTCCGCCAGATAGGCAATGATGGCATCCCGCACTCTCTGTGACGACGGCGGCTCTCGGCCCCCTTACGGAAGCAAGAGGACGTTAGCAAGGACTCGACAGCCCCGATAGCTGTCCTTCCGCCAGGCTCCAGCGCTCCTCCGACGGCCACGACACCATACGAACCGGGTGCCAAAACCTCTCCGGCTGCCACGACGGCATGTACTTAGGGCGCTAGCTCTCCTCCGCTAGACACGTAGCACTCTGCTACACCCCCCATTGTACACCTGGATCCTCTCCTTACGCCTATAAAAGGGAGGACCAGGGCCCTCTTACAGAGGGTTGGCCCGCGCGGAGAAGGCGGGACGGCGCTCACGCAAGGCCGCTCGCTCCCACTCCCGCGTGGACGCTTGTATCCCCCTACTGCAAGCGCACCCGACTCAGGCGCGGGGCTAACACGAAGGCCGCGGGATCCGCTCTCTCACGCCTGCCTCCCTCCGGCTGCTTCCTTTCCCCCCTTCGCGTTCCGCCTCGCGTCGACCCATCTGGGCTGGGGCACGCGGCGACGATTCACTCGTCGGTCCAGGGACCCCCCGGGTTTCGAAACACCGATAGTATTAGTATAGTCAGCCTTGCTTGTGGCATAATTTTTTGCAGGTACTCCTTGATTTTGGTTGATGGTATGACTTGGCCTTCGTCCCTGCCACCGGGACAGACGGTCGAGTGGGTTACTGCTTCCGCAGCAGAGGACCAGGAGGAGTAGCATGGCCAAGCTTCGCCATGTTACTCGGTTTTCTCCGTTAGTTATTTCCGCTGCATTAAAATTTTGGTTACTATTTCTGAAACTCCGATAATGTAATCACTAATGATACTTATTAAATTTGTGGTATTATGTATTATTGTATTTCTCTGTGCCTCACCTTCGCGTGAGCTAGTGGTATTCGATCCTGGATAAGTGGCTTTTATCGGACTAGATCCGAGGGACTGACGGTTTATTCTTATTTAAGTGTGGTCTAGCCTGTAAGGCAGGACTTGGACACTTAAGTTGGAATAATTCGGACGGTTCCGCCACATTGGACTGAAGTTTTTAATATAAAAAAATACCATGGTATCTAGAATACCATAATTTAGAAAACATAGTTTTCAGAATTACAACCAAACAATTTATGACATAAAATGGTAGTGTAAAAATATTTCACTCCCAAAGAGGCCCTTAGAGGAGGAGCCCAATAAATTACAGATTTGCCATTCGAACACTCGCGCTCCCACTCGCCAACTCACCCTCGAGTACTCGACGCTTGCACCGCTCACCGGCTCACTACCGTCCTGCTCCACGCTCCTCGGTTCCCGTGCTCGTGTCTCCCAACACGCAGCGAGCGGCAGCTCCCTCCTCGTCTCTCGAAGTCGAGCCGCCACTCGATTAAGCGATTCCAAGGCGGGGCGGAGAGGTGGCTATGGAGTACAGGAGGGTGAAGGATCAGGTAAAACCCGTGTCTAGAATAGCGATTGCAGAAGCCTCTACCCTTAGAGAACTTTATCAGATTCAATGCGCCCCTCAGATTTAGGTCGCGGTCGGCTGCCTCTTCGATCTAGGAAGAATCTCTCCCTTTCCGGAACTATCACCCAAAGTTCCTGCGGCATTGTCTTTACCTAGGGTTCGTACAATCTATCTGTAATGTATCTGTCGTTGTTTGTAAGTATTTTGAACGCAATGACAGGAGCTGTGCCTTTCAATTAAAAGTAGGAAAGGAAGTTTTCTATACAAGAATGCTTCTCGGTCTCAGGTAATTACACGGTCTGATAGCCCAAAGGGACATTGAGTGGTGCGCTAACTCTGCATAGGTATATGAGCCCTCTGTATTGCTCCAGATCCTCATTAGTTAGGCCTGCTACCTGGGTGGGTGTGGATAATTTCTTGTAAAAAATTCTGCGATTTTGTTCCTTCCACAAATTCCACATGATGCAGATGGCCATACGTTGAAATCACACCTTTTCTCTTTTTGGACCGAGGACAACGCCAATTCCCACCAAACAGCCAAGCTATCTACACTTATCTGAATGATTTGTTTGTAGATATCAGATGAATAGGGTTGCTAATCTGGTCGCCGCAGTGAGTGCCATGTTGAATGTGTGTGAGATTGACATGCTTGCATCTGTTTTGGGAGACTGACCATGTTTCATATGCTGGCTAGTTGGTATTGGCAAGGACATCGAAGTTTATGACTGTTGTTTACTCAGATTGATCATGCTGTCGACAACGTCAGCACTCGTTTTGGTTTTAGCTCAATGGACCCAGATTGTGGCATATATTGGTTAACTTGGGAGACAGTTTGAACTGCAGAGGCTTGTTTTGGTTGTAGAATGCTGTTTTGGGCCTAGGGTGAAGCTTCCTGTCATCCTGTGCAACCAAGTTCAGTTTGGTGCTTCCGGCACAGCTGCTGTAGAGAGTAAAAAATAATTTGCTATCTGATAATTGGCTGCTGCTTGCACAATCGAAACTGTCCAAACACACTCCAAACTTAAACACATTGTGATTCAGCTTGGTTGTTCGACTGACTCATGTTATTGATGACTCAACCAACATGGAACATCTGCAGTTTAAATAACATCCTTTTTCCTTCATCTTGCTCTCGAATTCTGTTCGGTGGTGTACATTGTTTATGGGAACTTGTATCCAAACTGCTTCAAGCATAAGCTGAAGCATGGTTCTTAAGGCGCTAAGGTGAGATAAGGCGCTGGACCACCGCCTAGATGCCTAGGCGATGCCTAGGCGACGCCTAAGGCGAGCAATGCGACGCCTTATCAACCTGAGAATCAGCAAAACAACCCCATGGAGGAGGAAGAAAAAGAAAAAAAGGAGAAGGAAGGGGTAGGAGGCCCAGCCCACCAGCCAGCCCATATAGTCCTTCCATGGTTATTAAAACGAAGTTAAAACGACGTTTAAACGTCGTTTAAACTATAAAACGCTGATAGAACAGCGAAACGCTGAAACGTTTTACACTTCCTCGTATAACGACGTTTAAACGTCACATTTTGACGTTTAAACGCGATATATAGTTAAACGCCACGTTTCGAGCGTTTAAGTTGCCTGCTTGTAAAATTTGGCCCAGCCCAATTAGGGATTCCGCCCAGTTTACAGCTCCTCTCGCTCAACACGTCAGGCCGAGGGTGCCGCCAGTCCGCCACTCCAGTTGCTTTTGTGCTATGTTTGTGATTGTGGACTATTAGACATCTCATTCCACTTTGTTTGCGAAATTTCCCTATGTTGTTTAAAACTACGTTTAAACTTTGTTTAAACCATTTAAAAGTTAAAACTCCACCCATGAGCGTTTCAACGTTTCATCGCTTTAATAACCATGAGTCCTTCCTCTGGCAACCCTAGGTTGCCTCTCTCCCCCACCATTCAGCTGCTGCTGCCCCCGATTTCGCCACCGCCGCCTCAGATTCGTCGCCGCCGCCGACGATTTGGACGCTGCCGCCAACGATCCGGATGTCGCCGCCCTGGATTTGGCCTCCAATTCAGCCTCCGCCGCCCTGGATTTGGCCTCTGCCGCTCCCGATTCGGCGCTGCCACCCCGAAACGGTGCCGCCCCTTCCCCTTCCCCTCTGCCCTATGCCCTCCCTCTTGCTGATTCTTACCTAGGCGACGGGGACGCCTTGGATCTTTCGGGCGCCTGGACGCCTAGGCGACGCCTTTAAAACAAGGAGCTGAAGACTGAACTCATGGTTCACAAAATGGTATATCTGTTACTTGACTCTTACAGGGTGAACTACACTGGACCAGTTTGTGCCGTTCTTGATAAGTAGGGTTTTGACTAGACCAGCTTTGGTCCAGTCCCTATCTCCCAGAAGTATCCACATAAAAAGAAAAGCTAGTAATATCTAGCCTGCATGTTGCTTTTGTTTGTTTATTCACTATGCCAGCCCTGTATTTTATCTCTAGAGCAGTCTCTAACATATCTTCTGTCCCTGAAGGAGATTTATGATGATTTATCTCAGAAGGATGTGGAAAGCCTGAGTGGGAGGACACTATCTAGTGCCAACAGTAAGTTATTGATACATTGTAGAAATGATCCCTTCTTATTTTAACATTGTGGAACTAATTATGGATTCCACCGGCTACAGCTATTGGTCTCGCCTCTGCAGGAGGCGCAAAAGCCAACTCTAGTTGGAAGCTAAAGTAGGTGTCAGTTTCCTCTTAAGTATTGACCTTATTTTTTGACCACATACTTTCTTGAATTTTATTATATCTCCTATCCTTATATTTGCTACAGGTCTGTTGTTACTCTTGCATTGACATTGCTAACAAGTTCTCAGGCAATATTAATTGTGTGGTCAAAAAGAGCTGGAAAATATGAATATAGTGTCACAACAGCTAATTTTTCGGTGAGAAAATGTCTCAAGATGTTTATTACATATACGTTAGATTGCCCACCAATTTGCATGAACTAGCATGTAGACTGTGTTGCCAGATTATTCCTTTTGTTTTTTCAATACATCTTATTTTAGTAATATTTGTTTGTATATGTCTAGGTGGAGGCTTTAAAATGCCTTCTATCACTAGCTGCTCTTTTTAGGACGTGGAACTGCCATGGTGTCACTGATGATAATAGGTGAGGACTGCATTTGGCAACTGTGCTATATAGACCTAGTTCCTACATTTCTAGCATGAGTGTATAATTTTACTTTCAGATGAAGCTATAGTCAACTATTATAAATTTGTTTTACCAATTCCAATCATTAACATGGGAATTATGTTTCAAAGAAATTTACAACATGTTATGAATTTTGCTGTGTATATGGGAAACTGAGACTTGCAATTGCAAATTTGCAATATACAAACTGTTGCTTCTGTTAACTTTGTCCATCAACCATTTATTTTTGCTGTTTTCAGATTAACCACATCTTTTGATGAAGTTGGTGTATATCCGATTCCTGCTGTTCTTTACATGGTAAAGAACTTATTGCAGGTGCGAGCGGGTACTTCTGTGATATGGCCAATTTAATTTCATGATGTTTAAGCATTTTGACATGCCCTTCCATTTGCTGTTATCTGCCAGTACTATATCTTTGTCTACGTGGATGCACCAGCTTATCAAATCCTGAAGAACCTAAATATCATCAGCACAGGTGTTTTGTACCGCATCATTTTGAAGAAAAAGTTAGTATCTTTTGAGCAATTGGAAATTATCTTTACAGATTTACTTTACTCTAAGAGTGGAACTCCAAGGATCATGGTCACAGTTTATTTTGTTGATTATTGTTTGACTTGGATAGAAGCAGAATCGGAATTTCAAGTCTTTTAGGCCATGAGTCTGACAGATACCAGACCTGACAGAAAAAGAACTATAGTTCTGTGTGACTGACCTTCTAGTGGACCACAAGTTTTGCTTCCTTCCTAGGATCTCTTACAATCTTTATTTCATCAGTACCTGTTCGCTGTTCTGCAGTCTTTCACTCTGTGTATGTATATTCAGTTTTTCTCCTGTCCCTTTTAGGCTAAGTGAAATTCAGTGGGCAGCATTTGTTCTTCTATGTGCTGGTTGCACAACAGCTCAACTTAATCCTTCGTAAGCACTAAATGATATTCCACTTCGATTCTCTCTCGTTATCTAGTCATCATTTGGTCATTTAGTTAAACATGAGTTTTGATTAGTTGAAATGTTATCTGTCCTTATTTAGGTCTGACCATGTGCTTCAAACTCCTATTCAAGGTTGGATGATGGCAATTGTGAGTTGTAATAGATGTATACAGTTTCATTAAGTTTACTGTTGGAAGCGTCTTCACCCACGTTGCTGAATTGGTCATTCTCATGCAGGTGATGGCTCTTTTGAGTGGTTTTGCTGGGGTGTATACAGAAGTACGTCTTGTTACTCTTTGTTTATGTTCTCTTATATACATTTATCTGTCAAGTGAATTCATTGGGGTGTAAGACAGTTGGAATGTTTTTATTTATCTTTGAACACTGCAGGCTATCATTAAAAAATGGCCATCAAGAAACATCAACGTGCAGAACTTTTGGCTATACATATTTGGGGTGATCTTCAATCTAGTTGCAATTTTTGTTCAGGATTATGATGCAGTCATGAATAAGTTAGTGCACACGGAAACTACTAAACTATTATGTCGTCTTCAGTATAAGTTATGGATTTAACACTAACCTATGATATCTTACGCAGAGGCTTTTTCCATGGGTATTCATTCATCACAGTTTTGATGATTCTGAACCACGCACTGAGGTACCAAACACTAACAGTTTAACTTGTTTCACTTGGTGACTTAATCAAGCAACTGACAGTGGTTTCATTTGCTGTGCAGTGGAATTGCTGTTTCAATGGTGATGAAATATGCTGATAACATAGTCAAGGCATGTGGCACTAGCATGTAAATTTATGCATGAGGATGATAGATGATGCTACTGTTGATTCAGTTGTATATGCATGGTTTTAAAGTCGTCCGACTAATCGCGATTAGTCGGGATTAGTCGGACTTATCGCTGCTGTAAGGGCGATTAGGGCTACCGACGCGATTAGGGCGACTAGAAACCTAGTCGTCCGACTAATCGCGATTAGTCGGCGATTAGTCGTCCAATTAGGGTTGTGTCCGACTAGGTTCTCTGTTTTGGGCTCCAGCAGATGAAGCAGGTATCTGCTCTTTTCCATTTGGGCCGGCCCACCATGAGAGCTGAAACTGAGCGCCACTGCCCTTAGCCCCTTATACAGTGTTTTGCCCTAGCTGGAGCTGAGCGTCGCCGCCTTCATTTGGACTGCTGACTGCTCTGAGCGCCGCCGCCCTCATCTGCTTGCTGGAGCTGGACTGCTGAGCGCCGCCGCCCTCATCTGCTTGTTGGAGCTGGACTGCTGACTGCTGAGCGCCGCCACCCTCATCTACCGCTGGCCCGTCGCCCTCATCTCTGCTTCGACCTGTGACCTGTCCCTGCTCCAGCATCCAGGGCGCGACAACCTCTGCTCCAGGCTTCCTTCTGGTCTGTTCAGAGTTCAGACCATCCTCCACTCCCTCCTGCTCTGTTCAGACCTCAAAGGCTCAAACAGAGATGAGCACTTCCGGTAATCCCTCCTCTAGTCTTCTGTTCTTTTGCAATCTAGTATATATATATATATATATGGTCCTGCTATAGATGGACGACTAGGGAGTCGACTAGGCTCGACTAATCGAGCTAATCGACAACTAATCACGATTAGTCACCTTATCGGTGCTTAGACGACTAGAGTCGACTAGCCGACTTTAAAACCTTGTGTATATGTGCTACCCACTAGAACCTGACTACAGTTTATATGTGGCATTGTAGCCAATAAATGGCTAAGCAGTAACTCGTGAGTATGGTGACTGCGTTAGTTAGGATTAGGTTGGATAGGTTTGTTAGCTTCCAAATTAGATAATTTGTTTTGTTTAGTTGCTGTCATTAAGGTGTTCTCTTTTGAATATTTCATGAGTTAGCCCTAGTCCCTAGCACCTACATGTGAGGTCACTGTCATCATTTGAATTAAGCAAATAGAAATGTGAAAGAAGTCTAGTCTAAGCCCCGTTTTGTTTCCCTCACTAAATTTTAGTCTCTGTCACATCGGATGTTTGTGTTAGCATGGGCTACAGTAGGCAGGACCCTTGGGTTTTAGGTAGTGCGGCTGCACAGGCATGTTGCCTTGTGCGCTTTCTCCTAGTTTGGTTATTTGGTTGTAATAGGCAAGGATCTTCCTGATTGGATTGTCTAGGATTGTTTCCTATTGTCTAGGATTGTTCCCATTGTCTAGGATAGTTTCCTATTCCTGTGAACATCCTTGCCTATATGTATTCGAGCCTTTGCTCCCATTAATCGTTCAACATTTTCCCAATACAGAGTCTTTCATGGTATCAAGAGTCCGGGTTCCACCTCAGATTTTTTCATTTCTGCCCCACTAAGCGCGTCGGCCTCTCTGCCTTATAGCGCCCCCACCTCCTTGCCATGCAGCTCTCGCGCACCGGCCTCCCTCCTGTGCGGCACCATGTCCGCTACTGCGCCTCCGTCGCCCAAGGGCGCCACTGCCCAGGACAAGGTGGTTGCTACCGCCGTCGACCTTGTTGACTCGTCCGCCTCGGCCACCCTCACCTGCGTTCAGCAAGATGAGCTACCCGCCAAGCCACGGAAACGACCAGTGCTGTCGCCCTGGAACACCAGAGGGCCTACGATGCGGATGTTGCCTGCCTCGCCGCGACCGAGGAGGCTCGTGCCGCTGCCAACGCATGTGACGCTGCCCTGGCACGCTCATATCGGGAGCTGGCGGCTGCCAAGGTCGCCGCCCTTGCTCCCTCCCTCCACGAGGACGAATCCTCCGTTCCCGTGCCTGTGGATCTCCATGGCGCGATGCTGCTGTAGGAGGCCGCCGCCCTCCTTCATCTCCATGCCTAGGCCGTCGCAGTCACCAACATCCGGAGCCTTGTCCACATTGTCCTCGACGTCAACTTCGGCCACTTCAAACGTGGGCGTGATCAGTTTTTACTGACCCTTGGCAAGTTTTCCCTCCAGGATCACGTCCACCTTGATGATCTGGTCCCTCCCCGGATTGGGATCGGATGGATTGTTTCGTCAAGTCCTGGATCCTCGAGTCCCTCACCGACGACCTCGCCGAGATCGTCTCCTCTCAGGGTGGCCTTGCTCGGGACACTTGGCTCACCGTCGAGTCCCAGTTCCTTGGGAATCGAGAGATTTGCACCATCCAACTTGAGATGAGGTTCCACAACTTTGTCCAGGGCGATCTCCCCATCGCCAAGTACTGTCGCCGCCTCAAGAAGATGGCCGACGACCTTGGTGCCCTCGGGGAAGTCGTCTCGGGCCGCACTGGTGTCCTCAACGTGATCCGCTGCCTCAACAAGCGCTTCACCCACCCACGTCGGCGCCCTGCTTCATCACGCTTTGCCCTTCCCCTCCTTCCTCGACGTCCGCGAGGATCTCACCCTTGAGGAGCTCACCATGGAAAATTAGCAGCCACTTCCGGCTCCTGCTCTCGCCGCCACCACCAAGTCCACGCAGCAGTCCCCACATCCCTCCGACTACAACTTGGGGGGGGCTGGTCAAGGGAACAACTCCAAGAATCCTAGCCGCCGGAGCAAGCGTGGCAGCGGCCACGACAGTGGCAAGCAGCAGCAGTGCCCTAGCAGTGTGCCGCCGCCGCAGCAGGGTAGCGTACAATAGCAGTCCGGCGCCAAAGCTGCTGCGTCGTTGGCTGGTCCCTGGCCATCGGTATACAACCCGTGGACATGCACCATCCACATGTGGCTCGACGCTCGTCCTCCTCTGGCGTCGGCTTCCCAGTCTCGTCCTCAGCAGTAGGCCTTCGTCGCCTAGCAGTAGCCACCTGGGACTCTTGCTCCTCCTGCACCGACTGAGGGGGTCAGTCAGTGGGCTTCGCCAGGGTTCTATCACCCCATGGCCAGCCTACCCTCTTGGGACAGTCGCTGGCCTCTGCGTTCAGCACGGAGACGCTGCAGCAACCCCTGTCCACTGAGTGGTACTTCGACTTAGGTGCTAGTTCCCACATGACGTCTTCTAGCAATCTTTCACACACTTTCGCCACGGTATCCTACTCCTTCATCTATTGTTGTCGGTAATGGCTCCCTGCTTCCTGTGGTCAGCACTGGCTCTACTGAATTACCCCACTCTTTATTTCTTAATATTATACTTCTGTCTCCACAAATTATTAAGAATCTTATTTTAGTTCGACAATTTACTATCGACAACAATTGCTCTGTTGAGTTTGACCCTAGTGGTTTTTCTGTGAAGGATCTGCAAACTCGGAACGTGATCGTCAGGTACAATAGCTCCAGGACCCTGTACCCCCTGCACCTTCCTCCAGCACAGTCTTTGGTCGCCATGACCACCTCTCCCCTGTGGCACCGCCGTCTCGGTCAACCTGGTCATGAAGCTCTGTTGAAGCTCGCGTCTAGTGTCTCCACTCATTTAGAGGATTGCTCCACCTTATGTCATGCTTGTCAGCTCGGGTGCCATGTGCCCTTTCATGCGTTTACCTCCCGTATGTCTAATAAGTTTGATCTTATACATTGTGACCTCTAGACATCTCCAATTGTCAGTGTGTCTAGTTATAAATATTATTTGGTCATCCTTGATGATTGCACATTATTTGTGGACTTCTCCTCTTCGTATTAAATCTGACACTTTCAACACACTCACGACCTTCATTGCCTACACCTCCACTCAGTTCGGCGCCTCTGTGAAGGCCATCCAGTGCGACAATGGGCGTGAGTTTGATAACTCTAGCGCCCGTACCTTACTTCTCAGCTAGGGCATCCACCTTTGCATGTCCTGTCCCTACACCTCGCCTCAAAACGGTAAAGCTAAACACATAATTCGGTCAGTCAATAATGTTGTTCGCTCTCTATTGTTCGAGGCATCCATTCCCCCCTCGTATTGGGTCGAGGCACTATATCCACTGCAACAGGGCTGATTAACATCTTGCCAACTAAGACCCTTGCTTTCTCTACGCCGCATCTTGCTTTGCATGGCACTCCACCGGTGTATGATCATCTATGGGTTTTCGATTGCAAGTGTTATCCCGACCTGTCTACCACAACTCCCCACAAACTAGCTCTCAGGTCTGCCCTGTGTGTCTTCCTTGGCTATTCTGACCATCACAAAGGTTACCGCTGCCTTGATCTTTCTTCCAATTGCATCATCATCTCGAGGCATGTCATCTTTGATGAAAATGCTTTTCCCTTTTGTGATCGCGATGGACCAGGCTCTCCTTGAACTTTGGAGTTTCTTGATGCTCCTGACACTGTGCCTAGTCCTATTGGACCACAACACATTCTTTAGGAATTCTCCCCGACGACCTTGGATCGACAGTAGCTACAACAGGCACCTCCGTGCTTGCGCCCGAGGACCTTGTGGCACCGCTGAATTTACTCGTGCCACGCGTGGCCTCGACGCCCCTTCCCATGCCACATGCGACTTTGTCGACATCGCCTGATGTGTACTTGCGCCCCGCTTGCACGTTGCCAGCACCTTCCATGGCGCAGGTGTCCCCGGGCCGCCACGCGCGGCCCACCGCCGAGCTTTCCACCTCTTTAGGCTCCAGCGCGCGTCATCACCAACATCTACACGCGTCGGGAACGCACGAATCCTGTTTCGGCACCACCCGCATCATCTCCTATGTCGCTTCCCAACGGTGCTGCTGTCCAGCCAGTGACCAACCAGCACCCGATGGCGACGCGCGCTAAGCATATTCGCATTCCGGCGCTGTTCCATGCTACACAACTCTCCTCGGTGCCCAAGACCACACTTGGGATCTCGTGCCTCGGCCACCTCAAGCCATCGTGGTGACAGGCAAATGGGTCTTCAAGCATAATGTAGAGAGATAGAATTGGGAAGACACCACACCCAATGAGGGGGGTGATCTCTCATATATATAGCCAAAGTAACTTGGAGTACAAGTGTACAATCTCCTAAACAGGGAAAGCTATATGCTTATACAAGGAAGACTATAACCAGTCTATACTAGTCTATGTATGGCTGCACTATCCATATATGTCTAACACTCGCCCGCAGTCGCAGCGGGAGGGTCTCGGACGCAAAGACTGGAGTTGAACTCGTTGAAGAGCTGTACAGGCAAGCCTTTGGTCATGATGTCCGCGAACTGATGAGAAGATGGGACATGAAGCACGCACACTTGTCCAAGAGCAACCTTCTCACGGACGAAGTGAATGTCGATCTCGATGTGCTTGGTGCGACGGTGGTGAACGAGATTTGCTGCCATGTAGACAGCACTCACGTTGTCGCAGTAGAGAGAGCGCTGAAGGAGACAAACATGGTCAGGAGCCGCTGGATCGACGAAGCCAGGCGGCTGCTGACAGTAGACTGTCTCCTCAAGGTGACCGTGAAGGAAGGCGTTCTTCACGTCAGCTGGCGAATCGGCCAGGAACGGGAAGCGGCGATGCTCAGAACAGCCCGAATAGTCGGCGGTTTGACCATCGGGCTGAAGGACTCATCGTAGTCGATGCCGTGCTGTTGGGAGAAGCCCCGGACCACCCAGCGTGCCTTGTGGCGAGCAAGAGTACCGTCAGAGTGGTACTTATGCTTGAAGACCCACTTCCCGGAGACGACGTTGGCGCCTGGTGGCCGCGGGACAAGGCACCAAGTGTCGTTGTCGATCAGCGCCTTGTATTCGTCGGCCATAGCCGCACGCCAGTTGGGGTCCGACAGCCCACTGCGGTAATTTGCCGGGATCGGCGAAGGAGTCGTAGCAGACATGTTTGTGTACGACACACGCTAGATCGTCCCGGTTTGTGTGCGCGTCACAGGACGGAACAGTTCTGGTGCAGGTGGGGGCCTGGCTGGAGCCTGAGGCGTTGGAGGCGGCTGTCGCCTGCTGTAGACGATGTAGTGGTCGCGGGCGGGGACCGGAGGTGGCTGGGAGGACCAGGGGGCGCCGGCTGGACTGGGTGCTGGCGTCGACGACGAAGCCCCTGATCTAGAGCCGCTGGGAGCAACGACCCCTGTGTCGTCGAGAGATCCTGACAGGGGCACGAGACCACACCCGCCCGGAGTAGGAGCATCCGAAGCGCTGGATGGGGGTATGAAACCACGCCCACCAGAGGAGAAGATGCCAGGTAGGGACATAGGGCCACGCCCACCAGGCGAGGAGTCACTTGCTGCATGATCAGTAACACAAGGCGCAGTATCCAAGTCGCGACCAAGAAGAAAATCGAAGGAGCTAGCAGGAGTAGGAGGGTCATGGGCGAACGGAAAACTGAGCTCATCAAATACAACATGACGGGAAATAATAATGCGGCGCGTGGAGAGATCCAGACAGCGATACCCCTTGTGAGCAGAAGGGTACCCTAAGAAGACACATGCGGTAGAGCGGGGCACAAGTTTATGCGGAGACGTGGCCTGTAAGTTAGGATAACAGAGACAACCGAAGGCACGCAAGTGCTTATAGGAAGGAGGGGTATTGTACAAACGGGTGTACGGAACCTCATGGCGTATGGAGGAAGGTCTGCGGTTAAGCAAGTATGTTGCAGCTGCGAGGGCCTCAACCCAATACTTGGGTGGCATGGACGCATGAAGGAGCAGGGTACGCACAGAGTTGTTGAGGGTACGGAGAAAACGTTCGGCCTTGCCATTCTGTGGTGAAGTGTGGGGACAAGAAAGGTGAAAAACGATGCCGTGGGCAGCAAAGAGATCATCCATGGCATGGTTAACAAATTATGTCCCATTATCAGCTTGGAAGCATTTAATAGTGTAGCTAAACTGTGTGCGAACATAAGGAATAAAATCAGCAATGTGCTGATGGACCTCAGACTTGTGCTTAAGGGGAAATGTCCAGCAAAAATGAGTGAAGTCATCTAGTAGAACCAAGTAATATGAGCATCCAGATATACTAGTAACCGGGGATGTCCAGACATCACAATGAACTATCTCAAAAGGGGAAACAGTGTGGGAAGTAGATGTACTAAAAGGTAGACGGGCATGTTTGCCTAGCTGACAGGCATGACAGAGTGTGGTCTACTTTATTACATGAAATTAATTTTTTTTTTCTTGAGACTAGATAAGACTGCTGGACCAGGGTGACCTAGGCGACGATGCCACACGGAGGAGGCTGCGAGGAGGGCGCTAGCAGTGGACTGGGCGGCTGGTGAAAGTGTGTAGAGGTCGCCCGAACTATTGCAGCGAAGAATCACTCGCCCCGTTCTGGGTTCCTTGACAGAGAAACCAAAAGCGTCAAATTCGATAGAACCACCATTATCGCGGGTAAATTGACGAACAGATAGTAAATTACGAACTATGGAAGGAGCGACAAGGATGTTGTTCAGGACAAATTTAGTGGAGTTGATGTCAAGGATCGATGAGCCGCGGGTCGTGACAGGAATACTTGCACCATTGCCTACCATGATCGAAGAAGCAGCAGCTGGGAGATGAGAATGAAGGATACCTTCAGAGGAGTGCATATGTGTAGAGGCACCAGTGTCCATCACCCAGGCGTCACCTTGCAGCGACATTTGCTGCAGCGCCGCCATGAGGCCCGCCGTGTCGAAGTACTGGGGGCCGGCAGGCTACTGGTCGCTGATCGCGGTGTGGGCCTGCGGGGAGGACCCGAGAAGGCCGGGGCCACCGCGCTGTTGGCCACTGCTCGCAGCGCGCCATGTTTGCCCGCCGCCTCCAGAATCGCTGTTGCCGCCGGCTTGTCCCTGCTGCTGACCCCACGGATTGATGCAAATCCATGGTCCAGTGGGGTTGGGCGCACGGTGCTGCTGCTGTTGGTTGCTGTCGCCGCCGCCCTTGCGAAAGTAGGTCTTCTTGCGCTTTTGCTGCCCGCCGCGCGCGCTGCTGCTTCCCCGGCTGCTGGTGCTGCACCCAAAACTGCTGGGGAGACGACGTACAAGACCGGCAGGGGCCTGTGCAGCCGGAGGATGACGAGGAGGATGTGGAGGAGACGTGGAGGGCAGTGGACTTCACCATCTTGCCCTCAGCCAGCCGCAGTTCCTTGAGGGCGAGCATGTCGAGGGCGCCGGCGAAGTCCATGGTGGCGTCACCAGCGATGATGTCGCAGGTGGTGCTGAAGCGGGGATTGGCGCCGCGGAGGAGGTTGAGCACCATGGTGGAGTCGTTTACGGGCTTGCCGACATCGCGGAGGCGATCAGCCGCTCTCTTCATCTCTTGGCCATAGGCCTCGACAGACAAGTCTCCCTGAGTCAAGGTCATGAAGGCCTGGCTCAGGAAGATGGCACGCGGCGCCTTGTTCGCCTCGAAGCGGGTGGTGATGGTAGCCCAATGCTTGCGTGCCGTCGGGTCAGGCGTCATGATGAGGTCGTGGACGGTGTCGGAGACGGTGCCGTAGAGCCAGGCACGGACGCAACAGTCCTCCTGGAGCCAAACCGGCGTGAGGGGATTGGGAGGCGCCGTCCCATCGATGTGGGACAGCAGCTCGAAGGTGCCACATAGGGCTTCGAAGCAGGCCTTCCACTTGGAGAAGATGTCCGCGCGGAGGTCGAGCTTCATGGGGACGTAGGACTGCACAGAGATCGTGGCGTAGGGAAGCGCGATGGGGAGATCGATCTGGGCAGCAAGAACGTCGTCGCCGAACAGGAGAGAAAATCCGACGGAGCAGTCGGAGTCGCTGTCACCGGCGGAGGAGTCCACGTGGGTGATCGTGGACATCCAAGACTCCTGCGCAGCAGAAGGAGAGGCGGCGCAGGTAGGTGCCGCGCCCTAGGTCAGGCGGCTGCATGTGGTGGGTGTAGAGGCAGCGGGAGGGAGGGCACATAATCCAGGAGACCCTGGACTCGTGATACCATGTAGAGAGATGGAATTGGGAAGACACCACACCCAGTGAGCGGGGGGGGGGGGGGGTGATCTCTCATATATATAGCCAAAGTAACTTGGAGTACAAGTATACAATCTCTTAAACAGGGAAAGCTATATGCTTATACAAGGAAGACTATAATCAGTCTATACTAGTCTATGTACGACTGCACTATCCATATATGTCTAACACATAAGTTCAATGCCGATGGGACACTAGAGTGGTATAAGGCATGCTGGGTTCTTCGAGGTTTCACCCAGTGTCCTGGTGTGGATTTCTATGAGACATTTAAGTCCTGTGGTGAAGCCAGCCAGCTACGGTTCGCACAGTCCTCTCCCTGGCTCTATCCCAGAGGTGGCCCGCGCACCAGCTTGATGTGAAGAATGCTTTTTCTGCATGGCACTTTGCCCGAGTCTGTGTACTGCGTTCAACCATCCGGATTTGAAGACTCTGCACATCCAAATCTTGTTTGTTGATTGAACAAGTCCCTCTACTGGTTGAAGCAGGCTCCTCGTGCATGGTTCAGCAAATTTGCTACATATTTACTCTCCCTCGGTTTTGTTGAGGCCAAGTTAGACACATCACTCTTTGTATTTCAGCGTGGACCCGACACTGCTTATTTGTTGCTCTATGTCGACAACATTGTCCTCACTGCTTCCTCGACTGCTCTCCTGCGCCGGATCATCTTGGTCCTGCAACAGGAGTTCTCAATGAAGGATCTCGGTGTGCTGCATCACTTACATGGTATGCATGTTCAGCCCTCATGCGAGTCTTCTTTCTCAAAAGCAGTACATGGTGGAGCTCCTTGATCGCGCTGGAATGTCAGAGTGTAAGCCCTGCCTGACACCGGTTGACACCAACCCGAAGGTTGCCTCAGCAGAGGGTGCACCGGTGACTGACGCTTTGGATTTTTGCAATCTTGCTAGTGTATTACAATGGCTCACATTCACTCAGCCTGACATTGCCTATGCTGTTCAGCAAGTTTGCCTTCACATGCATGCTCCCTGGGAGCCACATCTTGCTGCGCTGAAGCGGATTTTTTGATACATTCGCCGCACCCTTGATCTTGCCCTACTGCTGCAACCATTTACATCGACTGATCTTGTGGTCTACACTGATGCTGATTAAGCAGGTTGTTTGGATACGCGCAGGTCCACCTTGGGCTATGCTGCGTTCCTTGGTGACAACCTCGTCTTCTGGTCCTCCAAGCGTCAGAACACCGTCTCGAGGTCTAGTGCTGAAGCTGAGTATCGCGCTGTGGCAAATGGAGTTACAGAAGCTACATGGCTGCGCCAGCTCCTCTTAGAACTCCACACCCCTCTCCGTCGCGCCACACTGATGTATTGTGACAACATCAGTGCTGTCTACATGTCCTCCAACCCTGTCCAGCATCAACGCACCAAGTACATCGAGATTGATCTTCACTTCGTCCGAGAACGGGTTGCTGCAGGTGATCTTCGTGCCCTGCATGTGCCAATGACATCACAGTATGTGGACATCTTCACCAAGGGCATCCCTTAGTATTCACTGAATTTAGGACTAGTCTGAACGTGTGCAGTGGCTGACGATCTGACTGCCGAGGGTGTTAGCATGGGCTATAGTAGGCAGGACCCTTGTGTTTTAGGTAGTGCGGCTTCATAGGCATGTTGCATTGTGCGCCCTCTCCTAGTTTTAGTTATTTGGTTGTAATAGGCAAGGATCTTCCTGATTGGATTGTCTAGGATTGTTTCCTATTGTCTAAGATAGTTTCCCATTGTCCAGGATAGTTTCATATTCCTGTGAACATCCTTGCCTATATGTACTCGAGCCTTTGCTCCTATTAATCATTCAACATTTTCCCAATACACTGTCTTTCAGTTTGGATGCTAGTTAGAAGTATTAAATATAGTCTAAGTACAAAACTAATTACACAGATGAGGACTAAACGATAAGACGAACTAATTAGGCTTAATAAATTTGCCTTGCTGTTTAGTCTTCAGCTGTATAATTAGTTTATAATTTGACTATATTTAATACTCGTAAAAGACATTCAAACATCTAATATGACACAACACCATCTAAGTATCCACCATCCTGCTAACTCCCTGGACTGAGTCGCTGCCTTGAGGGTCACAAATTGAGGCTTCGGTTTGAATTAGATCATCTCAGAGAAGTAGCTAGGAACAATAAAGTTCTTTAATTATATGCACAATAATTCTAAATGGCACTGAAAACGATACTTGGTACATTATTGGTGCATGCATTTTACTGTTTTCCCATTGTTTCAAACATGCATATTTTTGCTTAATCTTTCTGGAAGCAATACATCTACTCTAAGTTTACCAAATACCTAGATCATTAGCTTAAATAGTATTAATTTAAAGCACTTGAATTTATCTTTGGCATTGGAAAAAGGGGATTTTATCTCTAGTCTATCCCAAACTTGTTTGGGACTAAAACGCTGTTATTATTGGCCTCCAGGAGAGCAGATTTAGATACTCCCAAACATCAGTCATATATGTGCTTTAAACCAGATGCATCTTTTATTTGGATGTTAAGTTGTTAACTAAATGTGCCCCCTCCTATTGTGTCCTGTCCTGCCCCATCCCATGAAGCAAACACTAGCATAATTTTGGTCTTCTTTTGTGTGCTTCGATGTAGTTAAATATCACAGCAGTCTTTACTGACAATATGTATTTACAGGTCTATTCAACTTCAGTTGCAATGCTTCTGACAGCAGTTGTATCTGTCTTCTTGTTCAACTTCCATTTATCCCTCGCATTCTTCCTTGGATCCACGTAAGTGTTAATGATAATTTTATTGCAGCTTCTGCTGATCAGAGCTTTCAAACTCATGATAGAATATTGCAATATGCGAAACTTTCAGAGTTGTTTCCGTCTCAGTGTACCTGCACTCAATTGGAAAACTTCAACCACAGAAATAAGGTTTGTTTAGTCACTGATTGCTGACTGCTCCTCGTCTGTTAGTAATCACTGGATAACACAAAGGATTGGTGAAGATGGAATATGGGATTCATTATCGGTGTTTGGTGCTTTGAGGCTATAAGAAAAGCTTCAGTGGAGATGAGATTTGATTGCATAGTTGTTAAAGTTAGTAGGTGGTCAAAGTAAGAACCAGAAATGTATTTTTGGAGGGGTTCTAGCTATTATCCGGTCTAGTTTTTGTTCTATTCTATCAAGTCGAGTTCGTTGATCGCTAACCGCATCCGTGCCTAGTTTTTGAGATATCAAACGCACATTTATTGTAATGCTAGTATTTTGAAATACTAGGTAGTACCCAATTGTTGTATGGAGCTAGTTGTCTTTTCATTCTAATGTATAGAATTACCATTCTTTTTACCACCGAGCGTGTGGACCGATGTTGAGGCCCTTTTTACTCTCTAGATTATATAATCCATCTAATAAATTTATGTTGTTTGTTTGTCTCTTAACTTATTTAAACTGGATTATATAATCTAGATATCTAAATTATGATAATCCATAAGTATGTCATTAGGTGTTTATATAATTTATAAGTTAGTTGGATTATATAATCATGGGATGAAACAAACAAGGCCGGTGCAGGAGCAGGATATTTGATCCTGCAAAGTATATTTTAATCATGTTCGGTGTTTGTATTATGCTAGAATTATCTTCTGGGCATTTCACTCGGATGCGTCCAAAATGCAGACAATCATATTTTCGTCTCAATACTCTTGATTTGAATATGTATTTTTTAAATTTGAACGTATTGGATGTGTTTTTCTAATTCTGTGTTTCATGGCCAATTGGCCATAATAAAGTGTAGGGTGTTTTTAGTTTGTGCACAGGCCGGCGTGCTCTGAGCATTGAACTTCCAAATATAGCGCAAGACAATATTGTGATGCTTGAATACATTTAACTGCAGAGCCAAATTCAACCATTGATCCTGTGCTGCTAAAATTTCTGAAATTTGTTTGGAGTTCTGGATTCAAATAAAGAATCAATAATCATCACATAATCGAGTATCTCACACTTAACAGATGTAGAACAGAAAACCGCCATCAGAAACATGCACCATGAATAGAAACGTCGAAGCTTGGGATGGATGAAAACTAGATTCATGGACCTAAGAAAACATCAAAACTATAACACCACACCTGGTGTTACGAAAACTAAAACCTTGACATGTCATCTTAACATTCACTAGAATAATAAATTTGCAAAAAGGTGAGGTCGTGTCGTTTCGAAGAAAGTAAGAGAAGTTTAGAGGCTTTGTTTGAAATCTAGTACAAGCAAACAACTTTTAAACCAATTGCAATTTAGACATGGGATCCATAAACCAAAGTTGGGTTTGAGCTTAAGAGTAACCTTTTTTTAGTAGGATGCAATAAGTTGATGAAACACTTAAAACAGATCAAGTTTAATTTTAACTCTAAACTAGACCAAAAGTGGATTTTAAGATCTAGCTATGTTTTGCTAAAAGTACATATATCAAAGTTGTGGAGATTAGAAAAATGAACAATTTTCATATTTGGAGCTCTCCAATGGGAGAATTTGAAGTAATTTGCAAAAGTTCAGATTTGGGTCAGTTTGAAATCAGCCCAAAACAGTTTGGTTTACCTGTTTTTGAATCACTATAACTTTTAATCCATGAGTATTTTGAAAAAGGTTGCTATAGCAAACTTGTAGAGCCACTATAAAAGAGCAGCTTTTATTAAGTGTTGCAGCCCTAAAACCATATGGAATCAAGAGAAAAAGTGGCCCAAACAGGAGCTGACAGAAATTGTGGATTTCAAACTTTGTGCAATAACCCGAAACTTAATTTTAGTGTTATGAGTACAATTTTGGAGCTTAATTGTGATTAATCCATAATGCTTTGGGCTGTAGTTTCTCTAGAAGAATTGAATACCATATATTGGTGAATCAATCTCCTCAAGTAGATTTGGCTTGGGGATGCATAGAAAATAGAGTAAAACCTGCCCAAAAATGGACTGAATTTTTGTTTAGATTAGCTGAAAACTGAATTGCAGCAGATTGCTCAGTTTGGAGCTCTCCTGTGACCAATTCATGAGGTTTTGAGCTACAAGTTGTATAGCAAAGTCAAATACTAGATGAAGGTGAACAAGTTTCATGAGAGGAGTGAGGCTTGCTACTGTATAAAATGTGGAGAAATGTGTGCTGCAATCTTCTATGTTGTTGCGTTAGTTCTTTTTCAGTTAGCTGAAGCCGAGTTGCCGTATTTTCACCCAACTTTGGAGTGCTATAGCTCTCAATTTGTGAGCTTTCGACCTTAGGTTGTTGCACTAAGTTTGTAGAGATATATGTTGTCAACAAGTTTGGTTAACGGAGATCTCCCTGTTAGCACTGAAAATTGTAATTAAATTGGTCTCTAAGTTGCTCTGTCAGATAGATGTGTACTGAATTTTGATCAGCAGCTGAAACGGGTTTTAATGTTTCATTCGATTCTTAGAGCTTTCTTGTGACTATTTAGTGGTGTTCTGACCTGCAGTCCCTGTAGCTAATTGTTAGGGGATAGTTTGGTAAACAATTGGTGTTAAGGTTGATCCCGCATTACCATTTAAAATCATGGGATTAGGTGGTAGTCGAGATGCAAGTTCAGTTCGGTGGTGTAAGTTTAGTTGTAGGTAACTGAAGAATTGTCAGTTAACTGAATTTGTCTCAGTTTGGGCAGGCTTTTGCTTACTTGCTTGTTTCCTGTGTGCTCGGCGTGGGTAGTAGAAAGAGGCAAAAGTTTGAGTGCCCCACGAGTATGCCGACATTGCTTGGTTGGTTTGGTCAGAGACTGGCCTGGGAGGTTCAAAGTATCTGCGGTGGAGTCCTTATCTGCCTCGTCTCTAGCTACGTTGCTTGCCCAAGCTCGATGCCTTGCTGTGCCTGTGGTGCCGCGTGGTGCTGGACTTGAGCTTCACGCCTACTTGCGAGCGAGCCGCGCTCGCGTGCGCACAGCCTAGGGCGCCACGTGGCCCACGATGCCACATGGCTGCTTGCCATCAGTCATTGGTCCAACCTTGAGTTGAAGATAGAGCCGACGTCTACTTCTTCAGATCGCTTGCTGCGTCTAGTTTATGTTTCTTCTCACGAAAATGAGAACCAGCGCAACGCTCTTCATCCTTGCAGCTGCCTTCGGGCCACAGCAGTCGCACGTCGGGTGGTCCTTAGTTCCCAGTCACTCACTTCCTTTTACTGTGCGGTGTCACAACCCTGGGACGGTGGAGCGTAAGCCACCGTCGTGAGCTGTTGCCAGGTGGAAGCAAACTTGCAGATGCGCTTCAACAGGTAGAAACAGTGGAATACTTTCTGCAATTCTTTTTTTCTGTCGTCTTCTCTAGTATTTGTCCAGTATATACAGTACAACACTAGACTAATACAACCCACTAGGAAAATGGCCACAATAGGCCCATTACTCACAGATTACAGCTGATTACCCAACAATCAAGTAGTGCCATTCCTAACATTACCCCCTTGCCATAGTTTGATTGTCCTCAATCAAGTGCGTCTGGGAAGCGCTTCTTCATCACCTCATAGTCTTCCCAAGTAGCTGCATCTTATAGTAAATGAGACCACACCACACGAATTTGAATCACAGCATGACTCCCTTTTCTCACCATGCGACGATCCACAATGTACAAATGCTTGACCTCTACTTGAGACAGATCCACCAACTGAGACAGATCCGAAAACACAGGAGCTGCATTTGGTGTGAAAGCTTTCAACTGTGAAACGTGGAATACTAGAAGTACCAAAGAATTCTCGAGCAGTTCCAAATAATATGCCACTAACCCAATCTTCTTCAACACCTTGAATGGCCCAAAGTACTTATAGGCTAGTTTAGGGCAAGGACGATTAACCACTGAACTTTGTACATAAGGTTGCAATTTGAGCAGAACTAATTCCCCTTCTTGAAACACTCAATCAGACCTTCTCTTGTCAGCTTGAATTTTCATTCGATTCTGTGCTGCTGCTAACCGAGATTTCAATATTTCTGAACACTATTGTCTTTCCATCAACAAATCATGGACTGATTGATCCTTTTCCTCAGACAACACTAGTGCTGCAGTAAACACTGGATCATACCCATATAGCACCTTAAAAGGAGAAAATCCAAGAGCAGTGTGATTGGATGAATTGTACCAGAATTCTGCTAATGGAAGCCACCTTTTCCACTTAGCAGGACAATCATGAATGGCACACCTTAAGTACATTTCCAAGCATTGATTAACCCTTTTTGATTGGCCATCAGACTGAGGATGATAAGCAGTGGTCAGAGCCAACTTTGTGTCCAAAGATTGAAATAAGGACTTCCAAAAATGGCTAGTAAAAATCTTATCCCTGTCTGAAACCAATGATGAAGTTTCACCACATTATCCAAAAACACTTGTGCCATAGTTGCTGTCGAGAAAGGGTGTTTCAAAGCAAAGAAGTGTGCATACTTAGAGTATCTATCAACCACCACCAAAATAGTATCACACCCTTCTGACTTTGGAAGGCCTTCAATGAAGTCCATAGTCAAGTCCTGCCATGCACCCTGAGGAACAGGTAAAGGTTGTAGCAATCCTGGTGAGAGAACTCTCTCAGATTTAGCGTGTTGACATACTAAACACTGCTGCACAAACAATTTGACATAAGTTTTCAACCCTTTCCACCAAAACAACCTCTTCACTCTGTGATAAGTTGCCAGGCTGCCAGAATGGCCTCCCACTATACTGTCATGTAGTGCAGCAATAATCTTTGTTATGAGAGCTGAGTTCTGAGCAACCCAAATCTGATTCCCTTTTCTAATCACACCTTTCTGCACTAAAAACCCTTGTTCATTAGGACTGTGAATGATAGCTAATAATCTCTGAGCATCATCAGTCACATAAGAGTTAAGCACCTCTTGTACCCACAAAGGCTTCACTTCTGTCAAAGTCTGCAGTGCCATAAAATGCCCAACTCTAGACAAAGCATCAGCAACAATATTCTCTTTACCTTGTTTATAGAAAATTTTGTATTGCAGTCCCATTAATCTAGCCATGGCCTTCTTTTGCAATTCCGACTGCAATACTTGCTCATTTAGAAAACTCAATGCCTTGTGATCTGTTCGAATCACAAATTCAGCTCTTTGTAGATATTGATGCCACCTTTCCTCTGCCATTAAAAGAGCCAAGAATTCCTTGTCATAAATGGATAACATCTGATTTTTCTCACTTAGAGCTTTGCTAAGAAATGCAATGGGTCTATTTCTTTGCAGTAAAACTGCCCCAATCCCATCCATGCAGGCATCAGTTTCTACCATAAATACTTCTTCAAAATTAGGCAAAGCTAGCACTGGTGTCTCACACATAGCTTGTTTGAATTGCTGGAAAGCTGTTTCAGCACCTTGACTCTAGTGAAATGCCTTATGTTTGAGAAGGTTAGTGAGAGGTTTAGCAATGATTCCATAATGCTGTACAAATCTCCTATAATACCCTGTTAAACCAAAAAAACTTCTCAACTCAGTCACACTGGTAGGTGTAGGCCACTTCTCCATAACCTCAGTTTTAGAAGGATCGATGGATACTCCCTTCTGAGAAATAATATGCCCCAGATACAACAACTCCACCTTCCCAAAAACACACTTCGATTTCTTTAAAAAACTTGTGTTCCTTCAACTTCTCAAACACTAGTCTCAAATGTTGTAAATGATCAGCCCAAGATGCACTATAGATCAATATATCGTCAATGAATACCAAGACAAATTTACGAAGAAAGGGTGCTAACACTGAGTTCATAGCACACTAAAAAGTTGCACACGCATTAGTGAGACCAAAAGGCATGACCCTAAATTGGTAATGACCTTGATGAGTTTTAAATGCTGTCTTGAACTCATCTATCTCACCCATTCGAATCTGATGATACCCAACTGCAAGATCAAGACTGGTAAAGAATTGTGTGCCTGATAACACATCTAGAATATCTTCAACTAGTGGCATAGGAAATATGTAACACCCAAAATTCTATTTTGGAATTTATAACTTTAACAATTAAAAATGTCTCAAAATGAATATATTGTTTAAACAAAAGACTAAAATAAAAGATACTTAGAAATTAAATTATACTTGGTTTGGATTAGATATAGAAATTATGTGTTAGACTTTTCTTTTTGATAAAATAATTGGAAATATTCTTTAGAAGAAAAGGAAAAGCTTACCTTCGCTGGGCCGAATTCACTAAACCGGCCCAACACAGACAACCTGTGCGCTAGGTGGCTCTGACAGGCAGGCCCCTCCTATCGACCCCCCCCGCGCCCTCGGAGCACTACCACCAAGGCCTGGACGGGCTGAACTCCCGAGTTTTTCCACCGCGCGTATGCCTGGCTGACTAGTGGGCTCGGCTTGTCAGCCGACCCTGTACATCTTCACGAACGACTCCTTTGCGTGGTTCCGCCGCCAGCGCCAGGATAGCTGGCTTGCCGTGGAACTCACGGGCCGTTACATCCGCCTTCGCCTTGGCACACGATTCAGACTTTAGGCTATAAAGCGTGGGACCCTGAACACCCCTTGTCCATCATTTGTGGAGCGCCATAGACCACCGACCAAGCCGTGGGGGAAATTTTGAGCCGCCACCACTAAACCGACCTCACGCCGTCGTGGTGCTCGAACGGTGGGTGCAGGGAGGAGCGTTAGATCGGGCTGCACATCCTTAGTGCTTCAGTGTGCATCGAGGGTGACCGGTGTGGGGGAAATTGCTCACCGGTGCTGTCGGGCTGCCGCCGATCCGCCTAACCCTATGTGCAAAGCTCTTGTGCGTGGCATCTACGGTGAGTTCCTTCCTAATTGTTTCGTCTGGATGTTCGTATTGCTTTGCACCTCGACGCCTGGCTAATCGGCCTCGGGAACACTGGGTCAGTGTGCTCGGACGAGCTCACCGACATGGGCATGGGTGCCTAGCTCGGCCTAGAGTCGTGAGGAAGAAGATGGCCCTGTTGCCACGCGATCCGTTTTGAACGGTTGGGATTAGAAGATGTCATACCCCTTTGTGCTTTAGATCCGAACCATGGGTCGTTCATCCAAGGGTAGATTGTGGGTGTGGCGTGGCAAATCCTCGATCGTCGGTGGCGAATCCAACAACTACAATTGAGTACTAGTTCGATGTTATGAAAATCTAATCGTGGCCGGTGGTCTCTGATCCAATGGCTGTGATTAGCCCATACCTCTTCGTCGTGGCGCTTTCGCATAAGAGACCCCGAGTTTTTGATAAATAAACCCGCCGTCCCCTGGTATTGAAAGAGTATTACGCATAGGTCCTGGTATTTGCAAATTAGACCCTGAGCTTCTCAGGAATAGTGGCTTCCGTCCAGAGATTAAATAAACCGAATAAATTAATAAAGAAAAGGATTTTAGTATAAAAATAATTCTAGAAACTTGTTTAATTCATATTTAATTCATTTTAACTCCTTTTTGATCCATTCTAGTTGCATTAAATTCGTACTAATATTGTTTATCATCTGGTAACCCTGTTTTATCATGAAACATAGGTTAAAATTCTGCACTTAATTTGTTTTATATCAACACTTAAACCTTCGGAAAATCATAACTTTATAACCGTAACTCTGAAGTTATTGGTTCTCGAACCTACGATCTAGTTACGACGTGTAGAACATCATTATGCAGTTTATTCTTATGTTTGGTGTAATGTTAATTTTGCCTATACCATGTTTGTTTGTATTGCTACGAACATCAGCGAGGTTACGAGTCACTTGAAGACCAATTTGGTACCTGGAAATCTCGAGTCTAAGGCTAGTTGTGCCCCTGATCACTTTTCTATACCTAATAATGTTCATGTTAATCACTGTGACATGCTCAGGTTAATTTGATGGGACCTAATATGTTTCCCTAGCATTGTTATCCCCCACCTTGCAAATAGATGAACAATTGGTTAGATTTGCTATTGCTCTACATAGTTTTGGAAAATTAATTTTTTATTATGATCATTTCCAGTTATACTGTTGTTTTAATTACTGTTCATGATAAGATCATCATGTTCATTAGAACATGGAGAACCACCTGGAAAAACAGTGCTACCACAAGAGTGGTATGGGACACCCTTGGCTGACTAATTAGGAAAGCTAGTGGAAGACTACGTTACCCAAAACGGGCAAGGGCGGTAGAGGAGCTACGTATAGGGAGGTTCTCGAGTCGATCATGCTGCAATGGCTTTTCGGACGATATTGCCCTTCTCAGAAACCGTAGCGGGTTTTCTGAAGCTAGTGGAACTTTGTGAAGGCCTCGTAGTGCTACCCTGCCTCGTCTCCTCGGCATAGATGAATGGGAAGTCGCGATCCCTTAGCAAATGGATAACACGACTTGTGGGTAAAGATGCGGAACCTCTGCAGAGTGTAAAACTGGTATATCAGCTGTGCTCACGATCATGAACAGTTTGGACCATCACATGAGTAATTTATGGAACTAAACTTAATTTGTCATATGCATTGCATTGTGGGTATTATTATTAATTTTGATCTCTTATTTAATTGGGCTGGTATCTACTTATACCTAGTAACCGCTAATAAAATTTTGACCAACTTTAAATGCAATGCTCAACTTTAACCATCTCCTTTGGTAAACCTTACACTTCACATGAGCTCCCACCTTTGGTGAGTTCATGCACATTATTTCCCACAACTTGTTGAGCGATGAATGTATATGAGCTCACCCTTGCTATACTCACATCCCCCCAGGTCAAGAACATGTACCACAGGATTAGGCGCATGAAGGATGCAGTGATGAGTTCATGAGTGGTCTAGGTCGTTGTTGGTCCTTGTTCTCAGATGCTAAATACCAAGAACAAAGCAACACAACTGTTAATGATTAGTGACCTTTGTCCTTTGAAGCATTATTTCCCATAGGATATAATGATCTTCAGACGAAGGTCATGAAAGACATACCTTCATCATCTCATTAAGCGAGAATGTAAACAGAAACATACGAAGCACAAAAGGGAATATTAATAATCATTTCAAATCATTAGACTATTCATATTCTTATTTTATATAAACATGAATAAACATCAACGCTATTTATATGACATTTGTACCTTCGGTTTGATAGAAGGTGAAAAAGCGGGAGTGACTCGAGAGTGATTACAAGTCAACGTGAATAGTACGGTGTTACTGTTCATCTATTTATAGGCACAGGACGCAACGTGGATGAAATTACATTCATGTCCTTGACATTTACTGTTGATTATAAGGCAAGCTGTCGAGGATTAAGCGGTCTTTTCCCCTTTAAGTCGATTTCTCCTTTCACCATCGTCAACGTGCTGAGCCGAAGCTCCTCCAACCACATCTTCGGAGCTGGCTCATCCTTCGCTCAGACTGCACCTTCATACCACGCACACCTTCATCTTAAAGTCGAAGCCTCCTATAACATTCTATGTTATACTAAAAAACATGTTAGTTAAGTTTTTTGAGGACCTTCTGAAGAGGAAGGCCCCCAACAGTAGCCCCTCACAGTTTTAATTTGTTTTTGCATTTAGCAAATTCAGACTGCGACGTGAACAAAGGCCTTTTGCCGAAGGTCCGAAAAAACACCTTCCCTTCGCTAGAATAGCGAAAGTCAATGACATATAGGGCCCACCAAGTTGCAATGCGCTTGGGCATATAAATAGGAACCCGCAACGACATCATTTGCTGTGCCATCTCAATCACTTGTGCTATTTTTTCAAGTTTTATTTTTGTTGCTGTCAGATTTTGCTTGTTTTGTGAGCTTCGGCATCTATCCAAGTGCCCATCAAATGGCTGACGAGAAGAAGGTTGTTGATCCTGCACTAGCTGGTTTTTATGAGGCTATGGAGAAGACAAACACAAAGAAGATTACAAATGAAATGCTAGCTTATTTGTCTGAAGATTCTGATGATAGTGAAGGCTTTAATGTGGAAAGTGAAGACGAAGATGCCGAAAATCGGCCCTGGCGGCCGAGCCATACCATCTTCGAAAAATCATCCATTAAGCAGAGTCAAATCAATGCTATGAAGGGGAGATATTTCTGGGATATGTCCATTGTGAGAGCTGGAGGGGATAGCGCCGCCCCTGCTCCTGAGGAAGATGAAGTGGTTGTTTACAGGAGCTTCATGAAGGCAGGGCTTCGGTTCCCTTTAAGCAAATTCCTGGTTGAAGTGCTGAAGACCTTTGAGATTTTCCTTCATCAGATTACTCCTGAAGCCATTATCAGGATGGGGTTTTTTTTGGGTCGTGAGAAGCCAAGGGCTAGAGCCAAGCGCAAAATGCTTTTGCAACATGCATGAGCTGCTGTATGAGACGAAGGCTTCAGGCAAGGAGCAGTATCACAACAACTTTGGTTGTTATGGCTTCGTGTCTTGCTCTGATGTGAGTTATCTTGTTCCAACGTTTCGAAAAAGGTGGCCAGGGGCCTGGATGGAGGAATGGTTTTATGTAAAGAATAATCTGATTGAAAGGGAGGACATAAAGGGGATCATTCAACGCCCTATTTGGTCTCGCTTTGGCATCAGGAGACCGGCTACTGTGCTTGGGAACGATATCAAAGCATGCCAAAAGGCTTTCAACAATGTTTGCACCTTTATTGGCACGAGAGACCTAGTCTAGGAACACATAGCCTACAGAGTGTGGCCTCTTGTGAATGACTGGGAGATGCCGAAGGAGACTGCTGCCGGGTCTAGCCAAGGCGATTTGGTTTATTTAAATTACACCTTCAGATACAGAGATCAGTTTGACGAGCCGAATGATGACTGGCTGATCTATGTTGAGGCGACTAGCGATGAGTTGCTTGGGTCGTACATGAGAGCCGAAGATGATGCCTTGACCTCAGCCTTCGGAGGAAGAGGCAAGAATAGGTTAAACAAAGTTTTCAACGTTATTGGCTTCGTGTACCCAGACTATGCTTATCCCTCGCGAAAGCAGGGAAAGAAAAGGAAAGCGGCCACTTCGGCCATATCTATTGCGCCGAAGGGCAAAAAGATCAAAGTTTTAACGCACCGACCTAGATATATTGAAACGGCCACGGTGCCAAAGTTTGGTGAAGAGACAACTTCCACTATTGACCCAGGGCAGCCTCCTCTTGCCATCCCTAGGGAAGAATTGGCTGAATTGCTGAAGGTTCCTGCAACCGGGTCAATCAAAACACCAAAAGATGGTGGCGAAGCCCAAGAAAAAGCGGCCAAAGAGCCAGAGCTAGGGGAAACGGTAGAGCTGCCAAAAATATTGAGCCCGCCCATGGAGCTGGAATTGCCGAAGGTGTCAAAGGCTCCTGCAATAACTCCCAAGAGGAGAAAGATGGCTAGCGTGTTGGACGCTGCCTTGGAGTCGATAAGGGCATTGACTCCTGCCCTTGCTAAAGAGACTGCCGAAGCTGCTATAGTTTTTGTTGAAACCGAAGCTAGGCCCTCAGTGCCCACTGAACCAGAGCCTGCTGGAACTGAGTAGAGAACTGAACAAGGATCTTCAGATGCTGGTTTTGCCCTGGAGAAGAAAGATGCACCCAAAAAAGTTAAATCACCTATTCCCAAAGCACCTTCTGAATATCTTGATTTTATTATTCGACATGCTTCGGGTAAAAGGTTGTCTGAGGAAGAAATCGCGGAAGCTAAACACTATGCCTGGGAACTGAAGTACCCGAAGGGGGCCTTGGTGTACAATGGAACCGACGAAGATGATTTTCTATACTATCTCCCGGACAATAAGGATATCTGTTTGCCGGGAGATGGCAAAAAACATGGGGTTTCCGAAGCTTGAAGTTGGCCTTTCTGCCATGTCAAAGGATGACCTTGCAGACAGCCTTGCGTACAATAGTCTGAAGGTACTGAAGTTATGGACTTATAAATAGAATATCTTTTGTCTTTTATTCTCGTGCTGATCCTTTATCTCCCTTCTTTTTGCAGGGCTTAATTCTTAGCAACGCTTTGAGAGCACATAAGAATGCTAAAGATGAAAGTTGCCAGATAGCCCTCGGTAACCTTCTATCGGAGGTTATCAAACTGAGGAATGAAGCCTTAGAGAAAGATAAAATTCTGCTTTCATTGGTGGATAGAGTAAAGAAAAACGAAGCAAAACTTAATGCTCAATCCAAAGCCCATAAGGCCGAAGTTGAGAACCTTTAGAAAAAACTTGCCGAAGCTAGTGAAAATTTTGCACTTGCGAAAGCAAAGCAAGAAATAAGTGAATGCTCGAATGCTAGACTAGAAAAGAATGTTGAGGAGCTTCGTGAATCCAAGGAAATATGCTTTGAGAAATCCTTGGCTTGCGTAAGAAAACTGAAAATCAGCTTTGCCAAGGTGGGTGCATACTCTTTGGAAGAAAAATTCATTCGAGGTGACCCCGAGGGAGTCATTGATTGGATAGGTGAAGAGGCCGAAGCTTTTGAAGAGATCCTTAGTGATCGTGGGGATATTTATGCCTTCGCCGGCACTCGAGGGGTCGCAACAATTTTAGAGAAGGCTGGCTGTGGCCACATTAAGGCTGCGGCCTAGGCCGAAGCCGTCTTCTCGACAGACGACACGAAGGACCCCACGACCGAAGCTAGTTTAATAGGCAGGAAATTTTATTCCGATGTCTAGATGAAAGGCGGCCGAGAAATGACCGGCAAAATTATAAAGAAAAATGAAAAAGAATCCTACGATGCCTGAGAAAAAGCTAAGCGAGCCGAAGAAGCTGACGAGCGCGCAAGGTGTATAGGTATTATTATTATTGAATTTTTAGCTTCGGCATTTGTTTTCTGGCTTTGGACTAACAACTTGTTTACTACAGCTGAACTTTCACCGCTACCCAAGCCATATGACCCCTAGACCGATCCCGTTATAAAAGAGGCGCTGGATGTGATGAGTGTTGCCAATACCATCGTCGACGAAGTCGGCGATAGACCGCTGAATGAGGCCGCCGAGAAAATTCTCAAAGAAGACTAGGCTTTTGTTGTAATGATACAATATAATATTTGTGTATGAATCAATTATCAAACATGTATATTAATGTAATATATTTCTTTGCGATGCATGAAATTTACACACATACCATTTTTGAGCCTTCGGCGAAAAAACACCTTCCCTTCTTTTCATGCTTCGTAAAGAAAAGAGCCCTTTTATAGTAAAGCCGTTGTGTGACACTGTTAACAGGCTTTCAAGGTATGATTGTATTTGCCGAAGGTTTGCTTTGTGTCTTAGTACACTTTCATTCATCAAGTTATTGCCGAAGATTTGCTTCGTGCTCAATCTTTGCTGTTGATGCGATATGATGTATGATGTAATGCTATGCAGAATGATGCAATGATATGATGCAACATGATGTTTATGCCGAAGATACACACCCACATTAAAACACTCAAGACTCTGCATCCCCTTAGGGACATCTTTGGAGTCTTTAAGCTCTGCATTCCCTTAGGAACGACTTTGGAGCTTCTTCACCTTATATTTCGGTGGTACTTAAGCTCTGCATTCCATTAGGAACAAGTTTGGAGCTTCTTCACCTTCTATTTCGGTGGTATTTTGGCTCTGCATTCCCTTTGTAACGACTTTTGAGCTTCGGAACTTACTCTACGCTCCCTTAGGAACGACTTTTAAGCTTCGAAACTTACTCTGTGCTCCCTTAAGAACAACTTTTTAGCTTCAGAACTTACTCTTTGCTCCCTTAGGAACGACTTTTTAGCTTCGGAACTTACTCTACGCTCCCTTAGGAATGACTTTTATAGCTTTGGAAGTTTGTTAGGAGGAAGTGTTGGGGGCCTTCGTCCTCCGAAGGTCCTCAAAAACATAATTTAACAATGTCTTCCAAGTATGGTTTATGGACAGGTATCTTTGGATTTATGATAAAAGCATACACGATGAAGAGCTTGATCGTGACGAAGGTTGCCGTCGCTCCGAAGCTGTGCGGAAGAGAACTTCGACTAAATCGCAGAAAAGGGAACCGACTTAAAGGGGAAAAGGTTGTTCAGTCCTCATAGATTTTTCTATAAGCCAATAGTAAATGTAAAGGGCATAATTGTAATTTCTCATGGGCTGCGTCCTGTGCCTATAAATAGTGAACAGTGCTCCCGTACTGTTCACGTTGACTTGTACTCACTGGTGCATTACACTTGGATCTTTGCCTTCTGTCAAGCCGAAGGTATAAATGTAATTCGATATTGTTTACGTTTGTTCATAATAATATAATTTGAAGATATCAATGATGCCATATGATTGTTTATATTATTTCTCATGTTTTACATGCTTCTTCCTTCATTAATATGTATTGAAATGTCGAAGGTATGTCCTTCACATCCTTCGTCTGAAGATCATTATATCCTAAGGGACATAATGCTTCGAAGGACGAAGGGTTCTAACTATTAACCCTTTTTCTGTGTTGCCTTGTTCTTAATTCGTAGCATTTGAGAACAAGTCCTCAACAGGAAGCATTTCACTCAATGATACGAGCGCTATTATTACATGAAATCAAAATTCAGTCCTTCGTGACTTGTTATACAAGAAAAAAAATAAAATGATATAAAAGATAAAGATACACAATGGGTAGGATATTCTTCAGCAGATGTGTTTGGATTCAGGCACAGTACTATTGACTGTGCGAGCTTCGGACTCCTCCCGAAAATCGCGTTGTTGTTGAATGTGCTGATGCCCTTCTGGCTGCTGCCTTCGGGCCAGAGTAGGTTGTAGCGGTGGTGGTGGTGGGAGCTAGGCCCAGGAAGCTTGAGAGTGGCTTGTTGAAGCGACAGAGGCCATAGGCTGTTGATTACCTACGTACTCTATCAAGCCGAAGGTATAAATGTAATTCAATATTGTTTACGTTTGTTCATAATAATATAATTTGAAGATATCAATGATGCCATATGATTGTTTATATTATTTCTCATGTTTTATATGCTTCTTCGTTCATTAATATGTATTGAAATGTCAAAGGTATGTCCTTCACATCCTTTGTCTGAAGATCATTATATCCTAAGGGACATAATGCTTCGAAGGACGAAGGGTTCTAACTATTAACCCTTTTTCTGTGTTGCCTTGTTCCTAATTCATAGCATTTGAGAATAAGTCCCCAACATTGGCGCCCACCTTCGGTGAACCCTCTTTCGACCACCTTTGGCAAGCACTGACCCTTGTCATGCCGCCGAAGAAATTTTCAGCGACAGGGGCTGCTGCACTACAACCACTGGACCCAAATCAGGAGAACCTCTCTCTCCGAGAGGCCCGAAGCCAGAAGAGGAAAGCCACTAGTCCAACACTCCAGGAGGAAGAGTTGGATCAAGAAATCAGAAACATGGAGATAATTCATCAGCAAGTACAAAGGAAGAAGGAGAAGATGGCCAGACTGGCTGATCTTCAAAAGCAAATCGACGAAGCCACTGAAGAAGTACGCCATCTTGTTTAAGACGAACAAGATCGAAGGCCCCAACACAGGGAGCTTCATCAAGAAGGTTTATTCAACGAGGATGGATGGTATGATGATTTTAATCATGATACCTTTACCTTTGATGCTGCTTCTCCCTTGGCACCAGAACTGCAAGCCATCCCATGGCCTTCATCATATAAGCCACCTCAGCTCCCTATGTATGATGGGCACTCGGATCCGAAGCAATTTTTGATGAGTTATGAGGCAACCATATCTTCATATGGAGGCAATGCAGCTGTCATGGCCAAATCCTTCGTCATGGCAGTTCGGAATGTGGCTCAAACATGGTATTCTTCTCTTCGGCCAGGGACTATTACTTCATGGCAGAAGCTCAAGGATATGTTACTGACAAGCTTTCAAGGCTTTCAGACGAAGCTGGTCATAGCTCAGGCTCTGTTTCAATGTATGCAAGACCATGAGGAGTATCTTCAAGCATACGTCCGAAGGTTCTTGTGTCTCAGAGCATAGGCGCCTACGGTGCCCAATGAGATTGTTATTGAGGCCATGATCAAGGGGCTTTGTCCAGGACCTACTGCCCAGTACTTCGCCAGAAAACCTCCATAGACACTGGAGAAGTTGCTTCAAAAGATGGATGAATATGTCAGGGCTGACAATGACTTCCACCAAAGAAGGGAGGAAGCTTACAAGTTCTCCGAGATGACCAGGGGCTTCGGAGGAAGAATACACCTGGGGCATGTCAGGTCAATTCACAACACTCAGAATGATGACAGAGGGAGTCAGCTGCAGAGGCCCCAATGTTCTTCACAATCTTCGTGTTGGGGACTTGTTCTCAAACGCTAAGAGTTAAGAATAAGGCAACATAAAATTGTTAAATGTTAAAGTCCTTCGTCCTTCGAAGCATTATCTCCCTTCGGATATAATGAATTCCGGACGAAGGTCATGAAGGACAAACCTTCATGAGCACAATAAATGATGAAGAAGGATTCATACACAAGATATGGAAAAATAATATAAATACTTTAAATATTATTATCAACTTATTTTTATTTGCGTTACTGTATTCATAATGACAGATTATAAATGTACCTTCGGCTCGAAGGAAAACAGGGGTACAAGCGTGACGTGAGAGTAAATGCCAAGTCAGCGTGAACAGTACATGAGTACTGTTCATTTATTTATAGGCAAGGGACGCAGCCCATGTAAAATTACATTCATGCCCTTTATATTTGCTAATAACTCTATAGTAATTCTTCGAGGTCTAATTTGCCTTTTCATCTTTAAGTCGGTTCCCCTTTTCTACTGCCATGCCGAAGCTTTCCTGTGCACAGCTTCGTGATCACCTTGTCCTTCGTCATAATCACCTTTCGTCTTGCTCAGGCTTCATCCTGACCATGCTCTGTATGCTCATGATCCGAATCCGAAGATACCTGTTCACATATTTCACTTGGAAAACATTGTCAAATCATATTTTTGAGGACCTTCGGAAGCCGAAGGCCCCCAACAGTAGCCCCTCGCAATATTAATTTGCTAGAATAATAAATTCAGATTGCGATATAGACGAAGGCCTTAAGCCAAAGGTCCGAAAAAACACCTTCCCTTTGCTAGAATAGCAATAGTCAATGACAAGTGGGGCCCTGCCACTTGCAACGTACTGGGCGTATAAATAAGAACGCACCGCGAGCACATTTAGCATGCTTTCTTGCCGTCGGCTCCTGCCTTCCTAATTTTTAGCTCTTTGCACACCAACGCTTGCCTGGCTTTTTACATTTTTAAGCTTCGTCTTTGAGAGCACTTTCCTAGCATTTTTGAAGATGTCCGAAGACAAGAAAGCTGTCGCTGAGTCGAAGCTAAGCCTTTCCGAAGAGATGAATCTCGGCTTCCTTGAATCAATAGCAAAAACAAATACAGAGAAGATTACTAGGGAGATTTTAGAGGGTTTGTCTGAAGACACTGGTGACAGTGACAACTATGATGTGGAAAGTGGCGGTGAAGATTCCGAAGATCGACCTTGGCGACCAAGCCATGCAGTTTTTGGAAAATCAAGCATTAAACAAAGCCATCTTGTCAATATGAGGGGTAGATATTTTTGGGATTTATCTATTGTAAGGGCTGACGAAGGAGAGAAAACTTGTCCGACTCCCGAGGAAAATGAAGTCGTGATATTCCGAAGCTTCTTTAAGGCTGGACTTCGGTTTCCTTTGAGCAGTTTCGTGGTAGAAGTTTTGAAGATATTTGAAATCTACCTCCATCAAATTACTCCCGAAGCAATCATAAGGATGGGAATCTTCGTATGGGCCGTGAAGAGCCAAGGTTTGGAACCAAATGCAAAAAGTTTCTGCAGTATGCATGAGTTATTGTATGAGACGAAACCATGGGGTAAAGAGCAATATCACAACAATTTTGGCTGTTATAGCTTTGGTGCCCGCTCTGGGTCAAGCTGTCCCGTGCCAACTTTTCGGAGAAGATGGCCTGGGGACTGGATGAAGGAATGTTTCTATGTGAAGAACGACTTGAAAATGCGAGAAGATATTAAAGATATCATTATGCGCCCTATCTGGCAGCGCTTCGGCCTTCGGAAACCGAAGGTGGAAATTAACGAAGCAGCCGAAGAATGCCGGAGAGCTTTCGGAGTAGTTTGCTCTTTCATCGGGACAAGGGATTTGATCCAAGAACACATTGCCTTCAGAGTATGGCCACTTGTAGAAAAGTGGGAAATGCCAAAGGAAACAGTCAGCGAACCTAACGAAGGTGGACTAGTTAGGTTAAAATTCACCTTCAAATATGGAGATAAGTTCGTCGAGCCAGATGACGACTGGCTGAAAAGTATTGAGGCCATAAGCGATGAGCTGGTTGGGCCATATTCGAAGGCAGAAGATACTGCACTGTCCGCAGCCTTCGGAGGCCGGAAGAAGAAAAGGCTCAACCGAGTATTTGATGCCATTGGGTTCGTGTATCCTGACTACCGTTACCCAACACGGGGTCAAAAAAGGAAAGATACGACGTCTGCGAAGGAAGCCGCCTCAGCCACTCTTAGTGAGCCAGCGCCGAAGAGGAAAAAGATAAAGGTTCTTACGCACCATCCACGCTATATTGAACCGGCCACAGTGCCCGAGTTTGTCGGTGAATCCTCTTCGGCCCCCGAAGCCAAGGAGCCGACTCCCCTGAAGAATATTGAAGAGCCGGTCACAATGCCGGAGATAAAGAAAATAGAAGAACCGAAGGCTAAAGAAACAAGGACATCTGGAATTTTAAGTCCTTCAGCAAAAGTTGAAGTACCAAAAAGCCAAAAGGGTCCAGCATTGACCCCCAAAACAAAAAGGATGGTTAATGTACTGGATGTATTGGAGACAATAAAGTCTTCAAGCACTACTCCGAAGAAAATTGCCGAAACTCCCGAAGTGCAAATCGAAGCCTTTGGTGCCGAAGCTTCAAAGCACCAAGATGAGACTGAAGCTGGGCCTTCAGAGCCCGCCAAGGTAAAATCCTTGGAAACCAAAGAAACAGAAACAGCAGAACAAATTTTTGTTGAAGAAACTGGTACTGCCGCCCCCGAAGCTTCCGATTATATTTTACGACATGCTTCGGGGAAGGAGTTGACTGAAAAAGAAAAGCATGAGGCTCAGTTCTATGCCCAAAGACTGAAATATCCCAAGGGGGCGTTGATATTCAACGGCAGTGGAGAAGAAGACTTCTTGTATTGTCTCCCTGACAGCAAGGAGATTTCAGTCTGTCGAGAGATGAGCAAAAGCTTCAGATTCCCAACACTAGAAGACGGGCTCTCAGTGTTGTCAAAGAACGAGCTGGCTGACAGCTTAGCGTACAATAGTTTAAAGGTGATAAAATGAGATCTTTGTATTATTTCTTGAAATCAAAATTTTTCATTTGCTTAAACTTATTAACACACATTTTTTTCCCAGGGCCTTATACTTAGCAATGCCCTTAGGGCACAAAAAGATGTCGAAGATGAAGGGTGTACCATAGCCTTGAGCAACCTTCGTTCCGAAGTAATTGAACTAAGGAACGAAGGTCTCGAAAAAGATAAAATATTACACTCGTTATTGAATAAAATAAAAGAAGACGAAGCTGCTTTCAAAGCTCAAGCTGAAGCTCAGAAGCGCGAAATTGAAGATCTTCGAAAACAACTAGTCAGAGCTAAAGAAGAGTGCACACTTGAAGAAACAAAACGAGAAATTAGTGAACAATGGGCCAATCATTTAGAAAAAAACGTTGAAGAGCTTCGTGCATCCAAGAAAAAGTGTTATGAAAAATCTATAGAATGTGTTAAGAAAATAAGAACCAACTTCGCCAGCGTCGGTGCATTCTCAAGTGAGGAGAACTTCATAAGGGGTGACCCCGAAGGCCCAATTGGATGGATCAGCCACGAAGCTGAAGCTTTTGAAGAAGTTTTGAATAGCCGTGGAGACATTTGTGCCTTTTCGGGTGCCAGGGGGATTGCCACTATTTTGGAGAGGAAAGGCTGTGACCATGTGAAATTTTTGGCACAATCCGAAGCCGCTTTGTCTTCTGAAGATATAAAAGACCCCTCGGCCGAAGCGAGCCTGGTCGGTGGAAAATTTTTTACCGACATCTGGGACAATGGTGGCCGGGAGATGGCCTAAGAAATTATACGAAAGAGCAAGAAAGGTATTCATGACGCTAGAAAAGTAGCAGAGACCGCTGAGAAAAGTGCGGATGTCGAAGTGCAAATAGGTATTGACTAGCAGTTTTTGGCTCTGTTGTAATTTTTTGATTTCGAACTTGTTTACGCTTTGTAACACAGTCGCAATTTCTCGCCCCTCAGAGCCTGCCAAGCCATCGGCGGACCCCCATGTGAAGGGGGACGACGAAATTAGAAAAATGGCTGAAGCTATCATGGATAAAGTTGTTGATCAACTACTGAACAAAGCTGCAGAAGTAGTTCTAAGGGAAGACTAGATGTTATTGTAAAAACATTTGGAATGTAATATTTATTGAACATGTGTAATATTTTGTAACTTTGAATGTAATATATAAGCTATTTATGGTTCAATTCTTTACGATGCATGAAACTTTACATACATACGTTTTTTGAGCCTTCAGCGAAAAAAAACACCTTCCCTTCTTTTCATGCTTTGTAAATAATATCCGTACTTTCATAAAAACATCCAATCTTCGTAAAATCAATAACCGATAGATCTTTTCATTTCAGAGTTTGACGAAGGTATGCTTCTTCAATATTTACTTTTTTGTGCCTTGGCACTGTTTTTTCGAAACAATCTCCAAATATCAACATTGATCCCCTTCTTGCGTCATTGATGCAATATGATGTATGATGTTATGCTATGCAAATGATGTGATGATGTGCAAAATGATATTTGCCGAAGATCGACGTTTATTTTTCACTCTAAGCCTCCCTTAGGAGCTTCTTCGCCTTTTACTTCAGCGGAATCAGCGTTTATTTTTCGCTGTAAGCCTCCCTTAGGAGCTTCTTCGCCTTTTACTTTCAGCGGTATCAGCGTTTATTTTTCGCTGTAAGCCTCCCTTAGGAGCTTCTTCGCCTTTTACTTTCAGCGGTATCAGCGTTTATTTTTCGCTGTAGGCTCTGCATTCCCTTCGGAACGACTTTTGAGCAGAAAACTTACGCTGCGCTCCCTTAGGAACGACTTTTTGTTATTTCGGAAATTCTCCTTGTAACCATAAATTCTTATGCTTTGGCAACTCCGCTATTCTGTGGAGAAGGTATATTTTTACTATGGCGAAAACGAAACTATTACAAAGATTAAAAAACGACAAAAACACTTAGGCTTTCAATAATTGTTCCTTATTAAAAAGAAAATGATACTGAATGTAAAAACTGCTGCCGAGGTAGGATATTTGTTAGTAAATATGCTTCGATTCTGGCACAGTGCTATTGACTGTGCGAGCTTCGGACTCTTCTCTGAAGTCCCGTTGGAGGTGGGTATGCTGACTCCCTTCTGGCTGCTGGCCTCGTTGCATTGGTGGTGGAGGAGGAGGCTGTTGCCAGGATGCCTGAGGTTGGCTTGCCGAAGCGACAGAAGCTGCAGGGTGGTTGCCTACATACTCTGGAATGTAAGGCGAATGGTACGAAGCAGTGTGCATAACTTGCTTCGGCTGGCTCTGTTGGGCTGCAGCTTCTACTATCTCCTTTTGTTTTTGGATGGTAACATGGCACATCCTGGTGGTATGGTCCTTGTCCTCACCGCAGAATAGGCAATAAATCTTCCTGGGCTGATCCCCAAATCTCCCTCCGAAGCCCCTGGCACCTCTGCCCCTTGGAGCTGGAGGCCGAGGATAGCTCTGCTGCTGCCCCGAAGCCTGGGAGGAATATTGCGGCCTCTGCTGCTGGCTTCCCCTGTCATCATTCTGAGTGGAATGAATCGATCTGACATGTCTAGGATGAATTCTCCCTCCGAAGCCCCCTGGCTGTTTCGGAGAACCTGTAAGCTTCCTCCCTTCTCTGTCGAAAATCATTTTCAGCGCGGATGTATTCATCCATCTTCTGAAGCAATTTCTCCAGAGTCTGAGGGGGCTTTCTGGCGAAGTACTGGGCTGAAGGTCCCGGCCGAAGCCCCTTAATCATGGCCTCAATGACAATTTCATTGGGCACTGTTGGCGCTTGTGCCCTCAGGCGTAAGAATCTTCGGACATACGCCTGAAGATATTCTTCGTGATCTTGGGTGCACTAGAATAAAGCTTGAGCGGTGATCGGCTTCGTTTGAAACCCTTGGAAACTGGTGATCAGCATATCCTTCAGCTTCTGCCATGATGTGATTGTTCCTGGCCGAAGGGAGGAGTACCAGGTTTGTGCAACATTCTTGACAGCCATGACGAAAGACTTCGCCATGACTGTAGTATTGCCACCATAGGAAGATATTGTTGCTTCGTAGCTCATCAGAAACTGCTTCGGATCTGAGTGGCCGTCGTACATGGGGAGTTGAGGTGGCTTGTAGGACAGAGGCCAAGGTGTAGCCTGCAGTTCTGCTGACAGAGGAGAAGCATCATCAAAAGCAAAATTTCCATGATGGAAATTCTCATACCAGTCATCTTCATTGAAGAAGCCCTCTTGATGAAGCTCTCTGTGCTGAGGCCTTCGGTTCTGCTCATCTTGAGTAAGATGGCGAACTTCTTCAGAGGCTTCGTCTATCTGCCTTTGCAGATCAGCCAGCCTAGCCATCTTTTCCTTCTTCCTTTGCACCTGCTGATGGAGCATCTCCATATTTCTGATTTCTTGGTCCAAGTCGTCCTCCTGAGGCGTTGGACTGATGGCCTTCCTCTTCTGGCTTCGGGCCTCCCGAAGAGAGAGGGTCTCCTGGTTGGGGTCCAGCGGCTGCAGAGTGGCAGCCCCTGTTGCTGAAGCTTTCTTTGGCGGCAAGACGAAGGTCTATGCTTGCCGAAGGTGTTCGAAACTCAAAAAGTGGAAGTGAGTTCACCGGAGGTGGGCGCCAATGTTGGGGACTTGTTCTCAAACGCTAAGAGTTAAGAACAAGACAACATAAAAGTGTTAAATGTTAAAGTCCTTCGTCCTTCGAAGCATTATCTCCCTTCGGATATAATGAATTCCGGACGAAGGTCATGAAGGACAAACCTTCATGAGCACAATAAATGATGAAGAAGGATTCATACACAAGATATGGAAAAATAATATAAATACTTTAAATATTATTGTCAACTTATTTTTATTTGCGTTACTGTATTCACAATGACAGATTATAAATGTACCTTCGGCTCGAAGGAAAACAGGGGTACAAGCGTGACGTGAGAGTAAATGCCAAGTCAGCGTGAACAGTACGGGAGTACTGTTCATCTATTTATAGGCAAGGGACGCAGCCCATGTAAAATTACATTCATGCCCTTTATATTTGCTAATAACTCTAGTAATTCTTCGAGGTCTAATTTGCCTTTTCATCTTTAAGTCGGTTCCCCTTTTCTACTATCATGCCGAAGCTTTCCTGTGCACAGCTTCGTGATCACCATGTCCTTCGTCATAATCACCTTTCGTCTCGCTCAGGCTTTGTCCTGACCATGCTCTGTATGCTCATGATTCGAATCCGAAGATACCTGTTCACATATTTCACTTGGAAAACATTGTCAAATCATATTTTTGAGGACCTTCAGAAGCCGAAGGCCCCCAACACTTCGGGACAGCAACAAAGTTCTTTTCGACCGCCAGCTCCAAGAGGTAGAGGCTCCAGGGGCTTTGGAGGAAGATATGGGGACCAACCCAGGAAGATTTACTGTCTATTTTGTGATGAAGACAAGGGCCATACTACAAGAATGTGCCAAATCACCATCTAAAAGCAAGAGATCGCAGAAGCCAAAGCCCGACAAAATCAACCGAAGCAGGTTCTACATACTGCTTCGTGTCACTCACCCTACATACCAGAGTATGTGGGTAATCATCGTGCACCTTCTGTTGCTTCGGCCAGTCAGCCACAGGCTTCTTGGCCGCAGCTTCCACCTCCGCCACCACTACAACCTGCCTATTCATGAGGTCAGCAGCCAAAAGGGAGCCATCAGACTCATCAGCAACGAGAGCTTAGGGAGGAATCTGAAGCTCGCACAGTCAACAGTACTGTGCCAGAGTCAAAACACATCTATTGAGAGATATCCTACATCTGAAACATTTTACATTTTTGTCATTTTATTTTTAAATACGGAACAATTGGTGTAAATCTAGTCTTCTTGTCACTTTTAATTTCTTGTAATAGCTTCGTTCTTGTCATAATGAAATATATCTTTTCTACAGACTTACAAAGCTACAAAAAGTCGTTCCTAGGGAATGCAGCGTAAGTTTGCCGAAGCTACAAAGAGTCGTTTCTAGGAAGCGCAGCGTAAGTTCATCAAAGCTACAAAAAGTCGTTCCTAGGGAGCACAACGTAAGTTTGCCGAAGCTACAAAAAGTCGTTCCCAAGGGAGCGCAGTGTAAGTTTTCTGCTCAAAAGTCGTTCCAAAGGGAATGCAGAGCCAAATACCGCCAAAATATAAGGCGAAGCATGAAAAGTCAATGCGAATACCGCCAAAATAGAAGGCGAAGAAGTTCAAAAGACGTTCCTAAGTTCAAAAGACGTTCCTAAGGGGATGCAGAACTTACACCGAAAAATAAGCGGTGAAGCCGAAAAATAAACGGCAAAGAGATTTTTGATGGTTCCTAAGGGAACGCAGATGTTATATTTTAGTGTGGGTACGTGTCTTCGGCATGAGCATCATTCTTTACATCATATCATCGCATCATATCTCATAGCATCACATCATACACCATATCACATCAATTGGAAGCAAGGGCGATCTTCGAAGAATGCTTTATAAAAAATGAAAACATGCCAAGGCACAAAGTAAGCTGAGACTTACAGCTTCATCAGTTCTGATGTGGAAGGAGATATCTATTCTTTACGAAGCATTCATGATTTTACGAAGGGTGGAAGATTCTTGCGAGGCGTAAAAACTCTTCTTTACGAAGCATGAAAAGAAGGGAAGGTGTTTTTTCGTCGAGGGCTCAAAAACGGTATGTATATAAAGTTTCATGCATCGCAAAGAAATAAATTACAAGCAATTCATATATTACATTCAAATCTTGTAAGCACCAAAAATTACAAACATAGTCTAGCAAATGTTACAATAATATTCTAGAAAATGTTTTTACAAGCAATTCATATATTACATTCAAGCCTTGAAGTTGGCTTCATCCTCCTTTACTTTGTCCACCAATGTAAGTAGAATTTTGTCTTTTTCCATGGCTTCGTTTCTCAGCTTGATAACCTCTGTTCGAAGGTTATTGAGAGCAATAGTGTAGCTCTCATCTTCAACATTCTTTTGCGCCCTTAAGGTGTTGCTAAGTATTAAGCCCTACAAGAAAGAATGAATGAATTAACAAACAAAGTAAAAGACTATTACAGAATCCATAAGCTTCAAAATTCACAACTTTTGTACCTTCAAACTGTTGTACGCAAGGCTATCCGCAAGATCTTCCTTCGTCATGGCACAAAGGCCAGCTTCGAGCTTCGGAAAGCCCATACTTCTGGCCATCTCCCGGTAGACAGATAATTCTTTGTTGTCTGGGAGGCAATACAAAAAATCATCTTCACTTGTACCATTAAACACTAAGGCCCCTTTCGGGTACTTCAGTTCTCGGGTATAGTGTTTAACTTCAAAAATTTCTTCTTCAGATAATCTTCTTCCCGAAGCATGTCGAATAACATAATCAAGATCTTCAGAAGATGTTTCGGGAACAGAAGCGGAAGATTTTTCAGGCAAAGTCTGTTCTATAGCCTCTTCCTCCGTGGCCTTCTCTTCAATGTCTGAGGATCTTTTCTTAGCAGGCTTTGAAGGCCTGGCTTCGGCGCTAACCTGGCTCAGTGCAGCTTCGGTTTCGGTTAGTTTTGTTTTAACTTCGCTTTGCATTTCTGTAGCCTTGGCAATTTTCCCTAGAGTAGAGCTTGAAGCCTTTATCGTTTCTAACACGTCTAGTACACTTGCCATCCTTCTTCTTTTGGGGGTGGTCGCAAGGCCTTTTTTTGCCTTCGGCGTTGACACTTTTGCCGAAGGGCTGAGAACTTCTAACATTCTTATTCCTTCAGTCTCTGGTTTTTCGGCCTTATCTTTACCAGACTTTGCCTCAGCCTGCTTGGCTGAGGGTGCCTTTGGCATCGTAGCCGGTTCTTCAGCCCGCTGTGTAGGAGCAATTAACTCTTTAGGATCAGCAGCTGAAGAAGTCTTCCCACCAAACTCGGGCACCACGGCCGGCTCAATATAACGGGGTCGGTGGGTGAGGACTTTCAACTTTCTACTCTTCGGCGCAGGCTCGCTCGGAGCAGCCGAAGTGACAACCTTTCCAGAGGTTGCACCGTTTCTTTTCTGCCCCCATGGCGGATAGCGATAGTCAGGGTACACAAATCCAATAGCATCAAAAACCCTGTTCAATCTCTTCTTTTTCGGCTTCCGAAAGCCGCAGATAGGGCATTATCTTCGGACTTGGAATATGTTCCAAGTAACTCATCACTAGTATTTTCAACACACTTGAGCCAGTCATCATCTGGTTCAATAAACTGGTCCCCAAACCTGAAGGTGTATTTCAATCGAACCAGGCCGCCTTCGCTAGGGTTAGTAATGCTTTCTTTCGGTATTTCCCAACTATCTATCAGTGGCCATATCCTATAGGCTATATGTTCTTGATGTAAATCTCTGGTCCCAAAAAAAGAATAAACTGTACTAAACGCCCTTCGACATGCTTCAGCTGCCTCATCAACTTCTACCTTCGGCTTTGAGAGGCCAAATCGGGACCTGATGGGGCGCATGATGATCTCTTTAATGTCTTCTCTCGCCTTCAAATCATTTTTCACATAGAACCACTCTTCCATCCAGGCCTCGGGCCATCTTTTCCAAAACACTGGCACTGGGTAGCTTGCGCCAGAGCGAGCAACAAAGCTATAGCAACCGAAATTGTTATGATATTGTTCTTTGCCCCAGGGCTTCGTCTCATATGAAAGTCATGCATATTGCAAAAGCATCTTGCACTTGGCTCTAAACCTTGACTTCTCATAGCCCAGACGAAGATCCCCATTCTAATAACTGCTTCGGGGGTGATCCGCTGAAGGAAAATCTGGTATGTCTTTAAAACTTCAACCACAAATCTGCTCAATGGGAACCGAAGTCCAGCTTTGAAGAAGCTCCGGAAGATTACAACTTCGTTTTCCTCATGAGCAGGAACGGCTCTGTCTGCATCGACCCTCACAATGGACATATCTCAAAAATACCTTCCTCTCATATTATCAAGATGACTCTGTTTAATAGTTGATTTCCGGAACACTCTATGACTTGGTCGCCAGGGCCTATCTTTAGAGTCTTCGCCTCCACTCTCCATATCATAGCTATCGCTATCATCGGTATCTTCAGACAAGCCTTCTAGGATCTCTTCGGTCGGCTTCGTCTCAGCGGCAACTTTTTTGTCCTGAGACATCTTTTCTTTAGGAATGGTGAAAATGCGTCCTTAAAACCGAAGCTTAGGAAATCTAAGAAACTAAGCAAGTGTTGGTAAGCAAGAGCTAAAAAGTTGAGCAAACAAAGCAAGCAACAAATAGCGTACCAAATGTGGTCAGGGTGGATTCTTATTTATACGATCGGCGCGCTCCAAACTAGAGGGTCCCGCCTGTCATTGACTATTGCTATTCTAGCAAAGGGAAGGTGTTTTTTCGGACCTTCGGCTTAAAGCCTTCGTCCATGTCGCAGTCTGAATTTGTTATCTTAAACAAATTAACACTGCGAGGGGCTACTGTTGGGGGCCTTCGTCCTCCGAAGGTCCTCAAAAACATAATTTAACAATGTCTTCCAAGTATGGTTTATGGACAAGTATCTTCGGATTTATGATAAAAGCATACACGATGAGGAGCTTGATCGTGACGAAGGTTGCCGTCGCTCCGAACCTGTGCGGAAGAGAACTTCGGCTAAATCGCAGAAAAGGGAACCGACTTAATGGGGAAATGGCTGTTCAGTCCTCATAGATTTTTCTATAAGCCAATAGTAAATGTAAAGGGCATAATTGTAATTTCTCATGGGCTACGTCCTGTGCCTATAAATAGGTGAACAATACTCCCGTACTGTTCACATTGACTTGTACTCACTGGTGCATCACACTTGGATCTTTGCCTTCTGTCAAGCCGAAGGTATAAATGTAATTCGATATTGTTTACATTTGTTCATAATAATATAATTTGAAGATATCAATGATGCCACATGATTGTTTATATTATTTCTCATGTTTTATATGCTTCTTCCTTCATTAATATGTATTGAAATGTCGAAGGTATGTCCTTCACATCCTTCGTCTGAAGATCATTATATCCTAAGGGACATAATGCTTCGAAGGACGAAGGGTTCTAACTATTAACGCTTTTTCTGTGTTGCCTTGTTCTTAATTCATAGCATTTGAGAACAAGTCCCCAACAGGAAGCATTTCACTCAATGATATGAGCGCTATTATTACATGAAATCAAAATTTAGTCCTTCGTGACTTCTTTTTCATACAAGAAAAAAATAAAATGACAGAAAAGATAAAGATACACAATGGGTAGGATATTCTTTAGTAGATGTGTTTGGATTCAGGCATAGTACTATTGACTGTGCGAGCTTCGGACTCCTCCCGAAAATCGCGTTGCTGTTGAATGTGCTTATGGCCTTCTGGCTGCTAGCTTTGGGCCAGAGTAGGTTGTAGCGGTGGTGGTGGTGGGAGCTAGGCCCAGAAAGCTTGAGAGTGGCTTGTTGAAGCGATAGAGGCCATAGGCTGTTGATTACCTATGTACTCTGGGACATAGGGAGAATAGCATGAAGCAGTATGTAGGACCTGCTTCGGTTAATTCTGCCGTGCCTCAGCTTCGACAATCTCTTTTTGCTTCTGAATTGTGACTTGGCATGTTCTTGTGGTGTGGCCTTTATCTTTGCCACAGAATAAGCAAAATAGTCTTCTGGGCTGATCTCCGTATCTTCCTCCGAAGCTTCTGCCCCCTCTGCCTCTTGGGGCTGGTGGCCTGAAGGAGTTTTGTTGTGGCCCTGATGACTGGGAGCTGTGCTGTTGCCTTTGGGGTTGACTTCCTCTATCATCACTGGGGTTGGAATTATGGATTGACCTGACGTGCCTAGGGTGAAGTCTTCCTCCGAAGCCCCTACCAATCTCAGAAAACCTGTATGGCTCCTCCCTTCTTTGGCGGAAATCATTATCGGCCCAGATATACTCATCCATATTCTGAAGGAGCTTCTCTAGGGTTTGTGGGGGCTTCCTGGCAAAATATTGAGTTATAGGTCCTAGCCGAAGCCCCTTGATCATGGCCTTAATGACAATTTCATTGGGTACTGTAGGCACTTGCGCTCTCAAATGCAAGAACCTTCGGACATACGCCTGAAGGTACTCCTCATGGTCTTGCATGCACTGAAACAAAGCCTGAGCAGTGACTAGCTTTGTCTGAAAGCCTTGGAAACTAGTGTCTAACATATCCTTGAGCTTCTACCATGATGTGATTGTCTCTAGCCGGAGAGAAGAGTACCAGGTTTGTGCTATGCTTTTGACTGCCATGACGAAGGATTTCACCATAACTACAGTATTGCCCCCATATGAAGATATGGTTGCTTTGTAGCTCATCAAGAACTGCTTCGGGTCTGAGTGCCCATCATACATAGGAAGCTGAGGTGGCTTGTATGATGGGGGCCATGGGGTAGCCTGCAACTCTGCTGCTAAAGGAGAAGCATCATCGAAAGCAAAATTGCCATGATGAAAATCACCGTACCATTCATCATCATAGTATGAATTCTCTTGACGAAGCTCCCTGTGATGGGGCCTTTGGTCTTGGTCCTCCTTGGTGAGATGGCACATTTCTTCGGCGGCCTCATCAATCTTTTTCTGGAGGTCGGCAAGCCGAAGCATTTTCTTTCTCTTCTTTTGAACCTGTTGATGGATAGTTTCAAGGTCCCTGATTTCTTGGTCCAGTTCCTCCTCCTGAGGTGTTGGGCTGGTAGCCTTCCTCCTCTAGCTCCTAGCTTCACGTAGCATTTCCTGATTAACATCCAGTGGCTACAATGCAGCCCCTGGCCCGATTGTCTTCTTTGGCGGCATCACAAAGGTCGATGCTTTGCTGAATGTGGTCGAATGAGTTCACCGGAGGTGGGCGCCAATGTTGGTCCTTGTTCTCAGATGCTAAATACCAAGAACAAAGTAACACAACTGTTAATGATTAGTGACCTTCGTCCTTCGAAGCATTATTTCCCATAGGATATAATAATCTTCAGACGAAGGTAATGAAAAACATACCTTCATCATCTCACTAAGCGAGAATGTAAACAGAAACATACGAAGCACAAAGGGAATATGAATAATCATTTCAAATCATTAGACTATTCATATTCTTATTTTATATAAACATGAATAAACATCAACGATATTTATATTACATTTGTACCTTCGGCTTGATAGAAGGTGAAAAAGCGGGAGTGACTCGAGATTGATTACAAGTCAGCGTGAACAGTACGGTGTTACTGTTCATCTATTTATAGACACATGACACAACCTGGATGAAATTACATTCATGTCCTTGACATTTACTGTTGATTATAAGACAAGCTGTCGAGGATTAAGCGATCTTTTCCCCTTTAAGTCAGTTTCTCCTTTCACCATCGTCAACGTGGTGAGCTGAAGCTCCTCCAGCCTCAGCTTCGGAGCTGGCTCGTCCTTCACTCAGACTGCACCTTCATACCACGCACACCTTCATCTCAAAGTCAAAGCCTCCTGTAACAGTCTATGTTATACTGAAAAACATGTTAGTTAAGTTTTTTGAGGACCTTTGGAAGAGGAAGGCCCCCAACAGTCGTCGTCTCCTAGTCAACTATGGCTGCTGGATCATTGTCTTCGTATGATGTAATTATTTAACTTTTTTGTACAGAACTCCTTTATATATTAAAGATGTGACATTCGTTTCTATACCATGTGTCATCATATGTGTGAGACTTGATCCTAGCACACATGTGAGTCGTGCCTGGGTTTGACCCCCTAAATCCAGGTGTGACAGAAGTGGTATCAGAGGATTGTTGACTGTAGGACAAAACCTAGATAGAATTGGACAACCCTTACCTACTTACCTTTGCTACTTTGATTCTTTCTAAACTTTTCTTAAACTTTTCTCACCTATTGCTGCCTTACTTTGATTACTCAACTTTTCACTTCTAAAGACAAAAGTGGATTTCACACTTTGAAATCTTGTACCTAAAGTGACCTTTAGGAATAGGAGATCTAATCTTAGGAACAAAAACAAAACTATTTTTGGAGGTATCTATACGCTTGAATGTTTGTTCTTATGATACTTGTCTGATTTGGTTCTTTGTTCTTATGAGTAATGTCCACAATTGCATATGCATATACACATAGGCATAAAAAATGTGTTTATAAGATAGCTAGCCAACCTAGATTATCTCCCATTAATATGTATCTAGTATCACATATCTATCTTTTCGCAGCATGTTCTATCTTATCTTTGGAGATTCATTTCATAAGCATAGTTATCTCGACATAGACACAAAAAAACAGATCAAAGCTCTGCCTAAGATCCTTTAGTTTACGTCCAACTACTAGGCTATCTGTTCTGCCTACTAAATTATTCCCCTTGCAAAACTATCTTACCATATGTCTCTAACCCAGATAGTTAATACCAGGAGGGGAGGAGGTGTTGATTATGGTGGAACCACCCGAATTATTCCAACTTAAGTGCCTAAGTCCCACCTTAGAGGTTAGACCACACTTAAATAGGAATTACTCGTCAGTCCCTCGGATCTAGTCCGACGAGGCCACTAACAGGATCAAGTACCACGTACTCACTCGATGGTGAGGCACAGAGCAAATACAATAAAACATAAAACCAACATAAAAGAGTATCAAATTTATTACATCATCATCGGAGTTTTAGCAAAAGTAGTGACCATTGTTCCGAATGCAGCGGAATAAAACAAACGATAAATAAATGGAGGGATGGGGAAGCCTGTCCCATCACTCCTCATGCTCCTCCTCAGTCGAGGTAGGTCCCACTCGACTGTCCAACCCGGTGGCAAGGTGGATGGCCATGTCACTCCAGCAACCATGTCCTCCAAAGAACCTATAAAATTATGCCACAAGCAAGGCTGAGTATACTAATACTTAGCTAGACTTACCTGGTGTGAGGAGTCTACTCCTCTACCTCTAGACATGCAGCTGTTGGGCTGAGGGGTTTGCTTGCCAAAAGCACTAGCTGAGTCTAAAAATCATGTTTTAGCTTTTTCAAGTTTTAGTGTGACTCTCTTAAGACTAAATGTATACCTATCTAGTCATACATGGTATCAAACATTTAGCAACCAACAACTTTTGCCAAGTCATCACATTTCCACTTGTTACTCAATGTAGCAGCATGGATCAAGCAGTCTCATTAGCTGCGAGAAGCAGACGATTCGAATCGAGTTTTTAAACCTTGCAAGGTAAACCTAAACACATGACGTGGCGAGGCACTCCGTCCCCACACACATCAACCGTCCCCATCGATTCCCTAGCAACAGATTAGGGCTCACCGCCTTGGCGTACAATGCCTCACTGACCCCGACTGTCGTTGTGCAGTGACCGCACTTGTACCCACCATAACCGGAATGGGAGACCACGTCTCAGGTCGCGTGAGGGGTAAAGTCTGCTGGCAGGTTCACTTAGGTACTAGGCTTACCGATTTACCATATTTCTCGGTATGTGTTTAGTACGTTCAAACGCTTGACTCACGGTACCACACCTTAATCCTTATTCCAATTTCCATCTCGTAGACAACCAATCCCCATGGATTGTTGTCCACAGACCAACATCATTATGATAAGAAAGTGGATACAACCAATTCCTGACCTCGCGCGAGTGCTAGAAAAATCACTCGACTTCTACCGAGATCCCTAATTAGTAAAGCAGCTACTCGACCTAGCATACTAATATCCATCTCAAAGGAATCCTGAGTTCATGCAACTAGGGTTTCAGTCAACTCCTACACTTAAGCGCACAGTACAAGCCTACAAACATTAAGTGCAGTAAAATAGCATATATAATGGTTATGCATAAAACCGGGGCTTGCCTTCCAAAGCTGGGGCAGACAGATCCTCGATGGCAGGCTCTGGTGCTGGATCCTGGGCTACCTCCTGAGCAACTCCTTGCTCTAGCACGAGGATGTATTCCCCGTCAGCGAGATTACAATCTATCGAATGCAATGCATGAGATATATGTATAAATATGACATGGACATTTGTAAGGGTTATGCATAGTAGAACAATATTATGTTTAGTGTTTCCCTAGGGTTTCTTTTTGATATCCTTAAGGGCTTTGTACTTTCATCTATTTCTCCCCAAGGTTTCCCTTTCCTTTCTATTGTGCTTCTTATTAAGCAGTTTGAACTATGAGGGTTAGTTAACATTTTCCAAAAATTGTTATAAAAATTACAGTGGGTAAATATTAACCTTTGTGGGTCCTCCCAAAAAATTTGAGGTGGATATTAATTCGGATACTACTTGTGCAAAATTAACAAAAACAAGTGTAAAAGGGCATTTTACACTATAGCTATGATTTTAGTGAGGTTTCTGTACCAAGTTTTATTTTTGTCCAGATTCATGGGTGACATTAGGCCTCTATGTTAAATATCACAGAAAAAGACCTACTGGATATTTAGTTGTGAATTTCTAAAGTTTCTTGCCAAAAAGGTACTTATAATTAACTTGTTATTTGAAAATATCAAACAACAGAATTCATATTTTTCCTATGTTCATAATAACAAAGTATTAGTTATCCCAAGGTTTGGGGTGTTTTCTCCTCAGGATTATTTCTCTAAGATTTTCCTATGTTTTCATTGTTTTCATAAAATAAAAGGTATCCCATTTATTTTGTACTAAGCAGGGTCTAATAAAATTTTCCAGTGAATTATATTAAATAAGTGAGCTAACAAAAATGTGGTTGCTCCCTGGTTTCTATTTTAAATAACCTTTTCTTTTTTCTTCTTTAAGCTAAAAATGATTTAAATGGCAAACCTTTCCTTAATTTGGTGTACTGAGGGGTTTACTATTTTTAAACAGATCAGGGAGTGATTAAGTACTTCTCTGATTTTTCTTAACCTCAGTCTAACAGTGTAGCTATTTTTCCTTCTATTATTTAACTTTTGGCCAAAACAATATTTAAATCCAATCCTTAAATTCTTTTGCAATACTAAGGGGGTTTTGTATTTTTCCTAAGTAGTTCACATTATTTAGAATCAGGCAAAATTGGTTTGACCAAATTTGGTTGAATAAAACTGAAGTTATGAATTTTACAAGCTCTGTTTGTATTTAAATTAGAAATATTAAAAGATTTCCTAGAAAAACCAGTTTACACCGAGGACCCTGGGTTCTTCCTAAACCATCTCTTTAATTTATACCACTGCGCAACTATTCCCCTGAGCCACTGACAGTTCAAAAACCCCCTGGCTTCTATTTCTTCTTCCCCGAGGTCCCTCCCCCCTTTTGAACAGTACCAGCGAAAGGAAAAAGCGCGGCGTGGCTTACCGACGGTGAGGAAGGTCCGGTGAAGGATGGGGTTGGCTCTGGGGAGTCTCTGTGGTCACATCGAGGTACGGCTTGCCGTCGGTGATGGCCGGAATCGGCCGGTCCACGAGCGCAGGCGGGCGGGCTCATGGGCGGCGAGTGCTCCGGCCTATCCACGGCGATACAGGTCAAACCAAGGGCACGAGAAGCTTCACGAGGTGCTAATGAGTCGACTCGTGCAAGGAATCGAAAAATAACTCACTGTGGAGCTCGATCCATGTACGCCGGTGCTCGGGTGAAGTCCGGCGACCTTGATCCGGCGTCTCCGGTGAGGCAGAGCTCGATTCCTCGCTCTGGGAGCTTCACTGAGGCACGTAGAGTCTACTCCGAGGGTTGGATGGGGTTGAGGATGGCTCTGCTGGTTGGTCTATGGTGGCGGGGGATCGGGCGGCCGCTGGCACGCCGTCTGCAGGGTAAACGCCGGTGATCTCTGGCTCCGGTGAGGTCGAGAGCGCGCGGGGGAGTACGGTTGAAGCTTCGGTGGGCTTTATAGGCGCGGGCGCGGGCAGGAGACACGGGCGTGGCTTGGCTTGGCGTGGGGCGCGCGGGGTCGGGCGCTGGGCGTGCTCTGGCGCGTTCAGAGCGCGTCGAACACGTGGAAGTGTTCTTCTGCCCTTGTTCAACAGCTCGCCGAGATCGCAAACGTGCGAATCTTGGCAAAAATCCGGTGCAGGCCTCCTCCTAGCACCTAGGGCTTTCTCTTGTATGTGATTTCCAATGGCAGATATGCCCTAGGTAGGAAGATTTGCGGACGCCAAAACTGGCTTGTCCCTCTATCCACCTCGTGACAAAAACGATGCCAAATCTTGTCAAATGACTTGGGCTCGGTTTCAAACTTTTCCAGGGGGTGCCTTAGGTGGTTTGACACCTTTTTGGTATTCAACCCAAGTGGTTTTGGTGCCATTTACTAAGTGAACACGGGGGATCTTTAGATTAGGGTTAGATTTTGACTTAGAGAGAATTAGGGAGCTCTAGTGTGCTCTCTACTTAAGGGGTGAAATTGGGGTTTTAAGGGGTCTTTTTGTAATGTTCCCTCCCTGCATTTGGTAGGTTACAATGTTACAAAAACTTGTTTAAGGACTAGGATCATGTTTTAGCAATTTGATTAACTTATCCCCTGATCCCTTGCTTGGAAGTCTAGTGCCCTTAGGTGTCTTTAGGGTTTAATCACCTTGGCTCCAACATGACTATTGTTCCAAATGTGTGGGTGAAGCCTTTGCCATTAACCCCTCTTAACTAACCCATGCTTCCAAGGTTTTAGGTTCTTCTTCTCCTCCACTTAACCACATATGATCACAAGTCATTAGGGCATACATGAAACTATTGCCTTGGTAACACCTGAGGTGTTACATTGATCTACCCGCACGAATTCGTCGAAGAAGAGCTGTAGCTAATCCAGAACCATCAATGAATCCTCCTCCGAATCCCCCGCCTGTTGATGACGTGACTGCTGCTCAAATGCGATTATTACAACAAATGGCCTAGACGATGACATAAATGCAAGCACAGATCTGTCAGGAACAACAGGAAATGAGGCAAGAACGCTAAGAAATGCGCCAAGAACGGAAGGAACGACAACAACTACTGCCTTCACCACCACCAGCTCCGCCCATGGATAAGCATCGGGAGTTTATGAGCCATAAGCCATCGACATTCTCTAACTCCTCCAACCCACTACAAGCTAATGATTGGCTAAAGTCCATGGACAAGAAGCTCAACATAGCCCAGTGTACTGACAGGGAGAAAGCGCTATATGCATCGGGCCGCCTCACCGGTCTTGCTATGGATTGGTGGGATGCATACTGCGCTACTCACACCGCTGCTAACACCATCACTTGAGCAGAATTGCCACTCACTTCTGGAATTACCATATTCCTGTTGGCCTTATGAAGATTAAAAAGGAGTTCCTATCCCTCAAACAGGGAGGGATGTCAGTAAGCGAATACAGGGACAAGTTCATCCAGTTATCATGATATGCTCCTGGTGAAGTTGTTGATGATGAGAAAAAGCAGGAGCTATTTCTAGAGGGTTTGATCGGGCCATTACAATACCCGCTTATATCACACACATTCCTGTCCTTCCAGAGACTACTGGACAAAGCTATTGCTCTGGAAAACAAGAGGGTTGAGCTTGGAGAAAAGAGGAAGGCTACTAACCAGGGACAAGCTGCAAGTAGTACCCGTCTCTGTTGTACTACTCCTCAAAGTACACCTGCCCGTGGCAGTTCCGAGCAACAAACTCAGCAGACCCAAGCTAATCCTCAAGCAAACACACTAGCAGGACCTGTTGCTCCTAATACATCCACAAACATGTCATGCTTCAAATAGGCTAGACATTACGCCAACTACTATCCCAATAGGGCTCCGTACACTACTCCAACTCCAATGAAGCAAGGACAGGCCTCGGGAGGCAAGAGTCAACCCTTATTCGTCAATCGAGGGCATGTCAACCATGTGGATGCAGAAGCTAAACCGGGTGAACCCGAAAACCAGGAAGAGGTGCTGGTTGATGGTGAAGAAGCCAATGAAGAAGGCAACAAGCAGCAAGATTGGAGTATATATATAGGAAGTAGTATTTGTAAGACCTAAATAATACCTTGGGTAGTAGCTAATTCTTTATTATTCTAGAAATAGTAATAAGGTCTATTTGAACCTATGTTATAATAACAAGTTATGCATCATGCTGAGGTTCTTGATTGTGCATATGTTTTGAGACAAGATTGGGATACATTCCTTTCTTAGTAATCTCGAGGACGAGATTATTTTTAAGGGGGTAGAATTTGTAACACCCAAAATTCTATTTTGGAATTTATAACATTAATAATTAAAAATGCCCCAAAATGAATATATTGTTTAAACAAAAGACTAAAATAAAAGATACTTAGAAATTAAATTATACTTGGTTTGGATTAGATATAGAAGAATTATGTGTTAGACTTTTCTTTTGGATGAAATAATTGGAAATATTCTTCGGATAGGTTGAGATAAAACTATCCCTTAGTATAAAATTTATGTAATTGTGTTTTTTAAAACATATGATTTAGATGTTGGTCCTTGTTCTCAGATGCTATACATCAAGAACAAAACAACACAATTGTTAACGATTAGAGACCTTCGTCCTTCGAAGCATTATCTCCCCTGGGATATAATGATCTTCAGACAAAGGTTGTGAAGGGCATACCTTCATCATTTCAGTGAATATAATGTAAATAGAGGCATATAAAACATAAAGGAATATAAATGATCATTATAAATCATTAGATTATTTATATTCTCATTTTATAAACATGGATAAACATCAATGACGTTTATATTACGTTTGTACCTTCGGCTTGACAAAAGATGGAAAAGCGAGAATGACGCGAGAGTGATTACAATTCAACGTGAATAGTACGGTGTTACTGTTCATCTATTTATAGGCACAGGACACAACCTGGACAAAATTACATTCATGTCCCTGACATTTTCTATTTATCATAAGGCAAGCTGTCGAGGACTAAGCAGTCTTTTCTCCTTTAGGTCGGTTTCATCTTTCACCATCGTTATCATGCTAAGCCGAAGCTTCTTCAGCCACAACTTCGGAGCTAGTTTGTCCTTCCTTCAGACCGCACCTTCATACCATGCACACCTTCATCTCAAAGCTAAAGCCTCCTGTAGCAGTCTATGTTATACTGAAAAACATATTAGTTAAGTTTTTGAGGACCTTCAGAAGAGGAAAGCCCCCAACATTAGATATATAATAACAAGAAGATTTCTCATGTGTTTTAAAATAAGTTGGATATTCCTTTCATTAGCTGTGTAGTTTAAAATATTCATGAATAAACAAATACAGAAAAAGAGAATAAATGAAATATTTATGCAAAAACATGTTCTGATGCATTTTTGAAATTTGAGGCAAACTTGAATCAAATTCGAATTTGAAATATAAAAAGAAAAAGAAAAAAGAAAAAAAAGAAAAGGAAAAGCTTACATTCACTGGGCCGAATTCACTAAAACCGGCCCAACATGGACGACCTGTGCGCAGGGTGGCGTCGATAGGCGGGCCCCTCCTGTCAGTCCCCCCGTGCTCGGCCCCATCATTTGTGGAGCGCCATAGACCGTCGACCAAGCCGTGGGGGATTTTTTGAGCCGCCACCGCTGAACCGACCTCACGCCGTCGCGGTGCTCCAACGGTGGGTGTAGGGAGGAGCATTAGATTGGGCTCCACATCCTTAATGCTTCATTGTGCAACGGGGGTGATCGGTGTGGGGGAAATTGCTCACCGGTGCTGTCGGGCCATCGCCGATCTGCCTAACCCCGTGTGCAAAGCTCCTGTGTGCGGCATCTATGGTGAGTTCCTTCCTAATTGTTTCGTCTGGATGTCTGCATTGCTTTGCACCCCACCGCCTGGCTAATCGGCCTCGAGAATGCCGGGTCGGTGTGCTCCAGCGAGCTCACCGGCGTGGGTATGGGTGCCCAGCTCAGCCTAGCGTCGTGAGGAAGAAGATGGCCCCGTTGCTGTGCAATCCGTTTTGAACTGCTGGGATTAGAAGATGTCATACCCCTTCGCGCTTTAGATCTGAACCGTGGGTCGTTCATCCGAGGGTAGATTGTGGGTGTGACGTGGCAAATCCTCGATTGTCGGTCGCGAATCGAACGGGTATGATTGGGTACTGGTTCGGTGTTATGAAAATCGAATCGTGGTCGGTGGTCTCTGATCCAACGGCTGTGATTAGCCCATACCTCTTTGTCGTGGCGCTTTCGCATAAGAGACCCCGAGTTTTTGATAAATAAATCCGTCGTCCCCTGGTATTGAAAGAGTATTACGCATAGGTCCTGGTATTTGCAAATTAGACCCTGAGCTGCTCAGGAATAGTGGCCACAGTATAGAGATTAAATAAACTGAATAAATTAATAAAGAAAAGGATTTTTAGTATAAAAATAATTCTAGAAACTTGTTTAATTCATATTTAATTCATTTTAACTCCTTTTTGATCCATTCCAGTTGCATTAAATCGTACTATTATTGTTTATCATCTGGTAACCCTATTTTATCATGAAACAAAGGTTAAAATTCTGCACTTAATTTGTTTACATCAACACTTAAACCTTCGGAAAATCATAACTTTATAATCGTAACTCCGAATTTAGTGGTTCTCGAACCTACGATCTAGTTACGACACATAGAACATTATTATGAGGTTTATTCTTATGTTTGGTGTAATGTTAATTTTGCCTATACCATGTTATTTGTATTGCTACAAAAATAGCGAGGTTACGAGTCACTTGAAGACCAAATTGGTACTTGGAAATCTCGAGTCTAAGGCAAGTTGTGCCCTTGGTCGCTTTTCTTTACCTAATAATGTTCCTGTTAATCAATGTGACATGCTCAAGATAATTTGATGGGACCTAATATGTTTCCCTAGCATTGTTATCCCCAACCTTGCAAACAGATGGACTATTGGGTAGATTTGCTATTGCTCTACCTGGTTTTAGGAAATTAATGTTTTATTATGATCATGTTCCAATTATGCTGTTGTTTTAATTACTGTTCATGATAAGATCATCATGTTAACTGGAACAAGGAGAACCACCCAGGAAAATAGTGCTACCACAAGGGTGGTATGGGACGCCCTTGGCTGACTAATTAGGAAAGCTAGTGGAAGATTACCTTACCCAAAATGGGCAAGGGCGGTAGAGGAGCTGCGTATAGGGAGGTTCTCAGGTTGATCACGCTGCAATGTCTTTTCGGACGAGGGATTCCTATATTGCCCTTCTCAGAAACTATAGCGGGTTTTCTGAAGCTAGTGGAACTTTGTAAAGGCCTCGTAGTGCTACCCTTCCTTGTCTCCTTGGTAGAGATGAATTGGAAGTCGCGATCCCTTGGCAAATGGGTAACACGACTTGTGGGTAAAGATGCGCAACCTCTAAAGAGTGTAAAACTGGTACATCAGCCATGCTCACGGTCATGAGCAGCTCGGACCCTCACATGAGTAATTTATGGAACTAAACTTAATTTATCATATGCATTGCATTGTGGGTGTTATTATTAATTTTGATCTCTAATTTAATCGGGTTGGTATCTACTTATAGTTAGTAAATGCTAATAAAATTTTGACCAACTTTAAAAGCAATGCTCAGCTTCAACCATCTCCTTTGGTAAGCCTTTCACTTCGCATGATCTCCCACCTTTGGTGAGTTCATGCACATTATTCCCCACAACTTTTTGAGCGATGAACGTGTGTGAGCTCACCCTTGCTGTACTCACATCCCCCCAGGTCAAGAATAGGTACCACAGGATGAGGCTAATGAACTATGGTTGCTGGATCGTTGTCTTCGTATGATGTAATTATTTAACTATTTTGTACAGAACTCCTTTATATATTGAAGATGTGACATTCATTTCTGTACCATGTGTCATCATATGTGTGAGACTTGATCCTAGCACACATGCGAGTCGCGCCTGCGTTTGCCGCCCTAAATCATGGTGTGACAGAATCTATTTTTAATAGTCATGTCATTAAGTTTCCTGTAGTCGACACAAAATCTCCAAGATCCATCTTTCTTCTTAACCAACAACACTGGAGAGGCAAAGGTACTCACACTTGGAGTAATCAAACCAGCTTCTAATAAAGCATTCACCTGCCTCTCTATCTCATCTTTATTGAAAGGAGAATATCTATAGGGTCTGGAGTTCACAGGTACAACTCCTAGCACTAGAGGAATATAGTGATCATATACTCTAGATGGAGGTAGCAGATTTGGAATTGTGAACAATTCTGCAAATTCCATCAATACACACTAAACATCTGCATGTTGTAGGTGTGATTGGTGGTCCACCTTGGCTTCTACCAACACAAAGGCCCACACCTCATTTCCTTTCTCCCATTTGTGCAACTGAGATACAGATACCTATTGTACCATCAATGAGTTGTCCACCACATCTCCTTTAAGAATCACTGGCACCTTCTCATCCACAAAACTAATGACATTAGTTTTCCATTCACACTCCATGGGACTATGATCTTGTAACCAGTCATACCCAAAATTGCTTCGAAAGCACTAATGGGTAATACTCTCATATCTGTGTGATATAAGTGACCATTGGCCCACCATTCCAAATTCTTAACAATCTTGTGATAGACCATAGAAGCCCCATTTGCCACTTTCATAGTTATGGGTGGACACAAATATACCAATAATGCTAACTTCTGAACCATATGTTCACTGATGAAGCTAGTGGAACTCCCCGAGTCAACCAACATCACCATGACTTTCTTTTGCACCACTGCTCTGATCCTCATACTGTTCACTCCTGTAGTTCCAGATAAGGCTTGTGTTGAGACTTGACAACACACCCCTTGTTGCTCATCCTCTTGCTCAAGTTGTTGCTGCACCTCATCTGTCAAAACCATCTCTACATTCTCAATAATCACTGTATTGAGCTGGGCAGGACCTCTTTTCGTACATTTGGCAATATGTCCTGGCTCAAATCTTTCACCACAAGCATAACGTAATCCATTTAGTCTCCGAAACTCCCTTACTTGTCGTTCTTTGGACAGATCACTGCCCATTGGTGGTTGCATCCCTTCTCCTTTGAACACCACCCCAACTTGCTTATTATGGAACGGCTGACGCTATCCCTTTCCTTTGGCTTGCTCCAAAATATCATGTTGAGTTTGAGCCAACACAATTGCCTGGTCAACCATCATAGGCATCTGCATCCTAACCACACTTTGAATATCACACTTCAGACCACGTACAAAGTGAGCCACAAAGAAAATCTCATCAAATAAAGGGTTGTGCACTACTACCCCATATCGAATCCAATCAAACTCCTTAATTTACTGATCAATGGTATCAGTTTGCCTAAACTCCAACAGCATCCTCAACGCATTTGGATAAGCTTCAGCCCCAAATTTCTCCACCACATCTGCAGAAAATTCTTGCCAACCTCCCAGCCCAGGACACATCTTGTGAAACTTCCACCATTGGGCTGTCATATGTTCCAAATTCATCGATGCCACTAACACCCACATAACAGTAGGAACACTGAAAACATAGAAATATTCCAAACAATTGTTCAACCATACCATAGGGTCTCCTTCAGCGTACTTCGGAAAGGGCAACGTCGGTAATGGTGGATGATAGGGTACTCCATGCGGACGCGGTTTGACCTGTCCCCCTTGCATGCCCCCCATTGTCCCTCGATGTTGTTCCATTCTTTCTTGCCTTAGTCTGATGGATGGACAAACTGGTGCCTGTTGATGCTATTCTCTTGCCGTGTTTGCATCGATGTCTCACCGAGATCCTTGCCCATCTGTTCTAGCCGTAGTTGTGCTATCAACTTCTCTGTTTCCTCCATCTCCTGGCTCATCTGCACCCGCTCGGTCGCCGCGCGCTCCACCACCAAAGCCGCCAACTCCGACCGCACCATCAACCGTTGTTGGGCACGTTCCACTTCCTTGAGCCGAGCGCAAACCGCCTCTAGAGTCTCCATTGTTCGTCTAACTTTCCTACGTTCCTCGATCGTGATCCTCCATGGCGTCTAGGATGAAGTGGGTTTAGATGGATGGCATTGCAACATGCATCGTGATGAAGCAGTTCGAACACCGGTAAGACATCTCCGCCTTGCGCGCACCGAAAGCCACGCTTGACATTGATGAACCCTCCGCCGCTGAGGACCTTGAATCTGATACCACTGTCACAACCCTAGGACAGTGGAGCGCAAGCCACCGTCATGAGCTGTTGCCAGGCGGAAGCAAACTTCTAGATGCGCTTCAACATGTAGGAATGGTGGAATACTTTCTGCAAATCTTTTTTCTATCCTCTTCTCTAGTATTTGTCCAGTATTTATAGTACAACACTAGGCTAATACAACCCACTAGGAAAATGGCCACAATAGGCCCATTACTCGCAGATTACATCCTGATTACAGTTGATTACCCAGCAATCAAGTAGTGCCATTCCTGACATGTGGCCTCGCCTCGTCCTTGCCCTGGTCTAGCGCCTTGTACCAGCTCATCGTTCCAATCGTTGTGTGTCTTGGCCGCTTTTGCTCACTTGTTCTTAAATGCTATGAATCAAGAACAAGGCAACACAATTGTTAAAAATAAAGGACCTTCGTCCTTCGAAGCATTGTTTCGTCTTGGATTCAATGATAATTGGACGAAGGTCGTGAAGGACATGCCTTCATCATGTTATAAATAAATTGAAATACATAAATACAAGTTTAATAGATACAAGTCATCGATTCATTCATATTAGCATTTCTTAAAACTTATAAGAGTATTGACAGAATATATGTTACATGGAACCTTCGGCTTGCTTGAAGGTGGTGACGTGAGAGAGTGATTACATTCCAGCGTGAATAGTATGGTGCTACTGTTCATCTATTTATAAACACGGGACACAACCTAGGTAAAATTACATTCATGACCCTCAACATTTGTTTACAAGCATAACTTAAATCACTAGGGTCTATCTGGTCTTTTCATCCTCTGCTTGATCTAAACCAAAGCTGATGGTAGCTTCGGCACTTGCCATCGTTGCTTCTAAGCGATGTCTTTGTCTTGAGAACCTTCGGCAGAAGGAGGGAAGTCTTTAGTATCACTTTGCCAATGGTGTCTTTGTCTTGAGGACCTTCGGCGGAGAAGAAGACCCCCAACAGTAGCCCCTTCGCAGTGCTAGATCGTTTTTTATAACGAGCTTGATCCGCGAAAAACGCAAAGGCTTCGGAATGCCGAAGGTCTAAAAAACGCCTTCCGTGAGCTTGTTATCAAAAAATGATTAAAATATTCCGAGCGCTGGCCGGTCCATCGTTCAGCCAGTATACACGCTTTGGCGGTTCACCTTCTTCTCTATAGGGCTATATAAACAGACAGGTTGGTGAGAAGTTACCGCAGCATTCATTGCTACTGCACCGTTGTGCTGTTGAAAATTTTAACCGAAGCCGAAGCTCTTTGCATTGTACTTTTGAACAAGCACTTCATCGCTTAAGATCAACTTCGTCTAAAAGAAGCTGAACATCGAATTGGCCAAAGTAAGATTCACTGCAAGGGTGTCTCGCGAGGGACATGAAACTGAAGCAACTGAGACAACACCCATATCAGAAATGATGAGGCAGTCAGGGCTGGTTGTGCAAGAGGGAGTTATTGCCGAAGGTACCTCTAATGCCGAAGCTGAACATGCCAAGGCCGAAGTTGAGAGTGATAACGAAAGTGAAGAGGACAATAGTATTATGTGCCCAACTAAGCCTAGCCATGTTGAATTTGGAAAATCCACAGTTTAGGCAGAGGATATAGTTGTGATGAAGAAACTAGGGTATTTTGGAGAGAATGATGATGAATTAGTTTGCATTGCTAGAGAAGAAATAATTCCGGAGTCGAAGGAAGATGAAGTTGTGGTATTCAAGAGCTTCTTCAAGGTGGTGCTTCGGTTCCCCCTTTATGAGATGATAGGTGAAGTTTTAAAGAAGTTTGAGATCTATCTCCATCAGCTGACCCCGAACGCTATTGTCAGGCTTAGCGTTTACATCTGGGCTCTGCGAATCCAAGGAAAGAGCGCTAACGCTGAAGGGTTCTGCCGAGTTCATGAGCTCCATTACCAAACAAAGGCAAGGGCTGACGGTTTGCAAAAAAATTTCGGGTGCTACAACTTTGCATACCAAAAGGATACAAAGGCCCTAGTGATAGGCTACCGAACCAAGTGGCCCACTGGTTGGACGAGTGAATGGTTTTATGTTAAGGCAGACGAGAAGAAAAGGGAGAAGCTTATGAGCATGGTGATGAGTCCACTGCGATTAAACTTCGGCATGACTCGGCCCCTGTGCAACATGCAGCTAGGGTCTCCTTGCTAGCTAGCTCAAGTGAAATTTAGGGTCATGGCTGAGCATATCAGCACGAGAGGTTTGGTACAAGAATATCTGGCAAACTGGACGTTCCCAACTTCTGGCGACTATGGAATGCCGAAGAAGAGAGAAGAGGGGAAGAAATATGAGCTTGTACGTCTACCATATCGTTTCAAGTTTTAGAAAAGATTTAAAGAACCATGCACTGAATGGTTAGAATTGATAGAGACCATGTGCAATGAAATTCTTGGAAACTATACAAAGAAAGAAGATCAGTTAATGACGGCTGCCTTCGGCACCCGCCCAAAGCGAAGGCTGAACCGTGTGATGGATGCTCTAAACTTTGAGTATCCTGATTATGAAAGGCTTGATGAAGGGGCCAGAGGAGTCAAGAAGAAAAGGATTGTCAGTATTTTAAGTAGGCAAGCTATCCGCTTGGTTAAAAAAGACCAAGAGGCTTTGAAGAAGCGAAAAACTGTACCAGAGCCGAAAGTATCGGTTCCCAAAAAACGGAAGCTTGCTGAGATGTACTCTAAGAAGACAAAGATGCAAGATGCGCTAAAGTAGACTACGAGCCCTTCTTTGTCTTCTACTGCTGAGGTCTCGGAGATTTTGAAGGTAATGACTGAGTCTTTCCCATTTGCACTGCTAAGTCCTCTGAGGTTGGAACTGACTAGCCTCTTACAGACAAGGGATATCTCTTCGGCTGCCGATGGGAAAAACGGGGGCTAGAAGAAATGATGTATGATGAATATACTGGAAGCCATTAAACATACCCCTCCCTCAGCTTCGGTAGACAAAATTACTAAATCCATTGATGCCAAAGCTACAGCCGGAGCCGAAGATGAAAAATCTCACAACCACTCTGTCGAAAATTGACAGACTTATTTCGGATGTGGTTGTGGAGAAAGATGCAGCCGCAGGAGTTTCTGATAAGGGGAAGAAAACTAAAGAAACCTCTTCGGGAAGTGTAATATTCGACCTACGACACTTGGGTGGCCAACAGCTCTCCGAAGAGGAAATATCAGAATTAAAGGAATTTGCTATCTCCTGCGGCTACCAGCCTGGATCAATGCTCTTTGGCGAGGTTGATGAATAAATTGTGGGATGCATTCGCGACCACGCTGGTGCTAAAATTATAAGCACCATGTCCAAGAGTATTGGATTCCCAAAGCTTGAAAAAGATATCAGCTGCTACAGACGTCAGCACATCATCGGCATCTTATTTTACTCAAACTTCAAAGTAAGTGACATTTGCATGTTACCGTTGATATCTTCGTGTTGATTTAGGTATACTAACTTTAATTCATTTTTATAGAGTTTATTGTTAAGCAAAGCTTTGAAAATTCAACAAGATGACGAAGACAAAAAGAATGAAATTGTTGTCAAGGGTTTTGAAGATAAAATCAAGAGACTTGAAGATTCTTTAAAAGAAAAAGATGATTTGCTGCATTCAACTGAAGGATCGCTTGCCAAAGCATAGGCTCAGAATGAGAAATTGAGCAAGGAGTTGAAAGAGGCTCAGATGCTTTTGGAAGAGAACTCCAGCCAATTCAACCGTGAAACCGAAGCTTTGAACATGACAATCAAGGTTGAGGCTGAAAGGAACTTGATGCTAAGTGAAGCACTCCGAAGTCTTAAGGATAAATGTTTTAATTTTGCAACCCAATGCACTGCTCGATTAAAGAGTATATTCAATTCAGTCAGAGTTGCATCCAAGGAAGCTAGCCTCTCTGCCGAAGATGTCTCGGAGCACTTAAATGCGTCGAGAAAGAGGTTGACGTCCTCGACAAAGTCATAACTGGCCACGGTGACTTCTATGCACTAGTGGCTTCTCGTGGTACGGCCACCGCTTTCATAAAAGCCAGGTGCAACCATGAAAGGGCCATTAACAGGCCAAATTTCAACCTTTCGCCATCAGACCTAGTTGATATTCTAGCCGAAGCTCGAAGCATAGGCAACAGGTTTATCACCCAAATCTGGGCAAAAGGCGGCCGAGAGTTGGCTGGAAATGAAGCTTGAAATCTGCTTAATAAAGTATAGCTCTTTACCTCTATTCTTTTCTTTTATGTTTTTTCTTACCATATTCCTCATTACCCTTCGTCGTTGTTCAGGGTGATGGTGCCGAAAGTTAGTGAACCGAAGCTAAGTCTGAACCCTTGAAGAAGACTTTAGAGGCTCCCTTTGTTGATATCTGTAGAAACACTTTTTGTAAACTCTTTGTGCAAGAAAAGTGTATTACTTGAGAAAGGATTGTAATTGAATGTGAATGGGTAGTTGTAAATATTTGTAAATGCTTTGTAATGCTATTTTACCTTTCATTCGTGTGTCGTCTGCTTTGCTCTGGATGAAACCAATGCTCATAGCTTTTTGAGCCAAAGGCGAAAAACACCTTCCCTTCTTTTCGTTCACATCGAGGCACCTCTTGAGTAAAATCAGAGATCGGCTCTCACAAAGAAATTTCATTTGAGATGAAGCATCTTCGTATATACGAAGCATTTTCTCATTGAAGGCAGACACCCTCGATTTTCCTGTTAATGCTTTATGCTTTATGTCATGATGATGAATCTATAGATGCCTAATGTATGTTTGTATGAATGCAAAAGATGATGTGATGAAGTATGCACATGTATGCCAAAGGTAAAAAACTCACGCAAATACACACCCAGACTCTGCATCCCCTTAGGAACGACTTTAGAGTCTCTTCACCTTTTACTTAGGTGGTTATTCAGCTCTGCATTCCCTTGGGAACGACTTTGGAGCTAAGATCTGCATCCCCTTAGGAACGACTTTGGAGCTTCTTCACCTTTTACATAGGTGGCATTTAAGCTCTGCATCACCTTTGGGACGACTTTGGAGCTTCTTCATACTTTTTTACACTCGATGGTGTAATCCCAGATCCTTACATTTTACATGTGGGGGAATTTGGCCATTGTATTGCATAGGGCAGCACAAAAAATAAAAATTACAACCTATGGCCCCATTAAAAACCTTTCTCCCCTCTTTGAAATGAAAAGGGTGCCATAAGGACAAAATAAGAAAATTACAAAATTTACACATAATATCTCCGAAGCTCATCTGCATTCCACGATCTTGGAATGTCATTACCATCCATGTACTTCAACTTGTATGATCCAGGTCTTAACGAAGATGCCACCAAGAAAGGACCCTCCCATTTTAGCTAAAGTGTTCCCACTGTATCAGGGTTGACCACTCTTCGAAGTACCAAGTGTCATGTCTTGTTGTTTTTCAGTCTTACCTTCTGATCACGCCATTTACTTGTTTCAGCTTGATATTTATTGATGTGATCTATTGCCTGAAGTATAGGCCCTTGTATGGTGTATTTTGTTATTTTACAATCCTCCTCATCTTGTGCCGAAGCTAGGGTCCTTATTGAACCCGTTCTTGCTTCTTCCGGTGTTATTGCTTCGTCACCGAACAAAAGCTTGATAGGGGTAAACCCTGTTGACCTTGGGACAAAAATGTTGTGGTTCCATACCACTTTTATTAACTCATTTGGCCACTTTCCTTTAGGCTGATTGAAGATTGACTTCATTATCCGTGTTATTATGATTCCATTAGCTTGTTCTACCAGTCCATTTGATTATGGATGTCTCACTGATGCAAAATGTATTTTTGTACTAATTTGGTCACAAAAAGCTTTGAACGTTTTGGAATCAAATTGAGTTCCGTTATGAACTATAATGGCCCTCGGCACACCGAAGCGACAAACGATATTATGCCAGAAAAGTTTTTGAACCATGGCCGAAGTGATTGTAGCTAGAGGTTTAGCTTCAATCCACTTTGAAAAGTATTCCACCGCTACTACAACGTATTTTAAATTTCCTTACGCTGGTGGAAGTGGGTCTAATAAATCTAGACACCACCTTTGCAATGGCCAGGTGGGCTGGATTAGCTAAGTTAGAGACGAAGGTTGTTTTTGGTCTCTGGCACACTTCTGGCAGTTTTCACATTTTTGAACTAAATCTGCTGCATTCGAAGCTGCCTTCGGCCAATAAAATCCTTTAAAAACTTTTCCAAGTAAAGGCCTAGACCCAATATGAGCTCCGTGTAGCCTTGTATGTATTTCCTTCATTAACTCTTGACCTTCGGTTCTAGACAAACATTTTAGCAATGGAGAGCAAACTCCTTGTTTATACAATTCTCCTTCTATGATTATTTAGGGCCTTGTCCTAGCTTCCATTCTGAAAGATAATTGCCTTGTAGGAAGGATACAATCTTAGTCCTCTAATCTTCATTGCGCACTGGTGAGATTGTAAGCACTGCTCGCTCTATGAGCTCGACTGAAGGTGCCTTTATTGTTTCAAAAAATACTTTCGAATGTAAAGGGAGCCCCTGTGCCGCTGACTTGGCTAATAGGTCTTATTGGGACCATGCTTCGTCGCCGAAGGTCCTGCAGGAAGAAACAGTTTCGGTTGAAGCTGTCTGTACGTAATGCCGAAGGGTGCCGTCCATGGAGCTTCGGAGTTACAAACCGACTTAAAGATAGAATGACCTTTTAGTCCATAAGAGTTTGAGTCGATGTTGTAAACTTTTATGAGGGGTATGATTGTAATTGTTCACAGGCTATGTCCTGTGCCTATAAATAGTGAACAGTATTCCTTTACTGTTCACGCATTCCTGTAATTGCAATCGCATCACCCGGAAATTATCATTTGTCAAGGCAGAGGTATAAATGTATTTAAATATTATGTTTAAACATTTAAGATTTATATAGCGTAATAAATGATGTCATTTATTTCCAATTTAACTATCTTTAATGCTTTATGTCCTGCGTTATTCCATATTACCTTCGAGAATTAAATTACGAAGGTGATACTTTCATAATTTTGTTATTACAACCTTTGTCCGAAGTTCATCGAATCCTTGGGGAAATAATGTTTCAGCGGACGAAGGACATCAATATTTAATATTTTATGTTGCCTTGTTCTTAATTCATAGTATTTGAGAGCAAGTCCCCAACATTGGCGCCCACCTCCGGTCAACTCACTTCCACTTTTTTGAGCTGATGGCTTCGTTCAACGATCAAGCTGGAGCTGCTTCGGCCCCGAAGCTGGTACTCCCGATAACAGGTGGTTCATGCTCAGAGCTAGCCAACAAAAAGCAGAAGAAGGAAGCACAGAGAAGGGTACAACATGTTGGGGTGCAAGGACCCTTCATCAAGTCAAGATGGTCTCACATCCCAATTACCTTCTCCCAAGAGGATCTTCAACTCAATGATTACCCACACAATGATGCTATGGTTATCTCTTGTGTGATCAAAGGATTTCTGGTCCATAATGTTTTGGTTGACACAGGTAGCGCAGCTGATATCATATTTGCTAAAGCTTTCAGACAAATGCAAGAGCCCGAAGACAAGATCCATGATGCTACGCACCCTCTTTGTGGCTTCGGAGGACGGCAAATTGTAGCACTTGGGAAGATTACCATGCCAGTAACCTTCGGATTTGTTAACAACACAAGGACTGAGAAAATTGTGTTTGATATTGTTGACATGGAGTATCCTTACAATGCTATCATTGGTCGCGGTACTCTCAATGCCTTCGAAGCAATTCTTCACCCAGCTTACCTCTGCATGAAGATACCTTCGGACCAAGGGCCTATTGCTATTCATGGAAGTCAGGAAGCTGCCAGAAGGGCCGAAGGAAATTGGACAGATTCAAAAGCAATCCATAACATAGATGGAGCTGAGGCCTGTGAGCAATACAAGTTCAGAAGGGAAAAAGCTGCTTCAGCTGACCAGCCGAAGCCCATGCTCTTATGTGAGGATATAGCAGATCAGAAGGTGCTATTGGGATCTCAATTGTCTGAAGAGCAGGAAAAAACCTTGATAAGGTTTCTGTTCAATAATAAAGATGTTTTTGCTTGGTCAGCTAATGATCTTTGTGGAGTTAACAGGGATGTTATTGAGCATTCGCTCAATGTCGATCCATCCTTTAGACCCAGAAAGCAGAGGCTTCGGAAGATGTCTGATGACAAGGCCGAAGGTGCTCGGAATGAAGTGAAAAGACTTCTCAATGCCGGAGTTATTAGAGAGGTAAAATACCCAGAATGGTTGGCTAACACTGTTATGGTGAAGAAGGCCAATGGTAAATGGAGAATGTGTATTGATTTTACTGACCTCAATAAGGCTTGTCCGAAGGACGAGTTTCCATTGCCAAGGACAGATTCCTTAGTCGATGCAGCAGCTTCATCAGAGCTTATGAGTTTGCTGGATTGCTATTCAGGCTATCATCAAATCTGGATGAAGAAGGAGGATGAACCGAAAACCAGCTTCATAACCCCTAGTGGGACATATTGCTACCTTCGGATGCCTGAGGGGCTTAAAAATGCTGGAGGAAGCTTCAGCAGAATGACAGCGAATGTTCTCCATTCTCAGATAGGCAGGAATGTACTAACTTATGTTGATGACATCATTGTAAAAAGCACGAAGCAAGATAACCACATTGCCGATTTACAGGAGACCTTTGCTAATTTTAGACAGGCTGGTTTAAAGCTGAATCTAGAAAAATGTGTCTTCGGAGTAAAGAAGGGGAAATTTCTTGGTTGCCTAGTTTCAACAAAGGGAATTGAGGCTAATCCAAGTAAAATCGAAGCTATACTTCGAATGGAACCACCAAGTACAAAAAAGGGGGCTCAAAGATTGACGGGAAGGCTGGCATCTCTCAATAGATTCATATCCAGATCAGCAGAGAGAAACTTACCATTCTTCGAAGTGCTGAAGTCAGCCGAAGTCTTTCAATGGGGACCAATCCAGCAGAAAGCCTTCGAAGAGTTGAAGCAATATTTGATAGATCTAACAACATTAACTCCACCAACGCCAGGGGCTCCTTTGTTATTATATGTGGCAGCTTCGCACTCAGCGGTAAGTGCGGCACTTGTCCAGGAGAAGCTTGAAGGCCAAGTTAAGAGGCAGGCCCCAATATATTTCGTATCCGAGGTTCTTAGTTTATCGAAGAAAAATTATACAGAATTGGAGAAGGTACTGTATGCTGTTTTGATGGCCTCCAGGAAGCTTCAGCATTATTTTCAAGCTTACAACATAATTGTTCCTTCTTCGCAACCTCTGAAGGATATTATGAGAAACCAAGAAGCTACTGGAAGGATTGGAAAATGGGCTGCAGAGCTCAATGAATTTTGTATTGATTATGTTCATAGATCCTCGATTCAGTCCCAGGCGTTAGCAGACTTCATTGCTGACTGGACGCCAGGGGCTCAGGAGGAAGAAACAAATAAAGATGCCGAAGCATGGACAGTGTTTTGCGATGGGTCTTGGGGAACCTTCGGAGCAGGAGCGGCTGCTGTGTTGGTTTCACCTTCCAAAGTTAAAACTTGTTATGCGGCAAGACTTGATTTTAGTTGCACAAATAATATCGCTGAATATGAAGCTCTGCTCTTGGGTCTTTGGAAGTTAAAGGCAATGGGAATCAGAAGGGCCATTCTTAAAACTGATTCTCAAGTTATTTCTGGTCATGTTGACAAGAGCTATAAAGCAAGAGACCCGAAGCTTAAAAAGTATCTAGATACAGTCCGAAGGATTGAGGATTCCTTCGAAGGTTTCTCTGTCAAAAATATTCCTCGTGGAGAAAATGAATACACTGATCTATTGGCCAAGTCGGCAGCCCAGGGGCTGCCTATACCTTCGGAAGTATTTTTCGAAACAATAAAAGCACCTTCGGTCGAGCTTCTTGAAAGAGCAATCCTTAATATATCCCCTGTTTATAGCGAGGATTGGAGAACTGAGATCGTCTCTTTCCTTCAGGGTAATTTTCTTTCAGACGACGAAGCTTATAACAGGAGAATAGAAGCAAGAGCTCGACCATATGTCATAATAGAAGGGGAGTTATACAAGCATGGGGTCTGTTCCCCATTGCTCAAGTGTTTATCCAGATCCGAAGGTATAGAATTAATGAAGGAAATACATGCAGGCCTGTGTGGATCTCACATTGGATCTAGGCCCTTGCTCGGGAAAGTTTTTCGCCAAGGATTTTATTGGCCAAAGGCAGCTTCGGATGCAGCGGATATAGTCCAAAAGTGCGAAGGTTGTCAGAAATGTGCAAGAGATCAAAAACAACCTTCGTCTTTAACTCAATTAATACAACCCACTTGGCCGTTGCAGAGGTGGGGCCTTGATTTGCTAGGCCCATTACCACCAGCACAGGGGAACTTAAGATATGTGGTAGTGGCAGTGGAGTATTTTTCCAAATGGATTGAGGCAAAGCCCTTAGCCACAATAACTTCATTTACTATTCAAAAGTTTTTCTGGCAGAACATTGTTTGTCGCTTCGGAGTGCCGAAGGCCATTACTGTGGACAATGGGACACAGTTTGATTCTGAAGCCTTCAGAGAATTTTGTGATCAAATTGGCACGAAGATCCATTTTGCATCAGTTCGACACCCAGAGTCAAATGGACTTGTTGAAAGAGCCAATGGGATCATAATGACAGGAATAATGAAGTCAATCTTCAACCAGCCCAGGGAAAAATGGCCTGAAGAGCTAATCAAAGTGGTATGGAGCCATAATACAACCATGTCAAGGTCAACAGGTTTTACGCCCTTTAAACTATTGTTCGGTGACGAAGCAATAACCCCAGAAGAGACCAAAGCAGGATTAATAAGGATAGTAGCTTCGGCAGAAGGCAAAGACGAAGTTGATTGCTCTGTAGAAAAAGATGCTATTGAAGGGATCAGACTTCAAGCTGTGGAAAACATCAATAAATATCAAGCTGAAACAATAAAATGGCGTGACAGAAAAGTCAAGCTGAAGAACATTGAACCAGGACACTTGGTACTTCGAAGAGTAGCCAACCCTGAGACAGCAGGCAAATTACACCTCAAGTGGGAAGGCCCCTTTTTGGTAGTATCTTCGTCAAGACCCGGCTCCTACAGATTGAAGGATATGGACGACAACGACATTCCTAGATCATGGAATGCGGATGAGCTTCAACGATATTATGTTTAGCTTGATGTAATTTTTTATATTCTTTTTCGTGGCACCCTTTTCCTTTCCAAAGGGGGAGAAAGGTTTTTAATGGGGCCACAACATGTAATTTTCCTTATTTCAATTTTATGAGAGTGATATCCCCCAAAAAATCTAAATGTAAATGCAAAAGGAAAAAGAAAAGGAAACAGGGAGAAGCTCAAAAGTCGTTCCTAAGGGAATGCAGGGCTTACAGCGAAAAATAAGCGCTGATTCCGCTGAAAGTAAAAGGCGAAGAAGCTCCTAAGGGAGGCTTACAGCGAAAAATAAGCTGATTCCGCTGAAAGTAAAAGGCGAAGAAGCTCCTAAGGGAGGCTTACAGCGAAAAGTCAATGCTGAAGGGCTATGATTATGTATTTTGATATTCATTTGCATAATACATCTCATCATGTCATTTGCATTCATAACATGCTTTTAGACATATATAGAATCATCATTATACCGCACAAAAACACAGATGCTTCGGCAATGAGGAAAAACTCGAAGGAAAATTTTTTATGCTTCGTTGTGTACGAAAAGAAGGGAAGGTGTTTTTCGCCTTCGGCTCAAAAGAGAAGTTTCGTCCACAGCAAAGCAGCTTGTACGCAGATAGCAGAAACAAAATATATTACAAGGTATGTACAAATTTACATAAGTTGTTTCATAACTATATTACAAAAGTTTCTCCAGAATTTTTGCAGGAAAGTATATTGTAAACAACTATCAAGCTTCAGGCTAGGCTTCGTCAAACTTCAACTTTGTCATTCTCCAGCTTTGTCATCCTGCGCATATCAAACAGCAAAATAAGAAAGGTGCAAATTTCAAGGAGAAGGTAAAAGTAACAAAAATAAGTTTCTTACCGGCTTAAGATGACTTCGAGCTTCGTCACCCGCCATTTTTCGCCCGCCACCTACCCAGATCTGGGTCATGAATCTATTTCCAATGCTTCGGGCTAGGCTTGGGATATCTATCAGATTTGATGCTGACAAGCTGAAGTTTGGTCTGTTCACAATATTTCCATGCGTGCAGCCAGCCTTCAGAAAAGCGGTGGCTGTGCTCCGAGAAGCTACCAGGGCGCAGAAGTCGGCATGCCCACCAATAACTTCGTCAAGAGCATCAACCTCGCCTTCAATATATTCTAACGTGCTGGGCAGATTATCAGCTGAAGGTGTAAATTTTGCAGAGCTGGCTCCGACAGAATGAAACACATCCTTCAGCCGTTGCACGCATCGGCTGCCGAAGCTTAAGCATTTCTCTTGAAGTTCTTTAAAGGATTTTTGCAAATTTGAATTTTTATCCACCTCAGTTTTCAGGCTTGCTTCGAGATATTTCTTTTCTTGCTCAAACTTTTCTGACTGTTGGAGCAATTCATTCTTTAAGCTGTTATTCTCAGTTTGGACTTCAGCCAAAGAACCCTCCATAGTCTGAATAACAAAATCTTTCTTTTCTAATGCACCTTCGTGCTCTTTGACTATCATTTCAAGATCTTGGATGGTGAAATCCTTCTTTTTCAAATCAGCTTCGTAGTTTTCAACTTTTCAGCCAAATTTTGGATGACGGCTTTGTTCTTCTCTTCTTCGAGATCCTGTTGCATTTTTAGAACCTTACTTAACATTATGCTCTGTCGAAAAGATCTTCGTTAGAAAACGACCTAAAAGATAATAATAATAATAATAAAATAACAAAAATATTTGTTACCTTGAAGTTAGCATAAAGCAAACTTCCGGCAATATGGTGCCGTTGGTAACGGCAGAGGTCCACTTCCAGCTTCGGCAATATGGTGCCGTTGGTAACGGCAGAGAGTTCTAACAATTTTAGCTTCGCTGCGGTTTCGAAGGCACCACAGTTTTCCTTCGTTAACCCCACCAAACAGTGTAGCCCCTGGCTTATATCCGTAGGCTATGGCACATCTTTTAAGCTCTGCTTTTTCAGCGTCTGTCAGCTCTTGCCCAAGTAAATCTTGAAATTCAAAATCTTCCCCCTCCAAAATGTCTTCAGCTTGTTTTTTCCCCTTTTCAGTGCCTGTGCTCGCCGTGGCCACAGCAGATTCTTCCTCAGTCATTTTTAAGAGTATGTTATCAATAACTTCAAGTGTCTCGTCCAGGTTCAGATCTTCTGTGGCCCCAGTTTCACTCCGGTAGCTTCGGCTGCGCCAGTTTCAGCTTCGAAGGTTTCCGCTCTGGTGGTTTCGGCTGTGGCGCCTTTAGCTTCGGCAGTTTCGGCAGTCTGGTCAATAGCAATTCTTGATGCCGGTGTCGGTAACGGTGTCCCATGAATTACATCTGCTATTTGAATAATCCTTTGTTTTTTCGGCAGTGCAGGACCTTCTTCTGCCGAAGCTGCCTTGTCCTTCTGAAAAAACTTCGTCAGTTCCAACGCCAGTGGACTTAGCTTGACAGGCAAGGGTTCAGTCATTACCTTCATAATCTCTTCTACTTCAACAGCAGAAGGCGTTGCAGGAGTATCTTCTTCTTGAACCAACGTTCTTGGTTCTGGAGATGTAGTTTTCCTCTTTCCTGCAGTGGCCACCTTCGGCTCAGGATTCAACTCTTCAGGGCTAAGTTTTTTAGAATCTCCCCTTTTCTTTTTGGTTACCTTGGCGACCTCTTCGTCAGCAGCGCTGGAAATTCTTTTTCGCTTTGGGCCTCCAGCATCTCCGCCCAGGCGATCATAATCAGCATATTCAAAACCTATGGCATCAAGCACCCTGTTCAGCCTTCGCTTCGGCCGAGTGCCGAAGGCTGCTGTCATCAGCTGGTCCTCTTTTTTGGAGTAATTTCCAAGGATTTCATTGCTCATTACTTCAATTGTATCGAGCCATTCTTGACAGGGTGCTTTAAAATATTTCTTAAACTTATAATAATAGGGTAGTCGGACAAGCTCCCCTTCTTTCTTTTCTCCTTTAAGCTTCGGCATAGTCCACTCCTTCATAGTCGGAAATACACTGAAGGCCAGAAATTCCTGCACTAAATCTCTAGTGCCAACGTGTTCTGCAATAATTTTGAATTCAGCCAGTGCAGCCCAAGTTGGACCTTCAGTTGTCATTCTACAACGGGGTCTTGTTTCTCCGAAGATCAATTCAAGAGGGCTCTATACTAGCTTCTCTCTGTCTTCGTTAACTTTAACATAAAACCATTCTGACTTCCAGCCTGCCGACCATTTGCTTCGGTAGCTAATCACAGGAAATTTTGTGGTCTTCCGATAGGCAAAATTGTAACAACCAAAATTTTCGTGCAACCCATCCTTTCTGGCCTTAGTTTGATAATGCAGCTCATGTACTCGACAGAAGCTGTCGGCAAACGGCTCCACCGCCTGGCTTCGGAGAGCCCAGATATAAACGCTAAGCCTGACAACGGCGTTAGGGGTCAGTTGGTGAAAATAGATCCCAAACCTTTACAGCACATCATAAATCATTCTATTCAAAGGAAATCTCAATCCAGCCTTTAACAAACTCTTGAAAATAACTATTTCATCCTTTTCTGGCTTCGTGGTAGTCTCCTCTCCCCCGAAGCGAAGTAGCTTCTTCTCATCCTCTCTGAAATAGCCCGACTTCACCATTTTGGAGAAATCCGCCTTGGAGATAGTCGACTTCCCGAAGTCCAAATGGCTAGGCTTGCTCTGTACTGCGATATGGTAATCATCGTCAGAATCAGCTTCCTCAATATCTCCTCGTTCTGCTTCGGCAGCAGCTTGTTCTGTTTCGGCAGCAGCCTGTTCTGTTTCGGCAGTAGGGATTCTTTCCGAAGTCACCAATCCGGATCGCTGCATTGCTTCGGAGATAGGAACAGTCTCTGCACCTTCGACTTCGTCTCCCTCACGCTCAACTCTAGCAGTAGAGCGCAATCTGGCCATTTAATTTTGAATTTCTTGAAAGATTTCTCGGGAACTAAATAACCTCTTCTCCCGAAGCTTTTCTTCTGATGAAGTAGACACCAAATTGGAGCTTTGTCTGAATCCGAGAGTCGAGCTTCGGCTATGGTTAAAATTTTTGGCAGCAAAACAGTGCAATAGCAATGAATGCTGTGGTAACTTCACACCTACCTGACTGTTTATATAGTGCTGCAGGTAAGAAGGTGAATCGTCAGGATTTTTACACCAGGCAAACAGCTGCTCGCACCCGCTGCACGGTGGGCCGCAAAGACCAAAATAGTGAACCTGCATGGTGGGACCGCTACGCGCTCGGAAACTGTATCGTTTCTCGACAACGAGCTCTGGGAAGGTGTTTTTCGGACCTTCGGCTTCCTGAAGCCTAGGAGACTTTTTTCACGGATCAAGCTCGTTACGGAAAACGATCTACCACCGCGAAGGGGCTACTGTTGGGACCATGCTTCATCGCCGAAGGTCCTGCAGGAAGAAATAGTTTCGGTTGAAGCTGTCTGTACGTAATACCGAAGGGTGCCGTCCATGGAGCTTCGGAGTTACAAACCGACTTAAAGATAGAATGACCTTTTAGTCCATAAGAGTTTGAGTCGATGTTGTAAACTTTTATGAGGGGTATGATTGTAATTGTTCACAGGCTGTGTCCTGTGCCTATAAATAGTGAACAATATTCCTTTACTGTTCACGCATTCCTGTAATTGCAATCGCATCACCCGGAAATTATCATTTGTCAAGGCAGAGGTATAAATGTATTTAAATATTATGTTTAAACATTTAAGATTTATATAGCGTAATAAATGATGTCATTTATTTCCAATTTAACTATCTTTAATGCTTTATGTCCTGCGTTATTCCATATTACCTTCGAGAATTAAATTACGAAGGTGATACTTTCGTAATTTTGTTATTACAACCTTCGTCCGATGTTCATCGAATCCTTGGGGAAATAATGTTTCAGCGGACGAAGGACATCAATATTTAATATTTTATGTTGCCTTGTTCTTAATTCATAGTATTTGAGAGCAAGTCCCCAACAGGTCTGCATGTTCGTTTTCTCCTCTTAGGATATTCCTTACAGAGAAGCCTTTGAAAGAGGCTTCCATTCTTCAGACTATATCGAGATATTTCTCAAGCTTCAGGTCTCTTGCTTTGCTGCTTTTATCGATGTGGCCAGTGATAACTTGTGAGTCAGATTTGATGATTGCCCTTCTTATGCCCAATGCCTTAAGTTTTCGAAGGCCCAAGAGAAGGGCTTCGTACTCTGCAATGTTATTTGTGCATTTGAACTCCAGCCTTGCTGCGTAGCAGGTTCGAATCTTAGATGGTGAAATTAGAATGGCAGCTGCTCCTGCGCCGAAGGTTCCCCATGACCCATCACAAAACACTATCCAAGCTTCGTCGTCTTTTGTTTTTTCTTTGTCCTGAGCCCATGGCGTCCAATGATCAATAAAGTCTGCTAATGCCTGAGATTAGATTGAAGACCTATGAACATAATCTATGATGGATTCATTCAGCTCTGGAGCCCATTTCCCAACTCTTCTTGTGGTTTCTCTGTTCCTTATTATATCCATGAGAGGCTGATAAGAAGGTACTATGATATGGTATGACTGGAAATAATGCTGAAGCTTTCTGGAGGCCATCAATACAGCATATAGTACCTTCTCCAACTCTGTGTAATTTTTCTTTGATGGACTAAGTACTTCAAAGACGAAGTACACTTGCACTTGCTTCTTCGCTTGACCATCTTGCTTTTCTTGCACCAACGCTGCACTAACTGCAGCGTGAGAAGCAGCTACATACAACAACAATGGGGCTCCTGACGAAGGTGGGGTTAATGTTTTCAGTTCTATTGAGTATTGCTTCAGCTCTTCAAAAGCCTTTTGCTGAGTTGGTCCCCACTGGAAAACTCCGGCTGACTTCAATACTTCAAATAATGGCAAGTTTCTTTCTTCCAATCTTGAAATAAATCTGTTAAATGAGGCCAACCTTCCTATCAGCCTTTGGGCACCTTTTTTTGACTTCGGTGGCTCCATCCGAAGTATAGCTTCTATCTTGTTTGGGTTAGCCTCAATTCCTTTTGTTGACACGAGACACCCAAGAAATTTCCCCTTCTTCACTCTGAAAACACATTTTTCTAGGTTGAGCTTGGGCCTGCCTTTCTAAAATTGGCAAATGTTTCTTGTAGATCAGTGATTTGATTTTCTTGCTTGGTACTTTTGACTATGATATCATCGACATATTTTAGAACATTCCTGCCAATTTGTGAGCAAAGAACTTTAGTAGTCATCCTGCTGAAGCTTCCTCCAGCATTCTTGAGCTCCTCAGGCATCCGAAGGTAGCAGTAGGTCCCACTAGGGGTTATAAAGCTTGTTTTGGGCTCGTCTTCTTTCTTCATCCAAATTTGATGGTAGCCTAAATAGCAGTCCAATAGACTCATGAGCTCCGAGGTAGCTACTGCAACCACAAGGGAGTCTATTCTTGGCAAAGGGAACTCATCCATCGGACATGCCTTATTGAGATCTCTAAAATCAAAGCACATTCTCCACTTTCCATTAGTCTTCTTCACCATCACAGTGTTGGCCAACCACTCTAGATATGTTACCTCCCTGATTACTCCGGCACTCAGAAGCCTTTTGACTTCGTTTCTGGCACCTTTGGCTTTGTCATCGGACATCTTTCGAAGCTTCTGCTTCCTTGGCCTGATAGCCGGATCTACATTAAGTGAATGCTTGATAACATCTTTGTTGACACCATAAAGATCATTGGCTGACCAAGCAAAGACATCCTTGTTGTTGAACAGAAACTTCAATAAAGTTTTTTCTTATTCATTAGACAATTGAGATCCCAGCAACACCTTCTGCTCGGCTATGTCTTCACATAGAAGCATGGGCTTCGGTTGGTCTGCTGAGACAACTTTATCTCTTCTATTCTTATACTATTGATGAGCTTTGGCTTCATCTATGTTATGGATAGCCTTTGAATCTGTCCAATTCCCTTCGGCCCTTCTAGCAGCCTCTTGACTTCCATGCATAGCTATGGGACCTTGGTCTGATGATATCTTCATGCATAGATATGCTGGATGAAGTATTGCTTTGAAGGCGTTTAAGGTTCCTCGACCTATGATTGCATTGTAAGGATATTCCATATCAACAATGTCAAAGACAACTTGCTTTGTCCTTGTATCGTGAACATAGACGAAGGTAATCGACATTGTTATCTTTCCAAGTGCCACTATCTTCCTTCCTCCGAAGCCACAGAGGGGATGTGTTGCATCATGTATCTTATCATCCTGCTCTTGCATCTGCCTGAAAGCTTTTGCAAAGATAATATCTGCTGCACTACCTGTGTCTACAAGGACGTTGTGTACCAGAAATCCCTTGATGACACAAGATATAACCATTGCATCATTATGATGATAATCCTTGAGCTGAAGGTCCTCCTGAGAGAAGGTGATTGGTATGTGTGACCACTTGGACTTGATGAAGGGTCCTTGTACTCCAACATGTTGTACCCTTCTTTGTGCCTCTTTCTTCTGCTTCTTGTTAGCTGGCTCAGAACTTGAACCGTCCATGATTGGGAGCACCAGCTTCGTAGCCGAAGGTGCCATGGTTTGAGTTCCTTGCGAAGCCATTGTCACTGTCGTGGAAGTGAGTTCACCGGAGGTGGGTGCCAATGTTGCTCACTTGTTCTCAAATGCTATGAATCAAGAACAAGGCAACACAATTGTTAAAGATAAAGGACCTTCGTCCTTCGAAGCATTGTTTCCTCTTGGATTCAATGATCATTGGACGAAGGCATGACTCGTGAAGGACATGCCCTCATCATGTTATAAATAAATTGAAATACTTATATACAAGTTTAATAGATACAAGTCACCGATTCATTCATATTAGTATTTCTTAAAACTTATTAGAGTATTGACAGAATATATGTTACATTGATACCTTCGGCTTCCTTAAAGGTGGTGACGCGAGAGAGTGATTACAATCCAGTGTGAACAGTACGGTTCCACTGTTCATCTATTTATAGGCACGGGACACAGCCCGGGTAAAATTACATTCATGACCCTCAACATTTGTTTACAAGCATAACTTAAAATTACATTCATCCTCTGCTTGGTCTAAACCAAAGCTGATGGTAACTTCGGCACTTGGCATCTTTGCTTCTAAGAGAGGTCTTCGTATTGAGAACCTGTGGCAGAAGGAGGGAAGTCTTCAGTATCACTTTGCCGTTGGTGTCATTTTCATGAGGACCTTCGGTAGAGAAGAAGACCCCCAATAGCTGCAACGTCTCCAAGCTGCTCCACCACGCCGCATTCTGGTCACAGCTAGCGACCAGTGCTCGTGGTCCTTAAAAGAAATAGGTGACACCTAAGAGGGGGTGAATTAGGACTTGTAAAACATTATCTAAACTAGGCCACAAATAAATCCCTAGAGCAAAACCTATGCAATTAATCAAACTAGAATGTGCAAACTAGGTTTTGTCTAAGTGTTTCTATCTCCACCGCAATGGCTAAGTTTCAATCTATAAGAATATAAATATAAAGACAAGATTGAAACTTAAATGCTTAATGTAAGTGCGGAAACTAAGGAGCAAGGTAGAAATGCAAACTCTTGTGGATGACGCTGGTATTTTTACCGGGGTATCCGGAACCACGCAAGGTTCCGACTAATCCTCGTTGGTGCCCCTTTGTAAAGGGAAGCCCACACAAGTCGACTGACTCCGTAGAGAGTCACGGGCCTTCTCCACACGCAAGTGGAGCTCCACTTTTGGCTCCTCTCGGACACTCCCCACCGTCGCCACTATCGACCATTCGGCCAAAACACCGTGGGCCTTGTTCCCTCCGGTACACGGTGGCGGCCGTGATACAAACTCGGTTGTCACAGTCTCGCAAGACTCTCACCCCACTCGGTACAATTACAACGGCTCACACAAGAGCCGAGGGGTTGTGTGGTTTTTCAAAACTCACTCAACTAACAAGGGTTCCCCTAGAGCAAGCGCTAAAGTGGTCTAACTAACCTAAGCACTTCGCAAAGCACCTACGCTAATCACTGAGTGGTTCTATTAAGCACTTGGGTGTATGAGCTCTTGGGAATGTCTACTATATGCCTTGGTATGTTGCTTGGCTCTCACACCTTGGAATGGCCGGTTGGGGGTGTTTATAGCCCCCAACACAAAACTAGTCATTGGGAAAAGTTGTGCTCTCTACGGCACACCGGACAGTCTGGTGGTGCACCGGACAGTGCACTGTTCACTGTCCGGTGCGCCTAGCTGTTGGTCTGAAACTGCAGCCGACCGTTGACATGCAGGCTTTTTACACCGGACACTCCGGAAGTCACACCGGACAGTCTGGTGGTCTTCTCTCCACATTGTCACCTGGAACTAGCCGTTGGGCTACTGTTCCCTGGTGCACCGGATAGTCCGGTGCTCTAGACCAGACAGTCCGTAGGCAACACTTCCTTTGTTTCTTGGACTTCACTTGATCTTCATAATGTCTTCTTTTGAAGTGTTGCTTTCCTCAATGCCTTGGTCCAAGTAACCTTAGCATCCTTTGAACTATAAACATAAACACTAGCAAACATATTAGTCCACAGGTTATGTTGATCATCAAACACCAAAACCTGTTGAGCCAAATGGCCCTAGGTCCATTTTCTTTACAATCTCCCCCTTTTTGGTGATTGATGACAACACAACCAAAACAAGCAAATGTAACAAACATTTGAATGAAGATATGCAATCTACTTGCTAGGATGCATTTTGTCCCCACAATGTGATATTATGGACTTAAGCCTCCCCCTAACTCCATAATTCACTTACATCCTATTTTAGACCAAAGAACCAAAACCACTTTGAAGGAACAAGAATTGAAATTTTTTAATTTGGTGGTGTTTGGTGTTTGATACAATTTTCATTGCTTTGGTCCCTAAACTTCTCCTCCTTTGGCATTAACCACCGAAAAGGAAGACATTAAAATCATGCAGGAAGCAAATAGGACTTGCCCTCATAAAAGATTTATCAAGTAAAACCAATTGAAAGAACTGGACAATATAACTCCCCCTAAATGAGTGTTCTCCTTTAGAAAGAATTTTTCCCCCTTTAGAGACGAAGAAATGCTCCCCCTAACAGAGACCTTCTACTTAGGAAAAAGCATGTGAAAATAGAGGTGCAAGATATGATTTGTACTAACTTCCCTTATAAATAGGTAACATAATATGATTTAACCACTTATGCATGTATAGCAACATGGGAAGTATAAGATATGAAATATAGTCTAACCAAATATTGGAGAAGACATGTAAATGATGGCAAATGTAGTCTCAGAGTTACCAATTGAAAATCAATGGCGCACCATTTGAAGATAAATGGTAGGCTTGTGAGACATAAGAATTCTTGCAGATTTGCACTAGAAGCTTGTTGTCTTTCTCCAGGGACTTCATTTTCCTTACAATGAGACTACTACATGAAATAGACTCAAAAAGGTATTAGTCTCAAAGTCTTACATTATAGAGTAACCTCCCCCTAAAAATATGCATACATGTTTTGAATACTTGTAGGAGACATGCACTTTGATTTGGTATCAAGAGGGGCAAATTATCTATAATATGAGCTTTGGCACATATAAGTTAAATGATATCAATTATAGGATATAAGCTTTTAAAGCATTAGTGTCATTTACTTAGGAATGTTCAATAAGCTATGTGCCGTGCTTAACTAAGCATTTTAAACCATGTAGGTGTAATACCCAATTTGTAAGAGATAATATAAAAGGAGAAAAAATTATTTTCCTTTATTTATATGTGTGTGTTGTATCTATTTACCATCACATGTGAACACTATATTTAAAAACCAATAAATAATAAAAGATATGTCACTAAATTGTGCATCATGCTGGACTTCATTTTGTGTGCATTTTGTGGCAATACAAAAATAAAATAAAGAAAAATATATTAATACCTAAATGGGAATTTAAGATTTAAAGGGAATTCTAGAAATGTGGAGAAAAGAAAAAGATAAAGGATATTAATAAATAATATATATATATATCTCCAGAATTAGTACCTCTAATTTCACAAATATAATTTGTAATGATGAGCCACAAAAGTTTGAATTAAATTTGAATTCAAATTGAATCTGGAAATAGAGAAAAGGAAAATAGGAAAAAGAAAAATCTTAACTAGAAACCTGGGTCGGCTCAAGCTTGAACTCGGCTCATCACCATGACAAGGCACCGACGTGCGGGCCATACCTGTCAGCCTGCCAATTTCACACGCACGCGCACGGATCGCTGGCCTCTGGACCCCGCAAGGCAGCGACCTCTCGCAGCTTCTTCCTCTCTGCTAATAGGCCCTTCCTCGCCCGGTCTTTGTCTTCACGCGGATCACGCACCGTGGACGTTTGGGCGAGCCTAGTCGGCCGGGTCTTCCGCTGCCCCCGCCCCGGTAATCGCCAATGACCTCCTTGCATGGTGCCCCCGCGTGCACGGACGTGGACCATATATACTCGTAGCACCATCGCCCCGAGAGAGAGAAAGCAGGGCGCCATTACCCGACGAGGAGAGAGATAGAGGGCTGTCGTAGGGTGAACATCAATTTTGGCCATGGCCCTCACCGTCGGTGGTGTCCAGGGCTTTCACCAGACTTGGGGGAGGGCGTCAGAGGCCGTGCTGTTCGCGATTGGCGGCCAACTCCGCCACATTTTCTCGCCGACGATCTCGGTCGCCGCGGATCCGCCCATCTTCGTGGCTAGCCTACACCGGCCGCAACGAACACTGGTATGCTACACCTTTAAATTTGGTTAGAGCTGCTCTAGGAATTGGGCGATTCGGGTAGAAATTTGGGCACTTGGGTCGCTTGATTGTCGTGCGCCTGTGAACTGCACCGCCACGGGAGTACCACGAAGCCGCGTCCAAGGCCGGATTAGGGAAGACGACCACGGACCGCCGGATGTTCCTTGGGAGTTCTGGATTAATTGGAGGATACCGTTTCGGTGTATGTGCTGTGCATCGTCCAATCCTGATCGGCTGGATATAAATCGATGCAGGGTGTTTTAAATCTAGAACGTTAACGTTTGATCGGATGGTTACAACCACATACCGCTTCATTCCTCGGCCGATTTAATCTAGCGCGTCTAGAGTGGATCGGACGGACGAGATCGGTGGGTAACGCTTCGACCTCGCGCAATAGCATAAGGGCCCTTGAGAAATAATGGAATTGACCCGCGGTCCACCCTGTGCGGGGTCAGTGTCTGCGGGTTCTTTGCAAAAGCACCCCTATGGTTCTCTGGATTAACGCGCGCAGTATAGAGGAACACCAGAACCCTAAAATTTAATTAGAAATTGGTTTTTGAATACAAAAATAATGGTAGAAACCCATTTAATTCATAGAAAATTCATATTAAATCATTTTTAGTCCATTCCAGTTTCTATAATTTTGTAATAATATTGTTTATCACCCAGTACCACTATTGTAACATGAAAAACACATTAAAATTTATCTCTGACTTAATCTTGTATTAAATACATGAAACCTTTGGAAATTTATAACTTAAAATCCATAACTCCAAAATTAATGATTCCTGTTCCTATGACCTTATTTTAATGTGTAGATTATCATTATGTATTTTGTATACATGTTTGGTGTGATGTTAATTGTTGCTATACCATGTATGTTTGTATTGATGCGAGTAGAAGAGCAAGCTACTGAGGATCCTAGTGCCCAACAGATAGAAGTTGCTGAGCAAGAGCTCATTGAAGGCAAGTTGTGCCCTTGATCACTTCTTTTTACCCAGTCATGTTCTTATTAATCATGATGATCTGCATAGGTTAATTTTGATGGGACCTAATAGGTCACCCTAGTCTGTTTATCCTTTTTACCTTGTTTACCCCTGAATCACTTGGGTAGTTTTGCTATTGCTTTATATGGTTTTGGGTTAATATTTCATTACATCCATGTTCCAATTATTCTGTTATGTTATTTATGTTCATGATAAGATCATTATGTTAATGGGAACATGGAGAACCACCCGGGAAAACGTGCCACCACAAGGGAGGAATGGGGCCCCTTGGCTAACTAACTGGGAAAGCTAGTGGAAGACTACCTTACCCGAAAGGGGCAAGGGCAGTAGGGGAGTTGCATGTAGGGAGGTTCTCGGGTTGATTTTACTGCGGTGGCGGTCAAACGGGGGATTCTTGCAAGTGCTCTTCCCATAAACTGTAGCGGGTTTTCTAAAGCTAGTGGAACTTTGTAAAGGCCTCGTAATGTTACCCTGCCTCGCCTCCTCGGTACAGGTGTATGGGATTGGCCGTCTCTTGGCAGATGGGTAACATGACTTGTGGGTATAGGGTACAACCTCTGCAGACTGTAAAACTGGTATACTAGCCGTGCTCTCGGTCATGAGCGACTCGGACACTCACATGATTAATTTATGTAACTTAAATTCAATTTGTCATTTGCATTTGCATGGGATTATGTATTAATTTTGTTCTATTATTATTTATTATGGTTTGGTATTTACTTACACGTAGTAATTGCTAATAAAATTTGACCAACTTATTAAAAGCAATGCTCAGCTTTAACCCTTGTTGTTGATCAGCCTTACACATCACATGAACTCCCACCTTTGGTGAGTTCATGCCCACTGGTTTCCCCACAACTTGTTGAGCTATGATCATGTGTGAGCGCACCCTTGCTGTCTCACACCCCCCCATAGGAGAAGAACAGGTGGTTCAAGAGGAGCCACACAACGAGGAGTTTGATCTGATCTAGGTGACGTCTCCCAGTTGACTTATTGGCGCAAAGGATGGATTTAGTTTGTTTATATTTATCTTTTATTTTTGTAAGACTTCCGCTATGTAATAAGTACTCTGATATTATTGTGACATTTATCTATATACACTCTGTTATTATATATGTTGTCTTCTTTAGTGCATGTATGAGATGCACCCGGCTTTGTCCCTTAAATCCGGGTGTGACAGTAGGTTTGCTCACGAATATGAATTGAAAACGGGCAATCCTACCATATGATTTACCTAGTATGCATACATTTAAACAAAAATAAATATCAATTGAAATACTAGGTATGACAGGTAAAACTAGATACAAGAAAATAGATACGCATATCTAAAAATAAGAAATGCAATAAATCTAGTTACGTTAGTCATGGGTGGGGAAATTTGAGTCCAAAATATTCACTAACCCACATGGCAATAAACTTGATCCAATATGATGTATCCCATGAAATACATCCCAAATTTGCCAAGTCTCCTAATTCCCCGTTGTCCTTCGGACTCCTCATTTCTCTTTCGGGATCCAAACCTTCTTGGTCCTTTTCATGGTTGAAATTATTTCCTTTGGCACCCAGATGCGTTTGGCCCCTTTCCCTTTGCTGGTTGCTTGTTGGCCTTGATTGCTATCACCTTTCCATTCTTTTTATTTTTGATTAAATACGGTGTAGCAGCCTTTTTATCCACCTTTTTGATGTTGGTGTAGGAGATTTTGCTTGTTGGCTTTTGCTTGAGCTTTTGCTTATCCCTGGTCTTCACCTTGTATTGGAAAGACTTGTGGCCTTCTTTGTGACATAGCCTACAAATCACAATTTCACCCTCCACAGGCTTGTTCATTCCCGCAGTGGTGTTATCCTGTGGAGGTTGGATTTGTTTGGCTTTGCCTTTTTTTGTCATATAAGGCTTTTCCAAGGCAAGCCACTTCTTGCTTTAATTGCTTATTTTCCATTGCAATCTCATCCGAACAAGTTTCTATAATAACATTCTTAACAAGAACTTGATTGCAGGGGTTAGAGTCATCAATTAAAACAAAGCAGGAAGTAGAAGCATCTTTCTTAATAATTTCAGGTATTTCAACTAAAGATACTTCTGGGGTTCTACCAGTGTTTTCTAGCTTAGTAGTTACCTCATTATTTTGTATGCTAAGAATTTCCATTTTCCCTAGCAAATTTTCAATAGCTTCTTGTGAGCTAGCTAACTTAGCCTTAAGTTTTTCATTCTTTTTAATAAGGCCATCATCGGTAGCTGTGGATGTAGCACTAGACTCTAATTGCTCAATTTTAGTTGATAGCTCACAATTCAAATTTGCAAATGCTTCAATTTTTTTCTAGCAAACCTTTATAATCATTTTGAGAGATAATCAACTTATTTTTCAAAGTTTTAAGTTGAGCTTCTTGTTTAGTGCATACATGTTGAAAAAATTCAACGGCTTCTGCAAGCTCATCTACGGAGGGCTTTCCCCCACTTTCATCATCACTACTACTTTCATCACTAGAGGATGGAATACTCATTTTACCTCTTGTCATAAGGCACTTGCGTGATGACCATGATAAGCGTGATGAGGTTCGGTGGCTGCGCATCCTTGGAGGTTCATTTTCGCTTGAAGAATCATCCCAAGTTTTGACACTTGTTAGCGCCTTGCCTTTGCTCCTCTCCTTTTTGGGTTCGGCCATAGTTGGACAGCTGTCCCTGAAGTGGCCATTCTCCCCGCATGCGAAGCATCCTCTCTTTCTTTGCTTTTTCCTGTCAATGTTAAAGATTAGATCTTCTACATACAGGGGCACACCCATTAGATTAATCTTGCGGATCATCCCCATTACCTTTCCGACACGTCAGATTGTTTCTTCGTCCTCAGAGGATGATGTTGATGGTTGATTATCTTCTTCATCATCACTTTCTTCTTCTTCCTCTTCTTCACTTGAGGAACTTGGAGTGGGAGCCTTCTTTTTACCCTTCCTTTCATCACATGCAAAAGCATATGACCTTGAGAAAGTTGGCTCCTCTCCCCGACACATTTTTCGCGACATCTCAAGGGCCACGATTTTCCCCATCACAATGGTCGTGGTCATTGTACTCAAGTCTTCCATGTTGTGAAGAATAGTGATGATGCTCCCACATCTTTGTTGCGGTAGCAAGGAGATAATATTCCTCACAATGTACGCATCACCTAGCTTATTAATGCCAATAAAATTGAGCTTAATGATAATTAGATTCAAACGAGAATACATGTCTCTAACAAGCTCATTATCTTTCATGGCAAAAGAATTATACTAATTTAAGACTAGGAAATATTTTTGCTCATGGACATTTGATGTGCCGTCATGGAGCTCATGCAATTTTAGCCAAATCCCATTAGCAGTTTTTAATGTAAAAACTTGATTAAAAACATCCATGCTAAGAGATTCATACAAGCAATTTTTGGCTCTAGCATTTAAATGGATTTCTTTTTCCTCACTTGTGGTGGGTTTATTGAGAATCTTGGGTGGTTTCATCCCATCATGAGTGACTCTCCAAACACCTAGATCAACGATCTCTAGGTAACAAGCCATTCTAGCACTATAATATGGGAAGTTAGTGCCGTCGAAGTGTGGTGGCCTATGAGTATCCATCCCTTCCTTTAAAAAGTGTCGGCTCTTTTAGCGGTGAAGCTAAAGCGTTTCAAATGAGCCAAACCAGGCTCTGATACCAATTGAAAGAAACAGGTGACGCTTAAGAGGGGGGGTGTTGGAGGCTTGTTCTCAAATGATATGAGTTAAGAACAAGGCAACACAAAATGTTAAAGGTTAATGCCCTTCGTCCTTCGAAGCATTATCTCCCTTAGGATATAATGATCTTCAGACGAAGGTCTTGAAGGACGAACCTTCATCATCATAGTATATGTTAATGATAGAAGAAGCATATGAAATATAAGAGAGAACACGAATAATCATATGACATCTTTCATATCTCTATATCATCATGAATAAATATAGACAATATTGAATTACATTTATACCTTCGGCTTGACAGAAGGCAAAAGTCCAAGCGTGAAGCACGAGCGAATACAAGTCAACGTGAACAGTATGGGGGTACTGTTCACCTATTTATAGGCACGGGACACAGCCCGATCAAAATTACATTTATATCCTTAATAACTAGTTACAATCATAACACAGATTGTCATGGGCTGATTGGTCTTTTCCTCCTTAAGTCGGTGCAGCCCTTCGTCTCAAGGCGCGCCACTATGCCGAAGCTCCTTGGATGGTAGCTTTGCGCTGTGTTTAATTATACGCTGATCTTTCGAAGGTGTTTCTTCTTAAAGGACCTTCAACAACGAAGCAGGCCCCCAACAGTAGCCCCTTTGTGGTGCTAGATTGTTTTTTGTAATGAGCTTGATCCGTGAAAAATCTTCAAGGCTTCGGAATGCCGAAGGTCCGAAAAACACCTTCCCTGAGCTCGTTGTCGAGAAACGATTAAAGTATTTCAGGCGCGAGGTGGCCCACCACCACGCAGCGGGGTAGTGGTCCACCGTTCAGCGGGTGCGAGCGACTGTTCAGCGGGTGTGGGCGGCTTGGCGATTCACCCTCCCACCTGCAACACTATATAAACAGATGGGTAGGTGTGAAGTTACCACAACATTCATTGCCATTGCACTATTGTGTTGTTGAAAAATTTAACCATAGCCGAAGCTTTTTCACTGTATTCTTGAGCAAACCGTCACTTTGAATTAGCTTCATCAAAAGAAAGAGCTTCGTCAAAATTGTAAAAAACATCAGCTTCATAAAAACCGCACAAGATTCATCATCAGATGGCCAGAGTATGCTCGACTGCGAGGGTGACCCATGAAGGAGAGGAGACCGAAGCCACTAAGATAGCTCCAATCTCCAAAGTCATGAGACAATTAGGACTAGTTGTGACAGAGGGAGCCATTGACGAAGGTACTTTTGGTGTCGAAGCTGAGCAAGCTAATATTGAAGAAGAAGAAAATGCTGATGAGGAAGAAGAAGATTATAGCGCCTTGATCCCATCAAAACCCAGCCACCTGGATTTTGGGAAATCTACTGTATCTGAAGCCGATGTGCCCATGATGATGAAGTTGGGCTACTTCGGAGAAGCTGAAAGAAAACTTATTCGTTTGGCCGGAGAGGAAACCACTCCGATGCCGAAGGATGATGAAGTGGTAGTTTTCAAAAGTTTTTTCAGAGCAGGATTACGGTTTCCTTTGAACGAGATGATTGGAGAAGATTTAGATAATTATGAAATTTACTTTCATCAGCTGACTCCTAATGCTATCGTTAGGCTCAGCATCTACATTTGGGCCCTTCGGAGCCAGGGGATGGACCCAAATGCCGAAGCATTCTGCCGAGTGCACGAATTGCACTATCAAACGAAGGCCAGAGCTGATGGGCTGCATGAGAATTTTGGCTGCTATAACTTTGCGTATCGCAAAGATATGAAGGCTCTGGTCCTCAGCTATCGTACCAAGTGGCCGACAGGCTGGAAGAGTGAATGGTTTTATTTCAAGGCTGATGAGAAGAAGAGAGAGAAGCTGATGCAAATGGTGATGATTCCGCTGACTCTAAGCTTCGGACTGACTAGGCCCTTGTGCCGCATGACGTCAGGGTCACCATGCCAATGAGCTGTGGCAGAATTCAGGGTGGTGGCTGAATAGATCAGCACTAGAGATCTAGTTCAAGAATATCTGGCCAACAGGGTATCTCCAACGTTGAGTGAATGGAGTATGCCGAAGCTAAAAGGAACAAAGAAGGGAAATGAACTTGTTCGATTACCCTATCGATTCAAGTTTGAGAATCAGTTTAAAGAACCTTGCCAAGAATGGCTAGAGATGATTGAGACTATATGCAATGAAATTTTGGGCAATTATACCAAAAAAGATCAACTAATGACTGTAGCCTTCGGCACCCGACCAAAACGAAGGTTGAATCGGGTAATGGACGCTTTAAACTTTGAATACCCTGATTATGAACGACTAAGAAAGGGTGCCGAAGGGACAAAGAGAAAAAGGGTTGCCAGTGTTCTAAGCAGACAGGCTGCTAGGATGGTGAAGGAGGACGAAAAAACTCTGAAGAAGAGAAAATCCAGTCCTGAGCCGAAGGTGGCGACTTTGAAGAAGAGAAAAACTGCAACTCCAGAGCCGAAGATGGCTGGGACAGAAGAAGAAGCTCCTTCAACGCCTTCTGCTACCGAAGTAGAATAAATTTTAAAGGTAATGACTGAAGCCTTACCTATCAAGCTGCTAAGTCCTCTGGGGCCGCATCTGACGAAGCTTTTACAGAAAAAGGACGATCCTTCGGTAGCGAAAAAGGTGGTTGGACCGAAAAAGCGAAGAATTGTTACTGTTATGCAATCTATTGAGGAAACACCACCGCCGACCTCAGTATCAAAGATGACACCAGCTGCCGAAGCAAAAACTTCTGCCGAAGCTACGGCCGCCGAAGCTCCCAATCTGGAGAGTTCATTATCTGCTATTGATTAAATGCTCTTGGATATAGCCGCAGAGGAGACTGCTGCGGCTACAGAAGAAGTTATGGCCGCAGTGCCTGAGAAAGGGAAAGAAATTGCCGAAGACACTTTGGAAGGAAAAGACTTCAGCTTCCAAAATCTAGTTGGTCAAGAATTATCCAAGGCCGAGAAAGAGGAGCTACAGGAGTATGCTATATCCTGTGGCTACCAGCCAGGAGCCATGCTCTTTGGTGGAATTAATGAAGAAACCTTAGGATGTATTCGAGATCGCACTGGGGCGAAGATTATCAGCACTCTGTCGAAGAGTGTTGGTTTTCTGAAGCTTGAAGCTAACATTAGCAGCTACCGGCGATAGCATATCATCGTCAGCTTATTCTATTCCAATTTTAAGGTAAAGTTTTTCCCTCAGCTTTTTATTCTTTTGTGACGAAGCAAAGATTTCTGATGAAGGTTATTTTTCAAAGAGTATGCTGCTAAGCAAAGCCTTGAGAATGCAACAAGACCTCAAAGATAAAAAGAATGAGATTATAATCGAGGGCTTGGAAAAGAAAATCAAAGATCATGAAGCTTCTCTAGAAAAGAAAGACTTCCTTCTTCAGATGATGGAGGGTTCATTGGTTGAAGCCCAAGCCGAAGTTGCCAGATTAAACGATGAACTCCTCCGAGGATCAGAAAACTTCGAACAAGAGAAGAAAAGTTTGGATGCAAGGCTTGGAGCCGAAGTTGAGAAAAACTCAAATCTGCAAGAATCCCTAAAAGAGCTTCAAAATGTTTGCCTAAACTTCGGCAACCGCTGCGTGCAATGGCTAAAGTAGGTCTTCAACTAAGTGGGAGCCAGCTCTGAAAAATTTGAACCTTCGGTTGAAGACTTGCCAAGCACCTTCAAGCACATTGAAAGCGAAGTTGAGGCGCTTGACAAAGTCATAGCTGGGCATGGCGACTTCTGTGCCCTGCTGGCTTCTCGCGGCACAGCTGTAGCTTTTATGAAGGCTGGTTGCATGCACGGAAAGATTGTAAATAGACCAAACTTTAGTCTATCACCAGCAGATCTAGCTGATATCCCCAGCCTAGCCCGAAGCATTGGGAATAGGTTTATAACACAAATTTGGATGAAGGGTGGCCAGGACTTAGCTGGTGATGAAGCACGAAGTCATCTTAAACCGGTATAAAACTTGTACCTGTTTGTTTACCTTTTCTTGTAGTTGTTTTTTTACCTCATACTGCCTTGTTGTGTACAGGATGACGATGCCGAAGGACAATAATTCGAAGCTCAACGAAGATTGAGTAAAATTGCAATATCACCTGACCATTCTATTTCCGATGTTTTTCTTGTAGATTCTTTAGATTACAACTTGCTTTCTGTTTCTCAATTATGCAAAATGGGTTACAACTGTCTTTTTACGGATACAGGTGTTACTGTCTTTAGAAGAAGTGATGATTCAATAGCTTTTAAGGGAGTATTAGAGGGTCAGCTATACTTAGTTGATTTCAATAGAGCTGAACTCGATACTTGCTTAGTTGCTAAGACTAACATGGGTTGGCTCTGGCACCGCCGACTAGCCCACGCTGGGATGAAGAATCTTCACAAGCTTCTAAAGGGAGAGCACATTTTGGGACTAACCAATGTTCATTTTGAGAAAGACAGGATTTGTAGCGCATGCCAAGTAGGGAAGCAAGTTGGTGTTCATCATCCACACAAGAACATCATGACGACTGACAGGCCACTAGAGCTACTCCACATGGACCTATTCGGTCCGATTGCTTACATAAGCATCTGCGGGAGTAAGTACTGTCTAGTTATTGTGCATGATTATTCTCGCTTCACTTGGGTATTCTTTTTACAGGAAAAATCTCAAACCCAAGAGACTTTGAAAGGATTCTTGAGACGGGCTCAAAATGAGTTTGGCTTAAGGATCAAGAAGATAAGAAGCGACAAAGGAACGGAGTTCAAGAACTCACAAATAGAAGGCTTTCTTAAGGAGGAGGGCATCAAGCATGAGTTCTCTTCTCCCTACATGCCACAACAAAATGGTGTAGTGGAGAGGAAGAATAGAACTCTACTTGACATGGCAAGGACCATGTTTGATGAGTACAAGGCTTCAGATCAGTTTTGGGCCGAGGCGGTCAACACCGCTTGCTACGCCATCAACCGGTTATATCTACACCGAATCCTCAAGATGACATCATATGAACTCCTCACCGGTAAAAAGCCAAATGTTTCATATTTTAGAGTCTTTGGTAGCAAATTCTTTATTCTTGTTAAAAGAGGTAGAAAATCTAAATTTGCTACTAAGGCTGTAGAAGGTTTTTTACTTGGTTATGATTCAAACACAAGGGCATATAGAATCTTTAACAAGTCCACTGGACTAGTTGAAGTTTCTTGTGACATTGTGTTTGATGAGACTAACGGCTCTCAAGTAGAGCAAGTTGATCTTGATGAGCTAGATGATGAAGAGGCTCCATGTGTCGCGCTAAGGAACATGTCCATTAGGGATGTGTGTCCTAAGGAATCCGAGGAGCCTCCACATGCATAAGATCAACCATCTTTCTCAATGCAAGCATCTCCACCAATCCAAGATGAGGATCAAGCTCAAGATGATGAAAATGAGATCAAGAAGATGAGCCACCTCAAGAGGAGGACAATGATCAAGGGGGAGATGCCATTGATCAAGATAAGGAGGATGAGCAAGATCCAAGGCCGCCACACCCAAGAGTCCACCAAGCAATCCAACGAGATCACCCCGTGAACACCATCCTCGGCGATATTCATAAGGGGGTAACCACTCGATCTCGTGTTGCTCATTTTTGTGAACATTACTCTTTTGTTTTCTCTATTGAGCCACACAGGGTAGAGGAAGCACTTCAAGATTCCGATTGGGTGCTGGCGATGCAAGAGGAGCTCAACAACTTCACGAGGAATGAGGTATGGCATTTAGTTCCATGTCCTAACCAAAATGTTGTAGGAACCAAGTGGGTCTTCCGCAACAAGCAAGATGAGCATGGTGTGGTGATAAGGAACAAAGCCCGACTTGTGGCCAAAGGGTATTCACAAGTCGAAGGTTTGGATTTTGGTAAAACCTATGCACCCGTAGCTAGGCTTGAGTCAATTCGTATATTACTTGCCTATGCTACTTACCATGGCTTTAACCTCTATCAAATGGACGTGAAGAGTGCCTTCCTCAATGGACCAATCAAGGAAGAGGCCTATGTTGAGCAACCTCCCGGCTTTGAAGATAGTGAGTACCCTAACCATGTTTATAAACTCTCTAACGCGCTTTATGGGCTCAAGCAAACCCCAAGTGCATGGTATGAATGCCTAAGAGATTTTCTTATTGCTAATGGCTTCAAAGTCGGAAAGGCCGATCCTACTCTCTTTACTAAAACAATTGAAAATGATTTGTTTGTATGCCAAATTTATATTGATGATATCATATTTGGGTCTACTAACAAATCTATTTGTGAAGAGTTTAGTAGGATCATGATACAAAAATTCGAGATGTCTATGATGGGGGAGTTGAAGTATTTTCTAGGATTTCAAGTCAAGCAACTCCACGAGGGCACCTTCATCAGCCAAACGAAGTACATTCAAGATATACTCACCAAGTTTGGAATGAAGGATGCCAAGCCCATCAAGACACCCATGGGAACCAATGGGTATCTCGACCTCGACACGGGAGGTAAATCCGTAGATCAAAAGGTATACTGGTCGATGATAGGTTCTTTACTCTATTTATGTGCTTCTCGATCGGATATTATGCTTTCCGTATGCATGTGTGCAAGATTCCAAGCCGATCCTAAGGAAGTTCACCTTAGGGCCATGAAACGAATCTTGAGATATTTAGTTCATACTCCTAAGTTTGGTCTTTGGTACCCCAAGGGATCCTCTTTTGATTTATTAGGGTATTCCGATGCTGATTGGGTAGGGTGTAAAATTGATAGAAAGAGCACATCAGGGACCTGTCAGTTCTTGAGTAGATCCCTGGTGTCTTGGGCTTCAAAAAAGCAAAATTCCATAGCTCTTTCTACCGCCGAAGCTGAGTACATTGCCGCAGGCCATTATTGCAAGCAATTGCTTTGGATGAGGCAAACCCTTAGGGACTATGGTTACAAATTAACCAAAGTTCCTCTCCTATGTGATAATGAGAGTGCAATCCGCATGGCGGATAATCCCGTTGAGCACAGCCGCACTAAACACATAGCCATTCGATATCACTTTTCGAGGGATCACCAACAATGGGGGGAAATCGAAATTGCTTATGTTAGCACCAAAGAACAATTGGCCGATATCTTTACCAAGCCATTAGATGAGAAAACCTTTACCAAACTTAGGCATGAGCTAGACATTCTTGATTCTAGGAACTTTGATTGATATTTTTGCACACATAGCTCATTTATATACCTTTGATCATATCTCTTTCATGTGCTATGACTAATGTGTTTTTCAAGTGTATTTGATGCTAAGTCACAGATTGAAAGGAAAATGGAGTCTTCGGCGAAAACAAGGCTTCCACTCCACTCCATCGAATTACTCATCCTTCGCCGTCGCTCCACACCGCTCTTCAATTTGGTATAATCTTCACCCCTATATTATTTACCAAAGGGGGAGAAAGTTTGAAAAAGGGCTTATCTTTCACTCACTAGTATCCGTTTTTGGCGATTCATGCCAAAGGGGGAGAAAGTCTTAGCCCAAAGCAAAAGGACCGCACCACCACCGAATTTTAAAAAATGAAGATTTTCAAATTGATATCTTATTGTGTTCAAAAGGGGGAGAAAGTTCTAGCATCTTCAAAAACTTGTAAAACCCTCTTGAATACTAAGAGGAGAATTTCATTAAGGGAAAGTTTTGGTTAAGCCAAAGGAAAAGCATTTGAAACAGGGGGAGAAAATTTCAAATCTTGAAAATGCTTCTTTCAATCTTATTCATGTACCTTTGACTATTTGCAAAAGGTTTTTGAAAAGAATTTGCAAAAACAAAACTTGTGGTGCAAGCGTGGTCCAAAATTTTAAATAAGAAGGAAACCATCCATGCGTATCTAATAGAAATAAGTATTGGTTTAATTCCAAGCAACCTTTGCACTTCTTTATGCAAACTAGTTCAATTCTGCACTTTTATATTTGCTTTGTTTGTGTTAGCATCAATCACCAAAAAGGGGGGGATTGAAAGGGAAATAAGGTCAAACCTTTTCCATATGAATTTTGGTGGTTGAATTACCTAACACAAATTATTTGACTAACTAGTTTGCTCTAGATTATGAGTTCTACAGGTGCCAAAGGTTCAACACAAACCAATAAAAAGTACAAGAAAGGGTTCAAAAAGAGAGGAGCAAAGCAACCGAAGGCTGCCCTGGTCTGGCGCACCGGACTATACGGTGTGCCACCGGACAGTGTCCGGTGCACCAGGGTGGATTCTCTCCAACTCGCTAGCTTCGGGAATTCTGGGAGCCACTCCGCTATAATTCACCGGACTGTCCGGTGTAGCACCGGACTGTCCAGTGTGCCAAGCGGAGCAACGGCTACAAGCGCCAACGGTCGTTTGCAACGCTACAGTGAACAATGAACAGTGCAACTACGCGCGCAGAAGTCAGAGCAGGCGTCAGAAGGCACACCGGACAGTGAACAGTGGCTGTCCGGTGCACCACCGGACTGTCCGGTGGCCCACATATCAGAAGCTCCAACGGTCAGAACCCAACGGCTTGGTGACGTGGCTGGCGCATCGGACAGTGTCCGGTGGCGCACCGGACTGTCCGGTGCGCTATACGACAGAAGCCCTCACCAACAGCTATTTTGGTGGTTGGGGCTATAAATACCCCCCAACCACCACACTTCAATGCATCCAAGTTTTTAGCCATCAAACCTCATACAAGAGCTCTAGACTTCATTCCAAGCCACAAACAAAGAGATCAAATCCTCTGCCAAGTCTGGAATCACTCCAAACAAATTAGTGACTGGAGAGAGAGACTTTTGTATTCTTTTGAGCTCTTGCGCTTGGATCGCTTTTCTTCTTCCTCATTTCTTATTCCCAAGATCATTGTAATCAAAGCAAGAGACACCAATTATGTGGTGGTCCTTGTGGGGACTTAGTGTCCCATTTGATTGAGAAGAGAAGCTCACTCGGTCTAGGTGACCATTTGAGAGAGGGAAAGGGATGAAAGAGACCCGGTCTTTGTGACCACCTCAACGGGGAGTAGGTTTGCAAGAACCGAACCTCGGTAAAACAAATCACCATGTCATCCGCTCTTATTTGCTTGTGATTTGTTTTTGCCCTCTCTTTCGGACTCGATCATATTTCTAACGCTAACCCCGACTCGTAGTTGTGCTTAAACTTTATAAATTTTAGATTTCCCTATTCACCCCCCTTTAGGCGACTTTCAGCACCAGGGGCTAGTCCTAACTTTTTAGGAGCCTCTTCTCCCTCGCTTCCGGCCTCATTGGCCTCCATCTCTAAGTGGTGCATGTCTAGATGGTCATTAGCTTCTTCGAGTTCCCACTACACATCATGGAGCTGGTTTTCCAAGACATCAATAGTGTTATCTTGGATCTCCACCTGCTGCTCCAAGGTGGTGATGCGCTAGCTCAGCCTTTCCACCTGCAAGTCCTTCTCACCAACTCGGAGGACAAGTCGACCACAAAGTCTTCTCGGTTGTCGATGGTGAGCTTGGTGGTTTGAGCGATGTTAGCAAGATGTGCCATAGCATCGCTCTGCAGGGCCTGAAGGTGGTACAACACACTCATGCACTGAACAGTGACTCTCCCGACCAAGTTAGGATACATTGCCCACACATCCTTCACATGGCTCACACGGTTGTACCACATGGGGTCATCCTTTTTCTCAGCAGGGAAGAGTCCCAGTGGGTGCATCACCATCTCCAGGGGATGGTAGCCACAGAAAGTTGTCAGAGTCTTCATGGCTGCTGCTTCAGTGGTGTCGTCTGTCCTAAATCCAATCGTCTCGGAGTCAAGAGAATGGCAACCCGGCTGAAGGGGATGAGCCTCCAAAGTCAGCCAGACCCGGCAACGTGGTACCCGATGCTCCTCGTACAACTGCACCGTGTACAAAGGGGGCGTTGTTGGGGACTTGTTCTCAAATGCTATGAATTAAGAACAAGGCAACACAGAAAGAAGTTAATGATAAATACCCCTCGTCCTTCGAAGCGTTATTTCCCTTAGGATATAACGATCTTCAGACGAAGGTCATGAAGGACGTACCTTCATCATTGCAGTTTATATTGATAATAAGGAGAAGCATATGAAACATGAGAGAATAACATGAATAATCACATAGCACTATTATATGTTCTTATTAAATAATCATGGAAATAAAAACAATGTTGAATTACATTTGTACCTTCGGCTTGACAGAAGGCAAAAATGCAAGCGTGACGCACGAGCGAGTACAAGTCAGCGTGAACAGTACGGGGGTACTGTTCATCTATTTATAGACACAGGACACAGCCTGTGATGAATTACAATTATGTCCCTCATAAAAGTTTACAACATTGACTCAGACCTTTATGGATTAAAAGGTCATTCTATCTCTATGTCGGTTTGTAATGCCGAAGCTCCATGAGGAGGAACCTTCGGTCATCTCCTGGGGACAACTTCAGCCGAAGTTGCTTCTTCCCGTAAGACCTTCGGCGTAACGAAGCATGGCCCCAACAGTAGCCCCTTTCGCGGCGCTAGATCGTTTTTCGTAACGAGCTTGATCCGTGAAAAAAGCCTCTTAAGCTTCGGGAAGCCGAAGGTCCAAAAAACACCTTCCCTGAGCTCGTTGTCGAGAAACGATCCAGTTTCCGAGCGCGTGCCAGGCCCACCTTGTGGAGTTACTGTTTGGTCTCTGCGGTCCACCGCGCAGCGAGTGCTAGTGACTGTCCGCCTGGTGTAAAAATCCTGGCGCTTCGCCTTCTTACCTGCAGCACTATATAAACAGACGGGTAGGTGTGAAGTTACCACAGCATTCATTGCTATTTGCACTGTTTTGCTGCCAAAATTTTTAACCATAGCCGAAGCTTGACTCTCGGAGTCGAACGAAGGTCCAACTCGAAGTCTGCTTCGGCATAAGGAAAGGCTTCGGGAGAAAAGAGTATTCAATTTCCACAAACTCAGAATCAAATGGCCAGAGTGCAATCTACTGCCAGGGTTGAGCGTGAAGGAGACGAAGCTGAAGGTTCGGAGACTGTTCCCATCTCCGAAGCAATGCAACGATCCGGACTGGTCACTGCGGAAGAAATCCCCACTGTTGAAGCAGAACAAGTAACTGCCGAAGCAAAAGATGAGAACATTGAAGAAACTGATCCCGAAGATGACTATCGCATTGCCATGCCAAGTAAGCCCAGCCACTTGGACTTCGGAAAGTCGACCGTCTCGAAAGCTGATCTCTCCAAGATGGTAAAATCAGGTTATTTCAGTGAAAATCAGAAGAAGCTACTTCGCTTCGGGGGGGAAGAAACTACCCCGAAGCCAGAGAAGGATGAAATAGTCATTTTCAAGAGCTTTCTAAAGGCTGGGCTAAGATTCCCCCTTCATGGGATTATTGCAGATGTATTGAAGAAGTTTGGTATTTACTTTCATCAGTTGACTCCTAACGCTATCGTTAGGCTTAATGTTTATATCTGGGCCCTCCGAAGCCAGGCGGTGGAGCCGTTTGCCGACAGCTTTTGTCGAGTCCATGAGCTGCATTACCAGACAAAAGCCAGAAAAGATGGATTACATGATAACTTTGGTTGCTATAATTTTGCCTACCGGAAAACCACAAAGTTTCCTGTTATTAGCTACCGAAGCAAATGGCCGGCAGGCTGGAAGTCAGAGTGGTTTTATGTGAAAGTTGACGAAGACAAAGAGAAGTTGGTGCAAAGCCCGCTTGAATTGATCTTCGGAAAAACAAGACCACGTTGCCACATGACATTAGAAGGTCCCACCTGGGCTGCATTGGGTGAGTTTAAAACTATTTCAGAGCACATCAGTACCAGGGACCTGGTCCAAGAGTTCTTGGCCTTCAGGGTTTTCCCTACTTTAAAAGAATGGAAAATGCCGAAGCTGGAAGGGGAGAAGAAAGAAGGGGAACTTGTCCGGCTTCCTTACTATTTCAAGTTCAAGAAATACTTTAAAAAACCTTGCCAAGAGTGGCTGGACACAGTTGAAGTAATGTGCAATGAAATTCTTGGAAATTATTCGAAAAAAGAGGATCAATTGATGACCGCGGCCTTCGGCACCCGTCCGAAGCGAAGGCTGAACCGAGTGCTTGATGCCCTGGGTTTTGAGTACCCTGACTATGAACAGCTAAATAAGGGTGCTGAGGGCCAAAAAAGGAAAAGGGTGGCCGAAACTTTGAACAAAGATGAGGAAGAACCAGCAAAAGAGAAGAATATTCTAAAGAAGAGAAGAATATCATCTCCAAAGCGAAAATTATCCGATGAAGAGGGGACTCCTGCACCACCCTCTACCAGCGACGTGGAGGAAATCTTAAAGGTAATGACTGAACCCCTGCCCGCGAAGCTAAGTCCATTAGGGCCTCAACTGACGAAGCTTTTTCGAAAGGTGGAGAAGCCGGAAAAAACGAAGATAACCAAAACAAAGAGGCAAAGAATTATTGCAGTGACCGAAGTTATTGACAAGACGCCACCGAGGGCTTCAAATCGGAAAATGCCAGCGGTTGAGGGCACAACAAATGTCGAAGTCGCACCTTCGGAGGTCGCGGCTACCGAAGCCGCTTCAGCCGAAGATTTGAACTTGGAAACTACTATTGAAGACATCGATAAAATTCTGCTAGACATGGCCGCAGAAGAAGGTACCACTGCTGCTGAAGAAACCATGACCACAGTGCCAGGAAAGGGAAAGGAAATAGCCGAAGATACTTCGGAAGACGAAGCCTACATATTTCAAAATTTAGTTGGGCAAGAACTGTCGAAGGCCGAAATAGAAGAGCTTAAAGATTATGCCAAATCTTGCGGATATAAGCCAGGAGCTCTTCTTTTCGGAGGTATTGACGACGAAAAGTTAGGCTGCATCCGGGATCAATCTGGAGCTAAGGTCATCGGTACTCTATCAAAGAGTATCGGTTTTCCGAAGCTGGAAACGGATATCAGCCGCTACCGACGACAACATATCGTTGGTAGTTTATTTTACTCCAATTTCAAGGTAAACAACTTTTCGCTGAGTTTTATTGTTTTTAATAATGAGAGTGCTCCTGACGAAGGTTGTTTATGTGCAGAGCATGCTACTGAGCAAAGCTTTGAAGATGCAACAAGATCTAGAGGATAAGAAACACGAAGCTATAATTGAAAATCTAGAGAGCAAGATAAAAGAGCAATCAGCTATTATTGAAAAGAAAGACTTCGAACTCCAAACAACTGAAGGCTTATTGGCAGAAACTGAAGCTAAAGTAGCAGAATTGAATTCGAAGCTTCTCTGCCAATCAAAACAATTTGAACAAGAGAAGCTAGAGCTTAATTCAAAACTTAAGGCCGAAGTCCAAACCAGCTCAGATTTGAAGAAATCATTAACAAGCCTTCAAGACAAATGTTTGAAATTTAGTAACAACTGTATTCAACAATTAAAAAAGATCTTTTATTCAGTTGGAGCCAGCAGTGGGAAGTTCACCCCTTCAGCTGAAAATTTGCCAAGAGCCTTCGAACATATTGAAGCTGAAATTGATGAGCTTGACGAAGTTATAGCCGGGCACGGTGACTTCTGTGCCTGGGTAGCTTCTCGGGGCACTGCTGCAGCGTTCCTGAAGGCCGGCTGTGATCATGGAAAAATCGTCAACAGGCCCAATTTCACTCTGTCTCCATCAATTCTAGACGATATTCCTGACCTCGCCCGAAGCATTTCAAACAGATTTATAAAAATGATATGGACAAAAGGCGGGCGAGAGAAGGCTGGAGACGAAGCTCGAAGTCATCTTGAACCAGTAAGAAATCATACCTTGTGCTTACCTTCTCCTTCACACTTGATTTTTACTCGCAATACCTTGATTCATGTAGGATGACGAAGCTGAAGGTGATGCTTAAAAAATATGCCGCCGAAGCTGAAGCTCGGTGAAGATCAGTAGGAGTACACTGTCGTAGAAAAGACTCAAAAGACTTTTGTAATAACTTTTGTAAATACAACTAAACTGTTCTTAATGAACTTTGTACATACCTTGTAATATATTCTTACCCTTCCATTGAGGCGCTTTGATGTGGACGAAATTAGTATTTTGAGCCAAAGGCGAAAAAACACCTTCCCTTCTTTTCGTACACAACGAAGCATAAAAGACTGCTTCTTCTTTTTGCCGAAACTTTTTCTTTTTTGTACACAACGAAGCATAAAAGACCGCTTCTTCTTTTTGCCGAAACAACCACCTACGCCATGATGATGATTATCCTATATATGCCTGAATGAATGCTTATGAATGCAAATGCTATGATGTAATATGATGTGCGAATGAATGTCCAAAACACATATCCGAAGCCATACCCTCAGCCATTATTTCCTTAGAAACAAGCACACATCAGCTCTGCATTCCCTTAGGAACGACTTTGGAGCTTCTTCGCCTTTTACTTTCGGCGGAATCAGCGTTGACTTTTCGCTGTAAGCTCTGCATTCCCTTAGGAACGACTTTGGAGCTTCTTCGCCTTTTACTTTCGGCGGAATCAGCGTTGACTTTTCGCTGTAAGCTCTGCATTCCCTTAGGAACGACTTTGGAGCTTCTTCTCTTTTTCAGTTTCGGCACTCGATGGTGCGTTCTCAGCTTTTACATTTACATTATTTGGGGGATTTTGCTCTTATAGAACTAAAAAGGAAATTACATATGATGGCCCCATTAAAAACCTTTCTCCCCCTTTAGAAAGTAAAAGGGTGCCATGAAAAAGAAGAAACATAAAAGAGTTACATCAAATTACACATAATATCGCCGAAGCTCATCCGCATTCCAAGATCTTGGAATGTCGTTGCCGTCCATGTCCTTTAATCTGTATGAACCAGGTCTTGACGAAGATGCTACTAAGAAAGGTCCCTCCCATTTCAACTGTAACTTGCCCACTGTGTCTGGGTTGGCCACTCTCCGAAGCACCAAGTGTCCCGGCTCAATATTTTTTAGCCGGACTTTTCTATCTCGCCATTTGACTGTTTCAGCTTGGTATTTATTGATATTCTCCACAGCTTGAAGCCGGATCCCTTCTAAAGCATCTTTTTCCACAAAACAAGTACCTTCGGGACCTGATTCTGCCGAAGCTACTACTCTTATTGATCCAGCTTTAGCTTCTTCCGGAGTTATTGCTTCGTCACCGAATAATAACTTGAATGGAGTAAAGCCTGTAGACCTTGATGTTGTTGTATTGTGGCTCCACACCACTTTGGTTAACTGATCTGGCCACTTTCCCCTGGGTTGGTTGAAGATCAACTTCATTATTCCTGTCATTATAATGCCGTTGGCTCTTTCAACGAGCCCATTTGACTCCGGATGCCTGACTGATGCAAAATGGATCTTCGTACCAATTTGATCACAGAAATTTCTGAAAGCTTCGGAGTCGAACTGCGTTCCATTATCTACAGTGATGGCCTTTGGTACCCCGAAGCGACAGACAATATTCTGCCAGAAAAACTTTTGGACAGTGGCCGAAGTTATTGTGGCTAATGGCTTTGCCTCAATCCATTTAGAAAAATACTCCACAGCTACTACAACATATCTTAAATTCCCTTGAGCCGGTGGTAATGGACCTAACAAGTCAAGGCCCCACCTTTGCAATGGCCAAATGGGCTGTATGAGCTGTGTTAAAGACGAAGGCTGTTTTTGATCTCTTGCACATTTCTGACAGCCTTCGCACTTTTGAACTAACTCCGCTGCATCCGAAGCTGCCTTCGGCCAATAAAACCCTTGGCGGAAGACTTTTCCAAGTAACGGCCTAGATCCAATGTGGGATCCACACATGCCTGCATGTATTTCTTTCATCAACTCTATACCTTCGGTTCTAGATAAACACTTGAGTAGCGGAGCACAAACTCCATGCTTGTACAACTCCCCTTCTATCATGACATATGGACGAGCTCTTGCCTCCATTCTCCTGTTATAAGCTTCGTCATCTGAAAGGAACTTACCCTGAAGGTAAGAGATGATCTCAGTTCTCCAATCTTCACTATAAACAGGAGATATGTTGAGGACTGCTCTTTCAAGGAGCTCCACTGAAGGTGCCTTTATTGTTTCGAAGAACACATCCGAAGGTATCGGCAGCCCCTGTGCTGCTGACTTGGCTAGCAAATCAGCATGCTCATTTTGTCCTCGAGGGATATTTTTGACAGAAAACCCTTCGAAGGAAGCTTCGATTCTTCGGACCGTGTCTAGATATTTTTCAAGCTTCGGATCTTTAGCCTTGCAACTTTTGTCGATATGACCCGAAATAACCTGGGAATCAGTTTTAAGAATCGCCCTTCTAATTCCCATTGCCTTTAATTTCCGAAGGCCCAGGAGCAGAGCTTCGTACTCAGTAATATTGTTTGTACAGCTGAAATCAAGTCTTGCCACATAACAAGTTTTAACCTTGGATGGTGAGACTAACACAGCGGCTGCTCCTGCTCCGAAGGTTCCCCAAGACCCATCGCAAAACACTGTCCACACTTTGGCATCTTTATTTGTTTCTTCGTCCTGAGCCCCTGGCGTCCAATCGGCAATGAAATCTGCCAACGCTTGAGACTGGATCGAGGATCTATGCACATAATCAATGCAAAATTCATTGAGCTCTGCAGCCCATTTTCCAATCCGTCCAATAGCTTCTCTATTTCTCATAATATCCTTCAACGGCTGCGAAGAAGGAACAACAATATTGTATGCTTGAAAATAATGCCGAAGCTTCCTGGATGCCATTAAGACGGCATATAATACCTTCTCCAGTTCCGTATAATTTTTCTTTGATACACTAAGGACTTCAGATACAAAATATACTGGAACCTGCTTCTTGACTTGGCCATCAAGCTTCTCCTGGACAAGTGCTGCACTTACTGCCGAGTGCGAAGCTGCCACATATAACAACAAAGGAGCCCCTGGCGTTGGTGGAGTTAATGTTGTTAGATCTATCAAATATTGCTTCAGCTCTTCGAAGGCTTTTTGTTGGCTTGGTCCCCATTGAAAGACTTCAGCTGACTTCAGCACCTCGAAGAATGGTAAATTTCTTTCTGCTGATCTGGATATGAATCTATTGAGAGATGCCAGCCTTCCTGTCAATCTTTGGGCCCCCTTTCTTGTAGTTGGTGGCTCCATTCGAAGTATAGCTTCAATTTTATTTGGATTAGCTTCAATTCCCTTTGTTGAAACCAAGCATCCAAGAAATTTCCCCTTCTTTACTCCGAAGACACATTTTTCTGGATTCAGCTTCAAACCAGCCTGTCTGAAACTGGCGAAGGTCTCCTGCAAATCAGCAATATGATTTTCCTGCTTCGTGCTTTTTACAATAATGTCATCAACATAAGTTAGCACATTTCTGCCTATCTGAGACTGGAGGACCTTCGCAGTCATTCTGCTGAAACTTCCTCCAGCGTTTTTGAGCCCCTCAGGCATCCGAAGATAGCAATATGTGCCACTTGGGGTTATAAAGCTAGTCTTCGGCTCATCTTCCTTCTTCATCCAGATTTGGTGATAGCCTGAGTAACAATCTAGCAGACTCATGAGCTCTGAAGAAGCTGCTGCATCAACTAAAGAGTCTATTCTTGGCAGTGGGAATTCGTCCTTCGGACAAGCCTTGTTGAGATCTGTGAAATCGATACACATTCTCCACTTGCCGTTGGCCTTCTTTACCATAACAGTGTTAGCTAGCCATTCTGGGTACTTTACTTCTCTGATAACTCCTGCACTGAGGAGTCTTTTTACTTCATTGCGAGCCCCTTCGGCCTTGTCATCAGACATTTTCTGAAGCCTCTGCTTTCGGGGTCTGAAGGATGGGTCAACATTGAGCGAGTGTTCAATAACATCCCGATTTACTCCGCAGAGGTCATTGGCTGACCATGCAAAAACATCTTTGTTGTTAAACAAAAACCTTATCAAGGTTTTCTCCTACTCTTCGGATAGTTGAGAACCCAACAGCACCTTCTGCTCTGCTATGTCCTCACATAAGAGCATGGGCTTCGGCTGATCTGCTGAAGCTGCTTTCTCCCTTCTGAATTTGTACTGTTCACAAGCTTCAGCTCCATCTATGTTATGGATTGCTTTGGAGTCAGTCCAGCTTCCTTCGGCCCTTCTAGCAGCTTCCTGGCTTCCATGAATAGCAATAGGCCCTTGGTCCGAAGGTATCTTCATGCAGAGGTAAGCTGGGTGAAGAATTGCTTCGAAAGCATTGAGAGTACCGTGACCAATGATAACATTGTAAGGATACTCCATGTCAACAATATCAAACACAATTTGCTCAGTCCTTGTGTTGTTAACAAATCCGAAGGTTACTGGCATGGTAATCTTCCCAAGTGCTACAATCTGCCGCCCTCCAAAGCCACAAAGAGGGTGCGTAGCATCATGGATCTTATCTTCTGGCTCTTGCATTTGCCTGAAGGCCTTAGCAAATATGATGTCAGCTGCACTGCCTGTATCAACCAAGACATTGTGAACCAGAAATCCTTTGATAACACAAGAGATAACCATGGCATCGTTGTGTGGGTAATCTTTGAGTTGAAGGTCCTCTTGGGAGAAGGTAATAGGAATGTGAGACCATCTCGACTTGATGAAGGGTCCTTGCACCCCAACATGCTGTACCCTTCTCTGTGCTTCCTTCTTCTGCTTCTTGTTAACTGGCTCTGAACATGAACCGCCTGTTATCGGGAACAGCAGCTTCGGAACCGAAGTAGCTCCGGCTTGACCATTGAACGAAGCCATCAGCTCAGAAAAGTGGAAGTGAGTTCACCGGAGGTGGGCGCCAATGTTGGGGACTTGTTCTCAAATGCTATGAATTAAGAACAAGGCAACACAGAAAGAAGTTAATGATAAATACCCCTCGTCCTTCGAAGCGTTATTTCCCTTAGGATATAACGATCTTCAGACGAAGGTCATGAAGGACGTACCTTCATCATTGCAGTTTATATTGATAATAAGGAGAAGCATATGAAACATGAGAGAATAACATGAATAATCACATAGCACTATTATATGTTCTTATTAAATAATCATGGAAATAAAAACAATGTTGAATTACATTTGTACCTTCGGCTTGACAGAAGGCAAAAATGCAAGCGTGACGCACGAGCGAGTACAAGTCAGCGTGAACAGTACGGGGGTACTGTTCATCTATTTATAGACACAGGACACAGCCTGTGACGAATTACAATTATGTCCCTCATAAAAGTTTACAACATTGACTCAGACCTTTATGGATTAAAAGGTCATTCTATCTCTATGTCGGTTTGTAATGCCGAAGCTCCATGAGGAGGAACCTTCGGTCATCTCCTGGGGACAACTTCAGCCGAAGTTGCTTCTTCCCGTAAGACCTTCGGCGTAACAAAGCATGGCCCCAACAGGCGTAGGGTAACCGGCGGAGTTAAGCACTTCCCACAAGATGGAAGGAAAACCATCATGAGAAAGGAAGTTAGAGCTGAAACGAGTGTCTCCTCCACTGGCAGGGGTGGGTGAAGTCATCTGCGGAAGGGTATCAACTATCGAAGGTAAATATTATGGTGGAAGGAAGAAAATAAAAGAGCCTGGGTGGTTAAAAAGGAAGCGAGTTAGCTCAAATTTTTACTTCTTTAGTTTCTATTCCCTTTTATAAAAAATAATGCATGCATGTTGAAAATAACGTATCCTCTCCGAAATAAAGGGTGCTCCTAGGGCATCCTTTAAAAAGCTAAGGACTGGCCCACAGGGCCTACTTACTTAGCCACCTATTTTCCCTCTATTCCTACGACCTTTCGTCCTAGGGCTAGCGGTCTAGTCCTGATGATTCATATCAGTTTCTAAGCAAGTTTTAGATTTTTAAAAAAATTGGTATTCATGGTCTATTGTGCTTCTCTGTGGTGGTATTTGCTCTGATACCAGCTGTGGCAGAACCGCTCGAATTATTTCAGCTTAAGTGCCTAAGTCATGCCTCAGGGGCCGTAACACACTTAAATCGGAATAACCTGTCAGTCCCTCAGATCTAGTCTGATAAAGCCACTTAACCAGGATCAAATACCACAATCTCACTCGAAGGTGAGTCACAGAAGAAATACAATAAAACAGGAAACCTCAAATTAAAGTACTAGAGTTATTACAATAACCGGAGTTTTTCAATAGCTGAGATAAGTTCACAAAATAAAATGCAGCGGATAATCGATATTGTCGGTAGCGAGGAAATGGGGCAGGCCCTAGCCCACTACTCTTCCTGCTCCTCTCCTGCCGGAACAGCATCCCATTCGACCGTCCAACCCGATGGTAGGGTTGTAGGCCAAGTCACACCATCAACCATATCCTGAAGCGTACCTGCAAAGATTATGCCACAAGCAATGCTGAGTATACTAATACTCAGCTAGACTTACCCGTGTGAGGAGTCTACTCGTCTACCTCTAGACCATGCAGCTGTTTGGCTGAGGGGTTTGGTTTGCCAAAAGCACTAGCTGAGTCTAAAACCAAATTTTAGCTTTTCAATTTCTAGCCTCATTATCTTAGCTAAGTTTGCTCCATCTAAGCATACATGGTAACAAGCATTTAGTACAAACAACAAGTTATCTCATGTAACCTCATTTCACTTCTTACTCAATGTAGTACAAGGGGTCAAGCAGTCTCATTAGCTACGAGAAGCAGACGATTCGAATCGAGTTTTATCCTTGCAAGGTAAACCTAAACACACAACATGTGAGGGCACTCCGTCCCCACACATGTCAACTGTCCCCATCGATTCCCCGTTCGTGGCCAGGGCTCACCGCTTTGGCATACTGTACCCCTTGAGTTACTGTAACTAAAACTTGAGCATGGCACCATAAGCATTGGCATTGCATATGTTTGACACACCTAGAGTGCATTCACTAGGAAAAAAATTCAAACAAGTTGTATTGTTTTGGTATTTTGCAAATAGAACCCTGAAATAGGAAATTCAACCCTAAATAAGAATTAAAGGGATAAGACATAACCCAAATTAAGAAAACCTAAAAGCTTTAGGGGAATGGTTACAAAATGTTCCCAAAAATGAACATTGAATTACTTTTGTACCCCTGGGATACCAAAAATCCCCATTTGAACCCTAGAAAACTCTAAAACTAAAACCTAGGGGCTTATGTGCAAAATTGATGCACATTTGGACTAAAGTGCAAAAAACAAGTTAATAAAGTATCTTAAGTCATTTGGGTCACTCATATGTGAATTTGCAAGCTAAACCCTGAGTTTGGACTTAATTGCAAAAGAGCCACATTTGAACTCTTTTGACTAAGTCTGAATTTCAGTGTAATGTGCTCATCTTTGTGACCTTGTAACTTCTAAACAAAAGGGTTTTTGCCCTAGGTCACCACATCAAACATGTAGATCTAATAATGGATAACAAGTTTGTTTAAGAGTGCAAGCCACGTTATTATGAAAAGTTTGGAGATAATTATGCCTGAAGTCAGGCTGTCAGACTAATACTGTCTGAGTTTCAGACTAATAGTGACTTGGATCCGAGTTTGAGAGCTAATTCAACTCAGATCCAGTGCGAGTTTAAGCATGATTCCTATAACAAAGTTGTAGCTGGTATGTAGGATTACAACTTTGATGCAGAGACTTGGGGATGTTTCCATATAAAATTTAGAGAAAATTTGATCTAAACTTGCTCTGTCAGGTGTTCTGAAGATCCTCTTCATGGTACAGTAGCCTGACTGCATCTGTTTCAGTAACCCTCACCGCCACGATCCCCCGCCGCAATTCGCGTCAACGGCGTGCATATTCGTGCTCTGGTAGACGGATAACGTCGCGGGGTAAGGGGAATCTTCACCGCCGGTGAGCTGGGCTCCACTCCGGTGACCCCCCCGTGCTTCCCCCTCTACCCTACGGCTGAGCAGATAAACTCACCGATGACCGCCGCCTCCCGGCCGTGCGCTGCGTGGCTCAACCCTTCCACTGCGTCGCCGTAACTCCCCACTGCTGTCTAATCAACGCCGATGAGCCTGCCACGGCGGTGGACACGAATTCACCGCGCCAGGTTCTTCTTCATCTCCGACAGCCAGCGTTGCTCGACCAAATTGGCCACCACCGCTTAAGTATCCTATAAATTGAAGCCTCAGCCCGTTCCTCTAGGTAATCGTGCGTCCAGAGAACCCACTCGTAGCTCCGATCATTCCCCACAGCTCCCCAATTTCATATTCCCCCCAAATCAGTTGAAGAACACCGTGAAACCAAGTTCACCGTGGCCAGCCGGTTCTGGTAAAGCTCTGCTCGATTCAAACCCTGTTTAAGTGCTCTCGTATGCCTGTGATGCCCATCGACCCACTCAATTGCGCAGAGTAGCCTCTGGTCGCCGGGAACACGGCAGTTTTGCTATAGTTTTCTCGGTCACCGTGGCCAACGCTAATTAGCTGGTCTTAGATGCAATTAGGTTGGGAGAAATGATTAAGGTAGCTCCAATTTCATGTCTGTTGCTCGGAGAACCTAGCCGTTGCCCCAATCGGCCGGTACAGATGCTCGCCGGAGCTCTGCTGTGCGCGACGCCGTCGTGGACCTGGCCGTGTGAAGAGATAGAAACCGAAGGGGCTATTTGCAAACGGTCAGCGACTCTGTAAACAGTGATAAGACCTGATTCCGGTTAGCTAGAAACCCCGAGGGCCCTTCTGCAAGATGGCCAACGCGGGCGTGCCCCGTTTTCTCTGAGGGCTGGGCCGTATGGGCTGCTTCTGGCCCAGTACTATTCAAACCTTTTTATTTTCTTTTTCACAGAAACTTTAGAAATATGTAGAAAACTGCAGAGAATTCATAAAATTGTGAAACAAATTTTCCTAGGCTTCTTATTTTCCCTAGAATTTAATAAAAATAGTTTCATGATTTTTAGGTTAAATTAGGAATTTTAAGGTATTTAAAATAATTTAAGGTAGTGGTTCTGGATTTTTAAAAGATAAATGGTAATCCCAAAAATGCTCAAACTTTTTATATGAGTTCCTCATATTATTTAGAAGCCTTGGGTAGAGTTTGGGTTGATTTGGATCTTGTTTGACACCTAAACCCCAAAACCCCCCCTGCCCTGTGAACTCCTTTACTGACTTCGGAAACCCTAAGTTCTCGGAGTTCCGTGAAGGAAAGTTGTATTCAAGGATTAGATAATAAGTTTATGTCATCTTTGCACCCTCATGAGCATTACATGACATTCATTCTTATACATATATGTGGTTATGATTAGAACACGAGGAAGAAGTGCAAGCCACTAAAGAGCAAGTACCACCACCTTTGGAAACTCAGGCTGGGGATTGTTTCTACTTCGATATTTGTGGATCCGAGCCTGACTCACCCATAAACAAAGGCAAGCCCTGGTGCATTTGCCACCCTCCTTGTGTTTTAAAAACCTTTTTCACTTGCTTGATGCATTAGGTGATAGGAGTTGATTGCTAAAACAATTCCTGCATTACCTTCCTTGAATTTGATTACCTTCCTTGATCACCCGTTTTACAAAAGATTTTGATGCTTAGCCTTGTGTTAGTAAAACAAAAAATGTTTTGTTTTTACAAAAGATGATGTGGCAAAAGTGGTTGGGATGTTTTTGAAAACAAAACTTGATGGTGGATCCATCATGGCCATGATGGGTCCAACATCGGAAAAGATGTACCTCTGCCAGGTTCCAACCTTTGGGGTTAAATGATTAAGCTGAGACTTGGCGGGTGACTTGCACGAGAAATAGAGTCTCGATGTAGTGTCTCCGTCTAAGTCGATTAAGGACCTTGTCGATGTAGGCCTGCTGACCGAGGACCCTTTAACTGGTCACATGCCTCGTCATGGGTAAGCTTTGCCTCGGGCGGACTAAGGCCAGAATAAGATAACACGAAATGGGCGTGGAGCGGTGGCGAGAGTAGCGTGTACCCTCCGTGGCAAGAGGTTGGACGGTGGTGTATCTGTGCTCTCGGTTTGCGTGAACCTGATCTGGTCTTAAGAACCCCGGTGGCGGGTTGACATATGCAAGGGTTAAGTGCTACATATGTCATGTGATCGAAGATCCTCAGCTGAGTATAATCAATTCGGATCGCCGTACCTCCGCGGTTATGGAGACTTGGCCACTGACTTACACGTAGCAATCCAGTGAAGATGAAGGGTTGATAAGAAATTGGCTAGTGCAGGTCAAGTGCTTGAACTAGGGTAGACAGAACTCTAGCTGCAGGTAATTTTACTTAACCTGACAATAAAATTGGATTTTAAGGATCCACTTTAGTAAGCAATTCTGCAAACAGAGTCTTTGATTATTGAAAGGCCTTACCTTGACTCCCTTATAACCAGCATACCCTTGAGAGTCTTTTCTTTAGTCGGGTAAGACTTGCTGAGTAATTCCATACTCATGGTTTATTCCCCCATTGTTTTTCGGTGAGGAGACAACAAACTTTTGTTGTTTTTGTACCAAGGTGGTGAAAAATGAGGACAATCAAGAATGAAGCTGCTGGAGGACCGAGTCCTCCTTAAAAACTTTTATGTAACGAACTTAATGGGAGGAGTTTTTGCCTCCCAGGTATTGTAATAATACTTTTCAGCACTTGCTTTATCCTCTGGTCTGTATTAAATAACTTACTCTTACTTTTTAAATAAATGTAAGTTTATATAATCACTTCCGCATTTCCGCATCTCCGATGAACATACTGTCTGTCAGACGGGTGAAACGTTCCTGGAAAGGTAAGAGAAAAGATACCGAACTCGTCAAGTGATTCAGGAACATCTACAGGGTTGTCTGATGTCTGTTGGACAAGGACAACTGTAGGTGGGCCTAATGACTTGGGAGGTTCCGTCACAGCTGGTATCGGAGCGTTGCCCTTCTTGGCAGATATTATTTAGCATCTTCAAAAAGATTTTCTTAAACTTATCTAGAAAATTCCTTCTCTTCTTACCTAAGCATCTCTGAAGAGTTTATTTCAAAGACCGGATAGGAAGAGTGCAATGTATAGAAGGTTGAATCAACTAAGGTTGATTCTGTAATTATTCATGCATCATGCTAAGAATTATACTAATAAATTTTCCCCCTTAGAAAATGCCGCCGCGTACAAGGAAAACTGCGCGAAAGCATACTAGGCCTATCGGTGTACCTCGACACCAACTTGCCCGACGGGAGGAAGATAGCAGTAGCGGAAGCAATGATCCGATTGGAGAGCTTGAAGCTCGAGTGAATCAGCTTCAAACGGAATTACAACGCAGGACCAATTTATGGGTCACGGATGGCGACCGAATAAATGAATTAAGAAGTAACATCCGCAGCCTGCAAGATCAACTTGCTGATCGGGATTTGGCGCTTGATTGGGCGGTACAGTCTCGTTCAGTAGCCTGGGCTAAGGAAGCGAAGGCTCGAGCCCGAGTCGAAGAACTTAGCACTGCTATTGACAACTTGCAGGTGTATTGCAATACTTTACATGAGGAAGTTCATGTACTGTATTCGCAAATACACCCAAATGTCCCTGCGGATTCTGTCAGGTCAGAAGCCGGACCCTCGCATGTTGTGGGAGAAGCGCTTGGTGGTGAGTTAGACCTTTTTAGGCCCCCTCCTTCTATGAGGCTGGTCGATGAATGGTCTCCCACACCTGACGACGAAGCTGCCTTGAGCAACCAGAAGCAGGCGTAGTAGTGTAGTTGTAGAAATAGAAGTAGTATGCTGTATAATAGGTTGAACTATTGTATAATGGGTAATGTATCCTGTTGTATACCATCGAGTCTGTATCATTACTCTTGATAGTAATGCAAAATGGAAGGTTTCTCTGGCATATTATATTTATTTCAAATGTTCTTTGCCTCAGATGCCTACCAGGACTCGAGGACAGGATGCAGCAGGAACTTCTGGGGGGAGGGAGGTTACCCCAAATCCACCTCCGGTTCCTCCCACATTGGCCGAGGCGATTGCCGCCTTGGTGAACGCAACTACAGACAATACCCGCTTTCTGAGAGAAATGGCGGGCCAACAATTCCAGCAGCAGGGTGGAAGGGGTTATCAACAGGGCCCTCGGGAAACCACATATTTAGATTTCTCTAAAACCCGTCCACCACTATTTGTCAAGGCTGAGGACCCATTGGAAGCAGATGAATGGATACGGGTTATTGAGCAAAAATTTGGTCTTCTACGTTGTTCAGAGACACAGAAGCCTTTATTCGCAGCACAACAACTGCGCGGCCCTGCCAGCACCTTGTGGGGAAATTTCGTGGCTATTCAACCTGCTAATCATCAAGTAACATGGGAAGAATTTAAAGTGGCCTTCCGCGAGCACTATATACCCGAAGGTGTTCTGCATATAAAGCAAGAAGAGTTCATGAAGCTAAAACAAGGAGGAGATACTGTCAATCAGTATCTCAATAAGTTCAATCACCTGTCACAATATGCAATCGATCAGGTGAACACTGATTTAAAGAAGAAGAATTGCTTTATGAGAGGTCTAAATGATCGATTGCAAAGAAAAATGGCAGCCTGCATAGATCTTACGTATGGAAAGGCTGTCAGCACAGCCCTATCTGTTGAAGCAAAATATGCAGGTTCCGGGAAAAACAAGGGATTTGGAGGTGAGAAGTCTAATCAGGGCCAGGCAAAAAGGCAACGGTTTGTGATCCGGCCTTCTAGCCAAAATCGCTCTTTTTCTCGTCCACCCTCATTCCCTTTCAAGCAACCCATAATTATTCGTCCCATTAATACCCCCACTACCCCAAGTCAGCCGGGTGCCCCGGGCACTCGATTCCCTGCTTTGCCCAGCTCTGCAACCGGGTGTTTCAATTGTGGCAAGTCTGGACATTTCATCAAGGATTGCCCATATCCCAAGCAGAATCAATCAAATAATCAGCAAGGATCTGGGAAATCAGCTCAACCCAAGGGAAACAATGTGGGGAAAAATACAAAGAAGACGGGGCGGATATATTATACTCAAGTGGCCACTACACCGGAAGGTGAACCGGTGATGATGGGTACGTTTCTCGTGGCCAGTCACCCTGCAATTATTCTTTTTGATTCTGGTGCTTCGCATACATTTATTAGCAAGAATTTTGTGGAGCAACATCACATTTCATGTCATGAATCAAAAGAAGGGTTTAAAATTCATTCACCTGGGGGACACATTTTTACTAGAGAAGTGGCCTATCAAGTGCCAGTAACAATGGCTGGACGGAACTTTCCTGCTAACATGATTGTTCTGAAAGGCCAGGATATAGATGTAATTTTGGGTATGAATTGGTTAACCCAACATAAGGCAATTCTCAACACTGAGCTGAGAACCGTCAGGTTGAGCTATAATTAAGAAGAGATTCTTTTGTCCATCCCCGTTAACCAATCCAGCCAAAGCTTCTGGTAGAATATATGAAGCCATTGTACTGGAGATCAAGGATATTCTGGTAGTATGTGAGTTTCCAGATGTATTTCCGGAAGATTTGCCTGGACTACCACCTGAGAGAGATGTAGAATTTGTAATTGAATTAAAGCCCGGTACGACTCCCATTTCTCGAAGATCGTACCGTATGCCCCCTAATGAGTTGGCAGAATTGAAGATTCAATTACAAGATCTACTGAATAAAGGATTCATCCGGCCAAGCTCGTCTCCATGGGGTTGCCCCGCCATTTTTGTTAAGAAGAAGGATCAAACCTTACGAATGTGCGTGGATTATCGACCCCTGAATGAGGTCACTATCAAGAACAAGTACCCTCTTCCAAGGTTCGACATCTTATTTGATCAACTAACTAGAGCGAGGGTATTCTCCAAGATCGATCTCAGGTCGGGCTATCACCAAATCCGTATTCGGCCCGAGGATATACCGAAGACCGCGTTTACTACGCGGTATGGTTTATTTGAATATTTGGTAATGTCCTTCGGACTATCAAATGCTCCTGCCCATTTCACTTATTTGATGAACTCGGTATTTATGCCCGAGTTGGACAAGTTCGTGGTGGTCTTCATCGACGATATCTTGATATATTCCAAAAATGAAGAGGAGCATGCTCAACATTTGCAGATTGTATTGACGCGCTTGAGGGAACATCAGTTGTATGCCAAGTTCAGCAAGTGCGCGTTCTGGCTGGAGGAAATTCAATTTTTGGGGCACGTGTTATCTGCCAAGGGAATTGCGGTAGATCCTAGCAAAGTCAAGGATATTCTGGAGTGGAAACCCCCAACCACTGTTCCCCAGGTCCGGAGTTTTCTTGGACTAGCTAGATATTATCGTAGATTCATACCAGATTTTTCTAAGCTTGTGAAGCCAATCACAAGTTTATTGAAGAATGATAGTAAACTTAATTGGTCTTCTAAGTGTAATGAAGCTTTTGAACAATTGAAGACATTATTAACCACTACTCCGGTATTGGCTCAACCGGACATCACCAAGCCTTTTGATGTATATTGTGATGCATGAGGCAGTGGACTTGGCTGTGTATTAATGCAAGAAGGCCGAGTAATTGCATATGATTCAAGGCAGTTGCGCCGACATGAGGAGCATTACCCAACTCATGATCTGGAGCTAGCTGTTGTGGTTCATGCCCTGAAAATTTGGCGTCATTTTCTGCTGGGAAATATCTGTCACATTTATACAGATCATAAAAGCTTGAAGTATATCTTCACCCAGTCAGAATTAAATATGAGGCAAAGGCGATGGCTTGAGCTTATTAAGGACTATGAACTGGAAATTCATTATCACCCAGGCAAGGCCAATGTTGTGGCAGATGCACTGAGCCGTAAGGTTTCCTGCCACTGTCTTATGGTGAAGACCTCTGACAATACCCTATGTCAGGAGATGGAAAAGCTAAACCTGGGAATGGTCCAACAAGGAACCCTAAATCAGCTAAAGCTTGAGTCAATCATCTTGCAACGGATAATTGATGCTCAAAGAGATAATGCGGGTATGAAGCACATACGGGAGAAGATAAGGGCTGGAACAGCCAAATGTTTCAAAGAAGACGATCAAGGTGTGATATGGTTCAATAACCGCATAGTAGTGCCAAAGAATGAAGAACTCCGCCAGCAAATCTTAGATGAAGCGCGTCTTAGTCGCTATTCTATTCATCCGGGAAGCACTAAGATGTATCATGATCTAAAGCAGCACTACTGGTGGACGAAGATGAAAATTGAAATTGCATGCTATGTGGCTAAGTGTGACACTTGCAGACGTGTCAAAGCCATACACATGAAAACTGCTGGTCCATTACAATCTTTGCCGATCCCAACATGGAAATGGGAAGACATAAGTATGGACTTTATCGTGGGATTGCCCAGGACTGCAAGAGGGTATGATTCTATCTAGGTTGTAATTGATCGGCTTACGAAGATTGCTCACTTTCTGCCGGTCAAGACAGATCACCCGGTTACTGTCTATGCCCAACTGTACATTGCTCGTATCCTTAGTCTGCATGGTGTTCCGAAGACCATAGTGCCGGATCGTGGACCTCAATTTGTAGCCAAGTTTTGGGAAGCACTTCACAAATCCTTGGGTACTAAGTTGCTCCATAGTTCGGCATATGATCCACAAACCAGTGGACAGACTGAGAGGATTAATCAAGTACTCGAAGATATGTTGCGAGCATGTGTTCTGGACTTCACACCGAAATGGGATGAATGTTTGCCTTTGGCGGAGTTTTCATATAATAATAGCTATCAAGAAAGTATCAAGATGGCACCTTTTGAAGCTTTATATGGGCGACGATGTCGAACTCCGCTAAATTGGTCTGAACCTGAAGAAAGGTACTTCTTTAGGCCTGATATAGTGAAGGAGGCCGAGGCAAAGGTTCAGAAAATTATTCATAATATGAAGAAAGCACAAGCTCGTCAGAAGGGTTATGCAGACAAACGGCGAATGCCCTTGTATTTTCATGAAGGGGACTATGTCTACCTGAAGGTTTCACCAATGAAGGGGGCATCGCGTTTCGGGGTTAAAGGGAAGCTTGCACCCAGGTACATTAGTCCATTCCCGGTACTTGAGCAATGTGGGCCAGTGGCGTATCGACTGCAGCTCCCCGAAATTCTGTCTGTTATCCATAATGTGTTCCATGTGTCGCAATTGAAGAAGTGTCTTCGGGTCCCCGATCGAACCATTGAAGTGACAGATGTTGTCCTGGAACCAGATTTAACATACTCGGAACATCCTATTCGAGTTCTGGATCAAAAGGACAGGGTTACCCGGAGAAAAACTCTCAAGTTCTATAAGATACAGTGGAACCAACATTCTGAAGAAGAGGCTACATGGGAAACTCAAGACTTTTTAATAAGAATTTCCCAGGCTTTCTAGCCTCATGTAATTTGTAAAGTGTGTATAGTTACTGCAATAGAGGAGTGAACCCCCACACCACCCCTGCCTTGTACCAGAAATAAGGAAATAAAAATGTGACACATTTCCTTTTCCATTACTCACCCTAGGACTTTTAATCTCGGGAGGAGATTCTCTTATGGGGGGAAGGATGTAACACCCCTGGTGTTACTTTAACAAAAACTTGAGCATGGCATCATAAGCATTGGCATTGCATATGTTTGACACACCTAGAGTGCATTCACTAGGCAAAAATTTCAAACAAGTTGTATTGTTTTGGTATTTTGCAAATAGAACCCTGAAATAGGAAATTCAACCCTAAATAGGAATTAAAGGGGTAAGACATAATCCAAATTAAGAAAACCTAAAAGCTTTAGGGGAATGGTTACAAAATGTTCCCAAAAATGAACATTGAATTACTTTTGTACCACTGGGATACCAAAAATCCCCATTTGAACCCTAGAAAACTCTAAAACTAAAACCTAGGGGCTTATGTGCAAAATTGATGCACATTCGGACTAAAGTGCAAAAACCAAGTTAATAAAGTATCTTAAGTCATTTGAGTCACTCATATGTGAATTTGCAAGCTAAACCCTAAGTTTGGACTCAATTGCAAAAGAGCCACATTTGAACTCTTTTGACTAAGTCTGAATTTCAGTGTAATGTGCTCATCTTTGTGACCTTGTAACTTCTAAACAAAAGGGTTTTTGCCCTAGGTCACCACATCAAACATGTAGACCTAATAATGGATAACAAGTTTGTTTAAGAGTGCAAGCCATGTTATTATGAAAAGTTTGGAGATAATTATGCCTGAAGTCAGGCTGTCAGACTAATACTGTCTGAGTTTCAGACTAATAGTGACTTGGATCCGAGTTTGAGAGCCAATTCAACTCAGATCCAGTGCGAGTTTAAGCATGATTCCTATAACAAAGTTGTAGCTGGTATGTAGGATTACAACTTTGATGCAGAGACTTGGGGATGTTTCCATATAAAATTTAGAGAAAATTTGATCTAAACTTGCTCTATCAGGCGTTCTGAAGATCCTCTTCATGGTACAGTAGCCTGACTGCATCTGTTTCAGTAACCATCACCGCCGATGATCCCCCACCACGATTCGCGTCAACGGCGTGCAGATTCGTGCTCAGGTAGATGGATAACGTCGCGAGGTAGGGGAATCTTCACCGCCGGTGAGCTGGGCTCCACTCCGGTGACCCCCCGTGCTTCCCCCTCTACCCTACGGCCGAGCAGATAAACTCACCGATGACCGCTGCCTCCCGGCCATGCGCCACATGGCTCAACCCTTCCACTGCGTCGCCGTAACTCCCCACTGCTGTCTAATCAACGCCGGTGAGCCTGCCACGGCGGTGGACACGAATTCACCGCGCCAGGTTCTTCTTCATCTCCGACAGCTAGCGTTGCTCGACCAAATTGGCCACCACCGCTTAAGTATCCTATAAATTGAAGCCTGAGCCCGTTCCGCTAGGTAATCGTGCGTCCAGAGAACCCACTCGTAGCTCCGATCATTCCCCACAGCTCCCCGATTTCATATTCCCCCCAAATCAGTTGAAGAACACCGTGAAACCAAGTTCACCGTGGCCAGCCAGTTCTGGTAAAGCTCTGCTCGATTCAAACCCTATTTAAGTGCTCTCGTATGCCTGTGATGCCCATCGACCCACTCAATTGCGCAGAGTAGCCTCTGGTCACCGGGAACACGACAGTTTTGCTATAGTTTTCTCGGTCACCGTGGCCAACGCTAATTAGCTGGTCTGATGCAATTAGGTTGGGAGAAATGATTAAGGTAGCTCCAATTTCATGTCTGTTGCTCGGAGAACCTAGCCGTTGCCCCAATCGGCCGGTACAGATGCTCGCCGGAGCTCTGCCGTGCGCGACGCCGTCGTGGACCTGGCCGTGTGAAGAGACAGAAACCAAAGGGGCTATTTGCAAACGGTCAGCGACTCTGTAAACAGTGATAAGACCTGTTTCCGGTTAGCTTGAAACCCCGAGGGCCCTTCTGCAAGATGGCCAACGCGGGCGCGGGCGCGCCCCGTTTTCTCTGAGGGCTGGGCCGTATGGGCTGCTTCTGGCCGAGTACTATTCAAACCTTTTTATTTTCTTTTTCAGAGAAAATTTAGAAATATGTAGAAAACTGCAGAAAATTCATAAAATTGTGAAACAAATTTTCCTAGGCTTCTTATTTTCCCTAGAATTTAATAAAAATAGTTTCATGATTTTTAGGTTAAATTAGGAATTTTAAGGTATTTAAAATAATTTAAGGTAGTGGTTCTGCATTTTTAAAAGATAAATGGTAATCCCAAAAATGCTCAAACTTTTTATATGAGTTCCTCATATTATTTAGAAGCCTTGGGTAGAGTTTGGGTTGATTTGGACCTTGTTTGACACCTAAACCCCAAAACCCCCCTGCCCTGTGAACTCCTTTACTGACTCCGGAAACCCTAAGTTCTCGGAGTTCTGTGAAGGAAAGTTGTATTCAAGACTTAGATAATAAGTTTATGTCATCTTTGCACCCTCATGAGCATTACATGGCATTCATTCTTATACATATATGTGGTTATGATTAGAACACGAGGAAGAAGTGGAAGCCACTAAAGAGCAAGTACCACCACCTTTGGAAACTCAGGCTGGGGATTGTTTCTACTTCGATATTTGTGGATCCGAGCCTGACTCACCCATAAACAAAGGCAAGCCCCGGTGCATTTGCCACCCTCCTTGTGTTTTAAAAACCTTTTTCACTTGCTTGATGCATTAGGTGATAGGAGTTGATTGCTAAAACAATTCCTGCATTACCTTCCTTGAATTTGATTACCTTCCTTGATCACCCGTTTTACAAAAGATTTTGATGCTTAGCCTTGCGTTAGTAAAACAAAAAATGTTTTGTTTTTACAAAATATGATGTGGCAAAAGTGGTTGGGATGTTTTTGAAAACAAAACTTGATGGTGGATCCATCATGGCCATGATGGGCCCAACATCGGAAAAGATGTACCTCTGCCAGGTACCAACCTTTGGGGTTAAATGATTAAGCTGAGACCGGGCGGGTGACTTGCACGAGAAAGAGAGTCTCGATGTAGTGTCTCCGTCTAAGTCGATTAAGGACCTTGTCGATGTAGGCCTGCTGACCGAGGACCCTTTAACTGGTCACATGCCTCGTCATGGGTAAGCTTTGCCTCGGGCGGACTAAGGCCAGAATAAGATAACACGAAATGGGCGTGGAGCGGTGGCGAGAGTAGCGTGTACCCTCCGTGGCAAGAGGCTGGACGGTGGTGTATCTGTGCTCTCGGTTTGCGTGAACCTGATCTGGTCTTAAGAACCCCGGTGGCGGGTTGACATATGCAAGGGTTAAGTGCTACATATGTCGTGTGATCGGAGATCCTCAGCTGAGTATAATCAATTCGGATCGCCGTACCTCCGCGGTTATGGAGACTTGGCCACTGACTTACACGTAGCAATCCAGTGAAGATGAAGGGTTGATAAGAAATTGGCTAGTGCAGGTCAAGTGCTTGAACTAGGGTAGACAGAACTCTAGCTGCAGGTAATTTTACTTAACCTGACAATAAAATTGGATTTTAAGGATCCACTTTAGTAAGCAATTCTGCAAACAGAGTCTTTGATTATTGAAAGGCCTTACCTTGACTCCCATATAACCAGCATACCCTTGAGAGTCTTTTCTTTAGTCGGGTAAGATTTGCTGAGTAATTCCATACTCAGGGTTTATTCCCCCGTTGTTTTTAGGTGAGGAGACAACAAACTTTTGTTGTTTTTGTACCAAGGTGGTGAAAAATGAGGACAATCAAGAATGAAGCTGCCGGAGGACCGAGTCCTCCTTAAAAACTTTTATGTAACGAACTTAATGGGAGGAGTTTTTGCCTCCCAGGTATTGTAATAATACTTTTCAGCAGTCGCTTTATACTCTGGTCTGTATTAAATAACTTACTCTTACTTTTTAAATAAATGTAAGTTTATATAATCACTTCCGCATTTCCGCATCTCCGATGAACATACTGTCTATCAGACAGGTGAAACGTTCCTGGAAAGGTAAGAGAAAAGATAGCGAACTCGTCAAGTGATTCAGGAACATCTACAGGGTTGTCTGATGTCTGTTGGACAAGGACAACTGTAGGTGGGCCTAATGACTTGGGAGGTTCCGTCACACATACAATGCTCCACTGACCCCGGCTGCCGCCGTGCAGTGACCGCACTTGTACCCACCATAGCTAGCATGGGAGACCCAGTTACAGGACAAGTGAGGGAAAAAGTCCGCGCCCAGATTCACTCAGGTACTAGTTTTACCGGTTACTATATTTCCCGACATGTGTTTAATACGTTCAAACGATTGACTCAGGTGTCCACACAATAATCCTTAATTCCTTTTCCCATCTCATGGACAAGGCATCCTCCCTGGATCCAAGTCCATAGACCATCATAGATCTCGTTATCAAGATGAATACAATGAATTCCTGACCTCGCACGAGTGCTAGAAAAATTACTCGACTTCTACCGAGATCTTGATTAGCATAGCAGCTACTCGACCTAGCATACAAATATCCATCTCAAAAAGGAATCTTGAGTTCATGCAACTAAAGGTTTCAAGCAACTCCTACACTTAAGTGCACATTACAAGCCTACAAACATTAAGTGTAGTGAAGTAGCATATATAAATGGTTATGCATAGAACCGGGGCTTGCCTTCAAATGCTGGGGCTGCGGGGAGATCCTCGATGGCAGTCTCGGGAGCTTGCTCCTGGTCTTCCTCGTGGACAGCTTCCTGCTCGGGGATGAGCACGTACACTCCGTCAGCGAGATTGCAATCTAATGAATGCAATGAATAAGGTACATGCATGGTATGATACGCAATTTAGCAATTAAACTTTGATGGTGAATGATTAAATTAACAAGGTAGAGCTCAATCTTGCTACTAAAGGTTCTTGTGGCATACTTAGCAAATTAGGGTCAAACTTGGTTAAGCTGATTGGTAAGTTTATTTTGGTGCCTTACTGATTTCCCTTTAATGTCTTAGTGAGAGTTTATTAAGGTTTCTAGCTGAATCATTAGATTGAGATTTATTATTCCCCATTTTTCCCTTTTATTTCTTTTATGCTTTTAAGGTGGGTTTGAACTACAAGTTGGCTTAATAAATTCCCAAAAATTCTGCAAATATTACAGTGGCTTCTTACTGGTGTATAAGTCTCTGTCTCAAAATTTGGGGTTTAAAAAGTGAGTGGTTCGCTCTGTATAAAATTATCAAATATTAGGGCAGAGGGGTGTTTTGAACTACAACCTTCTTTTCACAGTGAGTTATTCTCTAAGACTTATTTTTGTTGGCATTCAAATGCTATAACATGATTTTGTACAAATGTTTAGCCACTAATACTCATAAGTTATTCTACTATGATTTTCTAAAGTTTATAGTCAAAGGGGTGCTTTCTACTACCACTATATTTGAAAAATAACAAACAACAAATTTCTGATTTTTCCTATCTTCTTCTTTGTGCAAGAGCAATCATTCTAAAAATTGGTAGCTTTTTGCTTAAGGGAATGGTGGTAGGAATTTCTTGAACTAAATGGCCTTTTTCATGAAGTATTAGCAATGGGTGTTACTTGTAACTTTCAATTGGGTTTGCATTTTTCTCTGGTGGCCTACTTCATTATTAATTTGGTAAAAAATTATTTGCCCACTGTTGCACACTTTTTGGCTTGCTTATGATTTAATTGAAATATGGCTCAATATCATGTTCTATTTGTTTATCCTACATAAAATGATAGACTAGGGTGTTTATCATTTTTGTTGTGGTATCTTAGTGGTTACAAGTCCATTGGATTTTTCTTAACAATTTTGGAATTGTTTTCATAATTCTAATAATTATTTTTCTAGTTTGATTAGTGCTTAATAAAACATTTCTCCTAGAATTTGTTCTGGACTGGGGTTCCCTTTATTTTTCCTAGGTTCTCTGTTACTCAAGTAGACTAGGAAAAATAATTGCATTCGCTGTTCATTATTTTCCAGTGCCTTTCTTATTTTCCTAAGTTTTGGGCAAAAATGGCTTTTAATAAGTAACCTTGTCTAAATCTTTAATACTGGGGTGCTCACTATTTTTAAACTGTGCCTAAGTGGGGTTTACACTTCTACAAATTTTCTTATGTTCAGCACAGAAGCATAACTAATTTTCTTTAATTTAATAAGGTTTGGTAAGTTCCTTAATTAATTCCAAACCCTAAATTTTTAAACACAAGGCATAGGGTTCAGCATTTTTAATTGATAGTCCATAATATTTTGAATCCAGCAAAATTGGTTTGACTAAATTTGGTGGAATATTGCTCAAGATATGAAATTTCTAAGTTCTCTGCTGAATTTAAAAGATTAATTAGAAATGGATAAAGGAAAAACGGTTTTGCACTGGGGTCCCTCGCGAAATATTTGAAATGAATTACAGACAGGTCCTCGGTGCACTATTCACATGAGTCTACGGCTCTGTAGAAAACCCCCTAGGGTTTCTCGAAATCGATCCCGCGATCCTTCCCCTAATGGAACAGTGACCGCAGCGAAAGAATAGGGCGGAGGGGCTTACCGGTGGCGGGGTTGATCCGATGAGGGGTTGGGTGAGGTCCGGGAGTCTCTGGTGATCACGTCGTGTTGTGGATCGCCGGCGATGGTGGTCGGAGGAGGTCGGTCCACGTGCACAGGCGGGGGAGCTCGTCGGCGGCGAGGAGTCCGGCCTAACTAGGGCACAATAGGTCAATTAAATTGGTCAGGGAGCTTCACCAGAGATCAAGGAAGATGTGTGTGCAAGGAATCGGAGAATGGCTCACCGGATTGCTCGGTCTACAGGCGTCCACGGGCGACCGAAATCCGGCGAGGGTGATCTTGGGTCTCCAGTGAGGTTCTGTCGGGTCCGAGCGCTTGGAAAGCTTCACGGGTCACTGGCAAAGCTAACGAGAGGCCGGCGCAACTTGGACGTGACTGGAGCGGGTTGGCCGCGATGGTCGAGGCTTGGGTAGTGGTGGCGGGCGGTGGCGCGGCGTGCTTGAGGCGAAGTCCGGTGAACTTCGTCTTAGGCAAGGCCTGAGAGCGTGCGGGGAGGTACGGCCGAGGCCTTGGGTTGCTTTATAGGCACGGCGAGGGCGAGGGCGAGGGCGCGTGCCAGACTTGATCGGACGCTGGGGCGAGCGCACGCGCGGGTTGGGCGAACGCCGGCGTGCCGACCAGGGTCGAACACGTGTGCGCGTTCATTCTGCCCGAGTTCTGGCGCGTGTGGTCATTCATCCGAGCCTACTCTTGCCTTGGTCAGTGCACAAAACCTCTTCTCCTCCCTATAAGCTACCGATCTTATGTGGGGGTCATAGGATTTAGCCTACTGGTTTCAAAGATTTGGAGCTCTGAAGTTTGGTTTGTCTCCCATCCCGAGCTCGAGGCAAATCTTCGGTTTTGTCGTGTCTAGGGCTCGCGTCCCGATGCCATCTTTAGATATGTGATAGAGGGGTTAGTTAGACACATTTTTGTTAATGGGAGCTTTAGGATTAGAGCTAAGGATCAAGGTGAACGTGCTCAGTTTTGGTTCAAGGGCTGAAAATTCAGAAATCTGAATTTCAGATTTCCCCATTAAACCTCCACTTGAATGGCTTGTTTGGAGTTTTTAACAAACTATTTTGGCCAAACTTTTATAATCTTTATTGTAGCTTAGTTAGTGTATTTCAATTCTTATAATTGTCCTAAGCTATGATTTCAAGTTTTTCATGGTCTTTCATCCCTTTTCTTCATTTCTACTTAAATGGCTTATTTAGGGTTGGTATTAGGGTTTCTTAAGGCGGGCTCAAAATGAGTTTGAGCTAAAGGTGAAGAAGATAAGGTGCGATAACGGATCATAATTAAAGAACCTACATGTAGAAGAGTACCTTGAGGAGGAAAGCATCAAGCATGAGTTCTCTGCCCCCTACATTCCATAGCAAAGTGGATTAGTAGAGTGGATGACAGAACAATCTTCGACATGGCAAGAATTATGATGGGAGAGTACAAGACACCAGAGCGGCTTTTGTCGGAAGGCGTGAATACGGCTTGCCATGCCATAAGCCACCTCTATCTTCATCGCCTCTTCAAGAAGACGACATATGAGCTCCTAACCAGTAACAAACCCAATGTTTCTTACTTTCATGTATTTGGGAGCAAATGCTACATTTTGGTTAAGAGAGGTATGTTAGAAATATGCCCTAGAGATAATCATAGAGATGAGCATATTTCTTTGTATCCATGATATATATATTGCTTAATTGAATATCCATGAAAGGCACCTTGTATTGATTAGCAATTATGTGAATTTTTTGTGAGATTCTTTACTTGTATGGTTATTCTAAATGATGTCCCTGGTTAGAGTCGATGACTAGCACATATATTAGTTGATGACTACATTTCACAAGTCATGGACATGGAGATGTCGAACTAATAATGTGGGCGCATGTATGACATGAGGCTGGACCGACCCAATGTGAGATATTGTAATATAGTTCTCTTTTTGCAACATGTATACTGTGTCCTTAGACCTGAGATTATCGTATGTTCTCAAGATGTGGATTGACCCACTTAGGGAATATCAAACGCTACTCCGTAACTAGGTAGTTATAAAGGTAGTTTTGGGTTTTTCAGGAAGCATGCTGTGAGGCATGGTCAATCAAGATGGAATTTGTCCCTCTCTTCTTGAGAGAGATATATCTGGGCCCCTCGAGTGATTGGATCAAGAAATGCATGGCCGTGCTAGGGTTAAGAGTTAACCATTGAAAGGATTCCAATTCACAGTATCGAGAAAGAGAGGTCAGCTTAGAGCCAGACCAAATATCGTGAGACAAAGGGAACAACATATACGTGATGTTGCAATGGTTCGTCTGATATGATCTTTACGTGCGCAAAGGAGTTGACATGTTTTGCTAGAAGCCGCTGTCAATTATTGGGACAAGTAAGAGTACTCGGGCCATGTATATTTGTACATGAACCTATAGAGTCATACACTTAAGGGGAAGGAAGCCTAACTCGGATTAGATCCGAAATTAGACTGGGCTTTAGGGTTACTGGTGGGCCTCGGAGTCAGAAGCCCACCATAACGCCTATATAATGAGGGTCGTGGGCATGGTTAGGCTAACCCTAATTCGCAACCAGCAAACGAGCAGCCGCTCGCCTCTCGCCCTCGCATAGCCGCTGTCGTGAACCTAGCAGTTCGGTACGCGGTGCTTCCTCCTTGTACGTGTGGATACCTCAGAGGTGCTGCATCTGGAGCACTAGGACGAACCAGGCGAGGACGTGAAGGACGCCGACGACTGCACGACACTGCTCGACGCGTTCATCTACATCGAGATGTCTTCCGCTGCCCTGCGCGTCTAGTGGTAATTCCATGACCTATAACCGCAGTAGTTCTTAGTGTTATGGGGTCGAAAATTTTGTTTTTCGCTAGCGTAGCCTCCCCATAATCCTACAAGGTAGGCATTCAAAGTTTGCTCCCAAAGCCATTGAAGGGTTTTTACTTAGTTATGATTCAAATACATATAGGGTCTTCAACAAATCTTCTGGTTTAGTTGAAGTCACTAGTGATGTTGTATTTGATGAAACTAATGGCTCTCCAGGTAAGCAAGTTGATCTTGATGACATAGATGAGAACGAGGTTCCATCGGCTGCCATGAGGACTATGGCGATAGGCGATGTGAGACCGATGGAACAACAAGTGCAAGATCAACCTTCTTCCACGATAATGGTGCAACCCCCAACTCAATATGAGGAACATGTACCTCAAGACGATGGTATGGATTAAGGGGGAGTGCAAGAACAAAAAGACAAGGAGGAGGAAGAAGTACCACATGCACCTCCAACCCAAGTGCGTGCCAACATTCAAAGGAATCATCCGGTGCCTCAAATCCTTGGTGACATCAGCAAGGGAGTTACTATGCATTCACGTATTCCTAATTTTTGTGAATACTATTCCTTTGTTTCTTCTATTGAGCCTTTTAGGGTAGAAGAAGCCTTGCAGGATCCGGGCTAGGTGATGGCCATGTAGGAAGAGCTCAATAAATTCAAGAGAAATGAAGTATGGAGCCTGGTGCCACGTCCAAAGCAAAATGTTGTGGAAACCAAGTGGGTGTTTTGTAACAAGCAAGATGAGTACGAAATGGTGACAAGAAACAAGGCGAGAGTTATGGAAAAAGGTTATGCCCAAGTCACAGGTTTGGATTTTGAGGAGACTTTTGCTCCTGTAGCTAGGCTTGAGTCTATTTGAATTTTATTAGCTTATGCTGCTCACCATTGCTTTAAGATTTACCAAATGGACGTGAAGAGCGTTTTCCTCAATGGACCGATCAAGGAGGAGGTGTATGTGGAGCAATCCCCTGGTTTGAGGATGATAGGTATCCTGACCGTGTGTATGCTCTCTAAGGTGATCTATGGGCTCAAGCAAGCATCAAGAGCCTAGTATGAATGCGTTAGAGACTTTCTTATTTCTAATGCTTTTAAGTTCAGGAAAGCAGATCCTACTCTTTTCACTAAGTATTGTGATGGTGATTTGTTTATATGCCAAATATATGTCGATCATATAATATTTGGTTCTACTAACTAAAAGTCCTGTGATAAGTTTAGTAGGGTTGTGATGCAAAAGTTTGAGATGTCTATGATGGGTGAGATGACATACTTTCTAGGATTTCAAGTAAAACAGCTCAAGGAAGGCAGCTTCATAACCCAAACGTAGTACATGCAAGATCTGCTCAAGAAATTTGGGATGAAGGACACAAAGCCCATTAAGACGCCGATGGGAACAAACGAACATTTGGACCTCAACACGGGAGATAAGTCCGTAGATCAAAAGGTATACCGATCTATGATAGGATACTTGCTTTATTTATGTGCAAGTAGGCCAAATATTATGCTTTCCGTTTGCATGTGTGCTAGATTTCAATCTGACCCCAAAGAATGTCACCTTGTGGTCGTGAAGCGAATTCTTTGATATTTAGTTTATACACCTCACTTCGAGCTTTGGTAACCTAAGGGGTCTACCTTTGACTTGATTGGATACTCAGACTTCGATTATGCTAGGTGCAAGTTTGATAGAAAGAGCATATCAGGGACTTGTCATTTTCTTAGGAAGGTCCCTGGTGTCTTGGAGCTCTAAGAAACAAAATTTTGTTGCCCTATCCACTGCTGAAGCCGAGTATGTTGCCGTAGGCCAGTGTTGCGCACAACTATTTGGATGAGGCAAACCCTCCAGGACTTTGGCTACAATCTGAACAAAGTCCCACTCCTATGTGATAATTAGATTGCAATCCGCTTGATGGATAATCCCGTTGAACACAACCACGCTAAGCACATAGACATCCGACATCACTTTCTAAGAGACCACAAGTGTGGTTGTGGCAGAACCTCCCAAGTTATTGGGTCCACATGCACCTGCCCTTGTCTCAAAGACCTCATACATCTATGCATGTGCACTGGATAACTTAACAGGATCTGTCCGAGTATCCCAAGGACCCTGGATAAACCACTTACAACCAAGATTGCAAGATTAAGTAAACACAAATCACACGACAAAATTTTGCAGCGGAATTTCTTTATTACAAAAAGTTATAAGTTACAACAAATTTACATTATATTTATTGGAGTGATTACAAAAGTGAGTCAAAGAAAAAAACTTTGAAATGTTATAAATTATTTATAAGTTTGAAATATATGCTAGCTCAATGACAATCCTCAATAAGAAGCATAGAAGAGCTACTTTAACCTATAAGAAGGCCGTGCCTACCGGTGCTTAACACCATCCACAGCAGCACAAATCTTATACCTGCAACAACATGGGTTCGAAAACCCTGAGTACGAAGTGTACTTTTGCAAGTCTTACCCGACTAAGGAAAAAGACACTCTAGGATATGCTAGATTTAGGAATCAAGGTGAGGCTTTTAGCAAGAATCAACTTAGATATTTTGCGGAAAAGCTCTCTAAAAGTGAGTCCTTACTTTCAACATTTTAATTCCAGATTAGGTATTAATTAACCTTGTTTGCATCTAGTCTAAATTCATCATCCCATTAATCAATACAACAATATTTTTACTCATTGTGATTCCATCCATGACTTACGATGAGTGGTCGGAGGGTAGAGTCTCCATGACCGAGGAGCAACGATGATTCGAATCGATTATACCCAGCTGGGGATCCCTAACCACACGACATATGTAGCACTCAACCCTTGCATATGTCAATCGTTCCCATAGATCCTCCACAATGTGAACCGATCTGCGCTACTCAGGAGAAAAGTACTCCTTCGTCTAGCCTCTAGCTAGGAGGGTACACGCTACTCCCACCATCTCCCACGTCCAGTGCGCGGTTGTCTTTTCACGTATGGAATAGCCAGGTTCAAGCTTACCCTGTCCCATACCAGGTGTGACACCCCGGGTGTCAATTTCGTGTTATGACGGGAGATTTATCCCAATCTCGGATGCTCATTGAAAATTTCTATTTTTCGCTCGCGTATGTCTTTGATTATCCAGATTTTTCATCCACATTTCACCAAATTCTGAGTTATTCAGTCTCGCAGAAGGCCAAATTTGGAGCCTGTTAAAACTTTTATTTCTCGAAACGAATGCAAACTCGAAAATCATCCTCGAATTATAAATCTCATCTGAAGCTCATTTAATCAAACTCTCGATGACTGTTATTTGATCTGAGCTCGAGTCCGATTCCTCGACCTTCGGTCTATGTCCGACTAATTATTCCGAGTCCGTACTCTCAAATGAAATCCTCGGTATGTCGTCCTTTAATTAATTCTTACTTGACTCAGCCTAATATCTTGTGTCTGAATTGAATTCAAAACCCGCATTGACAGTGCTTTTAAAAAATGTCACGATTCGCCTTCTCCGACTAAAAATCCGAAAGCCGGTCGTATTCCGAGACAATTTATTTTCGAATCATGCGTAGGGAATTATTGCCGAGCAAAGTCAAATCAATCTCTCGGCCGAGTTAATCGCCCGATCTTCTAAAATCTATTTCGCTCTGTTCTCCATAGAGACGAATTCGCAGGAGCATTTGTATTTTGGGAAATAATTAGCGTTCCAATAATCCATGTTTAATCAAAACACCATAAAATAAAATGGAAATAAATTAGCATGGCCCGGTTTAGTGTTTGGGCCAGCCCAACCCAGCCCATTTGCCCCACTAAGAAACCCTAACCCTAGCACATGCCTATAAATAGGAGCCCTCTCCCTTGCAAATTGGAAATTTTCCATTCCCCCCCTAGCCGCCAGTTCTCTTCCACCAGCCGCCTGGCTTTTTCCCACGCTCCTTCTTCCTCCCTGCTCACGGCGGCAACTGCCACCAGCGAGCCCCTGCTCCACGCGCCCCAGCCATGGCACCCTTCTTTCCCAGCAGCGCCTTTTCTCTCCCTCCCCGTGGCGCGACGCATCAGCTCCCTTTCCTCCTAGGTATGTTCTCTGCTCCATGGCCAGCAGGAAGCCAGCGCCCCTCTGCAGCTCGGCTCCTCCCCTCCCATGGCCGAGGCCGAGCTTCCTTGGTGCAGGCGCCCCCTTTCTCCTACCTCTGGCCGGCGCCCAGCAGCAGCCCCACCTAGCCGCCATCCTCCCTAGATCGAGTCCCTTTTTTTTGTGCAGCTCACCATCTCCCTCTGCATGCGCTGGCTGGATGCCATTCGAGCTCTGGTCTACAACTCCCTCTCGCTGCTTCCCTTGAATGCTGGAGCTCCAGGGTCGCACCCCCGTCCCCATGGCCGACCAGCAAACCTCGATGGCCGAGCCCTCTAGCACTTCCCTCTCCCATGGCGTGGCTGCCCCATGGATGAAGCCCCAGTTTGTAGGACTCCTCTCTGCTCCATGGCTGAGGGCCCCTTTCCCTAGCACCCTCCTCGCATGGGCGGGCTACAGGTGCCCGACAAAATGCCTATGAGAGGCTTGGTGTTGTGGACAGCCCCGCCCATGACATCGTCGACCCTCGGTGAGAACCCCCGCTGTCCTTGCTATTTTTTTCTGTCGTTTGTGATGTTCGGTGAACTGCCGCCAACAAATTTTTGTGTTATCGTAGCTAGTGCTCGACGCCGCGCTTCACGCTTTGCCCGTTCGACGAAATGCCGAGCCATGTGGACAGCCCATGCGGTTAGTCTCGACTCGTTCAGGTTGAATCCATGTGATTGACTTACTTGCACATTTGTCATTATCATGTATATATATGTGTGTGAATATGTTGTATGCGAATTGAAATTCATGGAGGAGAAAGTGGTACGTGTAGATGTGTTTGCGATTGGAATGCCAACAAGTGTATGTGTGCCTGCAATGGTCCATTTGTGTGTCGTAGGGATTGGTCGCGGATGTATTAATTGTTTGTTAAAATACTTCGTCATAAAGCAGTGTGTTAGATGTGGTAAATTTAATAAAGTGTAAAACATGCTTGGTGGTTTCTGCAGTCGACTAATGAGTTAGTCTATGTTAAATATATTTTATGTATTCATCGTGGTGTGGGATAGAGTGGGTCGAAACTATAAATTATGTGACATGTGATTAGTATTTTAAAGACGAGATGTGCGAATGATCGGTTAGTGTTTCACTTGTCTAGTCGATAAACGCTGCCATAAATAATTGTGCTAAAATTGGTCATGAGAATACAGTGGGCACGTGGTGTTGGTTGGATGTGATAAGTAGATTTGAAGTGTGGGATTGTTGAGCACTGTGTTGTTGAACGTGTATCTCAAAGTACATTGTAATAGTGATTGCGTTAAGTTAAACGTAATGTCTCGAGTGCACACCACAATATGGTTGTATGCGAGACAGGGTAAAATAAAGTGTGCTCGACACGAAAGTTCAGTCAGTGTAGGTAGAAATTGTTTTGGCTTGAGTAGAGAGGTGGTGGCATACCAAAGTAGTCGTCGCTTCCTCTATATTTATAAGTCAAGTCTATACGCGTTCTGTGTTCCTTAAATTATGCTTCACATATAGTGTATGATTGTGTGTATGACCTTGAATGGATGTTTTCGCATGGACAAATAGGTTCCTAATGCAATTATGTGTAAGATATTTATAGTGACGCTTTACCTCGAAAAGTGTTATGTCTGCGCATAAAGAAGAAATAGGTGTATTTTGTGTAGTGTGGATTGATTGTGAGTGCATGTGTCGCAAGAAATGAATTAGTGCGCATATAGGCAATGAATGGGTGTGATGAAGTGGTGACATGCCCTCGTAGTCATCATGTCGTCTGTTGGTGACCTAGCTGAAGGTCGTGGAGAAAGGTCGATTACCTGTGTGTTATTACTATCACGCCACGGTTCTATATGAATTGCAATGTGAAGTAGTAGGCTCTCTATGTGATGCTAGATGTCTAGGTAGACTTTCGTGAAATGTGGTGCTCGAACCGTCGAGATAAAGGTTAAGTCGGTCGATGCAGAGTAAGTAGTTAAAATGATTAATGGAATAATTATAGGGTTCGAAATAGAAACTAGTGTTCTCGCGCCCGTTTGGGATGTTGTGGTCGCTTGATGGCAAGTCAATGGAAATGTGTTGCGCTATAAAATTTGGAAGTGACTTACTCGAATTTCACAAATAGAGTAAGGTGCCCCTTTCATGTTACTCAACTTAGACAACCTTAGCATATGAGATTTTGTTCCTTGATGTCCATTACAAGTTGGTAACTAAGTCATAATAAATTAGACTTGTGAGTTTGTGGCACTATCTCTCCGTGTTTGCGTTTGGTGCTTGACGTCAAGTAATATTATGACGCAAGATGAATTTCTTGTGTGGGCAGTTTTAGTTGTGCTGTATGTTTGATGAACAAAATTGTGTTTTCTGTAGATATGTGCTATAGAAAAGTGGTAGATAACTTTATTATCTTGCTGATGTTAAAATTTGACAGGCATAAGTCTGATCGTTTAGGAGTTATGCTTTTTACAAATTCAGTAACTAAATCTGTCCAATTTCTGTACAGATTTCAGAGATTGAATTGTTTGCTTAAGATAATTTTACAATCTGTTCATGGTCATTATAATAAAGTTGTAGATTCTTTTCTGATATTGCTTGTGTTAAAATTTCATAACCATAGGCCTGATAGTGTAAGAGTTATGAATTTTACAAACTGATTGTTGTGTTCTGTCCTCTGTCAGAACAGATTTCGAAAACTGTACAGCGTGTTTGGTTTGATGGTTTGGCTCATCCATCGTGGCCTGGCTCCGGACCGAGTGGTCTTGCACTTTCTTGCGGAGTGAGCGGATCCCACGTATTAGTATATTATTATAACAACACAGTGAAGGACGATATCGTTCCGCGATTCAAACCAAATGATAATGTAGGCTCGGATGTAGGTCCGGATGACTCCGGAAGCAGTCCAACCTGCAAACCAAACACGCCGGTAATGTTTGATTTGATTAAACCTGGAATCACTTCTTGGTGACCATAAAAGTTATGTAGTGCTTTTGCCAAGCTTTCCAAAAAGTCTTGGATCACTCTTTTTGGTGGTCTGAAGATTAAGTTATGGATGTTTAAAGTGTGAAGACTGAATCTGTCCAGTTCTGGACAGCACAGCTTTCATAGTGTATTTTACCCTTGATACATATTAAACCAGCCAGGGATGTTTATAAATAATTTGTAGAACATTTAATTAGCTTTCCAGAAAGTATAAGATCACTTTGTTTGGATGTCTGAATCTTTAGTTATGAATTTTTAAAGTCACAAGTCTGAATCTGTCCAAATCTGGACAGATCTGTTGTGTTAGCACTTTTAACCTTGCTAAGTGTTGAATCTTGTTGAGGTGAAAATACCAAAGTTGTAGAGCACATTTTAGGCTTTCCAGAAAGTCCTAGTTTGCTATGTTTGGATTAATATTTGAAGAGTTATGACTGAAACAAGCACGTGCTATGCTGTTGTCCTAATTTTGTTATGTTTGGTGGATGCTCTACTCTGTTGTGTTTGACTCGAGTCGACTGTTTCCTCGTTTGATGATTGGTTGAACCCGCAGTAATGATAATATAACTAATACAATTGGGCCTAATTATATAAGTAACAAGTATACGTCTCGCTAAGTTAGTGAACCTAATTAGTGAGGGTCTAATAAGTGTTTGTCTAGTGAATAATTTTAAAGCCCAATTAAGTGTCTAGTTCCTTTTCAACTAAGTCTATCTATATATAAGTCGTAGCGAACTTGTGTACTTAACTAATTTAATGTTAGGTAACTAATGTATGATTAAAGTGAACATGGTAAACACTTGTGCTCATGCTTGTGTGGTCATGTTTATTTTGGTTAAGTAAAGTAAGTGTCGTCATCTTTCCAGTGGTAGCGACTACGTATGCCCGATGACATGTAGATAACTAATGCTAACGTGTGGTGGTTTACGGTGTCTTCTAAATTAATGTTAGTTTTCTACTGTGTCTTTGTATATCTTGTGATATATTTCATCATATTCATACATATGCATCCTGCATCTCATTTACGACCGAGGGATGATGATCGTGCAAGTGATGTGGTGCCAACAATAAGATGCAGTTGGTGGACAACCTAAGGAAGGATGGACATGACCAGTGGATGCTCACCAAGCGAGTGCCACCTAGCAAACACTATCTAAGTGTTAAATTGAAGGCAAGCCCGGTTTTATGCATAACCGTTATATATGCTATTTTACTACACTTGCAAGGTTTAAAAACTCGATTCGATGGGGACAGTTGATGTGTGGGGACGGAGTGCCTCGCCACGTCGTGTGTTTAGGTTTACCTTGCAAGGTTTAAAAACTCGATTCGAATCATCTGCTTCTCGCAGCTAATGAGACTGCTCGATCCATGCTGCTACATTGAGTAATAAGTGGAAATGAGGTGACTGGCAAAAGATGTTGATTTGTAAAAATGTTTAATACTATGTATGATTAGCTAGGTACACATCTAGTCTAAAGGATTCTACTAAAACTTGAAAAGCTAAAACTTGTTTTTAGACTCAGCTAGTGCTTTTGGCAAACCAAACCCCTCAGCCAAACAGCTGCATGTCTAGAGGTAGAGGAGTAGACTCCTCACACCGAGTAAGTCTAGTTGAGTATTAGTATACTCAGCCTTGCTTGTGGCATAATTTTTGCAGGTACTCCTTAGGATGATGGGTTGATGGTGTGACTTTGCCTTCGTCCCTGCCACCGGGACAGACAGTCGAGTGGGTTACTGCTTCCGCAGGAGAGGACCAGGAGGAGTAGCGTGGCCAGGCTTCGCCATGTTACTCGGTTTTCTCCGTTAGTTATTTTCGCTGTATTAAAATTTATGGTTATCATTTCTGAAACTCTAATAATGTAATCACTAATTGTACTTATTAAATTTGTGGTATTATGTATTATTGTATTTCTCTGTGCCTCACCTTCGTGTGAGCTAGTGGTATTCGATACTGGTAAGTGGCTTTATTGGACTAGATCCGAGGGACTGACGGTTATTCCTGTTTAAGTGTGTTGCTGCCTTTAAGGGTGCGACTTGGGCACTTAAGCTGGAATAATTCGGGCGGTTTTGCCACACCAGGGTATGTGGCTAGTTGCAAAGTCTCCACCACAACAAGCCTATATCTGAATAATCCTTAATCAACTTGGACGGAACATCACCTGTTCCTAGCCCAAGTCTCAATTTAAGTACTTCCATCCTTAGGATTGTTTGTGTTCCTTAGGATGATTAAAACATCATAGGGAACCCTGCATTAGATCTCCCAATGATCCTGGTGAAAATATTCTTGTAGGTAGAGCCATCCTTCCTCAGGATAAACTTGAGCTAGACATTAGTGCAAAGGACAAACTCTATCTGCAAGATTTACCTCTAGGCAGGGCTAAGCAATTTTGTAAATCATATCTGATACTTCACCCGAAGTATCTATAAAAGGAATGGATTTCAAGGTAGCCAATGCATCAAAGGGTTTCCAAGCAACTAGAACAACTTTGATCCAAGATTGAGAGCCATTTAGACTAAGATCCAGTGGGAATCTACCATGGATTGCTATAACAAAGTTGTAGCTGGTATGTAGCATTACAACTTTGATGCAGAGCTTGGGTTAAGTTGTCATTCAAAATTGAGAGAAAACTAAGCTTCAAAATGATCTGTCAGAGCGTCTGAACCTCATCGCCATGGTACAGTAGACCAAAGTGGATCAGGTTGCCAGCGCGGCTGGATCGTCGCCGGTGAGTCGTCGCCGGTGGTCGATCTGTTGCTGCGATTCGTGCATCGTGTACAACAACTAAGCTTGACCGGGTAAAAATCCGGTACCGGATTGAGCTACGGCTAAGGCCGCCGTACTTTACCCCCCAGCTCATCGTCGATTGGATAGCCTCGTCGCCGATAAGCCACCGCCGTTGCGCACCACGTGTCTCAGCACGGGACTCCCTCGCGGTGACTCATTAGTTGCATGTCCGGCGATCACCGGAGTCACTGCCACGGTGAAAGCTACCTTTTTCCCCCACACTGAGCTCACCGGCCGCCAGCACCCCTCGGCCGAATTCGTCACCGACCATCGATGCGCCTATAAATTACGTGTGCCACCAGCTCCGTAGGGTAGTAAGCTAACTAGCCACCTCGAATCAGCCCCGATCATTCGCTGAGATCCGCGAATTTGGAGTTCTCCCCAAACCGGTCTCCGCCGCCGTGAAACTCACCCCACCGTGGCCAGACCACTCTGGTAAAGCTCTGCGCCTCTCAAGTGTTGTTCTAGTAGCTATGTAGGCACGTAAAGCTCACCGTAGCCTCCGCTTGACCAATTCGGGCCTGGATAATTGAGAACATGGGATCGACACCGCGGTTTCCGCCGTGCACGTGGACCGACCGTTCTCGGGGTGTTCGGGTCAAATTGATGCGTGTTCCGCGGCCATCGTAGGTCAGTGATGCCTCCCCGGTAGTTGGCCGTACCCGCTGTCGCCGGCCATGGCCTGTACGAACCACGTCGGGGGTGATCGGCGTGCGCGCCGTGGTCAGGGGCATTCGCGGGGAAGAGATACAAGATGGAGGGCCTTTCTGCAATTAGTCTGTGACACAGAGGAACAGAAAACAAACCCACTTCGATTTAACTAATAAACCATAGGCCTCTGTGCAAAGTTGCTGCGGGCGCGCGCGCGTGGGCGTGCTTCTGCTGGAGTTGGGCCGACTTGGGCTGATTTTGGCCCGAGTCTGTTCATTGTTTTTCTTTTTCTATTTCTAGCAAAGCTTTAGAAATATGTAGAAAATGGTAGAAAAATGGTAAAATTGTGAAACTAATTTTCCTAGACTTCTTATTTTCCCTAGAATTTAATAAAAATAGTTTCATGATTTTTAGGGTAAATTAGGAAATTTAAGGTATTTAAAATAGTTTAAGTTAGTAGTTCTGGATTTTTAAAAGATAAATGGTAATTCCAAAAATGCTCAAAATTTTTATATGAGTTCCCATATTATTTAGAAGCTTTGGGTAGAGTATGAATTGATTTGGACCTTGTTTGATCACCAAACCCCAAAACCCCCTGCCTTGTGAACTCCTTTACCGACTCCGGAAACCCTAAGTTCTTAGAGTTCCGTGAAGGAAAGTTGTATTCAAGACTTAGATAATAAGTTTATATTATCTTTGCACCCTCATGAGCATCACATGGCATTCATTCTTATACACATATGTATGGTTATGATTAGAACACGAGGAAGAAGTGGAAGCCACTGAAGAGCAAGTACCACCACCTTTGGACACTCAGGCTGAGAATTGTTTCTACTTCGATATTTGTGGATCTGAGCCTAACTCACCCATAAACAAAGGCAAGCCCCGGTGCATTTGCCACCCCCTTGTGTTTTAAAATCTTTCTCACTTGCTTGATGCACTAAGTGATAGGTGTTGATTGCTTAAACAATTCCTGCATTACTTTCCTTGGATTTGATTACCTTCCTTGAAATCCCTGTTTTACAAAAGATTTGTTAGTGCTTAGTCTTGCTTTAGTAAAATAAAATGTTTTGTTTTTACAAAAGTTGATGTGGCAAAAGTGGGTGGGATGTTTTTGAAAACAAAACTTGATGATGGATCCATCACGGCCGTGATGGATTCGACATCGGAAAAGATGTACCTCTGCCAGGTACCAACCTTTGGGGTTAAATGATTAAGCTGAGACCGGGCGGGTGACTTGCACGAGAAAGAGAGCCTCGGTGTAGTGTCTCCGTCTAAGTCGATTAAGGACCTTGTCGATGTAGGCCTGCTGACCGAGGACCCTTTAACTGGTCACATGCCTCGTTATGGGTAAGCTTTGCCTCGGGTGGACTAAGGCCAGAATAAGATAACATGAAATGGGCGTGGAGCGGTGGTGAGAGTAGTGTGTACCCTCCGTGGCAAGAGGCTGGACGGTGGAGTATCTGTGCTCTCGGTTTGCATGAACCTGATCTGGTCTTAAGAAACTCGGTGGCGGGTTGACATATGCAAGGGTTAAGTGCTACATATGTCGTGTGATCGGAGATCCTCAGCTGAGTATAATCGATTCGGATCGCCGTACCTCCGCGGTTATGGAGACTTGGCCACTGACTTACACATAGCACTCCAGTGAAGATAAATGGATTAACGAGAAATTGGCTAGTTCAGGACAAGTGATTGAACTAGGATAGAAAGAACTCTAGCCGCAGGTAATTTTACTTAACCTGACAATAAAATTGGATGTTAAGGATCCACTTTAGTAAGCAATTCTGCAAACAGAGTCTTTGATTATTGAAAGGCCTTACCTTGACTCCCATATGACCAGCATACCCTTGAGAGTCTTTTCTTTAGTCGGGTAAGACTTGCTGAGTAATTCCATACTCAGGGTTTATTCCCCCGTTGTTTTTAGGTGAGGAGACAACAAACTTTTGTTGTTTTTGCACCAAGGTGGTGAAAAGTGAAGATAATCAAGAGTGAAGCTGCCGGAGGACCGGGTCCTCCTTAAAAAACTTTTATGTAAAGAACTTAATGGGAGGAGTTTTTGCCTCCTAGGTATTGTAATAATACTTTTCAGCACTCGCTTTACACTCTGGTCTGTATTATATGACTTACTCCTACTTTTTAAATAAATGTAAGTTTATGTAATCACTTCCGCATTTCCGCATCTCCGATGAACATACTGTCTGTCAGACGGGTGAAACGTTCCTGGAAAGGTAAGGAAAGAGATACCGAACTTGTCAAGTGATTCAGGAACATCTACAGGGTTGTCTGATGTCTGTTGGACAAGGACAACTGTAGGTGGGCCTAATGACTTGGGAGGTTCCGTCACAGCTGGTATCGGAGCATAGCCCTTCTTGGCAGATCTTATGTAGCATCTTCAAAAAGATTTTCTTAAACTTACCTAGGAAAATTTCTTCTCTTCTTACCTAAGCATCTCTGAAGAGTTTATTTCAAAGACCAGATAGGAAGAGTGCAATGTATAGAAGGTTGAATCAACTAAGGTTGATTCTGTAATTATTCATGCATCATGCTAAGAATTGTACTAATAAATTTCCCCCGTAGAAAATGCCGCCGCGTACAAGGAAAACAGCGCGAAAGCATACTGGACCTATCGGTGTGCCTCGACACCAACTTGACCCACGGGAGCAAGATAGCAGTAGCGGGAGCAACGATCCAATTGGCGATCTCGAAGCCCGCGTGAATCAACTTCAAACAGAGTTACAACGCAGGACCAATTTATGGGTTGCGGATGGCGAGCGAATAAATGAATTAAGAAGTTACATCCGCACCCTGCAAGATCAACTAGCTGATTGAGATTTGGCGCTTGATTGGGCGGTACAGTCTCGTTCAGTAGCCTGGGCTAAGGAAGCGAAGGCTCGAGCACGAGTGGAAGAACTTAGCACTGCTACTGACAACTTGCAGGCATATTGCAATACTTTACATGAGGAAGTTCATGTACAGTATTCGCAATTACACCCACATGTCCCTGCGAATCCTGTCAGGTCGGAAGCCGGACCCTCGCATGATGCGAGAGAAGCGCTTGGTGGTGAGTTAGACCTTTTTAGGCCCCTCCTTCTATGAGGCTGGTCGATGAATGGTCTCCCACACCTGACGATGAAGCTGCCAAGAGCAACCAGAAGCAGGAATAGTAGTGTAACTTGTAGAAATAAAAGTAGTATGCTGTATAATAGGATGAACTAATGTATAATGGGTAATGTATCATGTTGTATAACATCGAGTCTGTATCATTACTTTTGATAGTAATGTAAAATGGGAGGTTTCTCTGGCATATTATATTTATTTCAAATGTTCTTTGCCTCAGATGCCTACCAGGACTCGAGGACAGGATGCAGCAGGAACTTCTGGGGGGAGGGATGTTACCCCAAATCCACCTCCGGTTCCTCCCACATTGGCCGAGGCGATTGCCGCCTTGGTGAACGCAACTGCAGACAATACCCGCTTTTTGAGAGAAATGGCGGGCCAACAATTCCAGCAGCAGGGTGGAAGGGGTTATCAGCAAGGCCCCCGTGAAACCACATATCTATATTTCTTTGAAACTCGTCCACCCCTATTTGTCAAGGCTGAGGACCCGTTGGAAGCCGATGAATGGATATGGGTTATTGAGCAAATATTTGGTCTTCTCCGCTGTTCAGTGACATAGAAGCCTTTGTTTGCAGCGCAACAACTGCGCGGCCCTGCCAGCACCTGGTGGGGAAATTTTGTGGCTATTCAACCTGCTAATCATCAAGTAACTTGGGAAGAATTTAAAGTAGCCTTCCGCGAGCACTACATACCCGAAGGTGTTTTGCATATGAAGCAAGAAGAGTTCATGAAGCTAAAACAAGGGGGAGATACTGTCAATCAGTATCTCAATAAGTTTAATCACCTGTCGCAATACGCAATCGATCAGGTGAATACTGATTTAAAGAAGAAGAATTGCTTTATGAGGGGTCTAAATGGTCGATTGTAGAGAAAAATGGCCACTTGCATAGATCTCACGTATGGAAAGGCTGTCAGCACAGCCCTATCTGTTGAAGCAAAATATGCAGGTTCCGGGAAGAACAAGGGATTTGGAGGTGAGAAGTCTAATCAGGGCCAGGCAAAGAGGCAACGTTTTGTGATCCGGCCTTCTAGCCAAAATCGCTCTTTTTCTCGACCGCCCTCATTCCCTTTCAAGCAGCCAATCATTATTCGTCCCAACAATGCCCCCACTACCCCAAATCAGCTGGGTGCCCCAGGCACTCGATTCCCTGCTTTGCCCAGCTCCTCAACCGGGTGTTTTAATTGTGGCAAGTCTTCACATTTCATCAAAGATTGCCCATATCCCAAGCAGAATCAATCAAATGCTCAGCAAGGATCTGGGAAATCAGCTCAGCACAAGGGAAATAATGTGGGGAAGAATACAAAGAAGACGGGGCGAATATACTATACTCAAGTGGCCACTACACCGGAAGGTGAACCGGTGATGATGGGTACGTTTCTCGTGGCCATTCACCCTGCAATTATTCTTTTTGATTCTGGTGCTTCGCATACATTTATTAGCAAGACATTTGTGGAGCAACATCACATTTCATGCCATGAATCAAAAGAGGGGTTTAAAATTCATTCACCTGGGGGACACATTTTTACTAGAGAAGTGGCCTATCAAGTGCCAGTAACAATGGCCGGACGGAACATTCCTGCTAACATGATTGTTCTGAAAGGCCAGGATATAGATGTGATTTTGGGTATGAATTGGTTAACCCAACACAAGGCAATTCTCAACACTGAACTGAGAACCGTCAGGTTGAGCTATAATCAAGAAGAGATTCTTTTGTCCATCCCCGTAACCAATCCAGCCAAAGCTTCTGGTAGAATATATGAAGCCATTGTACTGGAGATCAAGGATATTCCGGTAGTATGTGAGTTTCCAGATGTATTTCTGGAAGATTTGCCTGGACTGCCCCCTGAGAGAGATGTAGTATTTGTAATTGAGCTAAAGCCCGGTACGGCTCCCATTTCTCGAAGATCGTACCGTATGCCCCCTAATGAGTTGGTAGAATTGAAGATTCAATTACAAGATCTACTGAATAAGGGATTCATCTAGCCAAGCTCGTCTCCTTGGGGTTGCCCCGCCATTTTTGTTAAAAAGAAGGATCAAACCTTATGAATGTGCGTGGATTATTGACCCCTAAATGAGGTCACCATCAAGAACAAGTACCCTCTTCCGAGGATTGACATCTTATTTGATCAACTGACCGGGGCGAGGGTATTCTCTAAAATTGATCTCAGGTCGGGCTATCACCAAATCCGTATTCGGCCCGAGGATATACCGAAGACCGCGTTTACTACGCGGTATGGTTTATTTGAATATTTGGTAATGTCCTTCGGACTAACAAATGCTCCTGCCCATTTCACTTATTTGATGAACTCGGTGTTCATGCCCGAGTTGGACAAGTTCGTGGTGGTCTTCATTGATGATATCTTGATATATTCCAAAAATGAAGAGGAGCATGCTCAACATTTGCGGATTGTATTGACGCGCTTGAGGGAACATCAGTTGTATGCCAAATTCAGCGAGTACGCGTTCTGGCTAGAGGAAATTCAATTTTTGGGGCACGTGTTATCTGCCAAGGGAATTGCGGTAGATCCTAGCAAAGTCAAGGATATTCTGGAGTGGAAACCCCCAACCACTGTTCACCAAGTCCGGAGTTTTCTTGGACTAGCTGGATATTATCGCAGATTCATACCAGATTTTTCTAAGCTTGTGAAGCCAATCACAAGTTTATTGAAGAATGACATTAAATTCAATTGGTCTTCTAAGTGTAATGAAGCCTTTGAGCAATTGAAGACATTATTAACCACTGCTCCGGTATTGGCTCAACCGGACATCACCAAGCCTTTTGATGTATATTGTGATGCGTCAGGCAGTGGACTCGGCTGTGTTTTAATGCAAGAGGGCCGAGTAATTGCATATGCTTCAAGGCAGTTGCGCCGACATGAGGAGCATTACCCAACTCATGATCTGGAGCTAGCTGCTGTGGTTCATGCCCTGAAAATTTGGCGTCACTATCTGCTGGGAAATATCTGTCATATTTATACAGATCATAAAAGCTTGAAATATATCTTCACCCAGTCAGAATTAAATATGAGGCAAAGGCGATGGCTTGAGCTTATTAAGGACTATGAACTAGAAATTCATTATCACCCAGGCAAAGCCAATGTTGTGGCAGATGCGCTGAGCCGTAAGGTTTCCTGCCACTGTCTTATGGCGAAGACCTCTGACAATACTTTATGTCAAGAGATGGAAAAGCTAAACCTGGGCATGGTCCAACAAGGAACCCTGAATTAGTTAAAGCTTGAGTCTATCATCTTGCAAAGAATAATTGATGCTCAAAAGGATAATGTGGGTATGAAGCACATACGGGAGAAGATAAAGGCTGGAACAGCCAAATGTTTCAAAGAAGACGATCAAGGTGTGATATGGTTCAATAACCGCATAGTAGTGCCAAAGAATGAAGAACTCCACCAGCAAATCTTAGTTGAAGCACATCTTAGTCGCTATTCTATTCATCCGGGAAGCACTAAGATGTATCATGATCTAAAGCAGCACTACTGGTGGACGAAGATGAAAATTGAAATTGCACGCTATGTGGCTAAGTGTGACACTTGCAGACGTGTCAAAGCCATACACATGAAAACTGCTGGTCCATTACAATCTTTGTCGATCCCAACATGGAAATGGGAAGATATAAGTATGGACTTTATCGTGGGATTGCCCAGGACTGCAAAAGGGTATGATTCTATCTGGGTTATAATTGATCGGCTTACGAAGATTGCTCACTTTTTACCGGTCAAGACGAATTACCCGGTTACTGTCTATGCCCAATTGTACATTGCTCGTATTCTTAGTCTGCATGGTGTTCCGAAAACCATTGTGTCGGATCGTGGACCACAATTTGTAGCCAAGTTTTGGGAAGCACTTCACAAATCCTTAGGTACTAAGTTGCTCCATAGTTCGGCATATCATCCACAAACCAGTGGACAGACTGAGAGGATTAATCAAGTACTCGAAGATATGTTGCGAGCATGTGTTCTGGAATTCTCACCAAAATGGGATGAATGTTTGCCTTTGGCGGAGTTTTCATATAATAACAGCTATCAAGAAAGTATCAAGATGGCACCTTTTGAAGCTTTATATGGGCGACGGTGTCGAACTCCGCTAAATTGGTCTGAACCTGGAGAAAGGTATTTCTTTAGGCCTGATATAGTGAAGGAGGCCGAGGAAAAGGTTCAGAAAATTATTCATAATATGAAGAAAGCACAAGCCCGTCAGAAGGGTTATGCAGACAAACGACGAATGCCCTTGTATTTTCATGAAGGGGACTATGTCTACCTGAAAGTTTCACCAATGAAGGGAATATTGCGTTTCGGGGTTAAAGGGAAACTTGCACCCAGGTACATTGGTCCATTCCTGGTACTTGAGCAATGTGGACCAGTGGCGTATCGACTGCAGCTCCCCGAAATTCTGTCTGCTATCCATAATGTGTTCCATGTGTCGCAATGGAAGAAATGTCTTCGGGTTCCCGATCGAACCATTGAAGTGACTGATGTTGTCCTGAAACCAGATTTAACATACTCGGAACATCCTATTCGAGTTCTGGATCAAAAGGACAGGGTTACCCGGAGAAAAACTCTCAAGTTCTATAAGATACAATGGAACCAACATTCTGAAGAAGAGGCTACATGGGAAACTTAAGACTTTTTAGATAAGAATTTCCCAGGCTTTCTAGCCTCATGTAATTTGTAAAGTATATTTAGTATTGTAATAAAGAAGTGACCCCCACACCACCCCTGCCTTGTACCAGAAATAAGGAAATAAAGATGTGACACATTTCCTTTTCCATTACTCACCCTAGGACCTTTAAATCTCGGGACGAGATTCTTTTATGGGGGAAGGATGTAACACCCCTGGTGTTACTGTAACTAAAACTGGAGCATGACATCATAAACATTGGCATTGCATATGTTTGACACACCTAGAGAGCATTCACTAAGTAAAAATTTCAAACAAGTGTATTGTTTTTGGTGTTTTGCAAATAGGACCCTGGATAGGGAACCTGACTCTAAATAAGGCTCAAAGAGGCAAAACTTAACCCAAATGAAGAAAACCTAAAGGCTTTAAGGGAATAGTCATAAAATGTCCCCAAAAACAAAGTTGAATCACATTTATACCCCTGGGATACCAAAAATCTCAATTAGAACCCTAGAAAACCCTAAAACCAAACCCTAGGGACCTATGTGCAAAATTAGTCCACTTTTGGACTAAAGTGCAAAAACCAAGTCAAATAAGTATATTAAGTCATTTGGGTCACTCATATGTGAATTTGCAATCCAAAACTTGAGATTTGGACTTAAATGCAAAAGAGCCATACTTGACCCTTTTTGGTTAAGTCTGCATTTCAGTGTGATTGACTCAACTTTGGAGCCTTGTATCTTTCAAAATATAGGGTTTTTGCCCTGGGGTACCACATCAAACTTGTAGACCTATTAATGGATAACAAGTTTGCTTAAGAGTGCAAGCCATGTTCTTGTGAGAAATTTGAAGATAATCTTGCCCAAAGTTGGACTGTCAGGCTGATATAGATTGAACTTCAGATGGACAGCGACTTTGATCCAAGATTGAGAGCCATTTAGACTAAGATCCAGTGGGAATCTACCTTGGATTGCTATAACAAAGTTGTAGCTGGTATGTAGCATTACAACTTTGATGCAGAGCTTGGGTTAAGTTGTCATTCAAAATTGAGAGAAAACTAAGCTTCAAAATGATCTGTCAGAGCGTCTGAACCTCATCGCCATGGTACAGTAGACCAAATGTGGATCAGGTTGCCAGCGCGGCTGGCTCGTCGCCGGTGAGTCGTCGCCAGTGGTCGATCTCTTGCTGCGATTCGTGCATCGTGTACAATAGCTAAGCTTGACCGGGTAAAAATTCCGGTACCGGATTGAGCTACGGCTAAGGCCGCCGTACTTTACCCCCCCAGCTCATCGTCAATTGGATAGCCTCGTCGCCGATAAGCCACCGCCGTTGCGCACCACGTGTCTCGGCATGGGACTCCCTCATGGTGACTCATTAGTTGCATGTCCGGCGATCACCGGAGTCACTGCCACGGTGAAAGCTACCTTTTTCCCCGCACTGAGCTCACCGGCCACCAGCACCCCTCGGCCGAATTCATCACCGACCCTCGATGCGCCTATAAATTGCGTGTGCCACCAGCTCCGTAGGGTAGTAAGCTAACCAGCCACCTCGAATCAGCCTCGATCATTCGCTGAGATCCGCGAATTTGGAGTTCTCCCCAAACCGGTCTCCGCCGCCGTGAAACCCACCCCACCGTGGCCAGACCACTCTTGTAAAGCTCTGCGCCTCTCAAGTGTTGTTCTAGTAGCTATGTAGGCACGTAAAGCTCACCGTAGCCTCCGCTTGACCAATTCGGGCCTGGATAATTGAGAACATGGGATCGACACCGCGGTTTCCGCCGTGCATGTGGACCGGCCGTTCTCGGGGTGTTCGGGTCAAATTGATGTGTGTTCCGTGGCCATCGTAGGTCAGTGATGCCTCCCCGGTAGTTGGCCGTAACCGCCGTCGTCGGCCATGGCCTGTACGAACCACGTCAGGGGTGATCGGCGTGCGTGCCTGTGGTCAGGGGCATTCGCGGGGAAGAGATAGAAGATGTGTCACACCCGGGCTTTAAAGAACAAAGCCGGGTGCATCTCATACATGCGCCAAGAAGACAACATATACAATAACAGAGTGTATAGAGATAAATGTCACAAAACATCAGAGTATTTATTACATAGCGGAAGTCTTATTACAAAATAAAGATAAATATAAAATGAACTAAGGATCGTTGGCGCCAATGTCAACTGAGAAACGCCACCTAGATCAAGTCGAATGCCTCTATGTTAGGCGGCTCCTCTTCGACCACCTGTTCTTCTCCTGTGGGGGGGGGGTGTGAGACAGCAAGAGTGAGCTCACATACGTTTCATAGCACAACAAGTCGTGGGGAATAATGTGGCACGAACTCACCAAAGGTGGGAGTTCATGAAGTGTAAGGCTGATCAACGAAATAAAGGCTGAAGCTGAGCATTGCTTTTATAAGTTGGTCAAAATTTTATTAGCAATTACTAAGTGTAAGTAAATACCAAACCTTAATAATAATAAAGGAAAGTAATAATAAAATAATCCCAAATGCGATGCAAATGTCAAATTAAATTTAAGTTCCATAATTAATCATGTGAGGGTCCGAGCCGCTCATGACCGTGAGCATGGCTAGTATACTAGTTTTACACTCTGCAGAGGTTGCGCATCTTTACCCACAAGTCATGTTACCCATCTGCCAAGAGACGGCCAATCTCATACACCTCTACCGAGGAGGCGAGGCAGGGTAACACTACGAGGCCTTTACAAAGTTCCACTAGCTTCAGAAATCCCGCTACAGTTTATAGGAAGCTCCAGTGCAGGGTTCTTGCCTGACCGCCATCACAGCAAAATCAACCAAGGACCTCCCCACACTGACCACTCCCCTACTGCCCTTGCCCCTTTCGGGTAAGGAAGACCTCCACTAGCTTTCCTAGTTAGTCAGCCTAGGGCGTCCCATTAAACCCTTGTGGTAGCACTGTTTTCCCGGGTGGTCGCTCCATGTTCCCATTAATTGAATGATCTTAACATGAATAGTAATAGTAACAAGACTAATAACAGAATAATCATGAATAGTGTATCTCCATACCCAATCCACATAAAGCAATAGCAGGTACTACCCAAAAATATTTCAGGGGTGAACAAGGTATAAAGATAACCAAAACTGGGGTAACCTAAAGGATCCCATCAAACTTAACCTATGCAGATCATTAAAATTACTAAGAACATGGCTGGGAAATGTAAGTGATCAAGGGCACAACTTGCCTTCAATGAGTTCCTGCTCAGCTACTTCTACTTGTTGAGCCTCAGATTCCACAGTGGCTTGCTCGTCTACTCGCACCAACACAATACATACATAGTATAGCACTAAATTAACATCACATCAAACATGTAAATAAAATATACAGTAAAAATCTACACATTAAAATAAGATCATTAGAACTGGAATCATTAAATTTGGAGTTATAGATTTCAAGTTATGAATTTCTTAAGATTTAAAGTGCTTGAAATAAGATTAAATGATAAATTAATTTTCTTACTGCTTTCATGTCAAAACAGAGATACTAAATGGTAGAGAATATTATTACAAAATTTTAGAAATTGGAATGGTTCAATTTGGACCAAAAATGGAATTTCTATGAATTTTACAAGTTTCTAGATTTGTTTTTGTATTAAAAATGAATTTCTAATATTATTTCTCTGTTTTTAAACATCTTTGGACTAGGCCTCAATTTCTGGAAAACTGCAGGGGGCTCTGGCGTAAGTTTACCTAGACTCAGAACACTGCCGCGGAGGACTGTGGGTTGGTCAAGTAAAAGGCCAGGGTCTCTTAAGCAAAAATTGCTGGCCGAAGAGGTATCGTAGGATCCGAGCCGTCGGATTAAAACCCTACGGCCCATATTAGATCTATCCACGGCGAACCAGTGTGTGACGATCACCGCACGATTGAATATCAACGGCGTAGATTTTAATTAACCTAAACTGCCTCTCGCCCGATCGATCTGAATCAGACGCACCAGATCTTCCCCGTGAATCGGTAATACTGCGATCTAATCTTAGCCGTCAACACTGGATCCGACGGTGCACGTCACTCCTCACCATCTCTCCCACGTACGCGGCGGCGCCACCCCTCCACACAGCGGACCATCGCCGGGGTTCGCGAAATCCGAAGACTCTGCCTCCCAATTTCCCCCGCAGCATGTATATTTATGGTGTGGTAACGAACATGAGGGAATGCAAGGGTAGTCATACCAGAGGTAAGGCACAGGGAGCTCCGGCCACGGGGACACGCGGTTCTGCGGCGGTACAACAAATCCGGCCGAGAAATCGCCAGCCACTCGGTGGTCTCCTCCCCCTGCGAAGGTCGCCGACAGCTCCACGGAGGCAGCGACGAAGCTCCCAGCCCAAGCGCACCAATCCTGGCACGGACGTCTACACAGATTTGGTAGCGGCGGCGGAATCTCGTCTGCAACACACCGGTGGCGGTGGAGGTCGAGCGGGGTGTGGGTAGCTACGCGCTAGGCGAAGAAGGGAAAGGGGAGAGAAGGCTGCGGCCCCGCCCTACTTATGGCCGCCCGGGGTACGGTTCGTGGATGGCTTCAACGGACTTCCGAGGAGCGCGCCATGGTTGCGTGCGTACCTCCGAAACGCACTGACGAAGGAAAGGGAAGAACTGACGACCCTGTCCCTTCGTCAGTCACGGAAGGATACGCGATCCGGGTCCACGCGCCAGCGGCAGAAAGATCGGTGGGCGCGAGAGGAGCAGCTGACCAGTGGGCCCCGCGAGACGGTCAGCCAACCAGGCGCGAGGTAAACTCGCGGTTGGGCCGCGGGGGTGGAAAAGAATCGTGGGCCAGAAAGGAGGTAATCGGCCCATGCAAGGTTTTGCCCTTTTCTTTTTATTTTTTTCCATTTTCTTTTCTCCCTTTCCAATTCAAATTTAAATCCCAGTTTAAATTTAAAGTTGTGGCAAATTTATCTCCAGATGATATTGCGCCATAAATAGTACTACTTTGGACATATATATTTATATATTATTTATATGTTTATATCCCTTCTCTTTTTCTTATTTTCAAACCCTAATTTTCAACTTAGGGTTTAATCCATCTTCTAGTAATTATTATCTTATTATTTTCATCCTTATTATTTTACTTAATGCACAAACATATAAACTCCAGCTGATGCATTTTTTTATCATTTGTTTGACTTAATTTCTAAATTGTGTGTGTGCTCTTTTCTTATGATGCAAATGAGGCACATAAAATGAAGAAATCACTATATATTCCTTGTATACAATTTTGAGTATTACAAATCCTACCCCCCTTAAAAATAATCTCGTCCTCGAGATTTAAGAAGATCTAGGGAAAAGGTGAGGAAAATCTATACGAAGCTCTTCTTCTCTTTCCCAAGTTGCTTCATCTTCGCCATGGTGATTCCATTGAACTTTGCACATCTTTATAACCTTATTCCTCGTGACACGGTCAGTGTATCCAGAATCTTGATGGGGTACTCAGCATAAGTCAAATCCTCTTGAACACTAAGGTCCTCCATTGGTAATTGTTCTTCAGGCACCCTGAGACATTTCTTCAGCTAAGATACATGAAAGACATCATGAACATCCGCAAGATGATCCGGTAACTCCAATTGGTAGGCAACCTCTCCCACTCGCTTTAAGATTAAGAAGGGTCCAATAAAGCGAGGGGACAACTTTCCTTTGACTTTGAATCTTCTCATACCCCGGAGTGGTGACACCTTCAAATAGACATAATCTCCCTCTTTAAACTCAAGCAGTCTTCTCCAGGTATCAGCATAACTTTTCTGCCTGGACTGTGCAGTTCTCAAATTCTCCCTTATTTGCTGAACTTGTTCCTCTGCTTCTTGTATAATCTCAGGCCCAAACAACTGCCTTTCACCAGTTTGATCCCAGTACAGTGGAGTCCTACACTTTCTGCCATACAAAGCCTAAAACGGTGACATCTTCAAACTGGCCTGATAGCTATTATTGTAAGAGAACTCTGCATAAGGCAAACTCTTATCCCAACTTCCACCATGTTTAAGGGCACAAGCTCTTAACATATCTTCTAGCACTTGGTTAGTCCTCTCAGTCTGCCCATCAGTCTGGGGATGGTAAGCCGAACTAAAATTCAATCTTGTATCCAAGGACTCGTGTAACTTCGTCCAATACCGAGAGGTAAACTGTGATCCTCGATCAGACACGATTTTCTTTGGCACACCATGCAGGCAGACAATCCGTGCCATGTACAACTCTGCCAACTTAGCTCCTGAATATGCGGTCTTCACTGGAATAAAGTGGGCTACTTTAGTTAGCCTGTCCACAATCACCCATATAGAATCATATCCAGCAGACATGCGGGGTAATCCAACAATGAAGTCCATGCCAATCTCTTCCCATTTCCACTCAGGTATCTTCAGGGGATGCAGTAGTCCGGCTGGCCTCTAGTGTTCAGCCTTAACTCTTTGGCACACATCGCACATAGCCACATGTGCAGCCACATCTCTCTTCAATCCATACCACCAATATTTTTGCTTCAAATCCTGATACATCTTAGTGCTTCCAGGATGAATAGAATAAACTGAATCATGTGCTTCCTTCAATATAGTTTCCTGAAGACTATCAATATCGGGAACACAGATCCGATTCTTGAACCATATCGTGCCTTGCTCATTCTGTGAATTTCGGGCCTCTACCCTCTGTTATCAGATCCTTGATCTCCTGAATCTTAGCATCACTAATCTGACCTTTACGAATTTCTTGCTCCAAGGTAGGTTCCAATTCAATGGTAACTCCTTACGTATGTGTAACAATTCCCAGGTTGAGTCTCTCAAAATCTTTTGCTAATTCATCAGGTAGCTGGACAACGAAAGCGGAGTGAACATGCTCCTTCCGACTCAAGGCATCTGCAACCAAATTTGCCTTGCCTGGGTGATAGTGAATCTCCAAATCATAATCCTTAATGAGCTCCAACCATCGGCGTTGCCTAAGGTTGAGATCCTTCTGAGTGAATATGTACTTCAAACTCTTATGATCCGTATATACTTGGCACTTAGTTCCCATAATGTAGTGTCTCCAAATCTTAAGTGCATGCACAACGGCAGCCAGCTCTAAGTCATGAGTGGGGTAGTTCAATTCATGTTTCCGCAACTGATGAGATGCATAGGCGATCACATGTCCTTCTTGCATGAGCACACATCCAAGTCCTTGGCCACATGCATCACAGTAAATGTCAAATCCCTTCTGCAGATCTGGCATAATCAATACTGGTGGTGACATCAACCTCTCCTTCAATTGATCAAAGCTCTCTTGGCATTTATCATCCCACTTGAATTCTCTTCCTTTCTCCAAAAGCGAAGTCATAGGCTTGGCAATTTTAGAGAACCCTTCAATAAATCTCCGATAATATCCTGCAAGTCCCAAGAAACTCCGAATCTCAGTCACTGTAGTGGGCACTCTCCACTCCATTATCTCCTTCACTTTAGCAGGATCCACTGCTATTCCTCCATTAGAAATAATATGACCAAGGAATGGCACCTTGTCAATCCAAAACTCGCACTTGCTGAACTTAGCGTAGAGTTGATTATCTCGCAGCTTTTGTAGCACCAACCTTAGATGTTGTTCATGATCACTTTCATTCTTAGAATAGATAAGAATATCGTCGATGAACACCACGACAAATCTGTCCAAATACTCCATAAACACCTTATTCATCAAATTCATGAAATAAGCTGGTGCATTGGTTAATCCAAATGACATAACGGTAAACTCGTATAATCCATATCGGGTTGAGAAAGCCGTCTTAGGAATATCTGATGGTCTAATCTTCATTTGATGGTATCCCGATCGGAGATCAATCTTCGAGAATACCCTGGCTCCTCTCATCTGATCAAACAAATCCTCAATCCGGGGTAATGGATACTTGTTCTTCACAGGGACATCATTAAGTGATCTATAGTCCACGCACATCCGTTGCGATCCATCCTTCTTCTGTACAAATAACACCGGTGCTCCCCAAGGTGAGGAACTCGGACGAATGTACCCTGATTCTTGTAGCTCAGTTAACTGCTTCTTAAGCTCCTTCAGTTCCTCTACAGCCATCCTGTATGGTCTCTTAGAAATAGGGGCAGTTCCAGGTAAAAGATCAATCACAAACTCAACTTCCCTATCTGGTGGCATCCCTGGTAACTCCTCTGGAAAGACATCCGGAAAATCTCTAACCACCCGGATGTTATCACCAACAAACTCCTCGGGTATAAAGAACATTGCACGCATGGATGAGGTGGTTACTGCAATATTAACTTGAAATGTTTCTCCTCTAGGACTAGTGAGCTCTATAGTACCCCTACCACATGCTATAATGGCCTTTGCCTTTCTTAACCGTGACATACCAAGGATCAGATCTATACTGTTGGCATCTAATATTATAGCAGTAGCTCCAAATTCTCTTCCCATAATCGATAATGTCAATCTACGTGTCATTTGATTCGCCTCAATAGGCCCTTTAGGTGTAATTACTATCATTGGTTTTCTCATATTTAGCAGGGGTATCTCATTAGTGTTGGCATATCGAGCAGACATGAATGAATGTGTAGCACCAGAATCAAATAATATTGTTGCAGGAAGGGCATTAATGTAAAACATACCGAGTACGATGTCACCACCATCAGGAGTATCATCAATGCTGACTTGATTCACCCTGGCTTTAGAATATCCCTTGCCAGGAGTCTGCTGCTTGTTCTTAGCTGGTGTACCAGAATTTCCCATAGGACACGCATTAGCATAGTGCCCAATCTGACTGCACTTGAAGCATGTAGGGCCAGTCTTCTGTCCTGTCGACCTCGTCGGGGTGCCAGTGGGGGGAGCCTTACGAGTAGGTGTCCGGGGAGACCCCTGCGGAGCATACTGAACTGGGCGTGGTCCTCCTGGTCGAGTCAGTGTACCCTGTGGTGAAACGTAGCGGGGACGAACACTGCTGCTACCCTGTCCTTTTGAGATAGCCTTGCTCTTCAAATCACCCAGTTGAACACGCTTGTGTTCAATAGCAAGAGCTTTATCCAGTAGCCTCTGAAATGATGGAAATGTGTGTGCAACTAGTGTATACTGCAAGGGTCCATTAAGTCCTTCAATAAAGTGCTCTTGCTTCCTCTCATCCTCAGCAACTTCCTCTGGAGCATATCGCGACAGCTGAATAAATTTGTCTCTGTACTCACTTACCGACATGTTGCCTTGCTTCAATGACAGAAACTCCTTCTTCTTGATCTTTATCATACCGGCTGGAATATGGTAGTTCCTGAATTGTGTACTGAACTCTGCCCAAGTAATAGTATCAGCAGCATCATGGGCAGCAGTATAAGAATCCCACCAGTCAGCATCAGGACCTGTCAGACGATCCGAGGCATAAAGAACTTTCTCCCGGTCTGAGCATTGTGCAATGTTGAGCATCTTCTCAATTGACTTCAACCAATCATCTGCATCAAGGGGATCTGGTGAACTGGCGAAGGTCTGTGGCTTATGACTCATAAACTCCCGGTGCTTATCACGAGGTGGAACTGGTGGTGGTGGTGGAGTCAATGGCACTTGTTGCTGTTGCTGCTATTGTTGAAGTTGTTGTTGCAGCTGCTGTTGTTGCGCCCTTCTCTCCTGGCGTATCTCCTCTCTCTCCTGGCGCAACTCCTAGCGTATATCTTCTCTTTCCTGACGCATCTCCTGGCGTTCTTGCTACATCTGGGCACGCATATCAGCCATAGTGTCCGCCATTTGCTGCATCACCGCCATCTGAGCTGCAATCAGTGGATCAACTCCGCCTGGTGGAGGATTAGGAGGATTCATCCCTGCTGGCTTTGGCTGAGGTTTTCTATATATCCTTCGAGTGTGTCGATTAGGAGGCAAATCAATTCCACCACCCCGCCTGGTATTTACCATCTGAGTTAGATACATAAGGTAAGAGAATAGTAGACAAGGCAGTAATTACAATCATGTTACTTTGGGGGATTTATTAGCTAAGCAGATTAATGTTTTACCTACCATAGCTAATTTATTACCTTATGCTGGCACATGCTAAGATGTCCATATATAATATCTCAATCAATCAAAGAAGCAAATCAGGCATTGATCATCAGAACAATCAACCAACATTTTTAATAGAAAAAATAATTTTTTTGTTGTATTAGGTCTCCTATCTCTTAAGAATATCATAGGGGTAGGGATTCCAAGGTGTGAAATCCATCTTGTCTCAGAGTAGAAAAGGTAAGAATGATCAGAGTAGAACAGTAGAAGGTGAGACAGGATCAAGATAAGTATAGAGAGATTTAGAGTAAGGTAAGTATAGAATGAATCAGAATGAGATAAGTAGGTAAGGGTTGTCCATTTCTATCTAGGTTTCGTCCTATAGTCAACATTTCCTCTGATACCACTTCTGTCACACACGGGCTTTAAAGAACAAAGCCGGGTGCATCTCATACATGCGCCAAGAAGACAACATATACAATAACAGAGTGTATAGAGATAAATGTCACAAAACATCAGAGTATTTATTACATAGCGGAAGTCTTATTACAAAATAAAGATAAATATAAAACGAACTAAGGATCGTTGGCGCCAATGTCAACTGAGAAACGCCACCTAGATCAAGTCGAATGCCTCTGTGTTAGGCGGCTCCTCTTCGACCACCTGTTCTTCTCCTGTGGGGGGGGGGTGTGAGATAGCAAGAGTGAGCTCACATACGTTCATAGCTCAACAAGTCGTGGGGAATAATGTGGCACGAACTCACCAAAGGTGGGAGTTCATGAAGTGTAAGGCTGATCAACGAAATAAAGGCTGAAGCTGAGCATTGCTTTTATAAGTTGGTCAAAATTTTATTAGCAATTACTAAGTGTAAGTAAATACCAAACCTTAATAATAATAAAGGAAAGTAATAATAAAATAATCCCAAATGCGATGCAAATGTCAAATTAAATTTAAGTTCCATAATTAATCATGTGAGGGTCCGAGCCGCTCATGACCGTGAGCACAGATAGTATACTAGTTTTACACTCTGCAGAGGTTGCGCATCTTTACCCACAAGTCATGTTACCCATCTGCCAAGAGACGGCCAATCCCATACACCTCTACCGAGGAGGCGAGGCAGGGTAACACTACGAGGCCTTTACAAAGTTCCACTAGCTTCAGAAATCCCGCTACAGTTTATAGGAAGCTCCAGTGCAGGGTTCTTGCCTGACCGCCATCGCAGCAAAATCAACCAAGGACCTCCCCACACTGACCACTCCCCTACTGCCCTTGCCCCTTTCGGGTAAGGAAGACCTCCACTAGCTTTCCTAGTTAGTCAGCCAAGGGCGTCCCATTAAACCCTTGTGGTAGCAGTGTTTTCCCGGGTGGTCGCTCCATGTTCCCATTAATTTAATGATCTTAACATGAATAGTAGTAGTAACAAGATAATAACAGAATAATCATGAATAGTGTATCTCCATACCCAATCCACATAAAGCAATAGCAGGTACTACCCAAAAATATTTCAGGGGTGAACAAGGTATAAAGATAACCAAAACTGGGGTAACCTAAAGGATCCCATCAAACTTAACCTATGCAGATCATTAAAATTAATAAGAACATGGCTGGGAAAAGTAAGTGATCAAGGGCACAACTTGCCTTCAATGAGTTCCTGCTCAGCTACTTCTACTTGTTGAGCCTCAGATTCCACAGTGGCTTGCTCGTCTACTCGCACCAACACAATACATACATAGTATAGCATAAATTAACATCACATCAAACATGTAAATAAAATATATAGTAAAAATCTACACATTAAAATAAGATCATTAGAACTGGAATCATTAAATTTGGAGTTATAGATTTCAAGTTATGAATTTCTTAAGATTTAAAGTGCTTGAAATAAGATTAAATGATAAATTAATTTTCTTACTGCTTTCATGTCAAAACAGAGACACTAAATGGTAGAGAATATTATTACAAAATTTTAGAAATTGGAATGGTTCAATTTGGGCCAAAAATGGAATTTCTATGAATTTTACAAGTTTCTAGATTTGTTTTTGTATTAAAAATGAATTTCTAATATTATTTCTCTGTTTTTAAACATCTCTAGACTAGGCCTCAATTTCTGGAAAACGCAGGGGGCTCTGGCGTAAGTTTACCTAGACTCAGAGCACTGCCGCGGAGGACTGCGGGTTGGTTAAGTAAAAGGCCAGGGTCTCTTAAGCAAAAAGTGCGGCCGAAGAGTTATCGTAGGATCCGAGCCGTCGGATTAAAACCCTACAGCCCATATTAGATCTATCCACGGCGAACCAGTGTGTGACGATCACCGCACGATTGAATATCAACGGCGTAGATTTTAAATAACCTAAACTGACTCTCGCCCGATCGATCTGAATCAGACGCACCAGATCTTCCCCGCGAATCGGTAATACTGCGATCTAATCTTAGCCGTCAACACTGGATCCGACGGCGCACGTCACTCCTCACCTTCTCTCCCACGTACGCGGCGGCACCGCCCCTCCACACAGCGGACCATCGCCGGGGTTCGCGAAATCCGAAGACTGCCTCCCAATTTCCCCCGCAGCATGTAGATTTATGGTGTGATAACGAACATGAGGGAATGCAAGGGTAGTCATACCAGAGGTAAGGCACAGGGAGCTCCGGCCTCGGGGACACGCGGTTCTGTGGCGGTACAACGAATCCGGCGAGAAATCGCCGGCCACCCGGTGGTCTCCTCCCCCTGCGAAGGTCGCCGATAGCTCCACGGAAGCGCGACGAAGCTCCCAGCCCAAGCGCACCAATCCTGGCACGGCGTCTACACAGATTTGGTAGCGGCGGCGGAATCTCGTCTGCAACACACCGGTGGCGGTGGAGGTCGAGCGGGGTGTGGGTAGCTACGCGCTGGCGAAGAAGGGAAAGGGGAGAGAAGGCTGCGGCCCCGCCCTACTTATGGCCGCCCGGGGTCGGTTCGTGGATGGCTTCAACGGACTTCCGAGGAGCGCGCCATGGTTGCGTGCGTACCTCCGAAACGCACGACGAAGGAAAGGGAAGAACTGACTACCCTGTCCCTTCGTCAGTCACGGAAGGATACGCGATCCGGGTGCACGCGCCAGCGGCAGAAAGATCGGTGGGCGCGAGAGGAGCAGCTGACCAGTGGGCCCCGCGAGACGGTCAGCCAACCAGGCGTGCGGTAAACTCGCGGTTGGGCCGCGGGGGTGGAAAAGAATCGTGGGCCAGAAAGGAGGTAATCGGCCCATGCAAGGTTTTGCCCTTTTCTTTTTATTTTTTTTCCATTTTCTTTTCTCCCTTTCCAATTGAAATTTAAATCCCAGTTTAAATTTAAAGTTGTGGCAAATTTATCTCCAGATGATATTGCGCCATAAATAGTACTACTTTGGACATATATATTTATATATTATTTATATGTTTATATCCCTTCTCTTTTTCTTATTTTCAAACCCTAATTTTCAACTTAGGGTTTAATCCATTTTCTAGTAATTATTATCTTATTATTTTCATCCTTATTATTTTATTTAATGCACAAACATATAAACTCCAGCTGATGCATTTTTTTATCATTTGTTTGACTTAATTTCTAAATTGTGTGTGTGCTCTTTTCTTATGATGCAAATGAGGCACATAAAATGAAGAAAAGACTATATATTTCTTGTATACAATTTTGAGTATTACAAGATGGAGGCCCTTTCTGCAATTAGTCTGTGACACAGAGGAACAGTAAACAAACCCACTTCGATTTAACTAATAAACCACGGGCCTCTGTGCAAAGTTGCCGCGGGCGCGCGCGCGTGGGCGTGCTTCTACTGGAGTTGGGCCGACTTGGGCTGATTTTGGCCCGAGTCTGTTCATTGTTTTTCTATTTCTATTTCTAGCAAAGCTTTAGAAATATGTAGAAAATGGTAGAAAAATGGTAAAATTGTGAAACTAATTTTCCTAGACTTCTTATTTTCCCTAGAATTTAATAAAAATAGTTTCATGATTTTTAGGGTAAATTAGGAATTTTAAGGTATTTAAAATAGTTTAAATTAGTAGTTCTGGATTTTTAAAAGATAAATGGTAATTCCAAAAACGCTCAAAATTTTTATATGAGTTCCCCATATTATTTAGATGCTTTGGGTAGAGTATGAATTGATTTGGACCTTGTTCGATCACCAAACTCCAAAACCCCCCTGCCCTGTGAACTCCTTTATTGACTCCGGAAACCCTAAGTTCTCGGAGTTCCGTGAAGGAAATTTGTATTCAAGACTTAGATAATAAGTTTATATTATCTTTGCACCCTCATGAGCATCACATGGCATTCATTCTTATACACATATGTATGGTTATGATTAGAACACGAGGAAGAAGTGGAAGCCACTGAAGAGCAAGTACCACCACCTTTGGACACTCAGGCTGAGAATTGTTTCTACTTCGATATTTGTGGATCTGAGCCTGACTCACCCATAAACAAAGGCAAGCCCGGTGCATTTGCCATCCCCTTGTGTTTTAAAATATTTCTCACTTGCTTGATGCACTAAGTGATAGGTGTTGATTGCTTAAACAATTCCTGCATTACTTTCCTTGGATTTGATTACCTTCCTTGAAATCCCTGTTTTACAAAAGATTTGTCAGTGCTTAGTCTTGCTTTAGTAAAATAAAATGTTTTGTTTTTACAAAAGTTGATTTGGCAAAAGTGGGTGGGATGTTTTTGAAAACAAAACTTGATGATGGATCCATCACGGCCGTGATGGATTCGACATCGGAAAAGATGTACCTCTGCCAGGTACCAACCTTTGGGGTTAAATGATTAAGCTGAGACTGGGTGGGTGACTTGCACGAGAAAGAGAGTCTCGGTGTAGTGTCTCCGTCTGAGTCGATTAAGGACCTTGTCGATGTAGGCCTGCTGACCGAGGACCCTTTAACTGGTCACATGCCTTGTCATGGGTAAGCTTTGCCTCGGGTGGACTAAGGCCAGAATAAGATAACACGAAATGGGCGTGGAGCGGTGGTGAGAGTAGCGTGTACCCTCCGTGGCAAGAGGCTGGACGGTGGAGTATCTGTGCTCTCGGTTTGCGTGAACCTGATCTGGTCTTAAGAAACTCGGTGGCGAGTTGACATATGCAAGGGTTAAGTGCTACATATGTCGTGTGATCGGAGATCCTCAGCTGAGTATAATCGATTCGGATCGCCACACCTCCGCGGTTATGGAGACTTGGCCACTGACTTACACGTAGCACTCCAGTGAAGATAAAGGGATTAACGAGAAATTGGCTAGTTCAGGACAAGTGTTTGAACTAGGATAGAAAGAACTCTAGCCGCAGGTAATTTTACTTAACCTGACAATAAAATTGGATGTTAAGGATCCACTTTAGTAAGCAATTCTGCAAACAGAGTCTTTGATTATTGAAAGGCCTTACCTTGACTCCCATATGACCAGCATACCCTTGAGAGTCTTTTCTTTAGTCGGGTAAGACTTGCTGAGTAATTCCATACTCAGGGTTTATTCCCCCGTTGTTTTTAGGTGAGGAGACAACAAACTTTTGTTGTTTTTGCACCAAGGTGGTGAAAAGTGAAGATAATCAAGAGTGAAGCTGCCGGAGGACCGGGTCCTCCTTAAAAACTTTTATGTAAAGAACTTAATGGGAGGAGTTTTTGCCTCCCAGGTATTGTAATAATACTTTTCAGCACTCGCTTTACACTCTGGTCTGTATTATATGACTTACTCCTACTTTTTAAATAAATGTAAGTTTATGTAATCACTTCCGCATTTCCGCATCTCTGATGAACATACTGTCTGTCAGACGGGTGAAACGTTCCTGGAAAGGTAAGGAAAGAGATACCAAACTTGTCAAGTGATTCAGGAACATCTATAGGGTTGTCTGATGTCTGTTGGACAAGGACAACTGTAGGTGGGCCTAATGACTTGGGAGGTTCCGTCACAGATAGCATAAGGCTATTTAGGCAAAGACGAATATCTCAAGAGGTTCTCTCTCTAGTGGATATAACATGTATCGCTGTAAGATAATTTAGAGATGTCCATCAATAGAGGCGATGTCTGCTAGAAGAACACATAAGGTTCCATGTGTGCAGTTTGCTTTTTTCTGATGACACTGTACTATCCGAGTCTGTTGGGCGAGCGGTAGATATGCGAGTTTGCCCAAACAGAACCAGATGCAACCTTTTGGGTAAAACACACAGAAAGAGGTTTACCAACAAGTGGTCACTGCAAATCCATTTGGTCATGTTGTTCATCCATTTCTTCATGCAAGATGAACTAACTTGGTTCAGGAATACATTGATTAAATAAGAGAGCGAATGAACAAACTCCTGCAATCTCAGCAACAGGAAAAATCATTCTTCATTTGAGAACTAATTAGCTGGCTCTCAACACTAAAAAGTTTCAAGGCTTCACCTTTACACAAAGGACATAAAGGGAACTTGTATGAGTAGTCACTACTAAGATCAAAAGAAAAGAGACCACACATGAAAGTGGTATGCCCTTTTGATCCTACAGAGATGATAGATGTTGCTTGATCATTTCGACAAACAACACCGAAATCGTTTCAAGGAAGAGATCTACGGGAGAAAACACATCATTGTAATTCCATAATGGATCATGACTAGAGACCTTGATACTAGCATCTGACGAGTAGCACAATCCTGTGTGCGCAATCACAGGAGGCTCAGTTTCGCTGCAGCACCATAAGTCCTTAATCGTGACACCATTACTAAACTGGCACCAATAATGAATCTCATGTGGAAGAACAATTTGTGCAGAGATAACATATCAATATAATCTCATAATGGATTATGACTGCTAACGGTGATACCAACGCGTGCCAAGTAGCGCAACCATGTGTTGATCACCCACAGGAGGCCCTTAGTTTCGTCGTGGCACCATCGGTTTTAGTCATAACACCATTACCAGATGTAACCAATAAGAAATCTCACATGACACAAATGGATTGAGCAATGGTGACAATATACAAAGAGATACTCCACCTGTAAAAATGGTTATAAGTAGAGAGCCAAATAGATCATGGCCCGATGAAATGAACAAGACATGGCCATTACCTAAATTGGTTGATGAAGGGAGTATGATGGGAGACTGTTAATTCAGCCCCAAGCATATTTCTATGCCCATCGCAGAGATTATCAAGTCAAGGATTAGTATCTGATTAGATACGGAGAGAAAATAATCATAAGATTAAGTTGGTATGCCTTCGATAGATATGAGGAAACCAAAGGCATCAAACTCGAGAAAATGACTGAATATGCCTTTCCTAGACTGGGTTGATAAAGCAACAATGTGATCCTCTGGAAGAGGCAAAGTGGAATAGAAACATTAGCTTGCACCTATCGAGCAAAGGCATAATTTAGGATGGAAAGATGACTACAGAAGAGTCACGGATTATTGTATAGAACATGGACTCGAGATCCTGGTTTTAAGTCTACGTGCATTTTATGACCAACAAACAGGTTACCTAAGCACTCATTTGCATGGGCTTGGTCATGGAGTGATAACGGAAAATTCAAATTCATCTATGCTTAGAGGTTTGGAAGGAAGTTTTGGAGAAATGACAAAGTTATGGTTTATACCTCCAATTATTTTAAAGATGGAGATGATGAGGGTACAAATGATTTAACCGATAAAGTTTCAATTACCTTGTGAAAAGAATGACTTTCCCACAAGATGGCACCTAGGATGAGCAGTCAAGAAATTAACAAGGGTTTAGGCAAGGTTCACTAAATGAGAACATGGCTTAGTTTTGGTTTATACAAACAAGTTATCCACATTCTACCAGCACACAAGAACAAAAACAAACACAAGTTAAACTAGCAGTTAAACTAAGAAAAGCTCGAAGTCATCTAAACACGTATCTCTAAGACACCACGTTATTTACAATCACCAACTATTGGAATAAAGGTGACAGAAGCATTTTTGTGCACAAGTGACAAACACGATGCAAGATTCAGGATGCATGCTCGTCCTATGCGTCCTCACAAAATTTTGCCAACATAATGTGGCAGTAACGTTCTATATCGGTGGCATACTTATGACTCTCTCGGTATTTTACTAGCCGTCAACTACACATACGTTTTCGAGGTTAGTGTACCTACAGAAAATTTCATCACAGCCCAATTCCCAATGATGTAATTCACACATGACAGTTTATCACAGTTTATACTCCATATATTTCTATATGGAGTCCAGCTCTTCATTAAGCGTTGATCCCCACATAGGCGCTGTTGCCACACTTTAACCATAGGGCAACTCATTATGGTAACTCACCTTCTTACCTGAGCGTAGGTGCGTCGTTACAAGTACATTACACTTCTCAGTATTCCCATGTCTGTATACTCATACACATCCATAGGGTACTGAATTCCTAGAAAAGTAAATACTCCACGTCGCAGCCTTCATATATACATATGTGGAACATGTATATAATCAAGCGCTTTTTATAGTCTTCCCTAGACCGACGTTTGTTCGGTCATGCTCTCACATCTCAACTTACCTTGAGCGTCGATCCATTCAAAACTGAATGGCCTCAAAAATAACAATACACATGTATGCAATACCCCCGGTTGTGGGTTAGTGGTTTTGAACTAAGCCATCTAATAGTCCTTAATTTAGGGCTTAACTGAGGATGTCGCTAGCATTAAAGTTTTTCAAATCTGTTTTTCAAAGCCAAACAATGTGTTTAGTTGAAAATATGTTTTTCAAAACCAAAAATTTTGTTTTGAAAATACGTATGTGACCGTATATACTTAATCTTGCTCCGATACCAGCTGTGGAAGAACCTTCCAAGTTATTGGGTCCACATGCACCTGCCCTTGTCTCAAAGACCTCAGACAGTTTTGCACGTGCACCGTATAACTTAACAGGATCCGTCCGATTGTCCCAAGGACCCGGGATAAACCACTTACAACCAAGATCACAAGATTAAGTAAACACAAATCACACACCAACATTTTGCATCGGAATTTCTTTATTACAAAAAAGTTACAAGTTATACCAAATTTACATTATATTTATTGGAGTTATTACAAAAGTGATTCAAATAAATAAACTTTGAAATGTTATAAATTATTTATAAGTTTGAAATATATGCTAGCTCAATGACAATCCTCAATAAGAAGCATAGAAGAGGTACTTTAACCTATAAGAAGGCCGTGCCCACCGGCGCTTAACACCATCCACAACAGCACAAACCTAATACCTGCAACAACATGGGTTCGAAAACCCTGAGTACGAAGTGTACTTTCGCAAGTCTTACCTGACTAAGGGAAAAGACTCTCAAGGATATGCTAGATTTAGTAATCAAGGAGAGGCTTTTAGCAAGAATCAACTTAGATATTTTGCAGAAAAGCTCTCTAAAAGTGAGTCCTTACTTTCAACATTTTAATTCCAGATTAGGTATTAATTAACCTTGTTTGCATCTAGTCTAAATTCATCATCCCATTAATCAATACAATCATATTTTTACTCATTGTGATTCCATCCATGACTTACGATGAGTGGTCGGAGGGTAGAGTCTCCATGACATATGTAGCACTCAACCCTTGCATATGTCAACCATTCCCACAGATCCTCCACAACATGAACCGGTCCGCGCTACCCGGGAGCACAGTACTCCTCCGTCCAGCCTCTAGCTAGGAGGGTACACGCTACTCCCACCATCTCCCACGCCTAGTGCGCGGTTGTATTTTCACGTATGGAATAGCCAGGTTCAAGCTTACCCTGTCCCATACCAGGGTATGTGGCTAGTTGCAAAGTCTCCAGCACAATAGGCCTACATCGAAATAATCCATAATCAACCTCGACGGAACATCACCTGTTCCTAGCCCAAGTCTCGATTTAAGTACTTACATCCTTAGGATTGTTTGTGTTCCTTAGGATGATTAAAACATTATATGAAACCTTGCAATAGATCTCCCAATGATCCTGGTGAAAATATTCTTGTAGGTAGAGCCATCCTTCCTCAGGATAAACCTGAGCTAAACATTAGTGCAAAGGACAAACTCTATCTGCAAGATTTACCTCTAGGCAGGGCTAAGCAATTTTGTAAATCATATTTGATACTTCACCGGAAGTATCTATAAAAGAAATGGATTTCAAGGTAGCCAATGCATCAAAGGGTTTCCATGCAACTCCTATAAACCTAATGCACATTTCACTAGACTTAAAGTGTATAAAAATCATTTAAAACACAAGGAAGGGGTTGCATGCACCGGGGCTTGCCTCGGATAAACACTACCTTAGTGTTTGTTAGGTGGCGATCATTCTTTGTCTTGGCACTTGTTCAGTTTATCCATCTTCAGGTTCGTCCATTAGCACCACCTTGCGAAGTAGCCCACGCTTAATCGCATCTTGTGGTCGACTCAGCTCTAGTCCTCCACATCACGTGATCACTCAACGTACCTAAATGATATGCATAATGCACATGAATAAGTATAAATAGGAATAGCACAAGCCTAATTATTGCTACACGATAGTGAATTAAATACCTAGTGGCGAGGCACATAATAACATTTAAAAGCAATCACTAGATGCTGAGATATTACTAAGTACAACTAGCACACTTCTCTAGCTTAAACAGATCTAACTCAAACATAAAGAACAATATTCTGAACAAGTCCTATACCATCATTAGTTAACGCATGTCACCGAAGGACTAACAATACATTGATTCTCCCTCTTAGGACACTAGAAGCTTAGAATAATGAACAAAAGCATTTCAGTTAGCTTTTAGAATTACTATTTTAGATCATTATGCATAGCACATTTACTAAATAAAACACCTTGTTTAAACTTAAAGTAACAGGTGGAATATTAGTATATAGCCTAGAGTTCTACGAAACTCTAGCTTTAAAAAGAATACGAGAATCATCGCGATTAATATATATAATCAATACAACAAACTATATAGCCAGGGCAATGAGTCTGTGCACCACAACTAATTAGAACTTGAATTAACGAGATCGACGATGATCTACAGTACACCCATTTTACCGAACATCCGAGGAGTGCTGCGCTAGAGCTATTTTCACCACACAACAGCACAACAGCACATCGACATGACAACGGATCTAGCCATAATTAACAAGCGCACATATACTAAATAAAAGGATCATCGCACTAACCCATTATTTAACTTTCTAACCTAATATTATAATCTAACCTGAATAGTATGTCAACTAAGAAAATCAACACATTAATCTTAAGTCTAACAGATAAGACATTATCAAAAGGAATATAGCCAGGTGAAACTACATCCTCAATAATCTAGGTATTTAAAGCACTTATACCTCTTCTACGAAGGTTTCTTGTATTTTGACTCAAATCGGCTTGCTAACGCTACATGCTTCCAATTTATTTAGAAACGACGCACAATCATCTAATATTTTGGTTAATAGGAATAACAAAAATGTGCGCCAATATTAAATTTAGCTCAAACCCACTACATCGATTAACGAATACTAATTCGGGCATTTCGTCGATCACACGTTAAATATCGCAATCTACTCTACTAATCCATTTATTAAAATAAAATAATAGAAGTAGAGAATCAGCTCACCATAATTAAATCCGACTCGAAGGCCACGAGCACAGCTACGATTTACGATTCTGCCAGGGGCTGCTGCTAAATCGATGGTGAGGTCGCGAAGGTGGGAATCCAGTCGAGCTCGCGTGGAGAAGGGCGGTGTCCGGGTTGTGCGCCGAGAAGGAGCATGGAGCATCAGAACACAGAGAGCACGGGCGATGAGTGACAGCGCTAGCTGTGAAGGCTGAGTAGGGAACACAGGTTCAACGACGAGCAGGGAGACATGCCAAAACCCCGGACGTGACGGCGGCCACCAGAAGGGCGAACATGAGGTAGAGCAGGGGAGGACGGGGTTCGATGGTGCCCGCAGCCGAGCACACAAGGCGACCAGCTTCGGATCTGGAGCAGGCCGGACACCATGGGCGAGCTCGTTGCTGCACAAGTGTGCCGGGGCACTGCTAGGGAAGACGACGACTGGCAAAGGAATGAGATGCTCAGAGGGCGCGCATGTTCAAGGAGCTCACCGATAGCTGGCGTGCCAGGTTGGGGGTGTGTCGTTGATCCAAGCTAGCTCAATGGCCATCACATCCCAGTGCATGATTGATCTTCGCCCTGGATACATGTTATGCGTCGGAACCATCTCGTCCATAGTGGATGAGAAGGGAACTCTGCACCGAATAGCAGACCCGCAGGAGAAGAAGCTTTCCATAGAGATCCCAAAGGAAATCGGAGCAGAACAGCGGGTGCTGTAGCCACCCACATCCCGAGCGATGATGGCCTCTTACAAACCAACAATCGGGAGCTTACCTACCCGAAGGACTCCGCTGTCCACCTCACCCACAAAGCAATGGACACGGATCACTAGAATGAAGGAGACAAACATCTCGAGAAAAGGGATAGGACCTCGCCGAGTCTTCTATCCGGCACCTTTGCCCTCAAAGGAGGACGGAAAGAAACGAGCCATCACAGTAGCTCCTTTCTACCCCGTCATCCTCTTCATTGCGGGGAGATTGGAGTCGTCTCCCATCTTTGACGATGAGCCGACCATACAAGGGGAAGAACATCCCTATCGTGAAGAGCGGCGACAAAGGAAAGAAGCCGGAATGTGCAGCGACATCACGAGGCTAGGGAAAGGGACTCGGCATAGCCCGTATCCCGCGACGAAGTTTCAGAAGTGGGAGAAACTCCCGACGAGCGAGTACACCAAGAAAGACTGAATTCTCGCCGCCGTGATCGCCGACAGGCTCAGGACCGAGAGCGGGAGCAAGCCGAGCAAGGCGCAAGGTTTCGCCGAGAGAACCCTCTCTTTGCTCGGAACCTGTACCCCAACTTCGTTCACGCAATGAGCACACCGAGTGAAGTTGGAGGGGTGCTGGCCCAGATAGCTGATGGCCTCTCGCAAACTCCGGACGAAGAAGGCTACCGGCGGCTGCTTACTTGAGCAGCTAATCACCTTCTGCCCATCGCTCATCCCCCAAGCGACCTACGCCACGCCATCAAAAGCCGACGAGACGCGTGGAGCTCCATCAACTCTTCACGCGACCGACGGCACGAAAGTGAGATTATGCGCCGGGAGGAGTATGACCGGGACGACGACGTCTCGGCTTGAAGTCGCGCCACCCGAGTTGAGTCGGATGTGGCCTCGACTAGTGGCTCGACCCGGGGATGGTCGAAACGACACACCAGCGCTCCCCTCCTTGGGACCAACCTCACGAACGCCGATAGGAAGACACATGTGGGCTCTCCACGCTTACTCAATGTCTCCGGGCCATCCAATGGCCTCCCAACTTCAAAGTCTCCAACATCGACAAGTACAAGCCCAAGCAAGACCCAGGGGACTGGTTGGCCTTCTACATGACCGTCCTCGGGCCGCCGGGGCGACGGAAGACGTAATGACAGCGTATTTGCCCATCGTCCTAGGGCAAGACACAATGCAGTGGCTACGACATCTGCCACGACATTGTTTCGAGAGGCAGACCTCTACATCACCATAGACGAGCGGGCCCAGGATCTCATCAGAGGTATGAAACCTGCACCACACGCGCCACGGCGCGACACGAACCAACAACCTGATAGGCGCTGGGAGAAGAGGCCTCATGAGGTGGTACACGCCGCCGGACCACCCATCGCTCGAGCCCATGGTGCACCCCATGGAGGTGTACGAACACTGGATAAAATCCTCGATGCCTAGTGCCCGTACCATAAGGACATGCGCCACACCCTATGGAACTGTAGGGATTTCAAGCACTCCATCGCACACAGCCGACCGTTCTAGCCTCTACCACCTCCCCCACCGCGAGGAGGGCCTAGCGAGCCCAGGCAGCCTCTGTAGCATTCCCTCGTGTCGACATGGAGGTCAAAGTCATCTTTGGAGGACACAGAGCACAGGAGAACATGAGGCAGCAAAAGCTCAATGACCAACAGGTCATGGCGGCAACCACCAGTGCCCCGGCTCCTTACCGGTGGTCGGAGCACCAATAACCTTTAGCCGAGCGGATCAATGGCTCAACTTCGACCACCCCGGCAAGTACCCTATCCTCATTGATCCAGTGATCTGAGAAAGCCAGGCGAAGAAAGTACTAGTGGACGGGGGAAGTAGCATTAAAGTTACTGTGGCAGAACCTCCCAAGTTATTGGGCCCACATGCACCAGCCCTTGTCTCAAAGACCTCAATCGCTTGTGCATGTGCACCAGATAACTTAACAGGATCTATCCAAGTGTCCCAAGGACCCTAGATAAACCACTTATAACCAGGATCGCAAGATTAAGTAACACAAATCACACACCAACAGTTTGCAGCGGAATCTTATTACCAAATTTTACAAGTTACAAAAATTTTAGTTTGTACATGATCGGAGTGATTACAAAAGTGATTCAAAGAAATAACCTTTGAACTATTATAAATTATTTGTAAGTTTGAAATATATGCTAGCTCAACTGACCATCCTCAATAAGAAGTATAGAAGAGTTACTTAGACTTATAAGAAGGCCGAGCCCACCTGCACTTAATACCATCATCAGCAGCATAAATTATTTAGAAGCCTTGGGTAAAGTTTGGTATGATTTGGACCATGTTTGGTACTTAGAACCCAAAACCCTAGTCTTCTAACAATGCCTGCCCTATAAACCTCACTTTTGACTCCAAAAACCCTAGTTTCCTGGAGTCCCGTGAAGGAAAATTGTATTCAAGACCTTAGATGATATATCTTTATTATCTTTGCATCCTCATAAGCATTTCATGGGCATTCATGAATATATGTATATGTGGTATATAGAGAACGAAGAAGAAATAGAAGTCGAAGAAGCAAGAGCTACATCTTCACCACCACGTGAAGAACCTCAGGCAGGAAACTGCTTTTATTTTGACATCTATGTAGCAGAGCCTGACTCACCTATAACACAAGGCAAGTCCCGGTGCATTTGCCACCCCCTTGCTATTTTAAAATCTTTCTCACTTGCTTAATGCATTAGGTGATAGGAGTTGTGTGCTAAACCAGTTGCTGCATTTCCTTCCTTGAGGACTTGATTACCTTTCTTAATCCCCTGTTTTAAAAAAGGTTTTTCTTATGCTTAGCTTTGCTCTAGAAAAACAAAATGTTTTTGTTTTGACAAAAGATGATGCTTCAAGTGGGTGGGATGTTTTCAAAAATAAAACTTGATGGTGGATCCATCATGGTCATGATGGGTTCAACATCGAAAAAGATGTACCTCTGCCAGGTACCAAACTTTGAGTTGAAATGATCAAGCTGAGACCGGGCGAGTGACTTGCACGAAAAGAGAGTCTCGGTGTAGTGTCTCCGCCTGAGTCGATTAAGGACCTTGTCGATGTAGGCCTGCTGACCGAGGACCCTTTAACTGGTCACATGCCTCATCATGGGTAAGCTTTGCCTTGGGCAGACTAATACCAAAATAAGATAAACACATAATGGGAGTGGAGATGGCGAGAGTAGCGTGTACCCTCCATGGCAAGAGGTTGGACGGTGGTGTATCTGTGCTCTCGGTTGGCGTGAACCTGATCTGGTCTTAAGAACCCCGGTGGCGAGTTGACATACGCAAGGGTTAAGTGCTACATATGTCGTGTGATTGGAGATCCCCAGCTGGGTATTAATCGATTCAGGATCGCCGTTTCTTCTCGGATATGAAGACTTGGTCACTAACTTGCAATCTAAGTCATGGATGGAATCTTAATGAGCAAAAATCATGTTGGATTGATTAATGTGATGGTGAAATTAGACTAGATGCAAACAAGGTCTATTAATACTTAATCTAGCATTAAAATGTTGAAACTAAGGACTCACTTTAGTAAGCTATTTCTGCAAAAGTATGTAAGTTGATTCTTGCTAAAGCCTTTTCCTTGATTCCTATTTAACCAGCATATCCTTGAGAGTCTTTTCTTTAGTCGGGTAAGTCTTGCTGAGTACTTGCGTACTTAGGGTTTTACCCACTGTTGCTGTAGGTTACGAGTCACTTGATTGTGATTGGTGTTAAGCGCCGGTGGGCACGGCCTTCTATAAGTCTAATACTTCTTCTATACTTCTTATTGAGGATGGTCACTTAAGCTAGCATATATTTCAAACTTATGAACAAGTTATAACAATTCGAAGTTATTTCTTTGAATCACTTTTGTAATCACTCCGATCATGTACATTGTAAAACTTGATGTAACATGTAAAATTTGGTAATAAGATTTCCGCTGCAAAATTGTTGGTGTGTGATTTGTGTTTACTTAATCCCGCGGTTCTGGTTGTAAGTTGTTTATCCGAGGTACTTGGGGCACTCGGACAGATCCTATTAAGTTATCTGGTGCACATGCATAGCCGTCTGAGGTCTTTGAGACAAGGGCAGGTGCATGTGGGCCCAATAACTTGGGAGGTTCTTGTCACACCCGGTTTCAGAAGGCAAACCGAATGCGAACTATGTACGTGCCAGGATCAGAACTCACGTACACAGCGATTACATAAATGAACATCATCGCACAGTGCTCGAATAATAACACAAAAGAGTATTATCTTGTTACATCACAGAGTCATAGACATCCACATAGTCATCAACTTAACTGATAAATCAAAGTGCTAGCGAAACGCAGTAAAGATAAGGCCTTCACAGACAGCTGACTGGGGGTTGCCGCCAACCCACACCTAAAACTCGTCGTAGTCTTGGAACTCCTGGAAGTCTCCTTCCATGACTTCGTCTTCTCCTGAGCAGTGGTTGCAATGGGGACAACCTGATGTTTTGTGGTAAAGCAAGGATGAGTACACATCAACGTACTCAACAAATGCCCCGTTTGGCTGAAGTGGACTAGCTTTATGTGGGGTTGAGGTCAAAGCAGTTGCTTTTAGTTGGTCAAGTATTTATTATTAGTGGAAGCCAAGTTTTAGTAATAACCAACCTGTGAGCCATTTCCTCATCGAGGAAACATCATGATCATCATCGAACCAAAAACATTAGTAGAACCATTGTATCTCGAACCATCTGTTATCTCTAATCAAAGAGGATCCCAAGGCTGCTCTTAACCGTGAGCACGGCTGATATATCAGTTTCACTACCCTCTACAGAGGTCGCACACTTTACCCATGAGCCATGATTCCCGTTCTGCCCGGGGAGAGCTAATCCCCATTGACCACTACCTAGGTGATCCGGCAGGGTATCACTACGTAGCTGTTACAAAGATTCCCTAGAGATCATAGATGCCCGTTAGGTTTCTCCAGTTTGATAAACACAGTACCCCTCCCCGCAGGAGAGTGACTAATAAAAGCAAAACAAAAGAACCTCGGCACTCAGCCTCGGCAGAGCAAGCACTGTGCCTGGACCCCATTGACGGCACGACGGCGAAGCAACTACACCCCTAGTTACTCTAATTAATTAGCTAAGGGCATCCCATTTCACCCTCATGGTTGCACTGTTATCCTGGGTGGTCTCTCAACGAACAGGTCCTTACGGAGAGGTACTCAGGAAACAGCCTGAGCCCCCTAGAGTATCACAAGATCATCAACATAATCAGGATAACAGTATCGTATCATAAATAGTCACATCATGTTCATTGATTAGGTTAAGGCAATAGCAAAATGCTAACCATAATAATAACCCAAAAGGTCATCAAGGATAAGGTAAAGTATAAAGCTAGTCAATCCTTAGGTTTCAATTAAGTAATGCGGGAAAGTGAATTATAAGTGAATAGGACATAATGGGTCAGAGGACACTTGCCTTCACCAAACAGATGCTCAGGATCTTCAACTTTGTAGAACTTGAAGAGCTGGATCACTTGGTCGCCAACGCTTGATCTTAGATTCCTCTAAGCTCGGAAATGGATCGCAGTCTATTCGTGACGCAACGAATACAAACAGGCACAAGCAAACAAACATATACATGAATATAAACATTACACCATAGAAGGGGAAACATTATAAATTAAAACATACAATATGAAATACAACTCGCTTCTACGGTCACGCGAGGAAAAGAAACACAATAGTCGAAACTATGGTTGAGAAGTTACCGTGTTTACACTAAGCGGGTATGAGTTATAATATTTAATTCGATATAACCACACTAATTGATATCTATTAAATGCCCAAATAAAATCATTACTTGGTTCCGATTAGTTCTCTACTCGAATCGTGGTCGTTAAAATACGTAGCTTAATTAACATGGATTATTCCATGTTGAAATAGATTATTGATGTGTGACTGAACGGGCGACACACGAGAATCACTAACAGATAACATATTTATGCTACACAAGTATTAATTCTAAACATGTGGGTTGACATTAATCACATTAACATGTACTTATGAGAACACAAATTTAAACTATGATTTTTAACTAGATTACTATTTTAATAGTCATCGAGTAAACAATTAATTAACTAATTGACGAAAACATGCGTCATGACAAAATGATGTCTTTAGCTCCTCCGATGGACAGAAGTGTACATGCTGGACTGTAAATGCACTTAGTGAAGAAACAGAATCAATGATATAAAACTCTGTAATCCTTCCACGGAGTAGACTTTTAGCCATTGTTGCAATATTTTTATCAGATGGATCAGTGAAGATAGTAATCTGGAGATCGTGTGGTATGGCATCTCTAATCAGAAAATATTTTGTCATTAATATTGTGGTCTATTAAACATTTCAGTCCATCAATAACCAGCATTGATACACCTGATATGTCAATCGCCTTTAATGAAACAAGATTAAGAAGCCTCTTGGGGTAGCAATAAGAAACTCCCGCTCACAAGTTTTCAGACCAAAGATCTGGTGTTCAATGGGTGCGCCAGGATGCAAGCTCACGGAATGAATCTAAGAGGCTTTAGGGGTTTGCTTATTGAGCGCACCTGCACAGCCTTATCCTGTGATGAGACGAGGTACAGCAGGAAGGGGCAAGACACGATCATCTCATGCTTCTCTTTCCTAGAGACGTTGTCGCATGTCTTGGAGACGAGCCACACGGTCTGCAGCACCGTAGCGCACGTGTCGATAGCGTTGAGCACGTCGGACGATGCCTGGGCGGAGCAGCATCGCCAGAGCTCCATGCCCCAATTGTCGGCACCATGGATGATGTCGCCTCATGGCCGGTCGAAGCCCCCGCGGTCCTCCTCTGCGCCCATCGCCCTTCGCCATCTCGGCTGCACCGGCTGGGCCACTTCGGCGAGACGCCCACCAACCGTCGGGGAGTGGAGGGGTGGGAGATCGACAGGAGCACGAGTAGCTGGGCGGTTCTTGGCGGAATGGGAGCACAAATCACGAAGAGTGTCTAAAGAAGATGAATAGTTGCTTAGGGTGGCCGGTGGGCCCGGCGGCGCGAGGGCAGGGGCAACGTTCGCCCATGTGGGAGCGAGGCACGATGGCCGGGCGCGTCCTCGCGAGCGTGCTGGGTGGGCCACGGTTGCTGGGCCAGGGAGGGGGCGCTGGCCTGGCGACCTGGGTGTGGGTGCCTGCACGCTGTGCCACGCGAGGTGGGCCGGCAACGCGCGCTGTGGGAGCGAGCCAGGGGCGCGGTCCAGCTGGGCCGTGGGCGCGCGCAGCGGCCCAGGAGCGCGAGCAGGGTGCGGGGGGGGGGGGAGGCGAAGGCGCGTGGGCCAGGGTGGCCGAGCGGCCCAGGAAGGGGGAAATGAAGGGGAAAGAATTCTGGGCTTTTTCTTTTATGTTCCTCTTCTTTTCTTTGTCCATTTCTCTTCTTCCCTTTCTATTTAAAATTGCTTTTAGTTTTGAATTGAAAATATACCATGCCTTATGAATCTAGACTAATGCATAACAAAGCACAATCATCATAAAAAAATGGGTGCTCCAGCATGATGCAATAATCAAAACTCTTTTAGGGTTTCATTTTACTACACTAAAAACTTGTATATATATAACGAAATAACTCTCCCATTATTTTAAAAAAAGATGAAGACAAGGAAAGGAGAGGGTAACACCTGAATTTGGTGGATATTGGAAAAGAAATTTTATACCCCCAAATTCAGGGTGTTACAAATCTAACCCCCTTAACAGAATCTCGCCCTCGAGATTCAAGAAGAGGCTAGCTAGAGAACAAGAGTGGTTCCTTGGTTTTCACCGCTTTTCAATGCGACTTTGATTCTTCCAGCTTAACTTGTGGACTAGGTGATTTGACCTTCAGGCTTTCACGACCAACTAAGACGATCCTTGAGAATCCTAGGACCTGTGGGTTAAGACCCACCACGCTTCCGCTGCGCCACTTTGATCTTGTTGGTTGATGCTGACCGCATTGTCTTCATTGGGGTTAGCGGCTAACCCCCTTAACAGGAGTGTTGATATGCACTTGGTGAAGATGCTGCCGACTCTGATCTTGACTAATTTGGAGGAGTTGGAGGTTGCCAAATGGACTGGTGTAAGAGGATAGAATAGCGAGAAAAGGTAAGTATAAACGGATTAGAGAGAGCAGGGGGAGAACCCAACTACTTAACTCTATGGTATTCAGCTAGTGAACTGATGTTATGGCGGACCAAGGGCCACAACACATCAACACTCATCACAAAGAAGCAAATCAGTCATAACACAAAGACAAACATCACAAGCATTCAACAACAAACATCTCGTTGCTACATGTTATTGCTAACTAGATGGTGGTCTTTTCTAAAAAGGGAATAACTAATCTCTAAGGTTGTCGAAGGACGAGGAGAAGAATAAGACGTGTAGGATAGGGACACGAGCACAATAAAGGATGGAATTTAAGCAAGGATTGTAATCGACAAGGGAGAAAATGCAACCAAGGGCGAGGTAGGTAAACACCATTCTCAAATAGAGATGGAAAAGAAGATATTTTACAAAAGGTAGGCATAAGATAACATCATGGAAAGATCTAGGGATTACAAAGGTAAGGGAGGTGAAAGGCAAAAGCACACCAAAAGATAGAGTTAGGACAAGACTTGCAACGTGACAGAGGAAAAAAAAGGACCGAACAAGAGTGGGATGGGTAAGACATCGCTCCTGAAATTAAATGGGATAGGCGGCTTTAAAATGCAGGTGCAAGATAAGCATCATGGTAAAGATCAAGGGATGACAAGGGTTAAGGTGATAATAGACAAACACAACCAAGAATGTATTTTAGACAAAACTTGCGAGGCATCAAAGAAGGGGAAGCAAACAATGGTGAAGTAGGTGAGACATTATCCTCAAACAGCGATGAAAAGGGGGAGGCTTTAAAAGGTAGGTTCAAAGTAAGCATGTGGGCAAGGGCATAGGTATCACGAGGGTTTTAAAGGTAATAATGGGCAAGGATGTAGAAGAGAAGGTAAATAAGCATAAGAACAAAGGATATAAGTACCATAAAGGATGGAGTTAAGACGAGACCTGCAAATGAAAAAGAAGAGGATACGTCCAAGGGCCAGATGGGTAAATTGCCACTCTCAACTTGAGGTAGAAGAGAGGAGATTTTTTTTAAGAGTAGGAATAAAGATGACTACCAAGGCAAGATCGATGGATGACAAGGTGATGGTGCTAGCAAATAAAAACATAGAAAATGATGGAATTAAGACAAAACTTGTAAGGTGACAAGGAGTAAAAAGAAGTCAAGGGTGAGGTAGGTAACTCATAGCTCTCAAACTGGGTTGAAAGAAAGGGGCGGCTTTTAAAGGATAAGTTCAAGGTAAGCATTTAGGTAGAAGACATCAATATCGCAAGGTTCAAAGGCGATAACAGACAAGGGTATGTGAGGAAAGATGAAGGCATTGGAGAGCCAGTGGTATGAGTACAACAAAGAATGGAGTTGCGCCCAAGCTTACACGCAGTAAAGAAGAGGATATAGCCAAGAGTGGGATAAGTAAGACACCGCTCTCAAACTAGGATAGGATATTGGAGATTTTAGAGAACAGACATAGTGTAATTACCAAGGTAAGATCAAGAGATGAGAAAGGTAAAGATAATACAAACCAGAGCACAACAAAGGATGGAGTTGAAAACTTGGAAGCGACAAGGAAGAGGATAGACCAAGGGAAAAGTAGGTAAAGTACAATGCTCAGATTGAGATAGAAAAGAGGATATTTTAAAGACCGGTATAAGATAAACATCAAGGTAAGATATAAAGGTGATAAGGATGAAGGTGCTAATGGTGAAAAACATAATCCATGGACAGAGTTAAGGCAAAAATCGAAAGTGACAAAGTGGAGAAAACAAACAAGGACAGGATAAGTGAGGTTCTGATAGAAGAGTTGAAGTAAAAAAAATTCATTACCGAGCGAAGTTACAAGGAATTAACGAGATTGCCAAAGATGTGCAAAAAAAATGACCGCTCATGGATCATTAAAAAACAGGGGTGGTCAAGGACATGTAAACTGAAATGTTTTAAATAGACATCGGATATAAAGGTAAGCATATAAAAAGATGAGAGTATGTAAGGTTTCATAGAGATCAGCATACCAATACCAAGAGACAAGAAATCACCGAAAAATACCGACTTAACAACAGAAGAGGAGAGGGTCTCAAAAGACAGGAAGATCATGGACATATAACTGAAATGTTTAAATAGGCCATAGAGGTACAAGGGTAAGTACTTTAGATTAAGGGGTATGGGTATTAAAAATGCAAGGATATGAGCATGTTAATAACAAAATGAAATAGAGATGGTCAAATGGTAGCAATTTAATAATGGACGAGGAAAGGGTCCCAAAAGACTAAAGGCTATGGTCAGGGGGCATCTACAAAGATGTCGCAAGCACAAGAGTGAGATAAGTTCTAATAGACTGAGAGAAGTGTAGACCATGCTAGAACAATATACTCTTTGACAAGGGGGCATTTAGGATCACAATATAGAATTAGTCGAGATGACTAAAATTTTGAAGCAAAATCAAGGATGAGGTGAAGTATCAATTAATAAGTCCTTAAAACGGCCAATGTTACTCTAGGTTAACGGTCCTACAGTCAGCACGGCTTTGATACCACTTATGTCACACCCGGTTTCAGAAGGCAAACCGAATGCGAACTATGTACGTGCCAGGATCAGAACTCACGTACACAGCGATTACATAAATGAACATCATCGCACAGTGCTCGAATAATAACACAAAAGAGTATTATCTTGTTACATCACAGAGTCATAGACATCCACATAGTCATCAACTTAACTGATAAATCAAAGTGCTAGCAAAACGCAGTAAAGATAAGGCCTTCACAGGCAGCTGACTGGGGGTTGCCGCCAACCCACACCTAAAACTCGTCGTAATCTTGGAACTCCTGGAAGTCTCCTTCCACGACTTCGTCTTCTCCTGAGCAGTGGTTGCAATGGGGACAACCTGGTGTTTTGTGGTAAAGCAAGGATGAGTACACATCAACGTACTCAGCAAATGCCCCGTTTGGCTGAAGTGGACTAGCTTTATGTGGGGTTAAGGTCAAAGCAGTTGCTTTTAGTTGGTCAAGTATTTATTATTAGTGGAAGCCAAGTTTTAGTAATAACCAACCCGTGAGGCATTTCCTCATCGAGGAAACATCATGATCATCATCGAACCAAAAACATTAGTAGAACCATTGTATCTCGAACCATCTGTTATCTCTAATCAAAGAGGATCCGAAGGCTGCTCTTAACCGTGAGCACGGCTGATATATCAGTTTCACTACCCTCTGCAGAGGTCGCACACTTTACCCATGAGCCATGATTCCCGTTCTGCCCGGGGAGAGCTAATCCCCATTGACCACTACCTAGGTGATCCGGCAGGGTATCACTACGTAGCTGTTACAAAGATTCCCTAGAGATCATAGCTGCCCGTTAGGTTTCTCCAGTTTGATAAACACAGTACCCCTCCCCGCAGGAGAGTGACTAACAAAAGCAAAACGAAAGAACCTCGGCACTCAGCCTCGGGAGAGCAAGCACTGTGCCTGGACCCCATTGACGGCACGACGGCGAAGCAACTACACCCCTAGTTCCTCTAATTAATTAGCTAAGGGCATCCCATTTCACCCTCATGGTTGCACTGTTATCCCGGGTGGTCTCTCAACGAACAGGTCCTTACGGAGAGGTACTCAGGAAATAGCCTGAGCCCCCTAGAGTATCACAAGATCATCAACATAATCAGGATAACAGTATCGTATCATAAATAGTCACATCATGTTCGTTGATTAGGTTAAGGCAATAGCAAAATGCTAACCATAATAATAACCCAAAAGGTCATCAAGGATAAGGTAAAGTATAAAGCTAGTCAATCCTTAGGTTTCAATTAAGTAATGCGGGAAAGTGAATTATAAGTGAATCGGACATAATGGGTCAGAGGACATTTGCCTTCACCAAACAGATGCTCAGGATCTTCAACTTTGTAGAACTTGAAGAGCTAGATCACTTGGTCGCCAACGCTTGATCTTCGATTCCTCTAAGCTCGGAAATGGATCGCAGTCTATTCATGACGCAATGAATACAAACAGGCACAAGCAAACAAACATATACATGAATATAAACATTACACCATAGAAGGGGAAACATTATAAATTAAAACATACAATATGAAATACAGCTCGCTTCTACGGTCACGCGAGGAAAAGAAACACAATAGTCGAAACTATTGTTGAGAAGTTACCGTGTTTACACTAAGCGGGTATGAGTTATAATATTTAATTCGATATAACCACACTAATTGATATCTATTAAATGCCCAAATAAAATCATTACTTGGTTCCGATTAGTTCTCTACTCGAATCGTGGTCGTTAAAATACGTAGCTTAATTAACATGGATTATTCCATGTTGAAATAGATTATTGATGTGCGACTGAACGGGCGACACACGAGAATCACTAACAGATAACATATTTATGCTACACAAGTATTAATTCTAAACATGTGGGTTGACATTAATCACATTAACATGTACTTATGAGAACACAAATTTAAACTATGATGTTTAACTAGATTACTATTTTAATAGTCATCGAGTAAACAATTAATTAACTAATTGACGAAAACATGCGTCATGACAAAATGATGTCTTTAGCTCCTCCGATGGACAAAAGTGTACATGCTGGACTGTAAAAGCACTTAGTGAAGAAACAGAATCATTGATATAAAACTCTGTAATCCTTCCACGGAGTAGACTTTTAGCCATTGTTGCAATATTTTTATCAGATGGATCAGTGAAGATAGTAATCTGGAGATCGTGTGGTATGGCATCTCTAATCAGAAAATATTTTGTCATTAATATTGTGGTCTATTAAACATTTCAGTCCATCAATAACCAGCATTGATACACCTGATATGTCAATCGCCTTTAACGAAACAAGATTAAGAAGCCTCTTGGGGTAGCAATAAGAAACTCCCGCTCACAAGTTTTCAGACCAAAGATCTGGTGTTCAATGGGTGCGCCAGGATGCAAGCTCACGGAATGAATCTAAGAGGCTTCAGGGGTTTGCTTATTGAGCGCACCTGCACAGCCTTATCCTGTGACGAGACGAGGTACAGCAGGAAGGGGCAAGACACGATCATCTCATGCTTCTCTTTCCTAGAGACGTTGTCGCATGTCTTGGAGACGAGCCACACGGTCTGCAGCACCGTAGCGCACGTGTCGATAGCGTTGAGCACGTCGGACGATGCCTGGGCGGAGCAGCACCGCCAGAGCTCCATGCCCCAATTGTCGGCACCATGGATGATGTCGCCGCATGGCCGGTCGAAGCCCCCGCGGTCCTCCTCTGCGCCCATCGCCCTTCGCCATCTCGGCTGCACCGGCTGGGCCACTTCGGCGAGACGGCCACCAACCGTCGGGGAGTGGAGGGGTGGGAGATCGACAGGAGCACGAGTAGCTGGGCGGTTCTTGGCGGAATGGGAGCGCAAATCACGAAGAGTGCCTAAAGAAGATGAATAGTTGCTTAGGGTGGCCGGTGGGCCCGGCGGCGCGAGGGCAGGGGCAACGTTCGCCCATGCGGGAGCGAGGCACGATGGCCGGGCGCGTGCTCGCGAGCATGCTGGGTGGGCCGCGGTTGCTAGGCCAGGGAGGGGGCGCTGGCCTGGCGACCTGGGTGTGGGTGCCTGCGCGCTGGGCCGCGCGGGGTGGGCCGGCAACGCGCGCTGTGGGAGCGAGCCAGGGGTGTTGTCCAGCTGGGCCGTGGGCGCGCGCAGCGGCCCAGGAGCGCGAGCAGGGTGCGGGGGGGAGGCGAAGGCGCGTGGGCCAGGGTGGCCGAGCGGCCCAGGTAGGGGGAAATGAAGGGGAAAGAATTCTGGGCTTTTTCTTTTATGTTCCTCTTCTTTTCTTTGTCCATTTCTCTTCTTCCCTTTCTATTTAAAATTGCTTTTAGTTTTTAATTGAAAATATACCATGCCTTATGAATCTAGACTAATGCATAACAAAGCACAATCATCATAAAAAAATGGGTGCTCCAGCATGATGCAATAATCAAAACTCTTTTAGGGTTTCATTTTACTACACTAAAAACTTTTATATATATAACAAAATAACTCTCCCATTATTTTAAAAAAAGATGAAGACAAGGAAAGGAGAGGGTAACACCTGAATTTGGTGGATATTGGAAAAGAAATTTTATACCCCCAAATTCAGGGTGTTACAGTTCTGCCATAGCTGGTATCGGAACATGGTACTTATTGAGGACAGAGTCTTTGAGGGTTTTATTGAGGATGGTTTTTGTTTTCAAACAAATTGTATTGATGTGACATGTTATGGGTAAAACCCTAGAGTAGGGTACTTAACCCTAAACTGGGCTTAAAAGAGTTAACAAAGCCTAAATAAGAGAAAACTTCACAACTCATTAGTAATGATCATAAAATGTCACCATTAATGGACTTCAGTGACATCCAAACCCTAGAAGTACCAAAAACCCTAAACAAACCCCTGGAAAACCCTGGACTGAAACCCTAGGGGGTTATATGCAAATTTTGCACACTTTTGGACCTAAGTGCAAAAACCATGGAATTAGGGTACCTTAAGTCATGTGGTTCACATATTTGAGGATTTGATTACCTTTCCTTAATCCCCTGTTTTACAAAAAGGTTTTTCTTATGCTTAGCTTTCCTACAACTGGTATCGGAGCAGGATTAAGTATATACGGTCACATACGTATTTTCAAAACAAAAGTTTTGGTTTTGAAAAACCTATTTTCAACTAAACACATTGTTTGTCTTTGAAAAACAGATTTGAAAAAATATAATGCTAGCGACATCCTCTGTTAAGCCCTAAATTAAGGACTATCAGTGTAACACCCCTGGTGTTACTGCCACTAAAACATGAGCATAACATCATGAGCATTAGCATATCATGTGCTTGTTACACTTAGAATGCATTCACTAGGCAAAAAGTTCAAACATGTTGTACTGATGTGACATGTCATGGGTGAAACCTTAGGGTAGAGTACTTAACCCTAAACTGAGCTTAGGGTATTAATAAAGCCTAAATAAGTTAAAATTCTCAAAACTCATAAGAAATTATCATAAGATATCACCATTAATGCACTTAAGTGGCATTCAAACCCTAGAAGTACCTAAAACCCTAAATAGATCCCTGGAAAACCTTGGACTGAAACCCTAGGGGGTTATATGTAAATTTTGCACACTTTTGGACCTAAGTGGAAAAACCATGGAGTTAGGGTACCTTAAGTCATATAGTTCACATATTTGAAGATTTGCAAAAGAAACCATGAGATTTGGATTTATTTCCAAAAAGCACCACTTAAACCCTATTGGGTTAAGTCTGAAATTCAGTGAACTTAGGGCATCTTTGGATCCTTATATCTTTTAATCCATGAATAATTTGCCCTAGGTAAATACATCAAGATTATAGAGCTACTATAGGATCCTAACTTTGCTTAAGTGATTAAGCATTGTTGTTACACAAAAAGTGAATATAATTAGCCCTAAAGCTTGGCTGTCAGACTAAAACACCCTAATATTCAGCAAAGACAGTAGATTGGATCAACTTTAAGGTCCTATGGAGCTCGATTAAATGGATGTCGAGCTAAAACCTCTGTGACATAGTTTGAGCTGGATTGATAACCTACAACTTTGATGCAGAGCATTGATCTAGTCACCACACAAAATCTAGAGAAAATTCTGTAACACCCCAGGTGTTACCTAAGGCCCTAACTGCCTACATACACTTGTGAACTGTTTTCACATGTGTTTAAGTAAATGAGAATGAGCACCCAAAACATTGGAGAACATGGGTAACTAAGAAATGTTCATGACAAAAGCAATCCCCAAGAAAATTGGGCAATTATCACCTTGGGCAAGAGAAGATTAAACCCTAGACCCTTCTTGAGCCCTTAGCTCCCAAAACCTTAGATTAAGGGAAAGGTTAAGCAAATGCACAAGTCATGAGTTAATACTTAACCAAAGTTTAAGTACACATAAAAATCTATAAAATTCAGAGGGGAAACATTACAAAAAGACCCCTCAAAGACCCCAAATCCACTCATTAAGTAGAGAGTACACTAGAGCTCTCTAATCTTCTCTAAGTCAAAATTTAACCCTAATCTAAAGATCAGGCGTGTTCACTTAGTAAATGGCGCCAAAACCACTTGGTCTGAATACCAAAAAGGTGCCAAACTACCTAAGGAACCCACTAGAAAAATTTGAACCCGAGCCAAAACCATTTGACATGATTTGACACCACTTTTGTCTCGGGGTGGACAGTGAGACAAAGAAGATTTGGCGTCCGCAAATCTTCTGACCTAGGGCTTATCTCCCCTAAAGTGGCTTCGGCCGAAGGGTCTCTCGTGTCGTCTATGGAGAAGGCAGCTTCAGTCTGGGCCGCAGCTTTAGCATGGTCGCAACCAGCCTTCTCCAGAATTGCTGCAATTCCTTGAGCGCCGGTGAAAGCACAGATGTCCTCGTAATTGCTGAGGATCTCTTCAAAAGCTTCGGCTTCCCCGCTTATCCAATCAATGACACCTTCGGGGTCGCCCCGAATGAAATTCTCTTCGGAAGAATATGCACCCCCTTGGCAAAGCTGGTTTTTAATTTTCTCACACATTCCAAGGATTTCTCAAAACATCTCTCCTTGGAATCACGAAGCTCTGCAACATTTTTCTCCAGCCTAGTGTTAGACCATTCACTTATTTCTTGACTAGCTTTTGCAAGTTCAAAATTTTCGTTAGCTTCGGCAAGCTTTTTCCGAAGGTCTTCAACTTCAGCTTTATGAGCTTCCGATTGAGCGTTAAGATTCGCTTCGTCTTTCTTCACTTTATCTACCAATGAAAGTAGAATTTTATCCTTCTCCATGGCTTCATTTCTCAGCTTAATAACTTCTGATCGAAGGATGCCGAGGGCTATCACGCAACTTTCATCTTCAGCATTCTTTTGCGCCCTCAAAGCGTTGCTAAGAATTAAGCCCTGCAGGAAGATAGAATCAGCACGAGAATACAAGACAAGATAATTTATTTTTAAGTTCATCACTGTCATACCTTCAGACTGTTGTATGCAAGGCTGTCTACGAGATCATCTTTTGACATGTCGCAGAGGCCAGATTCAAGCTTCGGAAAACCCATATTTCTGGCCATCTCCCGGCAGACGGATATTTCCTTGTTGTTTGGAAGACAGTATAGGAAATCATGTTCGTCTGTGCCATTGTACACTAAAGCCCCCTTCGGATATTTTAGTTCCCGGGCGTAGTGCTTGGCTTCCATGATTTCTTCTTCAGATAACTTTTTTCTCGAAGCATGAGGAATAATAAAGTCAGAACCTTCAGATGGTGCTTCGGGAATAGGAAATTCAGCTCTTTCGGGCGCAAATTTTATAGCCCAAAATCAGGGTGTTACAGCGCCCGTCCCCACCCCAGCCTTTTTCAAGCTGCCCATCACCCGCTTGACTCCTCTTCCCTCACTCGTGCTCTCGTGACCCTCAACACTCGCCTCGCACCACACGCACGCCTAGGGAGTTCCGCCACCGCTCGCTGTGGTCCGCCGCTCGTTCTGTGGCCGCCTTGGAGTCTCTGCCGCGCCCGCTACCTTGCTGAAGCCCCACAGTCGTCAACCCTAGGTCTCCCTGCGTCCCCGCCGTTGCTCAAGCACTCTTGAGTCTGTACTCCAGGTGAGCAACCCTCCCATGCGGATGAACATGGTGATTTGTTTTACCGAGGTTCGGTTCTAAAGAACCTAGTCCCCGTTGACGTGGTCACAAAGACTGGGTCTCTTTCAACCCTTTCCCTCTCTCAAATGGTCACCTAGACCGAGTGAGCTTTCTTCCTTGATTTCTCGGGTCACATAGACCCCGCAAGGACCACCACACGATTGGTGTCTCTTGCTTCGCTTACAAGGCTTTCAGAATAAGAATGAGAGAAAGAAGAAAGCCAACCAAGCAACAAGAGCAACAAAGAAACACAAGAACGATCCTGTTTTCCCTCCCTCCTAGACTTAATATTCGTTCTAATGCTAACCCCGGCTTGTAGTTTGTTTAAAAGTTGTAAATTTCAGATTCTACGCGACTTTCAAGGACATCGGTCTTCTAAGGGGGTGGATTGTGATATCCTGGCCTTGAGGGATGGTGATATCCTGGCCCAAGGCTTAATAGAATTAATAGAGTACTCATATATGATCCTAGAGAGCTGCCAGGAGTAAGTATTGTCGGTCCGAGATTGGATGGGGTGTTACAATGGGTTGGAAGTAGTGTTGCAGTAGACCTCACTTTTGGGGCACCTAGGCTATCCTTCAAAAGCATTGTAGAGGCAAAAGCAACCGAACTCGAAGAAATTGATGTACTAGAAGAGGAGCAATTAAACATTGTTATTCAGTCATCCAGATACCAGTAGACCTTGAGGCGCTACCACGATAAGGAAATATGTCACCGAGCATTTACAGTAGAAGATCTGGTGCTCCGTCGCATACAATTAGAGGATGGACGTCACAAGCTATCACCACCCAGTGAAGGACCCTTCATAGTTGTAGAGGTAACTCAGCCGTATTCATATCGACTAACTTAGATGGATGGTACTCCGGTCGAGAACTCGTGGAACATTGAGCATCTCAGCAAGTTTTACCCATAGTGGAACCATAAACTCTAGATGTTAGGCTACAACTTGTAATTTAGTGACTACATTCTCAATAAAGTTTCTACTTTTTACCTACATACAATTGTACTCTCGCATGCTATTAATGGAGCAATCAGCTTAAGTCAAGATCGGCTTAAGTCGGTGTCACGTGCTAATGCATAAAAACAAAGGGTGCATACTACACTCTACTAACGGAGCAATCGGCGCAATCATGCTTACAAACAAAGGGTGCATACTACTACTACTACTACTACTACTACTACTACTACTACTACTACTACTACTACTACTGCTGCTGCTGCTACTGCTACTGCTACTGCTACTGCTACTGCTACTGCTACTGCTGCTGCTGCTGCTACTGCTGCTGCTGCTGCTGCTGCTACTGCTGCTGCTGCTACTGCTACTGCTACTGCTACTGCTACTGCTACTGCTACTCCTACTACTACTACTACTACTACTACTACTACTACTACTACTACTACTACTACTACTACTACTACTACTACTACTACTACTACTGCTACTACTACTGCTGCTACTGCTACTGCTACTACTACTACTGCTACCGGTGTTGTCGCTGCCCTTGCCACCACTTATGCCCTTGCAGTCGCCGTCGCCGCCCTTGCTGCTATTGCTGCCCTTGCTACTGCTATTGCCACCGCTGCAAACCTTGTTATCGTCATCGCCGTTGTAGCTGTGTCAGTTACTTTTTCCGACTATTGTGAACAAAAAACAAGGCAACATACTATCAAACATTAAGGACCTTCGTCCTTCAAAGCTTTATCTTCCCTTGAAGATAATAGTTCTGAGACGAAGATGATAACGAATATACAACTTCACTTTCAATCAACCTTTTCGAATGGTGATTGTTTGCAAGTGAAGTCTTATAATATAATGAAGATATTTATGTTAAAATGATGAACAATTAATAAGAGATTAACTCCCCTCTTTTATTTGTATGCTTTAATAAGATTATAATCTGTGCAACACAAGAACAAATGATTACATTTGTACCTTCGGCTCCGCGTGAAGGGAAGTACAAGAATGACCTTCAGAGAGTGATTAGCTGAGATTACACTTTTTGGCTCTCTCTAATTACTCTCTTTAATGAACGCGTGAACAGTACGGGGTACTGTTCATCTTTTTATAGGCACGGGACACAGCCCAGGTGAAAGTACAATTGTGCCCTTGATATCTATACATTTGTCTAATACAAATAATGAGGATAAAATCATCTTTCTACTCTTGACTTGGTTTGTCGCAAGCTCTTCGAAACTAGCTCAAGCCGAAGTTGTGATCGTGTTATTTGCCGAAGCTCTGTCGTGTCCTTCGCGTTCCTTGCTTTGCTATTCTACCTTCGACATTTGGTTCTGCAACATGTCTGTTAGATGAATCAAAGCAGTCTGAGGATAATCTGGGCAGTTCCACCACAGGTTGGGACGAAGGTAAAATTATGTGATGAGACTAAAAATAGTGTCGAAGCTTTCTGGAGGCCATCAATGCTGTAGTACCTTCTCAAATTCCGCGCAGTTCTTCTTGGATGGGCTTAAGATCTCTAAGACAAAGTAAACTAGCATTTGCTTCTTCATCTGGCCCTCTTGCCTTTCTTGAACTAGCGCCGCACTGACAGTGGAATGAGAGGCAGCTACGTACAAGAGAAGTGGGGCTCCTGTCGAAGGTGGAGACAGAGTTGTACACTGTATAAGATACTGTTTCTGATCTTCAAAGGCTTTTTTGTTGAGTTGGTCCCCATTGAAAGACTTCGCCTGACTTCAACACTTTGAAGAATGCCATATTTGTTTCTACAGACCTTGAGATGAATCTATTTAGTGATGCAAGTCTCCCTATTAGCCTCTAGGCACCCTTCCATGACTTCAGCGGTTCCATCCGAAGTATTGCTTCTATTTTGCTTGGATAGGCCTCAATTCATTTAGTTGATACAAGGCATCCAAGGAATTTCCCCTTCTTCACCCCGAAGATGCATTTCTCTGAATTTAACTTGAGGCCTGCCTTTCTGAAGTTGGCAAATGTTTCTTGCAAGTCTACAACATGATTTTCTTGCTTCGTACTCCTGACTATGATGTCATCAACATTGGTTAGAACATTTCTGCTGATTTGGGTATTCGGCACTCTTGAAGCCATCCTGCTAAAGCTTCCTCCAACATTCTTGAGCTCCTCAGGCATCTGAAGGTAGCAGTATGTATCACTAGGGGTTATGAAGCTTGTCTTGGGCTCATCTTCCTTCTAAATCCAAATCTGGTGATAACCTGAATAACAATCTAGCAGGTTCATGAGCTCCAAACTGGTCGCTGCATCTATGATGGAGTCTATCCTAGGCAAAGGAAACTCATCCTTTGGGCATGCCATGTTGAGATCTGTAAAGTCAATGCACATCCAACATTTCCCATTTGCCTTTTTACCATTATAGTGTTAGCAAGCCATTCTAGGTAAGTGACCTCTCTGATTACTCCAGCACTATGAAGTTTTTTAACTTCATTTCTTGCTGCTTCGACTTTGTCATCTAACATTTTTTGAAGATTCTGCTTCCTTGGCCTAATGGTGGGATCTACATTAAGAGAATGTTCAATGATGTTTCTATTGACACCACGTAGGTCATTGGCTGACCAAGCAAAGACATCTTTGTTATTGAACAAGAACTTTGTTAGATTCTTTTCTTGCTCTTCGGTCAATTGAGATTCAAACAACACCTTCTGATCAGCAATATCTTCACATAAGAGTATAGATTTTGGCTTATTTGCCGAAGCTGTCTTATCTCTTACATGCTCCTATTGCTGGTGGGCTTCAGCTTCGTCTATATTGTGGATAGCTTTGGAGTCTGTCCAATTTCCTTCGGCTCTTCTCGCAGCCTCTTGACTTCCAAGTATAGAGATTGAACCTTGAATTGATGGTATTTTCATGCACAAGTATGCTGGGTGTAACACAGTTTTGAAGGCATTCAATGTTCCCCTTCCAATAATAGCATTGTAGGGGTATTCCATGTCCACTATGTCGAATACAACTTGCTCAGTTCTAGTGTTGTGTATGTACTTGAAGGTGATTGGCATTGTTATCTTGCCGGGTGCTACTATTTGTTTTTCTCTGAAGCCACATAGCAGATGTATTGCATCATGTATCTTATCTTGTTTTTCTTGCATTTGTCTGAAAGCTTTGGCAAATATGATGTCCGCTGCACTACCTATATCCACTAGGACATTGTGGACCAAGAATCCTTTTATGACACAACATATAACCATGGCATCATTGTGTGGGTAGTCTTTGAGCTGAAGGTCCTCTTAACAGAAAGTAATTGGAACATGAGACCATTTGGATTTGACATAGGGCCCCTGCACTCCAACATGTTGTACCCTTCGCTGGGCCTCCTTCTTTTGCTTCTTGTTGGCTGGCTCGAAGCTTGAACCGCTTGTGATTGGGAGTATGAGCTTTGTCGCTGCCGGTGATGAAGCTTGATGGTTGATCGTGATCATTGTTGTAGAAGTGATGTCACACCCGGTTTTAGAAGGAAACCGAATGCGAACCATGTACGTGCCAAGATCATAAACTCACGTACACAGCGATTACATAATTGGACATCATCACACATTGCTCAAAGTAAATAGGGGAAATATACTTTTATTACAATAAGATGTCCAAGACATCCACAGAGTTTAATACATAACATAGTCATTAATATTATCAAAGTGCGGAAATACGTAACGTAGTAGATAAGTCCTACATAGGCAGCTGACTAGGGGTTTGCCACTAAGAAAACCTAGAACTCGTCGTAGTCCTAAAACTCCTCAAAGTCCTCCATGTTGCCAGCAATCACTGGGTGCCATGATGTCCGCAATCCATGTTGCATTGATGGGCAGTTACTGTACGAGTAATGCGGGAGTAATGGTGAGTAACTGCGCGGCCCATGTATCGTGGACTGAGCATGCCACTTGTTAGCGGAATGGACAGGCGCACGTCTTATCCGTCATGAAGGCGCGCGTAGGCCAGAGGCGTCTCACCGGGTTCTGCCCGTTGGCTTCTGCCACGCGCAGTATGCCACATGGCAGCATCGGGGCTCCGCCTGAGCGGGGAGCAGGAGTGTATGCGGATAGGTCCGGAGCGCACCAGAGCAGGTCTGGACACGTGTCAGCTCCAGACCCCCGCCTGGGCCGTAAGTAAGGTCTTGGGACCCCACTGTGGGCGGTCCGGACCCCATACGGAGGGGTCCGGATCCCATTCTAGGGGTCTGGTCTATACACATGGGGGTCCTGGACCAACTTGGAGGTCCACACTATATATCCAGGGGTCTAGCACTTTCCCATGGGGTTCTAGACTCACCGCTGACGCCTTGGAGTATATCACCTTCTCTGGCCACGTGGCGGCCCTAGAGCCACCCACGTGGTGGGGTTGGATGCTGTTGTTGGCCTAGAGTAGTCACCCGAGGCTACGGGGAGTCACGGCCTGGCCCCACGCACAGCTCCTTTACCACACGACTAAAGATAGCCGCGTGGGTACTGCGTCTTCATACTTTAGTAAGGGGTACCCTAGTTTCAGGGTACCAATAGTGGCCCCGGGCCACCTCAGGGGAGGATACGAGCCTGCAGGTGGGGCCAAAGCTTGTACTTTGCCTCAACATGGCCTGATTGGTGGTCAGCGCGCTGCTTCCGTGCGTCTGCTGATGTACTCATCGTCAATCCGCCTTTGGTCACGCCAACTGCCATATTTGTTCTCGCGGCTGAGTGGCCCGCGGCCCCCATGCCTGGTAGTTTCATCGGTCCATGTGCGGGGCGCCTCAGTACCGCTGCATCGGTTTAAAAAATTACCTTCTGTGTTCTGCCGCGGCCCTGAGGAGGTGCACCACCGGCGCGTGCGGCGGTTCGCTCTTTCTGCACCCGGGAACCGGCACCCAAGGAGTATGACCTGTGGGCCTGGGCCCCCGTGTCATAGACCGGGCTGTTGTCTCTTGCGGCAGAGATGAAGAGGCACGCTACCGCGTGCGGTGGTTTGCTCTACTGGTACGCGCTGCAGTTCGCTTTTTTCGCACACGAAGTTCAGTGCACAATCCGTATGACTTGTGGACCTAGGTCCCTGTGTCATAGACTGGGTTGCCCTGGTGCGCGTCGGGCGAGATTTTCTGCGGCAGTTGAGGAGTGCGCGGAAGGGTTTCCCTAACAAGGACTCTGGTTTCCTTGAAAAAGGAATTCACCTCGCGTGCAGCAGTTACCTTTTTGTATTCTCTTCCAATTGATTGGGCCCTTTCGCCTTCGTGCTCCTTCATTCCACGCCCGCGCCTCCGGCTGTGCCCTTTTGCTTTCGCGCTCCTCAGTTCCACACCCGCGCCGCTGTGCACGCCATGGCTTCACTCGGCCACCCCAACCGCTTCCAGTCTGAGGCGGCGCTCAACCTGGTGCGTGGCCTGCTTCGGTGGAGTGCGCCAGCATATGCCACAAGGATCCACACCGGCGCCACCCCCCTCGGCGATCTCACCTTCCGGGAGTTTGTTCTGTTCGTCTCCTACGTCTCCTATGGGTTGGCTCTGCCGATCTCGCCTTTCTTCCTGCTGCTGTTGGAGGAGTTCAGGCTCCACCTTCAACACCTTATGCCCCACTCCATCCTCCAAGCGGCCATCTTCGTCCACCTCTACGAGATGTTCATAGGGGTGGCCCCCTGCACTTCCCTCTTCCGCCCTTTCAGACGAGGCCGGATTCGGCCGTAGCCTACATCTCCACCTTCGGCGGCGCGTGGTGGGAAAACTGGCGCGCCGACTGGGTGATCTCCAGCGCCGAAGCCAATGATCGCCTCGCCCTACCGAGCAACGGGCCAGCCCTCGACCGCAAGCACTGGAGGACCAAGCCATCGCTATAGCTAGAGCTCCTGCCCATGCTGGACAGGATCAAGACCTCGGCAACCGGTGGTCTGACCTCCATGCATGTGGTCGGCGACTTCCTGAAGCGTCGGGTCATGCCGCTGTAGAGGAGGCCGCTCCTGTGCTGCTGGTTTACTGGCCCAAATGACATTGGTAGGATCCAGCGTGGGTCGTGTAACACCCCAAGTGTTACCATGGCTATGGCACCTCTATGCACTACTGACTGTCATCACATGTGGAAGAAACTTAAGGGGAAGAACATAAGAATCTTGGAGACCATGTATTAACCAAGACAGTTAATGACCTAAACACATTACTCAAGCTTTTGTGCACTTATCACCTTGGGCAAGAGGGGAGCAAACCCTAGTTTCCCTCTTGAACCCCTATCTCCTAAAACCTTGGTTGAAGGGGGGGGTTTAAGCAAATGTGCAAATCATGAGCTAACCCTTGGCAAAAGTTAAGTAACATATTAATCAACAAATATAGAGAGGAAACATTTCAAAAAGACCCTTTAAGAAACCCCAAATCCATTCTTTAAATAGAGAAAGAGCTAGAGCTCTCTAATTCTCTCTAAGTCAAAATCTACACCTAATCTAAAGATCCACCGTGTTCACCATGAAGATGGCACCAAAACCACCTAAGTTCTATACCAAAAACGTGGCATACCATCTAAGGCACCCCCTGGAAAAAGATGAGACCGAGCCCTTTACGTTTGACATGTCTTGGCATCACTTTTGTCGCGCAGCGGACAGGGAGACAAGCCAGATTTAGCGTCCGCAAATCTTCTGACCTAGGGCTTATATTCCCTTGGAACTCACATACAAGAGATAGCCATAGGTGCCAGAAAGAGGTCTGCGCCGGATTTTTGCCAATATTCGCACGTATGCGATCTCAGCAAGCTTTTGAACATGGGCAGAAGAACACCTCCACGTGTTCGACGCTCTCTGCGCGCCAGAGCACGCCCGCGTGCCCCGTGCCGCGCTGAGCCGTGCCCGTGTCCCCTGCTCGCGCCCGCGCCTATAAATCACCCTCAGGCGTCGACCGTACTCCTCCGCGCACGCTCGACCTCACCGGAGCACGAAACGTAAACACCCCTGGTGTTACTGTAACTAAAACTTGAGCATGACATCATAAACATCGGCATTGCATATGTTTGACACACCTAGAGTGCATTCACTAGGTAAAAATTTCAAACAAGTGTATTGTTTTGGTGTTTTGCAAATAGGACCCTGGTTATGGAACCTGACCCTAAATAAGGCTCAAGGGGCAAAACTTAACCCAAATGAAGAAAACCTAAAGGCTTTAGGGGAATAATCACAAAATGATCCCAAGACTTAAGTAGAATTACACTTAGACCCCTAGGATACCAGAAACCCTAAATGAAACCCTGGAAAACCCTAAAACCAAACCCTAGGGACCTATGTGCAAAATTAGTCCACTTTTGGACTAAAGTGCAAAAACCAAGTCAAATAAGTATCTTAAGTCATTTGGGTCACAAATATGTGAATTTGCAAGTTAAACCCTAAGTTTTGGGCTTATTTGCAAAACTCACCTCTTAAGTCCTTAATAGTCTAAGTCTGATTTTCAGTGATATTGGCTCAACTTTGGAGCCTTGTATCTTTCAAATTCTAGGGTTTTTGCCCTAGGTCACCACATAAAAATTATAGAGCAAACTAAGGAGAACAACTTTGCTTAAGAGTGTGAGCATTGTTGTTAAGAAAATATTGGAGATAATAAGGCCTGAAGTTAAGCTGTCGGGCTGATTCAGTCTGAAATTCAGATGTTCAGTGTAATAGAGCCAACTTCGAGTATGAATTCAGCCTTGATTTAGTGCTCAAATGAGTTCAAGCCCTATAGCCGAATTATTGCTGGATTATAGCTCTACAACTTTGCTGCAGAAAGTAGGCTTAGGTTCCACATAAAAATTGGAGAAAATAGGGCTCCAACTTGATCTGTCAGTTAAGCTTTCTACTGAATCCGGTGCACTGTTCATCGGTTTTCAGTAACATCGCGCCGTGGATAAGGATCGGCTCGCCGGCGATAAGGATGTCGCCGTGGCTCAGGTAAGACGTCGGCGGTCACGGCAAAAGTTACCGGCGACGTGTTAGAGTGTCACTGAGGTGGCAAGCCCCGGTTAAACGGCGGTCACCGCGCTGTGACCGGAATCCGCCGCGCGGGTGTGCTCGCCAGCGCAGTCACAGCTCGGGGATCTCATCCATCCTCGGCCAGCCGTCTATAAATTGAGCCCTGGCGTTGCTTCGTCATTGCATCACGCACTCAAGCGATCACTCAATTGGATCAATTCCACTGAAGAACCCACAAGTCCTTTCCTCCCCGTTCTTAGCTCCGCCGCAAGAATCCTTCCGTGACCAGCGCGATTCGAGTTAGCTCACGTCTTCTCCTTCCCCGTTTGAGTCTTCCCAGGTAACCGTGATGCTCCCCAACCTATCCAATTGGATTATGCCACCGTGAATCGCTTGGAACATGCGGTTCCTTTAAGTTTTTCCGCTGTCCCCGTGGACAGATTACGATAGAGCTCCAATTTAGAAATTGAGTGAGGGGAAATACTCCCTAGGGGTAGAATCAGGTGTGAACCAAAGATTAGCATCGGTCTTCGCCCTCTCCGGCCGGTATAGCTCGCCGGAGCTCGGCCTCCCGTGCGGAGCGCCGTCGGGGACTAGGTGTGGTAAAAGAATAGAACGTGAAGGGTTTTTCTGCAAACCATCAACGACTCAATGCAATAGTAATCAAACCCACTTCGGATTAATCAGTAAGCCGAGGGCCTCTGTGCAAAATGGCCAGCGCGGGCGCGTGCACGGGCGCGCTTCTGCGTGGTGTTGGGCCGCTTGGGCCAGTTTGAGCCCAATACTGTTAAGTATTTTTCCTTTTTCTTTTTCAGAAGAACTTTAGAAATATGTAGAAAATTGTAGAAAAATGATAAAATTCTGAAACTAATTTTCTTAGACTTCTTATTTTTCATAGAATTTAATAAAAATAGTTCCATGATTTTTAGTTTAAACAGGAAATTTTAGGGCATTTAAAATAGCTTAAAGAAATAGTTCTGGAATTTTAGAGAATTAATAGTAAAGCCAAAAATGTTCACAATTTTTATATAAACTCCTCATATTATTTAGAAGCCTTGGGTAGAATTTGGGTTGATTTGGACCTTGTTTGATCACCAAACCCCAAAAACCCCCCCTGCCCTGTGAACTCCTTTACCGACTTCGTAAACCCTAAGTTCTTGGAGTTCCGTGAAGGAAAATTGTATACAAGACTTAGATAACAAGTTTATAGTATCTTTGCACTCTCATGAGCATTACATGGCATTCATTCTTATATACATATGTGGTTATGATTAGAACACGAGGAAGAAGTGGAAGCCACTGAAGAGCAAGTACCACCACCCTTGGAAACTCAGGCTGAGAATTGTTTCTACTTCGATATTTGTGGATCTGAGCCTGACTCACCCATAAACAAAGGCAAGCCCCGGTGCATTTGCCACCCCCTTGTGTTTTAAAATCTTTCTCACTTGCTTGATGCACTAGGTGATAGGTGTTGATTGCTTAAACAATTCCTTCATTACCTTTCCTTGGATTTGATTACCTTCCTTGAAACCCTGTTTTTACAAAAAGGTTTTACTATGCTTAGTATTGCTCTAGAAAAGCAAAAGGATTTGTTTTACAAAAGATGTTTGGCAAAGTGGGAGGGTAGTTTTCAAAAATAAAGCTTGATGGTGAATCCATCACGACCGTGATGGATTCAACATCGGTAAAGATGTACCTCTGCCAGGTACCAAGTTTTTGGGTTGAAAAGATTAAGCTAAGACCAGGCGGGTGACTTGCACGTGAAGAGAGTCTCGGTGTAGTGTCTCTGTCTGAGTCGATTAAGGACCTTGTCGATGTAGGCTTCATGGTCGAGGACCCTTTAACTGGTCACATGCCTCGTCATGGGTAAGCCTTGCCTCGGGCAGACTAAGGCCAGAATAAGATAACACGAAATGGGCGTGGAGCGGTGGCGAGAGTAGCGTGTACCCTCCGTGGCAAGAGGCTGGACGGGGGTGTATCTGTGCTCTCGGTTTGCGCGAACCTGATCTGGTCTTAAGAAACTCGGTGGCGGGTTGACATATGCAAGGGTTAAGTGCTACATATGTCGTGTGATTGGAGATCCTCAGCTGAGTATAATCGATTCGGATCGCCGTACCTTCACGGTTATGAAGACTTGGTCACTGCCGTACACGTAGCAATCCAGTGAAGATGAAGGATGAATTAAGAACTTGGCTAGTTCAGGATAAGTGTTTGAACTAGGTTAGAGAGAATTCTAGAGATAAGTAAGTTTACTTAACTTGACCAATAAAATTGGATTTTTAAGGATCCACTTTAGTAAGCATTTCTGCAAAAGAGAGTCTTTGATTATTGCGAAGCCTTACCTTGACTCCCTTAAACCAGCATACCCTTGAGAGTCTTTTCCTTAGTCGGGTAAGACTTGCTGAGTAATTCCATACTCAGGGTTTATTCCCCCGTTGTTTTTAGGTGAGGAGACAACAAACTTTTGTTGTTTTTGTACCAAGGTGGTGAAAAATGAGGACAATCAAGAATGAAGCTGCTGGAGGACCGGGTCCTCCTTAAAAACTTTTATGTAAAGAACTTAATGGGAGGAGCTTTGGCCTCCCAGGTATTGTAATAATACTTTTCTGCACTCGCTTTATACTCTGGTCTGTATTATATGACTGACTCCTACTTTTTAAGTAAATGTAAATTTATGTAATCACTTCCGCATTTCCGCCTTTCCGATGAACATACTGTTTGTCAGACGGGTGAAACGTTCCTGGAAAGGTAAAGAAAAGATACCGAACTTGTCAAGTGGTTTAGGAACATCTACAGGGTTGTCTGATGTCTGTTGGACAAGGACAACTGTAGGTGGGCCTAATGACTTGGGAGGTTCCGTCACTGCTGGTATCGGAGCGTAGCCCTTCTTGGCAGATATTATGTAGCATCTTCAAAAAGATTTTCTTAGACTTACCTAGGAAAATTTCTTCTCTTCTTACCTAAGCATCTCTGAAGAGTTTATTTCAAAGACCAGACAGGAAGAGTGCAATGTATAGAAGGTTGAATCAACTAAAGTTGATTCTGTAATTATTCATGCATCATGCTAAGAATTGTACTAATAAATTTCCCCCTTAGAAAATGCCGCCGCGTACAAGGAAAATGGCGCGAAAGCATACTGGACCTATCGGTGTGCCTCGACACCAACTTGCCCCACGGGAGCAAGATAGCAGTAGCGGGAGGAACAATCCAATTGGTGATCTCGAAGCCCGCGTGAATCAACTTCAAACAGAGTTACAACGCAGGACCAATTTATGGGTTGCGGACGGTGACCGAATAAATGAATTAAGAAGTTACATCCGTACCCTGCAAGATCAACTCGCTGATCGAGATTTGGCACTTGATTGGGCAGTACAGTCTCGTTCAGTAGCCTGGGCTAAGGAAGCAAAGGCTCGAGCATGAGTCGAAGAACTTAGCACTGCTATTGACAACTTGTAGGCATATCGCAATACTTTACATGAGGAAGTTCATGTACTGTATTCGCAATTACACCCACATGTCCCTGCGGATCCTGTCAGGTCGGAAGCCGGACCCTCGCATAATGCGGGAGAAGCGCTTGGTGGTGAGTTAGACCTTTTTAGGCCCCCTCCTTCTATGAGGCTGGTCGACGTATGGTCTCCCACACCTGACGATGAAGCTGCCAAAAGCAACCAGAAGCAGGCGTAGTAGTGTAGCTTGTAGAAATAATAGTAGTATGCTGTATAATAGGATGAACTAATGTATAATGGGTATTGTATCCTGTTGTATAACATCGAGTCTGTATCATTACTTTTGATAGTAATGTAAAATGGGAGGTTTCTCTGGCATTTTATATTTATTTCAAATGTTCTTTGCCTCAGATGCCTACCAGGACTCGAGGACAGGATGCAGCAGGAACTTCTGGGGGAAGGGATGTTACCCCAAATCCACCTCTGGTTCCTCCCACATTGGCCGAGGCGATTGCCGCCTTGGTGAACGCAACTGCAGACAATACCCGCTTTTTGAGAGAAATGGCGGGCCAACAATTCCAGCAGCAGGGTGGAAGGGGTTATCAGCAAGGCCCCCGTGAAACCACATATCTAGATTTCTCTGAAACCCGTCCACCCCTATTTGTCAAGGCTGAGGACCCGTTGGAAGCTGATGAATGGATACGGGTTATTGAGCAAAAATTTGGTCTTCTCCGCTGTTCAGAGACACAGAAGCCGTTGTTCGCAGCGCAACAACTGCGCGGCCCTGCCAGTACCTGGTGGGGAAATTTTGTGGCTATTCAACCTGCCAATCATCAAGTCACATGGGAAGAATTTAAAGTGGCCTTCCGCGAGCACTACATACCCGAAGGTGTTTTGCATATGAAGCAAGAAGAGTTCATGAAGCTAAAACAAGGAGGAGATACTGTCAATCAGTATCTCAATAAGTTTAATCACATGTCGCAATACGCAATCGATCAGGTGAATACTGATTCAAAGAAGAAGAACTGCTTTATGAGAGGTCTAAATGATCGATTGCAGAGAAAAATGGCCACCTGCATAGATCTCATGTATGGAAAGGCTGTCAGTATAGCCCTATCTGTTGAAGTCAAATATGCAGGTTCCGGGAAGAACAAGGGATTTGGAGGTGAGAAGTCTAATTTGGGCCAGGCAAAGAGGCAACAGTTTGTGATCCGGGCTTCTAGCCAAAATCGCTCTTTTTCTCGACCGCCCTCATTCCCTTTCAAGCAGCCAATCATTATTCGTCCCAACAATTCCCCCACTACCCCAAATCAGCCGGGTGCCCCGGGCACTCGATTCCCTGCTTTGCCCAGCTCCTCAACCGGGTGTTTTAATTATGGCAAGTCTGGACATTTCATCAAAGATTGCCCATATCCCAAGCAGAATCAATCAAATGCTCAGCAAGGATCTGGGAAATCAGCTCAGCCCAAGGGAAATAATGTGGGGAAGAATACAAAGAAGACGGCGTGGATATACTATACTCAAGTGGCAACTACACCGGAAGGTGAACCGGTGATGATGGGTACGTTTCTTGTGGCCAGTCACCCTGCAATTATTCTTTTTGATTCTGGTGCTTCGCATACATTTATTAGCAAGACATTTGTGGAGCAACATCACATTTCATGCCATGAATCAAAAGAAGGATTTAAAATTCATTCACCTGGGGGACACATTTTTACTAGAGAAGTGGCCTATCAAGTGCCAGTAACAATGGCCGGACGGAACTTTCTTGCTAACATGATTGTTCTGAAAGGCCAGGATATAGATGTAATTTTGGGCATGAATTGGTTAACCCAACACAAGGCAATTCTCAACACTGAACTGAGAACCGTCAGGTTGAGCTATAATCAAGAAGAGATTCTTTTGTCCATCCCCGTAACCAATCCAGCCAAAGCTTCTGGTAGAATATATGAAGCCATTGTACCGGAGATCAAGGATATTCCGGTAGTATGTGATTTTCTAGATGTATTTCCGGAAGATTTGCCTGGACTGCCCCCTGAGAGAGATGTAGAATTCGTAATTGAGCTAAAGCCCGGTACGGCTCCCAATTCCCGAAGATCGTACCGTATGCCTCCTAATGAGTTGGCGGATTTGAAGATTCAATTACAAGATCTACTGAATAAAGGATTCATCCGGCCAAGCTCGTCTCCATGGGGTTGCCTCACCATTTTTGTTAAAAAGAAGGATCAAACCTTACGAATGTGCGTGGATTATCGACCCCTGAATGAGGTCACCATCAAGAACAAGTACCCTCTTCCGAGGATTGACATCTTATTTGATCAACTGACCGGGGCGAGGGTATTCTCTAAAATTGATCTCAGGTCGGGCTATCACCAAATCCGTATTCGGCCCGAGGATATACCGAAGACCGCGTTTACTACGCGATATGGTTTATTTGAATATTTGGTAATGTCCTTTGGGCTAACAAATGCTCCTGCCCATTTCACTTATTTGATGAACTCGGTGTTTATGCCCGAGTTGGACAAGTTCGTGCTGGTCTTCATCGATGATATCTTGATATATTCCAAAAATGAAGAGGAGCATGCTCAACATTTGCAGATTGTATTGACGCGCTTGAGGGAACATCAGTTGTATGCCAAGTTCAGCAAGTGCGCGTTCTGGCTGGAGGAAATTCAATTTTTGGGGCACGTGTTATCTGCCAAGGGAATTGCGGTAGATCCTAGCAAAGTCAAGGATATTCTAGAGTGGAAACCCCCAATCACGGTTCACCAAGTCCGAAGTTTTCTTGGACTAGCTGGATATTATCGCAGATTCATACCAGATTTTTCTAAGCTTGTGAAGCCAATCACAAGTTTATTGAAGAATGACATTAAATTCAATTGGTCTTCTAAGTGTAATGAAGCCTTTGAGCAATTGAAGACATTATTAACCACTGCTCCGGTATTGGCTCAACCGGACATCACCAAGCCTTTTGATGTATATTGTGATGCGTTAGGCAGTGGACTCGGCTGTGTATTAATGCAAGAGGGCCGAGTAATTGCATATGCTTCAAGGCAGTTGCGCCGACATGAGGAGCATTACCCAACTCATGATCTGGAGCTAGCTGCTGTGGTTCATGCCCTGAAAATTTGGCGTCACTATCTGCTAGGAAATATCTGTCACATATATACAGATCATAAAAGCTTGAAGTATATCTTCACCCAGTCAGAATTGAATATGAGGCAAAGGCGATGGCTTGAGCTTATTAAGGACTATGAGCTAGAAATTCATTATCACCCAGGCAAAGCCAATGTTGTGGCAGATGCACTGAGCCGTAAGGTTTCCTGCCACTGTCTTATGGCGAAGACCTCTAACAATACTTTATGTGAAGAGATGGAAAAGCTAAACCTGGTTATGGTCCAACAAGGAACCCTGAATCAGTTAAAGCTTGAGTCTATCATCTTGCAAAGAATAATTGATGCTCAAAAGGATAATGTGGGTATGAAGCACATACGGGAGAAGATAAAGGCTGGAACATCCAAATGTTTCAAAGAAGACGATCAAGGTGTGATATGGTTCAATAACCGCATAGTAGTGCCAAAGAATGAAGAACTCCGCCAGCAAATCTTAGATGAAGCACATCTTAGTCGCTATTCTATTCATCCCGGAAGCACTAAGATGTATCATGATCTAAAGCAGCACTACTGGTGGACGAAGATGAAAATTGAAATTGCATGCTATGTGGCTAAGTGTGACACTTGCAGACGTGTCAAAGCCATACACATGAAAACTGCTGGTCCATTACAATCTTTGCCGATCCCAACATGGAAATGGGAAGATATAAGTATGGACTTTATCGTGGGATTGCCCAGGACCGCAAAAGGGTATGACTCTATTTGGGTTATCATTGATCGACTTACCAAGATCGCCCACTTCCTCCCTGTCAAAGTAAAATATCCCGTCATTACCTATGCGGAGTTATACATTGCCCGTATTCTCAGTTTGCATGGTGTTCCAAAGACTATAGTGTCGGATCGTGGATCCCAATTTGTATCCAAATTTTGGGAAGAACTTCATAAGTCCCTGGGTACTAAGTTGCTCCACAGTTCGGCCTATCATCCTCAAACCAGTGGACAGACTGAGAGAGTGAACCAGATACTTGAAGATATGCTGCGGGCATGTGTTCTGGACTTCTCACCAAAATGGGATGAATGTTTGCCCTTAGCGGAGTTTTCATATAATAACAGCTATCAAGAAAGTATCAAGATGGCACCTTTTGAAGCTTTATATGGGCGACGGTGTCGAACTCCTCTAAATTGGTCTGAACCTGGAGAAAGGTATTTCTTTAGGCTTGATATAGTGAAGGAGGCCGAGGAAAAGGTTCAGAAAATTATTCATAATATGAAGAAAGCACAAGCCCGTCAGAAGGGTTATGCAGACAAACGGAGAATGCCCTTGTATTTTCATGAAGGGGACTATGTCTACCTGAAAGTTTCACCAATGAAGGGAATATCGCGTTTCGGTGTTAAAGGGAAACTTGCACCCAGGTACATTGGTCCATTCCCGGTACTTGAGCAATGTGGACCAGTGGCATATCGACTGCAGCTCCCCGAAATTCTGTCTGCTATACATAATGTGTTCCATGTGGCGCAATTGAAGAAGTGTCTTCGGGTTCCCGATCGAACCATTGAAGTGACAGATGTTGTCCTAGAACCAGATTTAACATACTCAGAACATCCTATTTGAGTTCTGGATCAAAAGGACAGGGTTACCCGGAGAAAAACTCTCAAGTTCTATAAGATACAGTGGAACCAACATTCTGAAGAAGAGGCTACATGGGAAACTCAAGACTTTTTAGATAAGAATTTCCCAGGCTTTCTAGCCTCATGTAATTTGTAAAGTGTATTTAGTATTGTAATAAAGAAGTGACCCCACACCACCCCTGCCTTGTACCAGAAATAAGAGAATAAAGATGTGACACATTTCCTTTTCCATTACTCACCCTAGGACTTTAAATCTCGGGACGAGATTCTTTTATGGGGGGAAGGATGTAACACCCCTGGTGTTACTGTAACTAAAACTTGAGCATGACATCATAAACATCGGCATTGCATATGTTTGACACACCTAGAGTGCATTCACTAGGTAAAAATTTCAAACAAGTGTATTGTTTTGGTGTTTTGCAAATAGGACCCTAGATAGGGAACCTGACCCTAAATAAGGCTCAAGGGGCAAAACTTAACCCAAATGAAGAAAACCTAAAGGCTTTAGGGGAATAATCACAAAATGATCCCAAGACTTAAGTAGAATTACACTTAGACCCCTGGGATACCAGAAACCCTAAATGAAACCCTGGAAAACCCTAAAACCAAACCCTAGGGACCTATGTGCAAAATTAGTCCATTTTTGGACTAAAGTACAAAAACCAAGTCAAATAAGTATCTTAAGTCATTTGGGTCACAAATATGTGAATTTGCAAGTTAAACCCTAAGTTTTGGGCTTATTTGCAAAACTCACCTCTTAAGTCCTTATTAGTCTAAGTCTGATTTTCAGTGATATTGGCTCAACTTTGGAGCCTTGTATCTTTCAAATTCTAGGGTTTTTGCCCTAGGTCACCACATAAAATTTATAGAGCAAACTAAGGAGAACAACTTTGCTTAAGAGTGTAGCATTGTTGTTAAGAAAATATTGGAGATAATCAGGCATGAAGTTAAGCTGTGAGGCTGATTCAGTCTGAAATTCAGATGTTGAGTGTAACAGAGCTAACTTTGAGTATGAATTCAACCTTGATTTAGTGCTCAAATGAGTTCAAGCCCTATAGCTGAATTATTGCTGGATTATAGCTCTACAACTTTGCTGCAGAAAGTAGGCTTAGGTTCCACATAAAAATTGGAGAAAATAGGGCTCCAACTTGATCTGTCAGTTAAGCTTTCTACTGAATCCGGTGCACTGTTCATCGGTTTTCAGTAACATCGCACCGTGGATAAGGATCGGCTCGTCGGCGATAAGGATGTCGCCGTGGCTCGGGTAAGACGTCGGCGGTCACGGCAAAAGTTACCGGCGACGTGTCAGAGTGTCACTGAGGTGGCAAGCCCCGGTTAAACGGCGGTCACCGCGCTGTCACCGGAATCCGCCGCGCGGGTGTGCTCGCCAGCGCAGTCACAGCTCGGGGATCTCATCCATCCTCGGCCGGCCGTCTATAAATTGAGCCCTGGCGTTGCTTCGTCGTTGCATCACGCGCTCAAGCGATCACTCAATTGGCTCAATTCCACTAAAGAACCCACAAGTGCTTTCCTCCCTGTTCTTAGCTCCGCCGCAAGAATCCTTCCGTGACCAGCGCGATTCGAGTTAGCTCACGTCTTCTCCTTCCCCGTTTGAGTCTTCCCAGGTAACCGTGATGCTCCCCAACCTATCCAATTGGATTATGCCACCGTGAATCGCTTGGAACATGCGGTTCCTTTAAGTTTTTCCGCTGTCCCCGTGGACAGATTACGATAGAGCTCCAATTTAGAAATTGAGTGAGGGGAAATACTCCCTAGGGGTAGAATCAGGTGTGAACCAAAGATTAGCGTCGGTCTTCGCCCTCTCCGGCCGGCATAGCTCACCGGAGCTCGGCCTCCTGTGCGTAGCGCCGTCGGGGACTAGGTGTGGTAAAAGAATAGAACGCGAAGGGTTTTTCTGCAAACCATCAACGACTCAATGCAATAGTAATCAAACCCACTTCGGATTAATCAGTAAGGCGAGGGCCTCTGTGCAAAAATGGCCAGCGCGGGCGCGGGCGCGCTTCTGCGTGGTGTTGGGCCGCTTGGGCCAGTTTGAGCCCAATACTGTTAAGTATTTTTCCTTTTTCTTTTTCAGAAGAACTTTAGAAATATGTAGAAAATTGTAGAAAAATGGTAAAATTGTGAAACTAATTTTCTTAGACTTCTTATTTTTCATAGAATTTAATAAAAATAGTTCCATGATTTTTAGTTTAAACAGGAAATTTTAGGGCATTTAAAATAGCTTAAAGAAATAGTTCTGGAATTTTAGAGAAGTGATAGTAATGCCAAAAATGTTCACAATTTTTATATAAACTCCTCATATTATTTAGAAGCCTTGGGTAGAATTTGGGTTAATTTGGACCTTGTTTGATCACCAAACCCCAAAACCCCCACCCTGCCCTGTGAACTCCTTTACCGACTCCGGAAACCCTAAGTTCTCGGAGTTCCGTGAAGAAAAATTGTATTCAAGACTTAGATAACAACTTTATAGTATCTTTGCACTCTCATGAGCATTACATGGCATTCTTTCTTATATACATATGTGGTTATGATTAGAACACGAGGAAGAAGTGGAAGCCACTGAAGAGCAAGTACCACCACCCTTGGAAACTCAGGCTGAGAATTGTTTCTACTTCGATATTTGTGGATTTGAGCCTGACTCACCCATAAACAAAGGCAAGCCCCGGTGCATTTGCCACCCCCTTGTGTTTTAAAATCTTTCTCACTTGCTTGATGCACTAGGTGATAGGTGTTGATTGCTTAAACAATTCCTGCATTACCTTTCCTTGGATTTGATTACCTTCCTTGAAACCCTGTTTTTACAAAAAGGTTTTACTATGCTTAGTATTGCTCTAGAAAAGCAAAAGGATTTGTTTTACAAAAGATGTTTGGCAAAGTGGGAGGGTAGTTTTCAAAAATAAAACTTGATGGTGAATCCATCACGGCCGTGATGGATTCAACATCGGAAAAGATGTACCTCTGCCAGGTACCAAGTTTTTGGGTTGAAAAGATTAAGCTGAGACCGGGCGGGTGACTTGCACGAGAAGAGAGTCTTTGTGTAGTGTCTCCGTCTGAGTCGATTAAGGACCTTGTCGATGTAGGCTTGATGATCGAGGACCCTTTAACTGGTCACATGCCTCGTCATGGGTAAGCCTTGCCTCGGGCAGACTAAGGCCAGAATAAGATAACACGAAATGGGCGTGGAGCGGTGGCGAGAGTAGCGTGTACCCTCTGTGGCAAGAGGCTGGACGGTGGTGTAACTGTGCTCTTGGTTTGCGTGAACCTGATCTGGTCTTAAGAAACTCGGTGGCGGGTTGACATATGCAAGGGTTAAGTGCTACATATGTCGTGTGATTGGAGATCCTCAGGTGAGTATAATCGATTCGGATCGCCATACCTTCGCGGTTATGAAGACTTGGTCACTGCCCTACACGTAGCAATCCAGTGAAGATGAAGGATGAATTAAGAACTTGGCTAGTTCAGGATAAGTGTTTGAACTAGGTTAGAGAGAACTCTAGAGATAAGTAAGTTTACTTAACTTGACCAATAAAACTGGATTTTTAAGGATCCACTTTAGTAAGCATTTCTGCAAAACAGAGTCTTTGATTATTGAGAAGCTGTTGGGGGCCTTCGTCCTCCGAAGGTCCTCAAAAACATGATTTGACAATGTTTTCCAAGTGGATTGTGAACAGGTATCTTCGGACTCAGAATTATGAACAGGAAGTACGATCGGGACAAAGCCTGAATCAGACGAAGGGGGATTAAAGTGGAGGACGGGCTGATTACCAAGCTCCACGAAGGATGGTGCGCAGCCGAAGCTGTGCGCAGGGGAGCTTCGTCGCGATAGCAGAGAGGGGAACCGACTTAAAGATCAAAAGACTACTTGGGCCTTGACAGATTTCCATAAGTCATTGGCAAATGTAATGGACATGAATGTAATTTTACGTGGGCTGCGTCCCGCGTCTATAAATAGATGAACAGTACTCTCGTACTGTTCACGCTGACTGGGCATATGCTTTTGCGTCACGCATGTACTTTTTACCTTCTCTCAGGACCAAAGGTACATTTGTAATTTGTAATCATTTCTATTTCTCCATGTTAATAAAATAGAAATGATTCTATGATAATGTTTATATTTCATGCTTTATATGAATCCTTCGTCATTATTTGTTATATTTACGAAGGTATGTCCCTTATGACCTTCGTCCTAAACTCATTATTTCCCGAAGGGGCATAATGTTTCGAAGGACGAAGGACTTTAACATTTAACACTTTTTATGTTGCCTTGTTCTTAACTCTTAGCATTTGAGAACAAGTCTCCAACATTGGCGCCCACCTCCGGTGAACTCACTTCCACTTCGAGTTTTTTGAACACCTTCGGAAGCTATAGACCTTCGCTATGGCGCCGAAGAAAGCTTCAGCGACTGGGGCTGCAGCACTGCAACCGCTGGACCACAACCAGGAGACCGTCTCTCTTCGGGAGGCCCGAAGCCAGAAGAGAAAGGCCGTCAGCCCGACACTTCAGGAGGAAGAGCTAGACCAAGAAATCAGGGATATGGAGATGCTACATCAACAGGTGCAGAGGAAGAAGGAGAAGATGGCCCGGCTAGCTGAGTTGCAAAGGCAGATAGACGAAGCCTCTGAGGAAGTTCGCCATCTTACTCACGATGAGCAAAACAGAAGGCCTCAGCAGAAAGACCTTCATCAGGAGGGCTTCGTCAACGAAGATGACTGGTATGACAATTTCCATCAGGGAAATTTTGTTTTCGATGATGCTTCTCCTTTGTCCGCTGAGCTGCAGGCTACACCTTGGCCTCTATCCTATAAGCCACCCCAGCTTCCCATGTTCGACGGCCACTCAGACCCGAAGCAGTTCTTGATGAGCTACGAAGCAACAGTGTCTTCGTATGGGGGCAATGCTGCAGTCATGGCGAAGTCTTTCGTTATGGCCGTCAGGAATGTTGCTCAGACCTGGTATTCCTCCCTTCGACCAGGAACGATCACCTCATGGCAGAAGCTGAAGGATATGTTGTTAACCAGCTTTCAAGGATTTCAGACGAAGCCGGTCACTGCTCAAGCCTTGTTTCAGTGCACTCAGGAGCATGAAGAATACCTTCAGGCGTATGTCAGAAGGTTCTTGCGTTTGAGGGCACAGGCACCAACGGTGCCCAATGAAATTGTTATCGAAGCCATGATCAAGGGGCTTCGTCCTGGACCTGCAGCCCAATACTTTGCTAGGAAGCCTCCTCAGATTCTGGAGAAGCTACTCCAAAAGATGGACGAGTACATTCGTGCTGATAATGACTTTCGCCAAAGAAGGGAGGAGGCCTTCAGATTTTCTGAGATGACCAGGGGCTTCGGGGGACGATTCTATCCGAGGCATGTCAGGTCCATCCACAACACTCAAAATGATGATAAGGGGAGTCAGCAGAATAGGCCGCAGTGCTCCTCACAGGCTTCGGGGCAACAGCAAACTTTCTTTCGGCCACCAGCTCCAAGAGGCAGAGGCGCCAGGGGCTTCGGCGGGAGATTTGGAGATCAACCAAGGAGGACATTTTGCTTATTCTGCGGTGAGAACAAGGGCCATACCACCAGGATGTGCCATGTCACCATCCAGAAACAAAAGGAGCTAGCAAAAGCTGCAGCGCAACAGGGACAGCCGAAGCAGGTCATACATACTGCTTCGTACCATCAGCCTTACATCCCGGAGTACGTGGGCAACCACCCTGCAGTTTCCGTAGCTTCGGCAAGTCAACCTCAAGCTTCATGGCAACAGCCCCCGCCTCCACCTCCGCTGCAACAAGGCCAACAGCCAGAAGGGAGCCAATATGTTCCGCACCAAAGGGATCACAGAGAGCAATCTGAAGCCCGTACAGTCAATAGTACTGTGCCAGAGTCGAAGCACATTTATTGACAAATATCCTACTTTGATAGCAGTCTTTTCCGTTTAAGTTCTGTTTTCTGTGTAATAAAGAACACTTTAGTTTTCACATAATAGTTTCGTGGTTGGTTATCAGAAAAACCTATCTTCTCTACAGGCTTAAGTTGCTGAAGCTTAAAAATTTGCGGTAACAAGGAGGACCTTCGGATTATTAAAGATCCTTCAGCGCAACAAAAAGTCGTTCTAAGGAACGCAGAGTAAGTTGCCGAAGTTACAAAAAGCCGTTCCAAAGGGAGCGCAGAGTAAGTTTTTCGCTCCAAAGACGTTCCTAAGGGAATGCAGAGCATACAGCGAAAAGTCAACGCTGATACCGCCTAAGTAAAAGGCGAAGAAGCTCCAAAGACGTTCCTAAGGGAATGCAGAGCTTATACCGTCTAAGTGAAAGGCGAAGAAGCTCCAAAGACGTTCCTAAGGGAATGCAGAGCTTACGAATATATTTTGTGTGTATCTTCGGAACAAATGTCATTTGCATAACATAACATCATCACATCATTTTGCATAACATAAGCATCATACATCATGTTGCATTTGGCAAAAGAAGGGGACACAGTATCAACCTTCGAAAGGACGCTTTGAGAAAGTGAAAATTGTGTAAAGTCACGAGGCAATACAATGATAATCTTCGGAATATAGCTTCGGAGAACGTTTTCACGAAGCATGGACGAGCTTCATCAGAGCAATATCGAAATTGTATAGCTTCGGAGAATGTTTTCACGAAGCATGGACGTGTTTCATCAGAATAATTTTAACGGAGAATGTCTTCTTCACGAAGCATGAAAAGAAGGGAAGGTGTTTTTTCGCCGAAGGCTCAAAAATGGTATGTATGTAGAGTTTCATGCATCGTAAAGAATTGAATAATGAAAAGAGACTTGTATATTACATTCAAATGTACAAAATGTTACATAGATCACACTTTAAATGTTTTTTTCTAAATAGCATCTAGTCTTCTCTTAAAACTGCTTCGGCGGCCTCATTTAGAAGTTGATCAACAACTTTATCCATGATAGCTTCGGCCATTTGTTTAATTTCGTCATCCCCTTTTGTGTGAGGGTCAGCAGACGATCCAGCAGGTTCTGAGGGAAGAGAACATTTCTTTATTACTATTGCAAATCGCGAGCAAAGTCTGAAATAAAAATTGCAACACAATAAGAACGACTAATCAATACCTAATTGCCCTTCGGGCACTGTACTTCTTTCGGCAGCTTCTGCTACTTTCCTAGCATCATGGATGCCTTTTTCACTTCTTTGAATAATTTCTTGTGCCATTTCTCGGCCGCCATTGTCCCAGATATCAGTAAAGAATTTACCGCCAACCATGCTTGCTTCGGTCGAGGGATCTTTGATGTCTTCAGAGGACAGGGCAGCTTCGGACTGAGCTAAGGATTTTATATGTTGACAACCTTTTTTCTCCAAAACAGCAGCAATTCCTCTGGCGCCTGAAAAAGCGCAGATGTCACCGCGGCTGCTCAGGATTTCCTCGAAGGCTTCTGCTTCGTGACTAATCCAGTCCAGTGGACCTTCGGGATTCCCTCTTGAAAAGTCCTCTTCACTAGAAAAGGCGCCAACGCTGGCGAAGCTGGATTTTATCTTTTTAACGCATTCTACAGATTTAACATAGCATTTCCTCTGAGATGCACGAAGCTCCTTAACACTTAACTCTAAATTATTGACCATATGATCACTAAGTTCTCGTTTTGTTTCCTCAAGCACACGTTCCTCTTTAGCTCTAGCTAGCTGTTTCTGAAGATCTTTAATTTCACGTTTTTGGGCTTCGGCCTGGATCTTTGCAGCAGCTTCGTCCTTTTTTATCTTGTCTACTAGTGTAACCAGAATTTTGTCTTTTTCTAGAGCTTCGTTTCTCAGTTTTATAACTTCTGATCGTAGATTGTTGAATGCAATTTCATAACTCTCATCTTCGGCACTCTTTTGTGCTCTCAATGCGTTGCTCAGGATTAAACCCTACAAAAAAAAGAATCCATATAAGAATAAAGGAATGAATTACGTATTGTAAAATTTTTTCAAAAGTCTAATTCCCAAACCTTCAGGCTATTATATGCAAGACTATCCGCGAGATCTTCCTTCGTCATAGCGCATAACCCAGCTTCGAGCTTCGGGAATCCCATACTTCTAGCCATCTCTCGGCAGACAGATAGTTCTTTATTATCAGGAAGGCAGTACAGGAAGTCATCTTCATTTGTCCCATTGAATACTACTGCTCCCTTCGGATACTTTAACTCTCTAGCATAGTGATTCGCTTCATAGGTCTCTTCTTCAGACAGTTTTTTCCCCGAAGCATGTCGCACGATGTAATCGCATATGCTGGAGGGAGCTTCGGGGGCGGCAGTGTCAATTTCTTCAACCAAAGCTGGTTCTGATATTTTCTCGGATTGTTCCTTGGTGGGCTCTGAAGGCCCAGCTTTAGCTTCAGCTTGTTGTTTCGAAGCTTCAGTAGATGCTTCAGCGAGTTCAACAGACTCCTTTGCGCTTGCGCTTGAAGACTTAATTGTCTCCAAGACATCCAGTACGTTCACCATTCTTTTTCTTCTTGGGGTCACCAATGGGCCCTTTTGATTTTTTGTTGATTCGACATTTGCTGAAGGACTTAAGATTTCTGATGTTTTTGGCCCTTCAATCTTCGGTTTTTCTACTGCTGAAGGCGCTTCAGTTTTCTCTTCTATCTTCGGCACTGGAGCTGGTTCTGTAGCTTCAGAGGCCAAAGAAACTTCACCAATAAATTCTGGCACTGTGGCCGGCTCAATAAAGCGCGTTCGATGGGTGAGCACCTTCATCTTTTTCCTTTGAGGCGCTGGCTCACTAGTGGCACTCGTGGTAGCTTCTGTCGCAGGAGAAGTATTTTTCCTTTTGCGACCCAATACCGGATAGTGATAGTCAGGGTAGATAAACCCGACTGCGTCAAATACACGGTTGAGCCTTTTCTTCTTTCGGCCTCCGAAGGCTACTGATAACGCAGTGTTCTCGGCCTTCGAATATGCCCCAAGAAGTTCGTCACTTAATGTTTCAATGCTTTTCAACCAATCGTCATCAGGTTCAACAAATTTATCCCCATATTTGAATGTGTATTTTAGTCTGACTAGTCCGCCTTCGTCGGACTCTTTAATGGTCTCCTTCGGCATTTCCCACTTTTCTGCAAGTGGCCATACCCTGAAGGCAATGTGCTCTTGGACTAAGTCCCTTGTCCCAATGAAAGAGCAGATTACGCCGAAGGCTCTTTGGCATTCTTCGGCTGCTTCATCCATTTCAATCTTCGGCCTTCGAAGTCCGAAGCGTTGCCAGATGGGGCGCATAATGATACTCTTGACATTTTCTTGCGCTGTTAAGTCATTCTTCACATAGAACCACTCTGTCATCCAGGCTCCGGGCCACCTCTTCCGAAAGGTCGGCACAGGGCAGCTTGACCCGGAGCGGGCACCGAAGCTATAACACCCAAAATTGTTGTGATATTGTTCTTTTCCCCAGGGCTTCGTCTCGTATAATAACTCATGAATGTTGCAGAAGCTTTTAGCGTTTGGTTCCAAACCTTGGCTTCTCACAGCCCCGACAAACACCCCCATTCTTATGATGGCTTCGGGGGTAATTTGATGAAGGTAGACTTGAAATGTTTTCAGGACTTCAACAACAAACTTGCTTAGGGGGAATCGAAGCCCAGCCTTGAGAAAGCTTCGGAAGATTACGACTTCATCTTCTTCTGGGGTGGGAGAAGTCTTCTCTCCAGCGTCAGCCCTCACAATAAATATATCTCGAAAATACCGCCCCCTCATATTATCAATATGACTCTGCTTGATAGTGGTTTTCCCGAAAACCGTGTGACTTGGCCGCCACGGTCGATCTTCGGCCTCTTCCCCACCACTTTCTACATCATAGCTGTCGCTGTCACCAGTATCTTCGGACAAACCTTCAAGAATCTCCTTGGTGATTTTCTCCGTATTGGTCTCCGCCATCGCTATCAGGAACCCCAAATTCTTCTCTTCCTCGAGACTCAGCTTCGTCTCAGCAGGGATCTTCTTACCTTCAGACATCTTCGGAAACGCTAAAAAACTGTTTTCAGGGCCGAAGCTTCGAAATCAAAAAGGTCACAAATCTTAATGCACAAGAGCTAAAAATTTAGTGGACCGAAGCAGATGGAAGGTGTTTTTTCGGACCTTCGGCTCAAGGCCTTCGTCCATATCGCAATCTGAATTTATTATTAACAAATTAATATTGCGAGGGGCTACTGTTGGGGGCCTTCGTCCTCCGAAGGTCCTCAAAAACATGATTTGACAATGTTTTCCAAGTGGATTGTGAACAGGTATCTTCGGACTCAGAATTATGAACAGGAAGTACGATCGGGACAAAGCCTGAATCAGACGAAGGGGGATTAAAGTGGAGGACGGGCTGATTACCAAGCTCCACGAAGGATGGTGCGCAGCCGAAGCTGTGCGCAGGGGAGCTTCGTCGCGATAGCAGAGAGGGGAACCGACTTAAAGATCAAAAGACTACTTGGGCCTTGACAGATTTCCATAAGTCATTGGCAAATGTAATGGACATGAATGTAATTTTACGTGGGCTGCGTCCCGCGTCTATAAATAGATGAACAGTACTCCCGTACTGTTCACGCTGACTGGGCATATGCTTTTGCGTCACGCATGTACTTTTTACCTTCTCTCAGGACCAAAGGTACATTTGTAATTTGTAATCATTTCTATTTCTCCATGTTAATAAAATAGAAATGATTCTATGATAATGTTTATATTTCATGCTTTATATGAATCCTTCGTCATTACTTGTTATATTTACGAAGGTATGTCCCTTATGACCTTCGTCCTAAACTCATTATTTCCCGAAGGGGCATAATGTTTCGAAGGACGAAGGACTTTAACATTTAACACTTTTTATGTTGCCTTGTTCTTAACTCTTAGCATTTGAGAACAAGTCTCCAACAGAAGCCTTACCTTGACTCCCTTAAACCAGCATACCCTTGAGAGTCTTTTCCTTAGTCGGGTAAGACTTGCTGAGTAATTCCATACTCAGGGTTTATTCCCCCATTGTTTTTAGGTGAGGAGACAACAAACTTTTGTTGTTTTTGTACCAAGGTGGTGAAAAATGAGGACAATCAAGAATGAAGCTGCTGGAGGACCGGGTCCTCCTTAAAAACTTTTATGTAAGGAACTTAATGGGAGGAGCTTTGGCCTCACAGGTATTGTAATAATACTTTTCTGCACTCGCTTTATACTCTGGTCTGTATTATATGACTTACTCCTACTTTTTAATTAAATGTAAGTTTATGTAATCACTTCCGCATTTCCGCATCTCCGATGAACATACTGTCTGTCAGACGGGTGAAACGTTCCTGGAAAGGTAAGGAAAAGATACCGAACTTGTCAAGTGGTTCAGGAACATCTACACGGTTGTCTGATGTCTGTTGGACAAGGACAACTGTAGGTGGGCCTAATGACTTGGGAGGTTCCGTCACAGAAACCACCGGCGATTGCCCCGCGCACGGCGTGCCCGCGGCCACCCGAGCCCCTGCCACCGTAGACCGGCCAGCAGAACCCTTCCCAACCCCGTCCAACCCTTGGAATAGACTGTGCATGCCTCAGTGAAGCTCCCCGAGCAAGGAATCGGAGTTTGCTTCGTCGGAGAAGCCCGTCCACGGTCGCCGGACTTCGCCCGGCTGCCGGTGAACGTAGACCGGGTAATCCTCGGTTCCATTCTTCGATTCCTTGTGCACATAGCCTCTACGTCACCCCGCGAAGCTCATCGTGCCATTTGATTGCACTAGATCACCGTGGTTTAGCCGGAGCACCCGCCGCCGACGAGATCCCCCGCCTGCGCAAGTGGACCGGACGATTCCGGCCACCTTCGCCGTCGAGCCGTACACCGTTGTGACCGCCAGGACCTCCCGGAGCTGACCCCGCCCCTCGCCGGACCTCTCTCGCCGCCTGTAAGCCGCGCCGCCCTTTTCTTTTTCGTGGGTACTGTTTAAACCGAGGGAGCGACCGCGGGGAAGAAGAAGAAAAGGCTAGGGGGTTTTGCGTATTGTCAGTGACTCAGGGCAATAGTAGCGCAGGGGTATAACTGAAAGGATTAGTTTGGAAAGAACCCGAGGACTTCGGTGCAAAGTGGTTTTTCCAGGAAACCTCTTTATTAATCTGATTTAAATTCAAACAGAACTTGAATAATTCATATCTTCTGTTTTGTTCACCCAAATCAAGTCAAACCAATTTTGCCAGATCTTAAATAACGTAAACTACTTAAGAAAAATATAAAACCCCTCAGTGTTACAGAAAACTTTAGAGTTTTGAATTAAATAATTAACTGGCCAAAAGCTAAAAGAAATAAGGAAAAATAGTTACACTATTTAACTGAAGTTAAGAAAATTTAGAGAAGTACTTGATCACTTACTAACCTGTTTAAAAATGATAAACCCCTCTGTACACCCAGTTAAGTTAGAGTTTACCCTTTTAATCCTTTTTAGCCTAAAGTTAGAGAAAATATTAATGGAAGATTAAATAAAGAACCAGGGAGCACCCATATTTTTGTTAGTCTATTTATGCAGTATAGTTCACTAGAAAAATTTATTATACCCTGGTTTAGTATGAAATAATTGGGATACCTTTTAATTTAAGAAAACAAGGAAAACTTAGAAAAACCCTAGAAAAATAACCCCAAGGAGAAAACACCCCAAACCTTGGGATAACTAATGGATTGTTATTATGAACATAGGAAAAATATGAAATCTATTGTTTGATACTTTTCAAATGACAAGTTAGTTATAAGCACCTTTTTGGCATAAAACTTTAGGAAAATCACAACTAAATAACCACCAATTAACCTTCTGTGATTTTTGGCACAGAAACTTGTGATTACTGTTAGATACCAACAAAAATGACCCTTAAGACAGAACCCACCCCTAGTTAAGAGTTGTAGTGTAAAGTGACCCCCCCTTTGCCCAACTTTTGTTATTTTTGACCAAGGCATACCCTTTTTATGATGGACCTCAAATTCATAGAACAAACTGTAGTAACCAATGGCAACCCATTGTAATTTTTATAAAATTGTTGGAGCAACTCAAACCACTGTTGTAGTTCAAGCCCACACTAGGATTCATAATTAGAAATGAAAAAAAAGGAAGTTGATAATGGAAACTTGTGTCACCCTAACCCAACTAGCAAAACCCTTTTTAAAATTGCCCACTGAAATATGTAAGGGAAAAATACAAATCCACTATGCTTATTCTCCACAACACCTAAACCTCGAGTGATAGGCATAAACCACTAAAAGCCACTAGGACCAAGAAAACCTAAGTTGCTAACTAACTTAGTTCTTCCTTTAGCATAATGTTGTTAAATCATGCATAATCATGACATGCATATTCCTATTCATTGCATCCGATAGATTGCAACCTCGCTGACAGAGAGTACGTCCTCGTGCCGGAGCAAGGTGTTGCTCAGGAGGGAGCTCTGGATCCAGCACCAGAGCCTGCACCAGAGGATCTGCCTGCCCCAGGTTTGGAAGGCAAGCCCCGGTTTTATGCATAACCTGTTCTATATGATATTTTACTACACTTAAATGTTTGTAGGCTTGTATTGTGCACTTAAGTGTAGGAGTTGGTTGAAACCCTAGTTGCATGAACCCAGGAACCCTTGTTGAAATGGATACTAGTATGCTAGGTCGAGTAGCTGCTTTACTAATTAGGGATCTCGGTAGAAGTCGAGTGATTTTTCTAGCACTCGCGCGAGGTCAGGAATTGGTTGTACCCACTTTCCTATCATAATGATGCTAGTCTGTGGACAACGATCCATGGGGATTGGTTGCTACGAGATGGAAAATTGGAATAAGGATTAATGTGCGAATACCTGTGTCAAGCATTTGAACGTACTAAGCACATGCCGAGAAATATGGTAAATCGGTAAGCCTAGTACCTGATTGAACCTGGCAGTGGACTTTGCCCCTCACGCGACCTGAGACGTGGTCTCCCATTCCGGTTATGGTGGGTACAAGTGCGGTCACTACACGACGACAGTCGGGGTCAGTGAGGCATTGTACGCCAAGGCAGTGAGCCCTGATCTGCTGACGGGGAATCGATGGGGGGGACGGTTGATGTGTGTGGGGACAGAGTGCCTCGCCATGTCGTGTGTTTAGGTTTACCTTGCAAGGATAAAAACTCGATTCGAATCGTCTGCTTCTCGCAGCTAATGAGACTGCTTGATCCATTGTACTGCATTGAGTAACAAGTGAAAATGTGATGAGTTGACACAAGATGTTGATTGCTAAATACGTTTGATACCATGTATGAGTAGATAGTACACTTTTAGCCTTCAGAGAGTCACACTTAACTTGACAAAGCTAAAACTTGATTTGTAAACTCAGCTAGTGCTTTTGGCAACCAAACCCCACAGCCAAACAGCTGCATGTCTAGAGGTAGAGGAGTAGACTCCTCACACCGGGTAAGTCTAGCTAAGTATTAGTATACTCAGCCTTGCTTGTGGCATAATTTTCACAGGTTCTCTGGAGGACATGGTTGCTGGAGTGACTTGGCCGTCCATCTTGCCACCGGGTTGGACAGTCGAGTGGGATCCTGCCTCGGCTGAGGAGGAGCATGAGGAGTGATGGGATAGGCTTCCCCATCTCTCTGTTTGTTTATCGTTAGTTTCATTCCGCTGCACTTCGAACAGTAATGGCTACTTTTGCAAAAACTTCGATGATGATGTAATAATTTAATACTCCTCAATGTATGGTTTATGCTTTATTGTATTTGCTTTGTGACTCACCATCGAGTGAGACTGTGGTACTTGATCCTGTCAGTGACCTCGTCGGACTAGATCCGAGGGATTGACGGTTTATTCCCATTTAAGTGTGGTCTAGCCTCTAAGGCGGGACTTAGGCACTTAAGTTGGAATAATTCGGGCAGTTCCGCCACAGCTGGTATCGGAGCTTGTACCACCACACAGGAATCAATAAACTATAAATATCATCCTTTTTCCAAAGTAAAACTTGATAGAAACCAATGTTGGATAGATCGTATGACGATCAGGATAAACCTAGAACGGAAGCCTTAGGATGATAGAAGGGTAGTAAGGTGGCTAAGTGATTAAGCCCTACAGGCTACTATAAGGGATGGGAGTTCTTCCCTATTCCCTTTACGTTGATGTGAGGTCGTTCAGGACGAGCATGCATGCATTCTTAATTAAACTAATAGATAATTGGGTAAGGACTTTAATACAAAATGATGACCAACTAAGTACCCCAGTACCATTATTGTAGTTAGAGAGAGGCTGAGTTGTGATTCCTTTATCTTTTTATAATTCTTTTTCTTTTACTTACGCTTAACCGTACACAGATGACTTCCCACGGATCCTCAGACGAAGGGAATGCACTGTCGCACACTGACGGACTTGCACGAGAGGGCTTTCCCCGTATTTTGTGGGAGGTACTTCAGGGGGCTGGTTACATGACACCTCCTCAATACGCAGTGCAGCAGTTCGAGAAGCACCGAGTGCCCCGCTGTAGGGTGAGGATGACCCTGGAGCCTCATCCCCTACAGCCAGGCTGGCGTTCGCTGAACTCTGAGTCCTTTGGATACCGGGCTGAGGATACGATTGAGGCGATTGCTCTTCACGGATTGACCACTTTCTATGGATTCCACCCCTTGGAGCTGTCCACTCACCCATTGGCTTGTTCCCCGCTGAGAAGGAGGACGACCCAATGTGGAAGGACTGAGTGGAGCATGCCAAGGACATATGAGCTATCTACCCAGGTCAGACTGCTCACTTGATAGTATGGTGCATGAATGCCCTGTACTGTCTACAAGTGATGCGTGGTGAGGCAATGTCTCATTTGATGGCATTGTTGGAGGCAACTAAGATCACCCTGGATAACAGAGAGGAGCTTGTGGTTGACTTGTCCACTGAGATGGTGGAAAAAGACTTACAAGTGGAGCAGTTGTCAGATGAGATTCACGAGCTTGAGGAGCTAGTGGGAACCAGGGAGAACACCATCGAGGTTCTCGAGGATTAGCTTATTAACACCCAGCAGCAGCTTGCCGAGGCTAATGAGCACCTGGATATGCATCACCAGGAGATCTAGGATATGGGGGCCAACGAGGATGTCGACATCGAGGGAGGAGAGGAGCCTGCCTCCAGCTTGGACACTGCTGGCTCAGGGAGACCACCTTCCCCAGAGTTGAGTGTTGCCTCGTTCGCTCACTAGGTATCAGGGATAGAGCTAGAAGTCGGTGATAGTAGAACTCCTCAAAGCTAGCTTAGCTTTTGCACCCCTAGGGTACTAGGCTAGATAGAGTTGAGTCTTTTGGGCTATTGATGTAATCGCGTTAAACTCTTTTGGAAGCATGGTTGATGAATGATGTCAGTCTTAAATTTAAGAAGGAAAACTATGCCATGTGAAATCTATTATGAATATGCAAGAATCTACCCATTTTGCCTTTTGGCTCTCTCTTCGCATTTGAACCTTGAACCTCAAAGTTGTGATATTGAAAATATATGTGATTTTTTCAGATGGCCGGTAGAGCGCGTCGTGGTCAAAATGAGCGCGTTCCTCCACCACCGCCACCGCCTCCTACTCTGCAGGAGCTGATGGCTCAGCAAAATGAGATCTTGAGACAGCTAGCTCAGCGTCAGCCACCACCTCAACACTATAGTGGTGGTGATCATCAGCGTCACCCCGCAGCAGCCACTTACCAGGAGTTCCTCAATACCCAGCCACCATTGTTCACCAGGGCAGAGGACCCACTTGATGCGGATGTATGGTTGAGAGTAGTGGAATCTAAATTTCCGCTACTCCATGGAGTTTGCTCAGAGGTCACTAAGGTCAGGTTCGCCACCCAGCAGCTTCGTGGACCCGCACGAACATGGTGGGACCATTTTCTTGCTATGCAGCCAGATGACCGAGAGGTGGAATGGAGAGAGTTCAAGGCCGCTTTCAGGGGACACCATATACCAGCAGGCATTATGGACCGAAAGCTCAACGAGTTTCTGGCACTCACGCAAGGGAACCGGACAGTGTTGCAGTATGCTCAGGCCTTTAATGACCTGTGCCAATATGCTGGGTATCATGCAGACACGGACGAGAAGAAGAGAGACAGGTTTAGGAGGGGGCTCAGCACTAAGCTCCGTGACCGTCTCAACACCGTTAGGGCCAACAACTATAATGAGTTAGTCAACATGGCCATTTCTCAGGAGGACTGTATCACATCTCGTCAGGCAGAGAAGAAGAGGAAGGCCACTGTGGCAAGGCCTTCAGCTCAGCCACAGCGCTTCTGGATTGTGTTTGACACTCAGAACAGGGGACCTCAGCAGCAGCAAGGGCGTTGGGTGATCCGACCATAGCAGCAGCAGGCACCCAACCGCACCCAGTTTCCAGCTCAGAGGAACAATCAACAGCAGCAACAACCTCGTCAGGCCAATGACAACAGGTGTTTCACTTGTGGCAACACTGGACATTATGCCAAGAATTGCCCCAGAAACCAGCAGAGGCAGGGGCAGAATGCTAACCAGAACCAAGGCAAGAGGCAAAAAGTGCAAGTGAGGCAGGGCAAGCTGAACTTCACCACCATGGTTGATATTCCAGAGGGAGCACCCGTCTTGACTGGTATCTTTACAGTTTTGAATTACCCCGCGATTATTCTTTTTGATTCTGGTGCATTACACAGTTTTATCAGTACCAAATTTAGCACCAAGTGTCAGCTACCTTTTCACCACACTAATGGGGGTATCACAATTTCTACACCCGGAGGCAGGGTTGCCACCTACCAGATTAATAGACACGTACCAATTAAGTTGGGTAGTTTCATATTTAAGACCACTCTCTTGATAATGGGATTGGATAGTGTGGATATCATCCTGGGGATTGATTGGTTATGATGACACCACGTGGTGATTGATGTCGCAGCCAGAGCCATAGAGATCCACTCCCCATTGGATGGCGAGATCACATTATACCTACCCGACCAGGGATGTACCCGTTCCTGTGCCTTCACCATGATAGAGTCACCTGTTGAGAAGATTCCCGTAGTCTGTGACTATCCCGACGTTTTCCCGGATGAATTGCTAAGGATGCCACCTAATAGAGACATTGAGTTCGCAATTGAATTGCAACCCGGGACTGCTCCTATCTCTAAGAGACCATATAGGATGCCTCCCGCGGAATTGGCAGAATTGAAGAAGCAACTGCAAGAGCTATTGGACAAGGGGTTCATTCGCCCAAGTACTTCACCATGGGGGTGTCCGGCCCTATTTGTAAAGAAAAAGGATGAGAGTTTGAGAATGTGTGTTGATTACCGCCCTCTCAATGCGGTGACCATCAAGAACAAATACCCACTACCCCGCATTGATGTTTTGTTTGATCAGTTGGTAGGAGCCAAGGTATTCTCCAAGATAGACCTTCACTCGGACTACCATCAGATCAAGATCCATGCCAGTGATATTCCGAAGACGGCCTTCGCTACCTGATATGGGCTCTATGAATTCTTGGTGATGTCTTTTGGGCTGACCAATGCCCCGGCTTATTTCATGTACCTGATGAACTCAGTATTCATGCCAGAGCTGGACAAATTTGTAGTGGTTTTCATTGATGATATCCTGGTCTATTCCAAGAATGAAGACGAGCATATTGAGCATCTGCACATCGTGCTTCAGCGACTGCGCGATCATCGTCTTTATGCTAAGTTGTCTAAGTGTGAATTCTGGCTGAGGGAAATTAAATTCTTGGGTCACACAATTTCTCAGGATGGGATATCAGTTGATCCTGAGAAGGTACAAGAAGTGATGGATTGGAAACCTCCTACCATAGTGAGACAGATTCGGAGTTTTCTAGGATTGGCAGGGTATTATCGACGATTCATTCCAGATTACTCTAGAATTGCCAAGCCAATGACTGAACTATTGAAGAAGGGGGTCAAGTTTAATTGGAGCCAAAAGTGTGAGGATGCCTTTCATACGTTAAGGCAGCATTTGATGACAGCCCCGGTGCTAGCTCAACCTGACAACACCAAGCCCTTTGAAGTTTATTGCGATGCTTCCGGTACTGGATTGGGATGCATCTTAATGCAGGATAGCAGAGTGATTACCTATGCCTCCCGAGCACTCAGACCCCATGAGCAAAATTACCCTACCAATGATCTGGAGTTAGCAGTTGTGGTTCACGCTCTTAAGATATGGATACATTACCTGATGGTAGCTCACTGTAACATTTACACTGATCATAAGAGTCTCAAATACATTTTCACTCAGGCAGATCTTAACATGATGCAGAGGAGATGGTTAGAGCTAATCAAGGACTATGATTTGGAGGTGCATTACCATCCTGGCAAAGCCAATGTTGTGACAGATGCTTTGAGCAGGAAGGCCCAGTGCAATTGTATGAGTATGGATGCAAGAGTTACCACCCTGTGTGATGAGTTGTGCAAGTTGAACCTGGAAGTTGTTTCTTCTGGTGCCTTAAATTACATCTCGGTGGAGCCCACATTACAAGAGCAAATAGTTAGGGCGCAGATTGAAGACAAGGGTGTTCAGGTTATCAAGGAAATGATCAAGCAGAAAGCAGAAAAATACAAATGCTTCCGTCAGGACAGCAAGGGAATTCTATGGTTTGGAGATCGATTAGTTGTTCCCAAGGACCCTGAGCTCAGAAAGAAGATATTGGATGAAGCTCACCTTTCAAAATTCTCTATGCACCCGTGCAGTAATAAGATGTATCATGATCTCAGATCCTTATACTGGTGGACCAGAATGAAGAGGGAAATTGCCAAGTACATATCCAAGTGTGACACTTGACAAAGGATCAAGGCCAATCATTTGAAGACAGCAGGCCCTTTGCAACCCCTTCCCATACCATCTTGGAAATGGGAGGACATTTGCATGGATTTTATCGTGGGATTGCCCAATACCTCCTGGCACAATGATTCCATTTGGGTTATTGTGGACAGATTGACCAAGACCGCTCATTTCTTACCAGTGCATACCACCCACAAGACCGAGAAGTATGCAGAGATCTATGTTGATCAAATAGTGCGTTTGCATGGCATCCCGAAGACCATTGTATTTGACAGAGGAACATTGTTTGTGGCACGCTTTTGGGAGCAGCTACAAGAATCACTGGGGACCCAGGTAATACGAAGCTCAGCATACCATCCTCAAACAGATGGCCAGACAGAAAGAGTAAATCAAATCCTCGAAGACATGTTGCGAGCCTGTGTGCTACACTATGGTAAAAACTGGGACAAGTGCCTTTCTTTGGCGGAGTTCTCCTACAATAACAGCTACCAGTCCAGTCTAAAAATGGCACCTTTTGAAGCCTTGTATGGGAGAAGGTGCAGGACACCGCTGAATTGGTCCTAAGCAGGAGAGAGGGAAATATTTGGGCCAGATTTGGTACATGAAGCAGAGGAAAAGGTCAGAGTCATCAAGAAGAACTTAGAAGCTGCTCAGGCCAAGCAAAAGAGCTATCATGATAAGAGGCGGAAGCCTCTACAATTTGAAGTGGGAGATCATGTTTACCTTAAGGTGTCACCCACCAAAGGTGTCCAGAGATTTGGGATCAAGGGCAAGTTAGCTCATCGCTACATTGGGCCCTACGAGATCAAGGAAACTTGTGGACCAGTAGCATATCAATTGAAGTTGCCACCACACATGTCAGCAGTTCACAATGTGTTTCATGTATCTCAGCCACGGAAATGTGTCCACCTACCCACTGAAGTGCTACCTGAACCAGACTTTGAGATAGAACCGGACTTGTCCTATCAAGAGTACCCCGTCAAGGTATTAGATCAGAAAGAGAGATCAACGCGGGCCAAATTGATCAGAATGTATAAGGTGCAGTGGAGCCACCATTCAGTAGAAGAAGCTACATGGGAGACTGAGGATTTTCTACGTTCTCGCTTCCCCGACTTTCTGCCCACAGGAGTCGGTATGTGACCCAAAACCCCACCCCCACCTGCCCTTTGAATCTAATTATAAGAAAAACTTAGATGTTTAAGGTAGTGCAAGCTCTAAAATTGACTCAAAAAGGACTTCCTTCTGAAGTTGCAAAGAGGATGGCATTCGAAGAGCAGTTAACTAGAGAAACTTAAATAAAAGCAGAAACCACACACTAGCACACCTTCATGACACCCCTCCTGAGGACTCTACCTAAAATCTCGGGGCAAAATTCCTTTAAAGGGGGAGGGCTGTAACACCCCAAGTGTTACCATGGCTATGGCACCTCTATGCACTACTGACTGTCATCACATGTGGAAGAAACTTAAGGGGAAGAACATAAGAATCTTGGAGACCATGTATTAACCAAGACAGTTAATGACCTAAACACATTACTCAAGCTTTTGTGCACTTATCACCTTGGGCAAGAGGGGAGTAAACCCTAGATCCCTCTTGAACCTCTATCTCCTAAAACCTTGGTTGAAGGGGGGTTTAAGCAAATGAGCAAATCATGAGCTAACCCTTGGCAAAAGTTAAGTAACATATTAATCAACAAATATAGAGAGGAAACATTTCAAAAAGACCCCTTAAGAAACCCCAAATCCATTCTTTAAATAGAGAAAGAGCTAGAGCTCTCTAATTCTCTCTAAGTCAAAATCTACACCTAATCTAAAGATCCAGCGTGTTCACCATGAAGATGGCACCAAAACCACCTAAGTTCTATACCAAATATGTGGCATACCATCTAAGGCACCCCCTGGAAAAAGTTGAGACCGAGCCCTTGACGTTTGGCATGTCTTGGCATCACTTTTGTCGCGCAGCGGACAGGGAGACAAGCCAGATTTGGCGTCCGCATATCTTCTGACCTAGGGCTTATCTTCCCTTGGAACTCACATACAAGAGATAGCCATAGGTGCTAGGAAGAGGTCTGCGCTGGATTTTTGCCAAGATTCGCACGTATACGATCTCAGCAAGCTTTTGAACATGGGCAGAAGAACACCTCCACGTGTTCGACGCGCTCTGCGCGCGCTAGAGCACGCCCGCGCCCGACCCCGCGCCACGCTGAGCCGTGCCCGTGTCCCCTTCTCGCACCCGCGCCTATAAATCACCCTCAGGCGTCGACCATACTCCTCCGCGCACGCTCGACCTCACCGGAGCCCGAAACCACCGGCGTTTGCCCCGCGCACGACGTGCCCGCGGCCACCCGAGCCCCTGCCACCGTAGACCGGCCAGCAGAACCCTTCCCAACCCCGTCCAACCCTTGGAATAGACTGTGCACGCCTCGGTGACGCTCCTCGAGCAAGGAATCGGAGTTTGCTTCGTCGGAGAAGCCCGTCCACGGTCGCCGGACTTCGCCCGGCCGCCGGTGAACGTAGACCGGGTAATCCTCGGTTCCATTCTTCGATTCCTTGTGCACATAGCCTCTACGTCACCTCGTGAAGCTCATCGTGCCATTTGATTGCACTAGATCACCGTGGTTTAGCCGGAGCACCCGCCGCCGACGAGATCCCCCGCCTGCAAGTGGACCGGACGATTCCGGCCACCTCCGCCGTCGAGCCGTACACCGTTGTGACCGCCAGGACCTCCCGGAGCCGACCCCGCCCCTCGCCGGACCTCTCTCGCCGCCGGTAAGCCGCGCTGCCCTTTTCTTTTTCGCGGGTACTGTTTAAACCGAGGGAGGGACCGCGGGGAAGAAGAAGAAAAGGCTAGGGGGTTTTGCGTATTGTCAGTGACTCAGGGGAATAGTAGCGCAGGGGTATAACTGAAAGGATTAGTTTGAAAAGAACCCGAGGACTTCGGTGCAAAGTGGTTTTTCCAGGAAACCTCTTTATTAATCTAATTTAAATTCATACAGAACTTGAATAATTCATATCTTCTGTTTTGTTCACCCAAATCGAGTCAAACCAAATTTGCCAGATCTTAAATAATGTAAACTACTTAGGAAAAATATAAAACCCTCAGTGTTACAGAAAACTTTAGAGTTTTGAATTAAATGATTAACTGCCAAAAGCTAAAAGAAATAAGGAAAAATAGTTACACTATTTAACTGAAGTTAAGAAAATTTAGAGAAGTACTTGATCACCTACTAACCTGTTTAAAAATGATAAACCCCTCTGTACACCCAGTTAAGGTAGAGTTTACCCTTTTAATCCTTTTTAACCTAAAGTTAGAGAAAATATTAATGGAGGATTAAATAAAGAACCAGGGAGCACCCATATTTTTGTTAGTCTATTTATGCAGTATAGTTCACTAGAAAAATTTATTATACCCTGGTTTAGTATGAAATAATTGGGATACCTTTTAATTTAAGAAAACAAGGAAAACTTAGAAAAACCCTAGAAAAATAACCCCAAGGAGAAAACACCCCAAACCTTGGCATAACTAATGGGTTGTTATTATGAACATAGGAAAAATATGAATTCTGTTGTTTGATACTATTCAAATGACAAGTTAGTTATAAGCACCTTTTTGGCATAAAACTTTAGGAAAATCACAACTAAATAACCACCAATTAACCTTCTGTGATTTTTGGCACAGAAACTTGTGATTACTGTTAGATACCAACAAAAATGACCCTTAAGACAGAACCCACCCCTAGTTAAGAGTTGTAGTGTAAAGCGACCCCCCTTTTGCCCAACTTTTGTTATTTTTGTCCAAGGCATACCTTTTTTATGATGGACCTCAAATTCATAGAACAAACTGTAGTAACCAATGGCAACCCACTGTAATTTTCATAAAATTGTTGGAGCAAGTCAAACCACTGTTGTAGTTCAAGCCCACACTAGGATTCATAATTAGAAATGAAAAAAAGGAAGTTGATAATGGAAACTTGTGTCACCCTAACCCAACTAGCAAAACCCTTTTTAAAATTGCCCACTGAAATATGTAAGGGAAAAATACAAATCCACTATGCTTATTCTCCACAACACCTAAACCTCGAGTGATAGGCATAAACCACTAAAAGCCACTAGGACCAAGAAACCCTAAGTTGCTAACTAACTTAGTTCTTCTTCCTTTAGCATAATGTTGTTAAATCATGCATAATCATGACATGCATATTCCTATTCATTGCATCTGATAGATTGCAACCTCGCTGACAGAGAGTACGTCCTCGTGCCGGAGCAAGGTGTTGCTCAGGAGGTAGCCCCGGATCCAGCACCAGAGCCTGCACCAGAGGATCTGCCTGCCCCAGCTTTGGAAGGCAAGCCCCGGTTTTATGCATAACCTGTTCTATATGATATTTTACTACACTTAATTGTTTGTAGGCTTGTATTGTGCACTTAAGTGTAGGAGTTGGTTGAAACCCTAGTTGCATGAACCCAGGAACCCTTATTGAAATGGATACTAGTATGCTAGGTCGAGTAGCTGCTTTACTAATTAGGGATCTCGGTAGAAGTCGAGTGATTTTTCTAGCACTCGCGTGAGGTCAGGAATTGGTTGTACCCACTTTCCTATCATAATGATGCTGGTCCATGGACAACGATCCATGGGGATTGGTTGTCTACGAGATGGAAAATTGGAATAAGGATTAACGTGCGGATACCTGTGTCAAGCGTTTGAACGTACTAAGCACATGCCGAGAAATATGGTAAATCGGTAAGCCTATTACCTGATTGAACCTGGCAGTGGACTTTGCCCCTCATGCGACCTGAGACGTGGTCTCCCATTCCGGTTATGGTGGGTACAAGTGCGGTCACTGCACGACGGCAGTCGGGGTCAGTGAGGCATTGTACGCCAAGGCGGTGAGCCCTGATCTGTTGACGGGGAATCGATGGGGATGGTTGATGTGTGTGGGGACGGAGTGCCTCACCATGTCGTGTGTTTAGGTTTACCTTGCAAGGATAAAAACTCGATTCGAATCGTCTGCTTCTCGCAGCTAATGAGACTGTTTGATTCATTGTACTGCATTGAGTAACAAGTGAAAATGTGATGAGTTGACACAAGATGTTGATTGCCAAATATGTTTGATACCATGTATGAGTAGATAGTACACTTTTAGCCTTAAGAGAGTCACACTTAACTTGACAAAGCTAAAACTTGATTTATAAACTCAGCTAGTGCTTTTGGCAACCAAACCCCACAGCCAAACAGCTGCATGTCTAGAGGTAGAGGAGTAGACTCCTCACACCGGGTAAGTCTAGCTGAGTAATAGTATACTCAGCCTTGCTTGTGGCATAATTTTTACAGGTTCTCTGGAGGACATGGTTGCTGGAGTGACTTGGCCGTCCATCTTGCCACCGGGTTGGACAGTCGAGTGGGATCCTGCCTCGGCTGAGGAGGAGCATGAGGAGTGATGGGATAGGCTTCCCCATCTCTCTGTTTGTTTATCGTTAGTTTCATTGCGCTACACTTCGAACAGTAATGGCTACTTTTGCAAAAACTCCAATGATGATGTAATAATTTAATACTCCTTAATGTATGGTTTATGCTTTATTGTATTTGCTCTGTGACTCACCATCGAGTGAGACTGTGGTACTTGATCCTGTCAGTGGCCTCGTCGGACTAGATCCGAGGGATTGACGTGTTATTCCCATTTAAGTGTGGTCTAGCCTCTAAGGCGGGACTTAGGCACTTAAGTTGGAATAATTCGGGCAGTTCCGCCACAGGTCGGGTACTGATCTATCCTGGGAGGACCATGAAATCCTTGTGAAGGGGATGACTGGTGAGTCCTTTGTACCTGAATCCTTGATACTCCCCTAGCACACCCTGGCACTCTGTGATGATCCAGGGCTGCGAACGGCGGTCCTGGCCACGCTGCCGACCCTCGATGACAGCGGCATGGCGGTTCGTCAGACCGACGGTCGGGACCCCCTCCGTGGGATCCAGATCCCTGGTGTACCGGCTGGGGGTCCCCAGCCATTCGGTGCGGCCCCTTGTGCCGGTCCTGCCGCGGCCCCCAGCTCCTTGGCCAAGGGCAAAGGGGCTGCAAGCAGCGCCTCCGCCCCAGGTGGTTCCGGGGGGTCGGAGGAAGAGAGGCGACATCGGCTGCGTCGCGCCGACGGGTCGTTTGTTTTGGACCCCCCAGAAGCGTAAGAGAACTGCTGGTGGGACCGAGGAGGCCGGCTCCCAGGCCCAGGGCACGCAGAGGCACGTCAGTCCTCCGGCACCACCACCATTGGGCTCGCCGCCACCACCACCACCGCCATCGGTCCCGCCGCCACCACCACCACCTAGGGGTGATCTCCCCTAGGGGCACCAGCAGTAGCAACAGTAACAGTAGCAGCAGCAGTAGCAAGAGCGGCGGTCGTCCCGCTTCCAGGGTCGCTCGAAAGTTCAGGGCCCCAAGTGAGTGTAGCCCCTTTTTCCATTAGTGTCTTTGTCATGCCGACGAGTCTTAACCCATCCTTTGCTTGTCAGGGCTTCCTCCCCCTCTGCTCCCAAGGTCGCGCCTCCTCCACCAGATACCATGCCCGCCGATGGGTCTGGCTCTTAGCAGCAGACATCTGCTGGGAGTGGTGCCGATAATCCACCCTCGGCTGCTGCCGCTGAGACAGCGCCACCGGGCTCCCATGCTCCAGCTGGGGGTCCGGCAGCAGCGGCGCCAACGTCAAGCGGCGTCACAGCGGCAGAGGAGGTCCCAACTGCGCCGATGGCTACCGCAGCCTCAACGACGGCGATGTCGTCGAGTACACCGTCGGCAGCGGCGGAGGAGGTCCTAACTGCGCCCACCCCCGCCATGGAGGGTGACACGGGGGGCGCGTCCAGCTCCATCCCACCACCCACTCCGGAGGAGACGGAGGTAGTTTTTGGGCGGCGGCTCTGGTCCGGCACCGAGCCAGAAGCAGCGCCAATTCCCCTCCCTCGGGTGCTGTCTCGTGCCCATCAGGCTCTTCATGAGACTGAGGCGGCGATCCTACAGGAGTGGGAGGCACTTGAGGCCAAGCACCAGCGCCTCAGCGACTGGCGCACCCAGCTGGAGGAGCGCACCAAGGCGGTGTCCCACCAGTTCGCCTCCGAGTTGTCCGAGCTCGAGCGAAACCGCAAGGATTACAAAAGGGACCTCCAAAAGCTGTATGCCCGGGAGCTGGAGGCGTCTCGGAGGGAGAAGAAGTTGGCCAGGAGGGAGGAGGCCGTGTCTCAGCAGGAGGCCCTCGCAACAGAGCTCTGGGCCAAGCTGAGTGCCCTGGACAAGATCCTGGAAGAGCAGCGGATCCAGCAGACCACCGCTATGGAGAGGCTGCAAAAGTTGCAGCAAGAGCTCAAGGGCAAGGCCAGCGACGCTGCCCTCGTCGAGGAGAAGCTTAAAGCGAAGGGAGAGTCCTTGGACAGGCGGGAGACAGACCTCGCCAAGCGGGAGAAGGATCTTGCCTTTAGGGAGGAAATGCTCACCAGGCGAGGCGAGCTACTGGCTGAGCACGAGCTCGAGGCGGAGAAGAAGGAAAAGGAGCTAGAGGAGCAGATCTAGTAGTTCCAGGCAGTGTAGGTGGCGCTGTTGGAACATGCGTTCCCGGGCAGGTTGTTTCCAACAGGGGAGTGAGAGAGATGTGAACACGGTTTAACTTGAGGCGGCAATTACTCTATTAATCCAGCCTCTCAAGGGCACTGTATGGGGGTATTTATAGGTGCCAGAGTGCCCAAAGTCTCAATGTAAGGACGCATGTGCCCTCAAGCACCCGGTCTGTCCCCGGAATATTCCTGTAAAGGAGGGTTACAGTCTGTCATTACAGAAAAGCTATTACAAATCGGGCCCGTAGCACACTTATCCGAGCGGGGCCCGTTACAATGGGCCAAATCCCATGTGGGCCTCCAGGTGGAGTGAGGACATGGGACGGGGCGACATTGCCGTAGGCCTTCGTCTTGTAGTGTAGAAGACGAAGGATGGACCTCGCTGGTCGTTCTGCTTCCTATCGGCGCAGCGAGATAGACGAAGGGTGGACCTCGCCGGTCGTTCTGCTTCCTGTCAGCACAGCGAGATATACGAAGCCTAGAGCGGAGGGTAGCGTCTTCGCCTTTGCCCCAACATTTGCCCTCCAAGGGACCAGTTCGACTAAGTCATTTGGTGCCGAAGACGTCACTAGATGGTGGAGACGCTGCCCTCGCTCCAAATGGTTCCGCAGGGGTTTTTGATGTGACCGTTGACGGACGCGGCACTGTTGGACTGCGGGTTTCCCGAAGCGTCGCGTCCTGTGTATAAAAAGGGGGGTGGGGAGGCGTGGGTCAGGCTCTCTTTCTGCGCACCGCAAAACCCTAGCCTCCTTTTGAAACCATTCATCCCCTCGCTTGCCCTCCTTGCTCCTGCTCGTTGGAGATCTGGCCTGCGTCAAGCAGACCGCCCGCTGCCGCCGACGGTACGTAGCCATGCCGTCCTCTTCCTCGTCTGCTGCAAATACACCGCCGGCCGACCCATCGTCTGAGGGCACTCTGAGCGACATGGCGGCGGAGGAGCTCCGTCCTGGTGATACAATTGAGTTTGGCGTGTCGCGGATTTCCTCGGTCCGCGTCCGGGATATGCAGCAGCTTGGATATTTTGGCAGTGGAGTGGGGCGTGTCCCGGGGGCGGAGGAGGTCCCCGAGCCAGAAGGCGAGTTGGTCGTGTTTGAGGCGTTTTTCACCGCTAGCCTTCATCTGCCTTCACATCGATTCGTGGCGGAGGTGCTGCGGAGATTCGAGGTCCAGGTCCACCAGCTGACGCCGAATGCCGTGGTGGCCCTGGCAAAGTATGTTTGGGCGGTGACTTCGTATGGTGGTCAGCCCTCTATGGAGGTCTTCACGAAGCATTAGTGTCTGCATTGGCAAAAGAGGAAAATTGGACATGAGATTGCATAGTTTGGATTGTGCACGTTTACGCCGAGGACCGGCAAGACTTCGATGGAAGTCATGGAGTTCGTTCCCTGCGCCCGCAATAAGTGGGGCAACTGGTGGGATTTCTGGTTTTACGTTTCTGAAGGCGCAGTTGAAGACCACCCAGGACTGTCCGTGGCCATCATGTGTTCCCATTATTATCTGGCGTACCCGCAGTTTGAGGTGGCGGAGCATGATGAAGATGAGGGAGCCCTTCGGTGCGCTGCCCACATGAGCAGCGGGCGCGATTTGGTGGAGGAATTTATCGGGTATGGGGTATGGCCCTTGGCGCATGGCTGGGCGCTGGGCGAAGTATGCCCTCATGAGATGCTTTCCCGGGGCGGGCAGCGGGTGCGAAGTCTAGCCTTCGCGTTGGATTTGCATGGTCAGGATCCCGCCGCATTCATGCGCGAAGCGGAAGACGGTGCGGCGAGGATCGTGGGGCGCTATGCCGAAGACAGAGGGTGTGTGGAGCTGGGATATCCATGGGGCCAACGATAGATTGAATCGGGTCTTCGAATTGAACGGCTTGCCATACGGTGGTTATCCCAGGGAAGACACCGTCGACCGCTGCGGGAAAGGGCCAGTGGCCGTGACTGAAGAAGACCCCTCGCAGGACGCCGCCGCAACCGCTAAGAAGAGGAAATTAGGTACTACAGTGGGGGAACTGGGGGTTTCCAATAGTTTTGCTATGGAGTTGATGGGGACGTGCGCAGCCCTCGGGGGAAGGATGTCTTCGCCCGAGCTCCGCGAGTCTTCGGCGCGAATGCTGGAGGTTACCGGGGGTCGATGGCCCAAGAATGTTCCGATCCCCTGCGCAGCTGGCGAAGACTTCTTTTTTGTCTCGCATGGCCTGTGACTTGAAGGTGTTTCCTTATGGACAGAATATTGCTGCTGTTGTGTCGGCAGTGATGAACAAGGACCGTCAAGACGCTGCGCAGAAGCGCCGGGCGTTCGTCAGGATCACAGATCCTAGGCGTGAGGCGAAGAGGGCTCAGGGGAGCGTGAAGGCTGCCGCCTCCGGTAGTAGCCAGCCGATGCCGGCTGCAAAACTGGTAGCGCCCGGATCCAGCAAGGCGTCGGCGAGCGCGAAGACTGCCGCCTCTGGCGGAACCAAGCCTCCCCCGGGTGGATTCGCGAAAGGACAGGAGCTGCCTTCGCCGGGGAGACGTATTGGCGACTTCGGCACGGACATCAGTGTCGAGGATTATTTTGTTGGTAATTTTTTTTAAGCTAGTTGTTTGACCGGTGATATGTTGCAGGGTCGGGTGAAGGGCAGTTGGTTGTTGTCCTGCCTTCGGTGGCAACCGCGTTGCCAATGGCGGTGGCTGGGGCGAAGGGTGCCGTGCGAGACCCGTGGGCCACTTTCTGCGTGAGCGGTGAGATTCCGTCAGCCGCTGCCACCAAGGATGTGGCGGGCTCCATGTCTCAGCGGCTGAGGGAGGCGTCGTAGCAGCTATCGTAGCAGTTGAAACAAGTAAGTTGTGCTAGACTTCGACGTTTGTTGTTTGCATGAGGTTTTGGGTCTCATGTGCTTTTGTTAGGCGGACGACTTCGCCGACTGCGTGGCGTTGGGTGTCCTGACTGCGGACGTGGCTGCCAAAGTCGAGAGACTTCGGGCGTAGCACGCGGATGCCGTCCGGGAGAAGTCGGCGGCGGAAAGCAAGAACTGCAGGCTGGCGAAGAAAGTGGCCGCCTTGGAGGCCGAGAAGACGGACCTCCGGGGCCAGCTAGTGGAGGAGAGGAGGGAGGCGAGCCAGACCGTCGCTGAGGCACAGGCTGCACAAGTGGAGGCCAAGGTGGCGCGGGCGGAGAGCAGTCTCGCCCATCAACGCACCGAAGAGCTAGAGGCAAGGTTCAGCGCCTTGCGCGGCCGCGTGGAGAAGGACGAGGCCTCTACGCGCTTGGAAGTTGAGCGGACACACGCACAGTTCGTGGACTCGTACCGTGAGCTAGGTGCGTGGACTGCTGACTTCGAAGTACCCGACCAGGAAGCAGGCCTTCGCTTCCTCGAATGGTTGCAGGAGGAGCTGCTGGTGCTCCAGACCATTGTGGAGGGTTTCATGTCCTTTGCCTCCCTTGTCACCTGCGAGGGGGCTGTGAATGCGTTGTCCCGCGAGGGCTGCAGGCACTATGAGGTCTTTGACCAATCAGACGAGAACTTTGAACGCGAGATCTTCAAGGCCGACGACCCTATGGTGAAGCAGTCAACGGGGGCACTTTTTCGATTGGATGTGGGATCCGCATGGTCGGGAGGCGGTCAGGGAGCGATCCGACCGGGCGAGAGAGCAGGTGAAGGTCATTTTTTGTGTGGTTGTGTGTGTGGGTATGTGTGGTTTTTGCTGAGTGAATGTGATGTTGCTGCAGATGGAGCGTGCCGAGTATGTCGAGGATTTTGGAAGTCTGGCCGGCGCGCAGCCCGAGGCTGCGGTGGTCAAACCGGTGCTGCCCTCGGATGCTGGTGAAGGCCCCTCGGCTGTGCCCGTGCTTACTATGGCTGGCGAAGACCCTGTGTCGGCCCCTGCGCCGACGGTCGAGGATGCCTTGAAGGTGGTGGCTGAGCCGGCAGTCGAAGACCCTACGGCCGCGGCTGGGCCTTCGCAGGTGGCTAAATAGGTGGGGGGTTTGTAAATTTTGTCTGAGTGTTACTCAACCTCGGTTGCTACGCAGGTTCAGGGTTTTGGGCCTGCGCACGCAACCGCTACTGATAATGCTAATTTTGTGGCTTCGACCGTGGTTGCTGAAGACGTTTCTGATGATTCTGTGTCTAAGTTTTTTGAGTCTAATGATTCTGGGAGTTCGATTGTGTGGACAGAGGGGTCGTCGGATGAGGACTTGGATTATTTTGCAGCATTGGATGTGGCTGCAGCGGAGACTTCTCTGCGTGTGATGGGTGATGAGGATATTCCGGGTGAGGAATTGAGGATAATGTTGTTTAACTACAGGGAGATGGGTATCATCCCAAGGTTGAGCCATTGTAATCTGTGATGCCCTCGCTGTGTGTGTAACTATGATTTGTATGATGAGGCTGCGTGCCTTCATTGATCCGGCCGTGCCCGTAGGCGGCTTGTGTTCGGTTGCTTTTGGGGAAGTCTTCGATTTTGTGCATTTGTTGAGTTAGTCCGGCTGCAACCGTAGGCGACTTTTGCACGGATAATCTTTTGGAGAAGACTTCGATTTTGCGCACTTATTGTGCTGTTCCGGCTGCACCCGTAGGCAACTTTTGCACGGGTAGTCTTTTGATTATTCGCACTTATTGTGCTATTCCGGCTACACCCGTAGGCAACTTTTGCACGGATAGTCTTTTGGAAAAGACTTCGATTTTTCGCACTTATTGTGCTATTCTGGCTGCACCCGTTGGCGACTTTTGCACGGATAATCTTTTGGAAGAGACTTCGATTTTTCGCACTTATTCTGGTATTCCGGCTGCACCCGTAGGCAACTTTTGCACGGATAGTCTTTTGAAAAAGACTTCGATTTTTCGCACTTATTGTGCTATTCCGGCTGCACCCGTAGGCGACTTTTGCGCAGAGTGTCGCACGCGAGGGTAGTGAGCGCTGCCCCTCACAGTGACTTTGGTGTGGTCGAATGCCGAAGACCGTCAATGCGGTCTTTTTCGACGTGTCTTAATTTTTGCGGGGGATTTTTGTGGGTATATTACATGGCTCTGCCTCATTAAAAACCTCACCCCCCGGGACGAAAAGAGTACAGGCCAGAATGATAATGTTTGGTTAATTACAAGGGCGTGATGGCCCTGAGGAGTCAAACAAAAAATTTGCGGAGATTATCTATGTTCCAGGAATGCTCTAGGTCTTCGCCAGATTGCATTGTTAGCCTGTACGCGATTGGAGACGACTTCGTCTTGACGATGAATGGTCCTTCCCACTTCGGCTCTAGCTTACCTCGTGACTCTGTCCGGGTTGTTCGGATGAGTACGAGGTCCCCTTTGTTGAATTCTCTCGGGACAACTGCATGGTCGCGCCAGGCCTTCGTTTGGGCTTGGTATTTATTGAGGGTCTGCAGGGCGAAGACGCGGTCTCCGTTGATGAGATCTTTGGAGGTTAGCTCGTCTACATCGGGTGAGGCTGAAGCGTTTGTCCTTGGGGACCCATGCTTGATTTCCTGCGGGGTCATGGCCTCCGAGCCGTATAGCAGGCGAAAGGGAGTGAATCCGGTCGCCCGACACTCAGTCGTGTTCAGCGCCCAGACTGCTGTAACACCCGGATTCTAGGGGTCCAAAACCCGGGGTTAACATAAACACCAGGTATGCTGGGACCAAGTCTCATACATATGATGTATAGTGGCACAGGATCGAATGTCACAACTTTATATATAACAGGAGTTCTATACAAAATAAATAATTACATTATAAGGAGACAACGGTCCAGCAACCCAAAGTTGACTGGGAGACGACGGCCTAGACCTCTCACGAACTCATCGCAGCATCCTCCATGAGCATCATCCTGTGGTACCTGATCTTGACCTGTGGTGTGTGTGAGACAGCAAGAGTGAGCTCACATACGTTCATCGCTCAACAAGTTGTGGGGAATAATGTGCATGAACTCGCCAAAGGTGGGAGCTCACGTGAAGTGTAAGGCTTACCAAAGAAGATGGTTAGAGCTGAGCATTGCTTTTAAAGTTGGTCAAAATTTTATTAGCAATTACTAAGTATAAGTAAATACCAACCCAGTTAAGTAGTAGAACAAAAGTAACACCTCACCTGCAATGCAATGCATATGACAAATTGAATTTAGTTCCATAAATTAATCATGTGAGTGTCCGAGCTGCTCATGACCGTGAGCACGGCTAGTATACCAGTTTTACACTCTGCAGAGGTTGCGCATCTTTACCCACAAGTCGTGTATCCCATGTCGCCAGGGTTTGCAAGGCCCTTAGACACTACCGAGGTGAATGGCTAGGGATCCACTACGAGGCCTTTACAAAGTTCCACTAGCTTCCGAAAACCCGCTACAGTTTATAGGAAGATCCAGTGCAGGAATCCCTTGCAGGACCGCCATCGCAGCAAAATCCTCCCGAGGGCCTCCCTACACTGACCTCTTCCCTACTGCCCTTGCCCCTTTCGGGTAAGGTAGTCTTCCACTAGCTTTCCTAATTAATCAGCCAAGGGGTCCCATTCCTCCCTTGTGGTAGCACTGTTTTCCCGGGTGGTTCTCCATGTTCCAATTAACATAATGATCTTAACATGAACCATAAATAACAACTGATAACAAAAGTATAATCATGAATAGTGTAATCTTCATACCCAAAACCACATATAGCACTAGCAAGTACTACCAAGGAAGTTCAGTGGTAAACAAGGTATAAAGATAGACATACTAGGGTAACCTATTGGGTCCCATCAAAATTAACCTATGCAGATCATTATGATTAATCAGAACATGGCTGGGTAAAGAGAAGTGATCAAGGGCACAACTTGCCTGGGACTTGAGAATCCAGGTACCAGGATGATCTTCAGATGACTCGTGACTTCACTGCTAGTCGTAGCAATTCAAACAAACATGGTATAGGCAAAATTAACATTACACCAAACATGTATGCCAAAATACATATTAATAATCTACATATTAAAATAAGATCACAGGAAAAAAGAATTATTAATTTTTGAGTTATAGAATTCAAGTTATGAATTTCCTAAGATTTAAGGTGATTATAATAGGATTAGATGATAAATTAATTTCCTAACAGAGTTCATGTCAAAACAGTGATTCTAAATGATAGAGAATATTATTACAAAATTTTAGGAATTGGAATGGTTCAATTTGGAGTTAAAATGAATTTTCTATGAATTATCTAAGTTCTAGCAATTATTTTCATATTAAAAATCTATTTTCTATTTTATTTATTCAATTTAAACGATCACTGGACTGGGCGCCAATTTCTGGAAAGCGCAGGGTTCTCGGCGCAAGATTCCCGAGACTCAGTCAACAGTGAACGTGGACGGCGGGTTGATTCCACAAAACCCCGGGGACTCTTTAACAAAAAGACCCGACCGAAGGGGTAAGCTCTATTCTGGGCCGCCCGATCAGAGATGGGCGCACGAGATTAGATCGCGATCCCAGTGAACCGGTACGCGCCGACGGCCATTGGATCAAGATCCTACGGTCGCGGTTTAATGAAGTGAGATTGAACCAGGGTCACGGGATCCCGATCGGACGGTCCACACTATCCCAACCCAACCGGTACGCGACGATCTAATCCGGGCCGCACATCAGAGATCCAACGGCCACAACGTTTCCCCCCCAACCTCCAGCTCGGGACGGCGGCGCCGCCCGAAATCACGGCGGACCATCGCCGGAGGAATCCCAATCCATCGTTCCAGTGCCCTAGAGCACAATTAAAGGCTGCTACACGATGCTTAGGGGATGGCGAACTCACTGGAGTAGTTCTTACCGGCAGTCTCGGCGCGAAGAGGGTCCGGCCACGGCAAAGGCGGATCCGCGGCGGAGCTGAGTCGACGGTGACGAATTCCGGAGCCACCGGTGTACAATCCTCGGTAATTCAGTCGCGGTTGCCTTCAATGCAGCCGAAGGGAGCCCCTGGTTTCCCCAATTCGAGCCCGGTCGTCGGTGAGCCCGGATTTGCCCGCGGCGGGTATCTCACGGCGGACGCGATTATGGTGGTGGCGGCGGCTCACGGGTGGATGGAGGGAAGGGTCGCGGAGCTTCGGCTTTTATGCACCACGGTGAAGTCCGAGGGGTGACGGTGGTAAGAGCGAGATCCCCGGCGGTGAGTTCGCGCGGTCCGCCCGGCGCGCTCGGCAAAGCTGTTGAAGACGACCTGACGTGCGGGCCCCGCGGATCAGCGAAAGAGGCAGGGAGAAGCGAGCGCGGTGGAGACCGACGAGTAGGGCCCACAAGGCGGTGGGATAGCAGGCGCGCGCGCGAGGAGCGGCCGACGCGCTGGCTCCACCCCGCAGTGACAGAACACCAGAGCGCAGGAGAGCAGCAGAGGGAACGGCTGACGGGGCGGGCCCACCTGTCGGCGCCGCGGGGAGGTAAGCTGGGCCGCACAGGTTAGTTTCCTGAGTGGGCCGATTTGAGTAATGTTGGCCCATGAATCCTTTTGTTCTTTTCTCTTTTTATTTTCTATTTTCTATTCCAAATTCAAATTTATACTTCTATTTTAGTTTTCAGATTTTTCAAATGTATCAATTGAAATCCAAAGGTGAATATAAACCATATTATTTTAATATTACTAATTTAAGTTTTATTCTCCTTGTTATCTATTTCATGGGATGTATAAATGGTTTCCTTTAAAAGAAAAATCCTTTTCTCATCATTTTCTTATTTCCTAATTTCCAAAGCATTATGATACTTTGTTCATATATTTTTTTTCCTACTAATTTTGGGTCTTACAAATCCTACCCCCCTTAAAAATAATCTCGTCCTCGAGATTTGTAAGAAAAGGGATGTATACTCATATTGTTCTCGGAACATATGCACAAACAAAGAAATATCAGCATGAGGTATAATTCTTTAACAAAACATAGGGTCAATAGACCTTATTGTTCCTTCTAGAATAATATCATATCATCTACTAACTAAAGTAACATCTAGATCTTACAAATCATCATAATCTATATCTATGTAGCTTGGTGGGGCGGGTGGTGGTGGTGGAGGTTGTTGTTGTTGTTGTCTCTCCAACCGTGCCTGTCTTATTTCTTGACGGACCTGACGTATTTCCTCGCGTTGTTGTCTTATCTGGTTTTGCATCTCGGTCACCAGGTCTGTTAATTGTTGTATTACCAGTCTTTGGGTAGCAACCACTTGTTCGGTTTCAACAGGTGGAGGATTTGGAGAATTCATTTCTGGTTGCGGTTGCGTGATAATCTTTCCTTTCCTGGTATTGGCCATGAAAGTTAGAAGCATATGGTAATAGTTTTGCAAAGGAAATTATTCAATAAGCGGAATAAATAAGCTAGTAGCTGGTTATAATCTAAAGATTCTTTAGTAGGGCTTGATCTTTGTTTTACGTCCAGATTGGGGTAACCTAGTTGTTTAAGGTGAATATCCAAGGGTAAGATGGAATCTGTCAAGATGAGAGATATATATGGGTGAGATAGACTACAAGATGTAGGTTACAAGTTTGTTTTAGGTGGGGGTTGATGCCATCCATCATTACTCTATTGGTTGGGTTGTTATGTAACTTGTTATATAGGTCAAGTTGTTGGGTATGGCCGAGTTGATCTAGGTCACCAATTTAGGCTTAAGTGAATTTTGGAGTATAGCCTTATCCTTTGTATCAGCATTAAGTAACTCAATCTAGCTTAGATCATATTGGATTAGATAGAATCCAGATTAGGTTGGTATGACTAGATTAAACTAGTTAAGATTAGCTAGATCTACCAGGGTAGGATAAACATTATTAGGATATGTTAGAATCTTTTAAGATAGGATGGATTATATGATATAGGTAGGCCATTGTTCAAGGATGAGTTGGTATGAGACATTAATTTAGGTTAAGATATATTTGTAGAGACAGTGTTTAACCTATATCACCAACTTAACTAACTGGTTAATAACTCACTTTAGATCGGGTCATATTTAGATTAGATAGAATCTGGATTAGGTTGGATATAACTAGATTAGACTAGATAAAATCTAATTAATTTGCATCAGATCATGGTTGTTAGTGGGATAAGTATGCTAATTAAGGCAAGATGAATTCATAAGGATAGGGTAGAATCTTTTGAGGTCAGTTAGATCTATTAGGATAAGATAAAATCTTTTCAAGACAAGATGAATCTATTAAAGTAATAGAGTATCTTTCAAGGTAAGATGGATCTATTAAGTTAGATATATTTTAATTAGGATAAGTTGGGGTCTTTTGAGATGAGATGGATCTATGAGTGTAGGATAGAATCTTTTTTTAGATGAGATGGATATTGTTAGGCTAGATCCTTTAATGAGGGATAATCTAGTTTGTTTGAATATATATTCTTTTATATATATGCATATGTGGATGTAATTGTGGACATTACTCCACAACCCATCACACTCAAACAAAGATCCAAATCAGACAAGTATCATAAGAACAAACATTCAAGCACATAGATAAAAATAGTTTTGTCTTTGTTCCTAAGAGTAGGTCTCCTATTCCTAAAGTCACTTTAGGCACTGGATTTCAAAGTATGGAATCCACATTTGTCTTTAGAAGTGAAAAGGTAAGAGTAATCAGAGTAAAGCGGAAATAGATGAGAAAAGATTAAGAAAAGTTTAGAAAAGAATCAGAGTAGCAAAGGTAAGTAAAGAATGGTTGTCCAGTTCTATCTAGGTTTCGTCCTACAGTCAACATTCCTCTGATACCACTTCTGTAACACCCGGATTCTAGGGGTCCAAAACCCGGGGTTAACATAAACACCAGGTATGCTGGGACCAAGTCTCATACATATGATGTATAGTGGCACAGGATCGAATGTCACAACTTTATATATAACAGGAGTTCTATACAAAATAAATAATTACATTATAAGGAGACAACGGTCCAGCAACCCAAAGTTGACTGGGAGACGACGGCCTAGACCTCTCATGAACTCATCGCAGCATCCTCCATGAGCATCATCCTGCGGTACCTGATCTTGACCTGTGGTGTGTGTGAGACAGCAAGAGTGAGCTCACATACGTTCATCGCTCAACAAGTTGTGGGGAATAATGTGCATGAACTCGCCAAAGGTGGGAGCTCACGTGAAGTGTAAGGCTTACCAAAGAAGATGGTTAGAGCTGAGCATTGCTTTTAAAGTTGGTCAAAATTTTATTAGCAATTACTAAGTATAAGTAAATACCAACCCAGTTAAGTAGTAGAACAAAAGTAACACCTCACCTGCAATGCAATGCATATGACAAATTGAATTTAGTTCCATAAATTAATCATGTGAGTGTCCGAGCTGCTCATGACCGTGAGCACGGCTAGTATACCAGTTTTACACTCTGCAGAGGTTGCGCATCTTTACCCACAAGTCGTGTATCCCATGTCGCCAGGGTTTGCAAGGCCCTTAGACACTACCGAGGTGAATGGCTAGGGATCCACTACGAGGCCTTTACAAAGTTCCACTAGCTTCCGAAAACCCGCTACAGTTTATAGGAAGATCCAGTGCAGGAATCCCTTGCAGGACCGCCATCGCAGCAAAATCCTCCCGAGGGCCTCCCTACACTGACCTCTCCCCTACTGCCCTTGCCCCTTTCGGGTAAGGTAGTCTTCCACTAGCTTTCCTAATTAATCAGCCAAGGGGTCCCATTCCTCCCTTGTGGTAGCACTGTTTTCTCGGGTGGTTCTCCATGTTCCAATTAACATAATGATCTTAACATGAACCATAAATAACAACTGATAACAAAAGTATAATCATGAATAGTGTAATCTTCATACCCAAAACCACATATAGCACTAGCAAGTACTACCCAGGAAGTTCAGTGGTAAACAAGGTATAAAGATAGACAAACTAGGGTAACCTATTGGGTCCCATCAAAATTAACCTATGCAGATCATTATGATTAATCAGAACATGGCTGGGTAAAGAGAAGTGATCAAGGGCACAACTTGCCTGGGACTTGAGAATCCAGGTACCAGGATGATCTTCAGATGACTCGTGACTTCACTGCTAGTCGTAGCAATTCAAACAAACATGGTATAGGCAAAATTAACATTACACCAAACATGTATGCCAAAATACATATTAATAATCTACATATTAAAATAAGATCACAGGAAAAAAGAATTATTAATTTTTGAGTTATAGAATTCAAGTTATGAATTTCCTAAGATTTAAGGTGATTATAATAGGATTAGATGATAAATTAATTTCCTAACAGAGTTCATGTCAAAACAGTGATTCTAAATGATAGAGAATATTATTACAAAATTTTAGGAATTGGAATGGTTCAATTTGGAGTTAAAATGAATTTTCTATGAATTATCTAAGTTCTAGCAATTATTTTCATATTAAAAATCTATTTTCTATTTTATTTATTCAATTTAAACGATCACTGGACTGGGCGCCAATTTCTGGAAAGCGTAGGGTTCTCGGCGCAAGATTCCCGAGACTCAGTCAACAGTGAACGTGGACGGCGGGTTGATTCCACAAAACCCCGGGGACTCTTTAACAAAAAGACCCGACCGAAGGGGTAAGCTCTATTCTGGGCCGCCCGATCAGAGATGGGCGCACGAGATTAGATCGCGATCCCAGTGAACCGGTACGCGCCGACGGCCATTGGATCAAGATCCTACGGTCGCGGTTTAATGAAGTGAGATTGAACCAGGGTCACGGGATCCCGATCGGACGGTCCACACTATCCCAACCCAACCGGTACGCGACGATCTAATCCGGGCCGCACATCAGAGATCCAACGGCCACAACGTTTCCCCCCCAACCTCCAGCTCGGGACGGCGGCGCCGCCCGAAATCACGGCGGACCATCGCCGGAGGAATCCCAATCCATCGTTCCAGTGCCCTAGAGCACAATTAAAGGCTGCTACACGATGCTTAGGGGATGGCGAACTCACTGGAGTAGTTCTTACCGGCAGTCTCGGCGCGAAGAGGGTCCGGCCACGGCAAAGGCGGATCCGCGGCGGAGCTGAGTCGACGGTGACGAATTCCGGAGCCACCGGTGTACAATCCTCGGTAATTCAGTCGCGGTTGCCTTCAATGCAGCCGAAGGGAGCCCCTGGTTTCCCCAATTCGAGCCCGGTCGTCGGTGAGCACGGATTTGCCCGCGGCGGGTATCTCACGGCGGACGCGATTATGGTGGTGGCGGCGGCTCACGGGTGGATGGAGGGAAGGGTCACGGAGCTTCGGCTTTTATGCACCACGGTGAAGTCCGAGGGGTGACGGTGGTAAGAGCGAGATCCCCGGCGGTGAGTTCGCGCGGTCCGCCCGGCGCGCTCGGCAAAGCTGTTGAAGACGACCTGACGTGCGGGCCCCGCGGATCAGCGAAAGAGGCAGGGAGAAGCGAGCGCGGTGGAGACCGACGAGTAGGGCCCACAAGGCGGTGGGATAGCAGGCGCGCGCGCGAGGAGCGGTCGACGCGCTGGCTCCACCCCGCAGTGACTGAACACCAGAGCGCAGGAGAGCAGCAGAGGGAACGGCTGACGGGGCGGGCCCACCTGTCGGCGCCGCGGGGAGGTAAGCTGGGCCGCACAGGTTAGTTTCCTGAGTGGGCCGATTTGAGTAATGTTGGCCCATGAATCCTTTTGTTCTTTTCTCTTTTTATTTTCTATTTTCTATTCCAAATTCAAATTTATACTTCTATTTTAGTTTTCAGATTTTTCAAATGTATCAATTGAAATCCAAAGGTGAATATAAACCATATTATTTTAATATTACTAATTTAAGTTTTATTCTCCTTGTTATCTATTTCATGGGATGTATAAATGGTTTCCTTTAAAAGAAAAATCCTTTTCTCATCATTTTCTTATTTCCTAATTTCCAAAGCATTATGATACTTTGTTTATATATTTTTTTTCCTACTAATTTTGGGTCTTACAACTGCTTCAGGTAGCAGGTCAGCCCATTTACCCTTCTTGTCGTCGAGAAGCATTTTCTTGATCGCCGTGAAAATCTTGCTATTGGTGCGGTCCACGATGCCGTTGGATTGTGGGTGATATACTGAGGCGAAGGCAAGCTTGGTGCCAATGGAGAAGCAGAAGTCCCTGAAGTCTTGGCTGTCAAATTGTTTACCATTGTTAACTGTGAGCTCAAACGGGACTCCGAATCGGCAAACAATGTTTTGCCAGAAGAATTTCTGGGCAGTCTTCGATGTTATCGTGGATACCGCTCTTGCCTCAATCCACTTGGTGAAATACTCGACGACGACGAAGGTGAACTTGAGGTTCCCTTGGGCCATGGGTAGTGGCCCGACAATGTCCAGGCCCCAGCGCTGAAGGGGCCATGTGTGGGCGATTAGCTTTGTGAACTGCGAAGGGCTTCCCGAACGTGGAGAAAACTTTTGGCAGGCTTCGCACGACCTTGTGACCCGATTCACGGTGCAGATCATTGCAGGCCAGTAGAAGCCTTGACGGATCACCTTGGTAGCTAGGGCCCTAGGCCCCGCGTGAGAGCCGCAAGTTCCGCTGTGGACTTCACGCAGGATCTGGACGCCTTCGGTCTCGGTGACGCATTTAAGCATGGGTTGACTGACCCCCTTCTTGTAAAGCTGTCCCTCAATGAGAGCGAAGTCCCAGCTTCGGTGTTTGAGGCGCTTGGCCTCGTTGATATCGCTTGGATGGTAATATCCCTGCAGGAACATGGTTATTGGTGCCCGCCAGTCTTCAGTCATGATGAGGTTGACTATGCGGTGGACCTCGGTGTCGTTGGTTATTTGGAGGCCCTCTGGGCTGCAAACGGCTGGCGTGCTGATGACATGGTAGAATATGTCGGAGGGCAGGGCCTCGCCTCTGGCGGCTGCTTTGGCCAATGCGTCGGCCTCCTCGTTCTTGGCTCGGTCCACGTGCTGCAAGGTGAAGCCTTTGAACTGTCTCTCGAGACTGCGGACAGCCGCGAGGTACTGCATAAGTGCGGGGTCCTTTGCTACGTAATCTTTCTCGACTTGGCCGGCAACTACTTTGGAGTCTATTCTGATTATGTAGGTGGTAACACCATGTGCCTGTAGCTTGCGAAGGCCGAGGATGACAACTTCGTACTCTGCTACGTTGTTGGTGCATCTGTCGGACTCCAAAGCAAAGCTGAGACGTGCTGCATATCTGTGCTTGACACCTGTGGGTTAAGTAATGACTGCCGCTGCGCCTGCCCCCGCATGGCACCATGCGCTGTTGCAGTGGATGGTCCACACCTTCTCTACAGACGTGCCCGGCTGCGTTATTGGCCCAGTCCAGTCGATAATGAAATCTGCCAGGACTTGTGACTTGATGGCTGTCCTAGGCTCGAAGGTGATATGGTAGCCGGAAAGCTCGGCTGCCCATTTGGCGATCCACACAGATGCCTCTGGATTTCTGAATAATTCGCCGAGTCCCCTGTCCGAGGTGACCTGCACCTTGAACGCTTCAAAATAGTGGCGCAACTTGCGCGAAGCCATAACAACTGCGTAGGCGATTTTTTCCAGTTCCGTCATTTTGCATTTGGATGTCGTGAGTACTTCGAAGACGTAATAAACTGCACACTGCCTGGTCGTGCCCTCTCTATCCTGTTCTTGAACCAGTGTTGCGCTGACTGCGTGCGGCGATGTTGCGACGTAGAGCAATAGGGGTAGCGAGGGGTTGGGGCTTGTAAGAATTGCCAGCTCTGACAGGTGCTGCTTTAGTGATGCGAAGGCCACCGCTTGCTCTGGTCCCCATGCAAAGTCCTTTGCGCCGCGTAGCGTTTTGAGGAAAGGTAAGCTTCGCTCGGCGGACTTGGAAATGAACTATTGAGGGCAGCCAATCTGCCTGTCAGTCGTTGGACGTCTCTGGCTAACTGCGGGGGCGTCATGTTGATGATGGCCTGGATCTTGCTCAGGTTCGCTTCGATCCCGCGGTGTGACACTAGGTAGCCCAGTATCTTCCCCTGGCGAACGCCGAAGACACACTTTTCGGGGTTTAGGCGAAGTCGTGCGTCCCGCATGTTCGCGAATGTTTCTGCGAGGTCAGCCAGGTGGTCCTCTTTGCTTTTGCTGGCGACGACGATGTCGTCCACATATGTAAATATGTTTCTGTCCACTTGGCTCTCGAGCACTGTCTTGGTGAGGCGAGAGAACGTGGACCTAGTGTTCTTTAGTCCCTCCGGCATTCTGATGAAGCAGTACGTGCCGAAGGGTGTTATGAAATTGGTGCTGGCCTTGTCTTCCTCCTTCATATATATATTTGATGATAACCGGAGAAGCAATCAAGGAGTGACATGACTTCGCACCCAGCCGCGCTATCGACGATCTTGTCGATCCGAGGTAGGGGAAATTGTCCTTGGGGCAGGCCTTGTTGAGGATGGTGAAATCAATGCACATCCGCCACTTGTCGCTCTTCTTTTGCAACATGACTACGTTGGCGAGCCACGTAGGGTAGGCGACTGATTCGATGAAATTGGCCTCAAGCAGGCGGTGTACCTCGGCCTTGGCGGCTTCTGTCTTCTCATCTGACATTTTGCGCAGCCTCTGCTTCTTCGGCCTCACCGAAGGGTCGATGCCCAAGCTGTGCTCAATAATGGTGCGACTGACTCCGACCAGGTCGAGGGCGAACCAGGCGAAAACGTCCTTATTTTTGGAAAGACAGGAGATGAGTCTCTCCTCGTCATGCGAAGTAAGGTCCTCGCTTATGATGACCGTTTGCTTGGGTGTTGCCTGGTCAAGGGGCACTGTCTTTGTCCCATCGTTGCTTTGCAGTTGTGCCTTTTCATGCTCGTTGGTGGTTGGGCGGATAGCCTCGGGGACCTCGCGCTGCGCCGTGAGGCAGTGTACGTTCCTTTGCCCTAGAACGAAGTCTCTTTCTATGTTGCGCACGACCTGCTGGTTGCCATGGACTGTGATCACGCTGTGCGGGCCCAGGATTTTCATGCACAGGTAAAGTCCGTGAATGGCTGCCTCAAACTTGTTGATGGAGCCCCGCCCCATTATGGCATTGTATGGGTACACCTTGTCGACGATGTCGAAAGTGACCTGCTCACTTCGTGCATTGGGTGCTACACTGAAGGACAGGGGTAGCTCTATTTTGCCCATAGAGAAGATGCCCTTGCCGCCGAAGCCATATAAGGGGTTGTCCCAAGGTTTCAGCAAGCTGTGGCTGATGCCCATACGGTCGAAGGCATGGAGGAAAATGATGTCCGCCTGGCTGCTGTTGTTAACTAAGACTTTGTGTAGGTCCCAGCCTACCACGCTGCAGTTGATGACCATGGCGTCGATGTGGGGAGCGCTGCGTAGGTCGACATCTCTGGCATCAAAAGTCAATGGCACATGGGACCACTTTGTCTACACGACTGGACCTATGATGGCGACGTGGTTGACACTGCAGTAATGGTCCCTCTTCTGTTGCTTCGTGTTGAAGTCGACGCTGGACCCCCTAGTGATCATGTGAATGACTCCGCGATACGGCTGATCAAGCGAAGTCTTCTTGTTTTGGTGCTTGGGGGTGGTTTGGGTGGTGGATGTTTAGCTGTTGCGGGGGTGGAGGTGGGAGTGGGGGAGGTACGATTTGTACCTCCTGGTGGTGTTGGTATGCGTGGTTAGGTGGATGTTGTGCGGGGCCGTGGTTGTGTGGTTGTGGGAGTTGTTGATATGTGTGCGCGACCACTCTTGGGTTGTCGGCTGGTTGCGCCCGAGACATCCTGTCCCTGGTGGCCTTCATTTCTAGGCAGTCCTTGTTGGGTGCGCACAGTCTTCACCGTGAAATAAGCAGTAAAACCGGTACGGTTGTTGCGCTCGTCCTCGGCCCTGACCGCGAGTTCCATTGCCGCGGCCCTAGGGGGATGATCTTGGTGGCAAGGGGCCTCACCAGCGGGGTGCTGGTTGGCGATGTTATGTACCTGCTGCTGACTGCGGCCGTCCCGACCGGAGTCTGACTGCAAAGGTCTCGTCCACGTTCGGCTGGACCGCGGAGGGTCCTCGGGTTTCCTCTAGGACTCGACCTTGCGCTGGTGGAGCTCTTCGAATCTGGCATATTTTTGGAACAGCTGATACAGCTCCTGGAGGTTCTTGGGAGGATCCCTAATGCAGTGGCTATAAAGGACGCCAGCCCAAAGGCCACTGATGGCTTAGTGAATGGCGATTTGGTCATCAACCGAAGGCAGTTGTGACTTGAGACTTAGAAACTTGCGGTAGTACTCCCATAGAGTCTCTCTCTCCAGCTGCTTGCAAAGTGACAATTCGGCCAAGGCATCGGTGTCTGGGCGGTACCCTTGGAAGTTGAGCAAAATTTTTTCCCGGAGACTTCTCCAGGAGTCAATGGACAACGGGGGCAACCTGGTGTACCAGGTGAGGGCGGAGCCTTCGAGGGCGATGATGAATGACTTGGCCATCGTGGCGTCGTCCCCTCCGGATGATGCAACAGCGACTTGATAGCTCATTATATACTGTGCTGGGTCAGTGCTGCCGTTGTACTTGGGGTAGGTGCCTGCCCTGAAGTTGGCGGGCCATGGTGATACTTGCAGTTGCAGCACCAGGGAGCTCCGCTCGTCGAGGTAATTGATGCCTTGGAAAGCTGCAGCGTGCGGGATGAAGGGTCCGCGCTGAGGGACGAATAGGTCTCCGACTGGCGCGCGCTGCTTGAGGGGCTGGCCGCGCTGCAGATCATGTTGGCCTTCGCGCTGCAAGAGCGCAATCTCCTGCTCAAGCTCCTAAGCCCTCTGCTCCTCATCTCGTATCATTTGGCGCACCTTGGCCTGCACAGAGACACATTGGCGCTTGGCCTCGAGGATTTCCTTCTACTTCTGGAGGTTGCGGTTTTTGACGCGTAGGGCCCGTTGCTGTAGCTGTTCTTTTGCGGAGACACCGAGGACCTCGCTGTCCTCTGCTGCGTCCTTGCCCTCTAGTGGTGCGAAGCCTGTGGGTGGTGCTTGTGGCTGCCCTTCGAAGCTGCAGGTGCGAAGGGTGCCTTCTGGAGTGTGTTGATCGTTGCGCTGTCTCTTACTATGTGCTTCGTCTTCGCCAGCTCCTTGGTGGGTGTTTTCGGCGAGGGCCTTGCCCTTTTTCTCAGCTAGCAGCGCTACCTTCGCTGCTTCGTCGACGGATGGGGCTGCCTTCGAGTTAGCTCTTTTGGGTGCCATCGCGGGTGGTTTGCTCGTAGCACGAATGGTGGGCGCCAATGTTGGAACTTGCGTTCCCGGGCAGGTTGATTCCAACAGGGGAGTGAGAGAGATGTGAACACGGTTTAACTTGAGGCGGCAATTGCTCTGTTAATCTAGCCTCTCAAGGGCACTGTAGGGGGTATTTATAGGTGCCAGAGTGCCCAACGTCTCAATGTAAGGACGCATGTGCCCTCAGGCCCCCGGTCTGTCCCCGGAATATTCCTGTAAAGGAGGGTTACAGTCTGTCATTATAGAAAAGCTATTACAAATCGGGCCCGTAACACACTTATCCGAGCGGGGCTCGTTACAATGGGCCGAATCCCACGTGGGCCTCCAGGTGGAGTGAGGACGTGGGACGGGGCGACATCGTCGTAGGCCTTCGTCTTGTAGTGTAGAAGACGAAGGATGGACCTCACCGGTCGTTCTTCTTCCTGTCGGTGCAGCGAGATAGACGAAGGGTGGACCTCGCCGGTCGTTCTGCTTCCTGTCGGTGCAGCGAGATAGACGAAGGCTGGAGCGGAGGGTAGCGTCTTTGCCTTCGCCCCAACAGGCGCTGTGTCCCCAGGCAGTGGAGGCCACTAGGAAGGCCCTTGAAGACCTTCAGGCGGAGCATCACGCCGGGGTCCAGCGCATCGCCGCATGGGCCGACGAGGAGAGCACGGCACTTGTGACGCTAGGGATGAGTCCCATCCCGGTGTCGGAGCTGCCGACGTCTATCTCTGACGTGCTCCTGGTGCTGGACTCCGTCGCCGACCGCCTTCGACGCCTGGACCAGATTCTTGGCGCCCGCCTGGAGACCGAGGGCGGCAGCTCTGCCGAGCAGTGATCGAGTACATCTTGACATGCTTCCGGAGCCACGACCCGGCCATATCCTTGGAGCCGGTGATCGCTGGTCCGGTGGCCGACACTGAAGACGCCGCCCGGGAGGGCGTACAAGATGCCCGGGAACTGGTGGCCGAACGCTTCCAGTGGGATCCTGCCGATGATGAGTAGCTAGATCTATAGAAACAGGGCAAGGGTTCCGCTGGGGAGTAGCTTGTAATAATTTTTTGGCTTTGTAAGATACTTTTGAGTACCATTAATCAATCAGCACTTATCTGTATGCTATTTGTCCTTGCTGTGTGTAGCGTTACCAACTTCTCCCTGGTACTTGGCCCCCCTGGGATGTAGGCTCGATGTGTCGAGGCTGGATACCAGTATACCTAAGGGAAAATTAGTTGCCCGGTCCATAGAAGGTAGTCTCTACGACTTGAGACTACCTGCGTCTGGATCAGGACCTGGACCTGCACACAGCTTTGGCTTTGAAGTGTTAGTAGCACAACCATAGGACCCATCGTCTGGTATCTGCCATCGTTTGATTCATGCAACAAGACCTGCAGGATTTAGTCTGGGAAGCCAAGCCGTTGCTTGGACCCCCAGAATCACAGTTCCAAATACTAGGACACCCGTCGCAGAGTGGTGGAGTGTGTAGGCTTAGGGTACGAGACCATGCTAAGCGACTACACAGCTCCAGACCACCCCAGGAGATGTGTGTCCATTCTCTAGAACCAGACCCTAGGCTACCAGACCCATAGGACTATAGTTCCAAATACTAGGGTGCTCGTCCTAGAGTGGTGGAGCATGCAGGCTTATGGTACGGAACCAAGCTAAGCGGCTACATAGCTCCAGACCGCCCAGGGGACGAGCACCCATTCTCTAGAACTGGCCCCCAGGATGCCGGACCCCCTGCCTTTGTAGAGGTGTCCTAAACTGCAAGCCTGGCTACTCAATTCGGATGTCATCGTACCAGCAAGGGTGGGAAACTGTATGGGTGGGTCAGATAAAAAATAACAGTTGTAAACTGAAGCAGAATAAAACCATCACAAAAGCTCCTCTAGGGGTAAATTCTTTCCTTATAACCTGATGTTGGGGGCCTTCGTCCTCCAAAGGTCATCAAAAACATAATTTAACATTGTCTTCCAAGCATGGCTTATGGACAGGTACCTTCGGACTCAGGTTAAAAGCATACATGACGAGAAGAGCATGATCGTGATGAAGGTTGCCGTTGCTCCGAAGCTACGTGCAAGGGAGCTTCCGCTCAATCGCGGAAAAAGGAACTGACACTCAAGGAGGAAACCCAAACCAGGAAACTCTTTCTCTTCGAGAGGCTCGAAGCCAGAGGAGGAAAGCCACCAGTCCAACACTCCAGGAGGAGGAGTTGGACCAAGAGATCAGGGATATGGAGATCATCCATTAGCAAGTACAAAGGAAGAAGGAAAAGATGGCGCGATTGGCTGATCTTCAAAGGAAGATCGACGAAGCCACTTAAGAAGTGTGTCATCTTGTTCAAGATGAACAAGATTGAAGACCCCAACACATGGAGCTTCGTCAAGAAGGCCTATTCAACGAGGATGCATGGTATGGTGATTTTAATCATGATGCCTTTACTTTAATCATGATGCATGGTATGGTAATCCCTTGGCAGCAGAACTGTAGGCTACCCCATGGCCCCCATCATACAAGCCACCTCAGCTCCCCATGTATGATGGACATTCAGATCCAAAGCAGTTTCTGATGAGCTATGAAGCAACTATATCTTCGTATGGGGGCAACACTGCAGTCATGGCGAAGTCCTTCGCCATGGCTGTCTGGAATATAGCCCAAACATGGTATTCTTCTCTTTGGCCAGGACCATCACATCGTGGCAGAAGCTTAAGGACATGTTGGTTACCAGCTTCTAAGGCTTTCAAACGAAGCCGGTCACAGCTCAGGCTCTATTCCAATGTACGCAAGACCACGAAGAATACCTTCAGGCATATGTACGAAGGTTCTTGCGACTAAGGGCACAAGCGCCTACAGTGCCCAATGAGATTGTCATTGAGGCCATGATTAAGGGCCTTCGGCCAGGACCTACGGCTCAGTACTTCGCAAGGAAGCCCCTGCAAACTCTGGAGAAACTGCTTTAGAAGATGGATGATTACATCCGAGCTGACAACGTCTTCCGCCAAAGAAGGGAGGAAGCTTACAGATTCTCCAAAAATGACCAGGGGCTTCGGAGGAAGAGTCCATCCGAGGCACGTCAGGTCAATCCATAACTCCACTCAAAGTGATGACAAAGGAAGTCAGTCTCAGAGGTTACAATATACCTCACAATCTTCGGGGCAACAACAAAGCTCGTTCAGGCCACCAGCTCCAAGGGGTAGAGGCGCCAGGGGCTTCAGAGGAAGGTTTGGGGATTAGCCTAGAAAGATTTACTGCTTATTCTGTGGTGAGGACAAGGGCCATACTACAAGAATGTGCCATGTTACCATTCAGAAACAAAAGGAAATAGCAGAAGCCGAAACCCAGCAGAACCAGCCGAAGCAGGTCTTACACGCTGCTTCGTGTCACTCTCCTTACATACCAGAGTATGTGAATAATCATCCTGCAGCTTCTGTCGCTTCGGCTAGCCATTCACAGGCTTCCTGGCCACAACTCCCGCCTCCGCCACCACTACAACCGACCTATTCTCGAAGCCAGCAGCCAGAAGGGCACCAGCACTCTCAACAGCAATGGGAATTCAGGGAGGAATCCGAAGCTCGCACAGTCAACAGTACTGTGCCAGAATCAAAGCACATCTATTGAGAGATATCCTACCTCTAAAAAATTTTTACGTTCATTGTTATTTTGTTTTTAATAAGGAACAATCAATGTAAACCTAGTTTTAATTTCTTGTAATAGCTTCGCTCCTGTCAGAATGAAATATATCTTCTTCACAGACTTACGAAGCTCAAAATTTGCTGAAGCTCAAAAGACGTTCCAAAGGGAATGCAGAGCTAAAAATCGCAGTGCATGTTTCAACGAAGCTACAAAAAGTCGTTCCTAAGGAGCGCAGCGTAAGTTTGCTAAAGCTACAAAAAGTCGTTCCTAAGGGAGCGCAGTGTAAGTTTTCTACTCAAAAGTCGTTCCAAAGGGAATGCAGAGCTAAATACCACCAAAATATAAGGCAAAGCGCGAAAAGTCAACACGAAAAATACCGCCGAAATAGAAGGTGAAGAAGTTCAAAAGACGTTCCTAAGGGGATGCAGAACTTACACTGAAAAATAAGCGGTGAAGCCGAAAAATAAGCGGCAAAGAGATTTTGATCGTTCCTAAGGGGACACAGAGATTGTGTGTTTCAGCGTGGGTGTGTGTCTTCGGCATTAGCATCATTCTTTGTGGCAGAACCTCCCAAGTTATTGGGCCCACATGCACCTGTCCTTGTCTCAAAGACCTCAGACGGCTGTGCAAGTGCACCATATAACTTAACAGGATCCATCCGATTGCCCAAGGACATCAGATAAACCACTTACAACCAGGACCGCAAGATTAAGTAACACAAATCACACACACCAATATTTTTGCAGTGGAAATCTTATTACCAAATTTTACAAGTTTCAAAAATTTTACATTATTTTATTGGAGTGATTACAAAAGTATAAGTTTGAAATATAAGCTAGCTCAAGGGACCAACCTCAATAAGAAGTATAGAAGGGTTACTTAGACTTATAAGAAGGTCAAGCCCACCAGAACTTAACACAATCATCAGCAGCACAAAACTATAACCTAAAAAACAACAGGGAATAAAACCCTGAGTATGGAATTACTCAGCAAGACTTACCCGACTAAAGAAAAGACTCTCAAGGGTATGCTGGCTAGAGAGATTCAAGGTATGGCTTATCAAGAATCAAAGACTCTGTTTTGCAGAAAAGCTTACTATGAGTGGATCCTTAAAAATCCAATTTTACTTGTCAGGTTAAGTAAAGTTACCTGCATCTAGAGTTCTTTCTACCCTAGTTCAATCACTTGGCCTATACTAGCCATCTTTTTATCATCCCTTCAGTTCACTGGATTGCTACGTGTAGGGCAGTGACCAAGTCTTCTTGTCCGCGAAGTTACGGCGATCCGAATCGATTATACTCAGCTGAGGATCTCCAATCACACGACATATGTAGCACATAACCCTTGCATGTGTCAACTCGCCACCGGGGTTCTTAAGACCAGATCAGGTTCATGCCAACCGAGAGCACAGATACACCACCGTCCAGCCTCTTCCCACGGAGGGTACACGCTACTCTCGCCATCTCTCCATGCCCATTGCGTGTTATCTTATTCTAGTATTAGTCTGCCCGAGGCAAAGCTTACCCATGACGAGGCATGTGACCAGTTAAAGGGTCCTCGGTCAGTAAGCCTACATCGAGACGGTCCTTAATCGACTCAGACGGAGACACTACACCGAGACTCTCTTCTCGTGCAAGTTAACTACCCAGTCTCAACTTTATTAATTTCAACCCAAAGTCTGGTACCTGGCAGAGGTACACCTTTTTCGATGTTGAACCCATCAAGGCCTTTGACAGATCCACCATCAAGTTGAACCTCCTAAGTTATTGGGCCCACATGCACCTGTCCTTGTCTCAAAGACCTCAGACGGCTGTGCATGTGCACCAGATAACTTAATAGGATTCGTCCGATTGCCCCAAGGACATCGGATAAACCACTTACAACCAGGACCACAAGATTTAGTAACACAAATCACACACACCAATATTTTTGCAGCGGAAATCTTATTACCAAATTTTACAAGTTACAAAAATTTTACATTATTTTATCGAAGTGATTACAAAAGTATAAGTTTGAAATATATGCTAGCTCAAGGGACCATCCTCAATAAGAAGTATAGAAGGGTTACTTAGACTTATAAGAAGGCCGAGCCCACCGTTACTTAACACCATCATCAGCAGCACAAAACTATAACCTGAAAAACAACAGGGAATAAAACCCTGAGTATGGAATTACTCAGCAAGACTTACCCGACTAAAGAAAAGACTCTCAAGGGTATGCTGGCTAGAGGGATTCAAGGTATGGCTTATCAAGAATCAAAGACTCTGTTTTGCAGAAAAGCTTACTATGAGTGGATCCTTAAAAATCCAATTTTACTTGTCATGTTAAGTAAAGTTACCTGCATCTAGAGTTCTTTCTACCCTAGTTAAATCACTTGGCCTATACTAGCCGTCTTTTTATCATCCCTTCAGTTCACTGGATTGCTACGTGTAGGGCAGTGACCAAGTCTTCATGTCCACGAAGTTACGGCGATCCGAATCGATTATACTCAGCTGAGGATCTCCAATCACACGACATATGTAGCACTTAACCCGTGCATATGTCAACTCGCCACCGGGGTTCTTAAGACCAGATCAGGTTCACGCCAACCGAGAGCACAGATACACCACCGTCCATCCTCTTGCCATGGAGGGTACACGCTACTCTCGCCATCTCTCCACGCCCATTGCATGTTATCTTATTCTGGTATTAGTCTGCCCGAGGCAAAGCTTACCCATGATGGGGCATGTGACCAGTTAAAGGGTCCTCGGTCAGCAAGCCTACATCGAGACAGTCCTTAATCGACTCAGACGGAGACACTACACCGAGACTCTCTTCTCATGCAAGTCAACCGCCCGGTCTCAACTTTAATAATTTCAACCCAAAGTCTGGTACCTGGCAGAGGTACATCTTTTCCAATGTTGAACCCATCAAGGCCTTTGACAGATCCACCATCAAGTTTTATTTTTGAAAACATTCCCACCCACTGAAGCATCACCTTTGTTTTAAAACAAAACATTTTTGTATGGTAAAGCAAGGCTAAGCATCATAAAATTCTTTTCAAAACGGATATCAAGGAAGGGAAATCAATTTTCAAGGAAGGAAATGCATCAACGGTTTAGTACACAACTCCTATCACCTAATGCATCAAACAAGGTGATAAAGATTTTAAAACATCAAGGAGGTGGCAAATGCACCGGGGCTTGCCTGAATAACACTAGGTTAGTGTTGTTAGGTGGCGACCATTTGGCGATCATCCTTTGGCTTGGCACTCGTTCAGATTATCCATCTTCCGGTTCATTCATCAGCATCATCATGCGGATTAGCCCGCGCTTGGGGTCGACTTGGGTCGGTTTCCGCATCACGTGATTATTTATCGTACCTCATGAGATGCACAATGCACATGTATGAGCACGAGTATAACGAGAATAATATAGATAATCTACACTAAAAAGGATGAAACACTTAAAATCAATCATTAAGCACCATGGATATCACAGCAGGGCATCGACTAATCCATTAACCAAATTGACATAATAATACTAGAAAATCTATTTTTATGCCTAGATTTTTATTAATTCTTTAAACTGTGTATCTTAATTACTTGATTTACCGATTTATCTAAATCGATCATTAGAATATACGCATGCTAAATTAATAACATTTATTGTGACCAACAATTCTATTTAATCTATCTATAGGCCAAGTTGACTGGAATACGAATCAACTTACCCTGACTAATTCGACCCGATAATCGCAAGCATGACGACGGTTTCCGTTTGACGCCATTGATCATACACGTCTGGCGAGCGAGGCACACAGTTTCCATTCTTGACCGAATACTCGTGGGATTCCTTTTTGTCGAGCTAGTGATGCGTGGCCAGCACCAGAGTGTCTTCACGGCTTGGGGGCTTGGCGTAAACGAGGATGACGATCAACGGCTTGTTCGAGCTTCTGTCGAGCACTTGGTGAACACCACGCTGCTAACTTTGTCTTCACCCGATTTTGGGCATTTCTTGATGACTCGCGGAACGACGATGAGATCGTTTTTGGAGCGAGCTGGTGAGGTGGGGGTCGAGCGAGGGATGATGGGTTCGATGACTCGACGGAAGAGTGACGTATATAGAGCTGCATAGATCCGAGGCTGCTGCATACACGACGCGACGATGAACGACGACAACCAGCGAGGTTGACGACGCGTTGGGAATTAAGGCCGGGCAAGCCGAGAGGGCGCGCTGGCGAGCAGGAAACTGCGCGAGCACAGCACGGAACGATGCCCCGCTTGGCCGGCTGAAGGAAGCGCGGACTAGAGATAGAGTGGGCACCAGGGGCGAGTTCACGGCAATAGACATGCTTGACAACCATAGACACAGCCAGATAACTGAAAATACTGCGACAGTCAAGAATCGGCTCGGAGACGACGACCGGCACGCAAGAGAGGAGCTCAACACGAAACTCGACACACCATTGTGAGCAGAGAACTTCGCGCGCACAACAACGCGACGGAGGAGAACTGAACAGGGAGCTTCGCGGCAGCACGCGCAGGAACAACGGAACGCTATGCGCGCGACGCAAAAGCGAGCAGGATGCGAGCTGGGCAGAGTCGAGCCAGGGAGCTTCGACGAACGCGAAGGGGCTCAAGCAAGATCGACGGTGCGACCATCCTGGCCGAGCAGGAACTGCAAGTGACCACGGCATACAAATCGGCCAGCACGAAGAGGCGACAACGAGCGATGGCAACCGGGAGGAGCTTCGACCATGGGTGGAGCAAGAAGTCGGGCGCAGAGAACGACGGCGCGCAGGAACGCGGCAAGCAGAGATCAGGGGCGAGCTCGGCACGGCGCGTGCGCAGGAGCTCCACGGCTTGGTGCAGGGAGGACTCCAGAGCACGGTGAGTAGGAAGCTCCAGTAGCGCGTGGCCGTGGCAAGGGAGGATCTAGGCAAGCTGCGCGTAGGAAGCTAGGCGACCAGGAGCGTCGAAGCTCCATGGCGCCGAGCGAGAAGAGGCGCGTCCGAACAGGAAGCTCCGGCGAGCTGCAGCCGAGCAACGCCGGCGAGTCGAAGGGGAGAGAGGAGGGGCCGTAGGGCTGGGTACCAGCAGTAGGAGTGCGCGCGGAAGAAGCCGCTCGGCATAGGAGCAGGCGCGCACGGAGTTCGACGGTGGCCGCCATGGGAGCACTTGAAAGAGTGCCTGCGTTGGAGATAGCTCCGGCTGGGAGAACTCTCGACCGAAGGAGCGACCAGGGAAAAGAGGAGGGAGCGGCTGGGGAAGGAGCTCAAGGAGAGGGGCGCGCCAGCCAGGGTGAGCAGAGGAATTGCCGTGCAGGGGAAGAAGATGAGGAGGGAAGAGAAAAAAGAAACGCGCACGAGAGAAAACAGATAAGGACGGCGCGTGATTTGGAAAAATCCGAGGCAGAGGCGGCAAGGATAAGAATGGAAAAGATATTTTCTTCCTAGATTTTATTTGATTTATCTGTTTTCTCTCTTTTTCATAGAAAATCGTAGATATTTTTTGAAGCAAGATTTTTAGCCATAAAAAAAGGTCGATAGTACTTGCGACCCGATTTGATTCGATTCGAAAATCTGATAAATTTACCTGCGGTCTGAACATCTGGTTCCACGGCCACGGATGATTTACCAGTGAATCGAGGCTCAATTACATATCCTCGTACACGATTTCTCCGTGGACGAGTGGGAACCGAATTATTTAATAATTGGTTACATCCAAAGATTTGGATCCGGGCGAGAACAACAGACTGAAATAAACTGATTTCGGCACTGATAATTTGTTCTGCGTGATTCGACCAAAATTAGCCGAAACCAGATCCGCAATGTATACGTGATTTTGTCGCCAAAACAGTGTGCAGACGGATAATTTGGATCTTAACCTCACGCACGATTTCACTAAGACGACGCACGATTCGGATTATTTTGCACTGAGTATTTTAGTCGTCGAGTTCAAATTAGTCTGCTCGGAATAAAATCATCCGAGTGAGTCAGGCTTCCGAAGTCGTATTCGCGCGAGCGATGAATTTTAAATACTCACCGGACGCACCGATTTTCGGAACAACTATGTTCCGAACATCACGAAAATTTAGGAAGAGCCCGAATAGATAGAAATAAAAAAGATGTCACACTCGCGACAAACGGAATGGATGCGATATTAAAATCACGATAGACGGAGATAATTAGATCTAAGTGTCCATTTTATTTACTGATATCACGTTCTTAAATCCATACTCGTTGTCGAGCGGAATATAAACACCAGGGATGTTACATTCTTTGCATCATATCATCGCATCATCTCGCATAGCATCACATCATACATCATATCACACTAATGACACGATCTTCGGAGAATGCTTTACAAAAATGAAGAGGTGCCACGGCACAAAATAAGCTGAGAAGTACATCCTCATAAGCCCTGATATGGAAGAAGAGATCTATTGTTTATGAAGCATTGATATTCTTACGAAGCTTGGATGTTCTTTACGAAGTATGGATATTCTCACGAAGCATAAATATTCTTCTTTACGAAGCATGAGAAGAAGGGAATGTGTTTTTTTCGCCGAAGGCTCAAAAACGGTATGTATATAAAAGTTTCATGCATCGCAAATAAGTGAATTGCAAAATAATTTACATATTAGATTCAAAACTATACACATCAAATATTACAGACTTAGTTTGACAAATGTTACATTAATCACCTAAGAACGTTTTTATAGTAACTACTGTTCTTCCTTCAGAACCTTCTCCGCAACTTCGTTAAGCAGTTTGTTGACGACTTCGTCAACAATAGATTTGGCTATGTTGATAATTTCTATTGCTTTTTTTGTCTCCAGGTCGGCTAGGGGGTCGAACGGCTCCAGTGGAGGAGGTAATTCAGTTGTGATAGAAAAAATCAATCAGTTCGAAGCCACGAAAACAAACGATGAAGCTAAAAGCCATTAAACAATACATATCCATCTCTCGAGTTCTGCAGCTTTCTGAGCTTTTTTTCGCTGCTTCTTGAGCGTCAAGAATATCTTTTTCGCTCTTCTTCATTATTTCATGAGCCATTTCTTGACTGCCATTTTCCCAGATGTCAGTGAAAAATTTGCCGTCCATTAAACTTGCTTCGGCCGAGGGATCCTTAATGTCATCCACGGAGAAGGCAGCTTCGGCCTAGGCTAAGGTTTTAACATGATTGCAACCTGCCTTCTCCAAGATAGCTGAAACTCCTCTCGCACCAGAGAACGCGCAGACATCCCCACGATCACTTAAAATTTCCTCAAAAGCTTCGGCTTCTCCGCTGATCCACTCGATAACACCCTCATGGTCGCCTCGTATGAAGTTATCTTTGTTTGAATAGGCACCCACGTTGGCGAAGCTAGTCTTTATCTTCTTCACACACCCAAAGATTTTTCAAAACATCTTTCCTTGGATGCGCGAAGCTCTTCAACTGTCTTTTCTAAATAGTTTTTCCAATATTCGCTAGCATCTCGGTTAGCTTCAGTGGCAGCGCATTTTTCTTTGGCCTCTGCTAATTGTTTCCAAAGGTCTTCGATTTCATTCTTGTGGGCCTCAGCTTGAGCTTTGGAACTAGCTTCGTCTTCTTTTATTTTGTTTATCAATGAAATTAATATCTTGTCTTTTTCAAGACCTTCGTTACTTAGTCCAATCACCTCCGAATGAAGGTTGTTCAGAGCCATTGTATACCCTTCATCTTCAATGTTTTTTTGTGCTCTAAGGGCATTGCTAAGGATTAAGCCCTGCAAGAGGAGGACGGGATTAAGCATAAGCAAATAAAACAACTCGTTTTCAAAATACAAAATTAACTTTTATACCTTTATGCTATTATATGCTAAACTGTCAGCCAATTCATCCTTTGATAATACTGAGAGCCCATCTTCTAGCTTCGGAAATCCGAAGCTTCTACCCATCTCCTGGCAGACGGATATCTCTTTACTATCTGGGAGACACTACAAAAAATCTTCCTCCCCGCTGCAATTGAACACTAATGCCCCCTTCGGGTATTTCAGTTTTTGGGCATAATGTTGAGCTTATCGTTCTTCTTCCTTAGAGAGTCCTTTTCCCGAAGCATGGCGGATGATGTAATCAATGCTCTCTTTTAAAGCTTCGGGAGCAGGAGTGGCAACCTTTTCAGGCGAAATTTGCTCTGTGGCCTTTTCTTCTGTTGCCCTTTCTTCAATTTCCGAAGGTTTTTTCTCACCGAGCTCTGAAGGCCCAGCTTCGGTACCAGCTTGGATTACTGCAGCTTCAATTTCGGTCGGCTTTGTTTCAGCTTTGGTTTGCGCTTTTGAAGCCTCGACAATTTTGCTTGAAGGAGTAGAGCTCAAAGTCTTTACTGTTTCTAACACATCTAGTACATTTGCCATCCTTCTCCTTTTGGGAGTTGCGGCAGAACTTTTTGTGCCTGCGGAACTATTACTTCTGATGAAGGGCTTAAAATTTCTAGTGCTTTTGTTTCTTCAATATTTGGCTTTTCAGCCTTATCTTTCTCAGTCTTCGACTCAGCTAGATCATCCGAAGCTTCCTTCGGCATTGTAGCTGGCTCTTCAGCCTTCTGCGTAGGAGGAATGGGCTCTCTTGGTTCAGCAGCTGAAGAAGTCTCCCCGCCAAACTCAGGCACCACGACCGGTTCAATATAGCGTGGCCGGTGGGTAAGGACCTTCAACTTTTTGCCCTTCGGCGCAGGCTCAACTGGAGTGGCCGAAGCAGTAGTTTTCCTCTTCTTTTCCTGACCTTGCAGTGGATAGCGGTAGTCGGGGTAGACAAAACCAATGGCATCAAAAACTCTGTTCAATCTCTTTTTCCCTGACCTCTGAAGGCTGTGGATAGTGCATTGTCTTCCGCCTTGGAATATGATCCAAGCAGTTCATCACTGGTAATTTCGACGCATTTTAGCCAGTCATCGTTTGGTTCATCAAATTTATCTCCATATCTGAATGCGTACTTCAGTCGCACCAGTTCACCTTCACTAGATTCGGTGATGGTCTCCTTCGACATTTCTCAGCTCTCTATAAGTGGTCGTACTCTATATGCTATGTGCTCTTGAACCAAATCTCTTGTACCAATAAAGAAGCAGACAATACCAAATGCCTTCTGGCATGCTTCGGCGGCTTCGTCAATTTCAACCTTCGGCCTTCAAAGGCCGAAGCGGGACCAAATGGGGCGCATAATAACTTCCTTAATATCTTCTCTTGCCTTCAAGTCATTCTTCACGTAAAACTGTTCCTCCATCCAGGCCCTGGGCCGCAATTTCTGGTATGTTGGCACCGGGTACCTTGCATTGGGGCAGGCGATAAATTCATAGCAGCCAAAGTTGTTATTATATTGTTCCTTGCCCAAGGCCTTCGTCTCATATACAAGTTCATGCATGCTACAAAAGCATTTCACGCTTGGCTCCAGCCCCTGGCTCCTCACAGCCCAAACAAAAATCCCCATTCTAATAATAGCTTCGGGGGTTATCTGATGAAGGTAAAACTAATAAATTTTCAACACTTCGACCACAAAACTGCTCAATGGAAACTAAAGCCCAGCTTTGAAGAAACTGCGGCAAATCACAACTTCGTCTTCCTCAGGGGCAGGGACGTTGTTATCTCCACCAACTCTCACAATAGACATATCTCGAAAGTACCTTCCTCTCATATTGTCAGGATGACTCTGTTTAATTGTCGATCTCCCAAAAATTGTATGACTTGGCCTCTACAGCCGATCCTCAGAATCTTCTCCCCCCGCTTTTAGCATCATAATCATCACTGTCACCGATATCTTCAAACAGGCCTTCCAGGATCTCCTTAGTAATCTTCTCTGTATTTGATTTTGCCATTGACTCGACAAACCCAGCTATGTAAGGATTTGCAGCCTTCTTCTATTCAAAGAGCTTCTCTTCTTCAGTCAGCTTCGTCTCAGCAACAACCTTCTTGTCTTGAGACATTTTTCCTTCGGAAATGATGAAAATATGTCTTTCAAACCGAAGCTTAGGAAGCTTGAGAAACTAGCATGTGTTAGTGAGCAAGAGCTGTAAAATTGTCACACCCGGGTTTCAGGGCACCAAGGCCCAGGCGCGAACATAATCACCAGGTGTGATGGGACCAAGTCTCACACATATGATGAATCATGGCACAGGATCAAATGTCACATCTTTACTACATAACAGGAGTTCTATACAAAATAAATAATTACATTATAAGGAGACAATGGTCCAGCAACCCAAAGTTGACTGGGAGACGATGGCCTAGATCTCTCACGAACTCGTCACAGCAACCTCCATGTGCCTCATCCTGCGGTACCTGCTCTTGACCTGAGGGGGGTGTGAGACAGCAAGAGTGAGCTCACATACGTTCATAGCTCCACAAGTTGTGGGGAATAATGTGCATGAACTCGCCAAAGGTGGGAGCTCACGTGAAGTGTAAGGCTTACCAAAGAGGATGGTTGAAGCTGAGCATTGCTTTTAAAGTTGGTCAAAATTTTATTAGCAATTACTAAGTATAAGTAAATACCAAACCCAATTAAGTAGTAGAACAAAAATAATAACAACACCCTCAATGCAATGCATATGACAAATTGAATTTAGTTCCATAAATTAATCATGTGAGTGCCCGATCTGCTCATGACCGTGAGCACGACTAGTATACCAGTTTTACACTCTGCAGAGGTTGCACATCTTTACCCACAAGTCATGTTACCCATCTGCCAAGAGATGGCCAATCCCATACACCTCTATCGAGGAGGCGAGGCAGGGTAACACTATGAGGCCTTTACAAAGTTCCACTAGCTTCAGAAAACTCGCTACAGTTTATAGGAAGCTCCAATGCAGGAATCCCTCGTCTGACCGCCATCACAGCAAAATCAACCTGAGGACCTCCCTACACTGACCACTCCCCTACTGCCTTTGCCCGTTTCGGGTAAGGTAGTCCTCCACTAGCTTTCCTAATTAGTCAGCCAAGGGCGTCCCATTAAACCCTTGTGGTAGCACTGTTTTCCTGGGTGGTTCTCCATGTTCCAATTAACATAATGATCTTATCATGAACAGTAAATAACAAATGATAATAAAAGATAATCATGAATGAAATGTATCTCTATACCCAAAACCACATAAAGCAATAGCAGGTACTATGGTGAACAAGGTATAAAGATAGTCAAACTAGGGTAACCTATTGTGTCCCATCAAAATTAACCTATGCAGATCATTATGATTAATGAGAACATGACTGGGTAAAAAGAAGTGATCAAGGGCACAACTTGCGTGACACTTGAGATTCCAGGTACCAACTTGCTCTCCAGATGACTTGTCACCTCACGCTAGTCGTAGCAATACAAACAAGCAGTGTATAGGCAAAATGAACATCACACCAAACATAAGAATAACTGCGTAATAATAATCTACGCGAAGCTACGAGGTCGTAGGAACAAGAAACACTAAATTCGAAGCTACGGTTGTTAAGTTAGGAATTTCTGAAGTTATTTAATACCTAGAATAGAGTCATTCATGTGAATAATTTTAAATCAAGTTTCATGGTTAGACAAAGGTACTAGGTAATAAACAATACTTAAACAAAATTAATGTCACTGGATTGAATCAATTTGGAGCTAAATTCATCAAGTTATGAATTTCCTAAGTTTGGGACATTATTTTGCATTAAAAAGAATTTCTGTATTTAATTAAATAGATTCCTGCGGCCACTATTTAAAAGAAACCCAGGCGGTTCTGAGCAAAAGACACAAAGACTCAGAACTCCCACAGTGTGGACTGTGGGTTGTTTATAATTAAATAGGAGGTCTCTTTTGCAAAACGCGCAGGTCGAAAGGGTATCGGTTAATTTTGGCCGCCCGATTAGAGATGGAGGGCCCAGATCACATTGGGACGGCATCAAACTGGTACGCACATCTGGCCATCGGATCAAGATCCTACGGCTACGACCGAATTCACCGATTCGGTATGAGGGTCCCCTAATCTAAACCGTTCATTTTGGAACCCACAGCGCACCAAGTTCCTTCCCCAAGCCGACCGCCCGATGGCGACGCGCCCGCTACTGTGGTGGCGCCCATGGCCGGATAAATGGTGTCGGCTGTCCAGCAATCCAATCGTCCCTAGAAATGCGCAAAACGAAATTCATGCACGTGCGAACTTGATAGAAGGTGTAGTACCAGATGGCGTGGCGCGGAGGGCACTGCCCATGGCACCATGCGATCCCGCGGCGAGTTCTCAGTTCTGATGAGTAGCCATCACGTATTCGCGCCCTCCAACGACGGATTGGTGGCCACTGCAGCATCACTATGTCTTGGCGCTCCTCTCTAGTCACTCACTGGAGACTAGACGACGGTATACCAGCGTGTCCATGGTGGCGGCTAGAAACTCCTTTTCTCTCCCTCTCATGGCGATGGTGGAACGCTTGAGGCACGTGGATGAGGAGCCGAGAGGCATGGTGTATGGCTTTATACCCAGAGGAATCGAGGTACCAGTCGCGCGGTTGTTGGGCGGATTTCCCGGTGGCGAGGAGGTCACGCACTCCACAGTGATTTGGTGGTTGTGGCCCGCCCGGCGGGTTCGTCGGGTCTGTTATAGTGGAGAAGGTAAGTCTGATTCTAGGCAAATGATGTCCGCGACTCCGAGCTTCGTCCGAGATGTAGATGGGTTGCCCTATGAGTCCCACAAAGTCAGTGACCAAGATGCGTGGAAGTCGGCATCTAGTGGAGATCAGGTAGAGTTTGTGAGGTTGAGGACGATGCCGACATCAGGGTCCCACATGCAGGGAGACAAGAGCGCGCGTGGAGGGTTACACGGTAAGCCTGTGTGGTGGGACCGGGCGTCAGTGTATGTGCGTTTGCATGAGCGCAAGGCCAAGGTGGGCTGACATACATGGCCCATAGGCAGGGAAAAAGGGAGGCAAGATTTGGGCGCAGACGAATACGCCTGGCCAGATAGGCCTGGCCGAGACTGGCGGTGGCCCCCATGTGCAGACATGGTGAGGCGCGACCCACGACTGAAGAGCGGGTCCCATTTGTCTGTGACTCGGTAAGGGAAAATGCGAAGTGGGCCGAGGCGCAGGGAAAACAGGTACAAGGCCACAGGTGTGGATTCGGCCTAGGCTAGTTCTGGCATTTTCCTTTTCTATTTTGTTATTCTATTCTCTCCTCAACATCAAATCCAAATTCAAGTTTTGAACTTCAAATTTTCAAGTGTCTAAAATAACCCTAATGTGAATATAACTCCACAATTTACAATATTATTATTATATATATATTATTTATTTATACAAGAGTAAATGACTTCATTAAAATTTCCTTTCTCATTTCTTTTCTAATTTCTAAACTTCAATTTGGATTCAAATCTATTTTTGAATTTGCGCTCAAATTTTAATGAACAAACAGAAGAGCTTAGCATGAATGCAAATCCATAATTTTATTTATTTATTTATTTATTTATTATTTTACCATCTCTATGAAAAATGATTTTGAATACACCAATTACGCTCACATAATGTACATTAAGAAACTAATCTCTAGTCTTTATTATTTATAAAAAATACCTTAGCTTAAATATTTTAGAAGATATTTATAAATGTTTTATTCAATAAATTAACTCATATAAGGATTATATAAATTCTCCCATTTGAAAACATATTTATTCATGTTACAGAATAAACTTTCTTAAATTACCCAAAACACTACATAATTATATTTTTTATACATGTCATTATTATTATTTTTATTTTTTAATACAAACTTTGGGCTTTACAAGTCCTACCCCCTTAACAGAAATCTCGTCCTCGAGATTTGTAAGAAAAGGGATATAGAAGGATTGGTTTGTAGTTCGTTTTTTTCTATAATTGGTTCCAAAAATCTAGAGTCTCATTTTCTTTTTTTGTCAATAATGGGTGATTAGTAGAGCATAGGTATCCAGCTACTTATTAGGATATAAGCCGGACAGGCTGAGGTAAGGTAAGATTATGGCAAGGAAAAGACTTCATCCAAAATGTCTCAGTCTTGATTCATCTCGAGATTCACCTTAACTGTTATATCCTTCCTTGTTGATGTTGATCTTTTCTTCTCCGGTCTTGGTCTCATTGATTCGAGGATAGTGTATATCATCGGGGTTAGGGAGATATGGTTAGAATAGTTATGGGTGAGATGGACTACATGATGTAGGTCAAAGGTTTGTTTGCTGTTAGGTGGGGATAGTCAGATTATGCAATACATCATGACTCTACTGGTTGAGTTAGATCTTCTAATCATGGTTGAGTTTGTCTAATGTGCTAAGATAAGTTAATACCTGGCTAGTAGGGTCTAATGTATTTCCTTAGCATTAGCCAATCCTATTTGAGTGACTTCCAATAGGCTTGATCATAATAAATTAGATAGGTTTGTGTATGACTAGAATAGACTAGATAAGGTCTCATTAATTAGATCATGGTTGTTACAATAGTGTGGAATAAATAGGCTTATTATGGCAAGATGAATCCATAAGGATAAGGTAGAATATTTTGAGGTCAGTTAGATCTATTAGGATGAGATAAAATCTTTTCACGATAAGATGAGTCTATTAAGATAAGAAAGAATCTTTCAAGACAAGATGGAGCTATTAGGCTAGATATACTTTTAATGGGGATATTCTTAGATTGTCTAGTTATTTTATAAATACTATCCTTTATGCCTAGATATATATGCAGATGTAATTGTGGACATAACTCCACATCTCATCACACTCAATCAAAGATCCAAATCAGACAAGTATCATAATAACAAACATTCAAGTTCATAGATATCTATAAAAATAGTTTTGTTTTTGTTCCTAAGATTAGGTCTCCTATTCCTAAAAGTCATTTTAGGTACAGGATTTCAAAGTGTGAAATCCAAGTTTGTCTTAGAATGAAAAGGTAAGAATAATCAGAGTAAAGCGGAAATAGATGAGAAAGGATTAAGAAAAGTTTAGAAAAGAATCAGAGTAGCAAAGGTAAGTGAATAATGGTTGTCCAGTTCTATCTAGGTTTCGTCCTACAGTCAACATTCCTCTGATACCACTTCTGTCACACCCGGGTTTTGGGGCACCAAGCCCCAGGCACGAACATAATCACCAGGTGTGATGTGACCAAGTCTCACACATATGATGAATCATGGCACAGGATCGAATGTCACATCTTTACTACATAACAGGAGGTCTATACAAAATAAATAATTACATTATAAGGAGACAACGGTCCAGCAACCCAAAGTTGACTGGGAGACGACGGCCTAGATCTCTCACGAACTCGTCACAGCAACCTCCATGCGCCTCATCCTACGGTACCTGCTCTTGACCTGGGGGGGTGTGAGACAGCAAGAGTGAGCTCACATACGTTCATAGCTCAACAAGTTGTGGGGAATAATGTGCATGAACTCGCCAAAGGTGGGAGCTCACGTGAAGTGTAAGGCTTACCAAAGAGGAAGGTTGAAGCTGAGCATTGCTTTTAATGTTGGTCAAAATTTTATTAGCAATTACGAAGTATTAGTAAATACCAAACCCAATTAAGTAGTAGAACAAAAATAATAACAACACCCTCAATGCAATGCATATGACAAATTGAATTTAGTTCCATAAATTAATCATGTGAGTGTCCGAGCTGCTCATGACCGTGAGCACGGCTAGTATACCAGTTTTACACTCTGCAGAGGTTGCGCATCTTTACCCCCAAGTCATGTTACCCATCTGCTAAGAGATAGCCAATCCCATACACCTCTACCGAGGAGGCGAGGCAGGGTAACACTACGAGGCCTTTACAAAGTTCCACTAGCTTCAAAAAACTTGCTATAGTTTATAGGAAGCTCCAATGCAGGAATCCCTCGTCTGACCGCCATCGCAGCAAAATCAACCCGAGGACCTCCCTACACTGACCACTCCCCTACTGCCCTTGCCCCTTTTGGGTAAGGTAGTCCTCCACTAGCATTCCTAATTAGTTAGCCAAGGGCGTCCCATTAAACCCTTGTGGTAGCACTGTTTTCCCGGGTGGTTCTCCATGTTCCAATTAACATAATGATCTTATCATGAACAGTAAATAACAACTGATAATAAAAGATAATCATGGATAAAATGTATCTCTATACCCAAAACCACATAAAGCAATAGCAGGTACTACCCAAAAATTCAGTGGTGAACAAGGTATAAAGATAGTCAAACTAGGGTAACCGATTGGGTCCCATCAAAATTAACCTATGCAAGTCATTATGATTAATCAGAACATGACTGGGTAAAAAAAGTGATCAAGGGCACAACTTGCCTGGCACTTGAGATTCCAGGTACCAACTTGCTCTCCAGATGACTCGTAACCTCATGCTAGTCATAGCAATAAAACAAGCAGTGTATAGGCAAAATTAACATCACACCAAACGTAAGAATAACTGCGTAATAATAATCTACGCAAAGCTACGAGGTCGTAGGAACAAGAAACACTAAATTCGAAGCTATGGTTGTTAAGTTAGGAATTTCTGAAGTTATTTAATACCTAGAATAGAGTCATTCATGTGAATATTTTTAAATCAAGTTTGATGGTTATACAAAGGTGCTAGGTAATAAACAATACTTAGACAAAATTAATGCCAATGGAATGAATCAATTTGGAGCTAAATTCATAAAGTTATGAATTTCCTAAGTTTGGGACATTATTTTGCATTAAAAAGAATTTCTGTATTTAATTTAATAGATTTCTGCGGCCATTATTTAAAAGAAACCCAGGGGGTTCTACGCAAAAGACACAAAGATTCAGAACTCCCACAGTGTGGACTGCTGGTTGTTTATAATTAAATAGGAGGTCTCTTTTGCAAAACTCGCAGGTCGAAAGGGTATCGGTTAATTCTGGCCGCCCGATTAGAGATGGAGGGCCCAGATCACATTGGGACGGCATCGAACTGGTACGCACATCTGGCCATCGGATCAAGATCCTACGGCTGTGACCGAATTCACCGATTCGGTACGAGGGTCCCCTAATCTGAACCGTTCATTTTGGAACCCACGGCGCACAAAGTTCCTTCCCCAAGCCGACCGCCCAATGGTGGCGCGCCCGCTACTGTGGCGGCACCCATGGCCGGAGAAATGGTGTCGGCTGTCCAGCGATCCAATCGTCCCTAGAAATGTGCAAAACGAAATTCATGCACGTGCGAACTTGATAGAAGGTGTAGTACCAGATGGCATGGCGCAGAGGGCACTGCCCATGGCACCATGCGATCCCGCGGCGAGTTCTCAGTTCCGATGAGTAGCCATCACGGATTTGCGCCCTCCAATGACGGATTGGTGGCCACCGCAGCATCACTATGTCTTGGCGCTCCTCTCCAGTCACTCACCGCAGACTGGACGATGGTATACCAGCGTGTCCATGGTAGCGGCTGGAAACTCCTTCTCTCTCCCTCTCATGGCGATGGTGGAACGCTTGAGGCACGTGGATGAGGAGTCGAGAGGCATGGTGTATGGCTTTATACCCAGAGGAATCGAGGTACCGGTCGCACGGTTGTTGCGCGGATTTCCTAGTGGCGAGGAGGTCACGCACTCAACGGTGATTTGGTGGTTGTGCCCCACCCGGCGGGTTCGTCGGGTCTGTTACAGTGGAGAAGGTAAGTCTGACTTCTAGGCCAATGATGTCCGTGACTCAGAGCTTCGTCCGAGATGTAGATGGGTTGCCCTATGAGTCCCACAAAGTCAGTGACCAAGATGCGTGGAAGTCGGCATCTGGTGGAGATCAGGTAGAGTTTGTGAGGTTGAGGACGATGCCGACATCAGGGTCCCACATGCAGGGAGACAAGAGCGCGCATGGAGGGTTACACGGTAAGCCTGTGTGGTGGGACCGGGCGTCAGTGTCTGTGTGTTTGCGCGAGCGCTGGGCCAAGGTGGGCTGACATACATGGCCCATAGGCAGGGAAAAAGGGAGGCAAGATTTAGGCGTAGACGAATACGCCTGGCCAGATAGGCCTGGCCGAGACTGGCGGTGGCCCCCACGTGCAGACATGGTGAGGCGCGACCCACGACTGAAGAGCGGGTCCCATGTGTCTGTGACTCGGTAAGGGAAAACGCGAAGTGGGCCGAGGCGCAGGGAAAACAGTTACTGGGCCACAGGTGTGGATTCGGCCCAAGCAAGTTGTGGCATTTTCCTTTTCTATTTTCTTATTCTATTCTCTCCTCAACGTCAAATTCAAATTCAAGTTTTGAACTTCAAATTTTCAAGTGTCTAAAATAACCCTAATGTGAATATAACTCCACAATTTACAATATTATATATATATATATTATTTATTTATACAAGAGTAAATGACTTCATTAAAATTTCCTTTCTCATTTCTTTTCTAATTTCTAAACTTCAAATTGGATTCAAATCTATTTTTGAATTTGTGCTCAAATTTTAATGAACAAATAGAAGAGCTCAGCATGAATGCAAATCCATAATTTTATTTTATTTATTATTTTACCATGTCTATGAAAAATGATTTTAAATACACCAATTACGCTCACATAATGTACATTAAGAAACTAATCTCTAGTCTTTATTATTTATAAAAAAATATCTTAGCTTAAATATTTTAGAAGATATTTATAAATGTTTTATTCAATAAATTAACTCATATAAGGATTATATATATTCTCCCATTTGAAAACACATTTATTCAAGTTACAGAATAAACTTTCTTAAATTACCCAAAACACTACATAATTGTATTTTTTTATACATGTCATTATTATTATTTTTATTTTTCTAATACAAACTTTGGGCTTTACAAAAATTGAGCAAACAAAGCAAATGGCACAAGCAGCGTACCAAATGTGGTTGGTGCGAGTTCTTATTTATACGCTCGGCACGCCCCAAATCGAAGGGTCCCGTCTGTCATTGACTGTTGCTATTCTAGCAAAGGGAAGGTGTTTTTTCGGACCTTTGGCTTAAGGCCTTCGTCCATGTCGCAGTCTGAATTCGTTATCTTAAACAAATTAATACTGCGAGGGGCTACTGTTGGGGGCCTTCGTCCTCCGAAGGTCCTCAAAAACGTAATTTAACAATGTCTTCCAAGCATGGCTTATGAACAGGTACCTTTGAACTAAGGTTAAAAGCATACACGACGAGAAGAGCATGATCGTGACGAAGGTTGCCGTTGCTCCGAAGCTACGCGCAAGGGAGCTTCAGCTCAATCGCGAAAAAGGAATCGACTTAAAGGGGAAAAGGCTATCTAGTCGTCATAGATTTTTATATAAGTCAATAGTAAATGTAAAGGGCATAATTGTAATTCCTCATAGGCTCTATCATGTGCCTATAAATAGATGAACAGTACCCCATACTGTTCACGCTGACTTGTACTTGCTCGTGCGTCACGCTTGTACTTTTACCTTCTGTCAAGCCGAAGATACATTTGTAATTCAATATCATTTCTATTTTTCCATGATAATAAAATGGGAATGAGTTGATAACGCTATATAATTGCTCATGTTACCTCTTACATTCCATATGCTTCTCCCTATATTAACATATATTGCGATGATGAAGGTATGTCCTTCATGACCTTCGTCTGAAGATCATTATATCCTAAGGGAAATAATGTTTCGAAGGACGAAGGGCATTAACATTTATTATTTTTGTGTTGCCTTGTTCTTAACTCATAGCACTTGAGAACAAGTCCTCAACAGCTGATATACATGGGTGCAGACCAACAGGCCGGGCTTACGAGGGCGGACCTCACCGGATTGACGTACACATATGCACAACCCAGTTACAAAGGAAGAAAACTCAACCCCCTAGTTTCGCTTCTATGGGAAGAACTTACGGAGATGCTCTATGTTCCAGGGATTGGGAAGAGACACTCCTTCAGTTGTGGCGAGGCGGACACACCCGAGTCGGCATACTTCCATCACCTTGAACGGTCCTTCCCAACTGGGAGAGAGTTTGTGGAGCCCTTCTCGGTTCAGTACTCACCATAGGACTAAGTCCCCGACCCTGAGCTCCCTACTATGCACGAACTATTGGTGGTAGCGCCTGAGCGCTTGGTTGTACCATGCATTTTGCATCGCCGCTTGCCATCTGCGCTCATCGATGAAGTCCACATCCTCACACTATAGCTGTTCCTGCATAGACTCATCAAACGACTGGACCCGTGGGGAGCCCATAATGATTTCTAGGGGAAGACAGGCTTCAGCCCCGTAGACCAGGAAGAACGGGGTCTCCCTGGTAGCTCGGCTGGGTGTGGTCCGGTTCCCCCACAGCACAGACGGAAGCTAGTTGACCCAATTTGCACCATGCTTTTTCAAGGAGTCATAGGTGTGTGTCTTGAGTCCCCTGAGGATTTCTGCATTTGCCCTCTCAGCCTGGCCGTTGCTCTTGGGATGAGCCACAGACGCAAAGCAGAGCTAGGTGCCGATGCCCTTGCAATACTCCTGGAAGAGCCGACTTATAAACTAGGTCCCGTTATCCGTAATGATATGGCTTGGGACCCCAAATCTGCAGACGATCGACTTGAGGAAGGCAACAGCAGCACCCTAGGTGATGTTGACCACAAGGGTGGCCTCTGGCCACTTTGTGAACTTGTCGACGACGACGAAGAGAAAACGGTACCCGCCGACGGCAATGGGGAATGGTCCTAGGATATCCACCCCCCATACGATGAATGGCCAGGAGGGTGGAATCATCTGTAGAGCCTAAGCTAGTGTGTGTATCTGCTTTGCATGGAATTAACACGCCTTGCAGGACTCCACCATCTCAGCTGCATCCTGGAGGGTGGATGGCTAGTAGAAGCCATGTCGGAAGGCCTTACCGACTAGTGTGCGGGATGAGGAATGACTTCAGCACTCACCTTCAAGGATCTCTGTGAGTAACTCACGGCCCTCCTATTGGGTAATGCACCGCATGAGAATGCTGTTGGCGCCACGGCGGTAGAGATTCCCTTCCACCACCGCGTAACGTTTAGCCAATCGCACTATGTGCTCTGCGGACACATGATCTTCAGGAAGGATATTTTCCTTCAGGTAGTCCTGGATCTCGGAGATCCATGCATCAGGACGACTCTGAGCTATTGGTTGTAGCGCTAAGAGGTTGGCAGGACCCCCTATAGCACACACAGTCTTCGGTGGGACGCCACTAGGACAGCTAGCTTCGAGGTGCTAGTCTCACCCCCTTCGCTCAGTTCGGTAGGCTGGGCGGTGGGTCTCAGCAACCGTCTTTCGAAGACGCCCTCAGGCACGGGTGCCCAAGTTGATGCCCTCGTGGAGAGGTCATCTGCCGCCGAGTTGTCAGCCCGAGGAACATGTTGTAGTTCTAGGGCAGTGAAGTCCTTTTCCAGCTTCCTTACATGGAGAAGGTAAGCTGTGAGCCTGGTCTCATTGCAGCTACATTCTCTGCGGACCTACTTGATGATGAGCTGGGAGTCCCCCTTCACGAGGAGCTTTTGGATCCCTAGGGATAAGGCCGTAGACAAGCCAAAGATAAGTGCCTTGTACTCTACCATGTTGTTGGTGGCCTTGAACTCAAGGTGCACCATGTACTTGACTTGATCTCCGCTTGGGTCGACGAGGACCATTCCAGCACCGCCACCTTGCTGGCGGGTGGACCTGTCAAAGAAAAGCGTCCAGTGGGGCTCGGTGAAGACTGGGACCCTAGGCTCCACAGGTGTGGGGTTCGAATCGGGATCCGGACCCCCTGGAGCACTCGGGGGAGGTGTCCACTCCACGATGAAGTCAGCCAGAACCTGGCTGTTGACAGCGTGGCCAAGCTGGAAGTCTAGCTAGAACTCAGCGAGCTCCGCAGCCCACTTGGCGATGTTGCTTGTGGCGTTAGAGTTGTGGAGGATGGCCCTTAATGGAAAGGAGGTCACCACCACGACCCTTTGTGCACGGCAATAGTGGCGTAGCTTCCTGGACGCAACAAGCACAACATAGATAAGTTTGTGCGTCTCAAGGTACCTGGCCTTTGCCTCATGGAGGACCTCACTGACGTAGTAGACCGGCTTCTGGATGGTTCGAACCTATGTTTGGTCCCGGGTCCTCAACCTCCTGGCCTTCCGTCAACATCGTGGTGGTCGGACCACCACCTTCTTCTAGGGGAACTTGTTGACTCCCCTGGGGTTGTTGCATCGCCCTTTTAGTGACCAGCACCATGCTCACCGCCTCGGAAGCCGCTGCAATGTATAACTACAATGCCTCCCCTGGCTCCGGAGCCACCAGAATCGGCAGGGACACAAGGTGTTGCTTCAATTCTTAGAAGGCTTGTTCCGCCTCTTCGGTCCAAGAGAATGGGTTGGACTTCCACAACAGCTTGAAGAAAGGTAGCGCCCTCTCAGCCAGCCTTGAAATGAAGTGGCTAAGGGCGGCTAATGACCCCGTAAGCTTCTGGACGTCCTTAATACGGGCCGGAGGCCTCATCGCCTCAATCGCTTTGGTCTTCTCCGGGTTTTCTTCAATGCCCCAGTGCGAAATCTGGAATCCCAGCAACTTCCCTGCGGAGACACCAAAGACACACTTGTCCGGGTTCAGCTTTGTACGCGTTGCTCACAGCTTGTCAAAGACCAGGGTCAGGTCTTCCACCAGAGTCGACCCCCTCTTAGTCTTGACCACGATGTCATCAACGTATACCTCTACTCTGTCCCTAATCAGGTCCCCGGAAGTCTTACTCATCGCCCGTACAAATGTTGACAAGGCGTTTCTCAGACCGTAGGGCATTACAACATAGCAGTAAAGCCAATCCACTATTACAAAAGTGGTATGCTTCCTATCTTCCCTAGCCATCTGGATCTGATGGAATCCAGAGTAAGCATCTAAGAAAGACAAAAGGTCACACCCAGAGGTAGAATCCACGATCTGATCTATGCGTGGAAATGGATACGGGTCCTTTGGACAAGCATTAATAAGGCTAGTGTAGTCGATGCACATCCGAAGCTTCTCGTTTGCCTTTGGAACGATGACTGGATTGGCCAGCCACACTGGGTGATGAACCTCTTCGATGAAGCCAGCATCCAGCAGCTTCCAGACCTCCTTACGGATGAAGTCCTGCCGCTCAACGGACTGTCTCCGAGGCTTCTGACTCACCGGCTTGACGTCAGGATGGATCTTCAGATGGTGCTCGATCACCTCACTAGGGATCCCAGGCATCTGCGACGGCTCCCATGCGAACACGTTGGCATTTGCCTGGAGGAAGGCGACGAGCGCGAGTTCCTATTTTTCCTCTAGATCACCCGCAATGCGAGTGGTCTAGGAGGAATCCGCGCTGAGCCGAATGGCCTAGACGGGGACGCCGTTTGCTCCAGATGGCTACACCTTTGGCACCTTCGTAGGCGCCTTGGTACCGGAGGTCGAGGGGTCCCTCCCTCCGTCCTCCGGGCGAGCAGTTTCTGCCACCAGGGCGTGCAACTTCTCCACAGCCGCAAGCGCAACGGCGTGGTTGCCCTGCATGGTGATGACCCTAGCTGGGGACGGCATCTTGAGGACCAAATACACGTAATGGGCATTGGCCATGAACTCGTACAGGGCTGGCCTACCAATGATGGCATTGAATGGGAGGTTAACCTCCGCAACGTCGAACTGGACGTTCTCTGTGTGGAAGTTTTCCTCGATCCCGAACGTAACCGGGACTGCGATGCTCCCAAGGGGATACACCGGTTGTGGGCCCACTCCGGAGAATGGACGAGAGGGTCCCAGTCGTAACTCTAGGATCTGCAGCTGCTTGAATGCAGCATGGCTGATGACGTTGAGCCTAGCCCCACCGTCGATCAGGACATGACGCAGCAGCATGTTGGCGATGACAGGGGCAATTATGAGCGGGAGTATACTGGCCCCTGCCATGTTTTCGGGGTAGTCGGATGCCCCGAAGGAGATAGTGGTGCTCCTCCACCGCTGATGTGGAGCAGCCTTCGGGACCCCTGGGACCGCTGAAAGGACCTCCCGGCGCAGGGATTTGACATTCCTACGGGAAGTGAGCTCCCAGCACCCGCTGTACATCACGTACAGCGTCTTGCAACGGTCGTTGTCATCACCAGAGTCGGAGTCTCAAGTGAAAACATCCTTGAGGACCCCCTCAGGTGACTGATAGCCGAGGTCCCGTTCTCCCGTGGTTGCGTCGCCCTCGTCGACCTTCTCCTTACCAGGCCGGCGACGGGGCGGCGAACCATCCCTGGAGGCCCGCTCGCGTCGCTCACTGACGCGCTTCGCGAGCTTGATGATGTCGCGGCACTCTGATGTGCTGTGGCGACTGTTGGGATGGACAGGGCATGAGCCACTGTTGCCTCCCTGAGGTCGTGGGCGTTTGTTGCGCTCGTTCCGGCCCCTAGTCGCGGCTGCGATGACTGGGGCGGCAGACTGTGGCCTCTCGTGGCCGCGGTTCTTCGTCTTTTTCTTGTTGCCACCCTGGGTGACGGCACCCAAGCCACCCATCTGGGTAACTCCGGTCTGTGGTGCCGAGTGCCATGCACGACCCTTAGTAGCTCTGGCACATTTGTCGGCCAGAGCAAAGAGCGTGGTGACAGTTTCCATGTCATGTGTGGCCAACTTCTCTAGCATCTTCTCATCATGTACCCCCTGGTGGAAAGCGGTGATGATGGAAGCATCAGAGATACGAGGTATAGTCCCTCGTACCTTGGTGAAGCGGGAGATGAAAGCCCGGAGAGTTTCCCTGGATTCCTGCCTCACTGCAAGGAGGTGAGCCTCCACGCCATGCTGCTGATAAGCACTGGTGAAGTTCGCTGTGAACCGTGCATAGAGCTCTTCCCAGGAGTAAATCGATCCTGGGGTGAGGTTCATGAGCCAGGTCCGGGCCGACCCAGACAAGGCTACATGGAAGTATGTTGCCATTACGCAGTGTCTCCACCTACTGCCGTAATAGCGGTGACGTATACTTGCAAAAATTCTGATGGGTTTGACGTGCCGTCGTACTTTTCCAGCAGGTGCGGCCGGAACTTGGATGGCCAAGTCACCGTGCGGAGATGATCCGCCAGGGCGGCACAGCCGACGCCGACCAATGGGACACCTGTGTGGATTCGAGCGCCCCTTGGAGTTTGTGGCGCAAGCTGAGCGAAGTCTTCTTCGAGGTTGCGACCCACACAGTTTAGCCGGTGCTCACGCGCCCTCTCCAGAGAGACTCATGCATCCTCGCCCGCATGCCCGCAGTTGAGTTCTGTCCGCAGGTCATCAGGTCTCTCCAGAGAAATTAGGGCATCCTCGCCCGCACGCCGACGGTTGAGCTCCACCCGCAGGTCCTTAGTTGGTGCGGCCTTCACTGAAGGTGAGTGCACCGATGCCGACGCCTCATGTTGATGCTGAACTGACCGAGGCCTGGGCATAGCTAAGCCAGAATGCGCCAGGCTAAGCAGACGGTCAACATCATCATGCCACTGCTCATGGCCCCCGGCGAGGCCGTGGAGCTAGGAGGGTTGCATAGCAACTCCCTAGCTGCAGACAGCACCCCAGGAGCAGCCCTTGACAGAGCTCTGGATGTCTATGCAGGAGTGTGTTGCCACGCAGAGTGCACAACAACAGCACCAGGTGTAGGGCGGTTGGAGGCCCGCGACATGGAAGACGCAGCCTCTTCCTCCATCGGGAAGTCCTCGGGAATGAAGTCGCGGGGCTCGACGATCTGGACCATGGTGTCGAGCTGGAAAACAGGCGAAAACCTAATGCCAAAACCCTACCTCGCGCCAAATGTCAGAGAGAAAAATCTCTGGCCGGGTGGCAGAACGCACCCGCCCTAAATCCTAAGATGAGGAGGGGCCTAAGCGGTTTGCCTGTCTGTTGGAAGGTGGAAGAACACACGAGGACACGAGGGTTTAGAGTGGTACAGGCCGCCAAAGCGTAATACCCTACCTCCACTATGTGTATGTAGTATTGAGTATGTGAGCGTATGAGTTGATCCTGAGAGAGCTCATGTGAACTTGTGACCTTCCCCTGTAACGTTGTGTGCCTTCCCTTTTATAGTTCAAGGCAGGCACATACAAGGATGCTGAGCCCCGACATGTAGGCCTAGGGACATAATGGAAAGAAAGCATTATGTGGATAATTAATACTAATAACACCTAAGTAATCATCGGGCGCCATGATGTCCGCAATCCATGCTGCATTGATGGGCAGTTACCATACGAGTAATGCGGGAGTAATGGTAAGTAACTGCGCGGCCCACGTATCATGGACTGAGCATGCCGCCTGTCAGCGGAATGGACAGGCGCACGTCTTATCTGTCATGAAGGCGCGCATAGCCCAGAGGCATCTCGCCAGGTTCCACCCGTTGGCTTCTGCCACGCGCAGTATGCCACGTGGCAGCATCGAGGCTCCGCATGAGCGGGGAGCAGTAGTGTATGCGGATAGGTCCGGAGCGCACCAGAGCAGGTCTACACACTTGTCAGCTTCGGACCCCCGCCTGGGCCTTATCTAAGGTCTTGGGCCCCACTGTGGGCGGTCCGGACCCCATACGGAGGGGTCCGGATCCCATTCTAGGGGTTAGGTCTGTACACGTTGGGGTCCTGGACCAACTTGGAGGTCCGGACTGTATATCCAGGGGTCCGACACTTTCTCATTGGGGTCCGGACTCACCGTTGACGCCTTAGAGTATATCACCTTCTCTGGCCACGTGGCGGCCCCAGAGCCACCCACGTGGTGGGGTCGGATGCTGTTGCTGGCCTAGAGTAGTCATCCGAGGCTGGGCGGGTCATGGCCTGGCCCCACGCACAACTCCTTTACCAGGCAACTAAAGGAAGCCGCGTGGGTACTGCGTCTTCATACTGTAGTAAGTGGTACCCTAGTTTCAGGGTACCGACACAGACCTATCCCCCTTAAAAAGAATCTTGCCCTCGAGATTTAGGTTTGGCTAGAAAAGAGCTCAGGGTACTTGGCTTTTAAATTATCTTCTCTTTCCTAGGTTGCTTCTTCCTCTGAGTGATGACCCATTTGACTTTGCACATCCTGATGGTGCTTCTCCGAGTGACCTGATCTGCTGTCTCCAGAATCTGAGTTGGCTTCTCAATATTTGTCAGATCTTCTTGAACTTCAAGGTCCTCCATTGGCAACTGCTCTTCCGGCACTCTCAAGCATTTCTTCAGCTGAGACACATGGAACACATCATGCATAGCTGACAGACTCTCTAGTAAGCTGAGTTGATATGCCACTTCTCCACGTCTTGCTTGGATCTGGTTCGGTCCAATGTATCAAGGCACTAGCTTGCCCTTGACTCCGAATCTTTTAATTCCTCTGATCGGTGACACCTTCAAGTAAACATAATATCCCACTTTGAAACTCAGTTCTCTTCTATGGGTGTCAGCATAGCTTCGCTGTCTAGACTGCGCTGTCTTCAGATTCTCTCAAAACATTCTGATGTTCTCTTCAGATTCAAGCAGAATATCTGGACCGAACACCTGCCTTTTGTCGGGTTGGTCCCAATGCAATGGAGTTCTACAATTTCTCCCATAAAGTGCTTCGAACAGTGACATCTTCAGACTGGCTTGGTAGCTGATGTTGTAGGAGAATTCTGCATACGGTAGCCTCTTTCCCAACCTATCTTGTCTTGTAAAGCACAAGCCCTCAACATGTCTTCAAGAATCTGGTTGGTTCTCTTTGTCTGACCATCTGTCTGCGGGTGATAAGCTAAACTGAACTTCAAGTGCTTGCCCAAAGCTTCATGTAGCTGCTGCCAAAAATGAGAAGTGAACTAGGTGCCTCTGTCTGATACTATCTTCTTTAGAACACCATGCAAGCACACAATCCAAGACATGTATAGTTCGTCCAACACTGCACTACTGTAGGTGGTCTTGACTGGTATGAAATGGACCTCCTTTGTCAAATGGTCCACTACTACCCAGATGGAGTCATAACCAATACGAGTGCGAGGCAAACCAACTATAAAGTCCATTCTGATCTCATCCCATTTCCACTGAGGAATCTGCAACGGCTGCAACAAACCTGTAGGCCTCTGATGTTCTGCCTTAATCCTCTGACAACTGTCGCATACAGCCACATACTCTGCTATCTCCCTTTTCATTCCATACCACCAGAATCTTTTCTTCAGCTCTTGGTACATCTTATCGCTACCAGGGTGTATAGAGTATGATGTTTCATGAGCTTCCTTGAGAATCAGTTCCCAGATCGATTTGATGTTAGCAACACACAGTCTATCCTTGAACCATACCACTCCTTCTGCGTCTTCATGGAAATCCTTGCCTTTTCCATCTATGATCAGCTGCCGGATCTCATTGGTCTTCTCATCGTCTTTCTGGCCCTTCTAGATATCTTACTCTAGAGTGGGTTCCAGCTCAATTGTCACTCCTTGAGTGTTGTTCAGAAATCCAAGACTCAATCTATCGAATTCCTTTGCTAGCTCATACGGCATGGGGTGAGCGGCTAACATATTGACTTGACTCTTTCTGCTTAGAGCGTCTGCAACCACATTTGCTTTGCCTGTGTGGTAATGTATCTCCAGTTCATAATCCTTGATCAACTCTAGCCATCTTCACTGCCTCATGTTTAGCTCGGATTGGGTGAATATGTACTTGAGACTCTTGTGGTTCGTGTAGATATCACACTTCTTCCCATACAAATAGTGCCTCTAGGTCTTCAGTGCATGAACCACTACTGCTAACTCCAGATCATGAGTAGTGTAATTCTTCTCATGAATCTTCAACTGTCGGGACGAGTATGCCACTACTCTCCCTTCCTGTATTAACATAAATCCTAGTCTGGTGTATGAAACATCACAATATACTAAGAATGACTTGTGGACATCTAGCAGAATCAATACTGGTGCTGTTGTCAATTTCTCCTTCAATGTCTCAAAGGACTTTTGGCATGCTGGGGTCCACTTAAACTCAACCTTCTTTGCCAACAGGGCCATCAATGGCCTAGCAATCTTGGAGAAACCTTCAATGAAACGCCGATAATAACCAGCCATTCCAATGAAACTCTTGATTCCTCGGGCATCTTTCGATGCTTTCCAGTCCAGAATAGCTGCTACCTTCTTCGGATCCACAGCTAATCCCTCTCGGTTTATAATGTGGCCCAAGAACAGGACTTCGCTGATCCAGAACTCGCACTTGCTAAGCTTTGCATACAACTGGCAATCTTGTAGACTCTGTAGTACTTTCCTTAAGTGATCTTCATGCTCTTGCTCATTCTGGGAATATACAAGGATATCATCAATGAACACCACTACGAACTTGTCGAGGTAGTCCATGAACACACTGCTCATCAAGTACATGAAATAAGCTGGCGCATTCGTCAGACCGAATGACATGACTGTGAACTCATACAGTCTGTACTTGGTGATAAATGTTGTATTCGGTATCCGAAGGCCGGATTCTAAGCTGATGGTAACCTGACCTCAGATCTATCTTTGAGAACACACCGACTCCTCTCAACTGATCGAATAAGTCTTCAATTCTGGGCAGGGGGTACTTATTCTTGATAGTGACTTCATTCAATGATCTATAATCAATGCACATCCTTTTCGCTCAATCCTTCTGTAACACCCTGAATTTAGGGGTATAAAATTTCTTTCTAATTATCAACCAAATTCAGGTGTTACTCTTCTCTCTCTCACTCTAGTTTCTATCTATCTCTAGATTCTCTCTCTCTCTTTCCTTTTGAGTAGATGTTGGGGGCCTTCCTCTTTCGAAGGTCCTCAAAAACTTAGCTAACATGTTTTCTAGCATGATGTACTGTCTCAGGATGTTTCGGCTTCGAGATGAAGGTGTGCACGGTATAAAGGCACGGTCTGGAGGAAGGATGAACTAGCTCCGAAGCTGTGGCTGGGGAAGCTTCGGCTTAGCACAAGGACGATGGTGAAAGATGGAACCGACCTAAAGGAGAAAAGACCACTTAGTCCTCGACATTTGGCCTTATGGTTAGTAGTAAATGTCAGGCACATGAATGTAATTTTGCCCGAGCTGCATCCCGTGCCTATAAATAGATGAACAGTAACACCGTACTGTTCACGCTGACTTGTAATCACTCTCGCGTCACTCCCGGTTTTTCACCTTCTATCAAGTTGAAGGTACACATGCAATATAAATATCATTGATGTTTATTCATGTTTATATAAAATAAGAATATGAATAATCTAAGGAAGGAAATGATTATTCATACTCCCTTTGTGTTTTATATGTCTCTACTTACATTCTTGCTTACTGAAATGTTGAAGGTATGTCCTTCATGACCTTCGTTTGAAGATCATTATATCCTAAGGGAGATAATACTTCGAAGGATGAAAGTCTCTAATCGTTAGCAATTGTGTTGCTTTGTTCTTGGTATCTAGCCTCCAAGAACAAGGACCAACAGTAGATATAGCTTAATTAGGGAGGGATTAATTATTTATTTTTGCCAAAACATTATAAGTCATGACATGTTGCATCATGCTGAGCCTAAATATTCTTTGAATTGTTGCACATGTTTGAATTAGTTTGAATTTGAAACTTGACTTGAAATTGGATTGAAAACCCTAGAGAAAAAGAAATGGAAAAGCAATTAGAAAATCCAGGGAAAAAGAAAAAGCCAAAGCAGCCCTGCTGGCCTAGCTCGGCCCAGCCAGGCCGCGTGCCCGCACGCCCGCGCCGCCTGACAGGTGGGCGCCACCTATCAGCGGCGGTTTCCTTCCCTGCGCGCTCATTCTCTCCCTCTCTTTGCCCAGTGGGGCTAGGTTGTCGGCTCCAGTTGCCTTCGCCCACGCGCCCCTCTCCCCCTCAACCTTGCAGGCCCGCTTCGCCAGTCACCGAGCCGTTACCCCCGTGCACCCACTCTCTCTCTTGCTACGCCGTGGGACCCCCCTGTCAGCTTCACCTTCCTCGTGCCTCGCCGTGGACCAGCACGCGCGCACCCGTGCACGTTCATCGGAATCCTTGGCCACGTCGCCCGCCCACGTCCCCCAGCTCCTTTTTGACCACCGCCCGTGCCCGCACTCACTTCGCCGTCCCATTTCATGTAGCCCCACTCTCTCTCGCTCGATCTGCCCATGCCGCTTGACCTCGCCAGAGACCCGCGCCCGTTGTGCCAGTCATCCCACCCACCGGAAGCCACGCAAGGCCACCTCGAGCTCCGCCCTGAGGTGAGACATCTTCTCCCAAGCTCAATGTCCCTAGTTGCGCTTTGTCGCCGGCCAATTTCGGCTTCACCGGAGACGGCCGTGGTGGTCCGCCGCGCTCGCACGGTGGTCGGCTAATTTAGTCCGGCCCAGCGTCCCCGCGTCGGTCCCTGAGGTTCCCCTCGCTCTGCTGAAGCTATCCTAGGCCCTAGCGCGCCTCAAACCCCCTGCCCATGGCCGGAATCCCTCATCGGAGTTACCTCGACCCGCCCAGAGCCTATCCTCCGCCGTTCTCCCCTCTCTTACTCCGGCCTCGTAGTCAAAACACCACCAGTGAGTTCGCCGCACCGTCCCCTTTGTGACGGAGCCTCCCAAGGTATTAGGCCCACCTACAGTTGTCCTTGTCCTAAGGACCTTGGGCAACCATGTAGATGCACATAATTACTCGACAAATTTGGTATTGTACCTTCATCATTTCGCCCAAGAGCGCTTCACCCGACACGCAGATATTACATCACATCAGAGGAAAGAATAAGTAGAAGCAAATTACAATAACTTAATTTACATACATCAAATATAGAGAAAGAGTATTATTATTATTACAATACTGGGGTATTATGAGTGCATAAAATATTATTATTATAGACATGGGAGGCAAAACCTCCGGCACAAAAGAGTATTGTTTTTAAAGTGGGAGGCCAATGTCCTCCCGCGATGGACTTCACTGCTGGGGCTCATCCTTGGGTACCACCTTTGAACAAAAACAACAAAAGTCTATTGTTTCCTCACCTACAACAACATGGGTTCGAAATCTTTGAGTACGGAGTGTACTTTCGCATGTCTTACCCGTCAAGAGAAAAGACTCTCAAGGATATGCTGGCTTGAGGGAGTCAAGGTAAGGCTATTCAAGAATCAAAGACTCTGTTTGCAGAAATGCTTACTAATAGTGGATCCTTAAAAATCCAATTTTATTATCAGGTTAAGTCATTACCTGCAACTAGAGTTCTTTCTACCCTAGTTCAAGCACTTGACCTGCACTAGCCGTCTTCTATCAACCCTTAAGTTTACTGGAATGCTACGTGTAAGTCAGTGACCAAGTCTTCATGTCTGAGAAGTAACAGCGATCCGAATCGATTAATACTCAGCTAAGGATCTCCAATCACACGACATATGTAGCACTTAACCCTTGCATATGTCAACTCGCCACTGGGTTTCTTAAGACCAGACTAGGTTCACGCCAACTGAGAGCATAGATACACCACTGTCCAGCCTCTTGCCACTGAGGGTACATGCTACTCTCGCCATCTCTCCACTCCCATTACGTGTTGGCCTTTCTGGTATTAGTCTGCCTGAGGCTAAGCTTAGGCATGATGAGGCTTGTGACCAGTTAAAAGGTCCTCGATCATCAGGCCTACATCCACACGGTCCTTAATCGACTAAGATGGAGACACTACACCGAGACTTCCTTCTCGTGCAAGTCACCCGCCCGGTCTCAGCTTTATAATTTATATCCCAAAGTTTGGTACCTGGCAGAGGTACATCTTGTCCGATGTTGAACCCATCACGGCCATGATGGATCCACCATCAAGTTTTATTTTGAAAACATCCCATTCCATCTGAAGCATCATCTTTTGTTAAAACAAAACATTTTTGTTTTCTAGAGCAAGACTAAGCATCAGAAAACGTTTTAATAAAACAGGTAATCAAGGAATGGTAAACAGTTCCAAGGAAGGAAATGCAGCAATTGGTTTAACACCCAACTCCTATCACCTAATGCATCATTCAAGTGATAAAGAGTTTAAAATCACAAGGAAAGGTAAATGCAATGGGTTTGCTTTGTGTTGTAGGGGAGTCTGGATCTATTCCACAGATATCAAAATAAAAACAGTTCCCGGCAGGTGGAGTTTCAGTTGGTGGTGCAGTCTCTTCTTCTTCAACACTTACTTCCTCTTCGTTTTCTATACATAACCATATATAAACATGAATGCTCATGTGATGCTATGAATATGCAATTATAATAGAGATACATTAAGTTGTATCTTGAACACAACTTTGCTTCACGGTGCACCAGGGATACTAGGGTGTTCCCAGTCATTATTCTACTGGAATAAGGCAATTATTACTTATAAAACTAGGGTTTTAGGCTTTGGGGATCAAACAATGTCCAAAACATGTCAAACTTCACCCATGGGTTCTAATTATTAAATTAAGTTAACCCAAAAAGTTTTATGATTTTTGGAGTTATTTAGTAATTTCTAAAATTCCAAAAGTCTAGGTTTAAGCCATTCTAAACACTAAATAATTCATGGTTGGGGCTAAAAGTCTTGGAACTATTTTTATTAAATTCTAGAGAAATTTAGGAGTCCAGTAAAATTGGCCTCATATTTTTATCCTTTTTGTAGAATTATCTACAATTTCTTTAAGTCTGGCAGAAAAAGAAAAAGAAAAAGAGAAAGAATGAATAGTAACGGGCTGAAACCAGCCCGATACGACCCACGCCCAGGCGAAACGCGCCGCGCGCGCGCCCGCGTTGGTAGTTTTACACTGAAGACCTTGGCTTTTTGAACAAGCAGTAAAGAACCCTATGCACTATTCACATGTGTCGCTGACATCTGCACCGAGGCCCCTCCCTTTCTGTTTCTTCGCAAGGTGAGATCCCCGACCACGAACGGCGGAGCAGTGGCTCCGGCGAGCTTATACCGGCCGGAAAATGCAACGACTAGGCCCCTCCGTTGCTCAATACCTAATTCCACTCTCGGCAACACTAATGCCTCCACCAATTGCACTAAACCGGCCCGGAGCACGTCTGCTCACGACAACGCTAAGAGGAAACTATGGTGTTTAGGACAATCTAGTGCGATGTGGTTCAATCGAATGGGTTTGTGAGCTACCGGGGACACGAGGAAGGCTAGAACACCAATTAAGGAAGCTTGAACTGACCTGCAGAACGCTGGCCACAGCGAGCTCAGTCACGGCGGCACGGAGAACTGAATTGGGGAAAAAGGAAATTTGGGCGCTGTGGTGGCTAATCGGAGGCAAGGGTTGGTGCTCTAGCTTCGTGATAACCTAACGGAGCTCACTGGGGCATTGATTTATAGTGTCCATTAGCGGTGGCATCCAATTTGAAGGAAGTGTGCTGGCGGCCGGAGAGAGAGGAAGTCACTAGCGCAGGTGATACCGTGGCTTTCACCGTGGCAAAGCCACCAGCGATGGACGGGCTTGCTACAAGGGTTCACTGCGACGTGTTAAACCTCCCAGGCACGTGGCGCACGATCGGTAAGCGTCCAATGCCGACGAAGGTCATTTCGGTCGGCCGCAAACCAAGTGGGTACGGTGAATTCAACAGTGACTGAGTCCGAGCCAATCCGGGCGCTAAGATCTTTTACTCTCCTCAGTTATCCACTCTACGTTGGGCACGAATCGTGGCGGCTGGCGTGAATCTAGGCGCGAGGTCACCAGCGGTGAGGTGCAACATACCTAAGATCTTCTTCAGTTATTGTACAATCGAAAGTGTCTTCAGTGTGCCTGACAGAGCAAGTTTGAGCGTGATTTACTCCAAACTTTGTGTGACAACATGATCATTCATCTGCATCAAAGCAATTGAGCTAAAATCCATCTACAATTATACTATAGGAACCTTGATCATTTACTTACCCCATCGAACTTGAATCGAGTCCAAATTTCATCAAAACTCACTGTCAGACCAATATCAGACTGCCATGGTGACTGACAGCCATACTTTGAGTCCATTTAACTCCAATTTTTGTACATCACTCATGCCTTGTGACTTAAACAAAGTTATACTCCTATAGTAGCTCTACAAATTTGGTGTGTTGACTTAGGACAAATTCCTTATGAATTTGAAGATATAGGGCTCCAAAGTTAACCCCATCTCACTGAAATTCAAACTTAGTCATCTAGTGCTCATGTGACCTTTTTGCAAATAAGTCCAAATCTCATCACTTTACTTGCAAATCCTCCAATGTGAAAGTTACTTGGTTTGTGGTGCTCTTTTACTTTGTTATTTGCACTTTGGTTCAAAAGTGCATAGAATTTACATTTACCCCCCTAGGGTTCCAGTTAGGGTTTTTCTAGGGTTTCTTTTAGGGTTTTGAGTGATTTAGGCTTTTTGTGCCACTAAAGTCCATTAACTTTGATATCTTATGAAAATTTATAATGGCTTTTGAGATCTTTACTCATTTTGGCTCCACTTTCCTCCATAAGCCCTAATTTAGGGTTAAGTACCCTACCCTAGGGTTAACCACACATCTAGTCCTATCATCACAACTTGTTTGAAAATTTTACCTAGTGAATGCACTCTAGGTGTAACAAACACATGAGATGTCAATGCACATGACGTTATGCTCAAATTTTAGTGCTAGTAACACTAGGGGTGTTACACCCTTCATCTTTGGCCAGCTCTAGCGACCCCGGTGCCGCCATTGCTCGCACCCGCCCCAACTCCGGTGACTTTACCACTGCGAGAAGGAGCAGCACCGCCACAGTAGTTAACCCCTCCCTGGCTTTGATCTCCCCCGTCCGATCTCTATCACATGGCCTAGATCATAGGATACCGCTTCGCACCCGCGCGCCCCGCGTCCAGACCCACCTATCAGCGCCTGTGCCCCCTGGCGCTGGGCCCAACCAATCAGTCCGCCCCCTTCTCGGTCACTGACACCACCGTCCCCGCCTGTCAGTCGCACCAGCGCGCCCTCGCTCGCATCCGCGGATCTGATCCTGGCCGTTGCTCGCTGATTCGATGGCCGAGATTCCCCCATACCCCTTCGCGTGTAACTTTTGCTAAAGAGACCCTTGGGTTTTAGAAAATAAACCCACCGTCCCTGGCTTTCGCGCGCAGGCCCCTGTAGTCTTCCAGATTGAACCCTAGGCTTTTAAATAATTACAGAATTAGACCTATTTTCATATTTTAAACTCCCAAACTTGTTTATTTCATATCTTTTGCATATGAACTCCAAATTTAGTGATTCAAATTGCAAAATGTTCATAGGAATATTCTATGTTTAAATAAATTAGTTCCATTTACTATATGCACATTCTAATTTTATGGTTAACTATGAACTAGTATATGTGTGGATTTATTCATTTAATAAAATAAATAAAAGGAAACCCTAGAGGTTAAAGTATATTTAGTCTTGTGAGATTAATAATATGTATTACATGAATTCATCTCTGGTTTAACTTTTAGGTCTCAATGAAATGAATAGAATTAGGATATGTAATTATGGACAACATTTAAAGAATAATCAATTCAGAAATGAGATTAGTTCATATTACAATTTAATCTCTTTCTTTATTTAATTACTACTTTACCTTTTTTAGATGTGTTCCAAACACTTAGAGAGTAGAAAACTCCAAATTAAGATTAGTTCATTTTATAATTTGATCTCACCCTCCTTTATTTAATACTATACCTTTTGAGATGGGTTCCAATGTTTGTACATGTTTGATGTGTTGTTCATACCAAATGTATTGAATGCATGATCGCTTTATTTAGACAACGAGTAGTCCGTGGTTCTTGAGTGTGTTGCTGAAGACCTCCCTAAGCAACAACTTGGTGAAGGCAAGTGTCCTCTGACCCATAATGTCCTACTTACTCTATAATTCAATGTCCTGCATTACATTATTGAAACTTATGGATTGACTAGTCTGCATTTACCTTATCCTTGTTTACCTTTTTGGGTTATCATGGTTAGCTTTATGCTATTGCTTTAACTTAATCAATGAACATTATATGATTATTTATGATACGATGATGTTATCCCGATGTTGATATTGTGATACTCTAGGGGGCTCAGGCCTTTTTTTCCTGAGTACCTCTCCGTAAGGACCTGTTCATGGAGCGACCACCTGGGATAACAGTGCAACCATGAGGGTGGAATGGGACGCCCTTAGCTGATTAATTAGATGAACCTGGGGGTGTAGTTGGCTTTGCTTGAGGGCCGTCAATGGGGGGCGGGCGTGTGCTCCCTCTGCCAAGGGGGGTGCAGAGGTTCATTCGATTTGGTTTTGTTAGTCACCCACCTTGCGGAGGTGTACTGCGTTTTTATGACTGGTGAAACCTAACGAGCAGCTATGCACCAGGGGAGTCTTTGTAAAGGCTACAAAGTGAAACCTTGCCGACTCAACTTGGTAGTGTTTGAGGGTTCGATCGACCCAAGGCATAAAGGGATCACGACTTGTGGGTAAAGTGTGCAACCTCTGCAGAGTGTTACAAACTAGTATATCAGCCGAGCTCAAGGTTAAGAGCAGCCTTGGGATCCTCTTTGATTAGAAGAACTTTGGTTACTTTTATGATGATGGTTAGCAATGATGATTATAAATTTGGTCTCTGGTATTTCCTCTTGGAGGGAGTGCCTCTGGGTAATATCTGGGTTTATTACTAAAATTTGGCTCTACTTATAGTAATAAAACTTGACCAACTAAAACCAACTGCCTATCCTCAACCCCACATACAGCTAGTCCACTTAGCCAAACGGGACATTTGCTGAGTACGTTGATGTGTACTCACCCTTGCTTTACAAACCACCCCCACCCTAGGATGTCCCCACTGTACTCAGTGCTCAGGAGGTGATGCTGGCAACATGGAGGACTTTGAGGAGTTCCAGGACTACGACGAGTTCTAGTTTTTCTTAGTAGCAAACCCCCAGTCAGCTGCTTGTGTACGCTTATCTTCTACGTTTCGTTTTCCGCACTTTGATGTTTATGTTAAAGACAATGGTTATGTATTAGACTCTATGGATCTCTTGGACATCTTGATGTAATTAAAGTACCTTTCCGCTATTTACTTTAAGAAATGTTTGATGATTTCCAATTATGTAATCGCTGTGTGCGTGAGTTTCTGATCCTAGGACGTACATGGTTCGCATTCGGTTTGCCTTCCAAAACCGGGTGTGACATAAGTGGTATCAGAGCCTTGCTGACTGTAGGACTACTAACCTAGAATAGAATGGTCACCCTAAGGACTATAGACCCCTACTCTTACCTTGACCTTACTGTCCTTTCAAAAGTTGGTCATCTTGACCAACTCTATGTTATTTACTTATCGTAAAAGTTTTGTCTTACTTTTCTTTCTGTTTACTTTCTGGTCTTATAGTTCTACTCTCACTCTTGTGCTTACGATGTTTTGTAGATGGCTCATATTAGGTCCACAGCACTTAAGTCTGTGATCCCCTTTTTGCCTTCTTGCCTGGCGGAGCGTCCACTGCGTCTCACGGTGCAGGTCAGTCCAGTCACCTGGAGAGACTGCATCGTCGCCTGCACGAGGAGTAGGACTACCAACGCCAGGAGCAGGAGCGAGATCAGGAGCAGCAGGACTCTTCCCCCTCGCCTCAGTAGGAGGTGGAGTCTAAGAGGCCGCCTTCCCCTGCACCTCAGCCAGAGATGACCCCTGCACCACCATAGGGCATCCCAGTAGTTGGAGGAGACCCTGACAAAGACGGAGATGATGATGACACCGGTGGCAGTTCAAGCCACGGCACGGAGCTCTCGGAGGAGCCGGAGCCGGAGGGGTGGATCGCTGGACCCATCACTCGCGACGCCACTTGTGGGTGTCACTTCCACGACGCTCTCGATACCCTGCTGCATCAGGCCTTCGACCGACACACTTGGTAAATCGAGTACTGTTGTGTAGTCTACCAGCATCGTCGTGGGATATACCCAGACCAGTGGGAGCCTACTTGCTTGGTGCGCCGTCCGGATGATGATCTCCAGGGTGCAGAGGCCTTCTTAGAGCACTATTCTATTACCGAGAGGGATACTGCTGAGGCAGCCATGCAAGATGCAGCACGATAGGCACTTTCTCAGTATTGCTCATTGTTCAGTGGGGTAGCTAACGGTCTTGACCTGAAGTACTACCCTTGCCGTTCGACCGATAGTGCTGGAGGTGTGATTGTCTCGCCAGTTGGTGAGGACAATCCCAAGTTGAACAGCATGGTCAACCTGGCCTCTGTGCTCAACACAGAGCTGGACCATGCCCTTGACGAGTCGGGCAAGGTTCGGGTGGATCTTGCGGAATCGCGTGCTGAGTGCGCAGCACGCCACTATTTGGATGGTGGTTCTCCCGCCCATGTTGGGATTCAACACCCTTACCGTTCACCGCCCCGTGGTCGCTTCGAGTATGGTACCCCTGACTATAGAACCCAGATAGATTTGGATCCATAGATCGACAGAATTAGAGTCTGTAATAACGCTTAATTCAGTATCTTAGTCTTATACAGTCTTGGTTAGAGTTAGTTTGCTTATCTTATGTTGGAATGTTTCTCATAATGGACATGTAATGAAGTTGGAGCTTTGTAATGATTGCCATCAAGGTGTGGGCATCCCCTGCAACTTGGTGTATTTATTAATAAAGTCAGTTATTTAGTTGGGTAATCCATTTATTTCCTCTTTCCTCTTTATCTGAGAAGCTATCAGTGAAGATGATCATTTGTTCAGTGTAGTGAAGATTTCCGTATATCTTTTCTTATGCTGAAAGACTGCAGAGTCAGATTTGATATGTGTGTGATTTCTACAGATGTCTGAGAACAGGCGCCGAGGTGCAAGGCATGCTCAGCCAGAACATTAGGCACCCTAGGAAGATGCAGCTCAGTAGTAGCAGTTGCCACCGCCACCCCCGATGACCATTGAGCAGAGGTTCATGATGCAAACCCAAGCAGTCCAAGCAATTGGTAAGACCTTAGTAGCGATGCAGCAAGTGCAGCAGCAGCCACCCCTGCCTCAACCTCAGGTGCAAGTCCAGATGCCACAAGTGCCTAGAGACAAGCGGGCAGAATTCATGAGGGGCCATCCCCTTGTCTTTGCCCATTCTGCTGATCCCATGGACACCGAAGATTGGCTGCGTAGCATGGAACGTGAGTTGCACACTGCCCAGTGCAACGATCGTGAGAAGGTGTTGTATGGTCCCGACACCTGAGGGGAGCAGCACAGTCTTGGTGGGAGTCTTACCTCGCCACCCATGACAACCCTGAAGCCATCACCTGGGAGGAATTCAGGGACAACTTCTATTGCTACCATGTGCCCGAGGGACTAATGATAGTGTGGAAGGAGGAGTTTCTCGCCTTGAAGCAAGGTCCCCTATCTATCAGTCAGTACAGGGACAAGTTTCTGCAGCTACCACGTTATGCCCCAGAAGATGTCAACATGGAAGCCAAGAGGCAGTACCATTTTCTAAGAGGATTGGTTGATCCCCTCAACTATATGGTAGTTTCTGAACTGAGTAGAAAATTCCGCCCATGTGATAGTATCAGCAACGTCGTGAGCAGCAGTGTATGAATCCCACCAATCAGTAGCAGGACCTGTCAGACAACCAGAAGCATATAGAACCTTCTCCCGGTTAGAGCATTGGACAATAATCAACATCTTCTCCATAGACTTCAGCCAATAATCAACATCTAGTGCATCAGGAGAACTGGCGAATGTCTGTGGCTTATGGCTCATGAACTCCTGATGCTTGTCCAGGGGTGGAACCGGTGGCGGTGCTGGTGGCAGTTGTAACACCCTTGGTGTTACTGTCACTAAAACTTGAGCATAACATCATGAGCATTGGCACATCATGTGTTTGTTACACCTAGAGTGCATTCACTAGGTAAAAATTTCAAACAAGTTGTAATGATTTGACTTGATATGTGGTTAACCCTAGGGTAGAGTGCTTAACCCTAAAACATGGCCTATGGAGGTAAGTGAAGCTCAAGTTAGTTAAAACCTCAAAAGACATGAGGATTGATCATAAGATATCATTTTTATAGACTTTGGTGGCATCAAAATCCTAATGTGCCCAAAACCCTAAAAACAAACCCTAGAAACCCTAATTAACACCCTAGGGTGTTTGTTGTAAATTTTGTGCACTTTTGGAACAAAGTGCAAATGTTAAAGTACTAGAACATTACAAATCAAGTACTTTTTACTTTTGAGGATTTCCAAGTCAAATGATGAAGTTTGGACTTGTTTGCAAAAAGCACCCCATAAACCATATATGCCTAAGTCTGAAATTCAGTACATAAGGTCAACTTTGGAGCTCTATATCTGTCAATTCATAAAGAAATTGCCCTAAGTCAACACATCAAGATTATAGAGCTATTAAAGGAGTATAACTTTGTTTAAGTCATAAGACATAAGTGTTGGAACTTGCTCTCTTGGGCAAGTAGATCCAACGGGAAAGTGGAAAGAGTGCTGGCAAAGTTCGTCGTCATATGGCAATAGCTTTGTTAATCTGCCCCTGTGAGGGCACTGTACGGGGGTATTTATAGGCACTCGAGCGACCACCCGTCCCTTATCAAAGACGTTTGTGCCCTCGAGAACCAAGTTTATCCCCAGAATATTCCCATGAGGGGAGGTTACAGTCAGTCATTACAGTAAACGCTATTACAAACGCGGCCCGTGTAACAGAACCTCCCAAGTCATTAGGCCCACCTACAGTTGTCCTTGTCCAACGGACCTCAGATAACCCTGCAGGTGCACCTGATCACTTGACAAGTTCGGTATCTGAATTCCTTACCTTCCCAAGAGCATTTTACCAGTCACGCAGACATTACAATTCATCGGAGATATGGAAATGCGGAAGCAGTTACAATAACTTACTTTTATTGAGAAGTAAGATAGAGTTAAATAGTTACAGACCAGAACATAATATATATGACTGCTGAGTATTATTATTACAAACCATGGGAGGCAAAAACTCCTCCCGAATAAGCAGTAAAAATTTTTTAACGGAGGGCCTTCCCTCTCGCAGCTTTAGTCTTGGTTTTCTTCTTTAGGTACCACCTTTGAACAGAAGCAACAAAAGTTTGCTGCTTCTTCACCTAAAACAACATGGGACAAAGCCCTGAGTATGAAGTGTACTTTCGCAAGACTTACCCGACAAAGTAAAAACCTCAAGGATATGCTGGCTTTAAGGGAGTCAAGGTAAGGCTTATCAAGAATCAATGACTCTATTTGCAGAAATGCTTACTGATAGTGGATCCTTAAAAATCCAATTTTATTTGTCAGGTTAAGTAAAATTACCTGCAACTAGAGTTCTTGCTACCCTAGTACAATCACTTGACCTATACTAGCCAATTTCTTAACAACCCTTCTTATTCACTGGAATGCTACATGTAGGTCAGTGACCAAGTCTTCATGTCCGCGAAGTTACGGCGATCCAAATCGATTATACTTAGCTGAGGATCTCCAATCACACGACATATGTAGCACTTAACCCTTGCATATGTCAACTCGCCACCGGGGTTCTTAAGACCAGATCAGGTTCACGCCAACCGAGAGCACAGATACACCACCGTCCAGACTCTTGCCACGGAGGGTACACGCTACTCTCGCCATCTCTCCACTCCCATTGCGTGTTATATTATTCTGGTATTAGTCTGCCCGAGGCAAAGCTTACCCATGATGAGGCATGTGACCAGTTAAAGGGTCCTCGATCATCAAGCCTACATCGAGACGGTCCTTAATTGGCTCAGACGGAGACACTACACCGAGACTCTCTTCTCGTGCAAGTCACCCGCCCGGTCTCAGCTTTATCATTTCAAACCCAAAGTTTGGTACTTGGCAGAGGTACATCTTTTCCGATGTTGAACCCATCATGGCCATGATGGATCTACCATCAAGTTTTATTTTTGAAAACATCCCTCCCACTTTGCAACATCATGTTTTGTGAAAACAAAACATTTAGTTTTGCTAGAGCAAAGCTAAGCATAAGAAAAACCTTTTGTAAAACAGGGATTTAAGGAGAAGTATTCAAATCCAAGGAAGGAAATGCAGGAATGGGTTTAGCACACAACTCCTATCACCTAATGCATTAAGCAAGTGAGAAAGATTTTAAAAAAAACAAAGAGGTGGCAAATGCACCGGGGCTTGCCTTATGTTACTGGTGAATCAGGCTCTGTTCCGCATCTATCAAAATAGAAACAGTTGCCTGCCTGATGTTCCTCAGGTGGTGGTGGTGATGATGTCCTTGTCTCTTCAACCTCAACTTCCTCTTCGTTTTCTAAATATAGCCATGTATAATAATGAATGCTCATGTAATGCTCATGAAGATGCAAAGATAATAAAAGTTTATTATCTAAGGTCTTGAATACAACTTTCCTTCACGGATCTCCGAGAACTTAGGGTTTTCGGAGTCAATAGTGAAGTTCAAAGGGCAGGGGCTAGGGTTTTGGGTTCTAAGTATCAAACTTGGTCCAAATTATACCAAACTCTACCCAAGGCTTCTAAATATTATTTAGAGATTACCCTAAAAATTTAGTGAATTTTGGATTTATTATTTATTCTCTAAAAATCCAGAAGCATGGTCTTAGGCTATTTTAAATACTCTATAATTTCCCTTTTCGACTAAAAATCATGAAACTATTTTTTAAAATTCTATAGGAAATTAGAAGCCTAGCAAAATTGGTTTGGTATTTTTATCATTTTTCTACAATTTTCTAGAATTTCTTTAGCTCTGGCAGAAAAAGAAAAAGGAAAATTATGAACAGTATTGGACCGAAAGCGGCCCAAGTCAGCCCACTATAGGCAGAAGCGTGCCCACGCGCGTGCGCCTACGCAGACTTTGCGAATACACCCCTGGCACTTTGAATAACCCGAACGCGGTGCCCTGCACTATTTATGTGAGTCGTTGACAGTTTACAAGGACCCCCCATGTTCTAATTCTTCGCAGGCCGAGGTCCATGACGGTGAATAGCATAGGCCAAACTCCGGCGAGCCTATGCCGGCCGGATACCGCAACGGCTGGGGCTCCCGTGCGGCAGACACCAGATTGGACCCCTCCCGCCCATTTCCCCTCAATCAATTTCATTAGCGGGGCTTTGAATCAACCGGTTCATGGCAATAGTGTGGATGATCGGATGGGTAAACACGTTCCGAACAACCGACGACATGGATGAGAAAATTGAAGCTTGTGGAAGTTTTACGAGTTCACCAGAGGTTATGTACACGCTTGAATTTGGACTAGGCAAGAGTAGAAAAGCGGGTCGACAGAGTGGGTGTCGCGGCGGCGTTCTATGGAGAAGAGGAGTGTTCCGGTGATGGGACTCTAGCAAGCTTCAACTGGTCGGCTTCGAGAGCAATAGGAAGCTATAAACAAGCTAGAACAGGAAGCAATCGGGGAGTTACTGACCCGAGGAGTGCTAGCCGCGGAGGAGTTTTTCACGGCAGCGTGAAGAACAGGGTGGAATGGTTTTGTGGACTGTGTGAGTTCTTCTGGTGAAATTGAGTCGATTGCTCAAGTGCTTGTGTGCGTGATGTGGTGAAAAAGCAGGATCCAAGCTCAATTTATAGGCTGATGGCCGGAATTGGATGAGAATCGCGGAGCTGTAACCGCGCTGGGGAGCTCACCTGCGCAGGTAGAGCCACGGCGATGGTCCGGTGACCGCCGATTAACCGGGCAGTGCCACCGCAACATTTTAACACCACGTCACGGATGATCTTTACCATGGCCATAGACCCATCCTCAACCGCGGTGGCGTTCTTATCGCCGGTGAGATCTTTCTGAAGTTCGATGAACAGTGCGCCAGTTTCAATTAAAAATCGCCTGACAGCCCATCTTTGGATCATATTATCTCCAAATTCCTCATGGCACCAAGACTTAATACCTGTAGCAAAGTTGTTGTTCTACAATGGCTCTACAACTTTGTTGCATTGACCCGGGGCAAATTCTTTGAATTTCTCAATCTACAGAGCTCCAAAGTTAGCTCTGATCAATTGTTTTCAGACTTAGCTATATGGTCACAAAAGTGGTTTTTTTGCAAATAGGCCCAAAACCTAGGGTTTCATTTGCAAACCCCCAAGTATGTGAACCATATGACTAAAGACACCTTATTTCCATGATTTTTGCACTTTAGTCCAAAAGTGCACTAATTTTGCACTTAGCCCCCCTAGGGTTTAAGTCTAGGGCTTTCCAGGGTTCTCTTTAGGGTTTTTGGTGCTCTTAGGGTTTGGATATCCCTTAACTTCATTAATGGTGGTATTTTATCATCATTATCATCAAGTTTTGAAGTTTTCTCTTGTTTAGGCTTTGGTTACCCCTTTAAGCCCAATCTAGGGTTAACACTGTACCCTAGGGTTTCACTTTATGAAATGCCACATCAATACAACTTGTTTGAACTTTTTGCCTAGTGAATGCAGTCTAGGTGTAAAAAACACATGATATGCCAATGCTTATGATGTTATGCTCAAGTTTTAGTGGCAGTAACACCAGAGGTGTTACATCCTTTCCCCCATAAAAGAATCTCGTCCCTAGATTAAAAGTCCTAGGGCAAGTAATGGAAAAGGAAACACGACACATCTTTATTTCCTTATTTTTGGTACAAGGCAGGGGTGGTCTGAGGCTCATTCCTTTATTACAACAACTGTATACACTTTACAAATTACATGAGGCTAAAAAGCCTAGGAAATTCTTTTCTTAAAAGTCCTGAGTTTCCCATGTAGCCTCATCTCTTGAATGCTGGTTCCACTGTATCTTGTAAAACTTGAGAGTTTTCCTTTGGGTAATTCTGTCCTTTTGATCCAAGACTCAAATAGGGTGCTCTGAATATGTCAAGTCTGGTTCTAAGGCAACATCCGTTACTTCAATGGTTCGATCGGGAACCCGAAGACACTTCTTCAATTGAGACACATGGAACACATTATGTATGGCAGACAATGTTTCGGGTAACTAGAGTCGGTAGGCCACTAGTCCATATCTTTCAAGGATAGGAAAAGGACCAATATACCAGGTGCAAGCTTCCCTTTTACCCCGAAACGTGATACACCCTTCATTGGCGATACTTTCAGGTAGACATAATCTCCAACTAGAAAGTACAAGGGTTGTCGTCGCTTGTCTACATAACCCTTCTAGCGAGCTTGGGCTTCTTTTAGGTTATGAATTATTCTTTGAACCTGTTCTCCTGTTTCCTTTACCATATCAGGCCTGAAGAAATTTCTTTCACCTGGTTCAGACCAGTTTAATGAAGTATGACACCGTCGTCCATATAAAGCTTCGAAGGGTGCCATCTTAATGCTTTTTGATAGCTATTATTATATGAGAACTCCGCTAATGGTAAGCAATCATCCCATTTCTGTGGGAATTCCAGAACACATGCTCACAGCATCTCTTCAAGTATTTGATTTACCCTCTCAGTCTGCCCACTGGTTTGAGGATGATAGGCCAAACTATGGAGCAATATAGTACCCAAGGATTTGTGAAGTTCTTCCCAGAATTTGGATACAAATTAAGGTCCATGATCCGACACTATAGTCTTCAGAATACCGTGCAAACTGAGAATGCGAGCAATGTACAGTTTTGCATATGTGAGGACCGGGTAATATGTCTTGACTGGCAGAAAATGAGCAATTTTCGTAAGCCGATCAATTATAACCCAAATAGAATCATACCCCTTTGCGGTCCTAGGCAATCCCACAATAAAGTCCATGCTTATATCTTCCCATTTCCATGTTGGTATAGGTAGAGATTGTAATGGACCAGCAGTCTTCATATGTATGGCTTTAACACGTCTACAAGTGTCACATCTTGCCACATAGCGTGCGATTTCAATCTTCATCTTTGTCCACCAATAATGCTGTTTCAGATCATGATACATCTTAGTGCTTCCAGGATGAATAGAATAGCGACCACTAGTACACAGAAGCTCTATAGTGGCGGTTCTAAACCTATTTACACAGGCGTTTTTCAGTACCGCCAGTGCTAGGGATCAGTGGAAATCAGCATTTCCACTGGCGGTTATTTTTGAACCGCCAGTGAAAAGTGCATTTTCACTGGCGGTTTTCTTAAGGAACCGCCAGTGAAAAGTGCATTTCCACTGGCGGCTGAATAAAGAAAACCGCCAGTGAAAATGCATTTCCACTGGCGGTTTTATAAAGCAAACCGCCAGTGGAAATGCACTTTTCACTGGCGGTTTTCTTTATTTAGCCGCCAGTGGAAGTTTTCCCGCCTTTTTTCAAAATTTCAAACAATACTGAATTATATATATATTTATTTACACACACACAAACATATATATATATAGATCTATATTGATATTGAAAGCAACATGAAATTAAATTCTATCATACATTTATATACATCAAAGTATTCTGTTTACAACCATATATGCTTCATGCATTCTATACATCATAAGTTTTCACCTAAGCTCTAATAACTATCTCGGCTAAGAGATAATCTACTAATTTCTGTTAGTATTCTGAACTCTGGCAAAGCTAATGTTCCGGAAGCATCGTGATATTTTCCTTCTGCGGGAATGACCTCTTTCAATATGAATGTGCAGAGGTCCTCGACTATGCCATACAATGCAGCTTCGGTCAAGTTCTCCGGGTTTCCTCGTTGAAATTGCTGTAAAGGAATTTTATAAACATCATCTATTTATACTCAATAATAACACATTTGCATCTTTAATGACATAAATACATACTTGACTATTACTAATAATACCTTGTCAGGGTTCGTGATGTATCGTCCGTTCACTCTCATGAACTCGCACGCATAGAATCCACATAGGACCGATCCTTGTGGTTGCTTGTGGCACTACATAACGGGAGATTGGTTATTTAGTTGCAACATTGTGTATGATATGTATTCATAAAATCACATACTTACCGGCCAGTGATGATGGATGTCTAGTGGCACGCCTTTTTTCGACAGGTCGTACTTTCCACCTCTCATCTTATAGAATCTATAAGCCCTGTGATCTCAAATAGAATCACCATGTTATTCTCAAATTTTAATCGATAAAAGTATGCATGCATAGAAAAGGCTTACAGCTCTAAGATGCTGAGGAATTCTGCATATGTCGAAGGGTCGAAGTTCAAGGAGTCGAGCACCAGCACCTTTCCAACCTTAGGATAAATGAGGAAGCATATCCAGTGGTCCCTGTACGAATCAAATTTGTGATGCATGTGTATTGAAATTATTATTTTTATTTATGCAAAATCACACTTACTTAAAGTTGTACGGGGCCATTATGGCTTCCCTGTCTTGAAATTGAAGCATTGCATGTCCTATGTAGGTGGCGTATCGAGCTTCAAAATCCTTCTTCATATCCTTTATACGCTTCTCAACTTCTTCGTCCGTCTTTCCCCGTAATTCATCGTTGTCTTTCCCGATTCTAAAAGTGTGGCTTTCCTCGGATATAAGTATTGGGTTGAGATACCCAACCCTTTTACTGGCACTAGCATTGGGCTTGGTACCATAAAGGATCTCCTGCTGATCATGTTGCATTCTGCAAGTCACACGTGCATGTCAGATATTGAAATTTTATACAGCTCACTAATAATAACACACATATGTGGAAGTATGAGCGACACTTACAATGCAAACATCGTTACAAGTTGCACGTCGAGTCTCGGAAGGTTCATCATTAACCACATGTCCTCGAATGTAACAACGGCCTTTTGGTCCGAACCAATAAAAGCATGGTCTGGTATATGCACACTGATGGTGTCGATGCCAACCGATGATGCCCGCATGTACCAGTCATGCAACCTTTTAACACCATCCGGGACCTTTCTTAGTTTCTCAAGAGGTAGCAGAGGTCTGCCCGGCACATATTTTTTAGGCACGTTTTTGTAATCTGCCTTAGTTGGCTTCTTTATCTTTGCGGCCATTGCCTCAGCCTTTTTTGCAGACTCCTCGTGCTTGGCCAAATCAACAGTTTGTGACGTGAGGCTCCGTCCAATCCCTTTCAAAAACCGAGCTGTGCCAGCAGTAGTAGCTTTACTCTTCTTTTTCTGATACGGGGACACCAATTTTGGAATAGGAAGTTTAGATTTCTTTGATGGCCTTGGATCCTTTGATGGTTGTGGAGAAGGTGGATCCCTTGATGGTGGCGTAGACAGTGGGTCACCAAGAGGATGGGGAGGAGAAGGTGGTGGAGCCCTGAATGGTGATGCTTGTGGCGGAGACGGTGGGTCAGAAAAAGGATGAGGAGCAGCATGTGAAGTTTGAGGAGGTGATGATGGATGTACAATAGGAACAACAATTTGAGAAGGCGGAGACGGTTGGGCCTGCGACGCCTGCGACGAATTCGACCAATCAAGCAATTCGACATCCCTTCGAGGCCAAAGGATAAAATTCTTGATAGCTTGTCCAAGTTTCTCGATACCTTCGGGCCCAGGGATGTCTAGCATGTCGTCCTCGGATCCTTGGACGACCGTCGTCACTTCTACTTTGCAATAATCATCTGGAATATCGTTTCCATGGAACTTACGTCCTGGGATCGCAAGGCCTGTGGCTACTTTCTTTGTACGTTTATTGTTAATACCATATCTTATAACCAGTGTGCACGCCACAGGCCTTGTGATGTCATCAACTGGATAACGGTCCTTATTTCCCGTTGAAGCAACAGAGCTTGGTAATGTCGTACAATCTGTGGAAGCCGGCGGTTGAGCTGCTGGAATTATTTGTATCTGTGGAGTGGTCATCTGTTGAATAGACATCGCACTCGCCAACTGTTGCATCAATTCTGGAGGAGGATTCAGTAGCATTTGAGACATCATGGCTTTGAACTCTTTCTTGGCCTCCTCCTTAAAATAATCCGCCATCTCTTCCTTGTATCGATCACGTTTCCTGTACAGACCTTCCCACTGTGGTCCGAATCCTTCCTTCCATCCTTCCTTAGACGAGATTCCTCGTACACGGCCAGGATGCTCAGGGTTACCGAGACCAGCCGTTAGGATGTCTCTTTCCCTTTGTGGCTTAAAAGTTCCTTGGCTCTGCTTAGCTGCCATTGTATATATGTTTTTTGCCGCTTCTTCGACAATGGGATCATCAAAAGATACACCGGTCTCGGTTTCCCTTGGTTTTCTAGCACGGAGCCAATTTGCCGCCCTTTCACCAAGTTGCTCGGACAGCGTCGGCAACCCTGCGGCCTTCTTCTCGGCGTCTTCTTGTCTCCATTTAGGAACCTGACGCTTGTAACCACCTGTGCCTAGGTGGTGGCGGTACTTGTTCTTCTTTGATAGTTCCGAATTTGCCTCACTTAGAGATATGAAATCAGGGCTGCTCCTCTGCTCTAGAAATACTGCCCACTGACCTGCTGAGATTTTATATTTTTTGGTCGGGTCCAGACCTTTCTTTGCAAACTTTGTGTTCATCTCAGACCTCCAGTTTCGGAAATTGATTGCAAGCTGCTTCATCGTGTATTCCTTCACGAGTTCTTCTGAACCCCGAGGCAGAACGAACCTCATTAATAGCTTATTCCATATTTGATTCTTGACATCATCTGACACATCTCTCCACTGTCGTATTGTTATGTCAAGATTATCTCTAACTAAAAACCCAAGTGCATTCTGGAACTTAGGTAGTGCCTCTTCTGGAGCTAGGGGCTGACCTTTCGGGCTCACGTCTGAGATTTTGTATGTTTTGTCGGGAAACTTGTTCAGCCCCCTGTCACCTCTTTTTCGATCGCTCTGCTTCCTTTTCCTTGACGTCTCGGTTGTTGTCTTGGTCTGTTCCGGTGCGTCTTGGGTCGGCTCCGGTACGTCTTCGTTTCGTGCCACGGCTTCTTCGAGTATCGCACGAAATTCAGACACGACCTCCTATTCATGTAATAAAATGCACAAGAGATCATGCATGTGAAATCAGTAGGGTACACATACGAAGCTAAAGATGCGTACTTTTACCTCACCTTCTCGTGGATCATAAGTAGGGTCACGTTGCAACTCACGGAGAGCGGCCCTATCTATGCTAGTGGTAGGAAAAGGGTCGCTAGGCGTTTCATATCCTTCACTGCTGGATTGTTCTTGAGCAACACTCTTGTCCATGTGCTCGGGCACTAATCCTTGGTCCTTGATCGGAGAACTCATTGAGCTATATATATACAAATACATAAGCAATAATTAAATACATATTAACACATATTAACGTAAGCAATAATTAAATTCATATTAACAAATAGTATAATTAAATACATCCTCGGGCACTAAACCCTTAACCCTAACCCTAACCCTAAACCCTAACCCTAAACCCTTAACCCTAACCCTAACCCAAAACCCGAACCCTTAACCCAAAACCCGAACCCTTAACCCAAAACCCGAACCCTTAACCCTAAACCCTAACCCTAACCCTAACTATAACCCTTAACCCTAACCCTAACCCTAACCCAAAACCCGAACCCTTAACCCAAAACCTGAACCCTTATCCCTAACCCTAACCCTAACCCTAAACCCTAACCCTTAACCCTAACCCTAACCCTAACTATAACCCTTAACCCTAACCCTAAACCCTTAACCCTAACCCTAACCCAAAACCCGAACCCTTAACCCAAAACCCGAACCCTTAACCCTAAACCCTAACCCTAACTATAACCCTTAACCCTAACCCTTAACCCTAACCCTAACCCTAACTATAACCCTTAACCCTAACCCTAAACCCTTAACCCTAACCCTAACCCAAAACCCAAACCCTTAACCCAAAACCCGAACCCTTAACCCTAAACCCTAACCCTAACTATAACCCTTAACCCTAACCCTAACCCTAACCCAAAACCCGAACCCTTAACCCAAAACCCGAACCCTTAACCCTAACCCTAACCCTAACCCTAAACCCTAACCCTTAACCCTAACCCTAACCCTAACTATAACCCTTAACCCTAACCCTAACCCTTAACCATAACCCTAACCCTAAACCGTAACCATATAGTATCGTATAGTCGTATAGTATCGTGTAGGACGGGGAGAGAGTCGCATAGGACGTATAAAGAGGGAGAGAGGGAGAATCGTATGGATATTATCGAGTTACGTATAGAGAGGGAGAGAGGGAGAGTCGTATAGGACGAGGAGAGGGAGAGAGGGAGAGTCGCATAGGACGTATAGAGAGGGAGAGAGGGAGAGTCGTACGGAAATTATCGAGTTCAGATCGAATTCGGATCGGATCGGATACGTATATTATCGAGTTGTGACGGATAAAATTACAATGTATATATTCAACATACATTTGAACACATATGAACACACATATATATATTGAACACATACATTTGAACACATATGAACACACATATATATTGAACACATACATTTGAACACATATGAACACATATATATATTGAACACATACATTTGAACACATATGAACACACATATGAATAAAAATAAGTATTGTATGAATACTCTCATCTCCTCTCCTCTCTCTCCCTCTCCCTCCTCTCTCTATCTCTCTCCTCTCCCTCCTCTCTCTCTCTCACCCTCCTCTCCCTCCCTCTATCTATCTCCTCTCCCTCTATCTCTCTCCCTCTCTCTATCTCTCTCCTCTCCCTCCTCTCTCTCTCTCACCCTCCTCTCCCTCCCTCTATCTCTCTCCCTCTCCCTCTCCCTCCTCTCTCTTCCCTCTCCCTCTCCTTCCTCTCTCTTCCTCCCTCTCGGCGGCGGCGGCGCGTGCGCCCTCCTCTCTCTTCCCTCTCCCTCTCACTCCTCTCTCTTCCCTCTCCCTCTCCTTCCTCTCTCTTCCTCCCTCTCGGCGGCGGCGCGTGCCCTAGGGTTTACTAAACGCGGCGGCGGCGGCTGCCGGCGCGGTAGACGGCGGCGGTACGGCAGATTAGGGGAAAGAGAAAGAAACCTGGAGATGGCGGTGCGGGGGCGGGAATGGCGGCGTGGGGACGGGCGCGGGGACGATCACCGGCGAAACCTCGGGGTCGAAATCCAGCAGCCTGACGGCGTCGTCTTGAAGTGAACTGGCGCCAGGGACTTGTAAATTTTTCGGCTCCCGCGCGCCACCCTTTATATAGGCGCCATTTCTACTGGCGGTTGACAACGAGAACCACCAGTAGAAATATTTTCTACTGGCGGTTCTCATAGAGAACCGCCAGTAGAAACGGCTTCTACAGTCTGTGGAAGCCATTTCTACTGGCGGTTCTCTGTGAGAACCGCCAGTAGAAATAGTATTTTATTATTATTAACATAGTTTTTTATATATTGTTTTACTTCACTTTTTATATATTATATTAAGTATACTTTTATATATTGTTTAGTATACTTTTACCTCTCTCCATCCCCTCTCTCTCTCCTCTCTCTCCATCCTCTCTCTCCCTCTACCTCTCCTCTCTTTCCTCTCCACTCTCTCTCCCCTCTCCCTCTCCATCCTCTCTCTCCTCTCCACTCTCTCTCCCCTCTCCCTCTCCATCCTCTCTCTCCTCTCCACTCTCTCTCCCCTCTCCCTCTCCATCCTCTCTCTCCATCCCCTCTCTCTCTCCTCTCTCTCTCCTCTCTCTCCATCCTCTCTCTCTCCTCTCTCTCCATCCTCTCTCTCCTCTCCCTCTCCTCTCTCTCCTCTCTCTCCCCTCTCCCTCTCCATCCTCTCTCTCCTCTCCACTCTCTCTCCCCTCTCCCTCTCCATCCTCTCTCTCCATCCCCTCTCTCTCTCCTCTCTCTCTCCTCTCTCTCCATCCTCTCTCTCTCCTCTCTCTCCATCCTCTCTCTCCTCTCTCTCCATCCTCTCTCTCCTCTCCCTCTCCTCTCTCTCCTCTCTCTCCCCCTCTCCTCTCTCTCTATAAAGTCAATAGAAAGTCATGTAAAATGGTAAATGGTAGCCACGAAAATTGAATGAAGACAATTACATGCTTCGGTTTGTCGCTAACAATAATCAATTACATGACAAGTCCTAACAATAATCAATTACATGACAAGTATATAATCTAGGAAGCTATTGTTCTGCCTTGTCCATCGTGGCGTACCCAGGGCAACGAATTGCGTGGGATGCTTCGCTCAACGTTCCTTATCTTGGTTGGATGGTCTATGAAAAGAGACATGTCGTTGAACTGGTTAAAATTCTCTAAATCAGATACACCATCAACTCCTATAGCTTGTTGTTTTCCAGGAAAAACTACATGCTTCGGTTTGTCGGTGCTTTTCTTCTCATTGTTAGAAATGATCTGTTCAGCATAGAAGACCTGTGCAGCACGATTAGCAAGGATCCATGGGTCATCTTTGTAACCTACCTTACTTAGATCAAGAACTCTGACCCCATAGTTGTCTACCGTGACATGTTTGTCTTCAACCCATTGACATCGGAAAACCAAGATCTGAAATGTACCATAGTCTAGTTCCCATATGTCCTCAATAAAGCCAAAATATGTAATAATCTCACCAGTTTCATCATCTATGGCTTCGCATCGAACACCACTGTTTTGTGACATGCTCTTTTTGTCCTTGGACTTGGTACAAAATGTGAATCCACTAATGTCATAGGTTTGCCATGTTGTGACCTGGCGTGATGGTCCAGATGCCAAGCCCTTGATGGTTTGTTCTTCTATTGTTTCTCCACGTGGAATGTCCTTCAACATTAGCCATGTGTTGAACCGCTGCTTATGTTGCTTCATTACCCAATCATCCGTATGCCCAGGATTTTGCTCGCGAAGCTCATTGATGTGTTGTTGGATAAATGGCTCCATTATCGTTAGCTGATGTAGGATGCTCTGATGTGCCTCAAGTACTATATCGTAATCCGGTGGGATGAAAGATTTCCGTCCCATCCTCCTGCTTCCATACAGTCTACCCTCGTGTCGTGACGGAGGCAGACCTATTGCAACCTGGTCTTTTAGGATACTATTGCAGAATGGACCTCCGGACTCAATGGCCTCTTCGGTACAGTACCCCTCTATCATGGATGCCTCGGGACGAGCACGGGTTGATACATAGCCATTCAGTATTGACATGAAACGCTCATACGTCCACATTTCATGCAAGTACATAGGACCCAATGCCTCTATTTGTGGCACCAAGTGCACCACAAGGTGCACCATAATATCAAAGAACGATGGAGGGAAACACATCTCAAACTGTGATATTGTCTCCACTGCGAATTCCTGAAGAGATGCCAACTCATCACGGCCAATTACCTTTTGTGAAATCCTGTTGAAAAAGTAGCACAACCGTGTGATTGCCATCTTTAAAAACAAAGGATTTATAGCCCTGATGGCAATAGGTAGGAATGTAGTCAGCATGACATGGCAATCATGTGAGTTGTAGTTGGTGATTGTCAGGTCTTTCATTGACACAATACTCCGTATGCTAGAGCAGAATCCGGATGGGACTTTCAAATTCTTGAGCCAAACACACATCGCATGTTTCTCATCTACATTGAGATTGTAGCTTGTTGCTAGGAGATGGTACTTCCCATTTTCTTGAAGAACGGGATGTAGTTCCTTTTTTATGCCTAAATCTACCAAGTCCATGCGTGAATTGAGCCCTTCTTTTGTTTTGCCTTTTATGTCTAGCAAGGTGCCCATTATGCTTTCAAACACGTTCTTCTGAACGTGCATACCATCGATCGCATGCCGCACATCTAACTCTTTCCAGTAAGGCAAGTACTCGAAGAAAATAGACTTCTTCTTGAATATAGCCCCCGAAGCTGGTTTGACATCCTTCCTTGTTTTTCCGTCTTTTGTCTTCTTCCCGAAAACAAACTTGATATTCCTGACTATTTCAAAAACTCTATGACCTCTATTGTTACCCGATGGAGCAGTAGAATGTAGTTCACCATTATTGTCGAAGTACTTATCCATCTTTCGCATGCGGTACCTGTGTCCTTCCAATAAAAAGCGTCTGTGCCTCATGTAAACTATCTTCCTAGATGCAGCAAGGGATACGTAAGCAGTTCCATCAATGCATACTGTGCAACCAACCTTTCCCTTAAACTGGCCTGATAATGTGAAGAGAGCAGGGTAATCGTTGATCGTAACAAAAAGAATTGCTCTCAGCGTGAATGAACCTTTACGATACTCATCCAACATTTGAACACCCGTTTCCCACAATATTTTCATATCCTCCATTAAGGGCTCCAAAAATACATCCATGTCAACTCCAGGTTGTGTAGGTCCAGAAATAAGGATGGTTAGCAAAATGTACTTCCGTTTCTGCATCAACCATGGAGGAAGGTTGTATATGGTGAGGATCACCGGCCATGTGCTATGCTTGCTGCTCCTCTCAGCAAATGGGTTCATTCCATCAGTACTCAGTGCGAACCTAACATTTCTCGGTTCATCGGCAAAGTCTCGGTGGTTGTCATTGAAATCTTGCCACTGCTTCCCATCGACTGGATGTCGAAGCTTCCCATCGTTTTTGTGCTCATCAGAAGCATGCCAGCTCATAAGTCTGGCATCCTCAGGATTAGCGAACAAACACCTCAATCGATCGACGATGGGGAGGTACCACATCACCAAAGCAGGAATCTTTTTGAGCGCATAATAGTCTACTTCTTCTTTTTCTTTGCTCGTGGATTTTGAAGTCTTTTTTTGGGCTTTCTTTCGCTTCTTCCCTTTAGACACGGATGCAACACACTCTTCGTCCTCTCGATAGTCTTTATTCATCTTGTACCTACTTGCACCGCACTTTGGGCAGCTCTCCAAGTCTTTATAATCATCACCTCGATAAAGGATACAGTGATTTCTACACGTGTGGATCTTCTCCACACCCATAGTGAGCGGACTGATTAGTTTCTTTGCATAGTACGTGTTAGCAGGCACATTGTTCTCCTTTGGAAGCATGTCTGCGATAATACTCAAGAACACATCAAAGCCAGCATCAGACACACCATATTTAGCTTTTAACATCAACAGCTTTAGCATAGACCGGAGCGTCGTGAACTCTTTGGTACAACCCTTAGACTCGTCGTACAAAGGCTCTTCTGCTGCCTTCTTCAGGGACTCCATACCTTTCATTAAGAACATCGATTGATCTGTATGACGACACAACATTGCCTCTAGCAACTCTGCATCTTCCTCATCCATAACACTTGGCAGAACATGAGGTCTATCATGTTCATTTCCTCCAGCGTAACCATGATCAGTAACATTTTGCACTACAAGTTCGCTCTGTGGAAGAGGTTGGTGTGTCTCGTGAACGAACTGAAATCTGTCGTCGATGTTCTCAGGGTTTCCAGTCATATAAGGCGAAGAGCTACCCTCTCCATGCTTTGTCCAAATTGTGTAATCCTTCATAAATCCTCGGCATACCAGATGAGATATGATTTGTTCTGTGTCATTAAATACAGCAGCATTTTTGCAGTCCATGCATGGACAATATATGTGTTTTGTCTTTGTTCTCCAAGCATGGTTCGTAGCGACATCAATAAACCTATGGACCTCGGATATGTATGATGGATCTAGCCTTGATAAGTTATACATCCAGGATGTCCTCTCCATCACCACCTGTAAAAAAGTAACATAAAACACATGGTGAAACCCTATATCCAAAAATGTGGCTAAAATGTGAAACCCTCTCTCTCTCTCTCCTCTCTCTCTCTATCCTCTCTCTCTCCTCTCTCTCTCTCCTCTATCTCTCTCTCTATGGAGGATGAGGAAGAGGAGGGGTTGGAGGATGAGGAAGAGGCGACTGTGACACTATCCATGGAGAAGGACGCGTTGGAGTGCGACATCTGCTGCCTACCCTTCCAGTCCGAAGTTTTCATGGCAAGTCAGATTACCATGCATGTATATATACAGTACATATTGATCGGTAGACTCCAGCATGATGCTCTGCTCTGTGTAAAATCAGTGCAAGAACGGGCATTCTGGATGTGCAAAGTGCTGCATCCGCACGGACGGTAAGTGCTGCACCTGCTCCGAGCGCATTGGCAACAATAGCTCTCTCTCCCTCTCCCTCTCCTCTCTAGAAAGTCGTGTAAAATTACATGCTGCACATGGAGGATGAGGAAGAGTCGGGGTTGGAGGATGAGGAAGAGGCGACTGTGACACTATCCATGGAGAAGGACGCGTTGGAGTGCGACATCTGCTGCCTACCCTTCCAGTCTGAAGTTTTCATGGCAAGTCAGATTACCATGCATGTATATATACAGTACATATTGATCGGTAGACTCCAGCATGATGCTCTGCTCTGTGTAAAATCAGTGCAAGAACGGGCATTCTAGATGTGCAAAGTGCTGCATCCGCACGGACGGTAAGTGCTGCACCTGCTCCGAGCGCATTGGCAACAATAGCTCTCTCTCCCTCTCCCTCTCCTCTCTAGAAAGTCGTGTAAAATTACATGCTGCACATGGAGGATGAGGAAGAGTCGGGGTTGGAGGATGAGGAAGAGGCGACTGTGACACTATCCATGGAGAAGGACGCGTTGGAGTGCGACATCTGCTGCCTACCCTTCCAGTCCGAAGTTTTCATGGCAAGTCAGATTACCATGCATGTATATATACAGTACATATTGATCGGTAGACTCCAGCATGATGCTCTGCTCTGTGTAAAATCAGTGCAAGAACGGGCATTCTGGATGTGCAAAGTGCTGCATCCGCATGGACGGTAAGTGCTGCACCTGCTCCGAGCGCATTGGCAACAATAGCTCTCTCTCCCTCTCCCTCTCCTCTCTAGAAAGTCGTGTAAAATTACATGCTGCACATGGAGGATGAGGAAGAGTCGGGGTTGGAGGATGAAGAAGAGGCGACTTTGACACTATCCATGGAGAAGGACGCGTTGGAGTGCGACATCTGCTGCCTACCCTTCCAGTCCGAAGTTTTCATGGCAAGTCAGATTACCATGCATGTATATATACAGTACATATTGATCGGTAGACTCCAGCATGATGCTCTGCTCTGTGTAAAATCAGTGCAAGAACGGGCATTCTGGATGTGCAAAGTGCTGCATCCGCACGGACGGTAAGTGCTGCACCTGCTCCGAGCGCATTGGCAACAATAGCTCTCTCTCCCTCTCCCTCTCCTCTCTAGAAAGTCGTGTAAAATTACATGCTTCGGTTTGTCGCTAACAAAATGTAGTTAGACTACTTTATCTCTTCCAATAAAAGTAGTTAGACTACTTTATCTCTAACATATGGTGAAACCCTATATCCAAAATGTGGCTAAAATGGAGGAAAAATGAACAAAATTTGGCAAAAGAAACATAAGCCAAACTTTCCTAGCAACTAATAAACAAAAAAAATTAATACCCAAACCTATCTTTAACACATGGTGAAAGCCTAGTTTCAAAATGTAGTTAAAATTGAGCAAAAATAAACAATAACTGACAATTGAAACATAATTAAACCAACCTTCCATACAACACATTCACCATTCATTAAGCAACTAAATATGTGTTATGGATAAACTTATTTGAGAACTAAACATGAAAAAGGAGAGGGAATAGACAAAAACTAATCATCTTATGCAACCTCATTTGAGGAAATAGAGAAAATTACCTAGCTACACTCTTCTCTCTCACATGTAAAACCCTAGATCCAAAATGTGGCTAAAATTGAGCAAGAATGAACAAAAATTGACAAAGAAACATAAACCAACCTTTCTTATCCACCTTCTTCCAAGAAATGAAGACCAAAACCTCCCCCCTTATATTTTTGTGAAATCTGGACCTCCAAAATCGCCTCCAATGGAAGCTGGCTGCGAGCATACAGTTCACTGTCGCGGGGAAGAAGAGGGGTATTTATAACAGACAGTTCACTGGCGGTTGGCTTGAAAAACCGCCAGTGGAAACCTATTTCCACTGGCGGTTATCTTAACACAACCGCCAGTGGAAATAGGGTATTTACACTAGCGGTTCTGTTACACCAACCGCCAGTGGAAATTGCTTTCTACTGGCGGTTCTGTTACACCAACCGCCAGTGTAAATACCCTATTTCCACTGGCGGTTGTGTTAAGATAACCGCCAGTGAAAATAGGTTTCCACTGGCGGTTCCTAAGTCGGGTCCACCTTGTTTTTTTTACTGGCGCGTGATAACTGAAACCGCCAGTGATAATTTATGGGTGCCGCAGGCTATGAGCTCTTTTCTACTAGTGGACTAAGATGTGCTTCATCCAAAATTTGCTGGCGGACCTCAACATTTTTAGGCACAACTATGCGGTTGTTAAACCATACAACACCTTGATTATTTCTTCTAAAGCAATTGGCTTTACCAGCTTCTATTTTCTCATGAATGTGCTTCATTCCGTCATCATTTCTTTGTGCGTCAATTATTCTTTGCAGGATGACTGACTCAAGCTTCAAGTGATTTGAAGTTCCATGCTGAATCATTGCCAGGTTCAATTTCTCCATATCTTGGCATAACGTAATGTCAGAAGTCTTCATGGTAAGGCAATGACAGAAAGCCTTACGACTTAATGCATCTGCCACTACATTGGCTTTGCCTGGGTGATAGTGAATCTCTAATTCATAATCCTTGATCAGCTCAAGCCATCTCCTTTGTCTCATATTACGCTCTGACTGGGTAAAGATGTACTTCAAACTTTTATGGTCTGTATAAATTTGACAGATATTTCCCAGCAGATAATGACGCCATATTTTTAGGGCATGAACCACCGCAGCTAACTCTAGGTCATGAGTTGGATAATGTTCCTCATACCGGCGCAACTGCCTTGAAGCATAAGCTATTACTTGGCCCTCTTGCATTAGAACACAGCCGAGACCACTGCCTGATGCGTCAGAATACACATCAAAGGGCTTTTCAATGTCCGGCTGAGCCAATACCGGAGCAGTGGTTAATAATACTTTCAACTGTTCAAAGGCTTCATTACATTTTGAAGACCAATTAAATTTAATATCATTCTTCAATAAACTTGTGATTGGTTTCACAAGCTTGGAAAAATCTGGTATGAATCAGCGGTAATAACCAGCCAGCCCAAGGAAACTTTGGACTTGATGTACAGTGGTTGGGGGTTTCCACTCCAAAATATCCTTGACTTTGCTGGGATCCACCGCAATCCCCTTGGCAGATAATACATGTCACAGAAATTGGATCTCCTCCAGCCAGAATGCGCACTTACTGAACTTATCATATAATTGGTGTTCCCTTAAGCGCGTTAATACGATCCGCAAGTGCTGAGCATGCTCCTCTTCATTCTTGGAATTAAGATATCATCAATGAATACCACCACAAATTTGTCCAACTCGGGCATAAATACCGAGTTCATTAGATATGTGAAGTGGGCAGGAGCATTTGTTAGTCCGAAAGACATAACCAGATATTCAAATAATCCATACCGTGTGGTGAATGCAGTCTTTGGTATATCTTCAGGTCGAATACGGATCTGATGATAACTCGACCTGAGGTCAATCTTAGAGAATACCCGAGCTTCGGTAAGTTGATCAAACAGAATGTCAATCCAGGGAAGAGGGTACTAATTCTTGATGGTGACCTCATTAAGGTGTCGATAATCCACGCACATCCGCATTGTTTGGTCCTTCTTCTTGGCGAAGATGGCTGGACAACCCCAAGGTGATGAACTTGGTTGGATAAATCCTTTTTCAAGTAGATCTTGTAATTGGGTCTTGAGTTCTGCCAGCTCATTTGGAGGAATTCGGTACGACCTTCTAGAAATGGGAGCCGTACCGGGCTTCAACTCAATCACAAACTCTACATCTCTTTCTGGAGGCAATCCAGGCAGATCTTCCGGGAAGACGTCTGGGAACTCACATACTACCGGAATATTTTGGATCTCTGGTATGATGGCTTCACATACTCTGCCAGTTGGTTTAGCTGGAATGGCTACGGGGATGGACAAAAGAACCTCTTCTTGGCCATAACTCAACCTGATGGTTCTCAGATCAGTGTTGAGGGTTGCTATATGCTGGGCTAACCAATTCATGCCCAAATTTACATCTATGTCTTGGACTTTTAGAACAATCATATTAGTAGGAAAGTCCCGTTCAACAAAAGTTACGGGCACTTGGAAAGCCACTTTTTAGTAAATATTTGTCCCCCGAGCGAATGAATAGTAAACCCTTCCCTTGATTTAGTATATGGAATGCAATGTTTCTCCACAAACTTCTTGCTTATGAAAGTATGCGAAGCACCAGAATCAAAGAGAATAATTGCAGGGTGATTGGCCACTAGAAACGTACCCATCATAACCGGTTCGCCTTCCGGTGTTGTGGCCACTTGAGTATAATAAATTCGTCCCGTTTTCCTCATATTTTTGCCCGCGGTATTGTTTGCGCATTTCCCTTGGCTTGTTCGGAACTCCTAGAACTCTACTGATTCTTTGATGGATTTTGCTTTGGGTATGGACAGTCCTTGATAAAATGTCCGGACTTTTCACAGTTAAAGCAGCATGTTGAAGAGCTTGGGAGAGCAGGGAAACGAGTGCCAGGGGCACCCAGCTGATTTGTAGCGGTGGGGGCAGCGGTAGGACGGATAAAAACTGGTTGTTTGAAAGGGTAGGAGGGTGGGCGAGATGAAGAACGATTCTGATTAGAAGGTCGGATTACCAACCTTTGTCTTTTCTCAGACCCCTGATTGGGTCTGTCGCCTCCATTCCCCTTTGATTTTTCGGAGCCTGCATATTTGGCCTCAACTGCCAGCGCCGTGCTGATAGCCCTTCTGTAAGAAAGATCAATGCAGGTGGCCATCTTTCATTGCATTCGATCATTAAGGCCTCTCATGAGGCAATTCCTCTTCTTTAAATCTATGTTGACTTGATCGATAGCATATTGGGACAAGTGGTTGAATTTATTGAGATACTAAGTGACAGTATCCCCGCCTTGCTTGAGCTTCATAAACTCCTCATGCTTCATATGGAGGACCCTTCAGTTATATAATGTTCCTGGAAAGCCAACTTGAACTCGTCCCATGTAATTTGATGGCCGACCGGCTGAACGGCAACATAATTTCCCCACCATGTACTGGCAGGGCCTCGCAACTGTTGTGCCGCAAATAAGGGCTTTTGAGTCTCTACACATCGGATAAGCCTGAACTTCTGTTCAATAACACGGATCCACTCATCCGCTTCCAGAGGGTATTCCGCCTTGACAAACAATGGGGGACATGTCTCTGAGAAATCCAGATATGATGTTTCGCGGGGTCCTTGCGGATATGCTCGCCTGCCTTGCTGCTGCATTTGTTGCCCCGCCATTTCCCGCAGAAAGCGGGTGTTGTCAGCTGTGGCAATAACTAAGGTGGCGATGGCCTCAGCTAATGTTGGTGGTACTGGGGGTGGATTCGGGGTTGCCTCCCTCCCATGGGAGGTTCCTGCCCCATCCTGTGCACGAGTCTTAGACGGCATCTAGCCCCATCCTGTGCGCGAGTCTTAGACGACATCTGAGGCAAAAAAATTTAAAGAAATATGATATGCCAAAACAAACCATCCATTTCACATTACTAAAAAGGGTAATGTTACAGACTCGTATTTACAACAGGATTACATTACCTATTACACACTATTACTACTTTTATACTATACTATTCTAGCTTCTTGTCGCTTTTGGTAGCCTCGCTGTCAGGTGTAGGAGACCATTGGTCGACCAAATTCATTGAAGGAGGAGGCCTGAAAAGGTCTAGTTCCCCTCCAAGGGCTTCACCCGCTGCTCCCGATGGTCCGGCTCCCATCCCGACAGGATCCACAGGGACGTTAGGGTGCAGTTGTGAATACAATACATGAACTTCTTCATGTAATGTATTACAATAAACCTGCAAGTTATCCATGGCTGAGCTAAGCTCTTCCACGCGGGCTCGAACTCTAGCTTCCTTGGCCCATGCAAGCGAACGAGAGTTCACAGCCCAGTCGAGCGCTAGATCTCATTCCGCAAGTTGGTCATGCAGGTGGTGGATGTCTGTTCTCAATTCGTTGATTCTTTCACCATCCGCGACCCATATATCGTTCCTGTGACAGAGTTCTGATCGAAGCTGTTCAACTTGGGCTTCCAGATCCCCGATTGGATCGTTGCTACCACTGCTACTGTCTTCATGCCTCGGGGCAAGTTGATGACAGGGTACGCCAATCGGCCCAGTAGACTTGCGCGCGGTCTTTCTCGTGCGCTGCGGCATATCTCCATGAGGGGAAAATCTTATTAGCATAGTTTTTAGCTTGATGCATGTGTAATTACAGAATCAACCTTAGTTGATTCACACCTTCTATAAATTGCACTCTACTATCTGGTCTTTAAAATAAGTATCTCAGAAGGGGATTGGATAAGAAGAAAAGAATTTTTCTAGATAAGTCTTTGAAAATTCTTTTTGAAAATGTCTCATAATATCTGCAGAGATGGGCTTCGCTCTGATACCAGCTGTGACAGAACCTCCCAAGTCATTAGGCCCACCTATAGTTGTCCTTGTCCAACGGACCTCAGACAACCCTATAGGTGCACCTGATCACTTGACAAGTTCGGTATCTGAATTCCTTACCTTCCCAAGAGCATTTTACCCATCACGTAGACATTACAATTCATCAGAGATACGGAAATGTGGAAGCAGTTACAATAACTTACTTTTATTGAAAAGTAAGACAGAGTTAAATAGTTACAGACCAGAACATAATATATATGAGTGCTGAGTATTATTATTACAAACCATGGGAGGCAAAAACTCCTCCCGAATAAGTAGTAAAAAGTTTTTAACGGAGGGCCTTCCCTCCCGCGGCTTTAGTCTTGGTTTTCTTCTTTGGGTACCACCTTTGAACAGAAGCAACAAAAGTTTGCTGCTTCTTCACCTAAAACAACATGGGACAAAGCCCTGAGTACGAAGTGTACTTTTGCAAGACTTACTCGACAAAGTAAAATACTCTCAAGGATATGCTGGCTTTAAGGGAGTCAAGATAAGGCTTACCAAGAATGAATGACTTTGTTTGTAGAAACGCTTACTAATAGTGGATCCTTAAAAATCCAATTTTATTTGTCAGGTTAAGTAAAATTACCTGCAACTAGAGTTCTTGCTACCCTAGTTCAATCACTTGACCTATACTAGTCAATTTCTTAACAAACCTTCTTATTCACTGGAATGCTACGTGTAGGTCAGTGACCAAGTCTTCATGTCCACGAAGTTACGGCGATCCGAATCAATTATACTCAGCGGAGGATCTCCAATCACACAACATATGTAGCACTTAACCCTTGCATATGTCAACTCGCCACCAGGGTTCTTAAGACTAGATCAGGTTTACGCCAACCGAGAGCATAGATACACCACCGTCCAGCCTCTTGCCACGGAGGGTACACGCTACTCTCTCCATCTCTCCACTCCCATTGCGTGTTATCTTATTCTGGTATTAGTCTGCCCAAGGCAAAGCTTACCCATGACGAGGCATGTGACTAGTTAAAGGGTCCTCGATCATCAAGCCTACATCGAGACGGTCCTTAATCGGCTCAGACGGAAACACTACACCGAGACTCTCTTCTCGTGCAAGTCACCCGCCCGGTCTCAGCTTTATCATTTCAAACCCAAAGTTTGGTACCTAGCAAAGGTACATCTTTTCCGATGTTGAACCCATCATGGCCATGATGGATCCACCATCAAGTTTTATTTTTGAAAACATCCCTCCCACTTTGCAACATCATCTTTTGTGAAAACAAAACATTTTGTTTTGCTAGAGCAAAGCTAAGCATAAGGAAAACCTTTTGTAAAATAGGGATTTAAGGAGAAGTATTCAAATCCAAGGAAGGAAATGCAGGAATGGGTTTAGCACACAACTCCTATCACCTAATGCATTAAGCAAGTGAGAAAGATTTTAAAAGGAACAAGGAGGTGGCAAATGCACTGGGGCTTGCCTTGTGTTACTGGTGAATCAGGCTCTGCTCTGTAGATATCAAAATCGAAATAGTTGACTGCCTGATGTTCCTCAGGTGGTGGTGGTGATGAAGTCCTTGTCTCTTCAACCTCAACTTCCTCTTCGTTTCTAAATATAGCCAAGTATAATAATGAATGCTCATGTAATGCTCATGAAGATGCAAAGATAATAAAAGTTTATTATCTAAGGTCTTGAATACAACTTTCCTTCATGGATCTCCAAGAACTTAGGGTTTCCGGAGTCAATAGTGAAGTTCAAAGGGTAGGGGCTAGGGCTTTGGGTTCTAAGTATCAAACATGGTCCAAATTATACCAAACTCTACCCAAGGCTTCTAAATATTATTTAGAGATTACCATAAAAATTTAGTGAATTTTGGATTTATTATGTGACACCCCATGTGTCAGTTTCTTGTTATGTCGGGAGATTTATCCCAATCTCCGATGCTAAGTGTAATTTTCTATTTCTCGATCACATTTATCTCCATTTATCAAGTTACTTGTGAAGGTTTCACCGATTTCTGGTTTTACTCGATCTCCACAAGGCCAAAATTGGAGCCTGTTAAAACTTTTATTTCTCGGAACGAATGCCAACTCGATAATCATTCTCGATTTGTAATCTCGTCTAAAGCTCATTTAATCAAACTCTCGACTACTATTATTTCATCTAAGCTAGAGTCCACTTCCTCGAACTTCGATCGATGTTCAACTATTTTATCTGAGTCCGTACTCTTAGACGGAATACTCGATATGTCGTCCTCTAATCAAATTTATCTGACTCAGCCAAATATCTCATGTCCGAACCGAATTCAAAACCTCGTATCGACAGCGATTGTAAAATATCACGATTCGCTTTCTCCAACTAAAAAAATCCAAAGCCGATCAGAAATCTAAGAGAAAACATTTATTTCTAAAATAGCGCGCGTGGAATTATTTCCGAGCGAATTCAAATCAAACTCTCGGCCGAATTAATCGCTCAATCGTCCATGCGCCGGAACTCTAATTCGCTCTATTCGCTGTAGAAACGAAATCCGCGGGAGCATTTTTATTCGGAAAAATAATTTAGCGCGACCCGAGTGCATGTTTTGGGCCAAGCCCATTCCAGCCCGGCCCATTTGGCCCATGAGAAAACCCTAACCCTAGTGCCCCTTCTATAAATAGGACCTCTCTCTCTTGCAAATTGGCAATTTTTCACTCCCACCCCTCCATTTCTTCCCAGCCGCCACCTTCTTCCTTCCCTGCCCCTTCTTCTTCACGGCAGCAACAGCCACCAGTGGGCTGCCCTCTCCTTCGCGCCCCCAGCCATGGCGCCCAAGTTCTCTGCTCCCATCTCCTCCCTGGCGCAGTGGGAGAAGCTCCCATGGGCGCCACCCCCTGCAGCTTCCCCTTGTCGGCGCCCAACAGCAGCACATCTCCCTCCCCTTTTTCTGTTCTTGCCATGGCCGAGCTCCCAGCCGGTCTTCTTCCCCAACGCCGGCCTCCATGGATGCACGGCTCCCACTCCCATGGCGCCTCTGCTCCTCCCATATAGGGCGTCCGACCCCCTGCTCCATCCGTCGACAGCCTCCCTTCCCATGGGGTCGAGCTTTTTCCCCTCGATGTTGGCTGCTTCCGAATGCCGAGCTCCCCTCCGATCCAGTTCAGCGCAAGGAGCAGCAACTCCCACGGATGGCGTCTAGAAATTTTTCCCAGCGCCTCCCTGTTCACCGTCCTCCCAGCCGGCTTCCCTCCCCTGCTGCTGCTCGCCCCTTCCTCCTTTTCCCTAGTGCGGCAGCAAGGAGCCCTTGCTCGGACTGCAGCCACGGCGTCCAAGTCCCTGCGCCCAGCCCTTCGATCCAAAAACAGCAGCCCTGCGCCGGGCCCCTCTCCCAACCAGCACCCTCCCTGTTCCCCTAGACGACGATGTCCCTTCCCATGCCGCTGCTCAACCACGCGCGCTACCGCTTGACAAATGTCTGATCCATGCACAGCCCTACTTCCTCATCTCCCATGGTGCTGCTCGTCGAGCCCTCCTTTTTTTGGATGCCGGCAAGAAAAATCGGTGCAGCAGCGCTCCGGTTCATTCTTCGCTCCCCGTCGTGTGTCATCGCTCTCGTGTTTGCTGCGCAGCCCCGTCTACGACGCCGTCGAAACCCGTGGTGAGAAACCCCCCCCCCCCCCCCCCCGCTGTCCTTGATGTTTATTTTCCGATGTGTGTGATGTTCGAGGAACTACCACTAACAAATATGTGTGTTTTCGCAGCAAGAGGTCGATGCCGCGCTTCGCGCCTTGTCCGTTCGACGAAATGCCGAGCATCGTGGACAGCCCGTGCGTCTAGTCCCGACTCGTTCAGGTTGATTGATTTATAGTTACAATACATATGCTTTGGTTGATGTCGGGCAGTGCATGTATATATGTGGGTGTATGTAAAGTGTTTTGGCTATACACGTTGGTAGGATCACATTTGCGGTTAGAGAGCAAGAGGTGGTTGATGTGTGCGATTTGTAGTTTTTCTGATTACGTTTTGGTCGATGTGGCATATATTGGTGTTTGAATATGTGTGGGAATAAAATGTTTTGGCTATATGTTGTGGCAAGGTCGCATTCGCGTTTTGGTAACCAAATGTGTCGTGTTTGTTTTATGTGATGAGTAAGTCTTGAGATACAAGTAATGTAAGGATTTAATTAGTGCATGTATGTGTGTGTGCCGTGGTGTATTATAGTGATTGTGGCGTAAGATAATTAGTTGAGGTGTGCGGGTATATGTCGTAATATGGTTATACTCGCAACAAAGAAATATGTATGTCTTGTGTAACACAACGTTTAGATTGCTATCGTATAATCATGTGAAGAATGCTCGTGATGGTTGTGTGATTGAGGAGTGATGTAGTGGCAAGCGAGAAGTAAGTTTAATTTTTCAACTGTTAGTGGATAGTATTTGTCGGTGTTGTCATGATTTTTGCTGTATGACAGATCGATGCTTAGCTTTATAAATTATTGCATTCCATTCCCTTTGGATAAATAAATGTCTTGTTGATCGATTAGAGGTCTTATATGAGCGTTATCGCAGCCCAATAATTATTGGAGGCGAGTAGTGTTCATGAGTCAATCCTTGCTAAAATTGAAGAACAGTCCGATAACATATGCACATAGGTGCTTTAGGTCTTTCAGTAGCCAGTGTAAGTCTTATGGAGTTTTATGCCATGTTTTAATGTCTCTATGTTAGACCTCCTAAAATATGGTGTTTTAAGTGACTTGTGTGTTAACTAATTCGAGTGGAGAAATGGTTAAGAAAAACTAATTAACCTGCTTCAACCCATGTTTCGAGCTACAATGTCTAAAATGGTTTGCTAAGTCTTATACGGCGTTAGCCAACTCATGTCAAGTAAGAGTCGATGGCGTAAGTGATTGTGATATATATACATGTGGTGTCTCGGATTGCGATAATAATAGGCAAGCCGACGTGTAGGTTATTTAGCGGGCTACGTCGTTGCTCTAGTTAGCCGAATTGTTAGATGGTTTGGTTAAGCTCGTAGTCACGATGATTGTTTGTTGTTGTCTAAACACGTATGGTTATGGTCGCGGATGAAAAGTATTAGCGCTCATGTGAAGTCTAAGTTAAAATGCAAATTATTGGGTGGAAAGCGCTTTGATATTCATATATGCCGGATTTGATGATTGTGGTGAATGCGTTGATTAATTTGTGTATGGTAGTTTTAGCGCGCGAAACAACTTGTATAAAAATTAGTAAGTCTACTTGTTAGTTCTCACTTGGATATTTTAACTCTAACAATTGTCAAAGTGTTAGAATAATTCAAGTATCTAGAACACGGCAATTCTTGAATTGTATAGGAGCTGAAATTTATTAGTTGCTGTTTTGGACTGCATGCAGTGATTTCCTCGTGTTGTATGTTTGATAAACTAAATCATGTTTTCTGTAGAAAAGCCATATAGAAAAGTTGTAGATAACCTTATGATCTTGTTGGTGTTAAAATTTGACAGCCATTAGTCTGACCGTTTAGGAGTTATGCTGTTCACAAATTCAGTAACTGAATCTGTCCAATTTCTGTACAGATTTCAGAGATTGAATTGTTTGCTTAAGTTAATGTTACAATCTTGTCGGGGACCATAATTAGGGGTACCCTCAAGACGCCTAATTCTCAGCTGGTAACCCCCATCAGCATAAAGCTGCAGAGGCCTGATGGGTGCGATTAAATCAGGGATCAGTCCATACGAGCGACTCGATCATGCCTCGCCCGAGCCTAGCCTCGGGCAAGGGCAGCCGACCCCGAGATGTTTCCGTCTCGCCCGAGGCCCCCTTTTAACGGCAGACGCATCTCCGGCTCGCCCGAGGCCTTGCCTTCGCTAAGAAGCAACCCTGACTAAATCGCCGCGCCGACCGACCGAGTCGCAGGGGCATTTAACGCAAAGGTAGCCTGACACCTTTATCCTGACGCGCGCCCCCCGGCAGAGCCGAAGTGACCGCCGTCACTTCGCCGCTCCACTGACCGGTCTGACAGAAGGACAGCGCCGCCTGCGCCATTCCGACTGTAGTGCCACTTGACAGAGTGAGACTGACAGGCAGTCAGGCCTTGCCAAAGGCGCCATAGGAAGCTCCGCCCGACCCAGGGCTCGGACTCGGGCTAAGGCCCTGGAAGACGGCGAACTCCGCTCCGCCTGACCCAGGGCTCGGACTCGGGCTAAGGCCCCGGAAGACGGCGAACTCCGCTCCGCCCGACCCAGGGCTCGGACTCGGGCTAAGGCCCCGGAAGATGGCGAACTCCGCTCCGCCCGACCCAGGGCTCGGACTCGGGCTAAGGCCCCGGAAAACGGCGAACTCCGCTCCGCCCGACCCAGGGCTCGGACTCGGGCTAAGGCCCCGGAAGACGGCGAACTCCGCTCCGCCCGACCCAGGGCTCGGACTCGGGCTAAGGCCCCGGAAGACGGCGAACTCCGCTCCGCCCGACCCAGGGCTCGGACTCGGGCTAGGCCCCGGAAGACGACGAACTCCGCTCCGCCCGACCCCAGGGGTCGGACTCCGCCCTGGCCTCTGCCGAACGACCTCCGCCTCGCCCGACCCAGGAGCTCGGGCTCGGCCTCGGCCATGCAGGACAGACTCGACCTCGGCTTCGGAGGAGCCTCCACATCGCCCGACCTAGGACACAAGTCCGCCACGTCGACAGGAAGCGCCATCATCACCCTACCCCGAGCCGACTCGGGCCGCAGGGAACAAGACCGGTGTCCCATCTAGCTAGCTCCGCCAGATAGGCAATGATGGCGCCCCGCTAGACCCATGACGACGGCAGCTCTCAGCTCCCTTACGGAAGCAGGGGGACGTCAGCAAGGGCCCAACCGCTCCGACAGCTGTCCCTCCGCCAGGCTCCGTTGCTCCTCCGACAGCCACGACACCACACCAGCTGGGTGCCAAGATCTCTCCGGCTGCCACACAGGCATGTACTTAGGGCGCTAGCTCACCCTCGCTAGACACGTAGCACCTTGCTACACCCCCATTGTACACCTGGATCCTCTCCTTACGCCTATAAAAGGAAGGACCAGGGCCTTCTTAGAAAAGGTTGGCCGCGCGGGGACGAGGACGGGGCAGGCGCTCTCTTTGGGCCGCTCGCTTCCCTCACCCGCGTGGACGCTTGTAACCCCCTACTGCAAGCGCACCCGACCTAGGCGCGGGTCGAACACGAAGGCCGCGGGATTCCCACCTCTCTCACGACTCGTCTCTGGCCACCTCGCTTTTCCCCCCTTCGCGCTCGCCCATGCACTCGACCCATCTGGGCTGGGGCACGCGGCACACTCACTCGTCGGCTTAGGGACCCCCCGGTCTCGAAACACCGACAGTTGGCGCGCCAGGTAGGGGCCTGCTGCGTGTTGACGAGCAACTTCCCGTCAAGCTCCAGATGGGCAGTCTCCAACGACCTCTCCAACCCGGGACGGTGCTCCGTTTCGGGAGTCTCGAGTTCATGTCTCTCGACGGCAGCTACGACATGATACTCCTTCCACCACCGCGCGATGACGACAATGGCGGCCGACAGCCCGCCCACCGGCGGCGGAATCGACGACGTCTTCCCCGCGTGGTGGAAGAACAACATTCGAGCTCGCCTCGTCCTCTCCCCCGCCATCGGAGGAGGAGGCGGGGCAACCAGGGCCGAGCGGGAGGCCGCGCTCCGTCGGGTGTCGAGCGAACCGACGTCCCCAGCGCCCCAACGGAGGGCGCGTCGGGCGTCAACCTCGCGTTTGAGACGAAGGCGAGCGCCGTCCCCCCACGACACGCCAATCCCGAGCAAGTGGACGACGCCAGCACGCTCGCGGAGGGCCTGCAGGACGTCGCCCTCGTACCCAAGACGACGGCGCAATCAGTCCCCGACGTGACTGTGTCGCTCCTTGTCGACCAAAAGGTACCGACTGATTCCCATCCTACGTCATTTCGACTCGGCCTCAACCCTCCTAGCGACCTCGCTTTGGCGGGCGCTCACGTTGAGGCGAGTGCAACCCCACTGGGGTTTCGTGTGCGGTCGCCTTGGGACCGATTGACGGACATCTCGACCTACGGGCCCTCTGGGTCCGAGGAAGATGACGATCCCAGCATCTGCTGGGATTTCTCTGGATTTGGCAACCCCAGTGCCATGCGGGACTTTATGACCGCATGTGACTACTGCCTCTCCGACTGTTCCGACGGCAGCCGTAGCCTTGACGACAAGGACTGCGGCCCGAGCCGCGAATGTTTCCACGTCGAGCTAGGGGATCCCTCCGAAGGCAACCATCTCGGCATGCCGGAGGACGGTGATCTCCCTAGGCCGGTGCCTCGCGCTGACATCCCGCGGGAGCTAGCTGTGGTCCCCATTCCGGCGGGGGGTCACGACCCACAGCTCGAGCAAGTCCGCGGGGCGCAGGCCAGGCTCGACGAGGGAGCAGGAGCGCTCGAGTCGATCCGCCGGGACGTCGGGCAGGTATGGGCGGGCCAACCCCCGGCCGGAGAAACACGTCATCTGCCCCAGGGTTTCCAGCACCGCGTCGCCAACGATGTCAGGGACAGGCCGCCACCCGCATCCAGCGGGGTCGGTCAGAACCTGGCAGCCGCAGCGATGCTCCTCCGCGCGATGCCGGAGCCATCAACCACCGAGGGTCGGCGAATCCAGGGGGAGCTCAAGAATCTCCTGGAAGGCGCTGCGGCCCGGCGGGCCGAGAGCTCTGCCTCCCGAAGGCAGGGGTACCCCTCGGAACCTCATGCCGCAACTTCCCGATTCATGCGGGAAGCCTCTGTCTACACCGGGCGCACGCGCAACACCGCGCCTGCGGCCCCAGGCCACCTCGGCAACGAGCACCGTCATCGCGAGGGCCCGCCTCGACGAAAGGGTGCGCCGAGGCTACCACGTCAGGCGTGGGGGACGCTACGACAGTGGGGAGGATCGGAGTCCCTCGCCCGAACCACCAGTTCCGCAGGCCTTCAGCCGGGCCATCCGGCGGGCGCCGTTTCCGGCCCGTTTCTGACCCCCGACTACTATCACAAAGTACTCGGGGGAGACGAAACCGGAATTGTGGCTCGCAGACTACCGCCTGGCCTGCCAACTGGGTGGAACGGACGATGACAACCTCATCATCCGCAACCTCCCCCTGTTCCTCTCCGACACTGCTCGCGCCTGGTTGGAGCACCTGCCTCCGGGGCAGATCTCCAACTGGGAGGATTTGATCCAAGCCTTCGCCGGCAACTTCCAGGGCACGTACGTGCGCCCCGGGAATTCCTGGGACCTCCGAAGCTGCCGGCAACAGCCGGGAGAGTCTCTTCGGGACTACATCCGGCGATTCTCGAAGCAGCGCACCGAGCTGCCCAACATCACCGACTCCGATGTCATCGGCGTGTTCCTTACCGGCACCACCTGCCGTGACCTGGTGAGCAAGTTGGGTCGCAAGACCCCCACCGGGGCGAGCGAGCTGATGGACATCGCCACCAAGTTCGCCTCTGGCCAGGAGGCGGTCGAGGCCATCTTCCGAAAGGACAAGCAGCCCCAGGGCCGCCCGTCGGAAGATGCTCCCGAGGCGTCTACTCCACGCAGCGCCAAGAAGAAAGGCAAGAAGAAGTCGCAAGCGAAACGCGACGCCGCCGACGCAGACCTTGTCGCCGCCGCCGAGTACAAGAACCCTCGGAAGCCCCCCGGAGGTGCTAACCTCTTCGACAAGATGCTCAAGGAGACGTGCCCTTACCATCAGGGGCCCGTCGAGCACACCCTCGAGGAGTGCGTCATGCTTCGGCGCCACTTCCACCGGGCCGGGCCACCCGCAGAGGGTGGCAGGGCCCACGACGACGACAAAAAGGAAGATCACCAAGCAGGAGAGTACCCCGAGGTCCGCGACTGCTTCATGATCTACGGAGGGCATGCGGCGAATGCCTCGGCTCGGCATCGCAAGCGAGAGCGTCGGGAGGTCTACTCGGTGAAGGTGGCGGCGCCAGTCTACCTAGACTGGACCGACAAGCCCATCACCTTCGACCAAGCTGACCACCCCGACCACGTGTCGAGCCCGGGGAAATACCCGCTCGTCGTCGATCCCATCATCGGCGACGTCAGGCTCACCAAGGTCCTGATGGATGGGGGCAGCTGCCTCAACATCATCTACGCCGAGACCCTCAGGCTCCTGCGCGTCGATCTGTCCTCCGTCCGAGCATTCCTGGGAAGCGCGTCTAGCCCCTCGGACGGCTCGACCTTCCTGTCTGCTTCGGAACGCCCTCCAACTTCCGAAGGGAGATTCTGACGTTCGAGGTGGTCGGGTTCCGAGGGACCTACCACGCGGTATTCACTACAAGAATATTGACCTTCTATGACGTTTTGATGGTATAATAAGCGTCACAGAAGGTGCGTAATTAAAGGTCTTCTGTGACGAAACATAAAAAATTATGACGTTTCTAAGGAGGAATATTCTTAGGAACGTCATTATTTATTATGTTTCGTCACAGAAGACCTTTAATTACGCACCTTCTGTGACGCTTATGATACCATCAGAATGTCATAGAAGGTCAATATTCTTGTAGTGATTGGGGAGGCCATGCTACGCGAAGTTCATGGCCGTCCCCAACTACACCTACCTGAAGCTCAAGATGCCGGGCCCCAATGGGGTCATCACCGTCGGCCCCACGTACAAACACGCGTTCGAATGCGACGTGGAGTGCGTGGAGTACGCCGAGGCCCTCGCCGAGTCCGAGGCCCTCATCGCCGACCTGGAAAACCTCTCCCGAGAGGTGCCAGACGTGAAGCGACACGCCGACAATTTCGAGCCAGCGGAGACGGTTAAGGCCGTCCCTCTCGACCCCAAAGCGACACCTCCAAGCAGGTCCGGATCGGTTCCGGGCTCGACCCCAAAAAGGAAGCAGTGCTCGTCGACTTTCTCCGCGCAAACGCCGACGTCTTTGCGTGGAGTCCCTCGGACATGCCCGGCATACCGAGGGATGTCGCTGAGCACTCGCTGGATATTCGGGCCGGAGCCCGACCGGTCAGGCAGCCTCTGCGCCGATTCGACGAGGAGAAGCGCAGAGTGATAGGTGAGGAGATCCACAAGCTGATGGCAGCAGGGTTCATCAAAGAGGTATTCCATCCCGAATGGCTTGCCAACCCTGTGCTTGTGAGAAAGAAAGGGGGAAATGGCGGATGTGTGTAGACTACACTGGTCTCAACAAAGCATGTCCGAAGGTTCCCTACCCTCTACCTCGCATCGATCAAATCGTGGATTCCACTGCTGGGTGCGAAACCCTATCTTTCCTCGATGCCTACTCAGGGTATCAACAAATCAGGATGAAAGAGTCCGACCAGCTCGCAACTTCTTTCATCACGCCCTTCGGCATGTACTGCTATGTCACCATGCCGTTCGGTTTGAGGAACGCGGGTGCGACGTACCAGCGGTGCATGAACCATGTGTTCGGCGAACACATCGGTCGCACGGTCGAGGCCTACGTCGATGACATCGTAGTCAAGACAAGGAAAGCCTCCGACCTCCTCTCCGACCTTGAAGTGACATTCCGGTGTCTCAAGGCAAAGGACGTCGAGCTCAATCCCGAGAAGTGTGTCTTCGGGGTGCCCCGAGGCATGCTCTTGGGGTTCATCATCTCCGAGCGGGGCATCGAAGCCAACCCGGAGAAAATCGCAGCCATCACCAGCATGGGGCCCATCAAGGACTTAAAAGGCGTACAGAGGGTCATGGGATGTCTCGCGGCCTTGAGCCGTTTCATCTCACGCCTCGGCGAAAGAGGCCTGCCTCTGTACCACCTCTTAAGGAAGGCCGAGTGCTTCACTTGGACCCCCGAGGCCGAGGAAGCTCTCGGGAACCTGAAGGCGCTCCTCACCCAGGCGCCTATCTTGGTACCCCCAGCTGATGGAGAAGCCCTCTTGGTCTACGTCGCCGCGACCACTCAGGTGGTTAGCGCCGCGATTGTGGTCGAAAGGCAAGAAGAGGGGCATGCATTGCCCGTTCAGAGGCCAGTTTACTTCGTCAGCGAGGTGCTGTCCGAAACCAAGGTCCACTACCCACAAGTTCAGAAGCTACTGTATGCAGTAATCCTGACGAGGCGAAAGTTGCGACATTACTTCGAGTCTCATCCGGTAACTGTGGTGTAATCCTTCCCCCTGGGGGAGATCATCCAGTGCCGAGAGGCCTCGGGCAGGATCGCAAAGTGGGCGGTGGAAATCATGGGCGAGACAATCTCGTTCGCCCCTCGGAAGGCCATCAAGTCCCAGGTACTGGCGGACTTCGTAGCCAAATGGGTCGACACCCAGCTGCCGACGGCTCCGATCCAACCAGAGCTCTGGACCATGTTTTTCGATGGGTCGCTGATGAAGACGGGAGCCGGCGCGGGCCTGCTCTTCGTCTCGCCCCTCGGGAAACACCTACGCTACGTGCTGTGTCTCCATTTCCCGGCGTCCAACAATGTGGCTGAGTACGAAGCTCTGATCAACGGATTGCGAATCACCGTCGAGCTAGGGGTCCGACGCCTCGACGCTCGCGGCGACTCGCAGCTCGTCATCGACCAAGTCATGAAGAACTCCCACTGCCGCGACCCGAAGATGGAGGCCTACTGCGATGAGGCTCGGCGCCTGGAAGACAAGTTCTACGGGCTCGAGCTTAACCACATCGCCCGGCGCTACAACGAGACTGCGGACGAGTTGGCAAAGATAGCCTCGGGGCGAACCACGGTTCCCCCGAACGTCTTCTCCCGGGATCTGCACCAACCCTCCGTCAAGATCGACGACACGCCCGAGTCCGAGGTACCCTCGGCCCAGCCCGAGGCGTCCTCGGTTCAGTCCGAGGTACCCTCGGCCCATCCCGAGGCGTCCTCGGTTCAGCCCGAGGTACCCTCGGCCCCCGAGGGCGAGGCGCTGCGCATCGAGGAGGAGCGGAGCGAGGTCACGCCTGACCGAGATTGGCAGACCCCGTACCTGCACTATCTCCGCCAAGGAGAGCTACCCCGTGACCAAGCCGAGGCTCGGCGGGTAGCGCGACGCGCCAAGTCGTTCGTCCTGCTGGGCGATGAGAAGGAGCTTTACCACCGCAGCCCCTCGGGCATCCTCCAGCGATGCATCTCCATCGCCGAAGGTCAGGAACTCCTGCAAGAGATACACTCGGGGGCTTGCGGCCATCATGCAGCGCCCCGAGCCCTCGTCGGGAACGCTTTCCGGCAAGGCTTCTACTGACCGACGGCGGTGGCTGACGCCACTAGAATCGTCCGCACCTGCGAAGGGTGTCAATTCTATGCGAAGCAGACCCACCTACCCGCTCAGGCTATGCAGACGATACCCATCACCTGGCCCTTTGCTGTGTGGGGTCTGGACCTCGTCGGCCCTCTGCAGAAGGCGCCCGGGGGCTACACGCACCTGCTGGTCGCCGTCGACAAATTCTCCATGTGGATCGAGGTCCGACCCCTGAACAGCATCAGGTCCGAGCAGGCGGTGGCATTCTTCACCAACATCATCCATCGCTTTGGGGTCCCAAACTCCATCATCACCGACAACGGCACCCAGTTCACCGGCAGAAAATTCTTGGATTTTTGCGAGGATCACCACATCCGGGTGGACTGGGCTGCCGTAGCTCATCCCATGTCGAATGGGCAAGTAGAGCGTGCCAACGGCATGATTCTACAAGGGCTCAAGCCTCGGATTTACAACGACCTCAACAAGTTCGGCAAACGATGGATGAAGGAACTCCCCTCGGTGGTCTGGAGCCTGAGGACAACGCCGAGCCGAGCCACGGGTTTCACGCCGTTCTTCCTGGTCTACGGGGCCAAGGCCGTCTTGCCCACTGACCTGGAATACGGCTCCCAGAGGACGAGGGCCTACGACGATCAAAGCAACCAAGCTAGCCGAGAAGACTCGCTGGACCAGCTGGAAGAGGCTCGGGACAGGGCCTTACTACACTCGGCGCGGTATCAGCAGTCCCTGCGACGCTACCACGCCCGAGGGGTCTGACCCCGAGACCTCCAGGTGGGCGACCTGGTGCTTCGACTGCGGCAAGACGCCCAAGGGAGGCACAAGCTCACGCCCCCCTGGGAGGGGCCATTCGTCATCGCCAAAGTTCTGAAGCCCGGAACGTACAAGCTGGCCAACAGTCAAGGCGAGGTTTACGGCAACGCTTGGAACATCCAACAGCTACGTCGCTTCTACCCTTAAGATGTTTCCAAGTTGTTCATATACCCCTCACCCACGCAAAGTTTAGTCAACAAGGAAGGGTCGGCCTCGCCTCGGCAAAGCCCGACCCTCCCTCAGGGGCTAAAAGGGGGGAAACCCCCTCTGCGTCAAAATTTTCCTCGAAAAAAAAATCTCTTCTACCAGAATATCTTTCGTGCTTTTTGACTACTTCGAAAAGTGGGTCCTGGAAACGACGGAGTACACGTAAGCAGCCAAGGCTGACCGAGCCGAGGGACTCCTACGCCTCCGGGATACGGATACCTCACTCATCACCTTCTGCGATAAGTAACTCGCGTTCGGATAAAGTGACTCCGCGGATCGAACAAGTCTTTACGTTCGGAAGCCCTTCTGCCGAAGCGATCCTTCGAGCCTTCTCGACCGAGTCGGTGACAGGGCCTCATGGACGGGTGAAAGTACGCGTAAGCGGCAAGGCCGACCGAGCCGAGGGACTCCCACGCCTCCGGGATACGGATACCTCACTCATCACCTTCCGCGAGAAGCAACTCTCGCTCGCACAAACATCCCTGTTACCGACAAAAAGTCCAGATACTCGAAACAAGAGGAAAAGAGACGCAGCTTTACAACGCAGCGAGGGTGTGTGTTCTGGCCTCGACGGCCGCACGAGGCGCACGCTACAAGACAATCTGATCCTGCTGGCTCGGGTCTTGACGTTGGAAGAGGGCAGCAACACCCTCGGCATCAACGGCACCTTCGGCGAGGCCCGACCTAGCCTCGGACGGCGACATGGTCCGAGGTTCTCCGCTCCGAAGGACGACGTCATCACTACGCCCGGGCAATCGCTGCCAGGGACTTCTCCGGGAATACGGCCCGAGCAGGCGGCTCAGCTGGTCACCCCTAGGGCCTCGACCAACCATCTTCCGAGGGCGCCAGCCCGGTCCGAAGCCTCGGCCGATCCACTCCGACGTTGATCCTGCCAACGGACAACCCGGCTAGGCTCCGGCCAACCAGGTTTCATTTTCGAGCCAACTCCGCCTCTGTTCATACTGATATCGCTACCCCTGGCCTCAGCTCGTCGAAGAGCGGCCGAGGGGTCTCTTTAACTAAGCTAGAGGAGCCTCGGACAGCAGGGCCGACCGAGCCGAGGGACTCCTACGCCTCCGGGATACGGATACCTCACTCGTCACCTTGACACGGGGCGACTCATGCTTGGTGAAGCGGTTCAGATAGTCAACAGACGAGTCTTAGTGCTCAAGAATGGGGAAAAAATACGGCTCCGTGCCGACGTTACATACATGTTCAGGCCCCGAAAGCCGTAATGAACAGAAAATCCTGGCATTCGAAGTGCCATTACAAACGGAACTCCGGTTCCCCCTCCGCAGGTACGAACAACCCCACTCGATAGGGGTGAGCCTGCGGAGCAACAGAAGACCGACGAACGGCATGTCATCGCCCGCCCCGACAGCGGCGGCGATGAAGACTTCTGTCCCAGGGGGCCGAACAGCAGCAGTGATGACCTCGAGGCGGATGCTGCTACTGGGAGGCCCCCGCCCATGCCTGAACTCGAGAGGCAAGGACGGGCAGAAGGCCATAGAGTTGGAGGTCGGTCCGTGGCCAGCCCTGGCTATCGCGCCGGCGGAAGAACCTCTTCCAGCTGCCGTGGCAGATGCCGGCGCCGCGAGCGGCTCCGAAGCCACTCGCGTCCGAAGGCCAGGCACGCTGCAGATGCCAGCGCCACGGACGACGACCGCTCCTCCCTCCGATCACTGAGTAAAGGAGCGGGCCGTCGCCCACGCGGGGGCCAACCTCAACTCGGCACACTCCCCTCCCCAGCCCTGGTGATGAAAATCCTTGAGGCTGAGGGAGGGGCAGAGGCCGCAGCCCGGCTCGCTTTCCCCCACCATCAAGCCGGAGGTCACCATCTTGGGTGAGCGCCGGTGGAGGGGTGCAACCGGGCTACATGATGAAAATCCTTTAAGCCGAACGATGGCTGAAAGGTACCAACTCCCACGGAGTTGCGTTCCTCCAACGATGAGGCGAAAAGACGGCGGTTTCCCCCATCCGGGGGCTTGGAAGGTGGAAAGACACGGTGCATCAGGGAGGAAGAAGACATGGTCGCCTTACGGAAGGGGTCGCCCTCCTTTTAAAGGCGACTCTCCCTGCTTGCGCCCCCAACCGTCACGGGCTGAGTCTTCTCCAACAACGCTCCAAAGCCCTCCCTTGCGGCGCGGGGGCTGGGTCCCGCATGTCATGCAGACCGGCTCCAAGCAGAAGAAGCCAAACCGCCACGCGTGGTGCACGCAACCACCCAGCAGTTACAAGTGACCCTCCACTTTTGCCCAGACCAACAGGCGAAAGGGGCGGGCAGCCATGCAGGCGGCATGCAATCGCGCCAAGTGGACGCGCCTCTCCGACTCCCGACACGCCAGCACGGAGGCACAGGCCCACGCGTCGCGCGACCGACGCGCCGGATGCTGCATGCAAGCGACTGTACCGCCTGTGCCACCACCGCGCCTCCTCGATCGCGGAACCAATACCGCGACTCGAGGCAACCCAGCGCGCGACCCAGCAGCGCCAGCCTGACGCAGCGACCAACACGGCCAAAGGTGGGCCGGCAGTAATGACGGTGGCAGGCGCGCGGGAACAGCGGTCACGTCGTCAGCCAAGCTCACGTCCCATCCGGAGGCCGCGAGAGAACCCCCTCTCACGGCGTGAAGACAACGCGCCCGTGATCCGTTCCTCGAACGGCTCACGCACGCGCAACGGCAGCCCCGCCAACTACTCGCCCCGTCGCATCAACTCCGCGGCTGGACAGGCGGCGCTTCTGGCAGGAGCAGCGGGCGATGCTTCGCCTTCACCGAAACAACCGCTCCAAAAAAGGTACGCCGCGTCGTTCGGTTTCGTATCCTTTTTCCTTTTTTCCTCTTTCTCTATCTCTTGCGACAGGGACCGGGAAAGGGGGATACCCCGAAAGGGATCCTTCCCCGTGAAGGAACTAGGCTCCGAGCCTCCTTACTGATCAGGGGTTCGAAGGCTGGCCCCCCGGAGGGTTCAACAGCCGCCTCAGATCGCGTGGGCCCTACACCCACTACTGGTCAGAGGTTCGAAGGCCGGCCCCCTGAAGGGTTCCACGGCCGCCTCAGGCTACTCGGGCTCCGCGCCCATTACTGATCAGGGGTTCAAAGGCTGGCCCCCAAAGGGTTCACAGTCGCCTCAGACACCGAGCGAGGGATGACCAGGGGTACGTTCGATACATAACCGAGGCTCGGGCTGCGCTCCCGAGGTACCCTAGGACATTTCCGAGACCAGCGGGAGCGATTTTGTAACGGAATCCCATCGGAGGGAGGCATCGAGCCCTCGGACCCTGTCGCCAGGGGATCGGGTCCGGCAGATCACCTGCAGGTACTTTTGGGCGTGCCTCTGGGCCCCTAGCCGACCCCCAACGAACGGGGCACGGACGTCCACTCGGATTACCTGCTTGCAGCTCACCGGAGACACCATGTTCGGTGCCCATCGAGGGTAACATGGCGCTCTCCCCCCCTCCTCCTTGAGGAAAGGCGACGTAGGGGCGTATGTAAAAAAGCCGAGTCTATCCCTGATCGCCCTCTCGCCCTGTGCAGAGGCTCGGGGGCTGCTCTCGCAAACCCGGCTCCGGCCAAACCGTTGACAGCGTCAACATACCAGCCCGAGAACTTGGGCCCCGACCGTGCACCCGGGCTACGGCCAGTTCGCATGAGGGAACCACCAGACCAGCCGAAGCATTACGCAAGGCATTAAGACCTCGAAGGAGTGAAACCACTCCTCCGAGGCCTCGGGGGCTACACCCGGCGGGTGCGCTCGCGCGCACCCACTGGAACAAAATGCAACCGAGAAAGGCTGGTCCCCTTGCAAAAAAGTGCGACGAAAGCCTCCAAGCGAGTGCAAACACTCCCTTCGAGGCTCGGGGGCTACTGTCGGGGACCATAATTAGGGGTACCCTCAAGACGCCTAATTCTCAGCTGGTAACCCCCATCAGCATAAAGCTGCAGAGGCCTGATGGGTGCGATTAAATCAGGGATCAGTCCATACGAGCGACTCGATCACGCCTCGCCCGAGCCTAGCCTCGGGCAAGGGCAGCCGACCCCGAGATGTTTCCGTCTCGCCCGAGGCCCCCTTTTAACGGCAGACGCATCTCCGGCTCGCCCGAGGCCTTGCCTTCGCTAAGAAGCAACCCTGACTAAATCGCCGCGCCGACCGACCGAGTCGCAGGGGCATTTAACGCAAAGGTAGCCTGACACCTTTATCCTGACGCGCGCCCCCCGGCAGAGCCGAAGTGACCGCCGTCACTTCGCCGCTCCACTGACCGGTCTGACAGAAGGACAGCGCCGCCTGCGCCATTCCGACTGCAGTGCCACTTGACAGAGTGAGACTGACAGGCAGTCAGGCCTTGCCAAAGGCGCCATAGGAAGCTCCGCCCGACCCAGGGCTCGGACTCGGGCTAAGGCCCTGGAAGACGGCGAACTCCGCTCCGCCCGACCCAGGGCTCGGACTCGGGCTAAGGCCCCGGAAGACGGCGAACTCCGCTCCGCCCGACCCAGGGCTCGGACTCGGGCTAAGGCCCCGGAAGACAGCGAACTCCGCTCCGCCCGACCCAGGGCTCGGACTCGGGCTAAGGCCCCGGAAGACGGCGCACTCCGCTCCGCCCGACCCAGGGCTCGGACTCGGGCTAAGGCCCCGGAAGACGGCGAACTCCGCTCCGCCCGACCCAGGGCTCGGACTCGGGCTAAGGCCCCGGAAGACGGCGAACTCCGCTCCGCCCGACCCAGGGCTCGGACTCGGGCTAGGCCCTGGAAGACGACGAACTCCGCTCCGCCCGACCCCAGGGGTCGGACTCCGCCCTGGCCTCTGCCGAACGACCTCCGCCTCGCCCGACCCAGGAGCTCGGGCTCGGCCTCGGCCATGCAGGACAGACTCGACCTCGGCTTCGGAGGAGCCTCCACGTCGCCCGACCTAGGACACAAGTCCGCCACGTCGACAGGAAGCGCCATCATCACCCTACCCCGAGCCGACTCGGGCCGCAGGGAACAAGACCGGCGTCCCATCTGGCTAGCTCCGCCAGATAGGCAATGATGGCGCCCCGCTAGACCCATGACGACGGCGGCTCTCAGCTCCCTTACGGAAGCAGGGGGACGTCAGCAAGGGCCCAACCGCTCCGACAGCTGTCCCTCCGCAAGGCTCCGTTGCTCCTCCGACAGCCACGACACCACACCAGCTGGGTGCCAAGATCTCTCCGGCTGCCACACAGGCATGTACTTAGGGCGCTAGCTCACCCCCGCTAGACACGTAGCACCTTGCTACACCCCCATTGTACACCTGGATCCTCTCCTTACGCCTATAAAAGGAAGGACCAGGGCCTTCTTAGAAAAGGTTGGCCGCGCGGGGACGAGGATGGGGCAGGCGCTCTCTTGGGGCCGCTCGCTTCCCTCACCCGCGTGGACGCTTGTAACCCCCTACTGCAAGCGCACCCGACCTGGGCGCGGGTCGAACACGAAGGCCGCGGGATTCCCACCTCTCTCACGACTCGTCTCCGGCCACCTCGCTTTTCCCCCCTTCGCGCTCGCCCACGCGCTCGACCCATCTGGGCTGGGGCACGCGGCACACTCACTCGTCGGCTTAGGGACCCCCCGGTCTCGAAACGCCGACAAATCTGTTCATGGTCATTATAATAAAGTTGTAGATTCTTTTCTTATCTTGCGTTTGTTAAAATTTAACAACCATAGGCCTGACAGATTAGGAGTTATGAATTTTACAAAGTGGTTGCTGTGTTCTGTCCACTGTCAGAACAGATTTTGAAAACTGAATTGTTTGATTTGGTTAAACATAGAATCACTTCTTGGTGATTATAAAAGTTATGTAGTACTTTTTCGAATCTTTCCAAAACATCTTGGATCACTCTTTTTGGTGATTTGAAGATTAAGTTATGAATGTTTAAAGTGAGAAGACTGAATCTATCTAGTTCTGGACAGCAACGTCTTATAGTGTCTTTTATCCTTAGTTAAATATTGAATCACCTTGAGATGTTTATAAATGATATGTAGACAATTTTACTACCTTTTTAGAAAGTCTAGGATCAATTTGTTTGGATGTGTGAATCTTTAGTTGTGAATTTTTGAAGTTGCAAGTCTGAATCTGTCCAAATCTGGACAGAGCTGCTGTGTTTCCACAATTCAACCTTGCTAAGTATTGAATCATGTTGTGATGAAAATACCAAAGTTGTAGTTCACTTTTTCAGTTTTCCAGAAAGTCCTAGTTTGATATTTTTGGACTAATAATTGAAGAGTTATGATTAAAACAAGTGACTATTGTATTGCTGTCCAAAAATTCTGCTAGTGCTTATTTGATTGTTAGTTCACCCTTTTTGGCTAAAAATGGTTGGTTAGCACTAAATTAGAATAGACTTGCCATGACTAAGCTTAATAATACAAGTGTGTCATATTTTATATGTTTCTTCTCTAGTTGAATGTGATATAGGAGTTTCATAGACATTGATGCCTAGGTCCTTTTTAAACTTACATTGTCTTGGTTGCTCTTGCGTAGTCGATAGGAGAACAAATGATTGACTAAGGTGAGCGTAGTAAATGCGTGTACTTGTGATGTTATTTTTGTGTTTCGTAATTACATAAAATATTTTTCGTCTTTTAATGGTGTTAATGTGGAACGTCGATAATGTGTAGATAACTAAAGCGAACATGTGATTGTTACGGTGTCTTCCATTTTGTTGTTTAGTTCGCCACTGCGTCCTTGTATATCTTGTGCTACTTTTGTGCTACTGTCATTATATTCATACATATGCATCTTGCATCTCATTTAGGACCGAGAGATGACGCTCATGCAAATGGTCTGGTGCCAACCACAAGATGTCGTTGGTGGACGACCTGAAGAATGGACTTAACCAGTGGATGCTCGCCAAGCGAGTACCTCCCCCAGCAAACACTATCTAAGTGTTAAATTAAAGGCAAGCCCCGGTTTTATGCATAACCAATTCTATATATTATTTTACTTCACTTAATGATTGTAGGATTGAATGTGCACTTAAGTGTAGGAGTTGTTTGATACCCTAGTTGCATTAACTCAGGATTCCTATTGAGATGGATACTAGTATGCTAGGTCGAGTAGCTGCTTTGCTAATTAGGGATCTCGGTAGAAGTCGAGTGATTTTTCCAGCACTCACGCGAGGTCAGTAATTGGTTGTATCCACATTCATAGCATAATGATGTTGGTCTGTAGACAACAATCCATGGGGATTGATTGTCTACGAGGTGGAAATTGGAATAAGGATTAAGGTGTGGTACCATGAGTCAAGCGTTTGAACGTACTAAACATATGCTGAGAAATATGGTAAATCGGTAGGCCTAGTACCTGATTGAACCTGCCAGCAGACATATCCCCTCACGCGACCTGAGACGTGGTCTCCCATTCCAGTTATGGTGGGTACAAGTGCGGTCACTGCACGATGGCAGGTGGGGTCAGTGAGGCATTGTACGCCAAGGCGGTGATCCTGATCTGTTGCCAGAGAATCGATGGGGACGGTTGATGTGTGTGGGGACGAAGTGCCTCGCCACGTCGTGTGTTTAGGTTTACCTTGCAAGGTTTAAAAACTCGATTCGAATCGTCTGCTTCTCGCAGCTAATGAGACTGCTTGATCCATGCTGCTACATTGAGTAATAAGTGGAAATGAGGTGACTCGCAAAAGATGTTGATTGGTAAAAATGTTTGATACCATGTATGAATAGCTAGGTACACATCTAGTTTAAAAGGAGCATACTAAAACTTGAAAAGCTAAAACTTGATTTTTAGGCTCAGCTAGTGCTTTTGGCAAACCAAACCCCTCAGCCAAACAGCTGCATGTCTAGAGGTAGAGGAGTAGACTTCTCACACCGGGTAAGTCTAGCTGAGTATTAGTATACTCAGCCTTGCTTGTGGCATAATTTTTGCAGCTACCTCCTTGTTGTGGTTAATGGTGTGACTTGGCCTCCATCCCTGCCACCGGGATAGACGGTCGAGTGGGTTACTGCTTCCGCAGGGGAGGACCAGGAGGAGTAGCGTGGCCAGGCTTCGCCATGTTACTCGGTTTTCTCCGTTAGTTATTTCCGCTGCATTAAAATTTATGGTTATTATTTCTGAAACTTCGATAATGTAATCACTAATGATACTTATTAAATTTGTGGTATTATGTTTTATTGTATTTCTCTGTTCCTCACCTTCTTGTCAGCTAGTGGTATTTGATCCTGGATAAGTGGCTTTATCGGACTAGATCCGATGGACTGACGGGTTATTTCTGTTTAACTATGTTGCTGCCCTTAAGGGTGCGACTTGGGCACTTAAGCTGGAATAATTCGAGCGGTTCTGCCACAGCTGGTATCGGAGCGAATACCATCACAGAGAAGTCAATAAGTCATAAATACCAACTTTTTAAAAGTAAAACTTGCTTAGAAACCCAGTTGGATAGATGTTAGGACGATAAGGATAGACCTAGGACGTGAAGCCTTAGGAAATAGATGGGTAGCTAGGTGGCTATTTATATATGCCATAAAGGCTACTACTACTATTAATAAGGATGCTATAGCAAGCACCCAAAAAGTAGTTAGGTCTGAGAAGACGACTAGAATGAGCATGCATCATGATTGTCGCACTATAATTGTCTCTTGTGCACCAACATGCTTCTCTCACCTTTATTCCAATAATAATAACTTGTGAATAATGTGATGTACTGCTGTGTTAGGAGCTATAAGAAGTGCCTTGTCCGGTATTGTTATGATAGTCTTGATTAGGTTGTGTTATGTGTTCTCCTTGCCATGCTGTCTAGGAGGTATGGTAACTATTTAGTACATTTGCCTCTAACCAATAAAAATTGTTGCCTATTTGGCCCATAAAAAGACCCCCCACTTTAACCAACCTTGAGTTTAGCAAGTAAAACCTCCAAAAAAATATTTATGCTTGTGTTAGTGTTTTCTAACCCTTGTGTGTTTTACCCTTGAATTTACACCTGCACAGCTTGTAGACCCCCATAGCTTGACCGCTAGACCAACCCAAGTCCCCTGGTGCACTTGTTGTGTCAAAAAAAATTTGTTGTTGGTGTCTAGTTGCGCAAACCCCTATCAAGGCCATGTTTCTTTCCATAAGTCCTTGCCCCTAAAACTTCATAACATTTCTGTTGATCATCCTAGCTGATCCTGTTTGCCTACCTCTCCTTTTACCTGGATCTGATAATCCTTTTTCTTGTGAATCATGTTGGCTTTATCATCCGAATATCGAGATCCCTATGATTCTGCCCTATTATCTGGTTATCCGCTATAACCCATTCTCAAGTATCGGATGTCCATCAATCTAATCTCTCATTTGTAGTCTTTCCGATGCTTTTTCTCTAGGCATCATAACGTCGTTTTTGCCAACCTTATCTTTAAATGGCATATCCATGTGGATTAATGGATTTCGCTGTTGTCCTTGGTTCTCTCATGTCTCTAAAAGCTCAACAATTTATTTTGATCTCATGGTCGGTTCATCCTAATATCAAATCTCGTGCTAATATCTGATCTGATAATCTCCATGTTGGTCATAAAATAGTTCTCTCAATTAAATAAAAATTCTCATGTGATGCTCTTTTGCCAACAATCTTTGCTTTAACCCCTGTCACATTCTTATTTTCTGAGCCATACTCTCATGGGCTCCATCTATCTGTGCTATGTGGATTTCTTATTGGTTGCGTTTGGTAATGGTATTATGGCTAACAAGTGATGGTGCCGCGACGAAACCGAGAGCCTACTATGTTGCACACATGGTTGAGCTGCTCGGCACGCGCTGGTATCGTGGTTAATAGTTGTGATCCATTACGAGACTATACAGATGTGCTATCTTTTGTGAACATTCTCTCAGAGTGGTCGCTGCATTTTGTCTCAACATGCCGCGAAATTCTAACCAAATCTATATTTAGTATCTTGTCAAATCACATCTCATAAATTTGCATCTATCTCTAGCCTGGGAGTTACATGCTTCTCCACCCTTAAAGATCCTCATTCGAATCTTGGGACGAGATTCTTTTAAGGGGGGAAGGCTGTGACACCCCAGGTGTCAGTTTTGTGTTATGTCGGGAGATTTATCCCAATCTCCGATGCTAAGTGAAAATTTCTATTTCTCGATCACATTTATCTCCATTTATCAAGTTACTTGTGAAGGTTTCACCGATTTCTGGTTTTACTCGATCTCCAGAAGGCAAAAATTGGAGCCTGTTAAAACTTTTATTTCTCGGAACGAATGCCAACTCGATAATCATTCTCGATTTGTAATCTCGTCTAAAGCTCATTTAATCAAACTCTCGACTACTATTATTTGATCTAAGCCCGAGTCCAATTCCTCGAACTTCGATCGATGTTCAACTATTTTATCTGAGTCCGTACTCTCAGACGGAATACTCGATATGTCGTCCTCTAATCAAATTTATCCGACTCGGCCAAATATCTCATGTCCGAACCGAATTCAAAACCTCGTATCGACAGCGATTGTAAAATATCACGATTCGCTTTCTCCAACTAAAAAAATCCAAAGCCGATCAGAAATCTAATAGAAAACATTTATTTCTAAAATAGCGCGTGAGGAATTATTTCCGAGCGAATTCAAATCAAACTCTCGGCCGAATTAATCGCTCAATCGTCCATGCGCCGAAACTCTAATTCGCTCTTTTCTCTATAGAAATGAATTCCGCGGGAGCATTTTTATTCGGAAAAATAATTTAGTGCGACCCGAGTGCGTGTTTTGGGCCAAGCCCATTCCAGCCCGGCCCATTTGGCCCATGAGAAAACCCTAACCCTAGTGCCCCTTCTATAAATAGGACCTCTCTCCCTTGCAAATTGGCAATTTTTCACTCCCACCCCTTCATTTCTTCCTAGCCGCCACCTTCTTCCTTCCCTGCCCCTTCTTCACGGCAGCAACAGCCACCAGTGGGCTGCCCTCTCCATCGCGCCCCTAGCCATGGCACCCAAGTTCTCTGCTCCCATCTCCTCCCTGGCGCAGTGGGAGAAGCTCCCATGGGCGCCACCCCCTGTAGCTTCCCCTTGCCGGCGCCCAACAGCAGCACATCTCGCTCCCCTTTTTCTATTCTTGCCATGGCCGAGCTCCCAGCCTGTCTTCTTCCCCAACGCCGGCCTCCATGGATGCACAGCTCCCACTCCCATGGCGCCTCTGCTCCTCCCATATAGGGCGTCCGACCCCCTACTCCATCCGCCGACAGCCTCCCTTCCCATGGGGTCGAGCTTTTTCCCCTCGACGTTGGCTGCTTCCGAACGCCGAGCTCCCCTCCGATCCAGTTCAGCGCAGGGAGCAGCAACTCCCACGGATGGTGCCCAGAAATTTTTTCCAGCGCCTCCCTGTTCACCTTCCTCCCAGCCGGCTTCCCTCCCCTGCTACTGCTCGCCCCTTCCTCCTTTTCCCTAGTGCGGCAGCAAGGAGCCCTTGCTCGAACTACAGCCACGGCGTCCAAGTCCCTGTGCCTAGCCCTTCGATCCAAAAACAGCAGCCCTGCGCCAAGCCCCTCTCCCAACCAGCACCCTCCCTGTTCCCCTAGACGACGATGTCCCTTCCCATGCCGCTGCTCCACCACACGCGCTACCACTTAACAAAATGTCCGATCCATGCACAGCCCTTCTTCCTCATCTCCAATGGTGCTGCTCGTTGAGCCCTCCTTTTTTTGGATGCCAGCAAGAAAAATCAGTGCAGCAGCCCTCTGGATCATTCTTCGCTCCCCGTCGTGTGTCATCGCTCTCGTGTTTGATGCGTAGCCCCGTCTGCGACGCCGTCAAAACCCATGGTAAGAACCCCCCCCCCCCCCGCTGTCCTCGATGTTTATTTTCCGATGTGTGTGATGTTCGAGGAACTACCGCCAACAAATTTGTGTGTTTTCGCAGCTAGTGGTCGATGCCGCGCTTCGCGCCTTGCCCGTTCGACAAAATGCCGAGCCTTGTGGACAGCCCATGCGTCTAGTCCCGACTCGTTCAGGTTGATTGATTTATAGTTACAATACATATGCTTTGGTTGATGTTGGGCAGTGCATGTATATATGTGGGTGTATGTAACGTGTTTCGGCTATACACGTTGGTAGGATCACATTTGCGGTTAGAGATCAAGAGGTGGTTGATGTGTGCGATTTGTAGTTTTTCTGATTACGTTTTGGTCGATGTGGCATATATTGGTGTTTGAATATGTGTGGGTATAAAATGTTTTGGCTTTATGTCGTGGCAAGGTCGCATTCGCGTTTTGGTAACCAAATGTGTCGTGTTTGTTTTATGTGATGAGTAAGTCTAGATATACAAGTAATGTAAGGATTTAATTAGTGCATGTATGTGTGTGTGCCGTGGTGTATTATAGTGATGGTGGCATAAGATAATTAGTTGAGGTGTGCAGGTATATGTCGTAATATGGTTATACTCGCAACGAAGAAAGATGTATGTCTTGTGTAATCGTGTGAAGAATGCTCGTGATGGTTGTGTGATTGAGGAGTGATGTAGTGGCAAGCGAGAAGTAAGTTTAATTTTTCAATGGTTAGTGGATAGTATCTATCAGTGTTGTCATGATTTTTGCTGTATGACAGATCGATGCTTAGCTTTATAAATTATTGCATTCCATTCCCTTTGGATAAATAAATGTCTTGTTGATCGATTAGAGGTCTTATATGAGCGTTATCGCAGCCCAATAATTATTGGAGGCGAGTAGCGTTCATGAGTCAATCCTTGCTAAAATTGAAGAACAGTCCGATAACATATGCACATGGGTGCTTTAGGTCTTTCAGTAGCCAGTGTATGTCTTATGGAGTTTTATGCCATGTTTTAATGTCTCTATGTTAGACCTCCTAAAATATGGTGTTTTAAGTCACTTGTGTGTTAACTAATTCGAGTGGAGAAATGGTTAAGAAAAACTAATTAACCTGCTTCAACCCATGTTTCGAGTTACAATGTCTAAAATGGTTTGCTAAGTCTTATACGGCGTTAGCCAACTCATGTTAAGTAAGAGTCGATGGCGTAAGTGATTGTGATATATATACATGTGGTGTCTCGGATTGCGATAATAATAGGCAAGCCGACGTGTAGGTTATTTAGCGGGCTATGTCGTTGCTCTAGTTAGCCGAATTGTTAGATGGTTTGGTTAAGCTCATAGTCACGATGATTGCTTGTTGTAGTCTAAACACGTATGGTTATAGTCGCGGATGAAAAGTATTAGCGCTCATGTGAAGTCTAAGTTAAAATGCAAATTATTGGGTGGAAAGCACTTTGATATGCATATATGCCAGATTTGATGATTGTGGTGAATGCGTTGATTAAATTGTGTATGGTAGTTTTAGCACGCGAAGCAACTTGTATAAAAATTAGTAAGTCTACTTGTTAGTTCTCACTTGGATATTTTAACTCTAACAATCGCCATGTTACTCGGTTTTCTCCGTTAGTTATTTCCGATGCATTAAAATTTATGGTTATTATTTCTGAAACTCCAATAATGTAATCACTAATGATACTTATTAAATTTGTGGTATTATGTTTTATTGTATTTCTCTGTTCCTCACCTTCGTGTGAGCTAGTGGTATTTGATCCTGGATAAGTGGCTTTATCGGACTAGATCCGAGGGACTAACGGGTTATTCCTGTTTAAGTGTGTTGCTACCCTTAAGGGTGCGACTTGGACACTTAAGCTGGAATAATTCGGGCGGTTCCGCCACATATTATTTATTCTCTAAAAATCTAGAAGCATGGTCTTAGGCTGTTTTAAATATTCTATAATTTCCCTTTTGGACTAAAAATCATGAAACTATTTTTATTAAATTCTATAGGAAACTAGAAGCCTAGCAAAATTGGTTTGGTATTTTTATCATTTTTCTACAATTTTCTAGAATTTCTTTAGCTTGGGCAGAAAAAGAAAAAGGAAAACTATGAACAGTATTGGACCGAAACGGCCCAAGTCAGCCCACTATAGGCAGAAGCGCGCCCACGCGCGTGCGCCCGCGCAGACTTTGCGAATAGACCCCTAGCGTTTTGAATAACCCGAACGGGGTGCCCTACACTATTTCTATGAGTCGCTGACTGTTTACAAGGACCCCCATGTTCTAATTCTTCGCAGGCTGAGGTCCTAGACGTTGAACAGCACAGGCCAAACTCCGGCGAGCCTATGCCAGCCGGATACCGCAATGGCTGGGCCTCCCGTGCGGCAGACACCAGATTGGACCCCTCCCGCCCATTCCCCTCAGTCAATTTCACCAGTGAGGCTTTGAATCAACCGGTTCTCGGCGACAGTGTGGATGATCGATGGGCAAATGCGTTCCGAACAACCGACGGCATGGATGACAAAATTGAAGCTTGGGGAAGCTTTACGGGTTCACCAGAGGTTATGTACATGATTGAATTTGGACTAGGCAAGAGTAGAAAAGCAGGTCGACAGAGAGGGTGTCACAGCGACGTTCTACGAAGCAGAGGAGTGTTCCGGTGATGGGACTCTGGCAAGCATCAACTGATCGGCTTCGAGAGCAATAGGAAGCTATAAACATGCTAGAACAGGAAGCAATTGGGGAGTTACTGACCCGAGGAGTGCTGGTCATGGAGGAGTTCTTCACGACAGCGCGAAGAACAGGGCAAAATGGTTTTGTGGACTGTGTGAGTTCTTCTGGTGAAATTGAGTCGATTGCTCAAGTGCTTGTGTGTGTGATGTGGTGAAGAAGCAGGATTTGAGCTCAATTTATAGGCCAATGGCCGGAATTGGATGAGAATCGCGGAGCTGTAACCGCGCTGGCAAGCTCACCTACGCGGGCAGAACCACGACGATGGTCCGGTGACCGCCGATTAACCGGGCAGTGCCATCGCAACAATTTAACGCCATGTCACGGATGTTCTTTACCGTGTCCACAGACCCATCCTCAACCGCGATGGAGTTCTTATCGCCGGTGAGATCTTTCTGAAGTTCGATGAACAGTGCGCTAGTTTCAGTTAAAAATCGCCTGACAGCCCATCTTTGGATCACATTATCACCAAATTCCTCATGGCACCAAGACTTAATACCTGTAGCAAAGTTGTTCTTCTAAAATGGCTCTACAACATTGTTGCATTGACCTAGGGCAAATTCTTTGAATTTATCGATCTACAGAGCTCCAAAGTTAGCCCTGATCAACTGTTTTCAGACTTAGCTATATGGTCACAAAAGTGGTTTTTTTGCAAATAGGCCCAAAACCTAGGGTTTCATTTGCAAATCCCCAAGTATGTGAACCATATGACTAAAGACACCTTATTTCCATGATTTTTGCACTTTAGTCCAAAAGTGCACTAATTTTGCACTTAGCCCCTAGGGTTTAAGTCTAGGGCTTTCTAGGGTTCTCTTTAGGGTTTTTGGTGCTCTTAGGGTTTGGATATCCCTTAACTTCATTAATGGTGGTATTTTATGATCATTATCATCAAGTTTTGAAGTTTTCTCTTGTTTAGGCTTTGGTTACCCCTTTAAGCCCAATCTAGGGTAAACACTGTACCCTAGGGTTTCACTTTATGAAATGCCACATCAATACAACTTGTTTGAACTTTTTGCCTAGTGAATGCACTCTAGGTGTAATAAACACATGATATGCCAAATGCTTATGATGTTATGCTCAAGTTTTAGTGGCAGTAACACCAGAGGTGTTACAGCACGTAACACGCTTCTCCGCGCGGGGCCCGTTATAATGGGTCGAATCCCACATGGGCCTGTTGACGCAGTGACGACGAGAATCGTAGACTTCGATAGAGCCTTCGTCTTCCAATGGCGATGATTAAGGGGGACCGTGCCGGTCTTCATCCAATTGGCGCCTTCGGCTCACTTAGGCGTGTTCTGTGGATGTAGTCTTCATCGAAGTGACGGGGCGACGAGGGCATCGAGCGAAGGGTAGCGTGTTCACCTTCGCCCCAACATTTTCCCTCTGAGGGACCAGTTCGACTAAGTCATCTGGTGCCAATGACGTGGCTAGATGGTGGAGACGCTGCCCTTCTTCAAAGTGGTCCCGCGGGGGTTTTTGAAATGTGATCATTCATGGACGTGTTACTGTTGGACTGTGTGTTTCCCGAAGCATCGCGCCTTGTCTATAAAAAGGCAGCCGCAGTCGGGACTATTTCTTATCCATGCGTGCGCCGTAGAAACCCCAACTTTTGCAAAACTGCTCGCTTGCCCTCCTTGCTCTCCCGCTTCGAAAATCTGGTCCACGTCAAGCAGACCGCACGCCGCCGCCGATGGTATGTAGCATTGTCTTCTTCCTCATCTGCTGCAAGTGCGGCATCGGCCGATCCGTCGTCCGAGGATACCTTGAGTGATTTGGTGGCGACGAAGTTGCAGCTAGGCCACACCGTGGAGTTCGGCACTTCAAGGATCTCCTCGGTTCGCGTGCTGGAGATGCAGCAGCCCAGATACTTTGGTGACGATGTCGGGCAGGTTCCGGGCGCTGAGGAGATCCCTGAGCCTAAGGGCGAATTGGTTATGTTTGAGGCGTTTTTCATTGCTGGCCTTCGTCTCCCGGCGCATCGTTTCGTGGCAGAGGTTTTGCGGAGGTTTGACGTGCAGGTCCACTAGTTGACGCCTAACGTCGTGGTTGCGCTAGCGAAGTATGTTTGGGCGGTTACATCTTACGGTGGGTAGCCGTCTGTGGAGGTCTTCGCTAAGAACTATTGCCTGCACTGGCAAAAGAGGAAAATGGGAGATAAGATTGCACAATTTGGATCATGCACCTTTACGCCGAGGACTGGAAAGACTTCGACGGAAGTCGTGGAAATAGTCCCTTGTGCCAAGAACAAGTGGGGCAACTGGTGGGACTTTTGGTTTTATGTTTCTTGTGGGGAAGTCGAAGATCTGCCTGGGCTCCCTGTGGCCATTATGTGCTCTCACAGCTACGTGGCGTTCCCACGATTCGAGGTGTTGGAGGATGATGAGGACGAAGGGGCCCTTCGGTATGCTGCCCGCATGAGTAGCGGGCGCGATTTGGTTGAGGAATTTATTGGATATGGAGTGTGGCCCTTGGCGCACAGCTGGGTGCTTGGTGAAGTGTGCCCCCGTCGGATGCCGACCTTGGGCGATCAATTGGTGCGAAGTCCATCCTTCGCTGTGGATTTGTGGGGCCAAAACCCGGCCGCGTTTGTGCGCAAAGTGGAGGCTCAGGCCGCAAGGATTGTAAGGCGATATGTACTGAAGAATGAGACCTTGCGTAGTTGGGATATCCACAGTTCGAATGTTCGTTTGAATCGTGTTTTTGAGTTGAACCGTCTGCCATATGGCAGCTACCCAGGAGACGACGATGCTGTTGTTGGCGACCGCCGAAGAAAAAGGGCGGTGGCAGCGGTCGACGAAGGCCCTTCGCGGGGAGTGATGCCGGCTACGGCCACTAAAAAGAGGAAACTAGGTATTGCAGCTGAGGGGTTGGGGGCTTCCGATCGTTTTCCTGTGGATTTATTGGGAACTTGCGAGGCTCCCGGGGAGAGGATGTCTTCGCCCGGGCTCCAGGAATCTTCCGCGCGAATGCTAAAGGTTACCCGGGATCGCTGGCCTAGGAATGTTCTGATCCCCCGGGCGGTCGGGGAGGACATTCGTACGTCTCGATTAGCTCGTGAGATGAAGATTTTTCCTTACAGACGGAATGTTGCTGCTGTTGTATCGGCTGTGATGGAAAAGGATCGCTAAGACGCTTTGCTGAAATGCAGGGCGTTTTGAGGGTCGGGGACCCGCGCCGCGAAGTCAAGATGGCATGGGGGATCACAAAGACTGTCGCCCCCGGCACCAGCAAACCGCTCCCTGCCGCGTCCGTGCAGGAGCGAAGGACTCCATCCCCGCTGCATTCTGCTGAGACGGAGGTGGGCAGGGCCGAGGCCTCCATGTATATTTCCGTGCATGACTATCTTCTGGGCGATGCCCCGATATTAGATGCCCATACAGGGCGGGGACTTGTTGGTGAGTTTTTTTTGGACTGGGTTTTTGACGAGATTGGTGCAGGATCGGAGGCGGGACAACTGGTTGTTGCCCTGGCGACGGTGGCGGCTAGGTTGGTCACCGTGGTGACTGGTGTGAAGGGGTCTGTGCAGGACCCTTGGGCCTAGTTTTGCGCCAGCGGCGAGATCGCTTCTGCAGCCGCTGCTAAGGACATGGCGGGCTCCGTTGCGCAGCAGCTGAAGCATGTAAGTAGTCTTCTGTAGTGTGTTCTTCTTATACGACTTCGAATTTGACGGTGTTTGATGCCAGGCGGCTGCCTTCGCTGAATGGATTGCATCGGGGGCTCTGACCTCGGAGTTCGCTGCTGAAAGGCGACGACTCGAGGGGAGGATTGAACGCCTCCAGACGTAGCATACTGTGGCTGTGCGGGAAAAGTCGGCCGCGGAGAACAAGAACTGCAACCTGATGGATAACCTGTCGGCTGCAAAGGCCGAAAAAGAGGAACTCGGCCGCCGGCTGGTAGCGGAAAAAGAGGATGCTGACAAGGCCTCTGCGGAGGCCCAGGCTGCACGCACCGATGCCAAACTTGCACGCACTAAGGCTAGCCTTGCCCTCTAACACGCTGCGGAGGCGTAGACGAACCACAGGAGCCTGCGCAGCCATCTGGACAGGGTGGAGGCCTCTACTCGCACGAAGGTCGATCGAGCGTGTGCGTTGCTTGTGAACACGTACCAGCAGCTTGGTGCGCATACAACCTCCTTTGATTCGTCCGATAAGGAGGTGGGCCTCCGCTTCTCGGCTGGCTGCAGGAGGAGCTGGAGGTCCTTCTGTCAATCATGATGGGGCTCATGTCCTTTGCTTCGCTCATCACCTGTGAGGGAGCCATGAATGCCTTGTCCCACGAGGGATGTAGGCACTTCAAAGTCTTTGATCGGTCCGACAAAGACTTCGATCACGAAATCTTCCAGGTTGAAGACGCGGTGCTAAAGCGGTCCACTAGGGCGCTTTATGATAGGATGTGGGGCCCTCACGGTCATGATACCATCCGCGAAAGGTCTGACCGGGCGATGGAGCAGGTACGAATTGTTATTGTTTTACTTTAGTTTATTTGTTTTAGAGAGTATGTGCTTATGTTTGGTGCTATTTTTGTAGATGGAGAATGATGAGGAGGTTGAAGACTTGGGAGGCCTGGAAAGCATGATGCCTCTGGTGGAGGCTGCGAGGGCGGTGACTGAGGAGCGGGCGCCACCGCCAACTGGTGCTGGCGAAGACGACCAAGCGGCCGCCGCCGCGTTGCCTGAAGACACTTCGGTGGTATCTGCGCCAATTGCTGAAGACCCTGCAGCACCGTCTGGCCCTCGCTGGTGGCGGGATAGAGTTAGGGGCGTTGGATGTAGCTAGGGTTTTATTTTTGTGACATTGAAAATCGGTTGCTGCGCAGGTTCCGATGTCTGGGCCTGTGCAAGCAACCCCTACTGATGGTACTAATTTTGTGGCGGCCGTGAACATAATGCCTGCTAATGAAAGTTTGTCTTGTTCTGAATCTGGGTCTTTTTCGTCTAATGGTGAGTTTAAGAGCCCGTTTTCCTAGACTGAAGAGTCTTCAGATGAAGATTTGGATTATTTCACCGTGTTAGATGTGGCCGCGGCAGAGTCTTCGCCGCGTCTAGAGGTGGGCGAAGCATTTGATCCCCCAGCTGGCGTGAGGTCTGAACACCACCGTCGAAAAGTGGTGGCGAAGCATAGCGTTGGCGAGATGTCGTGAAGTGGTAGGCACCATCGGATGGGGCTGGAATGAACTCGTCTTCGGATAGATCGAGGTAGCCAACACGACTTGCTGTCCTCGCCGTTTGGGACGAGTATTGGTGAGGGGGATCTGTGGAATCTGTTTGAGGGTGAGGAATTGAAAATGATGTTGTTTAATTATCGGGAGGCGGGCATTATTTCGAAGGCTGAATCGTTGTAGTGTGTGATGCCCTCACTTGTCGTGCGGTAGCAATTGAAAACGCTGCCCTCCCCCGGCTCGCAATAAAGAGGGAGGGGAGAACGTGATTGTATTTATTGGTGCAGTGGGTCTGGTGGCCCTTTGATGTGTGTATGTAATGTGTGATTTGTATTGTAATGTGACACCCTTGCTAGTGTGTTATTTAAAATGTCCGGCGGCACCCTTGGGTGACTTTTGCACAGAGTTGCCTTTGTGGGGAAGATTTCATCTCATGCACTTGTTGTGCTAGTTCGGCTGCACACTTAGGTGACTTTTACACAGAGTGTCTTTTAGTAAAAGACTTCGTATCATGCACTTGTTATGCTAGTCCGGCTACACCCTTAGGCGACATTTGCGCTGAGTGTCTTTTAGTAAAAGACTTCGTATCATGCACTTATTCTGCTAGTCTGGCTGCATCCTTAGGCGACTTTTGCGCTGAGTGTCTTTTAGTAAAAGACTTCGTATCATGCACTTGTTGTGCTAGTCCGGCTGCACCCTTAGGCGACTTTTGCGTGGAGTGTCTTTTAGTAAAAGACTTCGTATCATGCACTTGTTGTGCTAGTCCGGCTGCACCCTTAGGCGACTTTTGCGCGGAGTGTCTTTTAGTAAAAGACTTCATATCATGCACTTGTTGTGCTAGTCCGGCTGCACCCTTAGGCGACTTTTGCGCAGAGTTTGTCACACAAGAGGGTAGTGTACGCTACCTATCGCGGTGACTTCGAATCGGTCGAATGCTAAAGACCGTCGAAGCGGCCTTTTTTGACATGGTGATGCTTGGATATTTTTGCGGGGGCTTTTCATTGGTATATTATATGACTCGGCCTCGTTAAAAACCTCACCCCCCGAGAGGAAAAGAGTGCGGGCCTGAACAACATTGTTTGCAGAATTACATAGGCGCGTAGGCCCTGAGACTTAAACAAAAAAAATTCGGAGATTATCGATGTTCCAGGAATGCTCTAAGTCTTCGCCGAATGATGTTGCCAGCCTGTAAGCACTAGGGGATGCCTTCGACTTGATGATGAATGGACCTTCCCATTTTGGCTCAAGCTTGCCCCGTGATTCTGTCTGGGTGGTCCATACAAGTACGAGGTTCCCTTCATTGAATTCTCTTGGGACGACTGCATTGTCGCGCCAGGCCTTGGTTTGAACCTGATATTTGTCGAGGGCCTATAGGGCGAGGATGCGGTCTCCGTCGATGAGGTCTTTGGAAGTTGGTTCGTCGACATCGGGGACTGCTGATGTGTTTGTTCTGGGTGGCCCGTGCTTTAACTCTTGCGGCGTCATTGCCTCAGATCCATACATTAGGCGGAAGGGTGTGAACCCAGTTGCCCTGCACTCTGTCGTGTTTAGGGCCCATACCACTTCAGGTAATTGATCGACCCATTTGCCCTTTTTGTCGTCGAGAAGCCTTTTCTTGATGGCAATAAAATCTTGCCATTGGCGTGCTCAACAACACCGTTCGATTGTTGGTGGTACACCGAGGCGAACACAGGCTTGGTGTTGATGGAAAAGCAAAAATCCCTGAAGTCTTGGCTGTCGAACTATTTGCTGTTGTCGAATGTGAGTTCGGACGGGACTCTGAAGCGGCAGACAATATTTTGCTAGAAGAATTTTTGAGCGGTCTTTGATGTTATTGTGGATATTGCTCTGGCCTCAATCCACTTTGTGAAATATTCGATGGCGACGAAGGTGAATTTTAGGTTCTCTTGAGCCATAGGCATTGGTCCAACGATGTCCATCCCCCAGCGTTGAAGTGGCCATGTGTGGGCGATGAGCTTGGTGAATTGCGAGGGGCTGCCTGAGTGAGAGGAGAACTTTTGGCATGTTTCGCATGACCTCGTGACTCGATTGGCAGTACAAATTATTGTGGGCTAGTAAAATCCTTGATGAATCACCTTGGCTGCGAGGGCTCTGCGTCCTGAGTGGGAGCCGCAGGTTCCGCTATGGACTTCGTGGAGGATGTGTATGCCTTCAGTTTCAGTTATGCACTCCAGCATGGGCTGGCTGATCCCCTTCTTGTACAGCTGACCCTCGACTAATGCGAAGTCCCAGCTTTTGTGCTTTAGTCGTTTGGCCTCATTGAGATCGCTTGGATGGTAATGGCCTTGCAGATACAGAGTTATTAGGGCCCACCAATCTTCTGCCATGATGAGGTTGACGATGCGGTGGCCTTCGGCGTCCTGAGTTATTTGTAAACCTTCTGGGTTGCGGACAGCTGGCGTGCCGATGACGTGGTAGAACACGTCGGAGGGCAAGGCCTCGCCCTTGGCCGCTGCTATAGCCAATGCGTCAGCCTCTTCGTTTTTGGCGCGGTCGATATGCTGTAGGGTGAAACCCTTGAATTGTCTCTCGAGACTGCGGACAGCTGTGAGATACTGCATGAGTGCGGGGTCTTTTGCTGAGTATTCCTTCTCGACCTGGCCATCGACTACTTTGGAATCTGTCCTGATTATGCATGTAGTGACACCAAGTGTTCGCAATTTGCGGAGTCCCAGGAAGATAGCTTCATACTCTGCTATATTGTTAGTGCATCTATCGAACTCCAAGGCGAAGCTGAGTCGTGCTGCGTATTTATACTTGATGCCTGTGGGTGATGTGATGATCGCTGCGGCGCCTGCCCCTGCATGGCACCACGTGCCATCGCAGTGGATGGTCCAAACTTTCTCTAGGGACACTTCTTGTTGCCTTGTTGGTCCTGTCCAGTCAACGATGAAGTCCGCCAGGACTTGTGATTTAATCGCTATTCTGGGCTCGAAGGTGATGTGGTACCCGGAGAGTTCGACTGCCCATTTGGCGATTCAGACGGATGCCTTCGGGTTCCTGAACAATTCTCCTAGACCCCTGTCCGAAGTGACCCATACTTTGAATGCCTCGAAGTCATGGCGCAGCTTGTGCGATGCCATGACGACTGCGTATGAATTTTTTTCTAGCTCAGTCATGTTGCACTTAGAAGCCGTGAGGACTTTAGAGACATAGTACACTGGGCATTGTCGGGCCGTGCCCTCTCTATCCTGCTCTTGGATTAACGCTGTGCTGACTGCACATGGCAAGGCTATGATGTAAAGAAGAAGAGGTAGCGAAGGGTCGGGGCTAGCAAGAGTTGCTAAGTCGGACAGGTGTTGCTTGAGCTACTCGAAGGCTGCCGCATGCTCTGGTCCCCAAGCGAAGTCTTTTGACCATGCAATGTCTTGAGGAAGGGTAGACTGTGCTCTGCGGATTTGGAGATGAATCTTTTCAGGGCGGCCAATCTGCCTGTCAGTCGCTGGACATCCCTGGCTGACTACGGGGGTGTCATGTTGACGATCGCTTGGATCTTGGTTGGGTTGGCCTCGATCCCTCATCATGATACTAGGTAACCAAGTATCTTCCCCTAGCGAACTCCGAAGACACACTTCTCGGGGTTATGCCGAAGTCGTGCATCGCGCATATTAGCGAATGTTTCTGTGGGGTCGGCCAGGTGGTCCTCTTTGTGTTTGCTCGCGACGAAGATGTCGTCTACGTAGGTGAAAATGTTGTGGCCAACTTGACCTTCAAGGACCCTCTTGGTGAGGCGAGAAAAGATTGACCCGGCGTTTTCTAGGCCTTTTGGCATCCTGATAAAGCAGTATGTGCTAAAGGATGTGATGAAGCTTGTGCTGGTCTTGTCTTCCTCTTTCATGTATATCTGGTGGGAACCGGAGAAGCAATCGAGGAGGGACATGACTTCGCATCCTGCCGTGCTATCGACTATTTTGTCGATCCGTGGTAGGGGGAAGTTGTCCTTGGGACAAGCCTTAGTGAGGCTGGTGAAATCTATGCACATGCGCCACTTGCCGCTTTTCTTTTGCACCATGACCACATTGGCGAGCCATGTAGGATAAGCAATTGGTTAGATGAAATTGGCTTCCAACAGGCGGTGCACCTCGGCCTTGGCAGCTTCAGTCTTCTCATCTAACATTTTGCGCGGTCGTTGCTTTTTCGGGCGCACCAAAGGGTCGATGCCCAGGATACTCTATGATGGTGCGGCTGACCCCGACCAGATTGAGGGTGGACCAAGCGAAGATGTCCTTGTTCCGGGAGAGGCAAGAGATGAGTTTTTCCTCGTCTTGCGAGGTCAGGTCTTCGCTTATTACGACCGTTTGCTTAGGCGTAGCTGGGTCGAGGGGCATCGCCTTCGTTCCGTTGTTGCTTTGTAGCCATGCCTTTACTTTTTCGTCAGCGACTAGGCGGGTCTCTTCAAAACCTTCGCGCTGTGTCGTGAGGCAGTGTACATTCCGTTGCCCTGGGGCGAAGTCCCTTTCAATATTGCACGCAATCTACTGGTTGCCATAAACTGTGATCACACCTTGCGGACCTGGGATTTTCATGAAGATGTAGAGTCCGTGAGTGGCATCTTCAAATTTGTTGATCGAGCCTCGGCCCATTATGGCGTTGTATGGGTATACCATGTCGACGATGTCAAAAGTGACCTGCTCACTTCGTGCATTCGGTGCCACACCAAATGAGAGGGGTAGCTCTATTTTGCGGACAGGGAAGGTGCCTTTACCGCCGAAGCTGTGACACCCTAGGTGTCTATTTCGAGTTATGTCGAGAGATTTATCCTAATCTCGGATGCTCAGTGAAAATTTCTATTTCTCGCTCGCGTGTGTCTCTGATTATCTAGACTATTCATTCTCATTTCACCGGATTCAGAGTTATTCAGTCCCACAGAAGGCCGAATTTGGAGCCTGTAAAAACTTTTGATTCTTGGCACGAATGCAAACTCGATAATCAATCTCGAACTATAAATCGCGTCTAAAGCTCATTTAATCAGACGCTCGACAGTTGCTAGTCGAACGGTGTCCGAATGCAATTTCTCGATGTTCGATCTATATATCCAAATATTTTATCTGAATCTATACTCTCAAGCGGGATCTCTAATGTGTCAGCTTCCAATGAATTCTTATCCGACCCAAACTAGTATTATCCATATTCTATCTGATTACTTCCTTGCTAAATTGGTTCCTGATTTAATAACTAAAATATAACGTCACGTTCAGAAAGACCTTGATTTTTATAATCCCAGCCATGAGCGTAGACTTGTACAAGAGCAAAAATTGTATCTTTGGCACGAACATTATTAAATTATAATTCGAACTACGAGGTTCTAACTTAGGAGCACAGTCGAACTTGAGTCAACTCTTTTAATTTAAAAAGAGAATTATAACACGAGAAATTTTCAGACAACATCGATTCAAATTTCTACCAAATTGTTTTTTATATAGAAAGATGTGAAGGAAACCAAAGGAAAACAAAATCGCAAAAGAAAATCACACGCACACGCCAGCGGCCAGCCCCATCCACTATACGACTGTGTCCATCCCCCTTTTCTCTCTCGTGCCCGCATGCCACAGCAGGCTGTTTGCCACCGTCGCGCCATGGCCAGTGCCCGGCCACCGCTGGCTTGGCCACTACATGCTAGCTGCCCAATCCTGACCAATGGGTTGCCAGCAGCGTCACGTTAAATCCACCAGTAGCTGTAGTTCTCCTCCTCCATCTATCCTTAGCGCAGAAGCATCACCCTATCTGCTTCCTCGATGCCCCCTACTCCTCTCTCTATCGAGCCCCCATTCTCCATGGCGTTCGGCAGCAGGGAGCCCTTCTCCCAGCACGTAGGAGCAGGGCCTCCATGGCGTCCGACCCCCTCTCCTTTCTCCTCCTCGCTCGGAGCTCTGCCATAGCGCATGCAAATCCCTTCCCCCTCCATTCCTAGGCGCAGGAAGTTCTCCCCCATGTCGTCCAGCTCCAGGCCGGATCCAATTTGCCCTATCCTTGCTCACCCAAAATTTCTTCGCCCCAAGTCCAGCAATCCCTGCCTTGCCATGGATTTCCTCGAGCTTGCCTCCCCCATGGCCGCCAATCATCCTGGCCCTGCCCCTGGTGCGCTGGGCGCCTAGTGCTCCGACCTCGACGGCCACCCTCCTCTCTGCTCGAGCGATGCTAGGGACGTGCGGCAAACCCTCATTCCCAGCGCCGCACCCTTGCCTCCATCAACACCGACACCCCAGTAGCGCCTTCTATGGTGGCCGTTGGTCTCTGCTCCTTCCCCAAGCTCGCCCTCATCTCCTAGGTCACCGCTTTCCTCTCCCTGCCCCACCTTGCCGGCATGTTCGGGCGTGGCCCTGCAGATTCCTCTTAGGTACCTCCTCGAACTCCTCCACACTGGTTGTGGACGGCATTGGTATCCCTCTGCTCCAGCAGCGTTGCGGCGCCCCGAGCTCCTCCTCCGCGTGCTGCCATGGTCGGGGTCAGTCTCATCCAACAACGCCATGACTTCCACTCCGCTCTGTGGTGAGCAGCCCCTGCACCATCCATGCTTGTCATGTGTTCGAGAGTAAGCGTGCAAGTCTCTGCGTGGTGTCCGTGTCACTGCAAGCTTGTGCCATGCACCCGGGCATTGTGTCACACCAAATAGCAGCAGCAACACACCCTCAAGCCTCGCATTGAACCTGCTCGACAAAAAGCGCAGCAGCCTGTGTGTCGTTCATCCCTGCAGCAACATCATTCTTCACTTCGCGTCATACATTGCATAGCCTTCATTGTTGCGCATTGTCCGCATCGGTGCAGCAGCCCTCCCATTCATTCTCCACTCCCCTCGTTAAGTGTCATCGCTCTCGTGCTTGATGCGCAGCCCATCCTCGTTGTCGTCGAAACCCTTGGTGAGCCCCTCGCTAGTACCCCACTGTTTTTGGATCTCGGGTGCTTGATAAAATGTTTGAACCACTGGGTGTTTTTCATTGCAGCTAGATGTTGCTGTTGCGCCTTGCGCAACGCATGATTCGGTGAAGCACCTAAACCGTGGACGCATGTGCAACTCCAATCGGATTTCGGCCAGGTTGTTCGCTTTAGAAAATTTGTGATTTCGTTTTATTTACAATTCAGTCGATGGCGTGAATATGTGCGTGAAAATATAATTGTATGAATGAACGCGTGTATAGAAGAAAATGAAGTAGAAAAGAACTCGGATGTTTTTATATTTTGATAGGAAAAATATGTGATGTGTTGTTTGATGCGAAAACTAAGTTACAAAATGCGGATTATGTTGTGGGAAATGCATCGATATGTGTTTATGTGAAAAATGTAATTGTTTTATGCAATGTGATGGGATTCGTGATTATATCGGGGGTATATTTATTGATGTGATGATTAGTTTAGAAAATGCTAGTTTGCGTGGAGGATGTATTGTTAAGACATGTGTGTCGGAGTTCATATATTAGCGGTTACGCTACGATAATCGAAGTGTCTTAAGTGCACGCCACCATATGGTTGTATGCGACGAGGGGTTATGCGCATGATGAGTTTAGTAAAAATCCATCGGTGTCACTGGTGTTGAGTTGAGGTTTATTTGCGCTTGAAAAGTAATAATATGTTTAATACTTAGAACTCTTAGTCGATAGTAGAAATTGTTTTGGCTTATATACAGAGGTGGTGACATGCCAAAGTAGTCATCGTTTTCTCTATATTTATAAGTCGAGTCGTGACGATGCGTATTATGCGCTTGTTAAATTATGCTTCGCATATGGTGTATGATTGTGCTCACGATTTCGAGTAGACGCTTCAAGTAAGTCAAGTAGGTTTGTGATACAAGTGTGTAATGGAGTTAGTTGTTTTGGGATAATTATTGAAATACATGGTTCGTATGATTTGGTTGAAGTGCGAATATACGCGTAAATACGTATGTTTATAAAAATGTTGTAGTGTATGTGGTGTCTCAGATTGCGATAATAATAGGCAAGCCGACGTGTATGTTATTTAGCGGGCTACGTCGTTGCTCTAGTTAGTCGAATTGTTAGACGGCTTTGGTTAAGCTCGTGATCAAGATGATTGGCTTGTTGTAGTCTAAATGTGCATGGTTATACTCGTGGATGAAAGGTAGTAGTGTTCATGTGATGTCTAAGTTAAAATGCAAATTAGTGTGTGAAGGGCGCATCGATAAACATATATGTACCGGGTAAGATTATTGTGGTAGATGCGTTATTAGTTGTGAATGGAAATTCTAGGCACGAAATGACTTGGATAAAAAGTAGTAAGTTTACTTGTTGGTCCTAATTTGATTGTTTTAACTCTAATAAGTGGTAAAGTGTTAGAATAATACAAGTCTCTAGAACACGGCAATTCTTGAAGTAAATAGGAGCTGAATTTTATTAGTTGTTGTTTTGGGCTGCACGCACTATTTTCGTCGTGCTGTTTGTTTTATAAATTAAATCATGTTTTCTGTAGAAAAGCCATATAGAAAAGTTGTAGATAACTTTATTATCTTACTTTTGTTAAAATTTGACAGCCATAAGTCTGATCGTTTAGAAGTTGTGCTTTTCACAAATTCAGTAACTGAATCTGTCCAATTTCTGTACAGATTTCAGAAAGTGAATTGTTTGCTTAAGTTAATTTTACAATCTGTTCATGGTAGTTATAAGAAAGTTGTAGATACTTTTCTTATCTTCCTTGTGTTAAAATTTCATAACCATAGGACTGATAGTTTAAGGGTTATGGATTTTACAAAATGGTTGCTGTGTTCTGTCCACTGTTAGAAAAGATTTCGAAAACTGTATTGTTTGATGTAGTTAAACATTGAATCACTTCTTGGTGATGATAAAAGTTGTGTTGTGATTTTTCTGAGCTTTCCATAAAGTCTTGGATCACTCTTTTTGGTGATCTGAAGATTAAGTTATGGATGTATGGATGTTTAAAGTGGCAAGACTGAATCTGTCCAGTTCTGGGCAGCAAAGCATTCCAGTGTCTTTTATCCATAATTGCATATTGAATCACCTTGAGATGTTTATAAATGATTTACAGAAAACTTCATTAGCTTTCCAGAAAGTCTAGGATCACCTGTTTTGGATGCATGAGTCTCTGGATATGAATTTTTGAAACAAATGGCCTGAATCTGTCCAACCAGAACAGAGCTGTTATTTTTGCACAATTCGACCTTGCTAAGTGTCTAATCATATTGAGATGATAATACTAAAGTTGTATAGCGTTTCCTAAGCTTTCCAAAAAGTATTTGTTCGCTATTTTTGGATTAATATTTGAAGAGTTATGATTAAAACAAGTAACTGCTGTGTTGCTGTCCAAAAATCTGCAAGTGCTTACTTGATTGTTTAGCTCCCTTTTTGCTAAAAATGTTTGGTTAGCTCTTAGTTAATGTAGACTTGCCATGGCTAAGTTTAAGATAACATATGTGTCATGTTTTATATGTTTCTTTCTCTAGTTGATTGTAATGGATTGCTCTACTTTGTTGTGTTTGTCTTGAGTGACTGCTTACTTGTTTTGCTTTTGAGTGAAAATGAGTAATAATGATAGTAACTGATATAATTTGGTATATTTAAGTAACTAGTGCATGTTCCTATGTAGTAAATTATATTGTTGAAGTCTAGTAAGTAATCAGCTTCAATCAACGTTATTTTAGCAAGTGTCGTTATATGGATAAGAAACACAATTAATAATATGTTACCATTTCTAATAATTGTGTTGCTAATTCGAATGTTGCTAAATAACCAACCCCATTAGAAGCAATATGATTAGGCTATCACTTTCTGTGTGTGCTCTTGGGTGTGTGCTCGCATTAGGATATTGCGAATAATGGTAGAACCCGATTAAGTGACTAATTTCCTTTCAATTAAGTTTGTCTATATAGAAGCCATGGCAAATTGATGTGTACTTAACTAGTATAATAATAAAGGAACTAATGAAAAAATTAGAGCGAATGTGATAAATGTTTGCACGTGTGATGCTGTTTTGCGCTAATTAATTCTAGAAAGTATTTGTCGTCCTTCTGGTGGTATTGATTACGTATGCCCGATTTAGTTGGTCAGGTTATTATTTACTTGTAGAAAGCCAGGTTTTAGCATTAACCCAAGTTAATAACCCAATGTACCCTTTCCAAATGGAAAGAATACCACTTACCATTACCATAGTCATAACCAAAATCATCATCCTCATCACCACTTGTAAACCATGCATCTCTGATCAAGTATCTCTAATCAATGGAGCTCCCTTGGCCGCTCATAACCGCGAGCACGGCTGATATATCAGTTTCATAACACTTTGCAGAGCTTGCGCACTTTACCCACAGGCCGTGATTCCCTCTTTCCTCGGGCCGATCAAACCCTTAAACACTACAAAGGTGAATAGGCAGGGTCTCACTACGTAGCCTTTGCAAAGATTGCCTGGGGCTGTAGCCACCCGATAGGTTTCCTAAATGCACCGCACTCCTCCCCAAGGGGCGAACCAACCTTGGCAGAGCGAGCTGCATACACCGAGCCCCATTAACGGCACGACGGCGAAGCGAACTACACCCCAGTTCCTCCAATTACTCAGCTAAGGGCGTCCCACTCCACCCTCATGGTTGCACTGTTTTCCCGGGCAGTCATCCAACGAATAGGTCCTTACGGAGAGGCACTCGAGAAACAGCTCGAGTCCCCTTAAGGGCCACAAGTACCATCATCATAATTAAAAGGGAAAACAGCATATCATAGATAATCTCATCATGTTCATTGATTAATGTGAAGTGCTAGCATAAAGCTAAACTGAAATAACCCAACCAAAGTAGGTAAACAAGGACAAGATAGACAAAAGTGAGTCAATCCTTAGGTATAAACTGTGTAAATGCGAGGAATGAACTATAAGAATGAGTAGGACATAGATGGGTCAAGGGACACTTGCCTTCACCAACCAACTGCTGCTCGGGGTCTTCACCTGCAACTCCTTCGGACTCCGCCAACTGACCGTTATCTATACGAGTTTCAAACATACATTCCACAAGTTTTAATACAAAAGAACAATACACCAAACAATAGAATGCAATAAATAGTCAGACGTTCGACGCAGGGCTCACACCTACGACTAAGCGAGAAAGGGAGAATAACGGTCGAGGCTACGGCCGACGAGCAATCACGTCACGCGATTATAAATTAAAATACTCGTCTAAACAGAATGGTATTAATTTAGCCATCGCGTTAAACATAAGGTAAAGTCATGTTCCATGTTTAATTATTATGAACAGATAAAGGTAAATTAAAGGATTGCCGCGCGGCGAAACGCGCTACACAACACTTAAATTGAATTAAGAAATAAACGACTCGTCGCGCGACGGAGCGCGCAGTGAGACACTTACATTAATTATAAAGAGACGTTAAGCGTCACGCGATGAAACGCACGACGGCATACGTCAACCAAACTGAATTTAAAATGGAACGTCGCGTGACTGGACGCGCGACGTCATACATTAAACAACCTGAAATTAAAATGGATCGTCGCGCAACGAAGCACGCGACGCAGCACATTGATAGAATCTGAAATTAAATAAATTCATCGCGCGACGCAGCACGCTAACTAAACAGGGTTTAAAATTATTTAAAACCAAGAATCAGTCACCGCGCGCGTGGGGCTACGCACGCGGGAACGCGTTGGGTGAACGGGGGGCGCGAGGCCGCACTGAGACGCGCGTAGGGACCACGCCGGGGGACTATGCTGTCAAAGGGAGGGGTCGCGCACTGGAGCCGGGACGGCCGCGCGTAGGGGGCCGAGGGGCCACGCGCACTAGGACCGGGGAGGCGCGCCGTCGGGGCCCGAGGGGCCGCGCGCTGGGGCACCGGGTGTGGCGGAACCGCCCGAATTATTCTAACTTAAGTGTCCAAGTCCCGCCTTAGAGGCTAGACCACACTTAAATAGGAATAAACCGTCAGTCCCTCGGATCTAGTCCGATAAAAGCCACTTATCCAGGATCGAATACCACTAGCTCACGCGAAGGTGAGGCACAGAGAAATACAATAAAACATAATACCACAAATTTAATAAGTATCATTAGTGATTACATTATCGGAGTTTCAGAAATAGTAACCAAAATTTTAATGCAGAGGAAATAACTAACGGAGAAAATCGAGTAACATGGCGAAGCCTGGCCACACTACTCCTCCTGGTCCTCTCCTGCGGAAGCAGTAACCCACTCGACTATCTATCCCGGTGACAGGGATGAAGGCCAAGTCACACCATCAACCAATCATCCTAAGGAGTACCTGCAAAAATTATGCCACAAGCAAGGGTGAGTATACTAATACTCAGCTAGACTTACCCGGTATGAGGAGTCTACTCCTCTACCTCTAGACATGTAGCTGTTTGGCTGAGGGGTTTGGTTTGCCAAAAGCACTAGCTGAGTCTAAAAACAAGTTTTAGCTTTTCAAGTTTTAGTAGAAACCTTTAGACTAGATGTGTACCTAGCTAATCATACATGGTATCAAACATTTTTACCAATCAACATCTTTTGCCAGTCACCTCATTTCCACTTATTACTCAATGTAGCAGCATGGATCAAGCAGTCTCATTAGCTGCGAGAAGCAGACGATTCGAATTGAGTTTTTAAACCTTGCAAGGTAAACCTAAACACACGACATGGCGAGGCACTCCGTCCCCACACACATCAACCGTCCCCATCGATTCCCTGGCAACAGATCAGGGCTCACCGCCTTGGCGTACAATGCCTCACTGACCCCGACTGCCGTCGTGCAGTGACCGCACTTGTACCCACCAAAACCGGAATGGGAGACCACATCTCAGGTCGCGTGAGGGGATATGTCTGCTGGCAGGTTCAATCAGGTACTAGGCTTACCGATTTACCATATTTCTCGGTATATGTTTAGTACGTTCAAACGCTTGACTCACGGTACCACACCTTAATCCTTATTCCAATTTCCGTCTCGTAGACAATGCATCCCCATGGACCGTTATCCACAGACCACCATCATCCTGATATAAAAATGGATACAACCAATTCCTGACCTCGCGCGAGTGCTAGAAAATCACTCGACTTCTACTGAGATCCTAATTAGTAAGCAGCTACTCGACCTAGCATAGTAGTATCCATCTCAAAAGGAATCCTGAGTTCATGCAACTAAGGTTCCAAACAACTCCTACATTTAAGTGCACAATATAAGCCTACAAACAATAAGTGTAGTAAAATAGCATATATAAACGGTTATGCATAAAATCGGGGCTTGCCTTTAATTTAACACTTAGGTAGTGTTTGCTGGGGGAGGTACTAGCTTGGCGAGCATCCATTGGTTAAGTCCATTCTTCAGGTCACCCACCAACTGCATCTTGTGGTTGGCACCACATCACTTGCTCGATCATCATCTCGCGGTCCTAAATGAGATGCAAGATGCATATGTATGAATATAATGAAAGTAACACAAGATATACAAAGACACAGTGGCAAACTAAACATTAAATGGGAAGACACTGTAAACAACCATACGCTAGCAATAGTTATCTACACGTTATCGGCGTCCAACATTAACACCTTTAAAAAGACAACAACATTTTATTTATTTACGCAACACAACTACTACATCACAAGTACGCGCATTTTGTTTGTTTGGATACGGCTTTTCATTAGTTCTCCTATTGATCGCACACAAGCATCACCGACAACACAAATTCAATAGAGGACATAAGCGTCAATATCTATGGAACTCCTATATCGCAATCACTAGAGAAAGAAACATATAAAACAAGACACATGTCATCTCTAGCTTAACCATGGCAAGTCTACATTACTTAAGAGCAAACCAAACATTTTTAGCGACAAGGGTGAACTAAACAATCAAAAGCGCACTAGCAGAATTTTTGGACAGCAATACAGCAATCACTTGTTTCAGTCATAACTCACAAGATATCTAACCAAACATAGTAAACTAGGACTTTCTAGAAAGCTTGAAATATGCTCTACAACTTTGGTATTTTCACCTCAACAAGATTCAACACTTAGCAAGGTTAAAAGTGCTAACACAACAGATCTGTCTAGATTTGGACAGATTCAGACTTACAACTTCACAAATTCACAACTAAAGATTCAGGCATCCAAACAAAGTGATCTTAGACTTTCTGGAAAGCTAATGAAATTTTATACAAATCATTTATAAACATTCCAAGGTGATTCAATATGCAATTTAGGATAAAAGACATTAGAAGGCTTTGCTCTCCAGAATTAGACAGATTCAGTCTTCAGACTTTAAACATCCATAACATAATCTTCAGATCACCAAAAAGAGTGATCCAAGACTTTTTGGAAAGTTTGGCAAAAGCACTACATAACTTTTATAATCACCTAGAAGTGATTCTATATTGAACTGAATCAAACAATTCAGTTTTCGAAATCTGTTCTGTCAGTGGACATAACACAGCAACCAGTTTGTAAAATTCATAACTCTTAAACTGTCAGGCTTATGGTTGTGAAAGTTTAACACAAGAAAGATAAGAAAATCATCTACAACTTTCTTATAACGAGCACAAACAGATTGTAAGATTAACTTATGCAAACAATGCAGTTTCTCAAATCTGTACAGAATTTGGACAGATTCAGTTACTGAATTTGTAAAAGGCATAACTCCTAAACTGTCAGACCTATGGCTGTCAAATTTTAACACCAGCAAGATAATAAAGTTATATACCAATTTTCTATAGCACAAATCTACAGAAAACATAATTTAGTTCATCAAACATACAGCACACCAAAAACAGTAAGTGCAGCCCAAAACAGCAATTAATACATTTCAGCTTCTATACAATTCAAGAATTGCCGCGTTCGAGCGACTTGAATTACTCGAACGCTTTACTATTTAATTGAGTTAAGACAATCAAATTAGAACCAACAAGTCGACTTGCAAATTTTATTCAAGTCATTTAGTGCACCAAAACTACTACAACCAATCAACGACGCATTCTCCACGATAATCACCCAACCATTTGCGTTTTAAATTAGACATCACATGAGCACTAATACTTTTCATCCGCGATTGTAACCATACGCATTTAGAATACAACAAGCAAATTTACCGTGACTACAAGCTTAACTAAAGTCATCTAACTAGTTGGTTAACCAGTATAAAACTTAGCAAGTATTTTAGACTTCGCAACTCAAAAACATAGGTGGGAGTAGGTTAATTAGTTTTTCTTAACCATTTTCTCAACTTAAACTGGACAACACACAAGTCATTTAAAACACCATATTTTAGGAGACCTCACATGTTGAGCATCAATTTATAACCTAAGTGACTCAACCTCTATCACGCTTGGCAACTACCACATCACCCGATTTATCTATTTGGAACACCGCCTGCCTAGCGTACTACTAGTACCCCGCATTTTGACTCGACTTAAAAACATAGAGGAAGCTATGACTACTTCGGCATGTCACCACCTCGCTACACAAGCCAAAATTATTATTATTTAACCACACGCCTAGATAAGCATGATTTCAATTCAACTTGCCCATATTTAAATCTCGGCATAAGCTTGTCTATTGGCTAACGAAGTGACCATTTTCTAATTACCAACATACACCACCTTTCACCATTTGTGGATACTTGCATGACACACGGCTATTGTAATACATCAGAAGTACATACAACCCCATCAGTAAAGCACCAGCACATTTCCAAAAATTCCCCGAGACTACGACGACAAGGCATCGATCCGCCATACAACAAAAATCATGATGAAGACGATAGGTGCTATCAACTAATCGTTTAAAAATATTAGACTTACTTCTCGCTTTGCCACTACAACACCCTTTAGTCACATGACCATCGTGATCATTCTTCACACGATTATACGACAGCAACCTAAACGTTATGTTACACAATACATACATCTTTCCCCGTTGCGAGTATAACCATATCACGGCATATACCCGCACACCTCAATCAAATATCTTACGCCACCATCCCTATAATACACCACGGCACACACGCACATACGTGTACTAATTAAATCCTCGCATCCCTTGTATTTCCAATTTACTCATCATATTAAACAACACAACACGTTTACTTACCTAAACGTTAAGGCAACCTTGCTACGGCATATAACCAAAACATTTTTATACCCACACACATTCCAACACCAATGTACACCACATCGACCAAAATATAATTATACAAACTACAAATCGCACACATCAACAATCACTTGTTCTTTAACCGCAAATGCGATCCTACTAACGTGTATAGCCAAAACATATTACACACATCCACATATATACATGCATTGCCCGACATCAACCAAAGCATATGTATTATAAACTATAAATCAATCAACCTGAATGAGTCGTGACTAGACGCATGGCTGTCCACATGGCTCGGTATTTCGTCGAACGGGCAAAGCGCGACGTCGACCACTAGCTGCGAAAACACACAAATTTGTTGGCGGCAGTTCATCGAACATCACACACATCGGAAAATAAACATCAAGAATAGTGGGGGTTTCTCACCAAGGGTTTTGACGGCGTCGCGGATGGGCTGCTGCACATTTCATCGAACACCTAGCAAGCACCATGGGCACTGTGCAGGTCGAGCGAAGCATGCGGTGCGGAGGGGATCTGGGGCCGCTGTTTTGGATCGGCACCGCTGCGCAGCGAGGTTGGATGCCAAGGCTGCTGGCTGAGCAGGGGCTTCTTGCTGCTGCACAAGGGCAAAATGAAGGAGGGGGCGAGCAGCACCTAGGGAGGGAGGCTGGTTGGGAGGAAGCTAGGAGCAGAGAGCTCGGCGACCACCATGGCTGGGTTGTGGAGCAGAGGACACGCCCAGGAGGAGCAGCAGGGAGGGTGCTGGTAGAGAGATAGGAGTAGGGGCGTCACGCTATGGGAGAGAGGGCATAGGGGGCTTGGACGCCATGGATCCAGGGAGACCGAAAGTGCTCTGCCCTGCGCGCTCATGGGGTGGGCGACGTCCATGGCAGCTTCTGCCACTGCGCAAGGGAAGCCAGGGAGAGGGCGCCATGGAAGAGGAGTCGAGCTCCTTGATGTAGCCATGGGAAGAAGGTCTCCCTACTGTCGAATGCCGGGAGAAGGGGAGGAAGAAATGGACTCGGCTAGAGCAGGCCTGCGCGAGGGAGAAGGAGCAGGGAGAGCGCTCGGCCGTGGAGGGAAGCTCGGCCGCTTGAGCTTCGCCGGTGCCAAGGGAGGTGCTGCTGCCGTGTGCCATGAACAGAGAAGAAGGAAGCTGCGCGTGAGAGGAGAAGAAGGCAGGGAAAATGGCTGGTGGCGGCTAGGGGTGGGAGTGGAAAATTTCCAAGGTGCAAGGGAAGGGTCCTTCTATTTATAGAAGAAGCCCTATGGTTAGGGTTTCTTAGTGGGCTAAATGGGCTGGGTTGGGCTGGCCCAAAACACTCAAACGAGCCACGTTAAATTATTTTCCGGAATAAAAATGCTCCTGCGGATTTCGTCTCTATGGAGAATAGAGTGAAATAGAATTAGGACGAATGGACGATTGAGCGATTAATTCGGCTGAGAGTCTAATTTGAATTTGCTCGAAAATAATTCCCTACGCGTGATTTGAAAATAAATCGTCCTGAGATTTGATCGGTTTTGGATTTTTAGTCGGAGAAGGCGAATCGTGGTAATTTAAAATCGCTATCGATACGGGGTTTTGAGTTCGGTTCGGACATGAGATATTTAGCCGAGTCGGATAAAATTGATTCAATGACGACATATTGAGCATTCCGTTTGAGAGTACGGAGTAGGATTAATTTTGGACATAGATCGAACATCGAGAAATCGGAGTCGGACACAGCTCGACTAGCAGCTGTCGAGCGTTTGATTAAATGAGCTTTAGATGAGACTTATAAATCGAGGATGAATTATCGAGATCGCATTTGTGCCGAGAAATAAAAGTTTTAACAGGCTCCAAATTCGTCCTTCTTTGAGATTGAATAACTCCGAATTCGGTGAAATGTGAATGATTAATCTGGATAATCAGATATAGGCACGATCGAGAAATAGAAATTTTTACTCAGCATCCGAGATTAGGATAAATCTCCCGTCATAACACGAAACTGACGCCTGGGGTGTCACAGCCTTCCCCCCTTAAAAGAATCTCGTCCCGAGATTCGAACAAAGACTCTTAAGGGCAGAGAAGCATGTAACTCGTAGGCTGGAGATAGATGCAAATTCATGAGAGGGTATCTGACAAGATACTGGAGACAGATTTGGATAGAATATCTCGACATATTGAGACAAAATGCGGCGATCACTTTGAGAGAATATTCACGAAAGATAGCACATTAGTATATACTCTCGTAATGGACCATGACTATTAAACGTGATACCAGTGCATGCCAAGCAGCTCAACCATGTGTGCACCCATAGGAGGCTCTTAGTTTTGTCGCGGCACCATCAGTCGTTAGTCATGACACCATTACCAAACGTAACCAATGAGAATTTCACATAGCACAAATAGATGGAGCCCATGAGAGTATGGCTCAAAAAACAAGAATGTGACCAGAGTTGAAGCAAAGATTGTTGGCCAAAAGAGCATCATATGAGAATTTTCTTCGACTCAGAGAACTATTTTATGATCAACATAGAGATTATCAGATCAGATATTAGCACGAGATTTGATATGAGGATGAACCGACCATGAGATCAAAATAGATTGTTGAGCTTTTAGAGACATGAGAGAACCAAGGACAACAACGGAATCCATTGAACCCGATGGATACACCATTTAGAGATAAAATTGATAAAACATCGTCATGATCCTCGGAGAACGAGTATGAGAATGACCAGAAATGAGAGATTTAGGCAAATCAACATCCAATACTTGAGAACGGGGTATAGCAGATAACCAGATAACGGGGCAAAATCAATAGGGGATCCCGAGATTCGGATGATAAAGCCAACATGATTCTCACGAAAAAGGATTATCAGATCTAGGCGAAAGGAGAGGTAGGCAAACAGGATCAGCTAGGATGATTAGCAGAAATGCTATGAAGTTTTAGGGGCAAGGGTTTATGGAAAGAAACATGGCCTTGATAGGGTTTGCACAACTAGACACCAACAATTTTTTAAGGAGGTTTCACTTGCTAAACTCAAGGTTGTTTGGAGGGGTCTTTTTATGGGCAAAACAGGCAACAATTTTTATTGGCAAAAAGGGTTAAACAATTACAATACCACCTAGCTAGCAAGACAAGACAAACACGTAGCATGAACTAACAAGACCTACCAATCTGACACAAGGTAAGGCATTTCTAACATAGCAGTACATCACATTATTCACAAGTTTTTTTTATTATTGGAATAAAGGTGAGAGAAGCAGGTTGGTGCACAAGAGACAATTATAATGCGACAATCATGATGCATGCTCATTCTAGTCGTCTTCTCAGTCCTAACTACTTTTTGGGTGCTTGCTATAGCATCCTTATCAATAGTAGTAGTAGTAGCCTTTATGGCCTATATAAATAGCCACCTAGCTACCCATATATTTCCTAAGGCTTCACGTCCTAGGTCTATCCGTATCGTCCTGACAGCTATCCAACTTGGTTTCTAAGCAAGTTTTACTTTAGAAAAGGTTGGTAATCATGACTTATTGACTTCTCTGTACTGGTATTCGCTCGGATACCAGCTGTGGCGGAACCGCCCGAATTATTCCAACTTAAGTGCCCAAGTCCCGCCTTAGAGGCTAGACCACACTTAAATAAGAATAAACCGTCAGTCCCTCGGATCTAGTCCGATAAAAGCCACTTATCCCGGATCGAATACCACTAGCTCACACGAAGGTGAGGCACAGAGAAATACAATAAAACATAATACCACAAATTTAATAAGTATCATTACTGATTACATTATTGGAGTTTCAGAAACAGTAACCAAAATTTTAATGTAGTGGAAATAACTAACGGAGAAAACCGAGTAACATGGCGAAGCCTTGCCACGCTACTCCTCCTGGTCCTCTCCTGTGGAAGAAGTAACCCACTTGACTATCTATGCCGGTGGCAGGGACGAAGGCCAAGTCACACCATCAACCAATCATCCTAAGGAGTACCTGCAAAAATTATGCCACAAGCAAGGCTGAGTATACTAATACTCAGCTAGACTTACCCGGTGTGAGGAGTCTACTCCTCTACCTCTAGACATGCAGCTGTTTGGCTGAGGGGTTTGGTTTGCCAAAAGCACTAGCTGAGTCTAAAAACAAGTTTTAGCTTTTCAAGTTTTAGTAGAAACCTTTAGACTAGATGTGTACCTAGCTAATCATACATGGTATCAAACATTTTTACCAATCAACATCTTTTGCCAGTCACCTCATTTCCACTTATTACTCAATGTAGCAGCATGGATCAAGCAGTCTCATTAGCTGCGAGAAGCAGACGATTCGAATCGAGTTTTTATACCTTGCAAGGTTAACCTAAACATACGACGTGGCGAGGCACTCTGTCCCCACACACATCAACCGTCCCCATCGATTCCCTGGCAACAGATCAGGGCTCACCGCCTTGGCGTACAATGCCTCACTGACCCCGACTACCGTCGTGCAGTGACCGCACTTGTACCCACCATAACCGAAATGGGAGACCACGTCGCAGGTCGCGTGAGGGGATATGTCTGCTGGCAGGTTCAATCAGGTACTAGGCTTACCGATTTACCATATTTCTCGGCATATGTTTAGTACGTTCAAACGCTTGACTCACGGTACCACACCTTAATCCTTATTCCAATTTTCGTCTCGTAGACAACGCATCCCCATGGACCGTTATCCACAGACCATCATCATCCTAATATAAAAATGGATACAACCAATTCCTAACCTCGCGCGAGTGCTAGAAAATCACTCAACTTCTACTGAGATCCTTATTAGTAAGCAGCTACTCGACCTAGCATACTAGTATCCATCTCAAAAGGAATCCTGAGTTCATGCAACTAAGGTTCCAAACAACTCCTACACTTAAGTGCACAATACAAGCCTACAAACAATAAGTGTTGTAAAATAGCATATATAAACGGTTATGCATAAAACCGGGGCTTGCCTTTAATTTAACTCTTAGGTAGTGTTTGCTCGGGGATGTACTAGCTTGGTGAGCACCCATTGGTTAAGTCCATTCTTCAGGTCACCCACCAACTGCATCTTGTGGTTGGCACCACATCACTTGCTCAATCATTATCTTGCGGTCCTAAATGAGATGCAAGATGCATATGTATGAATATTGTCGGCGTTTCGAAACCCGGGGGGTCCCTGGACCGACGAGTAAATTGTCGCTGCGTGCCCCAGCCTAGATGGGTCGGCGCGAGGCGGAACGCGAATGGGGGAAAAGCAGCCGGAGGGTGACAGGCGTGGGAGGTGGAACCCGCGGCCTTCGTGTTAGCCCCGCGCACAGGTCGGGTGCGCTTGCAGTAGGGGGTTACAAGCGTCCACGAGGGAGGGAGCGAGCGGCCTTGCGCGAGCGCCGTCCCATCCTTCCCCGCGCGGCCAACCCTCTGTAAGAGGGCCCTGGACCTCCCTTTTATAGGCGTAAGGAGAGGATCCAGGTGTACAATGGGGGTGTAGCAGTGTGCTAACGTGTCTAGCGGAGGAGAGCTAGCGCCCTAAGTACATGCCATCGTGGCAGCCGGAGAGGTTTTGGCACCCAGTTCGTGTGGTGTCGTGGCCGTCGGAGGAGTGCTGGAGCCTGGCGAAAGGACAGCTGTCAGGGCTATCGAGTCCTTGCTGATGTCCTCTTGCTTCCGTAAGGGGGCTGAGAGCTGCCGTCGTCATGGAGCGTGCGGGGCGCCATCATTACTCGTATAGTAGAGCGAGCCAGATGGGACACCGGTCTTATTCCCCGCAGCCTGAGTTAGCTCGGGGTAGGGTAATGATGGCGCCTCCTGTTGACGTGGTCGGTTCGTGCCCTAGGTTGGGCAAGGTGGAGGCTCCTCCGAGGTCGAGGTCGAGTCCGAGCCCCCGGGTCGGACAAGGCGGAGACTGTCGGCTGAGGCCAGGGCTGAGTCCGAGCCCTGGGGTCGGGCGAAGTGGAGTTCGTCGTCCTTCGAGGCTGAGCCCGAGTCCGAGCCCTAGGGTCGGGCGAAGCGGAGTTCATCGTCTTCCGGGGCTGAGCCCGAGTTCGAGCCCTAGGGTTGGGCGAAGCGAAGTTCGTCGTCTTCCGGGGCTGAGCCCGAGTCCGAGCCCTGGGGTCGGGCGGAGCGGAGTTCGTCGTCTTCCGGGGCTGAGCCCGAGTCCGAGCCCTCGGGTCGGGCGGAGCGGAGTTCATCGTCTTCTGGGGCTGAGCCCGAGTCCGAGCCCTAGGGTCGGGCGAAGCGGAGTTTCCCATGGCGCCTAGGGCCGGACTTGGCTGCTGTGAGCCTCACTCTGTCGAGTGGCTAAGCAGTCGGAGCGGCGCAGGCGGCGCTGTCCTCTTGTCAGACCGGTCAGTGGAGCGGCGGAGTGACTGCGGTCACTTCGGCTCTGTCGACTGGAGGGCATGCGTCAGGATAAAGGTGTCAAGCCACCTTTGCATTAAATGCCCCGACGATTTGGTCGGTTGGCGTGGCGATTTGGCCAAGGTTTCTTCTTGGTGAAGACTGGGCCTCGGGCGAGCCGAAGGTGTGTCCGTTGCTGGAGGGGTCCTCGGGCGAGACGTAGATCCTCCGGGGTCGGCTGCCCTTGCCCGAGGCTGGGCTCGGGCGAGGCGTGATCGCGTCCCTCGAATGGACAGATCCTTGACTTAATCGCACCTATCAGGCCTTTGCAGCTTTGCGCTGATGAGGGTTACCAGCTGAGATTTAGGAGTCTTGAGGGTACCCCTAATTATGGTCCCCGACAGTAGCCCCCGAGCCTCGAAGGGAGTGTTAATACTCGCTTGGAGGCTTTTGCCGCACTTGTTTGCAAGGGGACCAGCCTTTTCTTTGGTTGCATTTTGTTCCGGTGGGTGCGCGCGAGCGCACCCGCCGGGTGTAGCCCCCGAGGCATCGGAGGAGTAGTTTGACTCCTTCGAGGTCTTAGTGCGTTTCACAACACTTCGACTGGTCTGGTTGTTCCCTCATGCGAGCTGGCCGTAGCCCGGGTGCACGGTCGGGTCCCAAGTTCTCAGGCTGGTATGTTGACGCTGTCAACGGTTTGGCCGGAGCCGGGTTTGCGAGAGCAGCCCCCGAGCCTCTGCACAGGGCGAGAGGACGGTCAAGGACAGACTCGACTTTTTTACATATGCCCCTACGTCGCCTTTCTGCAAGGAGGAGGGGGGAAAGCGCCATGTTGCCCTCGGAGGGCGCCGAACATGGTGTCTCCGGTGAGCTGCTGGCGGGTAATCCGAGTGGACGCCCGTGCCCCATTTGTTAGGGGTCGGCTAGAGGCCCGGAGGCGCGCTCCAAAAGTACCTGCGGGTGATCTGCCGGACCCGGTCCCCTTTTGACGGGGTCCGAGGGCTCGATGCCTCCCTCTGATGGGATTCCATTACAAGATCGTTCCCGCTGGTCTCGGAAATGTCCTAGGATACCTCGGGAGCGTAGCCCGAGCCTTGGTTATGTATCGAACGTACCCAGGGTCATCCCTCGCTCCGTGTCTGAGGCGACTGTGAACCCTTCGAGGGCCAGCCTATGAACCCCTGATCAGTAATGGGCGCGGAGCCCAAGTGGCCTGAGGCGACCATTGAACCCTTCCGAGGGGCCGGCCATCGAACCTCTGACTAGTAGTGGGCGCAGAACCCAAGCGCTCTGAGGCGGCCGTTGAACCCCTCCGAGGGGCTAGCCTTTGAACCTCTGATCAGTAGGGAGGCTCGGGCCTGTTTCCTTCACGGAGAAGGGTCCTTTTCGGGGTATCCCCCTTTCTCGGTCCCTGTTGTAAGAGAGAGAAAGAGGAAAAGGATATGAAATCGAATGACATGGCTTACCTTTTTCGACGTGGTCATTATGGTGAAGGCGAAGCGTCGCTTTCTTCTCCTGCCTAAGGCGCCGCCTGTCCCGCCGCAGAGTTAATGCGACGGGGCGAGTGGTTCGCGAGGCGGCCATTGCGCGTGTGTGAGCCGTTCGAGGAACGGAACACGGGCGCGCCGTCTTCACGCCGTGAGAGAGGGTTCTCTCGCTGCCTCTGGATGGGACGTAAGCTTGGCTGACGACGTGACCGCTGCTCCTGCCCGCCTGCCACCGCCATTACTGCCGGCCCATTTTTGGCCGTATTGACCGTCGCGCCTGGCTGGCACTGCTGGGTCATAAGTAGGGTTGCCTCGAGTCGCGGTACTGGTTCCGCAGTCGAGGAGGCGCGGTAGTGGTGCAAGTGGCGGTGCAGTTGCTCGCACGTAGCAACCGGCGCGCCGGTTGCATGACGTGTGGGCCTAGGCCTCCATGCTGGGCGCGTTGGAGTCGAAGGGGCGCGCCCACTTGGCGCGGTTGCATGCCGACTGCATGGCTATCCACCCTTTCACCCGCTGGTCTGGGCGAAAGTGGAGGAATGCTTGTAACCGCTGGGCAGTTGCATGCCCTGGGCGCGGCGGTTTGGCTCCTTCTGCCCTGTACCAGCTTGCATGACGCGTGGGGCCCAGCCCCCATGTCGTAGGGGGAGGACCTTGGAGCGTGTTGGAGAAGACTCAGCCCGCAACGGCTGAGGACGCAAGTGGGGAGAGTTGCCTTTAAAAGGAGGGTGACCCCTTTGAAAGACGACCATGTCTTCGCGTTCCCTTATGCGTCGTGCCTTTCCACCTTCCGAGCCCTCGGATGGGGGACGCCCGCAATCCTTCCGCCTTGTCGTCGGAGGAACGCAACTTCGCGGAAGTTGGTACCTTTCAGCCATCGTTCGGCTTCAAGGATTTTCATCATGCAGCCCGGCTGCATCCCCTCGCCGGTGGTCACCCGAGACGGTGACCACCAGCCCCTGGGTGGGGAGAAGCAAGCCGGGCTGCGATCTTGGTCCTGCCCTCAGCTTCAAGGATGTTCATCATCCTTGCTAGGGCAGAGGCCGGGCTGAGCCGGAGCTCTACCTCCCGCGCGGGTTCGTGGGTCAGCCTCTCCTTCAGCATTCAAGGGAGAGGGCGCTCACTGGCCCTGCGAGAGGGGTGGACTTCGACAACGCGGGGCTGGTCGACGGCGGGCGTTGCCAGCTTCAGCACGTTGGGCTCGCCGGCTTGGCTCCCGGTGCCCCCTCCCGCCGCAAGGGCAGTTGTCGCGCCGTGCGCACGGGTGGACCGCCCAAGACGTCGCGCGCCGCTAGGGCGGCGTTCGTGTTCTGGGGCTGTCCTGCCTTTGCACCGGTACGGTGCCTCCGTGCGGAGGTCGGTGCCCCGCTCGTCCGGGAGGATCCAAGTGGGGATCTGCCGATGTGCTGACGGCTCCGGTCGTCGGTGCCGAGGTGGATGCGGCTCGAGAAGTCCCCGTCACCGACGGGATCACCGCCACCATCCACGCTTCGGGCCTCCGGCTCTTTGTACTTGTCCTCGCCCCTCGAGCGTCGGCGTGGGCGAGGGCAAGGTTGCAGCGGCGTCCACCCTAAGGCCATAGCTGCTGCTGTGGGACGGAACCGGAGTTCCGTTTGCATTGGCACCTTGAATGCCGGTGTCTTGTTCATTGCGGCTGTCGGGGCCTGAACATGTATGTACTTTCGGCACGGGGCCGTGTTTTTTCTTCATTTCGAGCACTAAGACTCGCCTGTCGACTATCTGAACCGCTTCATCGAGCGTGAGTCGCCTCGTGCAAAGGTGACAAGTGAGGTATCCATATCCCGGAGGCGTAGGAGTCCCTCGGCTCGGTTGGCCTTGCTGTCCGAGGCTTCTCCTGCTTAGTTAAAGGAACCCTCGGCCGCTCTTCGATGAGCCGAAGCCGGAGGTAGCGGTGTCAGCACGGACAGAGGCATGGTTGGCTTGAAAATAAGATTTGGTCGGCCGGAGCCTGGCCGGGTCATCCACTGGCGGGACCGACGCCGGAGTTGAGTTGCCGAGGCCACAAGCCGGGCTTGTGTCTTCGGGGGACAGCTGGCCGAGGCCTCGGGGTGGTCGGCCGAGCCGTCTGCTCGAGCCGGATTCCTGGAGAAGACCCTGGCGGCGATGGCCCGGGTGTGGTGCTGATGTCGTCCTTCAGAGTGGGGATCCTCCGACCGCGTCACCGTCCGAGGCTAGGCCAGACCCCGCCGAAGGTGTAGTTGACGCCAAGGGTGCTGCTGCCCCCCTTCAACTGTCGACGTCCGAGCCTGCAGGATCGGGTTGTCTTGTAGCGTGTGTATGTTTTCTGCGGCCGCCGAGGCCCAAACATACCATCATCGTGTTGTAAAGCTGCGTTTCTTTTCCTCTTGTTTCGAGTATCCGGACTTATTTGTCGGTAACAGAATTGTTTGTGCGGGCGAGAGTTGCTTTTCATGGAAGGTGATGAGTGAGGTATCTGTATCCCGGAGGCGTAGGAATCCCTCGGCTCGGTCGGCCTTGCCGCTTACGCGCACTCTTACTCGTCCATAGGGTTCTGTCACCGACACAGTCGAGAAGGCCCGAAAAATCGTTCCGGCAGAGGAGCTTTCGAGCGTGAAGACTTGTTCGATCCGCGGAATCACTTATCCGAGCGCGAGTTACTTATCGCAGAAGGTGATGAGTGAGGTATCCGTATCCCGGAGGCGTAGGAATCCCTCGGCTCGGTCAGCCTTGGCTGCTTACGTGTACTCCATCATTTTCAGGATCCACTTTCGAAGTAGTCGAAAAGCACGAAAGGCATTCTGGCAGAAAAGATTTTTTTTCTTTTTTCGAGGAAAATTTCGACGCAGAGGGGGTTCCCCCTTTCTAGCCCCCGAGGGAGGGTCGGGCTTTGCCGAGGCAAGGCTGACCCTTCCTTGACGACTAGACTTTGTGTGTGAACGGGGTGTACGAATAACTTGGAAGCATCTTAAGGGTAGAAGCGACGTAGCTGTTGGATGTTCCAAGCGTTGCTGTAGACCTCGCCTTGACTGTTGGCCAGCTTGTATGTTCCGGGCTTCAGAATTTTGGCGACGACGAACGGCCCTTCCCAGGGAGGCGTGAGTTTGTGCCGCCCTCGGGCGTCTTGTCGCAGCCGAAGCACCAGGTCGCCCACCTGGAGGTCTCGGGACCGAACCCCTCGGGCGTGGTAGCGTCGCAGGGACTACTGGTACAGCGCCGAGTGTAGTAAGGCCATGTCCTAAGCCTCCTCCAGCTGGTCCAGTGAGTCTTCTCGATTAGCTCAATTGCTTTGGTCCGCATAGGCCCTTGTCCTCGGGGAACCGTATTCTAAGTCTGTGGGCAAGATGGCCTCGGACCCATAGACTAGAAAGAACGGTGTAAAGCCCGTGGCTCGGCTCGGCGTTGTCCTCAGACTCCAGACCACCGAGGGGAGTTCCTTCATCCACCGCTTGCCGAACTTGTTGAGGTCGTTGTAGATCCGAGGCTTGAGTCCTTGCAGAATCATGCCGTTGGCACGTTCTACCTGCCCATTTGTCATGGGGTGGGCCCCGGCGGCCCAATCCACCCGGATGTGGTGATCCTCGCAGAAGTCCAGGAACTTCCTGCCGGTGAACTGGGTGCTGTTGTTGGTGATGATGGAGTTCGGGACCCCAAAGCGATGGATGATGTTGGTGAAGAACGCCACCGCCTGTTCGGACCTGATGCTGTTTAGGGGTCAGACCTCGATCCACTTGGAGAATTTGTCGATGGCGACCAGCAGGTGCGTGTAGCCCCCGGGTGCCTTCTGCAAGGGGCCGACTAGGTCCAGACCCCACACAGCAAACGGCCAGGTGATGGGTATGGTCTACATAGCCTGAGCGGGCAGGTGGGTCTGCCTTGCGTAGAACTGACACCCTTCGCAGGTGCAGACAATTCTAGTGGCGTCGGCCACCGCCGTCGGCCAGTAGAAACCTTGTTGGAAGGCGTTTCCAACAAGGGTTCGAGGTGCTACGTGATGGCCACAAGCCCCCGAGTGTATCTCTTGTAGGAGCTCCTGACCTTCGGCGATGGAAATGCATCGCTGGAGGATGCCCGAGGGGCTGCGGTGGTAGAGCTCCTTCCCATCTCCCAGCAAGACGAAAGACTTGGCGCGCCACGCCAACCGCCGAGCTTCGGCTTGGTCGAGGGGTAGCTCTCCTTGGTGGAGATATTGCAGGTACGGGGTCTGCCAGTTTTGATTAGGCATGACCTCGCTCCGCTCCCCCTCGACGCGCAGTGCCTCACCCTCGGGGGCCGAGGGTACCTCGGGCTGAGCCGAGGGTGCCTCGGGTTGAGCCGAGGGTGCCTCGGGCCGAGCCGAGGGTACCTCGGACTGAGCCGAGGGTGCCTCAGGCTGGGCCGAGGCCTTCTCGGGCTCGGGCGTGTCGTCGGTCTTGACGGAGGGTTGATGCAGGTCTTGGGAGAATACGTCCGGGGGGACCGTTGTTCGCCCTGAGGCTATTTTAGCCAGCTCGTCCACAGTCTTGTTGTAGCGTCGGGCGATGTGGTTGAGCTCGAGCCCGAAGAACTTGTCTTCCAGGCGCTGAACCTCATCGCAGTAGGCTTCCATCTTCGGGTCGCGGCAGTGGGAGTTCTTCATGACTTGGTCGATGACGAGCTGCGAGTCACCACGAGCGTCGAGGCGTCGTACCCCTAGCTCGATGGCGATTCGCAACCCGTTTACCAGAGCCTCGTACTCAGCCATGTTGTTGGACGCCGGGAAGTGGAGGCGTAGCACGTAGCGTAGGTGCTTCCTCAGGGGCGAGATGAAGAGCAGGCCTGCACCAGCCCTCGTCTTCATCAGCGACCCGTCGAAAAACATGGTCCAGAGTTCCGGTTGGATCGGAGCTGTTGGGAGCTGGGTGTCGACCCATTCAGCCACGAAGTCCGCCAAGACCTGGGACTTGATGGCCTTCCGAGGGGCGAACGAGATCGTCTCGCCCATGATCTCCACCGCCCACTTTGCAATTCTACCCGAGGCCTCTCGGGACTGGATGATCTCCCCCAGGGGGAAGGATGACACCACAGTTACCGGATGAGAATCGAAGTAGTGTCGCAACTTCCGCCGCGTCAGGATCACCGCGTACAGCAGCTTCTGAATTTGTGGGTAGCGGATCTTGGTCTCGGACAGTACCTCACTGATGAAGTAGACTGGCCTCTGGATGGGCAATGCATGCCCCTCTTCTCGTCTCTCAACCACAATCGCGGCGCTAACCACCTGAGTGGTAGCGGCGACGTAGATCAAGAGGGCTTCTCCAGCAGCGGGGGGCACCAAGATGGGCGCGTTCGTGAGGAGCACCTTCAGGTTCCTGAGGGCTTCCTCGGCCTCAGGGGTCCAAGCAAAGCACTCGGCCTTCCTTAAGAGGCGGTATAGAGGCAGGCCTCTTTCGCCGAGGCGCGAGATGAAACGGCTCAGAGCCGCGAGGCATCCCATGACCCTCTGTACGCCTTTCAAGTCCTTGATGGGCCCCATGCTAGTGATGGCTGTGATCTTCTCCGGGTTGGCCTCGATGCCCCACTCGGAGACGATGAACCCCAAGAGCATGCCTCAGGGGACCCCAAAGACACACTTTTTGGGATTGAGCTTCATGCCTTTCGCCTTGAGACATTGGAATGTCACTTCAAGGTCGGAAAGGAGGTCGGAGGCTTTCCTCGTCTTGACTTCGATGTCATCGACGTAGGCCTCGACCGTTCGGCCGATGTGTTCGCCGAACACATGGTTCATGCATCGCTGGTACGTTGCACCCGCATTCCTCAAACCAAACGGCATGGTAACATAGCAGTACATGCCGAAGGGTGTGATGAAAGAAGTCATGAGCTGGTCGGACTCTTTCATCCTGATCTGGTGATACCCTGAGTAGGCATCGAGGAAAGACAGGGTTTCGCACCCAGCAGTGGAATCCACAATTTGATTGATGCGAGGCAGAGGGTAGGGAACTTTCGGACATGCTTTGTTTAGACCAGTGTAGTCTACACACATCCGTCATTTCCCCCTTTCTTTCTCATAAGCACAGGGTTGGCAAGCCATTCGGGATGGAATACCTCTTTGATGAACCCTGCCGCCATTAGCTTGTGGATCTCCTCGCCTATGGCTCTACGCTTTTCTTCGTCGAATCGGCGCAGAGGCTGCTTCACGGGTCGGGCTCCAGCTCGGATATCCAGCGAGTGCTCGGCGACTTCCCTCGGTATGCCAGGCATGTTCGAGGGACTCCACGTGAAAACGTCGGCGTTTGCGCGGAGAAAGTCGACGAGCACTGCTTCCTATTTGGGGTCGAGCTCGGAGCCGATCCGGATCTTCTTGGAGGCATCGTTGCAGGGGTCGAGAGGGACGGACTTAACCGTCTCCGCTGGCTCGAAGTTGCCGGTGTGGCGCTTCACGTCTGGCGCCTCCCTAGAGAGGCTCTCCAGGTCGGCGATGAGGGCCTCGGACTCGGCGAGGGCCTCGGCGTACTCCACGCACTCCATGTCGCATTCGTACGCGTGTCGGTACGTGGGCCCGACGGTGATGACCCCGTCGGGGCCCAACATCTTGAGCTTGAGGTAGGTGTAGTTGGGGACGGCCATGAACTTGGCGTAGCATGGCCTCCCCAGCACTGCGTGGTAGGTTCCTCGAAACCCGACCACTTCGAACGTGAGGGTCTCCCTTCGAAAGTTGGAGGGCATCCCAAAGCAGACGGGTAGATCGAGTTGTCCAAGGGGTTGGACGCGCTTCCCGGGGATGATCCCGTGGAAAGGCGCAGCGCCCGCCCGGACCGAGGACAGATCGATCCACAGGAGCCCGAGGGTCTCGGCGTAGATGATGTTGAGGCTGCTGCCTCCGTCCATGAGGACCTTGGTGAGCCTGACGTTGCCGATGATGGGGTCGACAATGAGCGGGTATTTCCCCGGGCTCGGCACATGGTCGGGATGGTCGCTCTGGTCGAAGGTGATGGGCTTGTCGGACCAATCTAGGTAGACTGGCACCGCCACCTTTACCGAGTAGACCTCCCGACGCTCTTGCTTGCGGTGCCGAGCCGAGGTGTTTGCCACTTGCCCACCGTAGATCATGAAGCAGTCGCGGACCTCGGGGAACTCTCCTGCCTTGTGATCTTCCTTCTTAGCGTCGTCGAGAGCCTTGCCACCCTCTGCGGGTGGCCCGGCCTTGTGAAAGTGGCGTCGAAGCATGGCACACTCCTCAAGGGTTTGCTTGACGGGCCCCTAATGATAGGGGCACGACTCCTTGAGCATCTTGTCGAAGAGGTTGGCACCTCCGAGAGGTTTCCGAGGGTTCTTGTACTCGGTGGCGGCGACAAGGTCCGCATCGGCGGCGTCGCGTTTCGCTTGCGACTTCTTCTTGCCTATCTTCTTGGTGCCACGCTGAGTTGACGCCTCGGGGACATCTTCCGGTGGGCGGCCCTGGGGCTGCTTGTCCTTCCGGAAGATGGCCTCAACCGCCTCCTGGCCAGAGGCGAACTTGGTGGCGATGTCCATCAACTCGCTCGCCCTGGTGGGGGTCTTGCGACCTAGCTTGCTCACTAGGTCGCGGCTGGTGGTGCCGGCGAGGAACGCGCCGATGACATCCGAATCGGTGACGTTGGGCAGCTCGGTGCGCTGCTTCGAGAATCGCCGGATGTAGTCCCGGAGAGACTCTCCCGGCTGCTGGCGGCAGCTTTGGAGATCCCAGGAGTTTCCAAGGCGCACGTACTTGCCTTGGAAATTGCCAGCGAAGGCTTGGACCAGGTCGTCCCAGTTGGAGATCTGCCCCGGAGGCAGGTGCTCCAGCCAGGCTCGAGCGGTGTCAGAGAGGAAAAGGGGGAGGTTGCCGATGATGAGATTATCATCATCCGTTCCACCCAGTTGGCAGGCCAGCCGATAGTCCGCGAGCCACAGTTCCGGTCTCGTCTCCCCCGAGTACTTTGTGATAGTAGTCGGGGTTCGGAACTGGGTCGGGAACGGCGTCCGCCGTATGGCGCGGCTGAAAGCCTCCGGGCCGGGTGGTTTGGGCGAAGGACTCCGATCCTCCCCGCTGTCGTAGCGTCCCCCACACCTAGGGTGGTAGCCTCGGCGCACCCTCTCGTCGAGGTGGGCCCGACGGCTGTGGTGATGGTGCTCGTTGCCGAGGCGACCCGGGGCCGCAGGCGCTGTGTTGCGCGTGCGCCCGGTGTGGACCGAGGCTTCCCGCATGAATCGGGAAGTCGCGGCGCGATGTTCCGAGGGGTACCCCTGCCTTAGGGAGGCGGAGCTTTCGGCCTGCCGGACCGCGGTGTCCTCCAGGAGATTCTTGAGCTCTCCCTGGATACGCCGCCCCTCGGTGGTTGATGGCTCCGACATCGCGCGGAGAAGTATTGCCGCTGCGGCCAGGTTTTGGCCAACTCCACTGGAAACCGGTGGCGGCCTTACCCTGACGTCGTCGGCGAGGCGGTGCTGGATGCCCTGGGGGAGATGACGCGCTTCTCCGGCCGGAGGTTGGCCCGCCCATTCCTGCCCGATGTCCCGGCGGATCGGCTCAAGCGTTCCTGCTCCCTCGTCGAGCCTGGCCTACATCTCGCGGATTTGCTCGAGCTATGGGTCATGACCCCCCACCGGGACGGGGACCACAGCTAGCTCTCGAAGGATGTCAACGCGAGGCACGGGCCTAGGGGGATCACCGTTCTCCGGTATACCAAGATGGTTGCCTTCGCCGGGACCCCCTAGATCGACGTGGAAACATTCACGACTTGGACTGCAGTCCTCGTCGCCGAGGCTACGGCTACCGTTGGAACAATCAGAAAGGCAGTAGTCGCATGCGGTCATGAAGTCCCGCACAACACTGGGGTTACCAAGTCCGGAGAAATCCCAACAGAAGTCGGGCTCGCCATCTTCCTCGGACCCCAAGGGCCCGTAGGTCGAGACGGCCGTCAGCCGGTCCCAGGGTGACCGCACACGATACCCCAGAGGGTTTGGACTCGCCTCTATGAGAGTGTCCACCGAAGCGGAGTTGCTTGGCGGGTCGAGGCCAAATCCAAAAGGCGCGAGATGGGAATCGGTCGGTATCTTTTGGTCGACGGGCGGTGACGAAGTCACGTCAGGGACTGACTGCACCGTCGTCTCAGGTACGACGGTGACGCCTAGCAAGTCCTTCGCGAGCGTGCTGGCGTCGTCCATTTATTTGAGGTTGGTGTGTTGCGGGGAGACGGCGCTCGTCTTCGTCTCAGACGCGAGGCCGATGCCCGACGAGCTCTCCGTTGGGGCACCGGCGCCATCGACTCGCTCGACAGCCAACGAGGTGCCGCCTCCTGCTTGGCCTTGGTTGCCCTGCCTCCTCCTCCGTCGGTGGGGGAGGGGACGGGACAAGCCCGAATGTCGTCCTTCCACCACGTGGGGAAGGCGTCATCGATTTCCCCGCCAGCGGGCGGGCTGTCGACCGCCATTGTCGCTGTAGCACGGCGGGGGAAGGAGTATCATGTCGTAGCTGCCGTCGAGGGACATGAACTCAAGACTCCCGAAATGGAGCACCATCCCAGGCCGGAGAGGTTGCTGGAGACTGCCCATCTGGAGCTTGACAGGAAGCTGTTCGTCAACACGCAGCAGTCCCGTACCTGGTGCGCCAACTGTCGGCGTTTCGAAACCCGGGGGTCCCTGGACTGACGAGTAAATTGTCGCCGCGTGCCCCAGCCCAGATGGGTCGGCGCGAGGCAGAACGCGAAGGGGGGAAAAGCAGCCGGAGGGAGACAGGCGTGGGAGGTGGAACCCGCGGCCTTCGTGTTAGCCCCGTGCCCAGGTCGGGTGCGCTTGCAGTAGGGGGTTACAAGCGTCCACGCGGGAGGGAGCGAGCGGCCTTGCGCGAGCGCCGTCCCGTCCTTCCCCGCGCGGCCAACCCTCTGTAAGAGGGCCCTGGACCTCCTTTTTATAGGCGTAAGGAGAGGATCCAGGTGTACAATGGGGGGTGTAACAGTGTGCTAACGTGTCTAGCGGAGGAGAGCTAGCGCCCTAAGTACATGCCATCGTGGCAGCCGGAGAGGTTTTGGCACCCAGTTCATGTGGTGTCGTGGCCGTCGGAGGAGCGCTGGAGCCTGGCGGAAGGACAGCTGTCGGGGCTGTCGAGTCCTTGCTAACGTCCTCTTGATTCTATAAGGGGGCTGAGAGCCGCCGTCGTCATGGAGCGTGCGAGGCGCCATCATTACTTGTATAGTAGAGCGAGCCAGATGGGACGCCGGTCTTGTTCCCCGCAGCCTGAGTCAGCTCGGGGTAGGGTAATGATGGTGCCTCCTGTTGACGTGGTCGGTCCGTGCCCTAGGTTGGGCGAGGTGGAGGCTCCTTCGAGGTCGAGGTCGAGTCCGAGCCCCCGGGTCGGACAAGGCGGAGACCGTCGGCTGAGGCCAGGGCTGAGTCTGAGCCCTGGGGTCGGGCGAAGTGGAGTTCGTCGTCCTTCGGGGCTGAGCCCGAGTCCGAGCCATGAGGTCGGGCGAAGCGGAGTTCGTCGTCTTCCAGGGCTGAGCCCGAGTCCGAGCCCTGGGGTCGGGCGGAGCGGAGTTCGTCGTCTTCCGGGGCTGAGCCCGAGTCCGAGCCCTGGGGTCGGGCGGAGCGGAGTTCGTCGTCTTCCGGGGCTGAGCCCGAGTCCGAGCCCTGGGGTCAGGCGAAGTGGAGTTTCCCATGGCGCCTAGGGCCGGACTTGGCTGCTGTCAGCCTCACTCTGTCGAGTGGCTCAGCGGTCGGAGTGGCGCAGGCGGCGCAGTCCTCTTGTCAGACCGGTCAGTGGAGCGGCGGAGTGACTGCGGTCACTTCGGCTCTGTCGACTGGAGGGCGTGCGTCAGGATAAAGGTGCCATGCCACCTTTGCATTAAATGCCCCTGCGATTTGGTCGGTTGGCGTGGCGATTTAGCCAAGGTTGCTTCTCGGTGAAGACTGGGCCTCGGGCGAGCCGAAGGTGTGTCCATTGCTGGAGGGGGTCCTCGGGCGAGACGTAGATCCTGCAGGGTCGGCTGCCCTTGCCCGAGGCTGGGCTCGGGCGAGGTGTGATCGCGTCCCTCAAATGGACCGATTCTTGACTTAATCGCACCCATCAGGCCTTTGCAGCTTTGTGCTGATGGGGGTTACCAGCTGAGATTTAGGAGTCTTGAGGGTACCCCTAATTATGGTCCTCGACAAATATAATGAAAGTAACACAAGATATACAAAGACACAGTGGCAAACTAAACATTAAATGGGAAGACACCATAAACAACCATACGCTAGCAATAGTTATCTACACGTTATCGGCGTCCAACATTAACACCTTTAAAAAGACAACAACATTTTATTTATTTACGCAACACAACTACGACATCACAAGTACGCGCATTTTGTTTGTTTGGATACGGCTTTTCATTAGTTCTCCTATTGATCGCACACAAGCATCAGTGACAACACAAATTCAATAGAGGATATAAGCGTCAATATCTATGGAACTCCTATATCGCAATCACTAGAGAAAGAAACATATAAAACAAGACACACATGTCATCTCTAGCTTAACCATGGCAAGTCTACATTACTTAAGAGCAAACCAAACATTTTTAGCGACAAGGGTGAACTAAACAATCAAAAGCGCACTAGCAGAATTTTTGGACAGCAATACAGCAATCACTTGTTTCAGTCATAACTCACAAGATATCTAACCAAACATAGTAAACTAGGACATTCTAGAAATCTTGAAATATGCTCTACAACTTTGGTATTTTCACCTCAACAAGATTCAACACTTAGCAAGGTTCAAAGTGCTAACACAACAGATCTGTCTAGATTTGGACAGATTCAGACTTATAACTTCACAAATTCACAACTAAAGATTCAGGCATCCAAACAAAGTGATCTTAGACTTTCTGGAAAGCTAATGAAATTTTCTACAAATCATTTATAAACATTCCAAGGTGATTCAATATGCAATTTAGGATAAAAGACATTAGAAGGCTTTGCTGTCCAGAATTGGACAGATTCAGTCTTCAGACTTTAAACATCCATAACTTAATCTTCAGATCACCAAAAAGAGTGATCCAATACTTTTTGGAAAGCTTGGCAAAAGCACTACATAACTTTTATAATCACCAAGAAGTGATTCTATGTTGAACTGAATCAAACAATTCAGTTTTCAAAATCTGTTCTGTCAGTGGACAGAACACAGCAACCAGTTTGTAAAATTCATAACTCTTAAACTGTCAGGCCTATGGTTGTGAAATTTTAACACAAGCAAGACAAAAGAAGTATCTACAACTTTCTTATAACGACCACGAACAGATTGTAACATTAACTTAAGCAAACAATGCAGTTTCTGAAATCTGTACAGAATTTGGACAGATTCAGTTACTGAAATTGTAAAAGGCATAACTCCTAAACTGTCAGACCTATGGCTGTAAAATTTTATCACCAGCAAGATAATAATGTTACGTACCAATTTTCTATAGCACATATCTACAGAAAACACAATTTAGTTCATCAAACATACAGCACACCGAAAACAGTACGTGCAGCCCAAAACAGCAATCAATACATTTCAGCTTCTATACAATTCAAGAATTGCCGCGTTCGAGCGACTTGAATTACTCGAACGCTTTACTATTTAATTAAGTTAAGACAATCAAATTAGAACCAACAAGTCGACTTGCAAATTTTATTCAAGTCATTTAGTGCACTAAAACTACTACAACCAATCAACGACGCATTATCCATGATAATCACCCAACCATTTGCGTTTTATATTAGACATCACATGAGCACTAATACTTTTCATCCGCGACCGTAACCATACGCATTTAGAATACAACAAGCAAATTTACCGTGACTACAAGCTTAACTAAAGTCATCTAATGAGTTGGTTAACCAGTATAAAACTTAGCAAGTATTTTAGACTTCGCAACTCAAAAACATAAGTGGGAGCAGGTTAATTAGTTTTTCTTAACCATTTTCTCAACTTAAACTGGACAACACACAAGTCATTTAAAACACCATATTTTAGGAGACCTCACATGTCGAGCATCAATTTATAACCTAAGTGACTCAACCTCTATCACGCTTGACAACTACAACATCACCCGATTTATCTATTTGGAACACCGCCTGCCTAGCGTACTACTAGTACCCCGCATTTTGACTCGACCTAAAAACATAGAGGAAGTGATGACTACTTCGGTATGTCACCACCTCACTACACAAGCCAAAATTATTATTATTTAACCACATGCCTAGATAAGCATGATTTCAATTCAACTTGCCCATATTTTAAATCTCGGCATAAGCTTGTCTATTGACTAACGAAGTGACCATTTTCTAATTACCAACATACACCATCTTTCACCATTTGTGGATACTTGCACGACACACGACTATTGTAATACATCACAAGTACATACAACCCCATCAGTAAAGCACCAGCACATTTCCAAAAATTCCTCGAGACTATGACGACAAGGCATCGATCCGCCATACAACAAAAATCATGACGAAGACGATAGGTGCTATCAACTAATCGTTTAAAAATATTAGACTTACTTCTCGCTTTGCCACTACAACACCCTTTAGTCACATGATCATCGTGAGCATTCTTCACACGATTATACGACAGCAACCTAAACGTTATGTTACACAATACATACATCTTTCCCCATTGCGAGTATAACCATATCACGACATATACCCGCACACCTCAATCAAATATCTTACGCCACCATCCCTATAATACACCACGGCACACACGCACATACGTGTACTAATTAAATCCTCGCATCCTTTGTATTTCCAATTTACTCATCATATTAAACAACACAACACGTTTGCTTACCTAAACATTAAGGCAACCTTGCTACGGCATATAACCAAAACATTTTTATACCCACACACATTCCAACACCAATGTACACCACATCGACCAAAATATAATTATACAAACTACAAATCACACACATCAACAATCACTTGTTCTTTAACCGCATATGCGATCCTACTAACGTGTATAGCCGAAACATATTACACACATCCACATATATACATGCATTGCCCTACATCAACCAAAGCATATGTATTATAAACTATAAATCAATCAACCTGAACGAGTCGTGACTAGATGCATGGCTGTCCACATGGCTCGGTATTTCGTCGAACGGGCAAAGCGCGACGTCGACCACTAGCTGCGAAAACACACAAATTTGTTGGCGGTAGTTCATCGAACATCACACACATCGGAAAATAAACATCGAGAACAGCGGGGGTTTCTCACCAAGGGTTTTGACGGTGTCGCGGATGGGCTGCTGCACATTTCGTCGAACACCTAGCAAGCACCATGGGCACTGTGCAGATCGAGCGAAGCATGCGGTGCGGAGGGGATCTGGGGCCGCTGCTTTGGATCGGCACCGCTGCGCAGCGAGGTTGGACGCCGAGGCTGCTGGCTGAGCAGGGGCTTCTTGCTGCTGCATAAGGGGAAAATGAAGGAGGGGGCGAGCAGCAGCTAGGGAGGGAGGCCGGTTGGGAGGAAGCTGGGAGCAGAGAGCTCGGCGACCACCATGGCTGGATTGTGGAGCAGAGGACGCGCCCAGGAGGAGCAGCAGGGAGGGCGCTGGTAGAGAGATAGGAGTAGGGGCGTCACGCCATGGGAGAGAGGGCACAGGGGGCTTGGACGCCGTGGATCCAGGGAGACCGAAAATGCTCTGCCCTGCGTGCTCATGGGGTGGGCGACGTCCATGGCAGCTTCTGCCACTGCACAAGGGAAGCCAGGGAGAGGGCGCCATGGAAGAGGAGTCGAGCTCCTTGTTGTAGCGATGGGAAGAAGGTCTGCCTGCTGCCGAACACCGTGGAGAAGGGGAGGAAGAAAGGGACTCGGCTAGAGCAGGCCTGCGCGAGGGAGAAGGAGCAGGGAGAGCGCTCAGCCGTGGAGGGAAGCTCGGCTGCTTGAGCTTCGCCAGTGCCATGGGAGGTGTCGCTGCCGTGTGCCATGAACAGAGAAGAAGGAAGCTGGGCGTGAGAGGAGAAGAAGGCAGGGAAAATAGCTGGTGGCGGCTAGGGGTGGGAGTGGAAAATTTCCAAGGTGCAAGGGAAGGGTCCTTCTATTTATAGAAGAAGCCCTAGGGTTAGAGTTTCTTAGTGGGCTAAATGGGCTGGGTTGGGCTGGCCCAAAACACTCAAACGAGCCACGTTAAATTATTTTCCGGAATAAAAATGCTCCTGCGGATTTCGTCTCTACGGAGAATAGAGCGAAATAGAATTCGGACGAATGGACAATTGAGCGATTAATTCGGCCGAGAGTCTAATTTGAATTTGCTCGGAAATAATTCCCTACGCGTGATTCGAAAATAAATCGTCCTGAGATTTGATCGGTTTTGGATTTTTTGTCGGAGAAGGCGAATCGTGGTAATTTAAAATCGCTATCGATACGGGGTTTTGAGTTCGGTTCGGACATGAGATATTTAGCCGAGTCGGATAAAATTGATTCGATGACGACATATTGAGCATTCCGTTTGAGAGTACGGAGTAGGATTAATTTTGGACATAGATCGAACATCGAGAAATCGGAGTCGGACACAACTCGACTAGCAGCTGTCGAGCGTTTGATTAAATGAGATTTAGATGAGACTTATAAATCGAGGATGAATTATCGAGATTGCATTCGTGCCGAGAAATAAAAGTTTTAACAGGCTCCAAATTCGGTCTTCTGTGAGATTGAATAATTCCGAATTCGGTGAAACGTGAATGAATAATCTGGATAATCAGATATAGACACGATCGAGAAATAGAAATTTTTACTGAGCATCCGAGATTAGGATAATTCTCTCGTCATAACACGAAACTGACACCTGGGGTGTCACACCGGGAGCCGCGCGCAAGGGGGCCAAGGGCCGCACGCAGGGAGGCATGCCGCCGGGGGCTAGGACGGCCATAGCGGGGGGAGAGGGAGCTGCGTGCAGGGGCCAGGGGCCGCGCGCAGGGAGGCGCGCCGCCGGGGGCCAGGACGGCCGCGCCGGGGGGCGAGGGAGCCGCTCAGGGGGCCGGGGGCCGCGCGCAGGGAAGCGAAGGGGAGGAAGAGGAAGAGGGGGAGAGAGGAGGAGAGGGGAGGGTAGGGGAGCTCACCTCAGGGATCTAAATTCTGGCGATCACCGTCTCCAAAAGCTAGGACACCACGGGGAGAGAGAGAGGTGGGGGAGAGAGGGAGGTTGCTGCATGGGAGAATTGAATGAGGGGAAAAGACCAGGGGAGAGGGGGCGCGCATGGGGAGGGCATGGGCGCCAGGGGCACGCGGGCCGAGCTGGGCCGGGCTGGGCTAGGGTGGGCTGGGCTGGGCCGCACCACGGGTCAAAATCCCGTGGCACGCACAACCACAGATTGGAATTCAATTCGCGAAGCAAAAATCTGAAACGAGACTAAGCAACACACGTGACTAAACACGACATCAGACAAAAGAAATATGATTCGGGATGATGCAACACTCATGTGAACTTAGGTTTTGTTTACACACGATATGGACACCAGTCGCTATACTGCTTTGAAATTGGGAAGAAGGAGCGAAACGGGAAAAGAAAAGAGAGTAACCACCAAATTCAGGGCGTTACAAACCTATCCCCCTTAAAAGAATTCAGGGTATTTGGCCATAAGATCATCTTCACGCTCCCAGGTTGCTTCTTCCTCAGAGTGGTGACTCCATCTGACTTTGCACATTCTGATAGTTTTCCTCCGAGTGACTCTATCTGCAGTCTCAAGAATCTGTGCTGGCTTCTCTATATAGGTCAGGTCCTCCTGGATCTCTAGACCTTCCACTGGCAACTGCTCTTCTGGCACACGCAGACACTTCTTCAACTGAGACACATGGAAGACATCATGCACTACAGACAAGCCTTCTAGCAGACTGAGCTGATAGGCCACTTCTCCATACCTTGCGAGAATCTGGTACGGACCAACATAGCGGGGTGCTAGCTTGCCTTTGACTCTGAATCTTCTGACTCCTCTCATAGGCAATACCTTCAAATAGATAGAATATCCAACTTCGAAACTCAGCTCTCTCCTTGTATCCGCATAGCTTCGCTGCCTTGATTGCGCTATATTTAGATTCTCTCAAACCATCTTGATGTTCTCTTCAGCTTCGAGCAAAATGTCTGCCCAAACACTTGCCTCTCTCCAGGCTGATCCCATTGCAACGGAGTTCTACAACTCCGTCCATAAAGCGCCTGAAATGGTGAAATCTTCAAGATGGCCTGGTAACTGTTGTTATAGGAGAATTCTACGTAAGGCAATCTCTTGTCACATCCGGACTGATCTTGCAACGCATAGGCTCTCAACATATCTTCGAGGATTTGATTGGTTCTTTCAGTCTGACTGTCTATCTATGGATGATAAGCTAAACTGAAGTTCAGATGTGTGCCCAACGCTTCATGTAACTGCTGCCAGAAATGAGAGGTGAACTACGTTCCTCTGGCTGACACTATCTTCTTTGGCACACCATGAAGACAAACGATCCGGGACATGTACAACTCTGCCAACACTGCACTGCTGTAGTTGGTTTTGACGGGTATGAAGTGGGCTGACTTGGTTAAGCGGTCCACCACTACCCAAATGGAATCGTAGCCGGCTCGAGTGCGAGGCAATCCGACTATGAAATCCATTCTGATTTCATCCCATTTCCACTGAGGAATTCGCAAAGGTTGCAACAATCCAGCTGGTCTTTGATGCTCTGCCTTGATCCTTTGACAACTGTCACATATAGCCACATGCTCTGCGATCTCTCTTTTTATTCCGTAACACCAGAACTTCTTCTTCAGATCCTGATACATCTTCTCACTTCCAGGGTGTATAGAATAAGCTGACTCATGAGCTTCCTTGAGGATCAACTCCCGAATGGACTGGACATTGGGAGCACACAAGCGGTCCTTGAACCATATCACACCTTCTGCATCTTCTCAAAAATCTTTACCTCTTCCTTCCAGAATCAGCTGCCGAATTTCACTGATCTTCTCATCATTCTTCTGTGCTTCTTTGATTTCCCGCTCTAGGGTAGGCTCTAACTCAAATGTCACTCCTCGCATATTGTTCAGAAATCCCAGGCTCAACCTATCAAACTCTTTGGCCAACTCATAAGGCATCGGATAAGTGACCATCATGTTGACTTGACTTTTCCTGCTCAAAGCATCTGCCACTATGTTCGCTTTGCCTGGATGGTAATGAATCTCCAATTCATAGTCTTTGATCAACTCTAACCATCTTTGTTGCCTCATATTCAGCTCTGACTGAGTGAATATGTACTTCAGACTCTTGTGATCTGTGTAAACATCGCATTTCTGCCCATACAGATAGTGTCTCCATGTCTTCAGTGCGTGAACCACTGCTGCCAACTCTAGGTCATGGATTGGATAATTCTTCTCATGAACCTTCAGCTGTCGGGATGAGTAAGCCACAACTCTTCCCTCTTGCATCAACACACATCCCAAACCAGTGTAACAAGCATCGCAATACACTGAGAAGGGCTTGTGCACATCAGGCAAGACTAAGACAGGCGCTGTAGTCAACTTCTCTTTTAGTGCTTCAAAGGCTTCTTGGCATTTCTGAGTCCACTTGATCTCAACCTTGTTGCCTAGCAAAGCTGTCATTGGTTTCGCAATCTTTGAGAACCCTTCAATGAATCGCCGATAATATCCGGGCATTCCAATAAAGCTCTTGATTCCTCGAGCATCTGTTAGCGCTTTCCAGGTCAGAATGTCTGCCACTTTCTTCGGATCCACAACTAATCCATCTTTGTTAATTATGTGACCCAAGAACAGGACTTCATTGATCCAGAACTCGCACTTGCTCAACTTTGCATACAACTGGTGCTCTCGCAATCTCTGCAATACCATCCTCAAATGATTCACATGCTCTTCTTCACTTTGAGAATATATAAGAATATCATCAATAAATACCACCACAAACTTGTTGAGATAATCCATGAATACACTATTCATCAGATTCATGAAGAAGGCTGATGCATTCGTTAGACCAAAGGACATCACAGTGCACTCATAGAACCCATACTTGGTAATGAATGCCGTCTTCGGAATGTCTGAAGGTCGAATCCTGAGTTGATGATAACCTGACCTCAGATCTATCTTTGAGAACACGCTGGCTCCTCTCAATTGGTCGAACAGATCTTCTATTCTGGGCAAGGGGTACTTGTTTTTGATTGTGACTTCATTCAGAGCTCGATAATCGATACACATCCTTCTGGTGCCATCTTTCTTCTCCATGAATAGGACAGGGGCAGCCCAAGGCGAGGTGCTTGGCCTTATATAACCTTTCTCTGATAGCTCATCGATCTGCTTCTTGAGTTCAACCAACTCCGGTCCAGATACTCTGTAGGCTCTTTTAGAAATGGGGGCGGTGACAGGAAGAAGCTCTATAGCAAACTCAACTTCTGCTCTGGTGGCATACCTAGTAAATCTTCTAGAAACACATCTGGAAATTCTCACACAACCTTGATAATCTCGAGTGGATCTGCTTCACTGCTATCAACAACCATCTGATAACAACATCCTTTCTTTGGCTCAGGCGGGACTAACTCGGTCACCACTTCCTCTCCTAGTGGAGACATCAACTTGATTGTCCTCTTATCACAACTGATAATTGTCTGATACTTATCTAGCCAATTCATCCCTATGATGACATCTATTCCCTGTGTACCCATTACTATGAGATTAGCGGGAAACACTATCTCCCTTATTTCCACACTTACATTCAAGAAAATGCTATCGGCTCGAATTCTACCACCGACTGAGTCAATTTGGATGGGGTTGACATGGTAGTGATTGGAAGATTATGTGCTTCTACCCATGATGCATTAATAAATGAATGTGTTGCTGCAGTATCAAATAACACTTCTGCAATATGGGAGTCTACTAGAAACATACCTACTGTCATGCCGGGGGTTTCCTGAACTGCTTCAGCCTCCAAGTGATTCAGTCTCCCGTGGTTGTAGGGTGGCTGAGAGTGGTTGCCTGCTCCAAGCTGAGACACATTCTGCTTTGTTGGGGCACTAGGGCCTGACTGCTCCTGGGCTGCTTTCTTCGGACATTGCATCACCCAATGGCCTTGCTCTCCACAGTGGAAACATGCTCTACTTCCGCCTTGAACTGGTGCTGCCTGACTACTCTGGTTGGTTGCTGGGGCAGGAAGATGAGGTGCCTGTTGATTCTGCCTCTGGAACTGACCTTCTTCTGACTGATTGTTCTGGCGACTCTGCTGCTGGTGCTGAGGGTACTGCCTTTGGAACTGCTGCTGCTGAGGTGGGCGCTGGTTCTGCCTGAACTACTGAGGTAGGTTGCCAGAGAAACGAGGGCGATTGCTGCTTCTAGGCTGGGGTCCACTGATCTTACGCTTGCGATCCTCCATCTCTTTGCGCTTCCTCTCGGTCATGATTGCTCTGTCGATCAGGTGCTGAAATGTGGGGAAGGTGTGATTCATCAGATGATACTGCAGATGGTCAACCAAGCCTCTCAAGAAGTGATACTGCCGCTTGGCGTCGGTGTTGACATCTTCAGGAGCTTAGCGGGACAGCTGTAGAAACTTGTCTCGGTACTCACTAACCGACATAGGCCCTTGCTTGACTGCGAGGAACTCCTCCTTCTTCACTGTCATTAGACCTGCTAGAACATGGTACTGACGGAAGCTATCTCTAAATTCTTCCCAGGTGATAGTGTCGCGGTTGGCATGGGTGGCGAGATAAGACTCCCACCAAGACTAGGCTGCTCCTCTCAACAGACAGGGACCATACAGAACTTTCTCCTTGTCGTCGCACTGAGAGGTGTGCAATTCCCACTCCACAGTGCGCAGCCAATCTTCAGCATCCATGGGATCAGAAGAGTGAGCGAACACCAGGGGATGACCTCTCATGAATTCAGCACGCTTGTCTCTAGGCATCTGAGGCTAAGGTGGTGGCTGCTGCTGCTGCTGAATGGCGGCCAAAGTCTGACCGATGGCTTGAACTGCCTGAGTCTGCATTAGGAACATCTGCTCGATGGACATCAGGGGCGGGGGTGGTAGCTGGTGTTGCTGGGGTGCCTCATCCTACGGCGCTGCCTGCTCCGGCTGAGCACGCCTTCCTCCTCTGCACTTGTTGTCTGACATCTACAGAATGCAACCACACATCAGAACTGATCTTGCAAGCTTGCAGCATAAGGAAAGAGTATAGAATCCCTCCATAATACTGAACAGATGAACATCTTCACTGATCTCCAACACAGACCAACACAACTTCTCAGATAAAGAGGAAAGTAGAACAAAAGGGCTTCCCAATTAGATAACTAATTTTATTAACACTTAACAGGTAAACCAAAGTGCAGGGGATACCCACACCCTGGCGACAGTCATTACAAAGATCCAAATCCAACATAGTTCATCATGACAAACATAAAGGCATAGGATAAGCAAACTACCCTGTCTAACTAGGACTAACTAAGAGTAAGACTGATGCTAAGACTATAGCTTCTATATATATATTTTCGTATTATTTACAAGATCTGACGCTGACGATCTATGGTTCTAAATTTATCTTGGTCCTGCAGTCGAGGTTGCCATAAGCATGGTGTCCACGCTGAGGTGAGCGGTACGGGTGCTGAGTCCCGACGGGAGCGGGGGAGCCATCTTCTAGGTGACGATGCTCCGCGCGCTCAGCCCGCAACTCGTCTAATGCATGGTCCAGCTCCGTGTTTAGCATAGCGGCTAGGTTGACTATGCTGCTCAACCTAGGATTGTCCTCACCAACAGGTGAGACAATCACGCCTCCTATGCTGCCAGATGGACGATGGGGGTAATACTTCAGGTTGAGACCATCAACTACCCCACCGAGCACTGAGCAGCAGTGCGAAAGCGCACGCCATGCGGCATCTTGCATGGCCGCCTCAGCTGAGTCCCGCTCAGAGATGGAATAGTGCTCTGAGCAGACCTCCGCACCCCGGAGACTGTTCTCTAGACAACGCACTAGGCAGGTCACCTCCCAACGGTCCGGGTAAACCCCGCGACTGTGCTAGAAGACAACACAGCGATACTCGATAGACCAAGTACGCCGGTCAAGTGCCCGGCGTAGCAGGGTGTCCAGCGCGTCGTGGAAGTGACACCCGCGAGCGGCGTCATGGGTGATGGGTCGGGCAACCCATCCTTCTGGCTCCTGATCGGCTGAAAGGTCGGTGTTGTGGCTCGAGCTGCTATCGCCACCTCCGTCGTCTGGGTCTCCTCTGGCAGCTACTCTAGTGGCTGGGGCACTCAGTGGTGGTGCAGGGGGCGCCTCCAGCGGGAGCACAGGGGAGCAGCTCCTCATAGACTCTATCTCCTGCTGAAGCGAGAAAGAAGAGTCTTGCTGCTGCAGCTCCTGTCATCGATGCTCCTGCTCCTCGTGCAGACGGTGGTGCAGCCTCTCCAAGTGGCTAGACTGACCAGTCACTGGATGGCAAAGCGGGCGCTCCGCGAGACAAGAAGGCAAGAAAGGAATGACTGACTTCCGTGCAATGTGTCTAAGACGAGCCATCTACAAAAGGCACCGTAAGCATAAGAATGAGAACAGAACTAATATGACCAGCAAGTAGACCATAAATAAATGAGGAATTAGAATAAAACAAAATTTTCAGCAAGGTATAATAATATATAGTAGAACATAGGTTCGGTCGATATGACCAACTTTTGAAGCGATACCAAAATCAAGGTGATAATAGGGGTCTATAATCCTTAGAACGACCATTCTATTCTAGGTTAGCGGTCCTACAGTCAGCACAGCTTTGATAACACTATGTCACACCTGGTTTTAAAAGGCAAACCGAATGCGAACCATGTACGTGCCAGGATCAGCAATTCACGTACACAGCAGTTACATAACTAGACATCATCACACAATGCTCAAATAATAGCATAAAAGGGTAACAATAGTTGATTACATCATGATGTCCAAGACATCCACATAGTCTTTAACAATAATCAAAGTGTGGAAAAGAAACGTAGATACACACGGCCTACACAGGCAGCCGACTGGGGGTTTGCTGCTAACCCACGCCTAGAACTCATCGTACTCCTGGAACTCCTGGAATGTCTTCCTCCATGCACTACAAGAAACTTGTTAATCTATGACGCTCAATCCGTGACGATACCTGCAAATCGTCATAGATAACCATCACAGATGCTCATCTGTGACGGTTTTCAATGGTTATCTGTGACGGTTATCTATGATGATTTGCAGGTATCATCACGGATTGAGCGTCATAGATTAACAAGTCACGGATTGAGTGTCATAGATTAGCAAGTTTCTTGTAGTGATGGCTTCATCTTCACCTGAGTAGTGGTTGCAATGTGGACGACCTGGGGGGGTTTGGTGTGTAAAGCAAGGGTGAGTACACATCAACATACTCAGCAAAATGTCCCATTTGGCTGTAGTGGACTAGCTTTATGTGGAGTTAAGTCAAACAATTGCTTTTAGTTGGTCAGGTTATTATTTACTAGTAGAAAGCCAGGTTTTAGCATTAACCCAAGTTATTAACCCAATGTACCCTTTCCAAACGGAAAGAATACCACTTACCATTACCATATCATAACCAAAATCCTCATCCTCATCACCACCTGTAAACCATGCATCTCTGATCAAGTATCTCTAATCAATGGAGCTCCCTTGGCTGCTCATAACCGCGAGCACGGCTGATATATTAGTTTCGTAACACTCTGCAGAGGTTGCGCATTTTACCCACAAGCCATGATTCCCTCTTGCCTTGGGCTGATCAAACCCTTAAACACTACCAAGGTGAATAGGCAGGGTCTTACTACGTAGCCTTTACAAAGATTCCCTGGGGCTGTAGCCGCCCGTTAGGTTTCCTAAATGCATCTCACTCCTCCCCAAGGGGCAAACCAACCTTGGCAGAGCGAGCCGCATACACCGAGCCCCATTAACGTCACGACGGCGAAGCGAACTACACCCCAGTTCCTCCAATTACTCAGCTATGGGCGTCCCACTCCACCCTCATGGTTGCACTGTTTTCCCGGGCGGTCATCCAACGAACAGGTCCTTACGTAGAGGCACTCAAGAAACAGCTCAAGTCCCCTTAAGTGCCACAAGTACCATCATCATAATTAAAAGGGAAAACAGCGTATCATAGATAATCTCATCATGTTCATTGATTAATGTGAAGCGCTAGCATAAAGCTAAACTGAAATAACCCAACCAAAATAGGTAAACAAGGACAAGATAGACAAAAGCTAGTCAATCCTTAGGTATAAACTGTTTAAATGCGGGGAATGAATTATAAGAACGAGTAGGACATAGATGGGTCAAGGGACACTTGCCTTCACCAACCAGCTGCTGCTCAGGGTCTTCACCTGCAACTCCTTCGGACTCCGCCAACTGACTGTTATCTATACAAGTTTCAAACATACATTCCACAAGTTTTAATACAAAAGAACAGTACACCAAACAATAGAATGCAATAAATAGTAAGACGTTCGACGCAGGGCTCACACCTACGACTAAGCGAGAAAGGGAGAGTAACGGTCGAGGCTACGGCCGACGAGCGATCACGTCACGCGATTATAAATTAAAATACTTGTCTAAACAGAATGGTATTAATTTATCCATCACGTTAAGCATAAGGTAAAGTCATGTTCCATGTTTAATTATTATGAACAGATAAAGGTAAATTAAAAGATTGTCGCGCGGCAAAACGCGCGACACAACACTGAAATTGAATTAAGAAATAAACGACTCGTCGCGCGATGGAGCCCGCAACGAGATGCTTGCATTAATTATAAAGAGACGTTAAGCGTCGCGCGACGAAATGCACGACGGCATACGTCAACCAAACTAAATTTAAAATGGAACGTCGTGCGACTGGACGCGCGACATTATACATTAAACAACCGGAAATTAAAATGGATCGTCGCGCGACGAAGCGCGCGACGCAGCACATTGATAGAATCTGGAATTAAAAAAATTCATCGTGCGATGAAGCGCGCGACGCATCATGCTAACTTAACAGGGTTTTAAATTATTTAAAACCAAGAATCAGTAACCACGCGCGTGGGGCTGCCCACGCGGGAACGCGTTGGGTGAATGGGGGCACGAGGCCGCGCACGCCGCGCCGAGGCCACGCGAGCCACGCCGGGACGTGCACAGGGACCGCGCCAGGGGACCACGCTGCAGAAGGCAGGGGTCGCACACTAGGGCCGGGACGACCGCACGCAGGGGGCCGAGGGGCCGCGCGCACCGGGACCAGGGAGGCGCGCCGCCGGGGGCCAGGACGGCCGCGCCGGGGGGCGAGGGAGCCACGCAGCCGGGGGCCAGGACGGCCGCGCCGGGGGGCGAGGGAGCCACGCGCAGGGGGCTGGGGGCCACGCGCAGGGAAGGGAAGGGGAGGAAGAGGAAGAGGGAGAGAGGAGGAGAGGCGAGGGGAGCTCACCTTGGGGATCCAAATTTCGGCGATCACCGTCTCCAAAACCTAGGGCACCACGGGGAGAGAGAGAGAGAGGTGGGAGAGAGAGGGAGGTTGCTGCTCGAGAGAATTGAATGAGGGGAAAAGACTAGAGGAGAGGGGGCGCATGGGGAGGGCACGGGCGCCAGGGGCGCGCGTGCCGAGCCAGACCGGGCTGGGCCGCACCGCGGATCAAAATCTCGTGGCACGCACAACCACAGATCGGAATTAAATTCACGAAGCAAAATCCAAAACAAGACTAAGCAACACACGCGACTAATCATGACATCAGACAAAAGAAATGTGATTCGGCATGATGCAACACTCATGTCAACTTAGGTTTTGTTTACACACGATATGGACACCAGTCGCTATACTGCTTTGAAATTGGGAAGAAGGAGCGAAACGGGAAAAGAAAAGAGAGTAACGCCTGAATTTGGTGAGTAAAAAGAAGAAAAAATTCTACCCCCAAATTCAGGGCGTTACACAGAATAAGTTCAACAATCAGCAGAACTCTGGGAGTTCCATTCAAGGCAAAGGGAACATGGCTAATAATTCAGCGGGCAAAAATGTCAAGAAGACTGGGCAAATTTATTATACTCAAGTGGCCACTACACCGGAAGGAGAGCCGGTAATGATGGGTATGTTCCTTGTGGCCAATCACCCAGCAGTTATTCTCTTTGATTCTGGTGCTTCACATACATTCATAAGCAAGAAATTTGTGGAAAAACATTACATTCTTTGCACTGAATCATGGGAAGGGATTATCATCCATTCGCCTGGGGGACAAATATTTACTAACGAAGTAGCCTTCCATGTGCCAGTAACATTGGCTGAACGTGACTTTCCCACCAACATGATTGTCTTAAAAGGCCAAGACATAGATGTAATTCTGGGCATGAATTGGTTAGCCCAGCATAAAGCTATCATCAACACTGACCTAAGGACTATCAAGTTGAGCCACGACCATGAAAAAGTTCTCTTGTCCATCCCTATAGCTGTCCCAGCCAAACCATTTGGACGGGTCTATGAAGCTATCATACCAGAATTCCAAGATATTCCGGTAGTATGTGAATTTTCGGATCTTTTTCTTGAAGATCTGCCTAGATTACCTCCAGAAAGGGATGTCGAGTTTGTGATTGAACTGAAGCCCGGTACAGCTCCTATTTCTAGAAGATCGTGCCGGATGCCACCAAATGAATTAGCAGAACTCAAGACTCAATTACAAGACTTGCTTGAGAAGGGGATCATTCGGCCCAGTTCATCACCTTGGGGATGTCTGGCAATTTTTTCAAGAAGAAGGATCAAAAACTTCGAATGTGCGTGGACTATAGACCCCTTAATGAGGTCACCATTAAGAACAAGTACCCTCTTTCCTGGATCGATATTTTGTTCGATCAACTTACCGGAGCACGGGTATTCTCCAAAATTGACCTTAGGTCGGGCTATCATCAGATCTGTATTCGACCCGAAGATATACCCAAGACCGCATTTACTACACGGTATGGATTATTTGAATATTTGGTTATGTCCTTCGGATTGACAAATGCTCCAGCCCACTTCACGTATCTAATGAACTCGGTATTTATGCCTGAGTTGGATAAATTTGTTGTGATCTTCATTGATGATATCTTGATCTATTCCAAGAATGAAGAGGAGCATGTTAAACATTTATGGATCGTATTAACGCGCTTAAGGCAACATCAGTTATATGCTAAATTCAGCAAATGCGCGTTTTGGTTGGAGGAAATCCAATTTTTGGGACATGTATTATCTGCAAATGGGATTGCGGTTGATCCTAGCAAGGTCAAGGATATTCTAGAGTGGAAACCATCAACCACTGTATACCAAGTTTGAAGTTTCCTTGGGCTGGCTAACTATTACCACAGATTTGTTCTGGATTTCTCCAAGATTGTGAAACCAATCACAAGTTTGTTGAAGAATGATACAAAATTTAACTGGTCCTCAAGATGCAACGAAGCCTTTGAGCATCTGAAGGTATTGTTGACCACTGCACCGGTATTAGCTCAACCGGACATTGAAAAGCCTTTTGATGTATACTATGACGCATCAGGCAGTGGTCTCGGATGTGTCTTAATGCAAGAGGGCCGAGTTATAGCATATGATTCAAGACAATTACGCCGGCATGAGGAGCATTATCCAACTCATGACTTGGGAATTAGCTGCTGTGGTTCATGCCCTTAAAATATGGCGTCATTATCTACTGAGAAATATCTGCCATATATATACAGATCATAAAACTCTAAAGTATATCTTCACCCAGTCAGAACTAAACATCAGATAGAGGAGATGGCTTGAGCTGATTAAGGATTATGAATTAGAAATCCACTGTCACCCAAGAAAGGCCAATGTGGTGGCAGATACACTGAGTCGCAAAGCTTCCTGCCATTGTCTTACAGTGAGAACCCCTAACATCACATTATGTCAAGAAATGGAGAAATTAAACCTAGGGATGATACAACATGGAACCTTGAACCAATTAAAGCTTGAGTCAGTTCTTCTACAAAAGATTATTGATGCCTAAAGAAATGACAAGGGTATGTGTAACACCCCTGGTGTTACTGCAACTAAAATTTGAGCATGGCATCATAAACATTGGCATTGCATATGGTTGACACACCTAGAGTGCATTTACTAGGTAAAAATTTCAAACAAGTTGTATCGTTATAGCATTTTGCAAATAGAACCCTGGATAGGGAACTTAACCCTAAATAGGGATTAAAGGGGTAAAACCTAGCCCAAGTTGAGAAAACCTAAAAGCTTTAGGGAAACAGACATGAAATATTCCCAAAAATAAACTTGAATCACATAAATACCCCTGGGATATCCAAAAACCCCATTTGAACCCTAGAAAACCCTAAGTCCAAACCATAGGGGCCTATGTGCAAAAATTGTGCACATTTGGACTAAAGTGTAAAAACTACTATGTTGAATCATATAAAGTCACATGGTTCACATTGGGAAAGATTTACAAGCCAAACCCTAAGTTTTGGATTGATTTGCAAAAAGGACCCCAATTGAGAATTTACTCTAAGTCTGAATTTTAGATTTGTGGGCTCAACTTTTGAGCCTTGTAACTTTCAAATACTAGGGTTTTTGCCCTAGGCTACCACATCAAAGTTATAGACCTAACATAGAAGAACAACTTTGCTTAAGGTTGTGAACATAGTTGTTAAGAAAATTTGGGAGATAATTAAGTCCAAAGTTGGACTGTCAGGTTACTGGGTCTGACTTTTCAGACAAACAGTGTAACCACTGAGACTTTGAGCATGAATTCAAGCTTGATTTATTAAGAATTGAACCATGGTTGCTATGACAAACTTGTAGCTAATTTATAGCTCTACAATATTGCTGCAGAAAGTTAGTTGAGTTGCCATTTGAATTTGGGAGAAAATCGAGCCTAAATGTTGACTGTCAGATGCTCTGAAATGGGATTCTGATGGTACAGTAGCGCTGTGGATCGGACTGCCAGCGTTGCTTGCTCGCCGCTGACGACTCCTCGCCGTGATTCGTGCTGTCGCCGTCAGAATTCACGCTCGAGGTGGATGGATAACCTCTCGGGTAAAAGAATCTCTGCCGCCGGTGAGCTGGAGGTCACTCCGGTGACTCACCGTGGCTTCCCCTTCTGCTTTGCGGCTGGAGCGATAGGCTAGCCGGTGAACCGCCGTCGCTCGGTCTTGCGCCACGTATTCGAACACCTCAGTCGCGTCACCGTGCCTCTTTACCACCGTTAAATCAACGCCGGTGAGCTCGCCACGATTGAGGACACGAAACCACTGCACCAGTGCCCTTCCTTTCCTCCGACCGCCGTGCATTATCATCCGAATTCCCGGCCACCGCCGTTGAGCCCTATTAATTGAAGCCCCCACCAGCCCCACAGGGTCATCACTCCCCCAGCCACCGCCAATCGCTAGCAACCGTTCGCCAGAGCTCGCAAATTTTGAATTCGCTCCAAATCAATTCTCCGCCGCCGTGAAGAACAGCTCGCCGCGGCCAGCTTGATTCCGGTTAGCTCGCGTCCTTCTGTTGCTTGTTCTAGCATCCTTAGGTACCCCGCAAACTCCTCGACCCTTTTAATTGAACTGGACTGCCAGGGATCACCGGGAACACGTACCATTGCCCTCATCATCCACGGTTCACGTGGACAGAACTCGATAGCCTACCAATTGTGAAATTAAGTTAGGGGAATCAATCGGGGAGGGTTCAATCCGGTGTACGTCGCTCGGGAGCACCAGTCGTTGTGTAAATCCGCCAGTGCAACCTCACCGAAGTTCATCCTCCGCGCTGCCGTCGTCGTGGACCTTCCCCTGCGAAGAATTAAAACCCGGAGGGTTTATTTGCAATCTGTTAGTGACTGTGTTAAATAGTAAATGAACCTACTTCGGTTTAGCCGGTAAGCCGTGGGTCCTTCTGCAAGATTGCCAGCACGCGGGCGCGTGCGCGCTTCCGTCCACTGTTGGGTCTGCTGGGCTGAAATCAGCCTAGTACTGTTCACAAGTTTTTCCTTTTCTTTTTATTCCAGAGCTAAAACAATTACAGAAAAATGGAGAAAAATCCTAAAATTGTCAAACCAATTTTCCTAGACTTCTTATTTTCCATAATATTTAATAAAAGTAGTTTCATGATTTTTAGGTTAAATAAGGAATTTTAAGGCATTTAAAGTAGTTTAAAGTATTAGTTTTGGATTTTTAGGAGATAAATGGTAATTCTAAAAATGCTCAAACTTTTTATATGAGTTCTACATATTATTTATAAGCCTTGGGTAGAATTTGGATTGATTTGGACCTTGTTTGATAACTAGAACCCAAAACCCCCACCCCTGCCCTGTGAACTCCTTTACTGACTCCGGAAACCCTAAGTTCTCGGAGTTCCGTGAAGGAAAATTGTATTCAAGACCTTAAATAATAAATTCTTATTATCTTTGCACTCTCATGAGCATTACATGGCATTCATTCTTATATACATATATGTATGGTTATGTTTAGAAAACGAAGAAGAGATCAAAGTGACCGAAGAGAAGGCACCACCACCTTTGGAATCTCAGGCAGGGACTTGTCTCTACTTTGACATCTGCCAGCCTGAGCCTGACTCACCTACTAACGAAGGCAAGCCCCGGTGCATTTGCCACCTTCCTTGATGTTTTTAAATCTTTTTCACTTACTTGCTGCATTAAGTAATAGGAGTTGATTGCTAAACAATTCCTGCATCACCTTCCTTGATCTTGATTACTCTCCTTGATACCCTGTTTTACAAAAGGTATTTACTATGCTTAGTATTGCTTTAGCAAAAACAAAAGATTTTGTTTTACAAAAGATGATTGGCAAAGTGGGAGGGATGTTTTTGGAAATAAAACTTGATGGTGGATCCATCATGGCCATGATGGGTTCAACATTCGGAAAAGATGTACCTCTGTCAGGTACCAAGTTTTTGGGATTAAATGTTCAAGCTGAGACCGGGTGGGTGACTTGCACGAGAAGAGAGTCTCAGTGTAGTGTCTCCGTCTGAGTCGATTAAGGACCGTGTTGATGTAGGCTTGCTGACCGAGGACCCTTTAACTGGTCACATGCCTCGTCATGGGTAAGCCTTGCCTCGGGCAGACTAAGGCCAGAATAAGATAACACGAAATGGGCGTGGAGCGGTGGCGAGAGTAGCGTGTACCCTCCGTGGCAAGAGGCTGGACGGTGGTGTATCTGTGCTCTCGGTTTGCGTGAACCCGATCTGGTCTTAAGAACCCCGGTGGAGGGTTGACATATGCAAGGGTTAAGTGCTACATATGTCGTGTGATTGGAGATCCTCAATGGATTATAATCGATTCGGATTGCCGTACCTTCGCGGTTATGAAGACTTGGTCACTGCCCTATACGTAGAACTCTAGTAAAGATGAAGGATGGATAAAGAACATGGCTAGTTCAGGATAAGTGTTTGAACTAGGTTAGCAAGAACTCTAGATATAGGTAAGTTACCTAACTTGACAATAATACTGGATTTTTAAGGATCCACTCTTAGTAAAGCATTTACGCAAAACAGAGTCTTTGATCTTGAGATACCTTACCTTGACTCCCTTATAACCAGCATACCCTTGAGAGTCTTTTCTTTAGTCAGGTAAGACTTGCTGAGTAATTCCATACTCAGGGTTTATTCCCTCGTTGTTTTTAGGTGAGGAAGCAGCAAAATTTTGTTGCTTTTGTACCAAGGTGGTTCCAAATGAAGAAAAACAAGAGTGAAGCTGCAGGAGGACATGGTCCTCCATAAGAAACTTTTATGTAAGAACTTATCGAGAGGAGTTTTTGCCTCCCTTGGTTTTGTAATAATACTACTCAGCACTCGTTTATAACTCTGGTCTGTAATAAGCAACTTGATCTTACTTTCTAAATAAATGTAAGTTTATGTAATCACTTCCGCATTTCTATATCTCCGATGTTCTGTAATGTCTGCAAGACGGGTGAAACATTCCTGGAAAGGTAAGAATGAAGATACCGAACTTATCAAGTGATTGAGGAACATCTACAGGGTTGTCTGATGTCTGTTGGACAAGGACAACTGTAGGTGGGCCTAATGACTTGGGAGGTTCCATCACAGCTGGTATCGGAGTGAAGCCCTTCTTTGTAGATATTATGAGGCATCTTCAAAAGGATTTTCTAAAAAAAAACTTACCTAGAAAGATTTCTTCTATTCTTATCCCTTAATCTGAAGAATCTATATAAAAGACCAGATAGGAGGAGTGCAATGTATAGAAGGTGTGAATCAACTAAGGTTGGTTCTGTAATTATACATGCATCATGCTAAGGACCATACTAATAAAATTTCCCCCTTACAGAAATGCCGCCGCGCATGAGGAAGACCGCGCGTAAGTCAACTGGCCCAATTGGATTACCTCATCACCAACTTGCTCCACGGCATGAGGATAGTAGTAGCGGAAGCAACGGTCCGATTGGGGATCTTGAAGCCCGAGTAAATCAGCTTCAAATGTAACTGCAACGCAGGACCAGCATATGGGTCACGGATGGCGACAGAATAAACGAATTGAGAGGTTACATCCGCCGTCTGCAGGATCAGCTTGCTGATCGGGATTTAGCGCTCAACTGGGCGGTATAGTCTCGTTCAGTGGCCTGGGCTAAGGAAGCAAAGGCTCGAGCCCGAGTCTAGGAACTTAGCTCTGCCATTGACAACTTGCAGGCGTATTGCAATACCCTACATGTGGAGGTCCATGTACTGTATTCGCAATTACATCCCAGTGCACCTACGGATCCTGTCGGGTCGGAAGCCGGACCCTCGCACGTTGCGGGAGAAGCGCTTGGTGGTGAGCTAGACCTTTTTAAGCCCCCTCCTTCTATGAGGCTGGTCGATAAATGGTCTCCCACACCTGACGATGAGGCTGCCAGGAGCAACCAAAAGCAGGAGTAGTGGTGCAGTAGTAGGAATAGAAGTAGTGTATTGTACGTTGTACTATTGTATAATAGGTAGTACTATTGTATACTGGGTAATGTATCCCGTTGTAAAAAAATCGAGTCTGTAACATTACTCTTGTTGGTAATGTAAATTGGATGGTTTTGTCTTTGGCATATTATATTTGCTTTAAAATGTTGTTGCCACAGATGCCGTCCAAGACCCGATCACAGGATGCAGCTGCAACCTCCAGTGGGAGGGAGACTACCCCAAATCCACCTCCTGTCCCTCCCACACTTGCTGAGGCGATTGCCGCCTTAGTGAACGCGACCGCGGATAATACCCGTTTTCTGAGAGAGATGGTGGGTCAACAGTTTTAGCAACAAGGCGGGCGGGGTTATCAACAGGGTCCCCGCGAAACTTCTTACTTGGACTTCTCAGAGACACGTCCACCCCTGTTTGTTAAAGCCGAAGACCCATTATAACCGACGAATGGATTCGGGTTATCGAGCAAAAATTCGGACTTCTGCGCTGTTCTGAAACCCAGAAGCCTTTATTCGCAGCCCAGCAACTGCGCGGCCCTGCCAGCACCTGGTGGGGAAATTTTGTGGCTATTCAACCGGCCAATCATCAGATAACATGGGAAGAATTCAAGGTGGCCTTCCGCGAACATTATATACCAGAAGGCGTTCTTCACATGAAGCAAGAAGAATTTATGAAGCTAAAACAAGGAGGGGATACTGTTAATCAGTATCTCAATAAGTTCAATCATCTGTCGCAGTATGCAATCGATCAAGTGAACACTGATCTGAAAAAGAAGAATTGTTTTATGAAAGGTTTAAATGATCGACTGCAAAGGAAGATGGCAACCTGCATAGATCTTACTTATGGAAGAGCTGTCAGTACAGCATTGGCAGTAGAAGCGAAGTATGCAGGTGTCGGAAAATCCAAGGGATTTGGAGGTGATAGGCCTAATCAGGGCCCGGTAAAAAGGCAACGATTTGTTCTCCGGCCTTCCAACCAGAATCGCTCTCGTCCACCCTCCTTCCCTTTTAAACAGCCAATAATTATTCGTCCCAATAATGCCCCCATTGCTTCAAGTCAGCCGGGTGCCCCAGGCACTCAATTCCCTGCTCTGCCCAGTTCATCGACTGGATGTTTCAATTGTGGTAAGTCTGGGCATTTCATCAAGGATTGCCCTTATCCAAAGCATAACCAGTCAAATAATCAGCAAGGATCTGGGAATTCATCTCATGTCAAGGGAAATACTTTGGGCAAAAACACCAAGAAGACGGGACGCGTATATTATACACAAGTGGCCACTACCCCGGACGGAGAGCCGGTAATGATGGGTACGTTCATTGTGGCCAATCATCCCGCAGTCATTCTTTTTGATTCTGGTGCTTCGCATACATTCATCAGCAAGAAATTTGTGGAGCAACATTGCATTTTATGCCATGAATCAAAAGAAGGGTTTAAAATTCACTCACCTGGGGGACAAATCTTTACTAGAGAAGTGGCCTATCAAGTGCCCGTAACATTGGCCGGACGGGACTTTCCTACTAATATGATCGTTCTAAAAGGCCAAGGCATAGATGTCATTTTGGGTATGAATTGGTTGGCCAAGCATAAAGCAACCCTCAACACTGATCAAAGATCTATCAGGTTGAGTCATAATCAAGAAGAAATTCTCTTGTCTATCCCCTTTCCAACCAAAGCTACTGGCAGAGTTTATGAAGCCATTATACCGGAAATCAAGGATATTCCGGTAGTATGCGAGTTTCCCGATGTCTTTCCAGAGGATTTGCCTGGATTGCCACCTGAAAGGGATGTAGAGTTTGTAATTGAGCTGAAGCCCGGTACGGCTCCCATTTCTCGAAGATCGTACTGTATGCCTCCAAATGAGTTGGCAAAATTGAAGATTCAATTACAAGATCTACTTGAGAAAGGATTCATCCGGCCAAGCTCGTCACCATGGGGTTGTCCAGCCATATTCGTCAAGAAGAAGGATCAAACTTTACTGATGTGTGTGGATTATCGACCCCTGAATGAGCTCACTATCAAGAACAAGTACCCTCTTCCGAGGATTGACATTTTATTTCATCAACTGACCGGGGCGAGGGTATTCTCCAAGATTGATCTCGGATCGGGCTATCATCAGATCTGTATTCGGCCCGAGGATATACCAAAGACCGCGTTCACCACGAGGTATGGGTTATTTGAATACCTGGTAATGTCTTTCGGATTGACAAATGCTCCTGCCCACTTCATGTATTTGATGAACTCGGTATTCATGCCCGAGTTGGACAAGTTTGTGGTGGTCTTCATTGACGATATTCTAATATATTCTAAAAATGAAGAGGAGCATGCTCAACATTTATGGATCGTGTTAACGCGCCTGAGAGAACATCAGTTGTATGCTAAGTTCAGCAAACGCACGTTTTGGCTGGAGGAAATTCAATTTCTGGGACATGTTCTATATTCCAGGGGGATTGCGGTAGATCCCAGCAAAATCAAGGACATCTTGGAGTGGGAACCCCCAACCACTGTTCATCAAGTCCGAAGTTTCCTTGGACTGGCTGGATATTACCGCCGATTTATACCAGATTTTTCTAAGCTTGTGAAGCCAATCACAAGTTTATTGAAGAATGATATTAAATTCAATTGGTCTTCCAAGTGTAATGAAGCTTTTGAACAATTGAAGACATTATTAACCACTGCTCCGGTATTGGCTCAACCGGATATCACTAAGCCCTTTGATGTGTATTGTGATGCATCGGGCAGTGGTCTCGGCTGTGTATTAATGCAAGAAGGCCGAGTAATTGCGTATGCTTCAAGGCAGTTGCGCTGACGTGAGGAACATTATCCAACTCATGATCTGGAGCTAGCTGCTGTGGTTCATGCCCTAAAGATTTGGCGTCATTATCTACTCGGTAATATCTGTCACATTTATACAGATCATAAAAGCTTGAAGTATATCTTCACCCAGTCAGAGTTGAACATGAGGTAAAGACAATGGCTTGAGCTTATTAAGGATTATGAACTGGAAATTCATTATCACCCAGGCAAGGCCAATGTGGTGGCAGATGCACTTAGCCATAAGGTTTCCTGTCACTGTCTTACGGTGAAGGCTTCTGACAATACATTATGTCAGGAAATGGAGAAGCTAAACCTAGGAATGGTCCAACAAGGAACCCTAAGTCAGCTAAAGCTTGAGTCAGTCATCTTGCAATGGATAATTGATGCTCAAAGGGATAATGGGGATATGAAACACATTCATGAGAAGATAAGGGCTGGAAAAGCCCAATGTTTCAAAGAAGATGATCAAGGCATTGTATGGTTTAATACCGCATAGTGGTAACGAAGAATGAAGAGGTCCGCCAGCAAATTCTTGATGAAGCACATCTTAGTCGCTATTCTATTCATCCCGGAAGCACTAAGATGTACCAAGACTTGAAGCAACATTATTGGTGGACAAAAATGAAGATCGAAATTGCACGCTATGTGGCTAGATGTGACACCTGCAGACGTGTCAAGGCCATACACTTGAAAACTGCTGGTCTATTACAGTCTCTACCAATACCGACATGGAAATGGGAAGACATAAGTATGGACTTCATTGTGGGATTGCCCAGGACCACAAAAGGGTATGACTCTATCTGGGTTATTATTGATCGACTCACAAAGATTGCCCACTTCTTACATGTTAAGGCAAAGTATTCAGTGGCCACTTATGCAGCATTATACATTGCCCGTATTCTCAGTTTGCATGGTATTCCAAAGACTATAGTGTCAGATCGTGGACCACAATTTGTATCCAAATTTTGGGAAGAACTTCATAGATCCCTAGGTACTAAACTGCTCCACAGTTCGGCCTATCATCCTCAAACAAGTGGACAGACTGAGAGGGTTAATCAAATACTTGAAGATATGCTGCGGGCATGTGTCCTAGACTTCTCACAGAAATGGGATGAATGTTTGCCCTTAGCGGAGTTTTCATATAATAATAGCTATCAAGAAAGTATCAAGATGGCACCTTTTGAAGCTTTATATGGACGACGATGCCGTACTCCGCTAAATTGGTCTGAACCTGGTGAAAGGTACTTCTTCAGGCCTGATATGGTGAAAGAGGCCGAAGAAAAGGTTCAGAAAATAATTCATAATATGAAGAAAGCCCAAGCTCGTCAGAAGGGTTATGCAGACAAACGACGAATGCCCTTGTATTTTCTTGAAGGGGACTATGTCTACCTGAAGGTTTCACCAATGAAGGGAGTATCGCGTTTCGGGGTTAAAGGGAAGCTTGCACCTAGGTACATTGGTCCATTCCCTGTACTTGAGCAATGTGGACCAGTGGCGTATCGACTGCAGCTCCCGGAAACTTTGTCTGCTATACATAATGTGTTCCACGTGTCCCAATTGAAGAAATGTCTTCGGGTACCAGATCGAACCGTTGAGGTGACAGATGTTGTCGTTGAACCAGAGTTGACATATTCCGAACATCCCATTCGAGTCTTCGATCAAAAGGACAGGGTTACCCGGAGAAAAACTCTCAAGTTCTATAAGATATAGTGGAACCAACATTCTGAAGAAGAGGCTACATGGGAAACTCAAGACTTTTTAGATAAGAATTTCCCAGGCTTTTTAGCCTCATGTAATTTGTAAGTGTGTATAGTTGTTGTAATAAAGGAGTGAACCCCACACCACCCCTGCCTTGTACCAGAAATAAGGAAATAAAAATGTGACACATTTCCTTTTCCATTACTTACCCTAGAACTTTTAATCTCGGGACGAGATTCTTTTATGGGGGGAAGGATGTAACACCCCTGGTGTTACTGCAACTAAAATTTGAGCATGGCATCATAAACATTGGCATTGCATATGGTTGACACACCTAGAGTGCATTTACTAGGTAAAAATTTCAAACAAGTTGTATCGTTATAGCATTTTGCAAATAGAACCCTTGATAGGGAACTTAACCCTAAATAGGGATTAAAGGGGTAAAACCTAGCCCAAGTTGAGAAAACCTAAAAGCTTTAGGGAAACAGACATGAAATATTCCCAAAAATAAACTTGAATCACATAAATACCCCTGGGATATCCAAAAACCCCATTTGAACCCTAGAAAACCCTAAGTCCAAACCATAGGGGCCTATGTGCAAAAATTGTGCACATTTGGACTAAAGTGTAAAAACTACTATGTTAAATCATATAAAGTCACATGGTTCACATTGGGAAAGATTTACAAGCCAAACCCTAAGTTTTGGTTTGATTTGCAAAAAGGACCCCAATTGAGAATTTACTCTAAGTCTGAATTTCAGATTTGTGGGCTCAACTTTTGAGCCTTGTAACTTTCAAATACTAGGGTTTTTGCCCTAGGCTACCACATCAAAGTTATAGACCTAACATAGAAGAACAACTTTGCTTAAGGTTGTGAACATAGTTGTTAAGAAAATTTGGGAGATAATTAAGTCCAAAGTTGGACTGTCAGGTTACTGGGTCTGACTTTTCAAACAAACAGTGTAACCACTGAGACTTTGAGCATGAATTCAAGCTTGATTTATTAAGAATTGAACCATGGTTGCTATGACAAACTTGTAGCTAGTTTATAGCTCTACAATATTGCTGCAGAAAGTTAGTTGAGTTGCCATTTGAATTTGGGAGAAAATCGAGCCTAAATGTTGACTGTCAGATGCTCTGAAATGGGATTCTGATGGTACAGTAGCGCTGTGGATCGGACTGCCAGCGTTGCTTGCTCGCCGCCGACGACTCCCCGCCGTGATTCGTGCTGTCGCCGTCAGAATTCATGCTCGAGGTGGATGGATAACCTCTCGGGTAAAAGAATCTCTGCCGCCGGTGAGCTGGAGGTCACTCCGGTGACTCACCGTGGCTTCCCCTTCTGCTTTGCGGCTGGAGCGATAGGCTCGCCGGTGAACCGCCGTCGCTCAGTCTTGTGCCACGTATTCGAACACCTCTGTCGCGTCACCGTGCCTCTTTACCACCGTTAAATCAACGCCGGTGAGCTCGCCACGACTGAGGACACGAAACCACTGCACCAGTGCCCTTCCTTTCCTCCGACCGCCGCGCATTATCATCTAAATTCCCGGCCACCGCTGTTGAGCCCTATAAATTGAAGCCCCCACCAGCCCCGCATGGTCATCACTCACCCAGCCACCGCGAATCGCTAGCAATCGTTCGCCAGAGCTCGCGAATTTTGAATTCGCCCCAAATCAATTCTCCGCCGCCGTGAAGAACAGCTCGACGCGGCCAGCTTGATTCCGGTTAGCTCGCGTCCCTCTGTTGCTTGATCTAGCATCCTTAGGTACCCCGCAAACTCCTCGACCCTTTTAATTGAACTGGACCGCCAGGGATCACCGGGAACACGTACCATTGTCCTCATCATCTGCGGTTCACGTGGACAGAACTCGATAGCCTACCAATTGTGAAATTAAGTTAGGGGAATCAATCGGGGAGGGTTCAATTCGGTGTACGTCGCTCGGGAGCACCGGTCGTAGCATAAATCCGCCAGTGCAACCTCATCGGAGTTCATCCTCCGCGCTGCCGTCGTCGTGGACCTTCCCCTGCGAAGAATTAGAACCCGGAGGGTTTATTTGCAATGTGTCAGTGACTGTGTTAAATAGTAAATGAACCTACTTCGGTTTAGCCGGTAAGCCGTGGGTCCTTCTGCAAGATTGCCAGCACGCGGGCGCGGGCGTGCTTCCGTCCACTGTTGGGTCTACTGGGCTGAAATCAGCCCTGTACTATTCACAAGTTTTTCCTTTTCTTTTTATTCCAGAGCTAAAACAATTACAGAAAAATGGAGAAAAATCCTAAAATTGTCAAACCAATTTTCCTAGACTTCTTATTTTCCATAATATTTAATAAAAATAGTTTCATGATTTTTAGGTTAAATAAGGAATTTTAAGGCATTTAAAGTAGTTTAAAGTATTAGTTCTAGATTTTTAGGAGATAAATGGTAATTCCAAAAATGCCCAAACTTTTTATATGAGTTCTACATATTATTTAGAAGCCTTGGGTAGAATTCGGATTGATTTGGACCTTGTTTGACAACTATAACCCAAAACCCCCACCACTGCCCTGTGAACTCCTTTACTGACTTCGGAAACCCTAAGTTCTCGGAGTTCCATGAAGGAAAATTGTATTCAAGACCTTAAATAATAAATTCTTATTATCTTTGCACTCTCATGAGCATTACATGGCATTCATTCTTATATACATATATGTATGGTCATGTTTAGAAAACGAAGAAGAGATCAAAGTAACCGAAGAGAAGGCACCACCACCTTTGGAATCTCAGGCAGGGATTTGTCTCTACTTTGACATCTGCCGGCCTGAGCCTGACTCACCTACTAACGAAGGCAAGCCCTGGTGCATTTGCCACCTTCCTTGATGTTTTTAAATCTTTTTCACTTACTTGCTGCATTAAGTAATAGGAGTTGATTGCTAAACAATTTCTGCATCACCTTCCTTGATCTTGATTACTCTCCTTGATACCCTGTTTTACAAAAGGTATTTACTATGCTTAGTATTGCTTTAGCAAAAACAAAAGGTTTTGTTTTACAAAAGATGATTGGCAAAGTGGAAGGGATGTTTTTGGAAATAAAACTTGATGGTGGATCCATCATGGCCATGATGGGTTCAACATTCAGAAAAGATGTACCTCTGTCAGGTACCAAGTTTTTGGGATTAAATGTTTAAGCTGAGATCGGGCAGGTGACTTGCACGAGAAGAGAGTCTCGGTGTAGTGTCTCCGTCTGAGTCGATTAAGGACCGTGTCGATATAGGCTTGATGACCGAGGACCCTTTAACTGGTCACATGCCTCGTCATGGGTAAGCCTTGCCTCGGGCAGACTAAGGCCAGAATAAGATAACACGAAATGGGCGTGGAGCGGTGGCGAGAGTAGCGTGTACCCTCCGTGGCAAGAGGCTGGACGGTGGTGTATTTATGCTCTCAGTTTGCGTGAACCTGATCTGGTCTTAAGAACCCCGGTGGCGGGTTGACATATGCAAGGGTTAAGTGCTACATATGTCATGTGATTGGAGATCCTCAGCTGAGTATAATCGATTCGGATCACCGTACCTTCGCGGTTATGAAGACTTGGTCACTGCCCTATACGTAGAACTCCAGTAAAGATGAAGGATGGATAAAGAACTTGGCTAGTTCAGGATAAGTGTTTGAACTAGGTTAGCAAGAACTCTAGATATAGGTAAGTTACCTAACTTGACAATAAAACTGGATTTTTAAGGATCCACACTTAGTAAAGCATTTACGCAAAACAGAGTCTTTGATCTTGAGATACCTTACCTTGACTCCCTTATAACCAGCATACCCTTGAGAGTCTTTTCTTTAGTCGGGTAAGACTTGCTGAGTAATTCCATACTCAGGGTTTATTCCCTCGTTGTTTTTAGGTGAGGAAGCAGCAAATTTTTGTTGCTTTTGTACCAAGGTGGTTCCAAATGAAGAAAAACAAGAGTGAAGCTGCGGGAGGACATGGTCCTCCATAAGAAACTTTTATGTAAGAACTTATCGGGAGGAGTTTTTGCCTCCCTTGGTTTTGTAATAATACTACTCAGCACTCTTTTATAACTCTGGTCTGTAATAAGCAACTTGATCTTACTTTCTAAATAAATGTAAGTTTATATAATCGCTTCCGCATTTCTATATCTCCGATATTCTGTAATGTCTGCAAGACGGGTGAAACGTTCCTGGAAAGGTAAGAAAGAAGATACCGAACTTATCAAGTGATTCAGGAACATCTACAGGGTTGTCTGATGTCTGTTGGATAAGGACAACTGTAGGTGGGCCTAATGACTTGGGAGGTTCCGTCACAGTATGAAACATATTCATGAGAAAGTAGAAGCCGACCAAGTGAATTGTTTCAGAAAGGTTGACCAAGGCATAGTATGGTTTAATAATCGCATAGTTGTGCCTAAGGATGCTGACGTCCGCTAGCAAATTTTGGATGAAGCTCATCTTAGTCGATATTCCATTCATCTCGGAAGCACTAAGATGTATCAAGATTTAAAGCAACATTATTGGTGGACAAAAATGAAGATAGAAATTGCACGCTATGTGGCAAAATGTGACACCTGTAGACGTGTCAAAGCAATACATATGAAGACTACTGGTCCACTGCAATCATTGCCCATCGCAACATGGAAATGGGAGGACATTAGCATGGACTTTATTGTGGGATTACCCAGGACGGCTAAAGGTTTTGATTCTATTTGGGTTATAATTGATCGGCTTACCAAGATAGCTCATTTTCTGCCCGTCAAGATAGATCACCCAGTTGTTGTCTATGCTCAGTTATATATTGCTCGTATTCTTAGTCTGCATGGAGTTCCAAAGACAATAGTGTCGGATCGTGGACCGCAATTTGTATCCAAGTTTTGGGAAGCACTACATAAGTCCCTGGGTACTAAGTTGCTCAACAGTTCGGCCTATCATCCCCAAACAAGTGGACAGACTGAGAGAGTAAATCAAATACTTGAAGATATGTTGCGGGCATGTGTTCTGGAATTCCCACAAAAATGGGATGAATGTTTACCATTGGCAGAGTTTTCATATAACAATAGTTATCAAGAAAGTATTAAGATGGCACCATTTGAAGCATTGTATGGATGACGGTGTCGTACACCCTTGAATTGGTTTGAACCAGGAGAAAGGTGGTTTTTCAGGCCTGATATGGTGAAAGAGATGGAAGAAACGGTTCAACGAATCATACATAACTTGAAAGAGGCACAAGCTCGACAAAAGAGTTATGCAGACAAACGACGCTAACCCTTGTACTTTCAAGTCAAAGATTATGTGTACCTGAAAGTATCACCAGTGAAGGGTGTAACCTATTTCGGTGTAAAAGGAAAGCTTGCACCCCAATACATTAGTCCATTTCCTATTCTTGAAAGATGTGGACCAGTGGCGTACCAACTCCAACTACCTGAAACATTATCTGCAGTGCACAATGTATTCCATGTATCCCAATTGAAGAAGTGCCTTTGGGTTCCTGATCGAACCATTGATATGGTGGATGTTACCTTGGAACCAGACTTAACATATTCAGAACAAAATATGTTCCAAACGGAAGAGAGAGTTTCCTATATTCCCATTCCCATGAACTGAACATCGGGTATCAATGATCTGGAATCCCGTGCTACAGATATGCACCTATGATATGGTGGACGTTACTTGGCAATCCTCCTGTCAATCCTTTCTATCTGGACTAGCGCTTCCCACTGGAGCTTACTACTTGACTAGAGCAGAGCACTTGAACTTGTTAGTTTCATTAGTCAGTTTCCTAGCATAGCAAAGTGAGTTTCCCATCAACGTCATCCTGTTGTTTCCATGAACATCAGGTACATATATGAACCTGTCAACGGAGCGGAACTTCCACAAGCACAAATTCCGCTTTTTATGGGTCCAAAGATTCTTTCGCAAAATAATCCATCTTTTTATGGTTTATCGGTTTTATAATGAAAAGTGGAGGGTCTTGTGACTTCGCCAACGACTTCCCCATTAGGTAGGATTTTTTTAGCCCAAGCCTTTATTTGTTGAGGGGAAACGAGTCCAATTTGAAGTTGTTTATGTTTATATTGGTCAATCATAAAATAGAAATAAGAAAAAAAATTATATTCGAGTCCTAGATCAAAAGGACAGGGTCACCCGAAGAAGAACTCTTAAATTCTATAAGATACAGTGGAACCAACATACTGAAGATGAAGCTACATGGGAAACCCAAGACTTCTTAGAAAAGAATTTCCCTGGCTTTTTGACTTCATGTAATTTGTGAGATATGTACATTTGTTTGTAAAGATAGAATAGACCCCATACCACCCCCTGCTTTATACGAGAAACAAGGAAATAAAAATGTGACATGTTTCCTTTTCCATTACTTGCCCTAGGACCTTGAATCTTGGGACAAGATTCTTTTATGGGGGGAAGGATGTAACACCCCTAGTGTTACTGTCACTAAAACTTTAGCATAACATCATGAGCATTGGCACATCATGTGTTTGTTACACCTAGAGTGCATTCACTAGGTAAAAATTTCAAACAAGTTGTAATGATTTGACTTGATATGTGGTTAACCCTACGGTAGAGTGCTTAACCCTAAAACATGGCCTATGGAGGTAAGTGAAGATCAAGTAAGTTAAAACCTCAAAAGACATGAGGATTGATCATAAGGTATCATTTTTATAGACTTTGGTGGCATCAAAATCCTAATGTGCCCAAAACCCTAAAAACAAACCCTAGTGTTGGGGACTTGTTCTCAAATGCTTCGAATTAAGAACAAGGCAACACAGAAAGAAGTTAATGGTTAATGTCCTTCGTCCTCCGAAGCGTTATTTCCCTTAGGATATAACGATTTTGGACGAAGGTTATGAAGGGCAAACCTTCATCATCACGGTTTATATTGATAAAAGGAGAAGCATATAAAACATGAAAGAATACATGAATAATCACATAATATTATTAAGTGTCCTCATTATATGATTATGGAAGAATAAGAACAATATTGAATTACATTCGTACCTTCGGTTTGGCGGAAGGCAAAAATACAAGCGTGACGTACGAGCGAATACAAGTCAGCGTGAACAGTACGGGAGTACTGTTCATCTATTTATAGGCGTGGGACGCAGCCCATGTAAAATTACATTCATGTCCATTATATTTGCTAATGACTTATGGGAATCTATTAAGGCCTAAGTAGTCTTTTCATCTTTAAGTCGGTTCCCTTTTCTGCTATCGTGACGAAGCTTCCTGCGCATAGCTTCGGCCATGCACCATCCTTCGTACAGCTCGGTAATCAGCCCGTCCTTCATCTCAATCCCCCTTCGTCTGGCTTAGGCTTCGTTCTGACCGTACTCCATGTTCATAATCCGAGTCCGAAGATACCTGTTCATATAATTCACTTGGAAAACATTGTCAAATTATGTTTTTGAGGACCTTCAGAGGACGAAGGCGCCCAACAGTAGCCCCTCGCAATATTAATTTGTTAGCGATAAATTCAGATTGCGATATGGACGAAGGCCTTAAGCCGAAGGTCCGAAAAAACACCTTCCCTTTGCTAGAATAGCAAAAGTCACTGACACGCGGGACCACACAGTTTCCGTCATATCGAGTGTATAAATAGGAGCCCGCCACATTTGATTTGGCATGCTCCCTTTGCCATCTGTTTTGCCTGCTCATAAAGCTTTCTGCCCAAAAAATATTTGTTTTCTTTCCTAGTTTTAAGCTTCGGAAGCGAGAAGTAAGGTTTCCGAAGGGATGTCTGAGGAGAAGAAGGCTGTTGTCGAAATGAAGCTAAGTCTCTCTGAAGAGAACAACCTGGGCTTTCTTGAAGCAATGTCGAAGACCAATACAAAGAAGATCACCAAAGAGATTTTAGAAGGTTTGTCCGAAGATACTGATGACAGCGACAGTTATGATGTAGAAAGCGGCGGAGGAGAGTCCGAAGATCGACCATGGCGGCCAAGTCACTCGGTTTTCGGGAAAACCACTATTAAGCAGAGTCATATTGGCAATATGAGGGGGAGATATTTTCGAGATGTATCTATTGTGAGGGCTGATGCTGGAGAAAAAACCTCTCCCACCCCCGAAGAAAATGAGGTTGTGATCTTCCGAAGCTTTCTCAAGGCCGGGCTTCGGTTCCCCCTAAGCAGCTTTGTTATCGAAGTCCTGAAGACATTTCAAATATACCTCCACCAAATTACTCCCGAAGCTATCATAAGAATGGGAATCTTTGTCTGGGCTGTGAGAAGCCAAGGTTTAGAACCAAATGCTAAAAGCTTTTGCAAAATTCATGAGTTGGTATACGAGACGAAGCCCTAGGGGAAAGAACAATATCACAACAACTTTGGTTGTTACAGCTTCGGTGCCCGCTCCGGGTCAAGCTGCCCCGTGCCAACCTTTCGGGAGAGGTGGCCCGGTGCCTGGATGACAGAATGGTTCTATGTAAAGAATGACTTGACAGCGCAGGAAGATGTTAAGAGTATCATTATGCGCCCTATCTGGCAACGCTTCGGACTCCGAAAGCCGAAGGTTGAAATGGATGAAGCGGCCGAAGAATGCCAAAGAGCTTTCGGTGTAATCTGCTCTTTTATTGGGACAAGGGATTTGGTCCAAGAGCATATTGCCTTCAGAGTTTGGCCACTTACAGGAAAGTGGGAAATGCCAAGGAGACCATCAAAGAGTCTGGCGAAAGTGGACTGGTCAGACTAAAATACACATTCAAATACGGAGATAAGTTTGTTGAACCGGACGACGACTGGTTAAAAAGCATTGAAACCTTAAGTGATGAACTGCTTGGGGTATACTCGAAGGCCGAGAATACTGCATTATCAGCAGCCTTCGGAGGCCGAAAGAAGAAGAGGCTCAACCGGGTATTTGATGCAATCGGGTTTGTCTACCCTGACTACCATTATCCGGTGCTAGGCCGCAAAAGAAAAAATACTTCTCCTGCAAAAGAAGTTGCCTCAGGTGCTTCTAGTGAGCCGGCGCCGCAAAGAAAAAAGATGAAGGTGCTCACCCACCGGGCACGTTTTATTGAACCAGCCACAGTGCCTGAGTTTATCGGTGAAGTCTCTTTGGCCACTGAAACTACAGAACCAGCTCCAGTGCCGAAGATCGAAGAAAAAACTGAAGCACCTTCAGCAGAGAAGGCAGAAAAACCGAAAGTTGAAGGACCAAAAATATTGGAAATCTTAAGTCCTTCAGCAAATGTTGAGACAATAAAAAATCAAAAGGGCCCATCGGTGACCCCGAAAAGAAAAAGAATGGTGAACGTGCTAGATGTTTTGGAGACAATTAAGTCTTCAAGCACAACTCCGAAGAAGACTGTTGAAACTTCGAAAACGGAAGCTGAAATCTTTGCTGCTGAAGCTCCACGGCAACAATCTGAAACTGAAGCTGGACCTTCAGAGCCCACGAAGGTAAAACTGTTGGAAACCGAGGAAGAAAAAATGATGGAGCCAAATTTAATTGAAGAGATCAATACTGCTGCCCCCGAAGCATCCCCCAAAGTCCTTGATTATATTGTTCGACATGCTTCGGGGAAGAAATTAACAGAAGAAGAAATTTTTGAAGCTAATCACTATGCAAAAGAATTGAAATATCCGAAGGGGGCACTAGTGTTCAATGGTACAAATGAAGAAGATTTCCTATACTGCCTCCCGGATAACAAAGAACTACTTGTCTGCCGGGAAATGGCCCGAAGCATGGGGTTTCCGAAGCTGGAGGCTGGCCTCTGCGCAATGACAAAGGACGATCTTGCGGACAGCCTTGCGTATAATAGCCTGAAGGTACGAGATCTACGCATTTGGAAACTTTATGATTTGAAATTTATTGTTTTATTCTTATACTAACTTTTTACATATAGGGTTTAATACTAAGCAACACGCTGAGAGCGCAAAAGAATGCCGAAGACGAGAGCTATGAAATTGCCTTCAACAACCTTCGAACAGAGGTTATCAAACTAAGGAACGAAGCCATGGAGAAGGACAAAATTCTAGTTACATTGGTGGATAAAATAAAGGAGAACGAAGCTGCGTCTAAAGCACAAGTTGCAGCTCAAAAGCACGAGATTGACGATCTTCGGAAGCAATTGGCCCGGGCGAAAGAAGAACGCATACTTGAAGAAACGAGGCGGGAATGTAGCGACCAATGGGCCAATCATTTGGAAGGAACCGTTGAAGAGCTTCGGTCTTCTAAGAAAAGGTGCTACGAAAAATCCATAGAATGTGTAAAGAAGATAAAAACCAGCTTCGCCAATGTTGGCGCATTTTCGAGTGAAGAAGATTTTGTGAGAGGTAACCCAGAAGGACCGATCGAATGGATTAGCCACGAAGCTGAAGCCTTCAAAGAAATTCTAAACAGTCGTGGGGACATTTGCGCCTTCTCGGGTGCCAGGGGGATTGCTACTATGCTGGAGAAAAAAGGCTGCGATCATGTTAAAGTACTTGCACAATCCGAAGCCAGTTTATCCCCTGAAGATATTAAAGACCCCTCGGCCGAAGCTAGCCAGGCTGGTGGAAAATTCTTCACCGACGTCTGGGACAATGGTGGCCGAGAAATGGCCCGAGAAATTATTCAGAAAAGTGAGAAGGGCATTCACGACGCTAGAGAAGTAGCTAAGGCCGCTGATAAAAGCTCAGAGCCCGAAGGGCAACTAGGTATTAGCTAATGGTTTTTATTGTGTTGTAATTTTTGATTTTAAGCTTCGTTCGCAATTTGTAATAGCAATGTGGCCGTATCCTGTCCTCCTTCAGATCCTATTAAAGCGTCTCCGGGCCCTCACCCGAAAGGAGACGAAGAAATTAAAAGGATGGCTGAAGCTATCATGGATGAAGTTGTTAACCGACTCCTGAACGAAGCTGCAGAAGTTGTTTTGAGAGAAGATTAAGCACTATTGTAAAAACTGCTGAAAAATATGTGTAACATTTTGTAAGCCTGTGATATATTTGCTTTTAATGATTCGATTCTTTACGATGCATGAAACTTTACATATGTACCGTTTTTGAGCCTTCGGCGAAAAAAACACCTTCCCTTCTCTTCATGCTTCGTGAAGATAGAAAAACTTTTATGCATCACAACAATGCCCATAGTGCTCTGATGAAGATTATCCAAGCTTCGTGAAGACATTCTCCGAAGCTACATTCCGAAGGTCAATATTGTATCCCCTTGTGACTTAGCACGATTTTCACCTTCTCAAAGCATCCTTCCGAAGGTTGATACTGTGTCCCCTTCTTTTGCCATATGCAGCATGATGTATGATGCTTATGCTATGCAAAATGATGTGATGATGTTATGTTATATAGATGACATTTGTTCGAAGATACACACATATCCCCGTAAAACACACAATATTTTTGTATAAGCGCTGACTTTTCGCTGTAAGCTCTGCATTCCCTTAGGAACGACTTTGGAGCTTCTTCGCCTTTTACTTAGGCGGTATCAGCGTTGACTTTTCGCTGCAAGCTCTGCATTCCCTTAGGAACGACTTTGGAGCTTCTTCGCCTTTTACTTAGGCGGTATCAGCGTTGACTTTTCGTTGTATGCTCTGCATTCCCTTTGGAACGACTTTGGAGCAGTAAACTTACACTGCGTTCCCTTTGGAACGGCTTTTTGTGATTTCAGCAAACTTACTCTGCGTTCCTTAGAACGACTTTTTGTTGCTTCGAAGGATTTTTGATAATTCGAAGGTCCTCCTTGTTATCGCAAATCTTTAGGCTTTAGCAACTTAAGCATGAGAAAATACATTTTCCTTGTGGCAAATAACGAAACTATTATATGAAAACTGAAAAATGTCCTTTATTACACAGAAAATAGAACTGAACGGAAAAGACTGCTATCAAGGTAGGATATTTGTCAATAGATGTGCTTTGACTCTGGCACAGTGCTATTGACTGTGCGAGCTTCGCATTGTTCTCTGAGATCCCTTTGGTGTGGAGCATATTGGCTCCCTTCTGGCTGTTGGCCTTGCTGCAGTGGAGGTGGAGGCGGAAGCTGTTGCCAGGAAGCTTGAGGTTGACTCGCCGAAGCTACAGAAACTGCAGGGTGGTTGCCTACGTATTCTGGGACGTAAGGCGGATGATACGAAGCAGTATGCATAACCTGCTTCGGCTGAGCTTGTTGTGCTGCAGCTTCGGCTATCTCCTTTTGCTTCTGGATGGTAACATGGCACATCCTGGTGGTATGGCCCTTGTTTTCACCACAGAACAAGCAAAATATTCTCCTTGGTTGATCCCCAAATCTTCCGCCGAAGCCCCTGGCGCCTCTGCCTCTTGGAGCTGGTGGGCGGAATAAGCTTTGCTGTTGCCCCGAAGCTTGTGAGGAGCACTGCGGCCTGTGCTGCTGACTCCCCTTATCATCATTTTGAGTAGAGTTGTGGATTGACCTGACATGCCTCGGATAGAATCTTCCTCCGAAGCCCCTGGTCATTTCAGAAAACCTGAAAGCCTCCTCCCTTCTTTGGCGAAAATCATTGTCGGCACGAATATACTCGTCCATCTTTTGGAGCAGCTTCTCCAAAGTTTGAGGAGGCTTCCTAGCAAAGTATTGAGCTGAAGGTCCAGGCCGAAGTCCCTTGATCATGGCCTCAATGACAATTTCGTTGGGCACCGTTGGTGCCTGCGCCCTCAAACGCAAGAACCGTCTGACATACGCCTGAAGGTATTCTTCGTGATCCTGAGTGCACTGGAACAGGGCCTGAGCAGTGACCGGCTTCGTCTGAAACCCTTGGAAGCTGGTTAACAACATGTCCTTCAGTTTTTGCCATGAAGTGATCGTTCCTGGTCGAAGGGAAGAATACCAGGTTTGAGCAACACTCCTGACAGCCATAACAAAAGACTTTGCCATGACTGCAGCATTGCCACCATACGAAGATACTGTTGCCTCGTAGCTCATCAAAAACTGCTTCGGGTCTGAATGGCCATCGAATATGGGAAGCTGGGGCGGCTTGTAGGACGAAGGCCAAGGTGTAGCCTGCAGCTCAGCGGACAGAGGAGAAGCATCATCGAAAACAAAATTTCCATGATGGAAATTGTCGTACCAGTCATCTTCGTTGAAGAAACCCTCCTGATGAAGGTCTTTTTGTTGAGGCCTTCGGTTCTGCTCATCGTGAGTAAGATGGCGAACTTCTTCAGAAGCTTCGTCTATCTGCCTTTGCAGTTCAGCTAGCCTGGCCATCTTTTCCTTCTTCCTCTGCACCTGTTGATGAAGCATCTCCATATCTCTGATCTCTTGGTCTAGCTCATCCTCTTGAGGCGTTGGGCTGACAGCCTTCCTCTTCTGGTTTCAGGCCTCCCGAAGAGAGAGAGTCTCCTGATTGGGGTCCAGCGGTTGCAGAGCTGCCCCTGTTGCTGAAGCTTTCTTCGGCGCCATAGCGAAGGTTTATGGCTTCCGAAGGTGTTCAAAAACTCAAAGAGTGGAAGTGAGTTCACCGGAGGTGGGCGCCAATGTTGGGGACTTGTTCTCAAATGCTTCGAATTAAGAACAAGGCAACACAGAAAGAAGTTAATGGTTAATGTCCTTCGTCCTCCGAAGCGTTATTTCCCTTAGGATATAACGATTTTGGACGAAGGTTATGAAGGGCAAACCTTCATCATCACGGTTTATATTGATAAAAGGAGAAGCATATAAAACATGAAAGAATACATGAATAATCACATAATATTATTAAGTGTCCTCATTATATGATTATGGAAGAATAAGAACAATATTGAATTACATTCGTACCTTCGGTTTGGCGGAAGGCAAAAATACAAGCGTGACGTACGAGCGAATACAAGTCAGCGTGAACAGTACGGGAGTACTGTTCATCTATTTATAGGCGTGGGACGCAGCCCATGTAAAATTACATTCATGTCCATTATATTTGCTAATGACTTATGGGAATCTATTAAGGCCTAAGTAGTCTTTTCATCTTTAAGTCGGTTCCCTTTTCTGCTATCGTGACGAAGCTTCCTGCGCATAGCTTCAGCCATGCACCATCCTTCGTACAGCTCGGTAATCAGCCCGTCCTTCATCTCAATCCCCCTTCGTCTGGCTTAGGCTTCGTTCTGACCGTACTCCATGTTCATAATCCGAGTCCGAAGATACCTGTTCATATAATTCACTTGGAAAACATTGTCAAATTATGTTTTTGAGGACCTTCGGAGGACGAAGGCCCCCAACACCTAGAAACACTAATTAAAACCCTAGGGGGTTAGTTGTAAATTTTGTGCACTTTTGGACCAAAGTGCAAATGTTAAAGACTACAACATTACAAATCAAGTACTTTTTATTTTTGAGGATTTCCAAGTCAAATGATGAAGTTTGGACTTGTTTGCAAAAAGCACCCTATAAACCATATATGCCTAACTCTAAAATTCAGTACATAAGGTCAACTTTGGAAAACTATATCTGTCAATTCATAAAAAATTTGCCCTAAGTCAACACATCAAGATTATAGAGCTATTAAAGGAGTATAACTTTGTTTAAGTTATAAGACATAAGTGTTGTACAAAAGTTGGAGTTAAATGGACTCAAAGTGTGGCTGTCAGTCAGCCCTAAGACTGAATTCTGATTAACAGTGAAGTTGGATGAACTTGGAGATCGATTTTGAGTAGGATCCTATGACTATTTGATTGTGGATACTATAACAAAGTTAGAGAGGGATTGTAGGGCAACAATTTCTCTGCAGGCCGAAGATCATGCTGTCACACAGAAATTAGAGAATAAGGTGCTTCATTTAGCTCTGTTAGGCGCTCTGAATGGGATCCCAATGGTATAGTGCCTGACAAAGATCAGCAGATACAAAGTATCTCGCCGCCAATGACCTCTGCACAATGATTCACGCTGATCGTGGCGATTCATGCAGGACTCAGGCAGGATAATACCGAGCGGGTGAAAAGATCACAGGGGGAGAGGATTTGGCCGCGAGGTGAAGCTTATCGACCGTGCCTGTAGCTATGCGACGTGGTCGGACCACCGATGTCATCGTGGAAACTCTAGCGCCCTCACTTATGTCACGCCGTAGCTCTTTACCGCATGGTAGTAACCGTGGCATGCCTAGACTCACCGCTTTAGAACCGTTGCACCGACGAGCGCCACGACCAAGCCACTAGTAACCTTCTTCTTCTCCGGTTGCCAGCATGCCATGCCAAAATTAGAAGCCACCGCCCTTGGAAACTATAAATTGGTGCCCTAGCCTGCTTCGCTAAGTAGTTGTGCACCCAGTGAACCAGCCCTCACCTCCAATCATCCCCCACAGCTCCCCAATTTGGGATTTCCCCCAAATCTATCAAGAACACCGCAGTGTGTGAGCTCGCTATGGCCAGCTCTCCACAGGTCCGATCATGCCCTCCTTGCTCTTGTTTCAGCTCTCTTATGTGCTCTTGATACTTCTTGACCTGGCCAATTGAGTTAGACCATGTTAGATCGTGCGGGAACGCCTCGGGTTATCCTCAGTTTGTGCCATCACCATGGACAGAGCGATTTAGAGTTAGAACTCTACAATTGATGGAGGGGAAATGGTCCTTAGGGGTAGAATTAGGTGTCAGCCACACCGGAGCACCAGTAGTTGCATTATCCGGCCGGTACAGGCTCGCCGGAGCCACTGCTCCGCCGTCTATGGTCGAGGGTCTCGACGTGTGAAGAATTAGAAGAGGGAAGGGGCTATCTGCAAACGTCAGTGACACATAGGAATAGTGTGCAGGATTCTTTATTGTTTGTTTAAAAAGCCAAGGTCCTCTGCGCAAAATAAACACCACGGGCGTGCGCGGGCGCGCTTTCTCTTGTGTGTGGGCCGACTCGGGCCAGATTCAGCCCACCATTGTTCACCAATTCTCTTTTTCTTTTTCTGCCAGGATTATAGAAATCATAGAAAATTCCATAAAAATGATAAAATATGAGACCAATTTTGTGGGACTCCTAAATTTCTCTAGTATTTAATAAAAATAGTTCCAAGATTTTTAGTCCAAACTAGGAATTGTGTAGTATTTAAGAAGGTCGAAACCTAGTCTCTTGGAATTTTAGAAATTATTTAATAACCCTAAAAATCACCAAACTTTTTGGATAAGTCTAATATGATATTTAGATCCCATAAGTGAAGTTTGACTTGCTTTGGACATTGTTTGATTCCTAAACCCAAAACCCTAGCTCCTTAGGGTAAAACTGCCCAAGCATACTAGGGTATTGACCTAGAAGACCCTAATTTCCTTGGTACCCTGTGAAGGATAGTTGTATTCAAGGTACAACTTGATGTATCTCTTCTATCATTGCATTTTCGTAAGCATTACATGGGCATTCATGTTTATATATATGGTTATGTATAGAGAACGAGGAAGAAGTGACTGTTGAAGAAGAGGAGACTACTCCATCAACAGAAAATCCACTTGCCGGGAACTGCTTTTATTTTGATATTTGTGGAGCAGAGCCCGACTCTCCTACAACACAAGGCAAGCCCCGATGCATTTGCTACCTCCTTGCTGTTTTAAAACTTTATCACCTTTATGATGCATTAAGTGATAGGAGTTGAGTGCTAAACTAATTGCTGCATTTCCTTCCTTGAAAGCTGATTACCAATCCTTGATTACCTGTTTTATTAAAAAGGTTTTTCTGATGCTTAGTCCTGCTTAGAAAAACAAATGTTTTGTTTTAAACAAAAGATGATGCTTCAAGTGGATTGGGATGTTTTCAAAAACAAAACTTGATGGTGGATCCATCATGGCCATGATGGGTTCAACATCGAAAAAGATGTACCTCTCCTAGATACCAGACTTTGGGTTTTTAAATGATAAAGCTGAGACCGGGTGGGTGACTTGCACGAAAAGAGAGTCTTGGTGTAGTGTCTCCGTCTGAGTCGATTAAGGACCGTCTCGATGTGGGCCTACTGACTGAGGACCCTTTAACTGGTCTCATGCCTCGTCATGGGTAAGCTTTGCCTCGGGCAGACTAATACCAGAAAGGCCAACATGGAATGGGAGTGGAGAGATGGCGAGAGTAGCATGTACCCTCCGTGGCAAGAGGCTGGACGGTGGTGTATCTGTGCTCTCGGTTGGCGTGAACCCGGTTTGGTCTTAAGAACCCCGGTGGCGAGTTGACATATGCAAGGGTTAAGTGCTACATATGTCGTGTGATTGGAGATCCTCAGCTGAGTATTAATCGATTCAGATCGCCGTTACTTATCGGACATGAAGACTTGGTCACCGACTTACACGTAGCATTCCAGTGAACAAAAAGGTTTGATAAAACACGACTAGTTTAGGGCAAGTGCTTGAACTAGAGTAGAAAGAACTCTAGTGATAGGTAATGACTTAACTTGCTAATAAAACTAGATTTTTAAGGATCCACTATTAGTAAGCATTTTCGTAAACAGAGTCTTGATTCTTGAATAGCCTTACCTTGACTACCTCAAGCCAGCATATCCTCGAGAGTCTTTTGTTTTGACGAGTAAGACTTGCGGAAGTACACTTTGTACTCAGGGTTTCCGAACCCATGTTGTTGTAGGTGAGGAAACAACAGACTTTTGCTGTTTTTGCTCTAAGGTGGTGCCCAAAGAAGAAACTCAACAGTGAAGCCGGAGGAGGATGTCGGTCTCCCATTTGAAAAACAATATACTTCTATGCGGGAGGGGTTTTTGCCTCCCAAGTTTGTAATAATAATACTTATGTACTCATATACCCTGGTTTGTAATAACTACAACACTCTCTATATATTTTGATAAATGTAAATTAAGTTATTGTAATTAGCTTCCGCTTATTCGTTCCACCGATGTATTGTAATATCTGCGTGACGGGTGAAACACTCCTGGGCAAGGAAAAGGATACAGATACCGAACTTGTCGAGTGATTATGTGCACCTATAGGGTTGTTCAAGGTCCATTGGACAAGAACAACTGTAGGTGGGCCTAATGACTTGGGAGGTTCCGTCACAGTAGGGGTGCTTGTTGCTGTTGTTGTTGTTGCTGTTGCACCCTTCGCTCCTGGCGCATCTCCTCTCGCTCGTGGCGCATCTCTTGGCGTTCTTGTCGCATCTGTGCGTGCATATCCGCTATGGTGTCTGCCATCTGTTACATTATCTGCATCTGGGCTGCAACTGTGGGTTAGCTCCAGCTGGTGGAGGCTATGGAGGATCCATCTCAGGTTGTTGTTGTTGTTGTGGTTGTCTAAATATCCTCTGAGTGTGTTGATTAGGAGGTAGATCAATTCCACCACCCTTCATGGTATTGACCATCTGAGTTAGAAACATATGGTAAGAAAGAATAGTAGACAAGGCAAGTAATTACGAATCATGTTACTTTTGGGGATTTATTAGCTAAGCAGATTGATGTTTTACCTACTAAAGCTAATTCATTACCTTATGGTGGTACATGCTAAGATGTCCATCTATAATATTTCAATCAATCAAAGAAGCAAATCAAACATTTATCATTAGAACAATCAACCAATATTTTTTAACTAGAGAAAATAGTTTTAAGTTTGTCTTAGGTCTCCTATCTCTGAAAAAGTTCATAATTGTAGGATTCCAAGGTGTGAAATCCATCTTGTCTTAGAGTAGAAAAAATAAGAGTAATCAAAATATGACAACAAAAAGGTGAGACAGGATCAAGGTAAGATAAGTATAGAATGAATCAAAGTAAGGTAAGTAGGTAAGGGTTTTGTCCATTTCTACCTAGGTTTCGTCCTACAGTCAACATTTCCTCTGATACCACTTCTGTCACACCCGGTTTTAAAGGACAAAGTCAGGTGCATCTCATACATGCGCCAAAGAAGACAACATATATAATAACAGAGTGTATAGAGATAAATGTCACAATATAATCAGAGTACTTATTACATAGTGGAAGCCTTACAAAATAAAAGATAAATATAGATCGAACTAAAGTACATCCTTGGCGCCATAAAGTCAACTGGGAGATGCCACCTAGATCAGATCAAACTCCTTGTTGCGTGGCTCCTCTTGAACCACCTGTTTTTCTCCTGTGGGGTAGTGTGAGAGAGCAAGGTTCAGCTCACACATGTTCATCGCTCGACAAGTTGTGGGGAATAACGTGCATGAACTCACCAAAGGTGGGAGTTCATGTGATGTGTAAAGCTGATCAACAATAGGGGTTAAAGCTGAGCATTGCTTTTAATATGTTGGTCAAATTTTATTAGCAGTTACTAAATGTAAGTAATACCAAACCATAATAAGAATAATAGAACAAAATTAATAATGAATCCCATGCAATGCATATGACAAATTGAGTTTAAGTTCCATAATTTAATCATGCGAGAGCCTTGAGCTGCTCTTGACCGTGAGCTTGGCTAGTATACCAGTTTTACACTCTGCAGAGGTTGTACCCTATACCCACAAGTTGTGTATCCCATGTCACCAGGGTTTGCAAGGCCCTTAGATACTACCAATGTGAATGGCTAGGGATCCACTACGAGGCCTTTACAAAGTTCCACTAGCTTCCGAAAACCAGCGACAGTTTATGGGAAGAGCACTTGCAAGAATCCCTCGTCTGACCGCCATCGCAGCAAAATCAACCCGAGAACCTCCCTACATGCAACTCCCCTACTACCCTTGCCCCTTTCGGGTATGGTAGTCTTCCACTAGCTTTCCTAATTAGATAGCCAAGGGGTCCCATTCCTCCCTTGTGGTGGCACGTGTTTCTCAAGTTAAGCTCCATGTTCCAATTAAAAATAATGATCTTGACATGAACATAAATAAAATTACAAAATAATTGGAACATGGATATAATAAAATATTGACCTAAAACCTATGCATGAATAATGACATGAAAGATCATTATTGGGTATAAAAGTGGTCAAGGGGACAACTGGCCTTCAATGAGCTCCTACCTGCTAGGCACCAGGATCCTCAGCCACTGGCTCTTCTACTTGCCATAATACAAAAAAACATAGTATAAAGGAGAAATTAACATCACACCAAACATGTAAAAAAATACATAATAATAATCTACATATTAAAATAAGATCATAGGAACAAAAATCATTAATTTTGGAGTTATAGATTTTAATTTATGAATTTCCAAAGATTTTTATTTTCTTGAAATATGATTAAGTGATAAATTAATTTTACCACTGTTTTCATGTCAAAACAGAGACTCTAGGTGATAAACAATAATATTACAAAATTATAGGAATTGGAATTGATCAATTTGGAGTTCATATGAATTTCCTATGAATTTAACAAGTTTCTGCAATTAATTTTATACTTAAAATCATTTTCCTTAATCCTTTATTCCTTTTTTACTGACTTCTAGACTGCACACAAGATTTAAACAAAAGACAGGGGCCCCTGCGCAAGATCCCACAAACTCAGTACACAACACTATGGACTGCGGGTGGTTTTCTGTATTTTACAGGGACCCATATGCATAAAGTGCTGGACGAAAGGTTACGGTGTAATCTTAGCCGTCCGATATGAACTCTAGAGCCTAGATTAGATCGGTGTGGCCACGAAACGGTACGCGACGAGGACCACAGGATAGTGAATCTACGGCGCAGATCATATTTTTATCTAGTCATTCGATCCATCCGATCGGATCGAAACGGACCCGGTTCACCTCGCCCTAATCGTTATGCTCGGTTCGATCTCGGCCGTCGATTACCAACTCAACGGCCGTTGGTGACTTCGCCCAACTAAACCCGCGCACGGCGGCGTCGTGCCCCACCACGATGGAGGCCATGGCCGTGATGATTACTCCGGCAGCCAATGACCCTATACCCCGGACTGAAGGTGTGGTACGCAAAGAGTAGACAAAGGCAAGGGCACACGGCGAGTTCATACCAGTGATTGGGAGGGGAGAAATGCAAGGCCACGGTGCAGGCGGCTTCTCGAACTCCAGCGAGAAATTCCCGAGTCACCCGAGGTTCTAAGCTCGAATTGAGGGCTCCTGTAGCTTCAATGGTTCCCAGCGAACGCCCTCGACCACTCGCACAGACCCAAGCGCAGGCACGGACAAAAATCACCGGCGGCGGCCCGTACCTTACTCTCTCTCACGTAACGATGGGTGATCGGGCAATGACGACAACATGCGCGAGGGGCTAGAGGAGGGGAAATCATGGGCGAGCTCCACTTTTATCGTCTGAGTTCATGGAGGGGGAATGTGGCCTGCACGCACGAAGATAGGGGAGGATCCACACATGGCGCGCGGTTTGTTGACGCGGCTGCGGGATGACAAGTGGGGTCGGCTGGACAGTCACCTGAGCGACACGCCAGAGTCCTAGTGCGGCCGACGGGAGGGCCCCAGCGTATCAGTGAAGTATGAGGAGAGGCACGACCAAGAGCGACTGAAGCAGAGGGCCCGCATGTCGGCGTGCGACCCCTCGAGATTGGGCTGCGCAGAGTGTAACCGAAGCTCAGCCAAATTGGAGAGCTTAGGCCCATTTAGGTTTCTTTTCCCTTTTCTTTTGTATTTTCTTTTCCTTTTAAACTTTCAAATTCATAAATTTAAATTCCATTCAAATTCAAACTTCGTAATAAACATATCTTAACATTAAATATCCAACTCAAACATGGCATGAGGTCAACTTATCTATTTTAAATATTTATTTTGTGATTATTAGTGCCTCTCTTTTCTCCAATTTCTAGGATTCCAATTTGAGTATGTATTTCAAATTAAACATTAATGCCTTTCTATAAATTTTTATTACTCACATATGCACACACGAATAGAGTCCAGCATGATGCACAGATTATTTGGTTGTCATTAGCTTGTTAATCACTTTAAATGTGTATGTTCACATGTTACAATGATTAGAGGTCAAAACATATAGGGAGATAATCTCATTTTACAGGATTTACAAACTTGGGTATTACACACTATCAGTGGGACCCACATGTCATCTCGTTTCTTCCTCGCCATATCAACCACGAACAGCCGATGTGCACCGACATGACCACCTCGCCGCAAAATCCGGGATTGCATTATAATTTCACCGACCCCACGCCTAAAAATGATACAACCACATTCGCACCTCGGGATTTATATCTTCGCGCACATAGAGGAAACATTGCCAAGAAAGAGATAAGGAGAAAAGAGAGGAGCGTCGCGATTAGGATTAAGGGAGCTGCCTCCAGTGAACCACGTCTACTCCGCACCCCTCGCCATAGGCATGTGGACGAGAAGGGCAGCCAAGGGTAAGGAATGTGTGGGTGTGGCTTTCCAAGCGCAAAACCAACTAGGGGGTGTGCAATTCTTCACTGGAGCTTCACGAAGCCATTTATCCGCTCTGAGTCGTGCACCGAGTTGCCACTGTTCTTTGCTTCGTATAGCATTAGGCGTCGTTGTGGATTGATCATCGGGTGGATGTGGATTTCTTGTCGAAGACATAGCTCCACCATGGACCCGCCTAGTGTCGTGGTCAACCCCTTTCTGTGCTGGTTGTCGGTGTTTTGTCCCGACTGCGCACTACGGGGTAGCCCCCAAAGTACTTTTGGGAGGACGATAACATTGATCGTTGCTCGATGGTACGAGTGGGGGCATGTCGGAACACGGGAAGTTTATACAGGTTTGGGCCATGTGAATGTGTAATAGCCTACGTCCTATGTGGTGCTAAGTATTGGATTTCTCTAAGTTTGCAGGTTATAGGTGGTTTGCAAGAGGTGGAAAATGAAGTTACCTATCAATCTAATGGTGAGCGAAAGAGTTTTTGTAGGGGTACCTTTGTAGGCTTATGTAGCCGACTGGAGAGATATCCATGTACCAATCATTGAATCTATCTAAGTCTATTCTCTTCCGTTACTAGTGTCCCTATTCCTTCGGCGCTTGGTTGTCTTTTCTGAGTTATTTTTTGAGTAATTTGATGTTTTGTCGTGCATAGGACACATCTTAAGGTTTGAGGCAATTCCTTTGCGCGAAATTTGTGCGACCAGTACGCTTGTGTAGTATCTAGCATGTCGTCAGATTAGTCGGCTCGTGCTTCACGCCTTCGAGGCCCATTATGCGCCCTATTGCATGACTTATTGTGGACCTCTCTAGCGGCCCATGGGATATCTGTCTCCCACATGCCCCTGAGGCTCAAGTCATTTTTTGAGGGCAATTGGCTTGAGACTCTAATAATGAACTCTGTCACCGGATTTTCTTTTTCGAACGCAACTTCTTTTCTCATGCTCTAGACTATTGGTTGAACCGTAGGTGCACCCAATGAGTGTAGCCCTCGATCTTCGAGTTGATTTGAGAAACAATCGACTTGAAGGTCCTAGAGATCTTTTTACTTTAGAGGACCATATTATTGGCTTGAATCATGAGGATATCGAGCTTTCAGCTAACTAGTGCTTTAGCTTACTAAATTTAGCTTAAGGGAAGTTTGACCGACTGAAATCTAGCCAATTGAGGCCTACCCAGCTAGGACGTGTCTAGCCAAAGTCTGTTAAAACCCGTCGAGTGAGTTCAACCTGTAGAGGCCTAATTGACTCAGGTTTGACCAACCAGCTCCTGTTTGAACTTATGCTTGTCATTTAGTGATCCGCACAACAGTTTATTGAAATGACAAGACATAATGATGCATGTGAGCAGTTCATTTACTGACCTTTAATGTCTTGTTACGCCATGTTTTGCCATAAGTGTGTTGTTTCTTAGAATTTTAAAGGACTCTTTGTGGCGGAACTGACCAGATTATTCTAGCTTAAGTGCCCAAGTCTTGCCTTAGAGGCAACGACACACTTAAATCAGAATAAACTGTCAATCCCTCGAATCTAATCCGATAAAGCGACTCACCAAGGATCGAGTACCACTTGCTCACTCGAAGGTGAGGCACAGAGAAATACAACAAAGCATAATACCACAAATTTAAGAAGTATCAATATTGATTACATTATCGGAGTTTCAAAAGCAGTAACCATATTTTTTAATGAAGCGGAAATAAGTAACGGAGAAAACCGAGTAACATGGCGAAGCCTAGCCACACTACTCCTCCTGGTCCTCTCGACCGTCTATCATGGTGGCAGGGATGGAGACCAAGTCACACCATCAACCAATCATCCAAGGAAGTACCTATAAAAATTTATGCCACAAGCAAGGCTGAGTATACTAATACTTAGCTAGACTTACTCGGTGTGAGGATTCTACTCCTCTACCTCTAGACCATGAAGATGTTTGGCTAAGGGGTTTGGTTTGCCAAAAGCACTAGATGAGTCTAAACAAGTTTTAGCTTTTTAGGTTCTAGAATAATACTTTTAGACTAGATGAGCACCTAGCTATCCATACATGGTATCAAACATTATGTCAATCAACATCCTTTTGCAAGTAACCTCATTTCTACATTATGTCAATCGACATCCCTCCTTCATGCGAAGTGGAGGACACCGGCCATTCAAGGCACCATGGGAGCTCCTACGCTGAATAGAGATCAGGGAGGAGGGGCGCTTGGCCTGGAGCTAGGCAGGCGCGAGCAGCGGCTGTGGAGATCTGCGCCATGGGGACATCCACAGAGGGAGTAGGAACGGAGCTGGGGAGGGGGCGCGACAACGTGAGGTCGACGGCTGCTGACGGGGCGAGCGTTGGGAGAAACAGGCACCATGGGATGCTCCCTGCTGCCCTGCACTATGAAGGGCAACACTGGGGCTTCCCTGGCCGGTGTGCTGCTGGAATGGGGCTGTTGGGGACTTGTTGTCAAATACTACGAATTAAGAACAAGGCAACACAAGATGTTAAATGTTGATGCCCTTCGTCTTTCGAAGCATTATTTCCCTAAGGATATAATGATCTTCATATGAAGGTTATGAAGGACATACCTTCATAATCACAATATGTGTTGAATAAAAGAAGAAGCATATAACACATGAGAAGCAACATAAACGACCATATAACATTATTAATTTTTTCTTATTATATAATCATGGAAATACAGGAACAATACTAATTTACAAAGGTGCCTTCGGCTTGTCAGAAGGCAAAAAGGTGCAAGCGTGACGCAAAAGCAAGTACAAGTCAGCGTGAACAGTACAGGGGTACTATTCATCTATTTATAGGCACAGGACACAACATGTGAGAAATTACATCCATGCCCTTTACATTTATTATTTACTTATATACAAATCTATGGGGACTAAACAGCCTTTTCCCCTTTAAGTCGGTTCCTTCTCCCGCGATCGAGCCGAAGCTCCTTTGCGCATAGCTTCAAAGTAACGGCAACTTCCGTCACGATCATATCCTTCTCATCGTATATGCCTTTAATCCTGAATCCGAAGGTACCTGTCTATAAACCATGCTTGGAAAACACTGTTAAAAATTACGTTTTTGAGGACCTTCGGAGGACGAAGGCCCCCAACAGTAGCCCCTCGCAGTATTAATTTGTTTAAGATAACGAATTCAGACTGTGACATGGACGAAGGCCTTAAGCCGAAGGTCTGAAAAAACACCTTCCCTTTTCTAGAATAGCAACAGTCAATGACAGACAGGACCCTCCAACTCAGGGCACGCTGAGCGTATAAATAAGAACTTGCACCAATCACATTTGGTACGCTGCTTGCGCCATTTGCTTTGTTTTCTCAATTTCATAGCTCTTGCTCACCAATGTTTGCTAGTTTCTCAAGCTTTCTAAGCTTCGGTTCGAAGGACCCATTTTCATCATTTCCGAAGAAAAGATGTCTCAAGACAAGAAGGTTGTTGCTGAGACGAAGCTAACCAAAGAGGAGAAACTCTTTGAGCAGAAGAAGGCTGCGAATCCTTATATAGCTGGGTTTTTAGAATCAATGGCAAAATCGAATACAGAGAAGATTATAAAAGAGATATTGGAGGGCCTGTCTGAAGACACTGGTGACAGTGACAACTATGATGCAGAAAGTGGTGGTGAAGATTCTAAAGATCGACCGTGGAGGCCAAGCCATATAATTTTCGGAAAGTCGACCATCAAGCAAAGTCACCTTGAGAGCATGAGGGGGAGATACTTTCGAGATATGTCTATTGTGAGGGCTGGCGAAGACAATAACACTCCTGCGCCTGAGGAGAATGAAGTTGTAATTTTTCGAAGCTTCTTTAAGGCTGGGCTTCGGTTCCCATTGAGCAGGTTTGTAGTTGAAGTATTGAAAACCTTCCAAAATTTCCTTCACCAACTGACCCCCGAGGCCATATTGAGGATGGGAGTCTTCGTCTGGGCAGTAAGGAGCCAAGGGATAGAACCAAGCGCAAAATGCTTCTGCAGCATGCACGAACTTATGTATGAGACAAAGGCCACGGGGAAGGAACAGTATCACAACAACTTTGGTTGTTATGGGTTTATCGCCCGTCCCAACACAAGTCACCTAGTGCCAATATTTCGGAAGAGGTGGCCAGGAAATTGGATGGAGGAATGGTTTTATGTGAAGAATGACTTGGTAGAGAGGGAGGATGTTAAAGAGGTTATTATGCGTCCCATATGGTCCCGCTTCGGCCTTCGGAAGCCGAAGGTTGAGATGATGAAGCCGCCGAAGCATGCCAGAAGGCCTTTGGTACTGTATGCTTCTTTATTGGCACAAGAGACTTGATTCAAGAACATAGAGCACTTAGAGTATGGCCGCTTGTAGAGAACTAGGAAATGCTGAAGGAGGCTGTCACCGAGTCTAGCAAAGGTGACCTGGTTCGACTGAAATATACATTCAGATATGGAGATAAATTTGATGAACCAAATGACAACTGGCTGAAATGTATCGAAGTTAGAAGTGATGAACTGCTTGGGCCATATTCCAAAGCAGAAGATAATGCATTATCCACATCCTTCGGGGGCCAAGGAAAAAAGAGGTTGAACAGAGTTTTTGATGCCATTGGTTTTGTTTACCCCGACTACTGCTACCCACTGCGAGGACGGGGAAAGAAGAGGAAAGCTGCTGCTTCGGCCACTCCAGATGAGCCCGCACCGAAGAGCAAAAAGTTGAAAGTCCTTACCCACCGGTCATGCTATATTGAACCGGCCGTGGTGCCTGAGTTTGGCGGGGAGACTTCTTCAACTACTAAATCAACGGAGCCCATTCCTCCTACGCAGAAGGCTGAAGAGACAGCTATAATGCCAAAGGGAGCTTCGGTTGAACTAGCTGAGTCGAAGACTGAGGAAGATAAAGCTGAAAAGCCAAATATTGAAGAAACAAAAACACTAGAAATTTTGAGCCCTTCATCGGAAGTAACAGTACCGAAGGCACAAAAAGGTTCTGCCGCAACTCCTAAAAGAAGAAGGATGGCAAATGTACTAGATGTGTTAGAATTGGTAAAGGCTTTAAGCTCTACCTCTTCAGGGAAAATTGCCGAGGCTTCAAAGGTGCAAACCGAAGCTGAAACAAAGCTGACCCAAATTAAAGCTGTAGTAATCCAAGCTAGTACCAAAGCTAGGCCTTCAGAGCTCGCCGAGAAAAGACCTTCGGAAATTGAAGAAAAGGCAACAAAAGAAAAAACTACAAAGCAAATTTCGCCTGAAATGGTTGCTACTCCTGTTCCCGAAGCTTTGAAAGAGAGCATTGATTATATCATCTACCATGCTTCGGGAAAGGTACTTTCTAAAGAAGAAGAACGAGAAGCTCAACATTATGCCCAAAAACTGAAATACCCGAAGGGGGCATTAGTGTTTAATGGCAGCGGGGAAGAAGATTTTTTGTACTGTCTCCCGGATAACAAAGAGATATCCGTCAGCCGGGAGATAGGAAGAAGCTTCGGATTTCCGAAGCTTGAAGATGGCCTCTCAGTATTGTCAATGGATGAATTGGCTGACAGTTTAGCATATAATAGCATAAAGGTATGAAGATCAATTTTGTATTTGAAAACAAATTATTTCATTTGTTTATACTTAATGCTGTATTCCTCTTGCAGGGCTTGATCCTTAGCAATGCCCTTAGAGCTCCGAAAAACATCGAAGATGAAGGGTGTACAATGGCTCTGAACAACCTTCATTCAGAGGTGATTGAACTAAGAAACGAAGGCCTTGAAAAGGATAAGATATTAATTTCATTGGTAAACAAAATAAAACATGACGAAGCTAGCTCTAATGTTCAAGCTGAGGCCCTGTTGGGGGCCTTCGTCCTCTGAAGGTCCTCAAAAACATGATTTGACAATGTTTTCCAAGTGGATTATGTGAACAGGTATCTTCGGTCTCAGAATTATAAAGCACGGTCAGGACGAAGCCTGAACCAGACGAAGGGCGAGCTGATTACCAAGCTCTACGAAGGTGCACAGCCGAAGCTGTGTGCAAGGAAGCTTCGTCACGATAGCGGAAAGGGGAACCGACTTAAAGATGAAAAGACTACGTGGGCCTCGACAGATTTCCATAAGTCATTAACAAATGTAATGGACATGGATGTAATTTTACGTGGGCTGCGTCCCGCGTCTATAAATAGATGAACAGTACTCCCGTACTGTTCACGCTGACTTGGCATTCGCTTTTGCGTCACGCTTGTACCTTCTACCTTCTCTCAGGACCGAAGGTATTTTTGTAATTTGAAATCATTTCTATTTTTCCATGTTAATAAAATAGAAATGATTTTATGATGATGTCTAAATTATATTCCATGTTTTATATGAATCCTTCGTCATCATTTGTTATATTTACGAAGGTATGTTTCTTACGACCTTCGTCCGAAACTCATTATTCCCGAAGGGGCATAATGTCTCGAAGGACGAAGGGCTTTAGCACTTAACACTTTTTATGTTGCCTTGTTCTTAATTCTTAGCATTTGAGAACAAGTCCCCAACATTGGCGCCCACCTCCGGTGAACTCACTTCCACTTCGAGCTTTTTTGAACACCTTCGGAAGGTATAGACCTTCACTATGGCGCCGAAGAAAGCTTCAGCGATTGGGGCTTCAGCACTGCAACCGCTGGACCACAACCAGGAGACCGTCTCTCTTCGGGAGGCCCGAAGCCAGAAGAGAAAGGCCGTAAGCCCGACGCTTCAGGAGGAAGAGCTAGACCAAGAAATCAGGGATATGGAGATCCTACATCAACAAGTGCAAAGGAAGAAGGAGAAGATGGCCCGGCTAGCTGAGTTGCAACGGCAGATAGACGAAGCCTCTGAGGAAGTCCGCCACCTCACCCATGATGAGCAAAACAGAAGGCCTCAGCAGAAAGACCTTCGTCAGGAGGGCTTCGTCAACGAAGATGACTGGTATGACAATTTCCATCAGGGAAATTTTGTTTTCGATGATGCTTCTCCTTTGTCCGCTGAGCTGCAGGCTACACCTTGGCCTCCATCCTATAAGCCACCTCAGCTTCCCATGTTCGACGGCCACTCAGACCCGAAGCAGTTCCTGATGAGCTACGAAGCAACAGTGTCTTCGTATGGGGGCAATGCTGCAGTCATGGCGAAGTCTTTCGTTATGGCCGTCAGGAGTGTTGCTCAGACCTGGTATTCCTCCCTTCGGCCAGGAACGATCACTTCATGGCAAAAGCTGAAGGATATGTTACTGACCAGCTTTCAAGGATTTCAGACGAAGCCGGTCACAGCTCAAGCCTTGTTCCAGTGCATTCAGGATCATGAAGAATACCTTCAGGCTTATGTCCGAAGGTTCTTACGTTTGAGGGCGCAGGCACCAACGGTGCCCAATGAAATTGTTATTGAAGCCATGATCAAGGGGCTTTGTCCTGGGCCTGCAGCTCAATACTTTGCTAGAAAGCCGCCTCAGACCCTGGAGAAACTGCTCCAAAAGATGGATGAGTACATTCGTGCTGACAATGACTTTCGCCAAAGAAGGGAGGAGGCCTTCAGATTTTCTGAAATGACCAGGGGCTTCGGAGGAAGATACTACCCGAGGCATGTCCGGTCCATCCACAGCTCCACTCAGAATGATGATAAGGGGAGTCAGCAGAGCAGACCGCAGTACTCCTCACAGGCTTCGGGGCAACAACAAGCTTTCTTCCGGCCACCAGCTCCGAGAGGCAGAGGCGCCAGGGGCTTCGGCGGAAGATTCGGAGATCAACCAAGGAAATTGTTTTGCTTGTTCTGTGGAGAAGGCAAGGGCCATACCACCAGGACGTGCCATATTACAATCCAGAAGCAAAAGGAGATAGCCGAAGCTACATCTCAACAAGTTCAGCCGAAGCAGGTCATGCATACTGCTTCGTATCATCCGCCTTACATCCCCAGTACATAGACAACCACCCTGCAGCTTCTGTAGCTTCGGCAAGTCAACCTCAAGCTTCCTGGCAACAGCCCCCGCCTCCACCTCCATTGCAACAGGGTCAACAGCCAGAAGGGAGTCAATATGCTCCACATCAAAGGGACTTCAGAGAACAATCCGAAGCTCGCACAATCAACAGCACTGTGCCAGAGTCGAAGCACATTTATTGACACATATCCTACCTTTGATAGCAGTCTTTTCCATTCAGTTCTATTCTCTGTAGCAAAAAACATTGATCGTTTCCATGTAATAATTTCGCTGTTTCCCACGAGGAAAATCTATTTTCTCCACAGGATTAAGTTGATGAAGTTTTTGTGTTAACAAGGAGGACCTTCGAAATATTAAAAATCCTTCGGATTAACAGAAAGTCGTTCTAAGGAACGCAGAGTAAGTTCATGAAGTCACAAAAAGCCGTTCCAAAGGGAGCGCAGTGTAAGTTTTCTGCTCAAAAGTCGTTCCTAAAGGAATGCAGAGCTTACAGCGAAAAGTCAACGCTGATACCGTCTAAGTAAAAGACGAAGAAGCTCCTAAGGGAGGCTTACAGCGAAAAGTCAACGCTGATACCGTCTAAGTAAAAGACGAAGAAGCTCCAAAGACGTTCCTAAGGGAATGCAGAGCTTACGAATAAATTTTGTGTGTATCTTCGGAACAAAGGTCATTTGCATAACATAACATCATCACATCATCTTGCATAGCATAAGCATCATACATCATATTGCATTTTGTAAGAGAAGGGTACACAGTATCGACCTTCGGAAGAATGCTTTGAGAAAGCAATATCGGAATTGTATAAATTCGGAATACAGCTTCGGAGAATATTTTTACGAAGCATGGACAAGCTTCGTCAGAGCAATATCGAAATTGTATAGCTTCGGAGAATGCTTTCACGAAGCATGGATGTGACTTATCAGAACAGTTTTAACGGAGAATATTTTCTTCACGAAGCATGAAAAGAAGGGAAGGTGTTTTTTCGCCGAAGGCTCAAAAATGGTATGTATGTAGAGTTTCATGCATCGTAAAGAATTGAATAATGAAAAGAAACTTGTATATTACATTCAAATGTACAAAATGTTGCATAAATCACAATTTAAATGTTTTTTCTAAATAGCATCTAGTCTTCTCTTAATACTGCTTCGGCGGCTTCATTTAGAAGCTGATCAACAACTTTGTCCATGATAGCTTCGGCCATTTGTTTAATTTTATCATCACCTTTTGTGTGCGGGTCGGCAGTCGATTCAGCAGCTTCTGAGGCAAAAGAATATTTCTTCATTACTATTACAAACCGTGAGCAAAAGTTTGAAACAAAAATTACAACACAATAAGAACGACTAATTAATACCTAATTGCCTTTCGGGCTCTGTACTTTTTTCGGCAGCTTCTGCCACTTTCCTAGCATCATGGATGCCTTTTTCGCTCCTTTGGATGATTTCTTGCGCCATTCCTCGGCCGCCGTCGTTCCAGATATCAGTAAAAAATTTGCCACCAACCACGCTTGCTTCGGCCGAGGGGTCCTTGATGTCTTCGGAAGATAAGGTAGCTTCGGACTGAGCTAAAAATTTTACATGCCCGCAACCTTTTTTCTCTAAGACAGAAGCAATTCCTCTGGCGCCCGAAAAAGCGCAGATATCGCCACGACTGCTCAGGATCTCCTCGAAGGCCTCTGCTTCGTAACTAATCCATTCCAGTGGACCTTCGGGATTGCCTCGAGAGAAATTCTCTTCGCTGGAAAAGGCGCCCACGTTGGCGAAGCTGGTTTTAATTTTATTCACGCATTCTATAGATTTAACATAACATTTCCTCTGAGATGCACGAAGCTCTTTAACTCTTAACTCCAATTTGTTGACCATATGATCACTGAGTTCTCGTTTTGTTTCCTCAAGCACGCGCTCCTCTCTAGCTCTAGCCAGCTGTTTCTGCAGATCTTTAATTTCACGCTTTTGGGCTTCGGCCTGGGCTTTTGAAGCAGCTTCGTCCTTCTTTACTTTGTCTACCAGCGTAAGCAGAATTTTATCCTTTTCTAGAGCTTCGTTTCTCAGTTTGATAACTTCGGAGCGCAAATTGTTGAACGCAATCTCATAGCTTTCATCTTCGGCGCTTTTTTGGGCTCTTAATGCGTTGCTTAGAATTAAGCCCTGTACGAAAAAGAATCCACATAAGAATATAGGAATGAATTACGTATTAAAAAAAGTTTTTTCAAACGCTTAATTCCCAAACCTTTAGGCTATTGTATGCAAGACTGTCTGCGAGATCCTCTTTCGTCATGGCGCTTAATCCAGCTTCGAGCTTCGGAAAGCCTATACTCCTGGCCATCTCTCGGCAGACAGATAGTTCTTTATTATCAGGTAGGCAGTATAGGAAGTCATCTTCATTTGTCCCATTGAATATTACTGCCCCCTTCGGATATTTTAGCTCTTTCGCATAATGGTTGGCTTCATAAGTTTCCTCTGCAGATAGTTTCTTCCCCGAAGCGTGTCGTATAATGTAATCGCATATGCTGGCAGGAGCTTCGGGGATGGCAGTGTCAATTTCTTCAACTACAACTGGTTCTGATATTTTTATTGCTTCGGCTTCCAAAGGTTGCTCCTTGTAGGGCTCTGAAGGCCCAGCTTCAGCTTCAGCTTGTTGCATCGAAGCTTCAGTAGAAGCTTCAGCAACTTCAACACTCTTTTTTGGAGTTGTGCTTGAAGACTTGATTGTCTCCAAGACATCTAGTACGTTTACCATTCTTTTCCTTTTTGGGGTCACCGATGGCCCCTTTTGGTTTTTTATTGCTTCGACATTTACCGAAGGACTTAAGATTTCAGACATTTTTGGCTCGTCAATCTTCGGTTTCTCTGATTTTTCCGCTGAAGGCGCTTCAATCTTTTCTTCCATCTTCGGCACTGAAGCTGGATCGGTAGCTTCAGAGGCTAAAGAGACTTCACCAATGAATTCTGGCACTGTGGCCGGCTCAATAAAGCGTGTCCGATGGGTGAGCACCTTCATCTTTTTTCTTTGAGGCGCTGGCTCACTAGGGGCACTCGTGGTAGCTTCTATCGCAGGAGAAGAATTTTTCCTTTTGCGACCCAATACCGGATAGTGATAGTCAGGATATATAAACCCGACTGCGTCAAACACACGGTTGAGCCTTTTCTTCTTTCGGCCTCCGAAGGCTGCTGATAGTGCAGTATTTTCGGCCTTCGAATATGCCCCAAGTAGTTCATCACTTAAAGTTTCAATGCTCTTCAGCCAGTCATCATCAGGTTCAACAAATTTATCTGCATATTTGAATGTGTATTTTAGTCTAACTAGTCCGCCTTCGTCGGACTCTTTAATAGTTTCCTTCGGCATTTCCCACTTTTCTGCAAGTGGCCATACCCTGAAGGCAATGTGCTCTTGGACCAAGTCCCTTGTCCCAATGAAAGAGCAGACTATGCCGAAGGCTCTTTGGCATTCCTCGGCTGCTTCGTCCATTTCAACCTTTGGCCTTCGAAGTCCGAAGCGTTGCCAGATGGGCTGCATAATAATACTCTTCACATTTTCTTGCGCTGTTAAGTCATTCTTCACGTAGAACCACTCTGTCATCCAGGCTCCGGGCCATCTCTTCCGAAAGGTTGGCACAGGGCGGCTTGACCCGGAGCGGGCACCGAAGCTGTAACACCCAAAATTATTGTGATATTGTTCTTTTCCCCACGGCTTCGTCTCATATAACAGTTCATGAATATTGCAAAAACTTTTAGCATCTGGTTCTAAACCTTGACTTCTTGCAGCCCAGACAAATATCCCCATTCTTATGATAGCTTCGGGAGTAAGTTGATGAAGATAGACTTGAAATGTTTTCAGTACCTCGACAACAAAGTTGCTCAGGGGGAATCGAAGCCCGGCCTTGAGAAAGCTTCGGAAAATCACAACTTCATCTTCTTCGGGGGTGGGAGAAGTTTTTTCTCCAGCGTCAGCCCTCACAATAGATATATCTCGAAAATACCGCCCCCTCATATTATCAATATGGCTCTGCTTGATAGTGGTTTTCCCGAAAACCGTGTGACTTGGCCGCCATGGACGATCTTCGGCCTCTTCCCCGCCACTTTCTACATCATAGCTGTCGCTGTCACCAGTATCTTCGGACAAACCTTCGAGAATCTCCTTGGTGATTTTCTCTGTATTGGTCTCCGCCATCGCAATCAGGAACCCCAGATTCTTCTCTTCCTCGAGGCTCAGCTTCGTCTCCGCAGGGATCTTCTTGCCTTCAGACATCTTCGGAAATGCTAAAAAACTGTTTTCAGGGCCGAAGCTTCGAACTCAAAAAGGTCACCAATCTTAATGCACAAGAGCTAAAAATTTTAGTGGGCCGAAGCAGATGGCAAGTGTGCGTACCAAATGAGTTTGCGGTGCAATCTTATTTATACGCCCAGGGCGTTGAGAATTGAAAGGCCCCGCTTGTCAGTGAATGTTGCTATTCTAGCAAAGGGAAGGTGTTTTTTCGGACCTTCGGCTCAAGGCCTTCGTCCATATCGCAATCTGAATTTATTATTAACAAATTAATATTGCGAGGGGCTACTGTTGGGGGCCTTCGTCCTCCGAAGGTCCTCAAAAACATGATTTGACAATGTTTTCCAAGTGGATTATGTGAACAGGTATCTTCGGTCTCAGAATTATAAAGCACGGTCAGGACGAAGCCTGAACCAGACGAAGGGCGAGCTGATTACCAAGCTCTACGAAGGTGCACAGCCGAAGCTGTGTGCAAGGAAGCTTCGTCACGATAGCGGAAAGGGGAACCGACTTAAAGATGAAAAGACTACGTGGGCCTCGACAGATTTCCATAAGTCATTAACAAATGTAATGGACATGGATGTAATTTTACGTGGGCTGCGTCCCGCGTCTATAAATAGATGAACAGTACTCCCGTACTGTTCACGCTGACTTGGCATTCGCTTTTGCGTCACGCTTGTACCTTCTACCTTCTCTCAGGACCGAAGGTATTTTTGTAATTTGAAATCATTTCTATTTTTCCATGTTAATAAAATAGAAATGATTTTATGATGATGTCTAAATTATATTCCATGTTTTATATGAATCCTTCGTCATCATTTGTTATATTTACGAAGGTATGTTTCTTATGACCTTCGTCTGAAACTCATTATTCCCGAAGGGGCATAATGTCTCGAAGGACGAAGGGCTTTAGCACTTAACACTTTTTATGTTGCCTTGTTCTTAATTCTTAGCATTTGAGAACAAGTCCCCAACAGGCCCAAAAAAGTGAAATTGAAGACCTTCGGAGACAATTAGCTGAGGCCAAAGAGAAATGCGCTGTTGCTGAAGCTAATCGAGATGCCAGCGAATATTGGAAAATTATTTAGAAAAGACAGTTGTAGAGCTTCGCGCCTCCAAGGAAAGATGTTTTGAAAAATCTGTGGAGTGTGTGAAAAATATGAAAACTAGCTTCGCCAACGTGGGCGCCTATTCAAACGAAGACAACTTCATACGAGGCGACCCTGACGGTGTTATCGAGTGGATCAGTGGTGAAGCCGAAGCTTTTGAGGAAATTTTGAGTGATCGTGGAGACGTCTGCGCATTCTCTGGTGCGAGAGGAGTTGCAGCCGTTTTGGAGAAGGCGGGTTGTGATCATGTTAAAACCTTGGCCCAGGCTGAAGCTGCTTTCTCCGTGGATGACACGAAGGATCACTCGGCTGAAGCAAGTTTTATGGGCGGAAAATTTTTTACTGATATCTAAGAAAATGGCGGCCGAGAGATGGCTCACGAAATAATGAAGAAAATTGAGAAAGATATTCATGAGTCTCGAGAAGCGGCAAAAAAGCTGAAGAAGCTGCCGAACGCGAGAGACAGATAGGTATCGTTTAATAGCTTCTAGCTTCGTCATTTGTTTTCGTGACTTCGAACTAATTGATGTTTTCTACCGCAGCTGAACTACCTCCTCCACCAGAGCCATTCGACCCACTGGCCGATCCAGAAACGAAGAAAGCAATAGAAATCATTAATATGGTCGAAGCTATTGTCGACGAAGTTGTTACCAAACTGCTTAACGAAGTTGCAGAGAAAGTTCTGAAGGAAGAATAATAGTTAATGTAAAAACATTTCAAGGATATTAATGTGACATTTGCTGAACTAAGTCTGTAATATTTGATGCTTGTAGTTTTGAATCTAATATGTAAATTGTTTGTAATTCAGTTCTTTGTGATGCATCAAACTTTGTGTACATACCGTTTTTGAGCCTTCGGCGAAAAAACACCTTCCCTTCTTTTCATGCTTCGTAAAGAAGAGCTTTTATGCCTCGTAAGAACATCCACACTTCGTAAAAATATCAATGCTTCATAAACAATAGATCCCTTCTTCCATATCAGAATTGATGAAGCTATAATTCTCAGCTTACTTTGTGCCTTAGCACCTCTTCATTTTTATAAAGAATTCTCTGAAGATCGGCTTCGTTTCCAATTCATGTCATTGATGTGATATGATGTATGATGTGATGCTATGCGATATGATGTGATGACATGATGCAAAGAATGATGCTAATGCCGAAGACACATACCCACGCTGAAACATAATCTCCGCGTCCCCTTAGGAACGATCAAAATCTCTTTGCCGTTTATTTTTCGGCTTCACCGCTTATTTTTCGGTGTAAGTTCTGCATCCCCTTAGTAACGTCTTTTGAACTTCTTTGCCTTCTATTTCGGCAGTATTCGCGTTGACTTTTCGCGCTTCGCCCTATATTTCGGCGGTATTTGGCTCTGCATTCCCTTTGGAACGACTTTTGAGCAGAAAACTTACACTGTGCTCCCTTAGGAACGAATTTTTGTAGCTTCGGCAAACTTACGCTGTGTAACACCCCTGGTGTTACTGTAATTAAAACTTGAGCATGGCATCATAAGCATTGACATTGCATATGTTTGATACACCTAGAGTGCATTCACTAGGTAAAAATTTCAAACAAGTTGTATTGTTTAAGTGTTTTTGCAAATAGAACCTTGGATGGGAAACTTAACCCTAAATAAGGATTAAAGGGGCAAAACTTAACCCAAGATGAGAAAACCTAAAGGCTTTAGGGAAAAAGTCATAAAATGTCCCCAAAAACAAAGTTGAGTCACATTTATACCCCTGGGATACCAAAAATCTCAATTAGAACCCTGGAAAACCCTAAAACCAAACCCTAGGGACCTATGTGCCAAATTAGTCCACTTTTGGGCTAAAGTGCAAAAACCAAGTCAAATAAGTATTTTAAGTCATTTGGTTCACAAATATGTGGATTTGAAAGCCAAAACCTAAGTTTTGGACTCATTTGCAAAAAGGACCCCAATTTTGATTCCTATGCTAAGTATGAAATCAGGGTTATAGGCCCAACTTTGGGGCTGTGTAGCTTTCAAAATAGTGAGAATTCATATTAGGTCACCACATCAAAATTGTAACCTGATTATAGAAGAACAACTTTGCTTAAGGTGGTAAGCTCACATGTTGAGAAAAATTCAGAGATAATCTTGCCTGAAGTTGCTCTGTCAGGCTTGTATCAAGAAACTGAAACTGAACCTAAGGTCAGAAGTGGTCACAGTGATATGGACCGATTTAAGCACGCCATAACTTGTAATACGTTCGGTTTTGATCCAGGAATCCTATAGTAAGTTTGGAGACTGATGATTAGTGAACAACTTTTATTAAGAGGGATCGCTCTGTTCCTAACAAGAATCGAGAGATAATCGGGTGGGATCATGGCTAGTTCAGGCGACTGAAATAGATGAGCCATGGTATAGTGTTTTGGATGGATCAGAACGCCAGCTCAGCTCACCGTCGTTGATCGCTGTCCGGAATCGTGCAGGGTGTTGGGTGGATAACACCGGGAAAAGGTAGCTCGTATGTGGCACCCTCTCCTGTGCTCGGCCGGAGTTACTCAACGGCGGCCGCCGTGACTCAGTGGATTCCACCGCAGTGGCACTCATGCCGTAGTTCTCCCTCACTGTATCCCTTTCCGACGTGGTAAGCATGCGCGTGTGTTACTATTCGTGGCCGGGGGCCATCCGTTGGCCCGCCGTGCCTATAAATTGAGCAGAGGGTCACGGCGAGGTGCTCGCTGTTCTTCAAGTGAGCTCGGGTATAACTAGAAATTCACACTGCCCTCTCCACCTTCTCTCAAATCGATTGCGCACGGTGAAAGCCCAGTCCCTTACGATCCTATAGCCTCAATCCCCACCCCTAATTTCATCCAGAGACGTTGAATTGCCACTTTCCCCCAATTCAGTCCGCCACGCCACCCAAAACAGCCCGCCCGTGGCCAGCGTACTCTAGTAAGTCATTGTCCAATCCTTGCGTCGTTCTAGTGTTCTTGCATACTCGCGAAGCTCACGGTGGCGTCCGTTTGCTCTGATCGACCGTGGTTTGGCGAGAACATGTACTCCTGTGCTCGGTTCCCGCCGTGCACGTGGACCGGCTGTTCTCGGGGTGCTCGAGTTAAATTAGTGGGTGTTCCGAGGCCGTCTTAGGTCGGTAAAGCCTCCCCGATAATCGGCTTGAGCAATCATCGCCGGTCATGGCCGGTATGTGCCTCGGCAGGCGTGAACGATGAGCGCGCCGAGGTCGAGGACTAGTTTGGAGAAGAAATAGAAAGTCGGGGGCATTTCTGTGAAGTGTCAGCGACTATTTTAAATAGGGTTTGGAGTTCTTCAGGTTATTCAATACTGCAAGGGCTAGTTCACAAAATCGCCGGCGCGCGCGGGCGCACGCGCGCGTTTTCCCCTTTGAATTGGGCCGCTGGGCTGAACTCAGCCCAGTACTATTCCCTGGTTTTCCTTTTTCTTTTATCTCCAGAGCTAAAACAATTGTAGAAAATTACAGAAAAATCCTAAAATTATGAAACCAATTTTCCTAGGTTTCTTATTTTCCCTAGAATTTAGTAAAAATAGTTTTGTGATTTTTAGGTTAAATAAGGAGTTTTAAGGCATTTAAAGTAGTTAAAAGTAGTAGTTTTGGATTTTTAAAAGATAAGTTGTAATCCCAAAAATGCTCAAAATTTTTATATGAGCTCCTCCTATTATTTAGAAGCCTTGGGTAGAGTTTAGGTTGATTTGGACCTTGTTTGATCACCAAACCCCAAAACACCCCCCCGCCCTTTGAACTCCTTTACTAACTCCGGAAACCCTAAGTTCTCGGAGTTCCGTGAAGGAAAGTTGTACTCAAGACTTAGATAATAAGTTTATATTATTTTTGCACCCTCATGAGCATCCCATGGCATCCATTCTTATACATATGTATGGTTATGATTAGAACGTGAAGAAGAAGTGGAAGTCACCGAAGAAAGGACACCACCACCCTCGGATTCTCAAGCAGGCAACTGCTTCTACTTTGATATTTGCGGATCCGAGCCAGACTCACCTGTTAACGAAGGCAAGCCCCGGTGCATGCAACCCCTTTCCTTGTGTTTTTAAATACTTTTCGCACACTTTAAGTCAAGTGGAATGTGCATTAGGTTCATAGGAATTGCTTGGAACCCTTTGATGCATTGCTTTCCTTGATATCCACACCTTTATAGATACTTCTGGTGAAGTATCAAAATTTGATTTATAAAAATGCTTAGCCCTACTTAGGTCTTGTGAATAGAGGTTGTCTTTTGCTATACTGCCTAGCTCAGGGGTTATCCTGAGGAAAGATGACTTCTACCTACAAGAATACTTTCATTGAGAGCGTGGTGGGATCTTACTGCAAAGTTCCCTGTGATGCTCCGTTCATCCTAAGGAACAGAAACAATCCTAAGGGTGGAAGTACTTAAATCGAAACTTGGGTTAGGAACAGGTGATGTTCTACCCAGGTTGATTAAGGATTGAATGTGTATGTAGGCGTGCTGATCGAGGACCCTTTAACTGGTCACATGCCTCGTCATGGGTAAGCCTTGCCTCGGGCAGACTAAGGCCAGAATAAGATAACACGAAATGGGCGTGGAGCGGTGGCGGGAGTAGCGTGTACCCACCGTGGCAAGAGGCTGGACGGTGGTGTATCTGTGCTCTCGGTTTGCGTGAACCTGATCTGGTCTTAAGAACCCCGGTGGCGGGTTGACATATGCAAGGGTTAAGTGCTACATATGTCGTGTGATTGGAGATCCTCAGCTGAGTATAATCGATTCGGATCGCCGTACCTTCGCGGTTATGAAGACTTGGTCACTTCCCTGCAACCTAAGTCAGGATGTGAACATTATGAATAAAAAGGATGTTGTATTGATGAAATGATGAAATTAGACTAGATGCAAACAGTGTCTATTAATAATCAATCTGGCGTTAAAATATTGAAAGTAAGGACTTACTGTAGTAAGCTATTTCTGCAAAGGTATCTAAAGTTGATTTTTGCTAAAACCTCTCCTTGATTCCTATTTATCCAGCATACCCTTGAGAGTCTTTTCCTTAGTCGGGTAAGACTTGCTGAGTAATTCCATACTCAGGGTTTATTCCCTCGTTGTTTTTAGGTGAGGAAGCAGCAGATTTCTGTTGCTTCTGTACCAAGGTGGTTCCTAATGAAGATAAGCAAGAATGAAGTGCGGGAGGAAAGGATCCTCCATTAAGACTTTTGTGTGATAACTGTCGGGAGGAGTTTTTACCTCCCTTGGTATGTGTAATAATATTACTCTGCACTTGTTTATATTCCTGGTCTGTAATAAACAACGTGATCTTACTTTTTAATAAATGTAAGTTATGTAATCGCTTCCACATATCTATATCTCCGATGTTCTGTAATGTCTGCAAGACGGGTGAGACGTTCCTGGAAAGGTAAGGGAAGATACCGAGCTTGTCAAGTAGTTCAGGGGCACCTATAGGGTTGTCTGAGGTCCATTGGACAAGGACAACTGTAGGTGGGCCTAATTACTTGGGAGGTTCCGTCACAGCTGGTATCGGAGCGTAGCCCTTCTTGACAGATATTATTGTGACATCTTCAAAGGAATTTCCTAAGACTTATCTAGAAAATTGCTTCTCTTCTTACCAAGTATTTCTGAAAAGTTTATTTTGAAGACCAGATAGAAAGAGTGCTATGTATAGAAGGTTGAATCAACTAAGGTTGATTCTGTACTTATTCATGCATCATGCTAAGAACTGTACTAATAAATTTTCCCCCTTAGCAAATGCCGCCACGTACAAGGAAAACGGCACGTAAGCATACTGGACTCATCGGTGTGCCTCGGCATCAACTTGCCCCACGAGAACAAGACAGTAGTAGTGGGAGCAATGATCCTATTGGTGATCTCGAAGCTCGCGTGAATCAACTTCAAACGGAGTTGCAGCGCAGAACTAATTTATGGGTGGCGGACGGTGACCGAATAAATGATTTAAGAAGTTACATCCGCACCCTGCAAGATCAACTAGCTGACCGAGATTTGGCACTTGATTGGGCAGTGCAGTCTCGTTCGGTAGCTTTAGCTAAGGAAGCGAAGGCTCGAGCACGAGTCAACGAACATAGCATTGCTATTGACAACTTGCAGGTATATTGCAATACTTTACATGAAGAAGTTCATGTACTGTATTCGCAATTACACCCAAATGTCCCTGCGGATCCCGTCAGGTCTGAAGCCGGAACCTCGCATACTGCGGGAGAAGCGCTTGGTGGGGAGTTAGACCTTTTTAGGACCCCTCCTTCTTTGAGGCTGGTCGACGTATGGTCTCCCACCCCTGACGATGAAGCTACCAAGAACAATCAAAAGCAAGAATAGTAGTGTAGCTTGTAGAAGTAGAGATAGTATGTTGTATAATAGGGTGAACTTTTGTATAATGGGTAATGTATCCTGTTATGTAATATCGAGTCTGTATCATTACTTTTTATAGTAATGTAAAATGGAAGGTTTCTCTGGCATATTATGTTTACTTCAAATGTTCTTTGCCTTAGATGCCGACCAGGACTCGAGGACAGGACGCAGCAGGAACTTCTGGGGGAAGGGATGTTACCCCAAACCCACCTCCGGTTCCTCCCACATTGGCCGAGGCGATTGCCGACTTGGTAAATGCCACCGCAGACAATACCCGCTTTCTTAGGGAAATGGCAGGTCAACAGCAATTCCAGCAGCAGGCAGGAAGGGGTTATCAGCAAGGCCCCCGTCACTACACGACGGTTCACTTACAGCGACCTACGGTTGGTTGCTAAAACGGCTTTCAGCGACCTATGGTTGGTTGCTAAAAACTTTTAGCGACCCATAAGGATGGTCGCTGTAAGTGCCGTTGCTAAAGGCTTTAGCGACCGACATCTTTTTAGCGACCGACCGTCCGTTGCTAATATTGTATATTTAGCGACCAACCGTGGGTTGCTGTACTATAGATTTAGCGACCAACCGTAAGTCGACATACTATACATTTAGCAACCAACAGAAAGTCGTCCTTTTTACAGTTGTTATTAATAATAATATACATTTAATTAAGCACCACAAATCACATATTTTTATACACAAATCATAAAGACATACACAGTTAATCAGTATACCACAGTCATAGATCCATCACATAAACACGAAAGCACCACAATTATATATTCACAAAAGCATCACAATTATAATATCATTCACAATTAGACCATTTACAGATAGCTAGCTAGATCATTCACAAAAGCTCCAGAGATGATCATTCACAAAAATATCTTGTACCAGAAGTTACAAAATAGCAAAGATCAGCCACCCCATCTCATTTTTCATCTAACAAAATGGAGGTACACGCTATTAGTGACGACAATTCTTCTTGTGTTGCAGATCCAGAGCCTTGCCATCTTATTCTTCCCAGGCCATCAACCAGATATATGTATTTGCAGTTCAAGAGTACACCTACCTTATATTGACAAGAAAAAACTACTTTTAGTATTTATGAAATGACCAAAGAGAGTATTTATGAAAAAACTACCTTAATTAATGATTGTTAGATTTCCTCATCGCCTTGAGAAATGCTCGTCTCATAGGACTCAATGATAATACCCAAGAATCTATAAATGAGACCTGGAACATAACATTAAAGCATCTTAGCCATTATCAATGATGTGAAAAGGCAAAAAAAATGGATAATGAATTGTACGGTTACAGGGTAACATTAGTGCCGTCCAAAATGGTATTCTCATTCTTAATTTTCTGCAACATAGTTCCAATAGCAAACTTCCAAAACAGGCACACAAAAGTACTAGTGCTTCACATCATCACCTCTTGTGTAAAAACATATGATGCTGGCGACGAAATCTCGGAACTAGCGCAGCAGGAATCGAACCGCAGCCACGGCATCACCCTTGTGCTCACAGAGCGTTCTCTCCGCGATCTTCTTGTCCAGCTGTACGCATATAATATTCAGTGCACTTGAGGATAGGCTTTTAAACGAATTATGAGACACTATTATTTGTCAGTCATGGGTTTGGATGTATGAACACCTCAAGCTCACTAGCGATAATTTCGACATCCGCAGGGTTGATCTTCACAGCAGCCAATTCTTTCTCCCTGGTGAAAAAGAGTAAATGCGGTGAGTGTGATAAAACTGTCACACGCATGGCACTTTTCTGAAAAGAAAAACAAACCAGTTTCGGAGGCAACAAAGTATATCTGCTTGTTGTGTACCATTTCAGATGGCAATAAAATAACATGTTACAAGAACTACAGAATGATCACAGAGTGCACATAAATCGAAACGTCAAATAGCAATATAGTAGACTGAAATGCGTTAGGCTAAAATTACTGAATCAAGAACGCTAGATTCCAATTGGATTTTCTTCCAGATTGTCCATGCTACTTTTTGGTCATCTAACTCGATCAAGATCCTGGAAGATTTATTTTCATACTCTAAAGATTGACAAGAGAACCTACAGACAGCTATAGGCAGTAACAATTGCCATCTTTGGCAAAAAATCTAGCAGTGCTGGATTGTTGATGTCGAAGAATCAGCTCCAGAAATCAATTTTCCTAGAGGATCCTAAAACATTTTAGTGAAGAGCAACCGATGTGGGCATATGATAACACAGTAAACATACATGCCTTTTATAAGGAAAAAACAATATAAGTTGGCATTAATATAACTGTGACTAACTACTCAAAACATTTAATCAATAGGTCATAGAAACCGACTATCTGATGTGAATTGGTTGACATTACTAGCCTTGTCATGACACTATCAAAATAAATCAAGGTAGAATTTTAGTACTTTTCCTAATTTCGTATCTACACGGTAGTAATACGGTAGAATTTTAGCCTTGTCATGACATTACTAGCATTGCTATCTAATAAGGTAGTAATAAAATTTCTTTAAGTGAAGTCAACCTCATGTCACTTATTAATGTCACAAGTAAAGAATGTTAAACCCTATACCAGACCCGTGCTTGCTATTTCCAAGAAATGCAGACAACAGCTGTGTTTCTTCCAAACCATTCCAAACTGTCTCAGATAAAAGCTAAGCAATCAAAGCAATAGACGGTCTTCTATGCTGCAACATGGTGTGTATCTCAATTTCTTTCTCAAATCACTCACAAAATGCACGAAAACATACTCTTCTAATCAAATCCACCGGCTCCATAGCACGACGCAGCTCCTCAGATTCCCATATATACCGAAGCTGAGCTGCACAATAGTAGAACCCAATACTTAAGCTAAACTTAATCATCAAATAATAGAAGCGAGGTGCACAATCACAATGTGAGGAGCAGACTGTAGAATTTTCTAACATAGTAAAATCCTAACACTTACAGATAAACTTTAACCAAGCATCAAAACAACTTAACTCCATCAAGTCGTGGAGCACACGTCGCGGAGCCGGAAGTCGCTCTCCACGGCGTCGGCGTGGGAGAAAAGGAAGGCCGCCGCCGTGGCCAGGTCGTAACAGGGGACCAGCAGCGGCGCCACGGTGTCCCTGAGCGTGGCGTCCCCAAACTCCCGCCGTAGCGGCGACGGCCTCTCCTCCAGCCTCGCCAGCGCGGCCGCCGCTAGCAGCGCGTCGCCGGGGACAGAGAGGAGCGAGACGAGGGGTAGGGTCGGCATTGGACGCGCGGGGCACGGAGCTTGGCTCGGCCTGGCGTCCTGTGCGCACGCAAGAGAGAGGAAAGGAGGAGAGAGGTGAGAGAAGCGAGGGGAGAGAGAGCCGCTTGGGAGAGGGAACCAGGGCGACGACGGCGGCTAGGGACCAGGGGCAGGGCGCGGTTAGGTCAAAGGGAGGAGCGACGGCTGCTTCCTGATGGCCCCTAGTGGGCTTTAGGTTAGTTAGGTTTTTCTTTTTTTCTTTTCTAATTCCTTTCTAATTTCAAAATATAATTTTAAATAACCATAAAATTCATAATGATTAAACCAAAATTATTTATAAATAAAATATTAATTTTTGGACCAATAATTATTATATTATTTATTTAGTTTTTCATTGAAGAAGAAATGATATTCAATATTCAAAATCAATCATGAGCATTCAAAAATCATTCCAAATACAAATAAATAACAAACACTTAAAAAAATATTACCATAATTACCATTAATAACTAAATGTATTATTTTTATTTGATGATTTTTATGGTGTTACAGAAGGGAGAGATAGAGGCGATTACCATAATTACTCAGATATTGCATCATCTTCTGTAGGATGCTCGCTAAACTCATCATCATTGTTACCATGATTCACCACGCAATTTAGCGATCAATGTTTACTTGTTTTAATTAATTTTTAGTCACTAACATCTACATGTACGTTCAGGCTATAAGATTTGATAGTGATCCTTGCTCTATAGCGACCCACCGCTAGTCCCCGACGACATCTATAGCGACCAACCATAAGTTGTTAAATTTCTAGACTTTTAGCGACCAACCGACCGTTGCTACAAAAGGATTTAGCGACTGACCGTAGGTCCCTAACCTTTAGCAACCAACAGTTGGTGCCTAATAAGGGTCGCTAAAGATCAACCGTCGTGTAGTGCGTGAAACCACCTATCTGGACTTCTCTGAAACCCGTCCACCCCTATTCGTCAAGGCAGAGGACCCGTTGGAAGCCGATGAGTGGATACGGGTTATTGAACAAAAGTTTGGTCTTCTCCGTTGTTCAGAGACGCAGAAGCCGTTATTCGCAGCACAACAACTACGTGGCCCTGCCAGTACTTGGTGGGGAAATTTTGTGGCTATTCAACCTGTCAACCATCAAATCACCTGGGAAGAATTTAAAGCAGCCTTCCATGAGCACTACATACCCGAAGGTGTGCTGCATATGAAACAAGAAGAATTCATGAAGCTGAAACAAGGAGGAGATACCGTCAATCAGTATCTCAACAAGTTTAATCACCTGTCGCAGTATGCCATCGACCAGGTGAATACTGATTTAAAGAAGAAGAACTGCTTTATGAGGGGTCTAAATGACCGGTTGCAGAGAAAGATGGCCACATGTATAGATCTCACGTATGGAAAGGCTGTCAGCATAGCCTTATCTGTTGAAGCAAAATACGCAAGTTCTGGGAAGAACAAGGGATTCGGTGGTGAGAGGCCTAATCAGGGCCAGGCGAAGAGGCAACAGTTTGTGATCCGGCCTTCTAGCCAAAATCGCACCTTTTCTCGTCCACCCTCATTCCCTTTTAAGCAACCAATTATTATTCGCCCCAACAATACCCCCACTCCCCCAAATCAGCCGAGTGCCTCGGGCACTCGATTCGCTGCCTTGCCCAGCTCTTCAACCGGGTGTTTCAATTGCGGCAAGTCGGGACATTTCATCAAAGACTGCCCATATCCCAAGCAAAATCAATCCAATGCTCAGCAAGGATCTGGGAAATCAGCTCAGCCCAAAGGAAATACTGTGGGGAAGAATACAAAGAAGACGGGGCGTGTATACTACACCCAAGTGGCCACTACACCGGAAGGAGAGCCGGTGATGATGGGTACGTTTTCCGTGGCCAGTCACCCTGCAATTATTCTTTTTGATTATGGTGCTTCGCATACATTCATTAGCAAGAAATTTGTGGAGCAACATCACATTGCATGCCATGAATCAAAAGAGGGATTTAAAATTCATTCACCTGGGGGACACATTTTTACTAGAGAAGTGGCCTATGAAGTGCCAGTAACAATGGCCGGACGGAACTTTCCTGCTAACATGATTGTTCTGAAAGGCCAGGATATAGATGTAATTTTGGGTATGAATTGGTTAAACCAACACAAGGCAATTCTCAACACTGAACTCAGAACCGTCAGGTTGAGCTATAATCAAGAAGAGATTCTTTTGTCTCTCCCCGTAACCAATCCAGCCAAAGCTTCTTGTAGAGTATATGAAGCCATTGTACCGGAAATCAAGGATATTCCGGTAGTATGTGAGTTTCCAGTTTCCGGAAGATTTGCCTGGACTGCCCCCTGAAAGAGATGTAGAATTTGTAATTGAGCTAAAGCCCGGTACGGCTCCCATCTCTCGAAGATCGTACCGTATGCCCCCTAATGAGTTGGCGGAATTGAAGATTCAATTACAAGATCTACTGAATAAGGGATTCATCCGGCCAAGCTCGTCTCCATGGGGTTGCCCCGCCATTTTTGTTAAGAAGAAGGATCAAACCTTGCGAATGTGCGTGGATTATCGACCCCTGAATGAGGTCACCATCAAGAATAAGTACCCTCTTCCAAGGATCGACATCTTGTTTGATCAACTGACTGGGGCGAGGGTATTTTCCAAAATTGATCTCAGGTTGGGCTATCACCAAATCTGTATTCGGCCCGGGGATATACCGAAGACCGCGTTTACTATGCGGTACGGATTGTTTGAATACCTGGTAATGTCTTTCGGGCTCACAAATGCTCCTGCCCACTTCACCTATTTGATGAACTCGGTGTTCATGCCCGAGTTGGACAAGTTCGTGGTGGTCTTCATCGACGATATCTTGATATATTCTAAAAATGAAGAGGAGCATGCTCAGCATCTACGGATTGTATTGACGCGCCTGAGGGAACATCAGCTGTATGCCAAGTTCAGCAAGTGCGTGTTCTGGCTGGAGGAAATTCAATTTTTGGGGCACGTGTTATCGACCAAAGGAATTGCGGTAGATCCTAGCAAAGTCAAAGATATTCTGGAGTGGAAACCCCCAACCACTGTTCACCAAGTCCGGAGTTTTCTTGGACTAGCTGGATATTATCGCAGATTCATACCAGATTTTTCTAAGCTTGTGAAGCCAATCACAAGTTTATTGAAGAATGACATTAAGTTCAATTGGTCTTCTAAGTGTAATGAAGCCTTTGAGCAATTGAAGACATTATTAACCACTGCTCCGGTATTGGCTCAACCGGACATCACCAAGCCTTTTGATGTATATTGTGATGCGTTTGGCAGTGGACTCGGCTGTGTATTAATGCAAGAGGGCCGAGTAATCGCATATGCTTCCAGGCAGTTGCGCCGACATGAGGAGCATTACCCAACTCATGATCTGGAGCTAGCTGCTGTGGTTCATGCCCTGAAAATTTGGCGTCACTATCTGCTGGGAAATATCTGTCACATATATACAGATCATAAAAGTTTGAAGTATATCTTCACCCAGTCAGAATTAAATATGAGGCAAAGACGATGGTTTGAGCTTATTAAGGACTATGAATTGGAGATCCATTATCACCTAGGCAAAGCCAATGTGGTGGCAGATGCACTAAGCCGTAAGGCTTCCTGCCACTGTCTTATGGTGAAGACCTCTGACAATACTTTGTGTCAGGAGATGGAAAAGTTAAACCTGGGAATAATCCAACAAGGGACTCTGAATCAGCTAAAGCTTGAGTCAATCATTTTGCAAAGGATAATTGATGCTCAAAAGGATAATCTGGGTATGAAGCACATACGAGAGAAGATAAGGGCTGGAGTAGCCAAATGTTTCAAGGAAGACGATCAAGGTGTGATATGGTTTAAAAACCGCATAGTAGTGCCAAAGAACGAAGAACTCCGCCAGCAGATCCTTGATGAAGCACATCTTAGTCGTTATTCTATTCATCCCGGAAGCACTAAGATGTACCAAGACTTGAAGCAACATTACTGGTGGACAAAGATGAAGATCGAAATTGCACGCTATGTGGCTAAGTGTGACACTTGCAGACGTGTCAAGGCCATACACATGAAAACTGCTGGTCCATTACAATCTTTGCCAATCCCAACATGGAAATGGGAAGACATAAGTATGGACTTTATTGTGGGACTGCCCAGGACGGCCAAAGGGTATGATTCTATTTGGGTTGTTGTTGATTGACTCACAAAGATTGCCCATTTCTTACCCATCAGGGCCAAATATACAGTAGCCACTTATGCAGCATTATATATTGGCCGTATTCTCAGTTTGCATGGTATTCCAAAAACTATAGTGTCGGATCGTGGATCTCAGTTCGTATCCAAGTTTTGGGAAGAACTTCATAAATCCTTGGGTACCAAATTGCTCCACAGTTCGGCCTATCATCCTCAAACAAGTGGACAGACTGAGAGGGTCAATCAAATACTTGAGGACATGCTGCGGGCATGTGTTCTGGAACTCTCACAGAAATGGGATGAATGTTTGCCCTTAGAGGAGTTTTCATACAATAACAGTTATCAAGAAAGTATCAAGATGGCACCTTTTGAAGCTTTATATGGGCGACGGTGTCGAACTCCACTAAATTGGTCTGAACCTGGAGAAAGGTACTTCTTTAGGCCTGATATGGTGAAAGAGGTCGAAGAAAAGGTTCAGAAAATTATTCATAATATGAAGAAAGCTCAGACTCGACAAAAGAATTATGCAGACCGACGACGACAACCCTTATGCTTTCTGGTAGGCGATTATGTCTACTTGAAAGTTTCACCAATGAAGGGTGTATCGCGTTTCGGGGTTAAAAGAAAACTTGCACCCAGGTATATTGGTCCATTTCCGGTACTTGAGCAATGTGGGCCAGTAGCATATCGACTACAACTCCCCGAAATTCTGTCTGCTATTCATAATGTGTTCCATGTGTCGCAATTGAAGAAGTGTCTTCGGGTTCCCGATCAAACCATTGAAGTGACAGATGTTGTCCTGGAACCAGATTTAACATACTCGGAACATCCTATTCGAGTTCTGGATCAAAAGGACAGGGTTACCCGGAGAAAGACTCTCAAATTCTACAAGATACAATGGAACCAACATGCTGAGGAAGAGGCTACATGGGAAACTCAAGACTTTTTGAATAAGAATTTCCCAGGCTTTCTAGCCTCATGTAATTTGTAAAGTGTATATAGTTATTGCAATAAAGGAGTGAACCCCCACACCACCCCTGCCTTGTACCAGAAATAAGGAAATAAAAATGTGACACATTTCCTTTTCCATTACTCACCCTAGGACTTTAAATCTCGGGACGAGATTCTTTTATGGGGGGAAGGATGTAACACCCCTGGTGTTACTGTAATTAAAACTTGAGCATGGCATCATAAGCATTGACATTGCATATGTTTGATACACCTAGAGTGCATTCACTAGGTAAAAATTTCAAACAAGTTGTATTGTTTAAGTGTTTTTGCAAATAGAACCTTGGATGGGAAACTTAACCCTAAATAAGGATTAAAGGGGTAAAACTTAACCCAAGATGAGAAAACCTAAAGGATTTAGGGAAAAAGTCATAAAATGTCCCCAAAAACAAAGTTGAGTCACATTTATACCCCTGGGATACCAAAAATCTCAATTAGAACCCTGGAAAACCCTAAAACCAAACCCTAGGGACCTATGTGCAAAATTAGTCCACTTTTGGGCTAAAGTGCAAAAACCAAGTCAAATAAGTATTTTAAGTCATTTGGTTCACAAATATGTGGATTTGAAAGCCAAACCCTAAGTTTTGGACTCATTTGCAAAAAGGACCCAAATTTTGATTCCTATGCTAAGTCTGAAATCAGGGTTATAGGCCCAACTTTGGGGCTGTGTAGCTTTCAAAATAGTGAGAACTCATATTAGGTCACCACATCAAAATTGTAACCTGATTATAGAAGAACAACTTTGCTTAAGGTGGTAAGCTCACTTGTTGAGAAAAATTCAGAGATAATCTTGCCTGAAGTTGCTCTGTCAGGCTTGTATCAAGAAACTGAAACTGAACCTGAGGTCAGAAGTGGTCACAGTGATATGGGACCGATTTAAGCACGCCATAACTTGTAATACGTCCGGTTTTGATCCAGGAATCCTATAGTAAGTTTGGAGACTGATGATTAGTGAACAACTTTTATTAAGAGGGATCGCTCTGTTCCTAACAAGAATCGAGAGATAATCGGGTGGGATCATGGCCGGTTCAGGCGACTGAAATAGATGAGCCATGGTACAGTGTTTTGGATGGATCAGAACGCTAGCTCAGCTCGCCGTCATTGATCGCCGTCCGGAATCGTGCAGGGTGTTGGGTGGATAACATCGGTAAAAGGTAGCTCGTACGTGGCACCCTCTCCTGTGCTCGGCCGGAGTTACTCACCGGCGGCCGCCGTGACTCAGTGGATTCCGCCGCAGTGGCACTCATGCCGTAGTTCTCCCTCACTGTATCCCTTTCCGACGTGGTAAGCATGCGCGTGTGTTACTATCCGTGGCCGGGGGCCATCCGTTGGGCCGCCGTGCCTTTAAATTGAGCAGAGGGTCACGGCGAGGTGCTCGCTGTTCTTCAAGTGAGCTCGGGTATAACCAGAAATTCACACTGCCCTCTCCACCTTCTCTCAAATCGATTGCGCCCGGTGAAAGCCCAGTCCCTTACGATCCTATAGCCTCAATCCCCACCCCTAATTTCATCCAGAGACGTTGAATTGCCACTTTCCCCCAATTTAGTCCGCCACGCCACCCAAAACAGCCCGCCTGTGGCCAGCGTACTCTGGTAAGTCATTGTCCAATCCTTGCGTCGTTCTAGTGTTCTTGCATACTCGCGAAGCTCACGGTGGCGTCCGTTTGCTCTGATCGACCGTGGTTTGGCGAGAACATGTACTCCCGTGCTCGGTTCCCGGCGTGCACGTGGACCGGCTGTTCTCGGGGTGCTCGAGTTAAATTAGTGGGTGTTCCGAGGCCGTCTTAGGTCGGTAAAGCCTCCCCGATAATCGGCTTGAGCAATCATCGCCGGTCATGGCCGGTATGTGCCTCGGCAGGCGTGAACGATGAGCGCGCCGCGGTCGAGGACTAGTTTGGAGAAGAAATAGAAAGTCGGGGGCATTTCTGTGAAGTGTCAGCGACTATTTTAAATAGGGTTTGGAGTTCATCAGGTTATTCAATACTGCAGGGGCTAGTTCACAAAATCGCCGGCGCGCGCGGGCGCCCGCGCGCGTTTTCCCCTTTGAATTGGGCCGCTGGGCTGAACTCAGCCCAATACTATTCCCTGGTTTTCCTTTTTCTTTTATCTCCAGAGCTAAAACAATTGTAGAAAATTACAGAAAAATCCTAAAATTATGAAACCAATTTTCTTAGGTTTCTTATTTTCCCTAGAATTTATTAAAAATAGTTTTGTGATTTTTAGGTTAAATAAGGAATTTTAAGGCATTTAAAGTAGTTAAAAGTAGTAGTTTTGGATTTTTAAAAGATAAGTTGTAATCCCAAAAATGCTCAAAATTTTTATATGAGCTCCTCATATTATTTAGAAGCCTTGGGTAGAGTTTGGGTTGATTTGGACATTGTTTGATCACCAAACCCCAAAACACCCCCCTGCCCTTTGAACTCCTTTACTGACTCCGGAAACCCTAAGTTCTCGGAGTTCCGTGAAGGAAAGTTGTACTCAAGACTTAGATAATAAGTTTATATTATTTTTGCACCCTGATGAGCATCCCATGGCATCCATTCTTATACATATGTATGGTTATGATTAGAACGTGAAGAAGAAGTGGAAGTCACCGAAGAAAGGACACCACCACCCTCGGATTCTCAAGCAGGCAACTGCTTCTACTTTGATATTTGCGGATCCGAGCCAGACTCACCTGTTAACGAAGGCAAGCCCCGGTGCATGCAACCCCTTTCCTTGTGTTTTTAAATACTTTTCACACACTTTAAGTCAAGTGGAATGTGCATTAGGTTCATAGGAATTGCTTGGAACCCTTTGATGCATTGCTTTCCTTGATATCCACACCTTTATAGGTACTTCTGGTGAAGTATCAAAATTTGATTTATAAAAATGCTTAGCCTTGCTTAGGTCTTGTGAATAGAGGTTGTCTTTTGCTATACTGCCTAGCTCAGGGGTTATCCTGAGGAAAGATGACTTCTACCTGCAAGAATACTTTCATTGAGAGCGTGGTGGGATCTTACTGCAAAGTTCCCTGTGATGCTCCGTTCATCCTAAGGAACAGAAACAATCCTAAGGGTGGAAGTACTTAAATCGAAACTTGGGTTAGGAACAGGTGATGTTCTACCCAGGTTGATTAAGGATTGAATGTGTATGTAGGCGTGCTGATCGAGGACCCTTTAACTGGTCACATGCCTCGTCATGGGTAAGCCTTGCCTAGGGCAGACTAAGGCCAGAATAAGATAACACGAAATGGGCGTGGAGCGGTGGCGGGAGTAGCGTGTACCCACCGTGGCAAGAGGCTAGACGGTGGTGTATCTGTGCTCTCGGTTTGCGTGAACCTGATCTGGTCTTAAGAACCCCGGTGGCGGGTTGACATATGAAAGGGTTAAGTGCTACATATGTCGTGTGATTGGAGATCCTCAGCTGAGTATAATCGATTCGGATCGCTGTACCTTCGCGGTTATGAAGACTTGGTCACTTCCCTGCAACCTAAGTCAGGATGTGAACATTATGAATAAAAAGGATGTTGTATTGATGAGATGATGAAATTAGACTAGATGCAAACAGTGTCTATTAATAATCAATCTGGCGTTAAAATATTGAAAGTAAGGACTTACTGTAGTAAGCTATTTCTGCAAAGGTATCTAAAGTTGATTTTTGCTAAAACCTCTCCTTGATTCCTATTTATCCAGCATACCCTTGAGAGTCTTTTCCTTAGTCGGGTAAGACTTGCTGAGTAATTCCATACTCAGGGTTTATTCCCTCGTTGTTTTTAGGTGAGGAAGCTGCAGATTTCTGTTGCTTCTGTACCAAGGTGGTTCCTAATGAAGATAAGCAAGAATGAAGTGCGGGAGGAAAGGATCCTCCATTAAGACTTTTGTGTGATAACTGTCGGGAGGAGTTTTTACCTCCCTTGGTATGTGTAATAATATTACTCTGCACTCGTTTATATTCCTGGTCTGTAATAAAAAACGTGATCTTACTTTTTAATAAATGTAAGTTATGTAATCGCTTCCGCATATCTATATCTCCGATGTTCTGTAATGTCTGCAAGACGGGTGAGACGTTCCTGGAAAGGTAAGGGAAGATACCGAGCTTGTCAAGTAGTTCAGGGGCACCTATAGGGTTGTCTGAGGTCCATTGGACAAGGACAACTATAGGTGGGCCTAATTACTTGGGAGGTTCCGTCACACGCTGCACCCTTAGGAACGACTTTTTGTAGCTTCGGTGAAACTTGCAATGCGATTTTTAACTCTGCATTCTCATAGGAACGACTTTTGAGCTTCAACAATTTTTGAGCTTCGTGAGTCTGTGGAGAAGATATATTCACTATGACAAGAACGAAGCTATTACAAGAAATTAAAATTGACAAGAAAACTATGTTTACATTGATTGTTCCTTTTTTAAAAAGAAAATGATAATGAATATAAAAATGTTTCAGAGGTAGGATATCTCTCAATAGATGTGTTTTGATTCTGGCACAGTACTGTTGACTGTGCGAGCTTCGGATTCCTCCCTGAAATCTCACTACTGATGGGTCTGTTGGCTCCCTTCTGGCTGCTGACCTTGTGAATAGGCAGGTTGCAGTGGTGGCGGAGGTGGAAGCTGTGGCCAAGAAGCTTGTGGCTGACTAGCCGAAGCAACTGAAGTTGCAGGATGATTACCCACATATTCTGGTATGTAGGGTGAGTGACACGAAGCAGTGTGAAGGACCTGCTTGGGTTGACTTTGCCGGGCTTCGGCTTCTGCGATCTCCTTCTGCTTTTGGATGGTGATTTGGCACATTCTTGTAGTATGGCCCTTGTCTTCACCACAAAATAGGCAGTAGATCTTCCTGGGCTGATCCCCATATCTTCCTTCGAAGCCCCTGGCGCCGCTGCCTCTTGGAGTTGGCGGCCGGAAAGAGCTTTGTTGCTGCCCCGAAGATTGTGAAGTATATTGTGGCCTCTGCAGCTGACTTCCTCTGTCATCACTCTGAGTGGAGTTGTGAATTGACCTGACATGCCTCGGGTGGATTCTTCCTCCGAAGCCCCTGGTCATCTCAGAGAACCTATAAGCTTCCTCCCTTCTTTGGCGGAAGTCATTGTCAGCCCGGATGTACTCATCCATCTTTTGAAGCAGCTTCTCCAGAGTTTGTGGAGGCTTTCTAGCGAAATACTGGGCAGTAGGTCCTAGACAAAGCCCCTTGATCATGGCCTCAATGACAATTTCATTGGGCACTGTAGGCGCTTGTGCTCTCAGACGCAAGAACCTTCGGACATATGCCTGAAGATACTCCTCATGGTCTTGCATGCATTGAAACAGGGCCTGGGCTATGACTGGCTTCGTCTGAAAGCCTTGGAAACTTGTCACTAGCATTATCCTTGAGCTTCTGCCACGAAGTAATAGTCCCTGGTCGAAGAGAAGAATACCATGTTTGGGCCACATTCCGAACTGCCATGACGAAGGACTTGGCCATGACAGCTGCATTGCCTCCATATGAAGATATAGTTGCTTCATAACTCATCAAAAATTGCTTCAGATCTGAATGCCCATCATACATGGGGAGCTGAGGTGGCTTGTATGATGGAAGCCATGGGATAGCCTGCAGTTCTGCTGCCAAGGGAGAAGCATCATCAAAGGTAAAGGTATCATGATTAAAATCATCATACCATCCATCCTCATTGAATAAGCCTTCTTGATGAAGCTCCCTGTGTTGGGGCCTTCGATCTTGTTCATCTTGAGCAAGATGGCGTACTTCGTCAGTGGCTTTGTCGATCTGCCTTTGAAGGTCAACCAGTCGGGCCATCTTCTCCTTCTTCCTTTGTACATGCTGATGGATAATCTCCATGTTTCTGATCTCTTGGTCCAACTCCTCCTCCTAGAGTGTTGGACTGGTGGCCTTCCTTTTCTGGCTTCGGGCCTCTCGGAGAGAGAGGGTCTCCTGATTTGGGTCCAGTGTTTGTAGTGCAGCAGCCCCTGGCGCTGAAACTTTCTTCGGCGGCATGACAAAGGTCAGTGCTTGCTGAAGGTGGTCGAAAAAGGGTTCACCGACGGTGGGCGCCAATGTTGGGGACTTGTTCTCAAATACTATGAATTAAGAACAAGGCAACATAAGATGTTAAATGTTGATGCCCTTTGTCTTTCGAAGCATTATTTCCCTTAGGATATAATGATCTTCAGACGAAGGTTATGAAGGACATACCTTCATAATCACAATATGTGTTGAATAAAAGAAGAAGCATATAACACATGAAAAGCAACATAAACGACCATATAACATTATTATTTTTTTCTTATTATATAATCATGGAAATACAGGAACAATACTAAATTACAAAGGTACCTTCGGCTTGTCAGAAGGCAAAAAGGTGCAAGCATGACGCAAAAGCAGGTACAAGTCAGTGTGAACAGTACAGGGGTACTGTTCATCTATTTATAGGCACAGGACACAGCCTGTGAGAAATTACATCCATGTCCTTTACATTTATTATTGACTTATATACAAATCTATGGGGACTAAACAACCTTTTTCCCTTTAAGTCAGTTCCTTCTCCCGTGATTGAGCCGAAGCTCCTTTGCGCAAGAAACAGCAACCTTCGTCACGATCATTTCCTTCTCATCGTATATGCCTTTAATCCTGAATCTGAAGGTACCTGTCTATAAACCATGCTTGGAAAACACTGTTAAATTACGTTTTTGAGGACCTTCGGAGGACGAAGGCCCCCAACAGGGGCGCCAAGGAAGGGAAGGAAGGGCTGCTGCTCTTGGGTGCCGAGCCGAGGAAGGGGAAGGTGCAGGAGGCTCGACCATGGGGAAGAGGAGTACCTGCGCCCAGGGAGCCAAGGGGAGTGGCTAGAGGTGAGGGCGCCATGGCTGCAACAGAGGGGGTGTCGGCGTCCACCATGGGGAAAACAGGAACCACCTGCCTCCATGGATGCCGTCTTGAAGGAGCAAGGGAGGTGCTTGCCATGGACAACAGAGGGAGAGGTTTCCTGCTGCTGAGCGCCATGGAGAACAGGGAGGGGTGCCATCTTGGGGAAACCACGAGCAGGGTCTGGCGCCATGGTGGTTGCTGTCCTGGGGAACCAGAGAGGAGGATGGCGTGGGGAGAAGAAGTGGAGAAGGCTGATGGCGGCTAGTGGGTAGATGAATAATATCCAAGTGCAAGGGAGGGGGATCCGTATTTATAGAGGAGCCCTAGGGTTAGGGTTCTAGTGGGATTGCTTAGGGTAGAAGCAAATGGTTGCTTCTAGGCTAAGATACCATTATTTATAGGAATAAAATGCTCCTGCGGAATTTGTCTGTACGGAGAACATAGCAAACTAGAGTTCGGACGAATGGAAGATCGAGCGATTAACTCGATCGAGAGTTTGATTTGACTTCGCTCGGAAATAATTCCTCATGCATGATTTGAAAATAAATCATCTCGAGATATGAGCAGCTTTCGGATTTACGATTGAAGGAGACAAATCGTGACATTTTAAAAATCATCGCCGATGTTGATTTTTGAAATCGGATTGGACTCAAACATATTAAGCTGAGTCGGATAAGAATTAATTAGAGACTAACACAATTGTCAGACATAGATCGAAGGTTGAGGAATCGGACACAGATCGACTAGCAACTGTCGAGAGTTTGATTAAATGAGCTTTAGACGAGATTTATAAATCGAGATTGATTATCAAGTTTGCATTCGTTTCGAGAAATAAATGTTTTTAACACGCTCCAAATTTGGCATTTATCGATATTAAATAGCTCTGAATTTGGTGAACTGTCATGAATAATCCTGATAAACAGAGACAGATGCGATCGAGAAATAGAAATTTTCATTAAACATTCAAGCTTACGATAAATCTCCCGACATAACATGAAATAGACACCTCGGGTGTCACACTCTTGATGGCTTGCGTCTATTCATCGTATAGATGGGAGACGAACGGGTACCTTTCTGCTTCTTTAAATACACCAATTGTTTGTTGCATACTTCTTCACTCATCTTCACTTTCACTTCCTTACTATCCCCTTCTCAACTCTAAAACACCCAAAAGGCGGTAAGCAAGGATGACAATGGCAAGAAGAGGGGCAAGGGAGGCAAGCATGACAAGAGGAAGCATCCTCCGACTATGTCGCAGGAGGACTTCGGCGACTTGGAGTACTCGGAGGAGAAATCCTCTTCTAAGGATGTAAGGACCCCCCTTACCCGTTGATGCCCCTCACCGTCATCCTTCTATACGGACGAGTCCATGGGGATCTCTGTGGTGGAGAGAGCCTACATCCGGGACATCGAGCAAGCAGAGATCAATGACTTGGATGACTTAGATGACTCCAAGGATGAGGAGGAGTCCATGGAGGAGGAGGAGGACGAGGAGAGGTACGATGGTGGCAAGGAGGGGGGCAAGGACGATAAGGTCATCAGCAGTGGCGGCGAAAGTGGAAAGGGTGGAGAAAACAGAGGTGGCAGCGGCAAGGGTGGAAACGACAGTGGTGGCAACGGCAAGGTCGACAACGGTGATGGTGGCAACGGTGGCGACGATGATGGCGGTGGCAATGGTGGCGGATCGCCACAAGCTTAGGTAGCATGATATAGTGGCAGTAGTTGGGTGGCGTGGCTGTCTTTTGGTCCAGTTCATAATGAATTGGTCGTTTATGTAAAAATAAACTTACTCTCCCTATATATATGTTTGTGTTTGAAGATTTGTCTGATTGCTTTCCCTTGCCCTTGTTTCAGTGTTTCTATCCATCGATTCTTGGTAGTTTTACTCATCCAGTGGAAAATCCAAATTACGACGTAATAATATGTGGTGGAACCGCCCAAATTATTCCAGCTTAAGTGCCCAAGTCACACCCGCATGGGCAGCAACACACTTAAACTGGAACAACCCGTCAGTCCCTCGGATCTAGTCTGATAAAGCCACTTACCAGGATCAAATACCACTAGCTCACATGAAGGTGAGGCATAGAGAAATACAATAAAGCATAACACCACAAATTTAATAAGTACCAATAGTGATTACATTATCGGAGTTTCAAAAATAATAACCATAAATTTTAATGCAGCGAAAATAACTAACAGAGAAAACCGAGTAATCATGGCGAAGCGTGGCCACGCTACTCCTCCTGGTCCTCTCCTGCGAAAGCAGTAACCCTCTCGACCATCTATCCCGGTGGCAGGGATGAAGGCCAAGTCACACCATCAACCAAATCAAGGAGGTACCTGCAAAAATTATGCCATAAGCAAGGCTGAGTATACTAATACTCAACTAGACTTACCCGGTGTGAGGAGTCTACTCCTCTACCTCTAGAATGCAGCTGTTTGGCTGAGGGGTTTGGTTTGCCAAAAGCACTAGCTGAGTCTAAAATCAAGTTTTAGCTTTTCAAGTTTCAGTGTGACTCTCTTAAGAATAAATGTGTACCTAGCTAATCATACATGGTATCAAACATTTTAGCAATCAATATCTTTTGTCAATCAACTCATTTCCACTTATTACTCAATGTAGCAGCATGGATCAAGCAGTCTCATTAGCTGCGAGAAGCAGACGTTTCGAATCGAGTTTTTAGACCTTGCAAGGTAAACCTAAACACATGACGTGGCAAGGCACTCTGTCTCCACACATATCAAC